>JASAUF010000319.1:0-2400000 GCA_030180095.1 Magnolia changhungtana
ATCCATAACAACAATTTCTCTTGCTTTCTGGGGTAGATGACTAACAGTAAACCAATGTGAATTTTCGTGATTGATGGGCGCATAGACCTGTTCATCATTGTCAAAATAATATATTAGAAAAATGATAGAAGACATAATAGTAAGAGATGATGCTCTATGACAAGTGCATTACCCGTTCATAACACCAGATTGCCTTGGCGCATGGTTTATCCCGGTGCTTAGCAATTGCATAGGCCGTACTATCATCGACCTAATAGCTCGGCCCGTTCTGATGCCGATTTGGAGTCCCGATATGCAATCAAAACCGGCAAACACCCCTCAAGGCTTTGCTGTTACAAACATGATGAAAGTTCAATACATGTAAGAAAATGAAATTTTTAAACAGATTACGGATTAACGCAATAAACAGTTACCGTAAAAAACGTGGGACAGAACTTGCAATCCTGAGGATATGTTGTTGAAAGGTCGTTCTGCCTTTTCTCAAGGAACTCGATGTATGTGTCAATAGCCTAATCAATGGGATAGTAGAATGTTAGTCGTAGATTAAAATAACACATAATTATATGTCAATCAATGCATATAAAGAATAAATTAGTAATGCTTACCTCGCTATCAACCCACGCATCCTTCAGCCATATCGTACTGAACCATTTCCCCGCTGCCATGCCCCTGTTTGCTTCATACCACTCCTCTGCCTCTTTCACCTCCTGTGCGGATAGTATCCTGAAAGGATTCATCTGTAGAAGAAATGGTACCGGAGAAGTTGCAAAAGCTGTTACTTGCTCGGGTTCGAGAACCGCCCAGAGTTGTATCGAATGCACAACGACAAGTACGGAGATATCTTGTAATATGACTGACTTGTAGAATCCTTTGGTTCTCCTTTCATAAACGGGTTGCGAAGTGGACCTCAACTCCTCACCCTCCTCCTCCATTACAAAACATCCCCTCTCGTACGACTACCTTCCTTCTCCTTATTAAACTCCTCCTTTCTTTAGCTAACTTTTCCTCTCCTCAAAAAATAATTCCTTCTCCATCCTCAACCGCTCTTTCTCTTTCAAGTAACATATTTTCTTTTTCATCAATCATTGTTTCTTTCCGTCTCATCCCTTCCTCTCTCTTCAATTCGCTCCTCTCCTTCTTCAATTCCCTCTCTCCCTCTTTAACTCCTCCCTCTCAATCCGAAATTCCTCAATAAAAATAACATTCTTCACAACACCCCCACTTTGGTATACCCTCACTCGGTCCCTCTTCCTCCACACCTTTCTCTTCATTATCATCTGACTCATCATCCTCCTTATGATCAATCTCGTTACCCTCCTCATCTTCTTCTTGAGTTTCAGTGAGCTACAAAATGTATAGATGGATATGTCAAAGTAAGGATAAATTTACTAAATGTAGAAAAAAAATAGTTCAACCTGTATAACATCTCACCTGAAAACTGTCACGCACCGAAGAACGGCATCCGTTTCCCATTCGCGTAGCGTTGGTTCTAATTTCATCACTACCGAAGTCTGAAAAGAACAAGGAGTAATGTTAAATATAAAATTGATAAGGTTGTCAAGTTAAGCAAAGTAATTCTTTGGACATATATAAACTTACAGCTTTACTCTGGACAATAGCATGTATTCTGTTGTACCTCCAACACTTCCAGCCTCGATATTGAATGAAGCGTAGAATTTGATGGGGAACGTACGAAACAATACACTCTTGTAGGGCTGGTAGTATCTCTACTGCCCATACCTGCTAGAATGAAATTGCACCAGGTTAAAAATTCTAAGATGAGTACAGAGGGAAAACATATACAGAAGAAAATGTGTTCTTACTTGTAGAGGAAGGACGCAACCACATACAGTGTACCGAGGGGAACTTGATGCGGCAATGGCAAATTCGATTCCTTGCAACATTGTAAGGTATCCCAAGCTACCCCAAGGATACATATAGAAATCTTCTAACGAGTCCACCAAGTGCATATAATCCATATTGCACATGATTTTCGGTTCGGTTCCCCTAAGAAAGCACTCCACAACTAGAAGTAGGGCAACCTTCACGACGTCCTCATGCTTATTGGTATCAACTAGTCTATCAAACACGCCCATTAGGTGCTTCTTTAATACTGGATATTCTTTAAAGTATTTGTCTCGTAGTGTACGCGTAGTGTTCCTCTTCTTGGGTACGGTAAGATCTCCAGTCTTAAGACCGGTGATGAGGGCGAAGTCCATCTCGGAAAACTACAATCGCCTCCCTTTGATTTCAAATACTGAATCACCTTTGTATCTTAGTAAAAGTAAGTGAAATATAGCCCCTATAAAACTGAAGGATGTAACATGCAATAAAAAGGCGAAAGGGGATTGCCTAAATAGATTTAGGCGACTGTCATGCATCTCCACTCCACCTTTGACCCTGTTAAACCACCATGTCAATGTACACCTACATGTTGGCTTGGAGTTGACGGCGGAATTTTCATTGCCTGCAGAGATGATTTTAAATACATATCAAACATAAAATTCACAAAGTAAAACATCGTATATAAAATCAGACGGGCATGATACAAATTAAGCAGGGCAAACTAGAATATCAGTGGGGCATGCTAGAAAGTTAGCAGGGCAAACTAGAAAATCAGCGGGGCAAACTAGATATTCAGCGGGGCAAGGTAAAAGCTCAGCGGGGTAAACATGAAAATCAGCGGGGCAAGCTAGAAAGTCAGCGGGGTAATTCTTATAAACGTATCCAATGTTCAAATGGAACACACCAAATGAAATTTGGAATTGAACTGCTAATGTTGATCATTTCTTAGGGGCCACAAAAGTTTTGGATCAAGCTTATAATTGTTTATTCTATTAATCCAAGTTAGTATGATCTTATGTCTAGGTTTGATAACGAACAAACATACATCACTGTTGGGACAGATGATTGCCCCGCTGATTTTAGTGTTTGCCCCGCTGATTCTTATCAAGATATATCAATTTATACATCACAACATAGACATACCTTGCCACATGCCCTTAATTACCTTCAAAGGAAAATACCTTTGATTATAAGTTACAGCTCAAGAAAGTTGTAATATGCATGATACACATGAGCTAAAGATATTGAAGGATCAATTAGCTACAATCGGCTACAATAGGCTCGCCGCTTAGACAACTAGTATTGAGCAATGCTCGCAAGGATCACTCAATGAGGTGTTCATGAGTTTCATCGTTAGTACAAGGTTACGTAGCTTATTAGTGCAAGGTTGTATAGCTTAGTCAACGTAGCACATCACAACGTTATGTAGCTTTGTCAGCATAAAAGATAGGGAACACTTGCCTTTATTCGGCCAGCATAGGCACATGTCCGTATGACTGGGAGTCAAGGCATGTATCTGTTCAAGTTTGTAGCTTTTACAGTGTTAGACCCCACATCATGTTATATACAAGGAGACATAGACATACCTTGGCACATGCACTTAATTACATTAGAGGAACTAGATATTCAGCGAGGTAAACTAAAAGATCAGCGGGGCAAACTAGATATTCAGCAAGGCAAACTAGAAATTCAGCGGGTCAAATTGTAAAATCAGCGGGGCAAGTATGAAATAGAGTGGGGAAAACTAGAAAATGAGCGGGGCAAACATGAAAATGAGCGGGGCAAACTTAAAAAATAATTTCAAGGAACACACCAAATAAAATTTGGAATTCCACTTCTAATGTTGATCATTTCTTGGGGGCCACAGAAGTTTTGAATGAAGCTTATAATTCTCTTTAGAGTATTGATCCATGTCTGTATGATCTTATCAATAGGTTTGATAACAAACAAACATCACTGTTGGGCCCACCATAGTTTCAACGGTGAAAATCATTATGGCCATTGTTTCCCATGGTATGATCCAATTGATCTTTTGATATGCTTCAATTTGGGGCTAAACCGCTAAAATTAGTTGGAAAAACGGATGGACAGCATGGATATACTCCATACATTCAATATGGGCCCAACTGAGTTTATGTAGTACAATGGTAGTACGCAATCCGATTACGCAATATTTTGATTCATCTAACTATAGACTAGAGCCACTTTTGATTCTGCAATATTTTGTTCATTAATCACTCCGGATTCTTTCATTTCCATGTAAAGATCATTTCCTTCCTGGGTTGGATGACCATGATTTAATAACGAACCATTCTAATTTGTTGATAGTTGATAATATTAGTTGATAGTTTTGTGAAAGATTGCTGTGAAAGGTTTCATTCACGCCTAATCCATGTCCAGTAGACCTTGTCGTTCTGAGAATTCTTAATTCATGAGTTGTAGGGAGGGACTTATGTCACCAAAAACATAGACTAAAGCAAGTGTTGGATTCAAAATTGGTGTTAAAGAGTACAAATTGACTTATTATACTCCTGAATATGAAACCAAAGATATCGAGATCTTAGCAAAGCATTAGGGTAACTCCTCAACCCGGAGTTCCTTTGAGCGAAGGGCTGAGAGCTGCCGAGTATTCTACTGGTACATGGACAGCTTTGTAGATCGATAGACTTACCAGCCTTGATCGTTACAAAGGACGATGTTACCACATCGAGCCCGTTCCTGAGGAGGAAAGTCGATTTATTGCTTATGTAGTTTACCCTTTAGACCTTTTTGAAGAAGTTTCTATTACTAACATGTTTACTTCCATTGTAGGTAATGTATTTGGGTTCAAAGCCCTACGAGCTCTACGTCTGGAGGATCTGCGAATTCCTACTGCTTATGTCAAAACTTTCCAAGGACCGCCCCATGGCATCCAAGTTGAGAGAGATAAATTGAACAAGTATGGTTGTCCACTATTGGGATGTACTATTAAACCAAAATTGAGGTTATCCACCAAGAACTACGGTAGGGCAGTTTATGAATGTCTCCGTGGTGGACTTGATTTTACCAAGGATGATGAGAAGATGAACTCCCAATAATTTATGTGTTGGAGAGACCGTTTCTTATTTTATGGCGAAACAATTTATAAAACGCAGGCCGAAATAAGTGAAATCAAAGGATATTACTTGAATGCTACTGCAGGTAGCTAACTGGAAAACCAATGGGGCAAACTGCAAAATCAGCGGTGGAAACTGGAAAATCAGCGGGGGAAACTAGAAAATCAGCGGGGCAAACTAGAAACTCAGCGGGGCAAACTAGAAACTCGACGGGCAAACTGGAAAATCAGTGGAGGAAACTAGAAAATCAGCGAGGCAAACTAGAAAAATCAGCGGGGCAAACTAGAAAATCAGCGGGGCAAACTGAAAAATCAGCGGGGGAAACTACAAAATCAGCGGGGCAAACATGAAAAAGATCGGGGCTAGCTTAACAAATAATTTCGTGGCTTTAGCCGAAAAATCTAAACATATCCAATGTTCAAATGGACCACACCACAGGGATATTTTGAATTGAACTTCTAATGTTGATAATTTCTTAGGGGCCACAAAAGTTTTGGATAAGCTTATAATTGTGTTTTCTATTAATCCATATCTGTATTATCTTATGAATAGGTTTGATAACAAACAAACATCACTGTTGGGCCCACTATAGTTTCAACAGTGGAAATCATTATGCCCTGTTATTTCCTGTGGTATGATTCACTTGATCTTTTGATATGCTTCAATTTGGGGCTAAACCGCTAAAATTAAATGGAAAAACGGATGGACAGCGTGGATATACTACATACATTCAATGTGGGAGGCCCAACTCAGTTTACTTAGTACAATGGGAGCAAACTAAAAAATCAGCGAGCTAAATTAAAAAATCAGCGGGGCAAACATGAAATTCAGTGGGGCAAACTAGACAATCAGCGGGGCAAACATGAAATTGAGCGACTGTTTGCAGAAAGTCGACAGGCAAACTAGAAAATCGGCAGGATAAGCATGAAATTGAGGCAGGGCAAACTAGAAATTCAGTCGGGCAAACTGGAAATTCATTATGACCACTGTTTCTCATGGTATGGTCCACTTGATCTTTTGTTATGCTTCAATTTGGGGCTCAACGCTCTGTGTGTGTGTGTCTGTGTGTATATATATATACACACACACACACACACACACACACACGCACGGGCGGGCATGCATGCACATGTGTCATGTGTATATATACGCATATGTGGAAAAAACGGTTCTATATGGTCGAGCTCATGTGAACTACCAATGAGGTCGAGCTGTGTGAGCCCTATCATGAAGTATGTCAAACATCTACCCATCAGTCAGATGCACCACTCCATGGTGGGCCTAGAGCTTAAAAATCAAGTTAATTAGTGACTTTTGTAGGCCACACCACGTACAAAACTTGAGAGGGGTTACCTTCCATTAAAACATTCATATTTATGTTTTTGGGCCCACCAAGATGTGTTTAACAAATCCAGCCCATCCATAATGTGTGTCCCACTTGGATGAGTGGTCAGACCAAGATTCAGACACATCCAAATTTCAAGTGGGCCCCACCAAGTAATTTTATATGTTTTAGGCATGTCTTCACGTGATTTTAGATGGTATGGCCCACCTGGGTTCCGAAGAGGACTGATTTTTTTGCTATCCCATAATTTAAAGGGGACCCATCAAGTTCACGGTGATGATGTTCGACATACATCATGGTGGGGCCCACACAGGTCGACCTCGTGGGGAGTTCCCATGAGCTCGATCGTATAGAACCTTTTCCTCTACTAAAAAAAGAAATTACATACATTCAATGTGGGGCCAACTGAGTTTAAAATATACCTTGTCTACGTGCTTTCTTCTCTGGACCGACCATTTTGAGAAGAAGACAAAATGCGATTGAGGGGGGCCCACAAAAAGGGTTTTTTGGGGTCTTTCTACCGGAAACACAGGAGTAAAGGGGGTGAAAGCAACAGCAGTGAAAGCAACCGTGGAAAGGGAGAGGAAACGCAAGCAGTGGAAATGAGGAGGAAAAAATAAAGCTGTGGAAATGACAGAGTAAAAGCCACAGCCGTGAAAGGATGGGTATTTTCGTCCTGAAATGTTGAGTCCGTACGAGGAGGTCCAAACGCGTATTCTAAGTTTGTATTGTCTCAAAAAAACCATTGGATAAAAGGTAGGGTCCACAGTCGTAAATTTCTCCCGTAAATTGGTGGTGACTCATCCGCCTTACACCTGCCACGTCCGTACGGATATCAAGACCGTCCAAAGTGTGGAACGCATTGTGGATTGAACGTAGCTTAAAAATTGCACAGATAGAGCAATCCTAAATCCAATTTTCGGACCTCAAATTTCAAATCCAACGGCTGGAGATAGATGGTTAATATCATCTCTTCAATGTGAATTTGTAATTCAGCTTCACCCACACTCAGTCCAGAGTTTTGGACGGTTGGATTTCCCTGTAACTGTGGCATGTGTTCGGTGGATATGTGACCCTCGTTTTTAAAATGGTGGTTACTTATCCCCGATGAGGATCTATCAGATCCTGGGCAACACATGCAGTTCATAATCCAGTGATCCAGACCATTAGTCGGAGTCCAAATAACATAGATGGACTATGGCCCAAAGAACTCGCAGATTGGAAATATCCACCAATCTTATACTTCGGTTGAATGTAGGCCGTTGTCGCAGGAGAAAGATCGATTGAAGAGTCGACACTTGACACGTGTGTGAGAGAGATGGCGTTCACGTGGCGCGGATTAGCTGGTGTACGGTGTACCACACCACCGACCAATGGTGTATTGCCTGACCAAGTTCTGTGGGCCCCACCATAAGGAATGTGTTATATCAAAACCGTCCATCCATTTGGCTAGATAGTTCCAACGCTTGAGCCTAAAAATAAGACAGATCCAAAGATCAAGTGGACCACATTGCAGAAATCAGTGTAGGATTAAACCTCTGTCATTGAAACTTTGTAACGGTCACAGAAGTTTCGGATCAATCAGAAAAATTAAAAAATTCCTCTTCATCCACATCTATGTAACCTTATGAATAGATTTGGATGGAAAATGAACATTATGGTGGGCTCTACGAATATTTTTAAGGGCGAGAATCATTCTCCCACTGCTATATATATATATATATATATATATATATATATATATATATATATATATATATATATATATATATATATATTATTTACGTGTGATCCACGAGAAACTTAAGACTATAGACCCTACTTTTTATCTAGTGGTTGTTTCGAAGGAATACAAACTTAACATAGGCACTTAGACCTCTTTGCACAGACAGTGATATTGAGGACGAAACTACCCCTCCTTTTTAAGTAAGCCAGCTTATGGCTACGAATTTAGCGGCCTCTATGGCCACGGATTATAACCGTAGCCATAGGTACTGCTAATCCGTAACCATATGTGTCATGGTCCAGGGACCCGATAAATTAGGTCAGCTAGTTGGGGTCGACCAGGTCAATTGTCTTGCCCACTTGTTTTTTTAGATTTGTCTCTTTTTTTGTCTTATATCATAATGAGAATGAGAGTAGTCAATTCATTTTTTTTAGATTTGTCTCATTTTTTGTCTTATATCATAATGAGACTATGAGAGTAATCAAAATGAATTGACGTGAGACCCACATAGCTTTCAATAGTAAGGAGTTCCTACCCTAAGTTGTTGTGGGCAATCTGCATCCATTTGGATTATAGGGAATTCATATAGCCCTAGGTTACAGGCAAGTTGCATAACTTTTAGACAATTTAGTTTGCATATGGCTCAATTGAGTTTCAAAACTCTCTATTTGAGTAACTTAGTTAGAGTTGAACAGCCTCTAAAAGAGGTTTTTGGCAAGTTGTGTTCAAGCCCCACCATGTGGTGTAATGTACTTTAGCACTTCAAGCCCCACCATGTGGTGTAATGTTCTTTAGCACTAGAGTTTCTTCATTTATTTTATCATCAAAACTTTCCTAGTAATTTAGCGAGGGAACCTAGGAATTGAGCGAGGGAACCTAGGAATTGAGCGAGGGAACGTAGAAATTGAGCTTGCCATATGAGCATCTTTTGAATTCACATATGTGGGCCATGTTGGCGCATGTGTCTGCTAGTACGCTCGTGTCTCTGGAAACCAAACACCAGGTATATGTAAGTTTGCCTTTTTAAGGGAACCTAGTTACTCTTCTTCGTCTTCTTTTTTAAAAACCCTCCTTTAATCTTGGTTTTGTGAAGCAATGAAATGAGTTGATTACATTCAACTAGCAGGACCCTAAGTTACCATTCACCCAATGGTTAACTTCCAAAATATCATGTGTGTGCAATGATTTGGATTTTCATGTATATTATAACACTCACAAGTATTATAGTGCTGAACTATTTTTGACAATTCAATTCGGGCTTTTACCCCAATTAGAAAGGTGTAGTAGCTGTAGAGATCTAAATAGGAAAAGTTTTAAGGTATTAGGGAAGGGGATCCATCATCTGGGCCCCTTATCAGAGAATCCAAGCATGAAAATGAGCGGGGCAAGCATTAAAATGAGCGAGGCAAACATGAAAATGAGCGGAGCAAGCATGAAAATGGGAGGGGCAAACATAAAAATCAGCGAGGCAAGCATGAAAATGAGCGGGGCAAGCATGAAATTGAGCAGGGCAAACATGAAATTGAGCGCACCAAACATGAAAATCAGCGGGGCAACTATGAAATTAAGCGGGGCAACCATGAAATTGAGCGCGCCAAACATGAAAATGAGCGGGGCAAGTATGAAAATGATCGGGGCAAACATGAAAATCAACAGGGCAAGCATAAAAATGAGTTATGCAAACATGAAAATGAGTGGGACAAGTATGAAAATGAGTGGCACAAACATGAAAATGAGTGGGGCAAACCTAAAACTGAGCGAGGCAAGCATGAAATTGAGCGAGACGAGCATGAAATTGAACGGGGCCAGCATGAAAATGAGCTGGGCAAACATGAAAATGAGTGGGGCAAACATGAAAAAGAGCGAGGCAAACATGAAAATGAGAGGGGCAAACATAAAAATGAGCGGGGCAAGCATGAAAATGAGTGGGGCATGAAAATGAGCGGGGCAAGCATGAAAATGAGCGGGGCAAACATGAAAATAAACAAACAGTCTAAACTCTTCGTGGTTGAAACTCTCAAGCATATAGGAAACTTACTGTAACGCCCTGAAAATCGAGGGTCGAGCATAAACTTAACTCCCGAGTTCCAGAACATCGCTTATGCAACAAAATTAATGATGATTGAATGTTGACTGTATTCGTGCATTGACATGAGTGAGATTAAGCCAAAACAACATATCATACTCCAGAGACAGTTAAATTTGTAAGCGGAAGACTGTGATAGATATATAAAATACATAAAATCTGTGGTGAGTCTCCAGAGCGTGATAACATTTCCAGGTTAATAAATTACAAATACAGTTCAAATTATACCAATGTGTAAGTGTAGTGTCTTCTATCCCATGTACCATAGCCCCGTCAATACAATACCAGGTCTTCAGAGACCCGTCAGAAAGTTACATGATAGGAGAACTCCTCCTCATCACCATAGAAGTAGTCCGGCTCTGCTTCATAAACATCGCCATCATCTGAAACTCAACAAATCTGGTTGGTGTGTACAACACCATCCCGTAATGTGGGAGTGAGTAGCTAACTCAGTGGAACAATAAGGCATAAGTTATCATGTTATCAATACAGTCAAGCAGTAATGATAAAGCAGTAAATCAAACACTCCTAGTTACTCTGATTAATGCAAGTATGAATGCAGGTATGATGGATGCCCTCACCGACATACTCCCTCATGCAACACCATCTCACGTTCGCGGCATGCTTACATCCTACAGTGCTCCACATCTTCCAGGCACATGCGATGCATGATGAGCATGATTACCGAGTTTTTAATTAATCCATTTTAAACAGCAGGATTGGAAAACTAAGGTACCTCCCTTGTATCATTCCCAAACATGATCCATTATAGGGTCGTCAGTCCTAGTTAATATCAGACAATGGTGTGTTTTCTAGGTCCTTGCTGAGAGGTTTGCCGGTACATTACGCACAAAGGTTGCACCACTCCCCCATCACCCCTTAAACGATTCATCACTATACAGAAACAGGCCTAGTTCATACTCTACATACCGCGACAAACTCTAAGGCTCACCGCGATTTCAAAGTATGCTCGAGGTCACTACAAAGGGCTGCCAGGGCTGTTGCTCGCATACGTTACACCACTCCCCCATCACCTTATCAATGTAGGCCGATAGCACGAATATAGTGTCCCATACCATCATAATCGGCTCACGAGTTTGGTTGCTCACTGGTCACTACGGGGAGGCATGTAGCCCCAGCGTAGGCCGACAGCACGACCACGGTGTCCTATACCACCATGCCCGGCTCATGAGTCTTAGCAGATCGAGGTACCATGGTTAAAAGGGATTCCACTGGTAAGTTTGGTACCCTAGGTTCAAGCAGTAGCGTCCAAACATGGTGAACATACATAAGACAGATCGGGTTGCCTGACGAGCTCAGCTAGCTCGAGCGCACAACAAGTTAAACGACATGAAGTGCATAAGCACTTCGCGTGGCCAACCACTATCGCCAACCGAAGTACGACTCGAGTTCGTCGAACACAACTCACGTGGCAAATGAATCACAGCCACGAATTCAATTCTGGTACCGATTGTCTGGACTATAAACATAGCCCCAAACACAATCAATTTCAAATAGTAAAGCAGTAATGGATCAAGGATTAGATCATACAATCAAAGTTTAATAATATCTGTTTAGGGCTGCCAGGGCTGTTGCACGCATTCGTTGCTCCACTTCCCCATCACCCATGACGGATCATACAACGTAAACATGAATTTAACATATGCATTACATAAATAAAATCATAAAAGCAGTTGAGCATGTTATAAAGCACAACACAAGCATGAGTTTGTACATATTCAATTCCTAATCACATAGCTATTCAAGGAAATCATACACATAGTTAAAGGAGTTGAGAATCATATCTCAACACCCTTAAACATTACAATTTACTAACTACTACTCATTCAGACATTTCAACAAACACTTTAAAATACAGGAATCAACATACATGACATATATTGATCACAAAGGTATAAGGCCAAATCCTTTCACTAGGGAGTTACCCCAATCATAACACGCATACACCCATGACGGATAGTCATGGCAAACAGGAAACCAAGTTTCATATTCATTCAGTCATTTTCACAAACACTTGGGCCACACATTTTAGCATATATAGTGTGTATTGGCCGTGGCGTGATTTAGGGCAAATCCTTTCGTCAAAGGGGTATTGCCAATACAACAATCAATTATCCATGACAATTAGTCATGGCGAGCACGAATGAGAATTCTATACTCATTCAGTCATTTTCACAACACTTAGAATACACTATTACAACATACATGGTGTATGTTAGCAAAACATGTATTAGGGCTATCCTTTAGCCAAGTGAGTATTTTATCCATGTATAATATATTACTACAGCAAATAATCATGATAAATATATCTCCAAAATTTATACGTATATAGTATTTTATAGAATACGCATTTTCAACATACATAGTGTATACAAACAAACATGTATTACGGCGATTCTTTTCGCCAAATAAGTAATTTATCCATATGTCATATAATCATATGACACATAATCATGGCAAACACATTTCTAAAATATACATATATACGGCACTCCTTACAATACAGTATTTCTACATACATAGTGTATATTAGTAAAACATGTATTTCGGCGAATCCTTTCGCCAAATAAGTCTTTTATCCATATATCGTATATCCATACGACAAATAAACATGTCAAACACATTTCCATAAAAAATACGTATACGGTATTTTATACGAATACCTAGAGTATGTGAAATTCCAAATTCTACAATTCTAATCGAAACAGAAAACGGAAAGCACTTTGTACATGTGCAATTGCATGCAGATCATGAATCTACCATTATCTGACATTAAAAGCATTGAAAACCGGAACCTATATACCTAAAGTCCTCAACTTTACCCTTGGAATCACAACGGATCTGTAAGGTTTGGTGAGCTTCCGTATTCGGGAGTTTTCTTGCGTAAAGAGCGGAATCGGTTAGCCTTTTCATAACCTATAGCCTATCTACTTCAAATCAGACCTAGGGTTAGGGTTTCTCACCTTCAAACGGAGTGGATACCGTCGGGAAAGCGCCTGGAAAGAGGCGGTGTAGGTCGTGCGATAATCGAAAGCAGCAAGAGGAAGTTCTCCCACAAATCCTAAGCTCTTCTCTCTCTTTTCTCTCTCTCTCTCTAGGGTTTTATTCCAAATTCGTATGGCTGTGAGAGAGGCTGTTCTAAGCCTCTTTTATAGCCAAAAACCTCCCCAAAATAGACTCAGGTTCAAGGGTTACTACTAATATAGGTATTTCGTCACTTTTCCAGCTCAAAAGAGAGGTTCTGGTGGCCCTCCTTGAGCCAAACGTCAGACTTAAGCTCACCACACATGGATCTATGTGGGATTACATTTTCGACTCGATCGGATTCCCAGATCGCACGTGGCGGACCACTCTCAGTTCAACGGTCAGTGGGCCACGATCCGAAATTCCAAGTACATGTAAATGTTCCTGAAATTTTTCTTAATCCGAGGGTGTAATTTAGTCTGATTCTGATGGTCTGGTTGCTTAATACTGATGCGCAAGCAAATGGTGCCAGATCACTATTCCAGATATTTATTTTGTAAAGGGAATAGTGTTTTTCACACTCCCTCGCTCCGGATCCAAACGAATGGCCGTGGGACATCGGCTGAATTTGATTTTTGAGATGATAGTCAAGCCCAGTGAGGCGGTCCTGAGTCCTTAACCTCGTATTATTCGAACTCCCGATGTGCGGTCCAGATCAGATATGGAGTTTCGAGATGCTCCCTAAAGCAGCCGGATAATGAGATTGATCCTAGATTTCAGGGTAACCTAGCGTCAATGATTTTACAAGTTTTGGGTCTTGCAAATCGTATTTAAAGCGATTCAAATGGATTTCGTAGCTAATCTAGTTTAGCACTTAGTTAACTTTGTCAAATTTCTAAAGGATTTAATCCTAAGTGATTTCCGTCTGAGGTAGTATTTAGTCCTTTGCAGTTTGTATCTAAAGTGATTTAAGTTATACTACTTAGCTAGTTTAAGATAGTGTCTAGGGCGAAAGTGCTTTGAAAAATTGAAAGAACAATGTAGTGAAGGGTGGGATTTGTGAAGGAAATGGGTTAAGGAGCGATTTTAGACTGTGGGATTCAGTTCTGACAAGTTAATAAAGTATTAGGATCGACCCATTGCCTAAGGACGTCTAATCCCAGGTTAGCAAAAATTCGGGGCGTTACACTTACTATATTCTGAACCGATGGAGAACAATCCAACAACAATTCTCTCCTGTTAAACAAAATCATCAGTGAATGGTATTCAACATGTTTCCTCTCTCCCATATGCAATAGCTTGTCAATTTTCAACCTTCGAAAAACTTGGTAAGCAATATGGTATTGGAGAAGTCTCATTTATGCAGTTGCTTATTTCATTGGACCCTAAACTATTTGCATCTCTTTTATAGTGGTTGTTTAGGGAGATCACAGTCTCTTTTATAGTAGTTCAGTCTAGGAGCTTATTTATGTTTATTACAATCTAATGTAGCTTATATTGTTGTATTTCCAGGTTAGTAGGTGTTGTGTACTTGTTTCACATAGCTTTACAGTCTGATTCAGAGACGAAGAATGCTGGACCTGAAATCACCATGAATCAACAACCTAGTTATTCTCTGATCACTAACTAAGTGGGCACCATAGGTATATGTTAGTTTTATATCTTCAAGGCTTTAGAGTTTAGACACTCGGTGGATCCTGTTTATATGTATTTACTAGATGGGTGCTTTCAAGATAAAGCATTTAAATAGAAGTATATTCAGGAATCAGTACATATCCATCAGTAGCTTTTGAAAAAAAAAAAAAAAAAAAAAGAAGAAAGAAATTATATTCATCGGCTGCACGCCTGCACTTTAATATTTATAGAAGTATATTCATCGGCTGCACGCCTGCACCTTAATATTTAATATTCATCAGCTACACGCCTGCACCTTAATATTTCTAGAACAAACAGTCTAGCCAGTACTCCTTCTCGGGAAAGCGGAAGTCAGAGATCAATTCTTTGATTCTTGAGGTCGTTGCGGAAGCTAACAAATACACTCTTTCCGTGCTTTCTTTTGGTAATGAAAAAGCAAAAAGCCCGAATAACATCGCTTTAGCAAGGCTTTCTTTTAAAACCCTCGAGTACTAGCATTCACTACTGGTTTGAAAAACTCTATAAGCACAGAACTTTATGATTTATCTACTGACCGTATGTAACACCCCGTACTCGGGTGTTACTATTATAATCTAGATTAGTGTATTTATATGAAGATATAAGTAACATACACTGTTCACCATCATTTGATAAGTCACAACCCATTACGTAGTGTCAATAGTCAAAATGCCAATATCTCACATCCCATCGTTGATTTAAACAAATTGATAACTAAACGTTAAAAAACCCATGTGTTTTGGCCCACTTAACAAGCCCGAATGATTTAATCCTTATAGCCAAATACTTATAGGTCACTGAATGAAAGAGTAAACGACTCTAATTGGGCTATGACCCACGTGAATAATTTAGAAATATACATATAATTGTGTGTGTGTGTGTGTGTGTGTGTGTGTATATATATATATATATCTAAATACAAATAAATAATCTCTCCCTGAAAAACATACAAAACATCTCCAAAAGAGAGAACCATGAGAATTTAATATGAATAATCGACAATTGAAAATATAATAACAACAACAATAATAATAATAATAATAATAATAATAATAATAGGTATTAAAATCATTCTAAAAGTACCATTTAGTGTCTTAAATTTATATAACTGATGTCCCAGTCATCTAAATAAATCCTTGGACCTTTTGAACCATTGACGTTCAGTTTCGAGCCGATCCAACCATGAGATTAGTGGGAATCCACAAATGTAACCCAAATCAAGTGGTGGGCCCCACCTGGGCCTCAGCCACGCCCCAAATTGGGCCGAGACCCTTATGACCAGTCCCCAAGACAGTTGAATGGGGTGGATCAGGCACCAGAGTCGAGATGAGTCCCCAAAGCTAGGTGCATGTACACCCCAGACAGTAGAACACGATGAGTGTTATATAAAATTCTCAAAACCATTCCCGCCAACACCTTATTTGAAAACATTGGCCTTTGAGCTTTTAAGTGGGCCACCATAGCCACTTTTTGGATGATCCAAACTGTCCATTTTAATCACGTGGGTCCACTGAACAAAATAGTATAAGATCTTAGACTCATGCATTGAAATAGTGAAGATCAATCCCAACCGTCCAAGCCCTTCAAGCATGGCTAACATTCAATGCGGAACTTGTAAGGCACGCTAGCATGCGGATTATCCATGAGATTTCAGCCGCCAGAGCGCTTGCGCGCAAGCTGCCAAGGTCTCCTCTCAACCAGAAACGGTCGGGTGAGACTGATGGTCATCATTTCCTTGTCTGGCACCATCCTAGCCATCCGATGAGATCACACGGCTTCATCTCGACCGTCCTACACTCCCAACCATTGAGCGTGGAGGATTTTGCCTACCGTCAGCCTCTCCTCTCTCTGCCTATATAAGGAGAAGCTCAGCTCTCTTAAACTCCACACGCAGAGAGAGGGATCAGAGAAAGGAAGAAAACTGAGAGAGTTGTTTTTTTTTGGTGAGCCTAGCACTCACTGCCCCAACTCAGTCCGTGAAGAACGGACTGAGCCGAGTCAGTGAGTGTGCATAGCAACACCATTTGAGAAAGGAAGAAAAGGAGGAGAAGAAGTAGGTGAGGCTGGTGGGTGTGTGCGTGACAAACCAAGACCGAGTCGAACCCAACTGCACCAGGTAAAACTCCCTTCTCTAGAGACTCTAAAATGAATCCCGTACCTGAAACAAACCCTCAAACAAAGCCCTGTTCATAGGCGAAAAACATCTACAGCTGGGATCATACGTCAGACCAAGAACAAGCCCTGTTTTGGTATCGGTGGTGGCCTGCGTTCAGGCACTGTTTCGGGGCTGAAACCGGCCCGAGTATGACCCTATTTTTAGGCCAAAACAATGACGTATGAATGGCCTCAGGAAGTAGTTAAGACTGAATTCTAGGACAGCCTAAAAATCGAGCTGAGTAATGGCCGATTTTCGGCATATGAACGACCCTGTCTTGGGTCATTCCTTGTCGGGAAAAAACGATAGCCACCATGCCACCGGTTGGGCGTCGACATGGGTTAAAATATGGCGAGAGATGGGCCGTGGTTGAGCTGAGAATCAGGGTCGAGAACGACCTCCAAAACAACTAAAACAGGGGCATTTGCACGTCACTAAAGGAGGCAGACTTTGGACCTCACCAAAAGTTCACCTGGGCCTCAACAAACTACAGGTGGGCCTTACCAAATGCAGGTGGGCCTCACCAAAAAGCTAGTGGGCTACCCTGGTTTGGGGCCCGTGCAGATGTTGGTGGACCGCATCCTGCATCCACAGGTGGGCCCCACCCAGCAGTAGTGGTGGGTTACGTAAGTGGACCCCACCCTGATGACATGGCTCAGCCAGGCCGACCGTCAGCAGAGCAGGCCTGGACGCTGCTGTATTGAATATATATATATATATATATATATATATATATATAT
Organism: Magnolia changhungtana; assembly: GCA_030180095.1. Classification (NCBI taxonomy): domain Eukaryota; kingdom Viridiplantae; phylum Streptophyta; class Magnoliopsida; order Magnoliales; family Magnoliaceae; genus Magnolia; species Magnolia changhungtana. Next base: position 17,631 of record JASAUF010000319.1, read on the forward strand.
ATATGTATATATAATGCACATACACGTGCATGAGAATTTTTAAAATATGCAATGAACCTCAGTTGCAGGAGGTGCGGTGTATGTGGATAATATCCAAACCGTCCATCCATTTAAACACCCCTTATTTCACCATGCAAGTACCCTTATAGCACATCATGTGCATGTGGTAAGCCCAAGTAGAACCCATGATATTTAGATACACGTGAGACACATGAGATATATAATATGTAAATACATATCAGATGCATGAGAAAAGAAAAGAAAATAATATATCTCTAAGTACATATACATGCACCTGTATGGGCATGTAGATTTAAACTATTATATCTTAGATGCATGTGATATATGAATGATGCATGCGATGTATACACTAACTGAATATATGATGCATGTGATGCATGTGAATTATATATGATGCATGAGATATGTGATGCATGTGATGTACATATGATGCATGTGGTGTATATACTAACTGAATATATGATGCATGTGGTGCATGTGAATTGTATATGATGCATGAGATATATGATGCATATGATGTATATACTAACTAAATACATATATAACATGTAGAATATATATATCAGATATCAAATACACATGATGTAGATATACACCAGATGCATGTGACGTCATCAAATACAAATGATGTATAATGTGTAGGTATACACCAGATGCATGTGATGTTATATAACATTGGGATATATATCAAGTGCATGTAATATATGGTTTATATTCAAATAGTGCATATTACAACATTTATACGTATAATAGACACATGTGGTGGGCCCCATATGAAATCTATGTTGACACATCTGCACCGTCCCTTGGGACCGTCCTTGGGAAAAAACTACCAAACGCATGTGTCAAAATCAGACCGTCCAAGGTCAGCGTGCCCCACCTTACTGCATACCCCCACCTTAGTATACGTACTATACAAAGGACCTTTGATCCCTGGCCTACCGTCATGGACATCTCCAAATCGTCCACCTATGGGTATCTAACACTGGATCTAAACACCCAGATCCATGGCTCCACTAGCAGATTTAGTGGAGGTACTTTGTTGCAATGTTGAAGGTCTTGGTGTTAATCCCTAGCAGGGTGACTAACATGGCACATGTGTACCAACATGGGTGGTGTCGGTGCCATTTGAACCATTAGATGCACCCCCACGTAGGTCACACATGGACTCTACCATATACGAGGTTCATCTAACTGTCCATATGTGCGGTAAATTCCACCTCATGGTGTGTTACACCACCTATGAGATTTCACTATGATACATCTGTTAATCCAAGCCGTGAAAATACCTAACAAATATGAACCATAATTTTAAGGAAATCCCTCTAGCAACCTTGGACCACAAGAAGGATCAGGCTAAGCTCAAGAACACTACCATTCAGGTGATGATTCTTCCCCTTGAGCTTTCCATCTTCTCATTAGCTTAAGTTATAGTTTTTATTTAAATTCATAATTGATATCTCCCTTTATAATCACATGTGTTAGCTGGTGGAAATTAAATTGCTGTCTTACATGCTTATGATTATCCTATATAATTGTTCATGCTTGTGGATTATTTGTGGATTGCTTACAGAACTTAAACTGGTACATTAGTGAAAAATTCTCACATATGAATGTACACCCATACTTGGGATGTAACTTGACTCTTTGTGATCGTAATGGACCTTCGACTCGGTGGTTTTTGAGTGGTGGTCTAAATGGGTCATTGATGTGGGCCTACCATCTAAGGTTGTTGTACCCAATGGTTTTTAAGGATGATCTTTATCGTATGGTTTTGATATTCGCCCTATGTGGCATATTTTGATACTCGCCCTACATGGTTTTATTTGATATCTTCTCTACATGGGTTCGATATTTTATACTGTGCAACCATGCGATGGTAAGCCCCATATACTGTCATATGATTGGCCACTAGTCGATGGGTTTCCATTAAACATCTTAAGGTGGTAGTCTCATAGGCCGGGGATGGTGGTCATGGGACACTATGCCCGTGCAGTCGGCCTACGCTGGGTCATGCACTCTCCATAGTGACCGTGAGCTTATTTAAAATGGCTGGTTGCAGTTGGTCTAATAATGGGTTGGCTAATCATGCATGCATAGCACAGACCAGCATCTATTGTTGTCATACGTAACATACAGATTTGCCTGTCTGGATGTTTTACCCGAGGCACCAACCATCATCTGTTGTTATCGTACATATTTGCCTATCTGGATGTTTTACCCGAGGCACAGACCATCTGGATGTTTTACCCGGGTCGATGACTGCACGGGTGACGACTTCAATGTCTGTCTGGATGTTTTACCCGGGACATAGGCTGTCTGGATGTTTTACCCAGGCCGACAATTGCATTCATGCATCCATGCATATAATGAGACTGCATTTACTCTGTTTTGGTTGTCTGGATGTTTTATACTATTTCTTACCTAATGGGGTGGTGTGTAATCTTAAGGGGAGTTTACACTGAGTTGGCCACTCATCCATCAAATATATAACCGTACAGGTAGCCTAGGTGACCCAGGTGAAATTCATGTTTATATTGTCAAGAGCAAGCTACATTTGACAGGGATGCATGATTGTGATAGTTAAGAGTTGCTACAGGATTTCATATCTCAAATTTACTGTAATTTACTTTATTTCACATGTAATATTATTTCATTTTGTAATTGTAAGAATGGGGACATTGGTTTGTATAAGTCATTATGGGCATTTTCTTGTATATCTTAAATGTAAACGAAGACTTTCCTTTATGCTTACTTGTCCATTCTACGCTCATCTGCTTACTCTGATAAAAGAAGAAAAGAAAAATATACATTTGACCATCTGTTCACTCCCCAAGTATAGGGTTGTGATGTAGTAATAAACTCGATAAGACCGAGGTCGAATCCACAGGAACTGAAACCTGTATGTAATCTGAAACTAAATAGAACTAGAATTAGACTAAGATGTAATCTAAATTGAATGACAATTGAGGAATAATTATGGAATAATTGATCTAAAACTTGTGAAAATTCAAAAAAAAATGAACTAGGGATTCAGAGGATCCACTTGTAAAGATCAGGGAGATCTTATGCCAATATCACAAATTATGAAAATTTACTGAACTGCCATTGATATAGGTTTCAAGAGATGAAAGGTGTATGAATTAGAATGGATTCTATCACCAAACCATGCCCAAGAGACAAAGCAAACAATAGAATTAAACTAATTACCAACCAATCAACATGCCATGAAGGTTAGGAAATGGTACCGTCATCCGACCATGCCCAGGAGACGATGGTGAACAACAGGGCTTCCTGACATCATAAGCATAAAAAGGAAAAGAACATGCTCAAAGCCATCACAGACCTATTGTAATTTGAGTCACAACAGACCATTAAAAACTAAGAACATTCCCTTAATAATCAACTAAAATCAAATTCAGTTCATAAATCAAAATTAAATTAAAGGCATGAAATAGAATCTCCCATCTCACTACAAGCTTCACCTCTTAGCCCTAGCTAAGAGGTTTAGCCCCACATGAATGGCCCAATCCCTTTAACAAATATATAAAAAATAAAAGAAAAAGCAAACAAAACTCTTCCTTCTCTCCCTGTCTTTCTCTCCCTCACGTTCCTTGCTCCCGCCCTGGTAAATCTGAATTCTTTTCTGTTTTTATAGGCAGCAGGGAGCAATGTAATTCGTGCTGGAGTCGGAGAGGAAGAACCGACCTCTAGTTTTTCGCAGCAAAGACACTATTCGCAGAAAATTTGGAAACCGACTTGCGTCGGCTCGGAGTTATGAGTGGCTGATGGCCCTGGATATTTGATTTGGTAACATGAATGGGGTCAAGACCCCCTTCTGCATCTGCTGGACGGATCGGATCATCGATCCGATCATCCATTTGATCGTACAGTGGCCCACTGCGGCCGGTTTTCGCGGACGCACGAACAGGGCCTTGTGGCTTGCGCTGATGTGTGGTGGGGCCCACATCGGCTATCTTTTTGAGAAATCCACTTCGTCCACCGTATTCCCCTCGAAATTTCGGTCGGGGAGGGTCGATTTATTTTCAGTTTCGGTGTGGCCCACAAAGCTTTTCTCGCTGCCGTTCAACTCGTGTCTGAATGGTTGAAAAACCATCCTCCGCTGTAGTATGAAATTCTACCACCTAGGCAGTGATAAGAAGCCTGTTAGGAAGCCAATGTATGGTCCAGATCAATGATTTTGATAAAGGATGGGGTCCACTATAAGCAAAACGGCATCGCCGTTCGGTTCGCAGCAGAGTCCGAAACGGACTTTCTGATTTTTGAATGGGAGTCGGTCAGCGTATGCTGACCGACTTCCTCAGGTTCAGTGCACCGCCGATGCACGTGCACATGTGTATGCACGATGCACATGTGTATGCACGATGCACATGTGGGCTGCATCGTGATGTTTACGAACAATCCAATCCATCCATTTAGTTTGTCTCCTCGTTCAAGGTGTTAAGTCCAAAGCTGAGGCATATCCAGAGATCAGGTGGGCCTAGAATTAACAGTTTATGGGCTGATCTGTCATTTGAAGCACTTCCACAGGGATCCGGGAGCTGAAATTTGACGTGTACGGTTCATTTGTGGTCCTCAGGCAATGAATGAAGTTTCGAGTCAATCGGATGGCGAGAACCCTGTGATCCTGCATTCTGGCTGACTTTCAGGCCACTTGAACGTGAACGGCTTGATCTTCTCGGATCCCTGGCATGTAAATCCGTTAATTTTGGTCTCATGGAGTCCGTCCTTTGCCTTGGTGTCATCAGAGCGTTAAATCCAGGCTTTAAGCATCATTTTCAGTCCCCGCTTGTAAATACATCCTGCATCACAAACACAATTAAATCGGCCTGTTTAAACAATATCATGCTCTTAAATCCAGGTAATAAATAGAGTCTAATATGCAATATTTAACCCTCAACACCATCCTTTAAGGTTAACACTCGGGTTTTTAGGAAATGGGTCGTGTACTCGATTCCTGAAAACACGGGGCGTTACACCGTAACGAGAGATGAAAGATAGGATTTCTACGGCTACCTAATGAGCTTACCACTACTCGCATACCAACTATCCGAGCGAGAGAATGTCTAACTTTCCCTCCGATCAGCTGTCTCTCATTCCCTGCGCTTGCTTGACGGAAGGAAGCACTCTCTTTGATCTACAAAGCGGAAAGCACGGAAAGAGTGTATTTGTTAGCTTCCGCAACGACCTCAAGAATCAAAGAATTGATTTCTGACTTCCACTTTCCCGAGAAAGAGTGTGTTAGTTCCTCGTTAGTTTAGACTGTTTGTTCTAATCTGTTCTTTGGCCCCTACAGTTTATAGACCACTTATTTCTTGCCCCGCTCATTTTCATGCTTGCCCCGCTCTTTTTCATGTTTGCCCCGCTCTTTTTCATGCTTGCCCAGCTCATTTTCATATTTGCCCCGCTCATTTTCATGCTTGCCCCGCTGATTTCTTAGTTTGCCCTGCTGATTTTCTAATTTGCCCCATTGATTTTCTAGTTTGCCCCACTGATTTTCTAGTTTGCCCCGCTGATTTTCTAGTTTCCCCCGCTTTCCCCTCTCAATTTCATGTTTACCCCGCTGATTTTCATGTTTCGCCCGCTGATATCCTAGTTTGCCCCACTGATTTTCTAGTTTCCCCCGCTCAATTTCATGTTTGCCCCGCTGATTTTCATATTTGTCCCGCTCAATTTCATGTTTGCCCCGCTCAATTTCTAGTTTGCCCCGCTCAATTTCATGTACGGCTGAAAGTTGGGCGGGTTCAACCTGTGACCGACCCGACATTGGGTTGGGCTCCGGCAGGATATATCGAGTCCGGTGTCAAGCTTGGGCTATACAAACACCAACCCGATAAAACTTAGGTTGGGCTTGGGTTGAGGTCTCAGGTTGCCCGACCCAACCCGAACCCAATCAATATATTAATTACTTATAAATTATAATTGAGTGTAAATTGTTTGTGTAGAAGGTACACTAGTGATGTCGGGTCTCATTTGTCCACATCATTTCCAAAGACTCAAGCTAACAAGATATGCCAGATTTCTCTCTCCCAAATAGATTGCATGCTATGCTACTTGACTTTTTAAAGGAGTAGTCCTATGTTTTAGCTTGGTTTTTTAAAGAAAAAAATGAAGTTCTTTATGATGAATAATCATAAATATAATTAATAAAATCATAGATACAAAAAATAAGTCCTATATTAAAAGATAGAAAAATATTTTTATATACTTATATTTACATATTTACATAATTATGTATTATAAAAAAATGTAAGAAGGAAAATGTTCTCCATATAAAAAATAAAAAAATAAAAATAAAAATAAAAAAGAGAAAAAAGTGCATAGCACTACAGTTATGGCTACGGTTATAATCCGTAGCGATAGGCTAAGCTCTAACCCGGTTGACCGAGTCCTAACCCAGTCGATCCCAACTCGCTGGCTTCGTTTTTTTTTTTTCTTTGTTTTTTTTTTTTTCCTTTTTTTTTTCCATTGTAATCCCTAACGATTTTTTATGGGTCCCATTATGAGGTATGTGTTATATCCAAACCGTCCATCTATTTGATGAACTCGAATTAAGGCTTGAGGTGAAAAATAAGACAGATCTACCTATCAAGTGGACCACATTGTAAAAGGCAGTGGGGAATTGAACGTCTACCATTGAAACCCTTTTAGGGGTTACATAAGTTTTGGATCATTATGAAATTTGTTTTTCCTCTTCATCCAAGTCTTTGTGACCCTATGAATGAACTTAGACGGGGAGGATTTCTCACAAACATCACAGTGGGCTCCAACTTAGATGGGGGAGGATTTCTAATGGTTGACGCTCATTCAACAATGTTTCTTGTAATGTGGTACACTTAAGATTTGGATATACCTCATTTTTTTTTGTCTCATACCATAAAATGATTCGGAAAAATATATAGATGGCAGGGATGAAAAGCATACATCATGGTGGGGCCCACAGACCACCACCGATGATCCGCCATTGGCGGGTGGCAGGCGGAGTAGCCAATTCGTTTCCTTGAAAAGGAGGGGTAATTTCATCTGGGAATTTGTCGTCCGTACGAGGTCTATTCGTCGGTGTGTTGTCACCAAGTTATGTGGACCCACAATGATGTATGTGTTATATCCACACCATCTTTCCATTTTGCAAGATCATTTTAGGGCATGGCCCCACAAATGAGGCAAATCCAAAGCTCCAGTAGACCACACCACATAAAGCAGCTGGGACGGTTTGAAACCTTCCTAAGGCCCACCATAATATTTATTTGCCATCCAACCTGTTAATAGGGTCACACGGACCTAGATGAAGGAAAAACTTAAATATCAGCTTGATCCAAAACTTAGGTGGCTCCCGATAAGTTTTCAATGGTAGCCGTTTAATCCCCACTGCATTTCGTGGTGTGGTTCGCTCCCTAAAATGATCTCGCAAATTAGATGGCCAGTGGGGATATAGTACTTACATCACGTTGCAGAGGTCGGTGGTGTGTGTCACACAACGCAATCCACTTCGGGGCATCAGGTTAGTATTCAACGTCAACATATTCCACGATTTCCAACGCGAATCCCAACAATGCCATCAAGTCTAAGGACTGAGATCCAAATATGGGCCAGGGTCAAGTAAGGCATACAGGACTATCACACCCATACCCATCAATGGGTGCTGCACCAATTTACCATATGAAATACAGGCCCATATTCATGCCTTATATGGTGTTGGTCCACCCGTTAGGGTATTGGGCACGCGGATTGCGTCCTACCCCGGGGCTCTGTGGGTCCCACCGTGATGTAAGTATTTTATCCACGCTGTTAATAGTTTTGATCCGATCATTTTAAGGTATGAGTCAAAAATGAGGCAAGTACATGGCTTAAGTGGACTACAAAGTGGGGATTGAACGTCCACCATTAAAGACTTCTTGGGAGCTGGAGAAGTTTCGGATCAAGTTGATATTTGTTTTTTCAATTCATCCACGTCTACATGACCTTATTAATAGGTTGGATGGTAAAAAAAAAACATCACGGTGTCCCTTAGAAATGTTTCAACGGTGGGTGTCATTATCACTGCAGCTTCCTTTAGTGTGGTCCACTGGAGCTGTAGACCTACTTCATTTCTAAGAACACACCTTAAAATGACCTGAGAAAATGGATGAACGGCATGGATAAAACAATTACATCATGGTGGACCCCACAGAGCCCTGGGCAGGGTAGGACGCAATCCGCGTCTGGGTATTGGATACCCGTTTATAGTTAAAGATTGAAAAACAAAAATACAACATTAACTTTTTATAAAAAAAAAATTATAAGAAATTTTTTTTTTAAATAGAATAAATTTTTTTTAATGTGTTTTTTTTCTCACATGTGATATCAACTTGGTTAGTGGATAGATTAGGCATATTCAAGCCTAAAGTAGGGATTTTATCAATTTCTCATGTATATGTCCAACCATTTTTTTAAGATCCGGCTTGGGGTGTTATGCTAGGCCTATGTCACCTATGAGCTAAGCTCGAGTGCAGGACTTTAAGTGTCAAGTCGAGCTGAGTCCAACCGGTTGCCCTCAATTAAGCTAGTCAAGGCTGCTCGTATGACCAAGGGCCTTGATCAGTTATACGGGTCTACTCGACTAAAAGGTTTTCTTAGATTGACCAAATTGTTGTGGCCCCCGCATTGAGATGGACAGATTGAAGACTAGACCAGGATCCAAGGTGCTCTCGACCACCAATTAATGCGCTCTATACTCAAGAGATTTGTGTAAGGGTACGGGTTAGCCTTCACAAATGAGTTCTTTCTGCCTTGAGCCGGTAGATGCATGATCAACCGGTTTAAAGAGATTTTATTACACGGCGCTTTAGTGTGGTATTTCTCAATCAGAATGGAAGATTCGCATAAAAGAGAAATAAGCTAGGCTAAACACAATCGATTTTATTAATGACTTGGCCCTTCTACAATCATCATGTTTTACAACCATATATAAAAATAAAAGTGAGAAACTATATAAATACTTGATGCGCCTATCAAAATAGACGATCGAGGAAGGTGATCACTGGGAAATGACTGGAGTACGAACAACTAAATCGGAATTCAAATGGACATGTTGATCTAGCCACTTAAGGTCGCAGATCCATAACTCAAGTGATAAACTAAGTGAAAGATACTTCATTTCAACACTAAGGTCTTGGTATTGATCCCTAGTGAGGGTGGCTAACAGTGAAGTGTGAACTGACAGTGAGGTGTACTAACAAGCTAACAAAAAAAAAGGGTCACAGATATTTAGCCTACTCAGATAAATGTAATACGACGGGAGTTGTTGAGCAGTAGTGAACTAGATTAGGAAAAGTTTGATATGAAAGAAAAATAAATATAAAAGTATATAGATGTGTTTGGCATGGGGCCTTGAGCTCTTCTTCTTGTGCTACTTTTATAGTTCTTTCAAGGCGGTGAGAGCCCCCTTGCTAGGCTTGTAGATCCTTCATGTGGGCTTTTCGAATATATAATCATTTTCTTAGAAAACCAGGACTTGCCTTGGAAAGAAATGACTCCAGACGCGTTGGTTTGTCGAGTCTTCTTCCATATTTGATCCATTGCGGAGATGTTCGTGGCCCACTAAAGACTAAGCCTGAGACTGCCAATTTTCCTCTGACAGAGACAACTGTGTCAAGGTCCGAAAACCTCAATGGCTAATCTCTATCAAGCATAACCAGTGAACATCTCTATTGATGCCCCACTTTGTCAACTTCAAGGTGTTGGATCATCCAGACTAAACCAACTCCTTCCAAAATGGTAATGGTTTGGAGTGCTATAGGGATTTCGCCCCCCGATACTTATCTGTCATTTGGACATACCAAATATTCCATTATCTTAATTTTGATTATCGTATAGAACAAGACTTAATGTAGATTCAGACACTCCTTTATGATCTGGGTTTGAGATAGCATCTGGATTGGCTTGGAAGTCAATTCAACCCCTTGGTCTTCAGAATCTTCTAGATCGTTGTTGGTTCTTTGAACGTCTCTGGGAAAATCTCTCATTTTGGAAGGATGATGAGAGATGACCTTGCAGATGAGATTATACCCAGTTATTAGATAGGATATGCTCACTTGGTAGGTCTTTTATAGACGTGCCAAGCACATTACCTCATTTAATGGGCATATTAATCGTGGCCACGTGGCATGTGATGATTTATTCCCTTAAAGAGCCTGATTATAGTCTATACATCACATTAATGACAAAATGCGTAACACCCAAGGAAGATTATAAGCTAATTTATTCGGATACGAGTGCGAATTCTGCATATGCCAAACATGTAGTGTCTCCATGTAGTATCTTCTTATTCATCCATGTCAAGGTGCTAAAAATGGCTATAAATGATGCCGTCCACGTTCCTTCTTATCGAGAGATGTGATGGGACGTTTGATATTTGAATTTTTAGTGGTCGTTCAATTTCTCGACACGCATCAACGCAAGCTTCACGTTTAATCGTCATATGAGTTAATGCAAACGTCGGAATTCTCCTCATGAGATTGCCAGTTTTTAATGCGGACACAAATCGTGATAGTTGATTTTTCTTTTATACAGTTATGTTACCACCTGAATCATCTTCATGCTTCTCCTTTGACCAGTTCTTGATCTTCATAGTGTCTGTTTGATGGCCTCTTCTACTAAAACCTCATTACCTGACCTTGGTTCCACTACTATGGAGATCCCTAATTTAGAGGTTATGAACCTTGTTATCAATAGCCTAGCCGATTTCATTCTCCCAGACATCCTTACTTGCTACGAGGATGGACTGCCAACCAATATCAACTTGGTCCAACCATTTCCCCTACCCCAATCAAGGATTTTTCTTCTCTTTGTTCCTTCTTCCTATTGTATTTGAAGGGGGAACTCCTACAAGCTTCTTCTCTAAATTGGTCGCAATAAGGTCTCTCTAGGTCTTGCCACTGCTTGTGCCCTTCCCCTACTTCAGATTGGATCTCTTGGCTAGATCATGTAAAATCTGCCTTTAGAGAAAAATGGCAGACCATTGGGATATTCAGTTGCATCCAACTTTCTCGGCTTGAGACGACAATGGATCCTCATCTTCTGGTAGCAGTTGTGTGCTTCTGGGGTTCTTTCACCAACTGCTTGTACTTTTATCGAAGATTCATGAGTCTAACCATATTATACGTTATGCACTTACCAACCTCCCGTCCTTAGGTGACTTCATGAAGCCGTCAAGTATTCGATCGTCTCCTTCTTTTAACAATCCATATGCCAATGTTGCTTACAATACTTTCCTGCAAGAAGAAATGGGACAAGGTTCTGTTACACATCAGGAGCATTATTCTTTTCTTACTAATGTGATTATGTCATTTTATATTATGTGTTCCAACTAGACGGAGGACTAAGAAATACAGTGAAGTGGCTGAGTTGCTAGCCACTAGCCAGCATCTGGCTCTCGTTCCTTTTGTTTTATCTCACCTTTACTGCACTCTTCATCGTCTCATGACTAAGAACCTTCATCATTGTGGAGGGCCTTTGTGGCTCCTTCAGTTATACCTTTGGGAGTATTTTCCTTCACTTACCTCAGTCGGACTAAATTGAACCAACTCACAAAACTCCGTGGAACCAAAAAAATGCAAAAGTGGACAATGTGCAGTTTGAGAATCCACCCCTAATTTGGTCAAACTAAAAAGGGACTCCAGCCGAATCGAAAAAGGACTTCCCTATACTAGATTAAAGGCACTTGATCAATAGTTATAGTTACTATTGATGCTGAAATCTGGTCGATTCTACCTCACTTCCTGCAAGTCATTGAGTACCTACAATTAATAAAGGTACAAGAGAATACACTGGGGGCGTCAGTTATGACCAGGTACCCTCCGATGCTTAAGTCAGGCATATGAATTCACAGTAGGCGTAGTATAATCGGTGTATTTGTGTGTACCTTTACCCATGGCATGGGGTATATTTATAAACTTTTTAAGCGATCTGCGTATCTGAGTTGATTTAAAGGGCCCGTATTGGAATCAAACTCTAATTCCAATAATATATCCAACTTTACTTTGATCGGCATGATTTTCGGCAGAAATCTCAGGAGGTAATTTCACTCGTATATGGAGAGGATTCTTCTTTCTATTCCAAGGCCAAGGTCGGTATCCGAGGTCGAGGTCTATGGTCAAGGCCGACCTCCGAGGCTAACTGTCGAGGTTGTCCCTTGAGGCCGATATCGGTACCTGAGGTCGGTACCCGAGGTACCTAAAGTCTAGGTCATCTTTTGAAGTCGGCGAACAAGGCCGACCTCCAGAGTCATTGGTCGACACCTAAGGTCAGGTCAATACTCCGCCCTTCTCTGGGATTTCCTATGATCCCTCTGTTTTATTCTTGGTCGTCGAGTCTGCCCGATTTTACCTATAACAATTACAATGAAGATATATTGGCTAGTTATCTTATTGATGAAAGAACAGAGTTTTCCAGTTTAATTTGAATTACATATTTCTCACGTGTTTGGCAATGAACCAGGCAGCCCAATGAACAACTCAATTTGGACTAAGCTTGAACTCATTTCCTTTACTAAAAGCTAGGCTTGGGCCTTACATGCTCGGCTCGATCAATTCTTCAAGCTCAGCTTAACCTCAACTCATTTTTGGCCCGACCCAACTTAGCCTAGTGCGGCCCAACCTGAATTCATATGTACATCTTGTACCCTCAAAATATTGTCCTAATCCTCGATTAAGCAACCCTTTGCACGTTAGATATAGACCATTAATTTTGTTGTATATATAAAGTAAGTAACAAAATTAGGCAGGCAAGTAGGGGTTTTATCAATTTCCTAGCCAAGCCTAGTTGGGCTCACATTCAAGTCCAACCAATGTTTTTTTTTTGTTGTGGTATGCTTATGTTACCCATGGTCTGAGCTTAAGTGTAGGGCCTTAAGTGTCATACTGAACTGAGTCTAACCCAAACCCAACCCACTGCCACCCCTTGTTGCGTAGTTTGGTGATAAGCAGAGATGTGAAAGTGGTTAAAAAGAAAAGCTATTGTTATTAGATTAAGACAATTATCAATTTTGTAGGTTTTTTTGTTAAAACATTAATCAAGAACAAAAATTTCCACTTTTTGTTGCTTGACCAAGCATGGTTAAAAAAGAGTTACACAACCTCAATGTGCCCCTAATTATAGGGGCAAAATGTACAAAGGCGGCTAGCGTTGTATTATGTGATATAGATATATTTGAGGCTGAGTTCCCTACTAGTTACTGTTGGAAATTATACAGATTAATGTAATTTCTGTATAATATGGAAACTGAAAAATCACGATAATCAGAAATAAGGACAGGCTGAAGTATGTCTGAAAAAACGTTGTCCTTAAAACGTTATTTGCCCCTACTCAAATAAATTGAGTATGCTGATAGGTTACAGGCAAATTGCTTCTAGGATACGACAAGCTTGATGTGGGTCTGCGTTTAGCAAACACGAAGGCCCACCAAATGGAACTCTATTTCACACTTTCTAACAGTATTACAATATAAGAGAAAAATCCCAAAAGAAAGAAAAAGAAAGAGAAAAATGGTTTCGACCACTGCACTGGTCAGTTCAATTCTTCAGCTACTGGTTTAATTGAACCGTTCTAGACCACGCCGTTGGTCTGTTCTTCAAGCTAAGGTTCAAGCCTTGCTTGTTGCTGGAAGCACTAGAGTATATAAGTTGAGAGGGGCTGGCTGTCTCAATTCGTATGGGTTTGCTGGAGTTAGTTGAGATGGTTTGGAAACCCATCCAGACCCTCTTTTTATAGGCTCAAATGGCTGGGAGTTATGGTCCAGGGACATAAATCTACTAGCCGTTTTATGACTGTTGGAAACTAGCCGTTATATAGCTGTTGTGAGAGAGCTGACTAGCCATTTTATAGCTGTTAGGCTAGCCGTTTTATGACTGTTGGCAATAGTTTAATGCAATTAAGTCCATAGCTGTTACACATTTGTGCAACAGCTATATTTCTAGCCTTTATATAATCAGAGGGACTCTCATTCAGTCCTCTAGATTTTCGTCCAGCCAACTATCTACCTTAGCCACTAGTCGCACCCGTCTCGCTCCGGTTCGTGAAGGGAGAGACCCTTTGCGACACAATGCACACGTGCGAGTGTAAAGTGCGCCACTAGCGCTTCTACAGCCACACTGCCTCCCATGCCCATGCCCTCGCACCGAGCCCGAGACCGAGACCTAGACCGAGTCTGAGTCCGAGTCCAAGTCCGAGTCCAAGTCCGAGTCCGAGTCCGAGTTCGAGCCTGTGCCTGTGCTCGAGCCCGAGCACGAGCACGCGCGAGGGTGTTCCAGTGATATCCATAGTCCATGGACTAGGTAAGTAAATATTATAATACTCCACTGTTTTCATATAAACCATTTTTTATTCTCTTCCTTTTCCCATGTGGGACTATTCCCAAAAACCCACAAAACGGTATTTTTCAAAACTTTTCATAATATATATATATTATATTTTATTTAAAATATATTTAAAAATCAATATTTTTGCAACAATCCCCCACTTGATTTTTTAAATTATATTTTTCTCAGTTAAACATTTCTGCCAGAATAATCAGCTTATATGCATAAAAAAAATATCTTTCGATTTTAATATTTCCTTAGTGTAAGTATCTCAAAACTCTGTCGAAATGACTGGTAGTCGTAGCGTTGAACCAGTTATTCCTAGATAACAAAGTCGGAGAAACCACATACATATTCGTTATGTGTTTATTAGAGTTCCCACAATCTTCCTCAGCACATTTAATGGCCATGTGCTTATCCTAATTCATGAACGATCCCGAGAGAAAACTCCTAACTCTCACGAGAGACGGCACCATCTCTACGTTCATATAGGTGAAATCCTTCCAGTGTCTCCGTTACTATAAGACACTTGTCCTATAGACTGAATTTCATTAAGAGTTCTCAGACTCAATCCTCTTTCGTTACGCTCAGCACTTATCTATTATGGATGGGGTTTTATAATTTAGTGCTGAAAAACTTTCCACATATCAGTGACTTATTTTTACCCATTACACTTAAATTTAGAGATTTTCTAACTTCAGGTTGGGTTACCATCACTGGTAAAACTTTGGTTGAAGAGTTTCAACCCCATCCCTCTAGATGTAGCCTTTACTACATCTCTCGGTAAAGGTTTAGTGAAAGGGTCTGCCAGGTTGTTGCTTGATTTCACATAGAAAATAACAATGATTCCATCTCGAATCAATTTCTGACATAATCATGTCGAAGACTTATATGTCTAGATTTACCATTATAAGTGCCGCTATAGGCTCTAGCTAATGTGACTTCACTGCCACAATGTAGTGACACAGCCAATATAGGCTTTCCACAGAAAGAAATTTCTAATAGAAGATCCCTTAGCCACTCAGCCTCTTTATCTGTTGCAGCTAGGGCTATGAATTCAGACTTCATAGTCGAGTGTGTTATGCAGGTCTGTTTCTTGGATCTCCAAGATACAGCTGCACCTCCTAGGGTGAATACCCACCCTGTTGTAGACTTGTTGTCCCCTGCACTAGATATCCAGCTCGCATTGGTATATCCTTCCAATACGGCAGAAAATTCTGAATAAAATAGTCCTATGTCTTTGGTTGCCTTTAAGTAACCAAGGACTCTATTGATTGCATTCCAGTGTTCAATACTGGGGTTACTAGTAAACCTACTAAGTTTACTCACAACATATGCGATATCAGGTCTAGTGCATTGCATAGCATACATAAGACTTCCTATAGCACTCGCATATTCTAATTGTGCAACGGTTCTTCCAGTATTTTCTTTTAGCTTGATACTTGGATTAAATGGGGTCTTTGCTTCTTTTATATTTAGATGGTTAAACTTGTTTAGTATCTTCTCAATATAATGAGATTGACACAAAGCATAACCCCCACAATGTTGTTTAACTTTGATACCTAAGATGGTATCAACTTGTCCAAGATCCTTCATTTTAAATACCGAAGATAGAAACCTCTTTGTTTCAATCACACCTTCCATTTTATTACTTATTATTGACATGTCATCAACATACAGACAAATAATAATGATACAACTACCATCTACTTTAGAATATATGCATTTGTTAGCTACATTATGCATGAAACCATGAGATAGAATTTTTGAATCAAACTTCTCATGCCATTGTTTTGGTGCTTGTTTTAATCCATACAATGATTTGACTAATCTACATACTTTATTTTCATTTCCTGGTAGAACGAATTCTTAAGCTTGCTCCATGTATACCTCCCCATTGAGGTCACCATTCGGGAAAGCGGTCTTTACATCCATTTGGTGGATGTGAAGATGATGTATGGAAGCTAGCGCAAATAATATCCTAATGGATGTTATCCTAGCTACAGGAGATTATGTGTTAAAATAATTTATCCCTTCTTTTTGTCTAAAACCCTTAGCTACTAATCGAGCTTTAAAGGTTTGGATAGTCCCATCAGTGTGATATTTCTTTCTAAATACCCACTTGCAACCTATGGGTCTAGAACCTGGAGGTAAGTTAACTAGTTCCCATGTCTGGAGGTAAGTTAACTAGTTCTCATGTTTGATTTGATAGTATGGATTCCATTTCATCATTTATAGCTTCTTTCTAGAAAACTGCGTCTCTAGAGGATATAGCCTCTTTATATGATTTAGGATCATCTTCTATAGTCATCATTATAGGTATTTGTCTTATAAAATTTTCTCTATCTACTTCTACAAGATGGAAAATGATGCGTTGTGAATCTATGTAGTCATCTCTTAGACTCTTCTCTATTCTTGTTCTTTAACTCCTACAAGGTTCAATAGGAGCTTTCACTATCTGTGGAGCTGTGCTATCTGGTTCTCTAGTAGGAGTTTGAATATCATTATCCTTTGACTTCAAGGATAGTAAGTTCTTAAAAAACTCAACGTCTCTTAATTTTATTATTGTATTAGACTCCATGTATAGAAGTCTATAAACTTTACTATTTTGTGCATATCTTACGAAGGCGCACTTAATAGCTCTTGGTCCTAACTTAGTTCTTTTCGGATCAGGGGTTCTGCAGTATGTAAGACACCCCCATACTTTAAGATATCCTAGGTTAGGTTTTCTGCCTCTTCATATTTCATATGGAGATATTTTATACTTTTTAGACGGTATTCTATTTAGAATATGGCATGCTGTAAGCAGTGCCTCACCCCACAGACTTAGTGGTAACTTTGCTCTTATCAGCATTGAGTTAACCATTTCTACTAATGTTCTATTCTTCCTTTCAGCTATTCTATTTTGTTGAGGTGTGTAAGGCACTGTACATTGATGTATCAGTACATGTTCTTCACAGAAGTTATCGAATTCATTTGAGAAGTATTCTCCTCCTCTATCACTACGGAGAATTTTTATCTTCTTGTTTAGTTGATTCTTTACTTCTGCTTTATATACTTTAAACATGTTCAATGCTTCATCTTTGCTCTTTAATAGGTACACATACACATATCTAGAGCAATCATCTATAAAGGTTATGAAGTATCGTTTACCTCCATGAGTAAGAATGCCGTTTAACTCACAGATATCATTGTGCACAAGATCCAACACTTGAGACGATCTTTCAACACTTGGAAAAGGTTTCTTCGTCATTTTGGATCGTATGCACACTTCACATTTACTAGTTTCATTATCTGTGTATGAGATTAAACCATTCTTAGCCATGAACTTCAAGGTATTATACCTTATATGGGCTAGTCTATCATGCCACAGTCTGGCGGATTCAACCATATACGCAGAAGTGCTACTTTCATTCAGAGAAAACTTAACCATTCCATTACAAGCATATCCCTTTCCGACAAAATTCTCATTTTTAGACAGAATCAGTTTACCTGACTCGTATACCACCCTTATACCTGGTTTTCCCAGAAGATCCCCAGAAACTAAGTTTCGCCTCATGTCTGGGACGTGCAGTACATTTCGACGAAATCACTTTCTTCCCAGAGGTGAATATCAGTTCGATAGTTCCTTTGCCGACGACCTTCGATCGGACTTCATTACCCATTTGGACTTTTCGACCTCGATCAATTCCTCATAGGTTTTGAAGGCTGATTTGTCGTAGCACATATGTACTGTAACGGCAGTATCATACCACCAAACCGGAACTTTGCCTTGGATGACATTCACCTCAGTGATCATGGCCACTATATCACCTTCTTCTACTGCACTTGCCTCTTGTTTAGACTTGCGATATCGGCATACTCGAGCATAGTGCCCAGTTTTCCCACAGATGTGGCATGGGCCTTTAAACTTTCCATTCTTCTTTTGGGCGTTTTTCTTGAATTTACCTTTATTGGGTTTCAGGGAATTGTCTTTCTCAGGATATTTGTTACTAGAGTTCTCTACCGCATGTACTTTGGACGAGGTATTCCCATTATCATTCTTTTTATCGCGGTTACTGGATTCTTCCTCAATTTTGAGGTGTTTTTAGATTTGTTCCAGTGTGTAGTCCTCAGTTTTATGCAGCAACTTCTTTCTATAGTCTTTCCACATCGGTGACAATTTGGCGATTATAGCCTCGACTTGGAATGATTCAGGAAGATCTATCTTTATCGCTTTGATTTTGTTTACTATTAGCTGCAATTCTTGGATTTGGGATAGCAGTGGTTTGTTATCTACCATGTTGAAGTCAAAATACTGGCGATGAGAAACTTGTTGGTACCTTCTTCTTCAGCCATGTATTTGAACTCCAGAGCGGTCCAGATCTTCTTTGTTGTTGACGTCTGTTGGTAAAGATCGTACAGACGGTCGGAGAGAGCGTTCAGAATGTGTCCTCGACACAAGAGTTCGTCTTCGGCTCATTTGGTGCGGGCAGCTACCTGTTCAGGTGTATCTTTGTCTGTTGCTTCAGGTAGCGCTTGCAAATTAGGATCTAGTATGTAGTAGATCTTCAGCGCCGTTAGAAAAAATTTCAGCTTATCTTGCCATCTTGTAAAATTGGTTCAATCGAACCGATCAAGACATATCAAATCCTGATTCATCAACTTGATGGATGAAACACTGTCGGCTTCTATTATAAAATAACACTTTAAGATTGTTGAAAATTATAAAGATTAATGTAATTTCTGTATAATATGAAAACCGAAAAATCACAATAATCAGAAATAAGGACAGGCTGAAGCACGTCTGAAAAAACACTGTCCTTAAAGCGTTATTTACCCCTACTCAAATAAATTGAGTATGCTGATAGGTTACAGGAAAATTGCTTCTAGGATACGACGAGCCTGATGTGGGTCTGCGTTCGGCAAATACGAAGGCCCACCAAATGGAACTCTATTTCACACTTTCTGGCAGTATTACAATATAAGAGAAAAATTCCAAAAGAAAGAAAAAGAAAGAGAAAAATGGTTTCGACCACTGCACTGGTCAGTTCAATTCTTCAGCTACTGGTTCAGTTGAACCATTCTAGACCACGTCGTTGGTCTGTTCTTCAAGCTAAGGTTCAAGCCTTGCTTGTTGCTGGAAGCACTAGAGTATATAAGTTGAGAGGTGCTGGCTGTCTCAGTTTGTATGGGTTTGCTGGAGTGAGTTGAGATGGTTTGGAAACCCATCCAGACCCTCTTTTTATAGGCTCAGATGGCTGAGAGTTATGGTCTAGGGACATAAATCCACTAGCTGTTTTATGACTGTTGGAAACTAACCGTTATATGGCTGTTGTGAGAGAGCTGACTAGCGTTTTATAGCTGTTGTGTCGCCTCTACAGCCACACTGCCTCACATGCCCACGCCCTCGCACCGAGACCGAGCCTGAGCGCGCGCAAGGTCCATAGTCCACGGACTAGATAAGTAAATATTATAATACTCCACTGTTTTCATGATATAAACCATTTTTTCTTCTCTTTCCTTTCCCATGTGGGACTATTCCCAAAAACCCACAAAACGGTATTTTTCAAAACTTTTCATAATATATATATATATATATATATATATTATTTTATTTAAAATATATTTAAAAATCAATATTTTTGCAACAGTTATACAAACTTCCTGATTGGTACCTAATCTATACATGTGGGCCATCATTGGTTTATCAAAGTCATTTATCTGATACCCATCATCAATGAACCATTCCAAAAAATCTCCAAAATTGAAAGATCCTAACCATCCAATGTCTATTTCTCTATTGAATGCGGACTGCTGATGCATCTTTGAAACCATTTATCTACTTGAAAACAATGGTTAATCCATGGTGGGACCATCAGATCAATGGCTTCGATAAACTAATCATGATCCCAAATGTCCACGTTAGGTACAAATAACAAAGTTTTTTGTCAACAACAAAAATGAAACTGGACCTCTTACGACCTACATGACCAAGTCCCAAACTGATTTTGCATTGAACTACCTAGATTCAGCAACTTAGGCCTTGTTTGGTTGTCACTTAGAGTTCAACCCATTTTAGATAATTGTAATTATACATTGGAGACTTTTGGTAAGGGTTAAAAATAACCTTTTATAATCTCCATGGATGGCCAACTCATCCGAGTCAGATCATGATTCTAAAACTCGATGACTCAACTCGAAGCTCAGTCAAATTAGCTCGAGTTGGAAAGATTTCGAGCCGAGTCACTAGGAAACTCTATCATGGGTACGAGTCGATCCCTACTCAGGAATCTTAACATTAAGATATTTTAAATATCTACTACTCTTCCTAATATAATTATTATTTATAAGTATCAAGTTGGGTCGGCTCAAGTCTTTGAGTTGACCCAACCTAGCTCAACAATTCAGTCGTGTTTTTGGATTTTTGAATTATGAAACAGATGCAATTTGTCATAGTCGACTTGGACTCAGTCAAGTCAGATCCGGTTAGGTAATAAGACTCAACCCCAAATACAAATCCACTATAATAGAAATCATGGAAGTACAATCACCAAGAGACACCCAAAGGTGGATTGCAAGCAATGTGAAATATCTTCTCAGTTGAAGGAGTGACCGATACTGCTGTATCCAACAGATGTAGTTGTGCTACCTCAGTTGCTGAAATATCTTCTTAGCAGTGTAGATGTCGCCCTGCACCTGTACTTATCCAACAAGGTGATGTATAATCTGTACATCGGCTTTGTCACGTTGTGCTAGCCAGCTTTTGCAAGATCGAATCCACCTTCTCCTCTTCTTTGCAATCCACATATAACTTGGCAATCAAACTCTCTCTAAAAAACAAAAATAAATGAAAAATGAAAAGAAAAAAATTAAGCAAATGATTTTGAGTAAAAAGAAATTTT
Source organism: Magnolia changhungtana (assembly GCA_030180095.1). Taxonomy (NCBI): domain Eukaryota; kingdom Viridiplantae; phylum Streptophyta; class Magnoliopsida; order Magnoliales; family Magnoliaceae; genus Magnolia; species Magnolia changhungtana. The sequence goes on from JASAUF010000319.1 coordinate 38,893, forward strand.
ACCTCTAATTCTTCTAGAGCTATAACCTGCTAGCATCCAACAAATCCTTTCTAACAAGGACATCAATTCTTCCTCTCCATCACAAAAGGATAAGGCAACTAAAATCTCATTAAAGAGGGGATGAGGATGCATCAATTCTGTCCACTTATTGCTTTCTCCTCCAATCCCATGGTTTCTTAGGGTTTGATACACTCCATAACTCGATTTTAGCTTCACGGGCTTCCTTTTCCAACTGATGCAATTAAATTAAAGATTACAATATATAGCAAAGATTGAGAACAAAGTAAGTGTAATTTACAATAACAAGATCAGGTCGTTTGTTGTATGCATGATAATGCCATGCCATCCCCTTTCTTAACATAAATTAATGTAGATAATGAAAAGATAATATAAATCACAACTTTCTACTAAATCTAATTCATAGTTTCTATTGGAGAATGTTTTATCAAATGTCGTACCTGGACAAATTTACCATCACAATATATATCTCCAACGGTTCTGTTATACCGATATTCACAGTAGACATGTATTTTGAGTACAATGTCTTGGACTATTTTTATCAACTCATCTGTTGACTCTTTACTGAAGGGCATTTGACTTTCGGATGCATCAATTCCCCTATAGAACACTCAACTTATCAATAATAGTCATTTAAATTGTAAAGCATATTCAATTCAAGTGAAAAACAAATTACCTTAGTTTGATGCAATATTTCTTGGCTAGTATTTCCTTATTTTTTGTACCATGCATGACTCTGTGTGTAAGAATGAAAAGTTTAAAAAAGAAATGAAATTTTAATAAGCTCATTGCCATATCTATTGGAACAAATATCTCACGGTGGTTTGTTAACCTACTTGTAACCGGCCTCCATAATCTTCTTATGAAGTTCATCTGCTTGATTATAGTTCTTGCCTGCCCGAGCTCGGGATCTTTGAAGTGTACAGCTTCCTGTACTCCCGGGAATCCCTTGTATTAACAAAAATAGTGATGGTGTCTCCATCAGCAACAAATCTAGCATCCACCTATCAGTAGTACAACACATTGACTCAATTTATAGAAGGAAAGAAAAGAAGAAATTGAATTCTTATAAATTTTGTTAATCCAACTACTTTAGATATATTAGATGTCCATTAGATAGGTCATTCTTTAAATAACCTAAGCACAAGATCAAGTTGTTGGGCCATGATGTTTTATTTAAACCAACCTGATTTAAATGATTTTTAAACTCACAAGTATACGAATCAAATGTAGATATGGTACGTATTACGAGATCGTTCCCACGAGGACTGGTCGTCGCAATTCAAATTCACGATTCTTCTTAACTAATCCAACAAATAATAGAGTGAATTACTAACACAAATTTACGAAATATCACAAAGAATAGGGAAGAAAATTCAATCAAAGAGAGCACTAGGACTTTCGAATCCACTCCTAATTATCCTAACCCTTGTTTTGTCTGTTGATTCACCCTAATCTAGAATGATACAACTTATATAAAGAAAGCACAATCTGTGTCCTTAGTCGGGCATACAGAATGTCTAATCTCCTAAAGCAATACAATGAATAATACATTCTATGTCCTTGGTCGGGCACATAAAATGTACAATTCATTAAAGCACCATGTTTCTTCCTCTATAGGAAATCTGTTCATGATCAGACACAAGCACCTTGAATAAGCATCCAGATAACATCCATATATAGACTATGGTCAAGTTCATAGATGAAGAAGTATAGAATTTAAACCAATCAAGCACACTAGAAAAAGAAACAAATCAATCAAGTCAAGATGAATTTAACCATAAACAAGATTCATTCAAATCAGGGGCTTCATCTCAGCCCTAGCTGAGAGATCAGCAATCCATGAATTCAAATAAAAAGAAATAAAAATAAAATTTCATAAACAAATCCATCATTTTCAGCCCTTCTTTCTTTTCTTTCTTCTCTTTCTCTCCTTCTCTCCTTGGCCCTAGCTCCCCTTGAATCTCCCAGCCGAACTCAGCTTTATATATATATATGTAAGGTCGGTCGGATGGTCGGCTGAAGTTGGCGAAAGGCTCTATCGTAGCAACAGCCACGTAACCACTTTACGCAGCCAAATTCGGGCCTCCAAAACCTTTTTTTTCTTGCCTTTTGTCTAAAATATTAACGTCCCTTTGGACGATTTTGAAAGGCCTACCCGATGGATGGCTCGGATCTTCAATCAGATCGACGTTGAGATCACACAACAGCCCCAAAACGGGTCAGTTTCTGAACGTGAAACAGGGATGCGGATTACTTCCGTTGTGGCGTTGGTCGGCCCATTATCGATGTTTGTCAATAAATCCACTCCGTCCATTAGATTTATATTGAAAAACCAGTCAGAAATACGAAGTTTTGGATCATATTTGTGGTTTCGCACAGGATTTTAAACCCACCGTTCGTTCTTCCATTGAACGGTTAAAAAAAACAAAAACTTGATATTTTCAATTTCCAGAAGCTATAAGTGGACTTTGACTCCCCCAAGGAATGGGTGAACGGTTTGGATTGCCCTTTTGCACAATATATGGGGCCCACAACTGAGGACCAGATGTCCGTTTGCGGATGCTAGAAACGGCAACTGCCGTTTTAGAACTTTATTTGAAACAACACTTTTGAACGTTAGGTGCAAGTATGGTGCACTTGTGCACACTGCACATTCAGTGTACTTGTGGGTCCCACTGATATTTTTATCTGAAATCCGCCCCGTCCATTAATTTTATCACCTCATTTAAGGTATTGGGACTAACACTGAAGTATATCCAAATCTCAGGCAGGCCGCAAATCATGATACTAGGGGCTGATCTGTCTGTTGCACCACTTTCTCAGTAATCCAATGGATGAAATTTAATGTGTACGATTAATTTATGGCCCCCAGGTCATGTATGAAGTTTCGAGTCAAATGGATGGCTGGAACCATGTGATCTTGCATTCTGGCTGGCTTTCGGGCCTGTTTAATGCGAACAGTTTGATTTCCTCGGATCCCCAGCATGTAAATTCTTTAGTATTGATCCTTTGGAGTCCGTCCCTTGCTCTAATGACTTCAAAGCGTCAAATCAATGCTTTTGATACTCTTTTTCATTCAATGGTCCTTATTACACGCTGCAACAAAAACACGATAAAAATATTTCATTAAGTATTATCATGTACGTAAAATCAGGTAATAGTCGGGGTCTAATATACAATATTCAACCCTCATCAGGCCATATGTTATAGAAAATAATGGATGTACAGTTGAATGTAGACTAGTTAAATGTAAAGTGAGAAGCCCATGCAACAAAAAAAAATTCAAATTTTACTATGTTTGGATACTTAAGAAAAATAGAGTATTTTAGGAGGTTTCCCTCCATGTCAAGTTATTAGGTGTTGTAAATAGTGGTATAGGAAAATATTCAAACTAGAATATATATATATATATATATATATATATATATATATATATATATATATATATATATATATATATATATATATATATAAAAGACGGCATTTGAATATTGAATATTGATGGTTGGAATTATTTCATAATGTTGTCCATTGGATGTCTATAAATAGTAGTTTAGACACAATCTCATTGTATTTTGTGTTTTGGTAACCCATTCAAAGTATGGTCCATTATTTGGATGGTTTAGTTTGATTTACATATAAACACCAGTAAAATTAATTATTGCATTTGAATAAACAACTGCTCTGTACCGAAGTATAAGAGTTTTCGAACATAGGCACATGGCACTAGGTGAGAAATACAAATTGTTCATCAAAGGTTCTGGTGTGCTAGATTCGGTGGATAAAATAGCAAGCTAGCATATGTCGCCCATTAGATTGTAACCTACTATGATCAGTGGACCAGCTAGATCTTTGGCCAGGATGTGGTGAACTAATTTATACCATTGAGCTTATGTCTCCCATCATAGATGGACCATGTCCCTTGAAATGGACCGCTATTAACTTTGTTAGGATACATGTAAATGGTGAAGAAGAAATACGCCAATATGAATCACAGATTGAGCCATAAGTATGTATCCTAACAAAGTTAACAGTTGTCCATTTCAAGGGACATGATCCATCTGTGATGTATTGGTGTTTTGGTGTATTTCTTATTCACCATTTACATCATTATCACCGTGATGTTTATTTCCCTTCATCCAGGTTTATATAATTTTATGAATAGGTTGGATGACAAATAAACATTCACAGTGGGCTTTGGTCTTTTGGAAAGTTTTGACGGTGAGCAGCATTATCACCGCTACTTCCTATGGTGTGGTCCACTTAAGCCCATCATCCACTTCAATTTTGAGCCCATATTCCAAAATATTGGCATGACGAAACGGATAGTTGGATAACTCACTTTTTGTAAAATAAAAATAAAACAATACTATGCCAAAAAAAAAAAAAAAAAAAGCAATTTCACATAAAGCAAACTGAAAGCTAAGGGATTGCCTACCCGGGTGCAGAGGCTGTGTGAGGCCATAGAGATGTACGTAATAAATCAACTCTCTTTCATCTGTTTTGAAAGACCACAACATGATAGGATTTTTAAAATCAGGCAGATCCAAAACTCATTTAGTCATGCCACACCAAACTGAAGGGATTGAATGCTTGGTCGGTGACAGAAGTAATGTATCACGGTGATATTTGTGTCTAAAGTGTGAATTGTTTCGATGGCATATAAAAATCATGGTCATCATGTTACAAAAATTCCCTAACACTGCATGTGTTTTCATGTTAAATCTGAAAAATACATCACAAGAGCTCTTTATAAGAAGAGATACCAACATGAAGGGAGAGATTATATTATTAAGTAAATGACACTTATGGAAATAATTTGGTAAAACAGTAATAAAAATTATAAAAATTGTAAATAAAATTAACTACTGAATATATGGTATGATTTTCCTTTTTCAATTTCCTCCAATATCTCACTTGACTATAAAAAAAAATTTATAAGCATGTCCTATAAGACAAGTAAATATAAAAGTTGAAACATCTTAGTTATTGTAATAGAAGAATTATAAATTAATTAATAATTTTGTATATTTATCCCAAAATTAGCAATTATAAACTTCGGTAAAAAATACATTTCATTAACATTGGAACTAAATATATTGAAACATTTCTAGAATATAACACCGAGTAAAAAAAGAAAGGAATTACACAGCTCATCTTCCATTTTAACTAGTTTTATTCAATTCTAAATTCACACTTAAATTGTTTAGAGACCATGCAAGACTAAAATTAAAGACCATCTTCACATCTATTTATAAAGCATAGAAGTACTTTGGGGATAAGAGAGCATTTGAGGAAGCTAATAAGATGATGACACGTGTACATAATGAAGAGTTAAGATTCCTTTGAAATTAGTGGAAGTAGGTAAGGAAAGTAAAAGTAGGTAAGGATGGTGAAATTGGTAAGTTGTCCATAATAAATTTAAATAAACATTTTAGGAATTGATATTCTTTTATATGAGTGTGCCATACCACGCGAAAAAGTGGGGATTGAATGCTCGGTCGGATCTGCACAACAGTAAAAAGTCGGTAGGATCCGCTCATTTTTTTGGGCCCACGTCCTAACATTAACTGAAAATAGTTGGACGGATTGGATTTCCCACAAACATTCCAAATAATAAATAAAGAAGATTTAAAAAATAAAAATTAAAAAACACAGCGTATTAGCTAGCATCTGTCACTGAAGATGTTGAACCACGTATGTGGGACTAGTGTGTGATGATCTGAACCATTCATCCTGTGTACACAGTAGCCAATTGATAATACACCAAAATTTTCTTTGATTAGAGTATTTAATCATATAATATATGGGACCTTTTTTTGCACTGAATAGTATCCGTCGCTGGTTTTTCTTTTTACTGTTAATTTGTATGATCCAAATGAAGGGCTATATCTGGCTAAACACTGTAATTTTTGGATAATTACTCATTAACTACTGAACACACAAAATGGACGGTTCTGATCTGTTCCATTTGCCCCCACGTATTTAGAATGACATGCAATTATTCCTTCCTTTCTAAGTATAACTGTTACGTTTATTTTCCATCTAACCTGTTGATATAAGATCACATAGTAGGTCACATACAACTCAATGAAGTTAAAACACAAATATTAACATGTTAGCTCCATCTAACACAACTTAATGAGTAATTTTTGGGTAATTACTCATTAACTACTGAACATTACAACATGGACGGTTCTGATCTGTTCCATTTGCCCCCACGTATTTAGAATGACATGCAATTATTCCGACTTCCTTTCATGCATGTGGTGTGACCCACATAAGTCGACTTCCTTTCATGCATGTGGTGTGACCCACATGAGTTTTGGATCGTCCTGATTTTTTCAGCTCACGCTGAATTGGTGCAAATGATGGTCGGACTGGATATCACACGCATTATGGTGGGCCCCACAGTGAGCGGATTAGGTGATGCTGGGCCTCACTCAAGATGGTGTAGCCCTTACGGTGGGGCCAACCTTGATGTATGTATTCTGTATCCACACCGTCCATCCATTTGTTTTTCAAATCACTTTGGGGCATGAGCGTGAAAATGAAGCAGATCCAAATCTCAGGTGGACCATATGTAGGAAACAGTGGTGATTGAACCCCAGGCCATTAAAACTTCTCGTGGCCCACCTTTTGTTTCTGTAATGTTTATTTGCCATCCAACCTATCGATACGGTCACACAAACATGGATGAAGGGGAAAAAATAAATATCAGCTTGATCCAAAACTTTCGTGGTCCACGAGAAGTTTTTAATGGTCAATCACAACCGTTTCCTATGATATGGCCCACCTAAGATCCGGAAATGTTTCAATGTTGGGCTCATGCCCTAAAATGATCTGGCAAAACGGGGATGAATAGGGTAGATATATAATAAATACATCAAGATGGGCCGTATTAAAATACATCATGGTGGGCCCCACTGCAAGGGCCAAGCCTAATTCGCTCCCAGAGGCTCCTACAAGCGGTATATATAGTGATGTGTAGTTCGGCTGTCAATTGGCGATGCAGACCCATCAGTCTTCTTGTCAGATCTGGGCCTAAAATTTAAGCCCATTTACTAATTGGGTCATGATTGGGCAGTATATAAGGGCCCATTAGCCCAGATGGGGCCCAGATCAGCCTAGCCAATTTAGGGTTTGAAGGGCATTTTTTGTCACATATCATGAATGGTGGGGCACACCTGTCTTAGAATCCGAACCCTTCACAAGAGTAGGTAGAACCAGCCTTGTGTAAGCTGGGCTTCAGCCAGTTTTGTTCAGTAGCTATCTGCTCATGGGACCCATCTTATCAACTGCTTGGATTTGGATCCCTATTGAGACCCATCTTATCAGTGACTCAGTATCTTGACGAAGAGTCGAGCCGACTCGATCAAGTTTGGGGTTTTGTCGTCGAGTTTCGATACTATGGCTAATATCTAGGTCGAGTATGCATACTCAGAACAAAAATAAATGGCTATAGAATGACTACGTTTGAGTATTTATGAGTTATGCTGAATCAACTGAGTCAACTCAGCCAAATCAATGAGTCTTGTCTAGTTTTGACTGAATGAGACTTGCAACAAGTTTTCCAGAGACCTTGAACGGATGTGTGTGTGAGATACGCTTTGTCGATCATGTGTTCCTCATCATGTTCACCATACATGGTAAAAAATCCATCTCAAACTCAGGTGAGCCACACCAACGGGAGCTATATAAAATAACGCCTGGAATTTCTAAGTTTTTGGGTCAGGTTGATTTAAAAAATAATAATAATAATAATAATAATAATAATCATCGGTTCATCCTGGCAAGTCCCACCTAATGAATGGATTGGATGGAAGATAAACAACGAAGATTTCTTAAAGAAGCAAATTAAGAACATGGCCCAAGTCAACTGATCACACCCATACTCAACACAGGCCATTTGCTAAGAGGAATCCACCGTATAGGTTGCATACGATCATCATAACTGGATATTCACAGCCATGAAATCTAAGGTCTCACTATCCATTTTGCAGGCCCTCATTGAATGGCTTTGATCTGTGGACCATGCTAATATTGAGCTCTTTATGCAAACCACAGAGAATCCTCCTATCCACAAATACACCATGATTATAGGTGGGCCCACTACTGAATGAGTCATCGACTAAAAAAATTGACAATTTCTAATACATAATTACTGTTAACTAAAATGAAATGAAATCATTTTTAGGTGGCATCCAAACAGGGCCTGGGTGTGTATTAGATTAGTAGATGATTCCTACTGCCATTTGCATTTTGGAACCTACATACATGCATTACACCTTTGTCAAAATAGCACAAGAGAATCACCAACCTTCAGTCAAGAAAATTCGAATTCGGTGACTTCATGAACGGGTCGATCTTCGCCAGCTGGGCCACCACTGTCTTATTTGGGACAATCCCGTCTGCCTTAATCCTCTCCCTAAATCCATAAACCGGCGTCTTTGCATTTATATATGCCTGAAGGAGGAACTGATACTGTTGTATCCGACCCACATAGCCGTGCTGCCTCAGCCTGTGAAATATCTTCTCGGCATTGTGGATGTCACCCTTCTCTGCGTACTTATCCAACAAGGTGATCAACGATCCATACATAGGCTTCGCAACGGTTTGTTGGGCCAGCTTCTGCAAGATCGAATCTGCCTTCTCCACTTCCCCGCAATCTGCGTACAGCTTGACAATCGCATTCCATGTAAATGGCCCCAGCCGGAACCCATTGTCCAACATCCGCTTCACCAGATCCTTCCCCTTGGCCAGCATCTTATGATCTGCGTAGATCCTCAGAAGAGTGGGGTAATGCCTTACGGTCACTTTCTTCCATGTCTTGGTGATCATCTCAAAAACTGCCTCCGCCTTCTCTACATGCCCCACCTTGCCCCAAGCCCTGATGGCTGCCAGGCACTCTCCCAGCCATGGGCTCGCCTCGCAAGCCTTCCAAACCCTCCCCACCTCGTCCACCTTGCCAAGGGCTGCATAAAGAGGGAGCAATTTGCTGCACATTGCACGGTTCGCCTCAAGATCACCCCCCTCGAGCTCCTTCAAGACTGCCTCCGCTTTCTCGTAGTGCCCCGTGAAAATGTAGTGCCTTGCCACAGCAGCTTGGATCGCTGCATTGGGTCTGACTCCTTCAGCCTTCATGGCATCGACAACCTGCTCCATGCCCGCTATATCGTTCGCATGACCTTTGGTGTCGATCAAAAGCCGGTAAGTGAACAGGTTCGGCTTTACATTCTCCTTCTCCATCAGCAATAGAACGTCCACCATTTTCTTCTGCTCATACAGCTTATAGAGCAAAAGCAATTGGTTACAAGAGAATGCCGTTAAGGGGAAACCCAAAACCCTCATCTTGTTAAACACTTCCTCAGTTTTCTTGCGGTTCTGGGCAGTCGCACAGTTCGCTAAGAGGGTTCGGTAGATTACTTCCCCTTGGAAGGATTTTGGGACTCTTGTCTCAATGTACTTTTCAGCATTGTAGAGGCCATGGACCTTAGCAATCAAATCAACATGAGAAGCATAATCACACTCGGTGAGATCGAGACGGTTATTTGCTACGACCCACTCCATGAGCTGCAAAACAATACAAAAACAACTAAGAACCAAATAGAAAGGTTGGGCGGAACAAAGGAGAGATCTACCAACGATATCCCACTTCAATCAATTTGGATTGGATTTGCCAAATCCATTTTGTTTTGCATGGGGAGAGGACACGAAATGGATTGATGAACGGGCACTATTTTAACACCAAATATCATTTCATGCACCCAAAAACCTTTTTTACTAGGGCGGGGGAGGGGGGAAGCCAACACACCAAAAAAGCATGAAGCACTCTTCAAATGTCAACTTGTGTTGTTGGGAAGGTGTGTTTGGTTCCACCAACTATCATGATATTTTCTGATTAAACAGTACCATTTTGGGCCAAATAGCATGAAATTTCATGATATTTGGTGCAACCAAAGGCACCCAAAAGCTGGGTCTGGTTCCATGGCTCAGTGGTAGACAGTCTCTGTTTCAAAACTGAGACCAGTGATCAAGTGCCCATGTGGCGTGGTGTGGGTGGATGTGTGAATATGTGGGGTGTGGGTGGGTGTGTTTTAAAAAAAAAAAAAATGAGTTTTTTTAAAAGAAAAAGGGCACCCAAAAGCTTTTTATTAAAACAGAAAAAGGAAAAAAGTACAGCCGCAAGAACTACAACTAAAGTAGAGAATGAAATCTAGATTTTTTATTTTTATTTTTATTTTTATTTTTTTAATTCAGATGTGCCTTGAGAATAATCATGTGAGGCCCTTAAAGAGACCTCTGGGTGTACAAGGAAGGAAAGTTTAATAGTTTTTCTTTTTTCTTTTTTTGGCATGAGATTTTCTTCCTTTCTTAACGTCATAGACCACTAATTTATTACAAAAACAGAAGGCTAATCAAAGAAAGATGCTAAATAGATAAAAGGATCTAATGGGATTTTATTGTATGGTTGGCTGATTGGATTATGCTACCTAATTAGGTGGGCCTCCTTGATAATGAGCCTACTGTGGGGCTTGGGCTTGGGCCTAATGGATCTAGCCATGGCCCAAGGGTCTTGGGCCCAATTGATGTGGCTTGGCCCGCATCATGAGTGCAACTACCAATATCATGCATGCCAAGGGGGCACCTGCCTTGATGTTTAGACTATCGAAACATTCCTAGTATTCAATCGTTTTCATAGCCACATTTAGGCTTTGGAATCTGCACTCCCCACCTATGGTCAAATTTTATAGCCACCTCCACCTGAAATGTTCCTTCTAGCAATAGTCCCAACCAACCTGTCGCCACGGATCTTCTCATCACCTCAGAAGCCCCTCTCCCCTCCTTGACTACTTTACGTCTTCATATTCTTCAACCCATGTCATCCTTGCATTCTTATTTGTGTTCCCACAACTCTTTAGAGGCTATGCCCATTAGATTTTCTATTAGTGAGCCTAGAACGATCTATGGCTTAGATAGAATAGATTTGACTTGGCTATTTGACTATTTTGGATATAGGCATGCATATGAGCCCCATGGTGCATGAGATCATTTATACACATGTTAGGGGCGTTGGTGCTTCCTTGTTTCCACATGTACAGGGAATCTGGATAGACATGGACTCAGGTTCAATTATGTTAAGATGTGGAGAGGAGATGTAGTTGTGATGTGTAAAACTCCTCCCTCATCCCTTATTTAAATAAGAGTTTTATTCCCTTCACTGCTACACATGAAGAAGAAAAAAAAAAAAAAAACTGTTCCCATCTCAATTCTCTTGGGCCATAGAAGGTGCGGAAGATCCAAGCATCAAACATCTACAAAAGATTGGCAATGGCAGCCCATTCAAGCATGATTTTAAATTTTCTTTAATCTTCTAGATTCAATACATTGTGGAATCTTGGAAACAATTAACGTTAATGGTATCAGAGCTAGGCTCTACATTGACCTATGATGCTTTTGACTACAGATTTGGGTGGATGTTTATCCTGTCAATCGAAAGCCTAATTTTCCTTAGTCTTGACTAGTAGGAATTTTATTTGATCCAATTATGTCCAGACATCTTAAGATCTCTTTTGTTTATCAGAGATGATTCTATTGTACAATTTATTTCATGCCTCTTTTAGTGTGCACATATGTTCTGAGTAAGCAGAATTTTAAGTGCCATCTAGAAAGAGTTGGTAGGACCGATTAGAGATGGGCACACATAATCATAATAGGTGTGCAATCTCCATACCACACTTTTATGTCTTTAATTTATGTTGTTGGGATTACTAGTATTCATGATTAAGTTTTCTCTAACTTTGTCAACATCAAGTGTTGTGATGGCTACCATGATTCAACACTAATGATCTCAATGGACGAGTTCTGAGGAGTGTTTGCTCATATTATCTAACATCAATAATTTTCAAACTTAGAGGATACCCATTAGGTGATTTCTAATAAACATGATCTATGAAATGTTTTCTTAAAAAGAAACTTTTCAAAATTTAACATTGATCACTATGGCCCAAGTGGGAGCATCTTTTATTTTTATTTTTTGTTAGCTTGTTAGTACACCCCACTGTCAATTCACACTTCACTGTTAGGCACACCCACTAGGGATCGATACCATCAATGTTAACTATTTTCAAGATTCTATAATGAATTGAAGCTGGAATATTTAAGGAAAATTATAATCATATCTTTATATATAGACATTGCCCATCTTTTGAGGAAGTTTGCCGCTTAGATCTTCCACACCTTTTACACCTTAAGGGAATTGAGATACAGATGATTCTTGATTTTCATGTGACTAAGAATCCTATTTAAATAAGAAACGAGGAGAGGAGTTTTGCCCATCGCAACTTCCCTCTCCACATCTCCAGACATGGGGTTTCCTTGTGACCATCATGATGTTGTAGGCAAGTGTGGTGCCCCTCTCCCTGGCTTCCCCATTGTGACCATCTTCATCACTTACAATGATTCTGAGTCCACCCCATATATGAAAATCTCCTCTCTTTTCTCCAAATGTTTCGTCCCCCCTCCCAATGAAACTACACCCGAAGATGGCTTAGCAAGAAGAGTGGAGGAAATGATCCTCCTTAAACTAACTGGGCGGAATCGCTGTTCTTGAGCGTCGTAGTTTGTTTAGGGAAACAGGAATCATCGGGTGTAGTTTCAGTGTGAGGGGACGAAACATTTGGAAAAAGGAGATTTTCATATATGGGGTAGAATCAGAAGCATTGCAAGTGATGAAGATAGTCACAATGGGGAAGCCATGGAGAGAGAGAGAGAGAGAGAGAGAGAGAGAGAGAGAGAGAGAGAGAGGATCATCATATCGAATCTTTTTATTTCTCTTTTTATGAATTCCTTGTCTTAAGGGTAAAAACAAAAAAAAAAAAAAAAAAAAACAAAAAACAAAAAACATAAAAATGTAAAATCCCTAAACTACCCTACTTAAATATCAATAGCTAAAAACCCTAACAGTGAGCATTTTACCAGGTGTGATGCCCAGAAGGGTGTAACAAAGTCCGGAGTTTGATCACAACTCAACAAACAAAAAAGAAAGAAGAAGAACAACAATAACAAACAAAACAAAAAGAAAGCCAATGATAAACCCATATAAATAGCCATTATAGTTTAAAATAAACCTCTCAAAAGAACTTTGAGTAGACAACAAAGAATAACAAAAAAATGCCAACTAGCAGAGCATTTCAGATCATAGACTTTCTACAACCATCATTTAACTGCACTTCTTAGAAGCATTGTTCAGCTATGACACTGTTCAAAACTTTGAATTTTAAATACATTCAAACACTAGGAATGTGTTTCTCTAAATCTGCAATACACAGATAACAAAAATGAAATACAATCATATGGACGAAAATCATAGACACCAATCTAGAACATTGTCCAGCAAAGTTTTCAAATAATATCTAACAAGAATAATAGGATTGGTGTAACTTGCCAACAAATAATTATAAGGATGAACAGTGACCTATGAGAGGCAACATTTGTGACACATATCAAAGTCTCAGTCTACTGTTCATGTGGGAGACACCTCCCACGAGCCAAACTGTAAATAAGGTATGCCCCATGGTGCATGGGAGATACCCAAAAATCCCTCCCATCAGAAGATACTAACCATCCGATTCAACCACAGCTAAATTTGGACTATTGGCTGTAGCTGTTCATTTTCATCAGATAGTTATAATCATCCGAGAAGGGAGATATCAGGGCATGGCCATCACATGATGGGGCCTAAACCATCAACGGCTTAGGTTTCTTACAGGTGGGTTGAAAAGAAAAGGTTGGTTCTCTCGACCGAGCATCATATGAGAGATCCAAGTCAACATACCTTCAAGGCCTTACCAAAATTCCGGCGCTTTCGAAGACTATACGTGGCATTCAAGATCTCATCACGGTCCACCGTATTACCTTCAGTGACCCACTTATCAAGAGCAGTATGAATGGATTGGAGAGGAGCACCGGCGACAATCTCAAATAATGGACAAGTTGCACTCTTTTGTGATTTGTTGCCACCATTCATACCCGTTTCATCATCCGACAAATCAAGCTCATTATGAGCAGGTTCCAATAAACTATCTTCTGATTCATCATCAGAAAGATTGGGTTCAGAGACCAATTCATCAACACACACTTCATCCTCATGATTTTCTCCAACACCATCAACATCTAGAGGCGTTTCTAGCTCAGAAAATCCCTCCTCCAAGTCATCTTCGTCGCCACTGCTCCTGGCTCCAGCCTGTGAAGAAAGATTTCGACTCCCCACAAAGAACTTTGCAGGCACAGATGGGACACATAGAAAACTTTTTGGCAAAAGGTATCTAATGGCTATAAATTGACCCCGCTCATGATTATCCAATCCATGTTGCAAATCATCACTTAGTACATCAGGTTTAGCACAACAAGCCCGAGGAGCTCCTACACGGTAACCATGACACCTGGTAGACAAACAAAGAGAGTAAACTTTTGCCACAAGTTTACACACACATGGAGGAAAAACAATGATTGAAAATGGCCAGAATGATTTCTAAAGGTAAAATAATATGAAGCTCGAGGAACGGTCAATGAAACACGTTTCCACCATATGTCTGTGCAATTCACATGGATCAGATAAGCGGATGGCATATGGGCCATTCATATAGTAGGCCCCATGATGGATTGCACATGGCCCAAAAATAACTCAGGTTGGGCGACACAAACAGTTTGATCCACAGCCTAGAAAAGGACAGGAAAGAAAAAATGAATGTGCCTTTTTATCTTGACTATCAATGTAAGTTTGAAAGGTTAAAATCATATGAAATGTCATTATTTTTTTCATGACAATCCCATCCACTGACAAGCCCATAAAAAGATGGCACGGAACGACATTCTAACTGTGCATGTCAGATATGCAGTCCAGCTTATTTCTCTTAGTCATATATGGTAACAAATAGCCCCTGAAGTGAATTTCACTAAACATGTTCAAGTGGAGGTTCAGATCTAGCAAACCACCCAGTCTGACAGAGTTATGAGCATTTGCCTACTATTTAATGATTCTGCCGGTTGGTGCAGGTGGTGTTTGTTTCTTAATGAGCCCATCTTTTTTTTTAAGGTGATAATTTTATTAAGCAAGGCCGAAGCAAAAGGGATTACAAATCAGACCAAAAAACAGGAAGAATCAAAGCCCAAGTATTTTGTAACTCTGTGGAAGCAAGAATTGGATGGCTACGAAAAAGGCAAGAAGGCAAGATCGGGAGAGGAAGGAAACAAAACACGAAAGTTTCGCCTTTAAAGATCAAGCAGAGCCCTTCTCCAGTGAATCTCATAAAGGTAAGGAGGTTGCAGACGAGCAACAATCCGGTGCAGATCCCTCCCATATCTTGGGCGAGGGTACATCCAGGAACTCAGATGATCATCAACGTCAATGATGGAGGTCTAAGGAAAGCTACAAAGATGCGCACTACACTAAGACGATAAGATCCTATGCTAATCGACAATCGGTCCATAGGGGTCGTCATGTTCATTGACCCCCCTCCTCAGGCCGTGCTCATTCTTCTACTTAAAGATCAAGGTCAAGAAACCTTTGGAGCTCCTCCTAGTGAGACTCAAGTCATTCTCAGTTATCGGACAGTAATTTCAGCCTTGATGGAGATTTTGTGAAAGATTATGCGGCCATAAGAAATAGGGAGCCAGAAAGGAGTGCGGGTTATGTGTGGCATCCTAAGGACAACCACTCCACCCTTACTAGGGTGAGTAGGGGTACATCTAAGGAGTGGGTAAACGTATCTTACAAGAAATGTTTGATTTAATTATTATGGCATCTCATTGGAACTCTCATTTAAAGAATTTTTTTCCCTTTGGGATCCTGTGTAGGTGAGGTCCTATAGATTCATCAGACCACTTGAAGCTGGGAGGATCTCAGCCATGTCAGGATGTTGATCAGAGTAGGAAATTCATCAGAGGTCCTTCTGGAGCGAGGGTTCAAGTTGGGCAATCGTCATTGGAAATCTGGATCTTAAAAGAGCCTCTCGCCAACTTAGCTTCAGAGAACCAGTCTCCTCAAGAGTTGATCCCCAAATCTACCATTGTTGAAGGAGCATCTTTCGAGATGCACTACGGTACACAGAGCAGATTGAATCCGTCGTGCAAAGAGAGGTTCCACTCATGTGAAGAAAACCGCGTTGCATCTTGTTTAAAAGCAAGACATGTGGTGTTGGTGCAGGCGACGGATCTATCCCACCTTGCTCAATCGATTGCTTCCGCGAGCTGGAACGATATATCGTGCACTTCTTTGTCCTCTTGCAAGTTATCGGGTTGTGGTCTCGATATTATCACGACTAAGTCTTCTATCGTCAAAGATATCGATAGATTTTCTCTACCGACCTCAAATGTCACGAGAGGCGGTGGGAAGCAGGATGACGACACTTGTCCTCTTATTCGAATTGACAACCCTCCTTCCTCGGATCTGAGGCGGATTTAAATCAACCTTATGGTTGTCAAGTCTTCTCTACCTCTTTCCACGATCCTAAGAGACGTACGGAGAACGCAAGCCCGCCGTTCCTCTTTGTTCGCTCCAGAGAGTGACACGTCATTCAAGACCCAATTTTCCCCCAAGCTTGCCCTTTGTTAGTCGAGAATTGGCAATTGAGGTTGGCAATTGAGGTCGGCTATTGAGGGAGGTTCTACAATCAGGGATGTCGACGATTCTATCCCCTCAAAGCATCTTTTTCCTCTTCTCTCAGGGTATCTATTACCAGCAGCGGAGGATTCCGATTCGGATTCCGAGTATGTTGACTTTGACTCGCTTGAACCTTCGCCTCCAATGAATTGTTCGCCTCTTCAACAGATAATTATGGTTGAGATTCCCCTTGCTGACAGCCACTCTATGGGAAGCTCCTCTCATCATCCTGCTAATTTTGCTGCTCTTCTAGGATCTCCCATTAGTTCCACTGTGACCCCTCCTCTCTCTCCCTCTTCGTTGTCTCCTTGATTGGCGGGTCCTTTGGCTATGATCCTGCTCCTCAGGAGTCCGGAATGCCATCCCCTGGTCAAGGAGTCTTCCGTTATAGATAGGGAGGTCTTGGAAGAAGCCTTGGACATTCCCCCACTCAGATTGTCTTCTCCAGGGAATTCTAATTCCTGTCAGATAAGCCCTTCACCCTGTCCATCCCGAGGGAAGCTTTGGGGAGGATGGTAAAAGCAATTGAAAAGAAAATATGGGTTAGGGAGATTGTAAGCCATGTCGGAAGGCTTTTGGGGGTTCTGTTTAGTGATTCTGACAAAGATTACATAATTCTCTTTAAATTGGTGGCAGAGAAGGGGGGGCTCATGTTACTATTGAAGAGATTCCTATGGCAGGATCAACGGTGACAGTGACGGTTAGCCCTAATAGGGAATTGCTCAATTTGGGGGTGGCCCCAGAAGGAGTGCGAGAAGCCATTCCTATAAAGGAGAGGAAGGGGAGAAGGGTAGCCAAGGTGCACCTACGAAGATCCTCTCGTGGAATGTTAGGGGGTTGGGATGTCCCCATAAACGATCCCAGGTTAAAGAGATGTTTGTTTGATCCAAAGCTAACATTATTGTTTTGCAGGAAACTAAGCATCAACAATTAAATAATGGTTTAGTCAACTCCCCGTAGCGCCGCAAAGGTAATGAGTGGATTGCTCTTGATTCGGTCGGATCGGCTGGAGGTATTGCGCTCATGTGGGATGCCTCCAAACGAGCGGTTGAAGAGAGTCAGTTGGGTCAATATTCCATCAACGTTGTGTTTAGAGAAATTCACCGGGCCTTCGGTGGATTTTCTTAGGAGTATATGGCCCAAACAGCCCTCACTCTCGCCCCACGTTTTGGCTTGAATTGTCTTTTGTTTGTTTAAGGTGGAATTTGCCTTGGTTGATTGGTGGTGATTTTAATACGGTTCGGTTTTCTTACCAATGTTCTAACGGTACGAGCATTTCTTCCGCTATGAGAAATTTATCGGAGTGGATATCCAATCACGGGTTGATTGACATTCCTATGGGGGGAGTTAGATTTGCCTGGTCCAACCATAAAAAGCCATCCACTATGTCGTTGTTGAATAGATTCCTTCTGTCCCATGACTGGATATCCTAATTCTCAGTTGCTCATCAAAGAGGTCTGTCGAAACCTATTTCTGATCATTGCCCCATTTTATTAGAAACTAATGAATTAAATTGGGGGCCTAAACCCTTCATATTTGAATTGACTTGGCTTCAATTTGAAGGTTTCAATGAGTTCGTTGTTGACTAGTGGAGCTCGTTCCATATTGAGGGTTGCCCCGAGCTTACCCTT
Source organism: Magnolia changhungtana (assembly GCA_030180095.1). Lineage (NCBI taxonomy): Eukaryota > Viridiplantae > Streptophyta > Magnoliopsida > Magnoliales > Magnoliaceae > Magnolia > Magnolia changhungtana. The sequence continues at coordinate 57,208 of JASAUF010000319.1, forward strand.
TTTTTAAAATTTCAATTGCTTAAGTCCAATCTTAAATTTTGGCACAAGGATGCTTTTAGGTTAAGAGAAGCCGATATGGCCTCCATTCTCCTAGTCATTCAAGAGTTAGACATTAAAGAAGAGGCAACCCTCCTACCTGATGATGAAAGATCCATCAGAGACTAGTTGTCTTCTAATTATTGCTCCAGACTAAAAGGGGAAGAGGTTAAATGGAGAGAACGGTCAAGGGCCCTGTGGCTTAAAGAGGGAAATCGAAATACTAAATTCTTCCATAATTTTGCTTCTACCCATTCTCGTGTTAACCCTATAGCTTCGCTTGAAATTGATAATGTCATTGTTATTGATAAGGATGTTATCTGTAACTCTATTGTTAAGTTCTATTCTCATTTGTTGTCTACTGATAATATGGATCGTCCGAGGATCGACAACCTTCCCTTTCAATCGTTATTAGAAGAAGAAGCCTTGATTTTGGAAAGACCAGTGGACTCAATGAGATCAAAGTTGTCGTGTGGAACAACTTTGGAAGTTAGGAGCTGATAAAGCTCCTGGACCTGATGGCTTTCCTATTGTGTTCTTTAAATCTTTTTGGGTTTGATTAAGGATGATCTTTCCCAATTTGTGTTGGAGCTCTTTGAACAAAAGAGATTGTCCACAGAGTTAGGGAGTATGTTTTTGACTTTGATTCCTAAGTTGGAAGGAGAACATTAAGGATTGTTGCCCTATTAGTTTGATTGGCAACCACTATAAAATCCTCTCCAAAATCCTAGCCTAGAGACTTAGACAGGTAATCCCTACATTAGTGTCTCCTTTTCAATTTGCTTTTGTGGAGGACAAATAAATTTTGGATTCAGTGCTTATTGCTAACAAATGTTTGGATTCATGCATTAGTTAAAAAAAGGTCATGTATCCTTTATGAACTTGATATCCAAAAAGCCTATGATCATGTTGACTAGTCCTTTGTGGACTACATGCTCCAAAGAATGAGATTTGGTTTTTTCTTGGAGAGCTTGGATTAGGATTTGGATTTCCTCTCCCAAGTTCTCTATTCTTATTAATGGTGCTCCTTTTGGTTACTTCAAAGTATCTAGAGGGCATCACCATGGGGATCCGCTATCTCATTTCTTTTTTGTTCTTGTGTTTGAAGCTCTCGGTGGAATGCTTTCTAGGAGCTAGGAGATGGGGTTGTATTCAAGGTTTTCTATTCCCAATCCCCCTTTCCATATTAATCACTTGCAATTTGTTAATGATAACCTTTTGTTTTGTGAAGCAGATGAGAGCATGGTTCCTTTCCTTAGCATGACTATATATTGGTTCCAAGTTGTCTTTGGGTTAAAGGTAAATATGTCCAAATCTGAATATATGGCATTAACCTCGACTCCTAGACGTGCACATCGTTTGGAGCACATTTTGGATGTAAGGTTGGATTTCGTCCTATCCTCTATTTGGGTCCTCTTTGCATAGGTAAGCCCCCTCTCTCTTAATGGGATTGTATCCTTGAAAGAATGGAGGGGGAAATGTCTTCCTGGAAGTGTAACATTTTATCAATGGGAGGTAGGATCAATCCGATTAAGGCTTCTCTGACCAGTATGCCTATTTACTTCCTCCCCTTATTCCTTTGTCCTAAATCTGTTGTTTCTAAAATAAATAAGGTTAGAAGGAGCTATTTGTGGAAAGGAAATGCCAAGTCCTTCAAGTTTCCTCTGCTTCAATGGAAGGTTGTTTATGCCCCTTACAGCGACGGCAGTGCAGGTATTAAAAATATGGAGCTTATGTATAAAGCCCTTCTTGCAAAGTGGATATGGAGGTTTGGGATTGAAACTAATAGTCTTTGGAGACAGGTGATTGCTACCAAATATGGCACCTTTGTTTCGGGCTAGTGGATGAAGGAATCCTCAATGTACAAAACCTCATATCTGTGGAGAAACATTGTTAAATTGTCTCCTTATATTCGAGAGAATGTTTCCTTTTCCCTTGGAGATAGGAATAAAATCAGATTTTGGCTTGATCAGTGGTGTGGTGCTTTTACATTGGCTAATGCCTTCCCCCTCTGTTTGTTGTTTCTTCTAATCCGTTCAACCCTATCAAAGATTGCTTTTATCATAATGGCCAAGGAAGAATTTGGATTCCTCAATTTAGAAGGAATTTCTCTGATGAAGAGTTTCAGGAATTCACATCCATGTTATCCTTGTTATAGGAGGTTCTTCCTAATCCCAGCGCTGAAGACTCCATGATCTGGAAGTCGACCAAATTGGTTGTTTCACAGTCAAGTCTCTGCACTCGTCTCTTTCTAGAGAGAGGTCTCCTTCCTCTTCCAGCTGTCACACTGGAGCAGTTGGGCCTATTGTATTCCTCCAAAGGTGGAAACTTTCAGATGGCTTACTAGTATAAACAGAATCCTTACGATTGATAATCTCGATAAACGAGGGATGGTGTTTTTTTCTTAGAAGCAACGAAAATTCATTAAAAGAAGGGAAGAAACAAAGAAGAGGAAAGACAGCCCGCTGAGATAGCGAGCTGAACGCCCTCATGAAGCAGAAAAATTACATCCCACAAAAACAGGAAAATTACAACCGGAAGAAATGATCACAAGAAAAAGGAAGCCCACTGAGATTGACTACATTGTAGGCCCATTCAATGACAAACTGATGGACTCTCTTAACTACGCAGACCACTGGATTGGAAACATCTTTGAAGCATCGGCTGTTTCTTTCTTCCCAGATTGCCCACCAGGCAACCAAAAGGGACATTCTACAAACCGTAGATCTATCTTTGCCCAGGGAGACACCGTGCCAAGCTGAAAGAACGCAGTCCGTTGAGATAGGAAAAGTCCACGAGACACCAAAGGATGATAGGATGGCAGACCAAACGTGCTGGAAAAATGGACAATGAATGAATAAATGATCCGTCGATTCTTCATTTGCCATGCAGCAGATACAAATATTGGTGATGATCATACCCCTCTTTCTCATATTATCGACCGTTAGGACTCTCCTCTTGCCAACCAACCACCCGAAAATTGCAATCTTGGGAGGCACCTTGTATTTCCAGACCTTCGCTGCCATCACCTCCTCATAATTTTCTATGTTCCTACCGAGGCAGAGGTATAGAGATTTAACTGAGAACAGTCCCTTTTTATCGGGTCTCCAGACGATCTTATCTTGATGCTGAGATTCTGGATTGCACTTACTGATGCGCTTGAGTAAGGCGATATATTCTCCGATTTCCCAGTCGTATAAGTTCCTTCTACAGGGCGAGAACTAGACGACTTCATTACCATGAAAGGAATAACAGTCGGCCACTGTTATGAGGGGATTAGGAGCCAAGCGAAAGATGGCTGGGAAATCGCCTTTTAGAGCAGAAGAGCCCACCCAGATATCCTCCCAAAACCGAATTTTGTCGCCTTTACCAATAGAATACCCGATATGTCTTTGGACTTCCTTCTGAGAGAATAGCACACCTCGCCATAAAACAGAAGCGCTATAGGAGGAAGAGCTTTTGGTCCACCAACCCTCGGGCGTTCGGCCATATTTGCATTTGATCAGATTGTTCCAAAGAGACCCATTTTCTAATCTAAGTCTCCACCGCCACTTGTCTAGGAGGGCCCGATTCATAGTTTTAAGGTCTCTCACACCAGCACCCCCTTCTTAAAATTGTTGACGGACGTCTCCACCACCACTTGCCAAGCTGAAAGGAGGGATGGTGTTGCTGAATGTGTGCCCCCTTATGCCCTAAAGAGGAAGAATTTGTGGATCATTTGTTTATCCACTGTCATTTTTCTTTCGATATTTGGTGGAGTGTTCTTCGCCGGGTGTTTAGAAATTTCAGCATCTCTTCGGCGATGGTTTTCTCGAAAGTATTTATCCTCTTTCATGTTGGGCCCCTTGACGAGGGAGGGGCTTTGTGTTTTTTAGGGGTCTAGGAGGCTTTGTATTTTTTTTATTTTTTATTTTTTTGAGTCTGTGTGGTTAGTGTGGTGCCTCTTACTACCCTCTTTCGATAAATTCTTATCTTTCAAAAAAAAAAAAAAACAAACAAAAACAAAAACAAAAACAAAAAAACAAATGGCCCCTGAAAATCCAATCAATTTCCAAATTTTGAGATGAGAGAAACACAGAAAATGGATAAAGTGATTGTACAGGAAGTCATCCAAAAAAAAATGACATGGATTTTGCTCATGATTCAATGTCAAACAGAAGTTTTCTGATTTGAAGTGTAAACCAGATGAGTTCCACCCGCTATTAAATTTAAAAGAAAGACGAGTACATCAATTTTTATTACAACTAGTGACCATTGTTGTCATGTGCAATCGCATATGCGCATATCCATATGCAAATCACATATGCGATCGCATATTGGCCATGGCACATTGAATTTTATTTTATTTTTTTGCAAAAAAACAACACTTTGCATATAAAAAGGCTTCCAAATCTCCTCCATTTGCAATATTCTCACTCCAAAACTCTCTTACTCCATTTTTGTCTTACATTTCTTAATTACAAGTGGTCTCTCTCTCTCTCTCTCTCTCTCTCTCTCTCTCTCTCTCTCTTGTATTTCCTACTTCCAAGTGATCTTAATTTCTCTCTCCTACATTCCCTCTCTCTTGGAAGTTGGAAGATCAAGATTCAAGCACTTTCAAGTTTCAAGGAAGATAGCTTGTTGATTTTCTACAATAATAAATAAATAGCTTGTTGATTTTGTTGTTATTTCTTATTAACTATATTGTTAAATGTGGATGACTTGATGTTTAATTGATTTTATCTCTCTCAAATGTATTTTAAATATGTAAAATTAGTTATCTATTAACTTAGAAAAGTTCTCATTAGTTTCTTATATTTTTTTTGAATTTTTCACCTACGCACCTTTGCACACGTGTCATGGGTGTCGAATCCGAACGGTCCATAAGATGCGGAATCCCATGAAACCGTAGGAGGTGAATTTTCACCCTGATCTAAGATTCTAGTGGGCCATAGGAAAGAGAAATTCAAATCAAGGGAAGAAACTGTTTGCATTTTTCATGGCCCGCCGAAGTTTTGGATCAAATTAAAAATTCGTTCCAAGGGGTTTTATGAGGTTCTCCTTCATGTGGACCATTCAGATTTGCGAGACTCATCAGATACGATGAGTTCTCAAAAAAGTTCGTATGTAGTACGTACGAACTGGTTCGCAGGTGAGTGTTTCCGCATATATATATATATATAAAATTTGCGCATATGCTATCGCACATGATCGCATATGCGATTCGACAACATTGCTAGTAACAACATAAGAAACACAACAAAGTGAAAGTGAATAATCACCATATCTTTCCCATTATAACGACAAGAAAAGCTTGTGTATCTGTCATAGTGGCATGCACTAAGTGGTCGTTTAGATGTACGAAATGGAAAGCCAATAGAAAAACCTGCATAATTTTAATCCTAGAAGCTTGTTTCATGGAACATGAGGTATGGTGTTCAGTTGACAACACTCAGGTTCCGAGGCCACCTTTTTTAATGGGGATCAATTCCATGGATCGATGCCATGGAATGTTTTAATCCAACTTTTTTAAGGCATTCGATATAATTTTAAGAAAAATAGCTTTCCCGGGAAGCTGATTTCCATATTAATTAAGTCATCCAAACCAAAATATCAATAAATAAATAAAACTCTCTCCTAAGTGCTATTTTCCACATACCCGACAGCCTGTTTCAAAAATCCAATAGCCAAACATGCAGCAAGCATAAAAAAGAACCGGAATGTTCATCAGGTGGACCCTCACCTTGGAGGATCAAAAGCTCAAAAATTACACTGGGTAGACACCCTAACCCTCAGAGCATGGGCCTTTTGTCTTTTCACTGTGGACATTTCCTTTGCCTTTTATTGCCCTTTTGTAGGCCGCTGAATGCGTAGTTAGTAGCACTGACTAGTGGTGATTCTTGCTCCATAAACCCTTCATGGTAAGGTCCAACTGACAAATGGTCCAGATCTTGTCAACATGTACCATATGTACAGTATTCTAATACTGGATGAAATTATACGTCAGCTACATAGACATAAGATGGGCCCTATAAAAATTGGTTACTTGGTATTATTGCAAGTTTGCAAATCTCTTCATTTCAGGCCCAAAAATAATCTAATGCTATCGTGATTCGGGGCTTGATTATGCACTTTCAACAATGGCAAGACTTAATTATTGCAATCTGAATCAATTGAACGTCCAAACACAGTCTAAATAACATGAAAAGGCAACAAAAATCATCCAAGGAATTCAAAAAAAAAAATTTAATTTTTAAAAAAAAAAAAAAAAGTAAGAGAAAGAAACCCAACAACAAAAAATACATGAAAAAACATCAAAATCACTAAATCCAGAAAAATTAAAAGATGCCCAATACAGATTTTTCCTCATGCTAGAAATCCAAAATTAAATACAAAAGAAATGCATTATTTTTCACTCTTGCAGACAAAACCCAATAATTTCAAATAAACCAAAAAAAAAATACCATCAAAATAATTTTAAAAATCCATAAATTTTGAGAGAGAGACCCAATACAGATTATTCCCAAATACAACTAAAAATTCAAAAAATAAAACGAAATAACCAATATAAAAGAAATGGATTTTTCCCTCTTTTTTGCATATAAAACCAAAAAAAAAAAAAAAAAAAAAATCTGATTTTTTTAATAAATTCTGACAAAAACATGGAAAATGGGATAGCGGGAAGAGATTGTTACCTGATAGAGTTAGACGCTCTGCGAAGCGCCCACATGACTAACGTCAGGCTCGTCTGACGTCAAAAATCCCAAGACCCTAACAAAACCCTAGAAATATAGACGTTTGGGATAAAACCCTACAACCTTCTCGCCACTGTCCGATTCTATACCCTCGAAAGAACACGAAAATGGAACGCGGATTGCCTGCAGCGCCCGGCTGTAGAAGATACCTACAGCACTAATCTTTGTGGGGCTCACATTGATGTAAGTGTTATATCTACTCCGTTCATCAGTTTTCAAATATCATTTTAATAGTTAAATTCAAAAATAATTTAGATCCAAATCTCAATTGGACCACACTACCGGAAAGAGTGAGGACAATGATGGCCACCGTTGAAACCTTTATAGGCCCACCATAATGTTTATTTTCCATCCAAACCGTTCGGGAAAACACAAGTATCAGCTTTATCCAACACTTCTGTGGCCCAAAAGAAGGTTTAAATGGTGAACGTTCAATTCCTACTATTTCCTGTGTGGTGTGGTACACTTGAGACTTTTATCTGCCACATATCTTTGTCTGAAATGATATGAAAAAACGTATGAACAGAGAGGATATAATACATACATCACTTTGGCCCTACAGAGCTTAGTGCTGCAGGAATCGGGACGTATCCAGCCATTTGCTTCCCGTAAAATGGTGGTGACTCATCCGCCTTACAGCTGCCACGTCCGTACGGATATCAAGACCGTCCAAGGTGCGGAACGCATTGTGGATTGAACGTAGCTTAAAAATTGCACAGATAGAGCAATCCTAAATCCAATTTTCGGACCTCAAATTTCAAATCCAACGGCTGGAGATAGATGGTTAATATCATCTCTTCAATGTGAATTTGTAATTCAGCTTCACCCACACTCAGTCCAGAGTTTTGGACGGTTGGATTTCCCTGTAACTGTGGCATGTGTTCGGTGGATATGTGACCCTCGTTTTTAAAATGGTGGTTACTTATCCCCGATGAGGATCTATCAGATCCTGGGCAGCACGTGCAGTTCATAATCCAGTGATCCAGACCATTAGTCGGAGTCCAGATAACATAGATGGACTATGGCCCAAAGAACTCGCAGATTGGAAGTATCCACCAATCTTATACTTCGGTTGAATGTAGGCCGTTGTCGCAGGAGAAAGATCGATTGAAGAGTCGACACGTGACACGTGTGTGAGAGAGGGCGTTCATGTGACGCGGATTAGCTGGTGTACCACACCACCGACCAATGGTGTATTGCGTGACCAAGTTCTGTGGGGCCCACCATGAGGAATGTGTTATATCAAAACCGTCCATCCATTTGGTGAGCTAGTTATAACGCTTGAGGCCAACAATAAGACAGATCCAAAGATCGAGTGGAGTACACTGCAGAAAGTAGGGGGGATTAAACGTCTCTGACATTGAAAGTTTGTATGGGTCACAGAAGTTTTGGATCAATCTGAATTTTTTATCTCTTCGTCCGCATCTTTGTAACCTTATGAACAGATTGGATGGAAGATAAACATTATGGTGGGCCCTATGAATATTTTAAGGGTGAGAATCATTGTCCCGCTGCTATTTAGATTTTATTTACGGTGTGATCCCTTAATATTTGGATATGACTCGTTTTTTGGGATCCTTCACTAAAATAAACTATCTAGATTGATGGACCATGGATATAATAAATATATTATTGTGGGTACTATGTAACCTTGATTTCCTTTCTAACTATTCATCATGGGTGCTCAGGGAGGTGACGAGCTCCTCTTGGAACGCCACGTACACACACCAGCCCGTGGTTGGTGTGTGGTACACCAAATCCACTTCCGGCAATACGTTAGTTTATTGGCTAGTGTATGACACCACCGACTTAATTGGTGTGGCTACATGTCGTGTGAAGATGAGGACCGATGCTCCTTGTTATAGGGAAATCCGAGCAGAGTTGATAAAGGCTAACCTGGGCAAACCGAACTGATTAATGGAGTCTCAGAAGAGGAATATTACATCAAGTCCGATCGGGCTTCCGAACTACAGTCTTGGGTCGGCCGAGCCGAGCTCTTCCCTAAGGAACCATAGCCTTGGGTCAGCCAAGCCGAATTCTTCACCAAAGAATCACGACTCTAGGTCGGAGCTCTCATTTGAAGAACTACGACCCCAGATCGGCCGAGCATAGCTCATCCTTGACCTAGAGGCCGAGAACTAAGTCCAGAACATGCACGCCCAACAGACTCCGACCCATGTGCTCCGACTACAGGCTCCAACTAGTAGGATCCGATCGTAGACCTCGAACGAATTGAGTCCAGGTTTGGATGAGAGCAGTCCAATCATGAACTTGGAGAACCGAGTTGCAGGACTGGCTCAATTATAAACGCGGTCAAAGATCACGCCCGGTAATACGTCCCATTAAGGCATGATCTTGCACACGATCCAAAGATAACGACCAATATCTCCGGGCACGCGAAATCCGCTTGATTGAGTAAATCATGTCGAGATTGACGGCCATGATCCCATCACTTTTTCAATATAAATACCAGAGAAACCCATTGCAACAGGTACGCAATATCTCGCACCTCCCATCTACTCTACGCAACTTAGACCCAGTTTCCCTAGCCTAACTTTGGCATCGGAGAGTCCACTGCTATAACCAAGGTCTCATTTGTTAACCGTTGTGCGCAGGTCTAGGGCGCAGTGGAAGGTGTTCTAGATTCTTGCAACAACATTTTGGCGCCGTCTGTGGGAAGTTCGAAACAAAAAGCTAGAAAGTTTTACCAGAAAATGGTGAGAGGAAAGAAGAAGGTAGCAGCTGCAGAACCTGAGCTGAGCAGACAACATCAATGGTCTTCATTGCTACATATTGAATCGGCTCCGATAGAGCCGTCCCAGCGAACTCGGAGCCGAGTAGGGAAATACAAAGCGCTGCAAAATAAAGTTCAGATGTTGAAGGATGGAATCAATCAGATGAAGACGCAACAAAGTCGGTAGCCGCCTCTCAACCTGGTGGAAGTGGCCCCGGCGCCCGAGGAACCACCACAACAAGTGAGTTCTCGGTATCTATTAAGCTAATGTATAAAAGTCACCCACATATAAGGCCTTCAGTCTGGGCAAACTGGAGCTTTCAATGCTTTTCTATTTGATGCAGACTCCGCATTGGAAGGGAGTGTGGAAGGTAGTGTGGGAACTCATACACCTAACCCGAATCCTCTTTCTTTCCTTTTTTTCTCTGTTTTTTTTTTTTTCCTTTACAATTGTAAGAATCTTCTTTTATGGTGGTGCTCTCGCTTCAACACCGCATTCCAAAATCATGGTCTGCTTCTGTTTGTGCTTTGTGCAAATGAGTTCTTTGAACAGCTTGGGTGAATTGAGAACTCGGGTGAATCATATGTACATTAGCAAATTCAAACATGATCTACTTCATTGACTAAAACCTGGCCCATTGCCACCCTTAATTTTGATATGTAGTGTATGAATACCATAGTTCTAAAACTCGTTTACTCGACTAGAAACTTGGCCAAGTCAATTTAACTCGGATCTGGGTCTGACTCGATCCAACTTGAGAAGACTTGTCGAGTTGATTTGATGCAACTTGTTGTCACTTGAACCAAGGCACTCTGTGAGTCAATGTTATTCTTTATAGAAAGCAAATATGGAGGGTGGGAATCAAACCTGTAACCATGAAGAAACAGTGTGAATCAGAGAGCCAATCACCAATTTTATGGCAATGTTTATGTTTAAAATTACTCATGGTTTTAAATTTTCCTTTTTCATATTTGTTGTTATACATGGTATTTTTAATCATAACTATTAAAATATTGAGTCAAGTCGGGTTAAGTCTTTGAGTTTACTGTAAGAACTCTATTTGGTGGGCCTTACTGATCAACGGTCTGGATTGTCCTAGCAGTTGGACTATGTGGTTGAGTAAACCAGTGGGCCCACTTCAGGTGATCCACTACGCAGCCTATCTGCGCAGCAGTGCGTATTAGGGCTGGAATGCTATTGTTGTTTATGCATACATCAATTTGGGTTGAATTAGGACACAACAATGTGGAGCAATGGGAGAGAGAGTTATGATGGGATTCAAACTCTCATCTCCTCAACTTCTATATAAGAGAATGTTTGCTCCCCAATCCTACACAGCGACAGAACTTGAAGTCCCATCTCATATTCTATATAAGGGTGTGAAGGAAAGGAAGACTACGGCCAAAGTTTCTAGTATTCATGGCGTCTCAGCTAAGTAAGCCATTCGAACCCTTGATCCCCATGTCCTGTGCACAGCATGATCAGTGGGCCTATTCCGCATATCTGATAAATCCCACATTGACCTGCCCCAGCTGAAGACCATGTTTTCAGATTTTTTAAAATATGATCAATACCTGGCATGCATGGATACCCGTGAGATAGCTGACTTATTTTCTTTTGTCAAGCCTATTTCTTTGCCGACCATTCAACTGGGATGGTTTGTGAGCCTGTCTTCCTCTCGTTCTTCTCTCTGCAATACCCATCTTTGGCTAATCTTTCCTGCTGGCGAATCTCACTCTCCTATGTCCGGATCATGTGTGACTAAATGCCAACGATCAAAGAGGTTAAGATTTATCTGATTAAGGAGGATGGTCCATCAATGAAATTCAGCAGTCTGAATCGCTGAACCATGGACATCACATGTGTAGAAACTCAACAATTGTAAAGTTCCCTATTAGGGAGTAGTAGATGCAGCGTGATCTGGTACTCCCACAGAGATTGGTGGCTCTATCATGCTCCGGTTCATCTCTGAAAGTTAAACAAGAATGGTGGAAACTCTGCTGTGTGTCCAGCGAGAGATCATGTATCTTTATATCATTGACTGTACAATTGTGAGGATTTGTTTACAGCTGTTTAGAATTGGATTTACAGGAATGTGTTAAAGAGATATACATGGAAAAGAGATAAGGTTGTGGTCGTGAATCAAGGTGCGTGAATCAAGGTGCAGGATCTTCTGTAGAGATTTTCTCCGTAATATGCCCCTTCAATTTCAGCGGGGATGGATGCACGTTGAGCTTGTCGCGTAGGAAGGAAAACCTTGTGGACACGATCGGTTTAGTGAGACCATCAGCGAGCTGGTCTTTACTGGAGATGAAGCGAACTTCCAGAGTTTTTTGATGAACTTTTTCCCGGACAAAATGGTAGTCAATCTCCGCGTGTTTAGTCTGTGCACGGAATACCGGATTTGCCGTGAGATATGTAGCGTCGATGTTGTCACACCATAGGATTGGACATTGGGCTAAGACAATATCAATTTCACGCATCAAGGATTGTATCCAAAGTGACTCGGCAGTGGCATGAGCAACTGCACGGTACTCGGCTTCAGTGCTTGAACGTGCCACAGTTGGTTGCTTCTTAGAGCTCCATGAGACTAAGTTGGTACCAAGATAAATGCAGAAACCCGAGGTGAACTTTCAATCATCCAGGCAACCTGCCCAGTTAGCATCGGAGTAGATAGATAGCTGGGTGGACTTGCTTGGCTGAATAAGAAGTCCAAGATTGATTGAAAACTTTAGATACGGAAGGATCCTTTTGACTGATGTCCATTGTTCTTTGGTGGGTTTGTGCATGAATTAGTAGACCTTATTGACTGCAAAAGAGATATCTGGTTGAGTCAGTGACAAATATTGTAACGCCCCCACTACACTGTGATATTGTGAAGGATCTGAATAAGTGGCACCCGAGAACAATGATAATTGCTGAGAAGAGGACATTGGAGATGAGACGGGTTTGGCATCTAGCATATTTGTCCGTTGAAGAAGAGTGTAGATGTATTAGCTTTGCGAAAGGAGAAGACTGTCGGTTATTTGATGTGCTTCAATGCCCAGAAAATATTTTAGGTGCCCGAGGTCTTTTACATCAAATTCGTGACTTTGGTCTGTGATCAGCTGTGAGATGGCTAGTGGACTTGACCCAGTGATCAGGATATTGTCGACATAGACAAAGAGAAATAATGAAGTCGTCCCCTGTCTGCAAATGAAAAGAGATGTATCAAAGCATGAGTTCACAAAGTCGAGAGAGAGTAGATGCTCTTGTAGGCAATGGTACCAGGCTTGTGGAGCCTGTTTCAGTTCGTATAAGGCCTTGTGTAGTCGACATATATGATTTGGGAAGCTGGGATGCACATAGCCAAGAGGTTGTTACATGTAAACCTCTGCAGTCAAGTTGTCATGAAGGAATGCGTTTTTTATATCAATTTGATGGATCAGCCAATAGTTTGAGACAACATAGCTTAGCATGATCCGAATAGTGGTGGGTTTTACCACAGGGCTGAACGTGTCATCGAAGTCAATTCCTTATTGTTGGTGATAGCCTTTGGCAACCAATCTCGCCTTTCTCTGTTTAAGAGAACCATCGGACTTGCGCTTGGATTTGAAAATCCACATGGACCCGACGACATTGAGACCAGATTTGGTAGGAACTAAGGACCACGTTCCATTCCTCATTAGCGCAGTGAATTCTTCATCCATGGCTGCACGCTATTCACTGTGTTTGGAAGCTTCTGTATAACAGGTCGGCGATTCTGGAACTTTACCGGAAACAAGAAATGTTTGTGGCAGAGGATACCGAACTGTTCCATTTATGAGTATCTTTGGTTTCACGATATTGTTCTGAGATCGTGTGACCATTTGATGAGGACAGTGCGCAGGGAGTTCTTTGGCAGCAGATAGTGGTTGGGCTTGTTGGGTGGTGAGAGCAGAGTCGTTGGGTGGAGAGGAGGAATTTATTTCAGGTGGTAAAATGTTTGAAGGAGAAGGAGGTAACGAGGAAGATGATGATATAGGGTGAGTATTAGGAAATGGTGTCGTTGGGGTAAATGAGTGTGTGGCATGAGACAGATTGGTTTGTGGTGACAGCGGTAGAGGTGGGCTTCAAGGAGTGGCGTGTTTGAAGAGAGAAAACGGGAGAGAAGTATGTGGGTTAGATTGAGGCCGAGCTGGGTGTGCGTCCGGGCTAGCAAAAGGAAATGACCCTTCATCGAAGATCACATGCCGGGAAACAAATACCTTGCCAGTGGAAGTATCAAGGCACTTGAACCCACGGTGTGAGTTGCTATAGCAAATGAAAACGTAGCGTTTTGATCTGAAGTTAAGTTTGTGGCGATTGAACGGGCGAATAAAAGGAAAACAAGCACACCCAAATATTTTTAGTGATGAAAAATTAGGAGCATGTTTGTAAAGTTTTTCAAATGGTGAAATACCAAGAGGAGTGGATGGAACCCGATTAATAACATATGTGGTCATGAGAAAAGCATCATCTCAATAGGTGTGAGGAACATAACCATGGGATAAGAGCGAGAGGCCTGTTTCAACGATGTGACGGTGTTTCCATTCAACGGACCCATTTTGTTGGGACATATGGGGCATGTGATTCGGTGTTGAATACCAATATTTGCAAAATAGGTGTGAAGAGAGCGATACTCTCCACCCCAATCAGTTTGCACAGATTTAATCTTATAATTAAATTGGCGTTCAACAAGTCAGCAAAAAATTTGCATGACATTAAATTTGCTTGGGAGTGGAAATAGCCATGTAAATTTGTTAAAATGATTAACAAATGAAACATAGTATTTATTTCCATTGATTGACATAATAGGAGAAGGACCCCAAACATCTGAGAAAATTAATCAAGAGGATGATTAGAAATGGATTGAGAACTAGAAAAAGGAAGGCGATGACTCTTTCCTTGTTGACAAGCCGTACACACACCTAAAATTTTATTAGGCGAAGTAGGTAAAGAGAACTTGAAAACGAGATGGCGGATAGTTTGACAGGAAGGATGTCTCATCCGACAGTGACAGACATCAAGAGGCGCGCGTTGAGATGGTATGTTTGAGGATAGTTTGTTGGTGACATGGAGGTCAGAAAAATGTAGAGCCGTCTTTAGGTTTGTCGTGTAGAAGAACTCTCCCCGTTGCCTCGTCCTTCATTAAAAAGGAAGAAGAGTGAAATTCAAGATAAACATTATTATCACTTGTAAAACTAGCTCACAGAAATCAAATTTTTCTTAATCTGATGTACATGCAGTAACTTATTTAAAATAAAGGAATTTGTGGGGGTTGAAAGGGTAGTGGAACCAAAGTTTTTTATAGGTAAACCTGCCCCATCGCCGACATGAATCTGGTCGTTGCCAAGATAAGGTTCTGATTGCACAGTCAAGTTGTGAAAGTCGTTGGTGAGATGGTTTGTGGAGCCAGTATCCGGATACCAGTTGGTATCATGTTGTAGTGAGGGAGATGCCACATAAGCCGCCATATTAGGAGGAGTGCCTTGGTAGGCATGATCGAACCTGTAATAACATTGGATGGCTGTGTGGCCATTTCTTCCACAAACTTGGCATTGTAGTCTCGGGTTGGAGGGGTAGTTTAGAGGCGGACCACCTCGTCCTCTATTTTCACGTCCCCTTCCTCTGTTGATGGAGTTGGAACCATAGGCTGGTGCGGAGAAGAGCGTTGTTGTTGTAGATGTTTTCCACCGCGCGACCTGGAGTCATTCCGGGTGACCATGTTCACCGAGCCAACAGAGGTGTCAACAATAGTTTGTTGCTGCTCAAGGCGTAATTCAAACGCAAGAAGATGGTTAAACATATCTTCTGAAGTCATTTTGTCAATTTGAGTGGAAATGGACGTGACAATAGCATCATACGAAGTATCGAGACCACCAAGAAGATAAGCCGTAAATTCATGGTGTTGAAGGGGTTGTTCGATGGCAGCCAAGTTGTCCGAGAATGATTTCATTTTTTAAAAGTAATCGAAAATTGACAAGTTTCCTTTCTTGGTGAAGGCAAAAAATTGTCGAGTCTGTATGACGCGAGCGGAAGAGTGAGAGGCGAACATTCTCTCAAGGGCGACCCAGACTTCTTTAGAAGTTGAGAGGCCGACCATTTGGGCCAGGATATTCTCAGATAAGGAGGAAACCAAGGCACTTGGAACAACCTGATCTTGATCATACCAGGTAATGTATTTGGGATTCGGTATTTCAATGGGAGCGATTTGGAAGGTTGCTGCTTTAGGATTGGGAATGGTTGGGCTAGGACTAGAGATGGTTCCATCAACGAACCTAAACGGGCGCTAACCACGCAAATAGGGGACGATCTGGGTTTTCCAGATAAGGTAATTATCCTTGGTGAGCTTAACCGTGACGAGGCTATGGATGTTTATGGGAGTAACCGAGTTCGAAGGAGATGAGGCCATATTGGTGGAGCGGAAACGGAGGTTATGTTATGGCTTTGATACCATGAAAGTTAAACAAGAATGGTGGAAACTCTGCCGTGTGTCCAGCGAGAGATCATGTATCTTTATATCATTAACTGTACAATTGTGAGGATTTGTTTACAACTGTCTAGAATCGGATTTACAGGAATGTGTTAAGGAAATATACATGGAAAAGAGATAAGGTTGTGGCCCTGAATCAAGGTGCAGGATCTTCTGTAGAGATTTTCTCCGTAATAATCTCGATCTCCATAGACTCCTACCTCCTACAGCCAGCTGTATGTTAACTTACCTCACAGCCCGTCTCTCACTCTAACACGTGGATTGTGAAGGACACCATATTCATGCAAATCGTGGGCCCTAACATCAAGATAAAATCAGGAAGATCCGCCCATCAGGTAGGCTGAAGATAATTCTTTCCACATGCTCTCTTACGATTCTTAAGATGTAGGAGAAATACTGAGAACATAAATGTCCACCGTAAACTTCCTGGCCATCCAAACTGTTCATAAGGTTGTTGGGATAAATTGTAGGCACAAATATCATCCTGATCCAAATCTTTTGTGGCCCCCACAAAGTTTCCAATGGCAGGTATTCAGTCCCCACTGTTTCGTGTGGCATGGTCTGCGTGAGTTTTGGATTTGGCTGAATTTTGGACTTATGTCCCATTGTGAGCATGAAAAATTGGATGGATGGAATGGATTTGTCATAGGATCTCCATGGGCCCCACATAGCTTCGAACACAAGAACTACACGCATAAAACTGGGCATCGACTCGAGTCGGACCGAGTTAGGGTTGAAAAGACTCGAT
This sequence comes from Magnolia changhungtana, assembly GCA_030180095.1. NCBI lineage: Eukaryota > Viridiplantae > Streptophyta > Magnoliopsida > Magnoliales > Magnoliaceae > Magnolia > Magnolia changhungtana. Next base: position 73,954 of record JASAUF010000319.1, read on the forward strand.
CCGGTTTTGAAATAGGCCTTACTCGAGCTTGATCTGACTCGATACCGAGTCTAGCATGCCTTACTCGATCCGAGTTTGGTCTGGCCTGGATTGATCCGGACCGAGTCTGATCCGGTCAGAAGTACCGAGTTGGATCAAGAGATGAGGGAGGGAGGGAGGGAGTGGAGAGGAGAGAGAGAGAGAGAGAGAGAGAGAGAGAGAGAGAGAGAGAGGAGGAGGAGGAGGAGGAGGAGGAGGGTGATGGTGGTAGGTGGTTGCCGGGCTAGGAAGAGGGAGGGAGGGGAGAGGAGGAGGAGGGTGATGGTGGTGTGTTGTCGGGCTTGGAAGAGGAGGATGAGGGAGTGAGAGAGAGCTTGGGATGGGTCGGGGTAGGGTTGGAGAGTTGGGTTGAGTCGGGTTTCGGATCGAGTCAAGTCTAATCGGATCAAGTTACTAGGTAACTCGAACTCGACTCGGTTTGAGTTTGGATTGGGCTAAGCCTGATTGATTCGGACCGACTCACCCATTCAGTTTGGGTCGAGTTGGATCTAAATGAATTGGACGAGTCGAGTTAGTCGAATTGAGTCGTCCGGTGGCCACCTCTACACACACACCTTTTTATTTTGAAGAGACCATCTCAAAAAAAAAAAAAAAAAACAAAAAAAAAAAACAAAATAAAACAAAAGAGGCAAAATTCTTCAAGCTAAGATGGTAAATTATGTTATTGTCTTTTGCTTTTTTATTTATTTTTTATTTTTTATTTTAACAAAGTGGAAAATCCAGGTTGTGGGGCCCACATGGTCTGTTTCTCACATCCAATCTGTCCAATATATATACACCAACATTACCATTAGACGACCCTAGAATAAAGCGGATATGATCATAAGGTGGGCCAATCCATTAAAAGTAACGTGCACCGTTTAAAATAATCTCAATTCTAGTGTAGCGAATCTGATGGACCTGATGTTTTGTTCTTGTTATCGCCATGCTATGGTCCATACATTCAACGGGTTGGATGTTATAGACAGACCACTTGAGCCCCATAAATCTTGAATTTCCCTATGAAATTTTTTTTTGGGGGCCATTTTTTGTAATTTCATCTTCAATGAGCACAATGGGGCCTAATCTGGTAAAATATATATTCCTCGAAGTAAATAGTATCGAGAAATGCTCCAATGCTCTCAAAGTGTATTAGTTCTCCTAGTTGCATTGGTTAAATTTGACAGTCTACTAGATTGATCTAAACCGTCAGTTAAGTCTAAGACATATTTCAAGGGCTACTGTGAAAAACCGACATTGATCTAATGGTCCAATCCATCCTGGATTCATTTTTATTTTTCTTGCCATCCTTTACCAAACCAATGGATGAGGATGGTCAGGATTGCCTAATAAAATTGAATATTTAAAACCATCAGTAATTCATGGTAGGAGCTATTAAATAGATGGATAGAATCGTTGGTTAGACCTTTTTTTAAAAAATTATTTTAGAGATAATCCTGAACGTCCATATTTGCGGCTATTGATAATAGGATATTTGCATGTCAGCGTATGCACATCATGGACGACTGGGATTGTCTACTGTCCTATTTCAACTATACCGGAACATCTCTCATCTCCAACCGGTTTGGAAATTGAATATTACTTTGGAAAAGGAGTGTAGCTCGGGTGGGCCCCACTAGTGTTTACGTGAAATCCACCCAGAGTCCAGACTATCAGTTGAGTCACCTCGTGTTTGGCCCCATTCATTATTCAGGTGGACCTCCAAACCGTTTTCCTAGGTGTGGCCCACCTTAATCATGAATGGGCCTGAGTTTTAGGCCAAAAACTAAGTTTTAGTGTGGCATGTAATGGTTACAGTGGCTTACATGTAATCATCATCGTAGCCCTGTAAAAATCAAGGGTATGCGTCTCGCCCAACTATTTCCCTTGGTGTGGCCCACCTCAATCACATGTCAGCTTGATTTTTTGTCTTTGGGCTTACCATGGGATTACACTTTCAGTGGCCGGAGTGGATCTCTCATAGACCTGTAACAAAAGTCCTTTTTTAATGAGGTATAACTTCCGACTTTTCACGAGAATCAATGAAGTTTTTAACGGTGGGGATTCAATCACAACTGTTTCATGCGGTATGCTCCACCTAAGATTTGAGTCAGCTTCATTTTTGGGATCATGCCCTAAAATGAGCTTTCAAAATGGTTGGATGGTGTGGATTTCAGGCACATACATCACTGTGAGCCCCACCGTCAGGTGTCGCACGCGAATCCGGGGAATCCGCTCCCCTAAAATCGCTCCTAAAATCTATCAGATGACATGGTGTGGTCCACTTGAGTTTTCGGTCAGACTAGTTTCTGTTTCTTCTCTTCACCTTTCACCTTGATGAGTTACATACCTACGAACAAAGCTATGGTTGGCATCCTACTCCCATTCCCCCCTCGGTGTTGCGCACCTGAGTGTGGATGCCGCTGATTTATATCGCCAGGGCCCAGAATCAACGGCAAAGCATGATGGATGGAGTGGATTTTACATATAAGACTGGAGGCATCACAAACTTGGGTGTTTTTATGTGACGCAGGCATTTAAAAAAAAAAGAAAAAAAAAAAAGAGCAGGAGTAGATTTCGGTTATAAACCACCTAATCACTGTGGCCCACCACGTTCTACATGCAAAATCCCCTTCGTGGCCCATCCTGACGTATATGTAAAATCCACTTCGTCCATCAAGTGAGAACCATTATATTCACTGTATGTCTCCAATGAAAAAATGAGGTGGGCCATGCCAATGGAAATATGAAAATTCTATGTTCTTCCGGTGTGGCCGATCTGAATTTTGGATGAGGTTGATTTTTATACTTTATTTATCATCTTGGTGACTAACTCTTGATTAATGGATTTGATGAAAGATGTAACACAATGGCGCCCATGTACATAAACCTAAGATTAGCATTCCATCCCCTTTGCTCCATATGGTGTGGCTCACTTGAGCTAGGGATTTGGTTGATTTTTGGGATCCAGAGATATCATTCAAGAATGCACCGGTAATGGGAGTTGATGTCACATATACCACATGGTGGGCCCTGAGAGATTTATTGTTTTTGGCCTAGGTAAAAGACGTGTTTGGGAGAAAAAACAAGACTAGGAGAGGAAATGTGAATGAGAAGTGATGTTGCTGGGGAGAGAAGTGGGGAGAATTTAAATATTTTATTTGTGTTTAATAATTTTTTTACTTTTTGTCTTAACTGATTTTAGCAATTGCCAAAGATAGTTAATCTCAAATTACTACTTTAATCTAATGGCTAATAATGTACGACTGAAGCCCAAGCCTAAAGTTTTGATTGAGGTGAGACAGTTTTTGTTAGAAAAAACATGATAAGTAGAAGGTAAAGTTGGTTGTGAAGGGGTATGGTCATAATGAAGTTGTCGACTTCGGTAAGATATTTATACGAATTGTCAAGCATGTATTTATCATATTTTGTATTGGCGTTAGTTGCTCAATATAATCTGAAACTAGACTAAATGGATGTAAAGTCTGATTTCCTACATGGGGATCTAAAAGAGCAAATATATATGAAGCAACCAAGTGGTTCGAGATATAAAAGTTAGAGAATAAGGTTTGTAGGATAAGGAGGTTATTATATGGCATGAAATAGTTATCTAGGTAGTGCTATAAAAGATTTGATTCTGACGAGTCAACGGTTTACCATAAATGAATATAATGATTGTATCTACTTTAAGGCATTGAGTGATGGAGAATTATTGTATTGGTATTATATGTTGGTGACATGCTTAACACCAGTCATAGCATGTCCGAGGTTAATGTATTGAAGACTCAATTATCAAATACATTCGAGATGAAAGATCTAAGGGTTGTAAAGAGAATAATCGGTATTGATATACACAGATAGGGAGAGAAGCGGGTTACAATTGTCTCAAGCATAATACATTGAGAATGTATTACTCAAGTTTGGGGTCTCACTTAATTTGCTTCCGTAAAATTCTCATAAAACCTATCAGATAAAATAGTGGGTCTGGAGAGATTTACTGTTATTGGCCTAGGTAAAGGACAAGTTTGGGAGAAAAATAAGATTAGGAGAAGAAATCTGAATGAGAAGGGATATTACTAAAGAGAGAAGTTGGGAGAATTTAAATATTTTATTTATGTATTTGATCATTTTATTACTTTTTGTCTTAACTGATTTTAGCAATTGTTAAAGCAGGTTAATCTTAAATTATTACTTTAATCTAACGGCTAGTAATGTACTACTGAAGCTTGAGCTTAAAGTTTTGATTGAGGTGAGACAATTTTTGTTGGACGAAATATGATAAGTACAAGGCGATGTTGGTTGTGAAGGGGTATGGTCAAAATGAAGGCGTCGACTTCAATGAGAAATTCACACAATTGTCAAGCATGTATCTATCATATTTGTATTGGTGTTGGTTGCTCAATATAATCCGAAACTAGAATAAATGAATGTAAAGACCGTTTTCCTACGTGGGGAACCAAAAGAGCAAATCTATATGAAGCAACAAATGCGGTTCAAGATACAAGGGTCAAAGAATAAGGTTTGTAGGCTAAAGAGGTTGTTAGATGACATGAAATATTTGCCTAGGCAGTGGTATAAAAGATTTGATTTTAACATGTCAACGGCTTACTAGAATGTATTACTCAAGTTTGGGGTCTCACTTAATCCGTTTCCGTAAAATTCTCATAAAACCTATCAGATAAAATGGTGTGGTCCACTTGAGTTTTTGGTCAGACCGGTTTCTATTTCTTCTCTTCACCTTGATGAGTTACACCTTAATAACGGGTCTGATGAAAGATAAACACCACGGTGACACCACGAATAAAGCTATGGTTGGCATCCTACTTCCATCCCCCCCCCCCCCCCCCCCTTCTCTAAATGTGGCCCACCTGAGTGGTGGGTGTCGTTGATTTGTCTCCCTTCGACCCAGAATTCACGGAAAAGCTTGATGGATGGAGTGGATTTTTACATATAAGACTGGGGGCATCATATACTTGGGTGTTTTATGTTACACAGCCATAAAAAAAAACAGAGCATGAAACAGGTGTTGGGAGTAGATTTTGGTCATAGAGCACCTAATCACGGACGTTATTTTCCTGTAAAAGCCTTTCAAGGATTCTAGGTGGGGCCCACTGTATGTTTGTGAGAAATCCAGCCTGTCCATCCGTTTTGCAATATCATTTTAGGACATGTGATAAAAAATAAGGTGGATCCAAAATAAAATGGGCCACACGAGAGGAAACAGTGGGGATTTAGTGAGCATCATTGAAGCATTTACATGGCCACAAAAGTTTTGTATAGGTGTAATTTTTTGGTGTTTTCAATTCATCTCAATGAAAATGACCTTATAAACTGTTTGGATGGCATATAAACATCAAAGTGGGGCTCACATCGTTAACTTCAATAGGCTCATTTGTAAATTACTGCATGTGTATGAGATGATGAAATATGAATATTAGGAATACATTTTGTTGAATTCTCTTCTAGAATTGTATGAGTTGTTTAAAGACTCTTTGTGCACCGATGGGACAACCATTAACATTGAGATCATTATCTTAGTACTTCAAATGAAAAGTGATGAGAGAAAAAAATGATGACGTGGGTGCTTCTACAAATCCACTGGTTACTTCTACAAATCCACTGGTTATAAGGGGGAGGAATTTTGAGTGGTATAATGAATATTCACGATCGATATCCAAATCCAAGGGAAAATGGTAAAGGCAAGTTGAAGTGATGGAATCATGGCATAACATGACACATGAAAAAGTATTGTCAAAATCCTAAGCAAAGGAATGAGAAATCAGAGAGTTTTTATAGAAAAGCCAACATTGTGGAATCTAATGAGGAGGCAAGTGGGTAGGGATGTGTTGACTGTGTCAAAATCTAGGTATTTCAACGATGAATAGATTTTGGATATATGGGCTTCATATCACATGATCCCTCCAAGAAGTTGGTTCACTAGTTACAGTGAGTACAATGGTGACAAAGTGTTTATAGGTAATGAAAATGCATGTAACGCAGTTGCTATTGGATTGGTGCATATCAAGATGTTTGATGGCATTGAGCATATCTTAACAGATGTGAGACGCATTCATGAGTTGAGGAAGAGTTTGATATTTATGGGAGTATTCGAGGCACTTGGGTGTGAATCCATCGGATTTGATCGATTCCTTCAAGTCTCGAAGGGGACATTGTAGTCATGAAGGCACAGAGGAATGTTAACCTTTATATGTTGATCGAAAGTACTTCATTATGTGGAGCTACAATAGCTTGAGCGGATTTCACGTTTACACGTATGTGGAATGCACGCCTATGCCACGTGAGTGAGTGGGGCATTAAGTTACTTTTATGATCATTGTTTAATTCTAATATTTAAAAGCATTGATTTTAGTATATGCAAGCAATGTATATATAGTAAACAGTCAAGGTTGTCTTTTAAGTTTGTGAAACATGCATGTAAGGGGGTTTTGGATTATGTGCATTCTAATGTATGGGGGTGGTCGCTTGTATTTTATGGTGAAAGGTCGTTATGGTTTGTTATATTCATTAACTACTATTCAAAAAATGTATGGATTTATTTTGTAAAAAGTAAACCCTAGATTTTTACTAACTTAAAATAGTGGAAGGTGATGATGGAAAAACAGTCAGGGCGAAAAAGTGAAAGTGTTGAGGATAGACAACGGTGGAGAATTCACTTATAGGGATTTTAATCGATTTTGTAAGGATGAAGAGATCGTAGGACGTAACAAAGTGTGTGACACACCAGAGTAGAATGGTGTGGCTGAGCAAATAAATCAAATTCTCTCGGAGAAGGCTCGATGTATAATGAGTAATGTAAGATTGGACAAAGAAATGTAGGCTGATGTTGTTAACACGACTTGTTTCTTGGTGAATTGGTCACATTTTACAGCTATAAATTGTAAAATTTCAGAGGAAGTGTGAAGTGGGCAACAAATAGACTATTCAGGGCTACGAGTATTTGGTTACAATGCTTACTCTCACGCACCGTCAGTTAAGAGAGATAAGCTAGACCAAATGGCTAAAAAGTACATCTTTGTTGGCTATGAAAATGGTGTGAAATGATATAGGCTATATGACCTGGTCACATGAAAAATCATCCTTAGTCATGACGTCAAAATCTACGAAGGATCCTTGTTACATAAAGATTGACACAGGGAGGACGAAAAGTCATTGCTGGACATTCAAATAAACAGAGATGAGACACGGGCTCATACCAAAATGAAGACAAAGGTGCAAGAGTAGGTGGAAAAGTGACCCATGAAAAGGAATCCACTAAGAAATCATAAGTTACCGGTAAAATATAGGGATAACCTGAATGTTGCATTTTTCCTCATTACGAATGAGGAAAATCTGCCTATTTTTCAAGAGGCTCTTGATGATGTAGATGGCGAAAAGTGAAAAGCGATGATACATGACTAGATGGACTCCCCATACAAGAATAAGACGTGGGAGCTGTTGGAGCTTTCCGTCAGCTGTAAAGTGTTGGGGCGCAAGTGGATCTTCAATAAAAAAAACATAATAAGTACAAGGCAAGGCTGATAACGAAGGGGTACACTCAAAGAGAAGGTGTTAACTTCACTGAAATATTCACGCTTGTGTGTGAATGCTGGAAAATCGGCGCCCATGCAGATTTTATGTTTGTGGTGGGGGAAACTGGGGGTATTGGGCTGATTTGGATAGATGATGTAATAGACTCGGAGTCGCCACTAGCCACTTAACTCAAATCCGACAGTCAACTGTAACCTGCAGAATATGTAAAGTTATAGAATTTAGAGATTCTTTGCTTTTAAGTCGATTCCTTATCTACGACACGAGATTCTGAGTTAGGGTCCCTAGTTATAGAGAAGGAAGGTGTTAGGCACCCTCTCTGCCCGTAAAGGTGTACGGTCTTTATTCGTGTGGTAAAATAGTCTTAAGGGATATGATGATAAGATTGAAATGGGATTAGACGGACCGAGATTTCTGATGTGAAATGGTTCAAAATTTCGACAAGCCGCAAAGCATACGTTTAGGGAATGTGTCACGCCCCAAATCTGGAAATCGGATTCCCTGGAATCCCGATCGCCGAATCCGGTGCCGACAGCCTCCGTAGTACTCCATTCTCGGCTCCTAGCGTCCATACGCAAGATTTCGATCCTAGGATCCTACAAGGAGGATTTTTTAATATACATTTAACTCATAATAAGCATAACCACAAGATTACCCAATTCACAAAGGCAACATTAACATCACATATCCATTAATATAATCATTTGAGTACAATGCTGCAAGGAAATACATAAATAAAAAATAAAGCTCCAGAAGACCGTTGTACGCTCCAAGCTCAATGTTGCTGCAACCTAACATCACCTGCACGCATCTATCACGCATAAGCTTATAGAAAACTTAGTGGGTGGTGAAAGTGTGTGCGCAAGATAAGTACCGAGTAAGCAATATCAGAGTAATCAGAGTAAACGGAAGTACTAACAAGTCCATGAGTCATACAATATCAGCGTACACAATGCAAATCAGCTATGCAAATGAGGAATCAAAGAGAGCCAATTATTAGATGCCGAGGATACAATGCCATAAATCATACAATATCGAAATAAGCGGAAATATACTGATAAGTCTATGAGTGTCATCAGCCGTACCAAGGCTATGTGATGCAAGGCATTAATGCTAACGGCCATATCAATGCTAAGTACTTCGGATGCAATGTAATATACGGTGTGAATGAAATGACCAAGCTGGAGTGAAGTCGGGATGATAGTACGTAGTATCGTAGGCTATGTGGTCCATCACAAGGGACTTCTATCCAAACCAGTCCCATACCTAAATTTGGATAGCCAGACTCAATGTAGTAGACTAAATTTGGATCTCAGGTTAGTCGCGCGCCTAACCGAAATCCTAATCATGCGAAGGTACACAACAGTTAGTTGCGCACCATCAGCCCGAGTGGATAGTGAATGAATGAATGAATGAGTATGCAATTCCTGCCCAATAAGTCCACATATCAGTACGATTCATCTCTGGGATTATCATCGGGATTTAGTACACTCCAAATGGCGTTGCCGTTCTTCCAGCCGCACAGTCCAAGTAAGCGTAAGAAACCTCACTATCCACCTGGCCAATAGTCTGTCATCGGCACGTCAATAGCGGACCTATTCCTCGAGCTGGTCAGACTCGGCTTAGCAATGCCCCCTACGCTGGGGCGGGTAAGGCCACACCCCCTCCAAACCGACCATGACACAATGGAAGACGCGGCCTCCTGGTATTCGGCACTCGGGCGCTCATGTATATCCACTCGGTCTCGACGTTGGGGCGTCCTCTGGAACTAAGAGGGTTTTAGGGATTTTCACCCAGGGCCATTTATGACAGCCCAATGCTTGAACCAAGCATTTCTGGTGTCCCATCTGGGCACCCACGATATGCCTGTGGAGGCTACGACCCTGATGTCGCTAAGGCGTACAATAATCACAACACACAATGCAAGATGCATGAGTCATACAATCCAGTCATGCGTCAATCCTGCTCAGACCATGTGCTCATGTGAGATAACCTCCGCCTATCAGGGAGTCTCATAACAACCTGCCCAATGACACATGCAATGGTCAACCACATCTCATAACAAACATGCAGATGATGCGTATGGGCATGTATCATGATGTTATGCGGTCACATACTCATAATCGGTATCAATAATTGGTATCGACAATCAACCTCAACAATGTGGACATTTACCATCATTGCCCCCAAGGAATGACCCACATAGAGCCTAATATATAGTGGACTTATGGCCTCACACCAGGGCCAAATCTACAACACCATGGACCTCACTCAAGAACTTAATACACAACGCGATGGGCCTCACTCATGGGCCACGTATACATCAAGTGGGTCGCATCTCACGGGTCTAATATACATCGCAATGGGCTGCTCCCACGGGCCTAATATACATCAAGTCGGGCCTCACCATATGGGCCAGAAATATATCACCATGGGCCACGTCCCATGGGCCTCGAATACATCACAATGGGCCTCGATAATCGGAAGCGGCCTCAACAATTGGAATCGTCACTCGAAATCGACCTTGATACTCGGCCTCGACAATCGAAATCAGCAAATTGGTCATGTCAATCGGTCATGATAATCGGCCTCGATCGCTAATCGGCAATCGATCAGGACAATCGAAATCGGCAATTCGGTCAAGTCAATCGGAATCGGCAATTGGTCATGATAAACGGCCTCGATCGTTAATCAGCAATCGGTCAAGTCAATCGGAATCGGCAATCGGCCACGACAATCGAAAACGGCAATTCGGTCACCACAATCGGAATCGATCGATAATCGTAATAGGCAAATCGGTCACGTCAATCGAAAATTGGCAAACGGTCACGACAATCGGCCTCGATTGCTAATCAGCAGTCGGCCACGACAATTGGAATTGGTCAATAATCGAAATCGGTAAATCGGTCACGTCAATCGGAAATCGGTAATCGGTCACGATAATCGACCTCGATCGTTAATCGACAATCGGTCAAGTCAATCGGAATAGACAATTGGCCACGACAATTGAAAACGGTAATTCGATCACAATAATCGGCACCGATAATCAACATCGGTAATCGACATCGATAATCAGGGTCGATAATCGGCACCGATAATCAGCATTGGTAAGGCACTGATAATCAGCGTCGGCCTCGACAATCGGCACCGATAATCAGTATCGACACCGATAATCGGCATCGGCCGTGGTTATGAAGTCATTCGTCTACAGCGAATGGGGCTCACTTATTTGGGTTAACCCATAAAGAGAATGGGCCTAACAAGGCCTGAGGGAAGGTCATAATGAGGACATCTAACCATCATTGCCCATCAATGTGAATGTCAAACCAACATTGCTCCCAAGGGGTGGCCTACATACGGATAAACATATAGTGGGCCCATGGCCTCACGTACAATCATGATGGGCCTCATTTACGTCACATAGGCCTTGTCATACGAGCCAACATACATCACATTGGGCCTCAAATACACACAATAGGTGGGCCTCGCACCAGGGCCTCAAATACATCTCAATGGGCCTCTTATGTCAAGCGGCCACATCAAGTGGGCTACACTATATGGGCCACACCAACGGGCTTCATGTACATCAAATAGGTCGCAAGGGTACAAGTCTCGGTTTGAGTCGATTCAGGTTGACGGCGTGTGATGTAGGGTCGCGCGCAAATGCCAGTTAAAGATCAAAGGTTACCGGAATTCGACGGGGAAGACCGCGGAAACCTACAGGATATGGGTCTTACAGAATGTCTACAAACGGAATTCATGATGATGCTAGAATGACATGTAAGATGATTATATTACCATGAGTTTCTGATATAATAAGATCCAGAGTTCTTGCAAGTCACAGAGCATATATTCAATGAAAATATAGAGAAGCAAGGGGGTTGAGAAGGAAAGTAATGATGCGATTGATAAAATATAAATGCTAGTGATGATTGCATGATCTTTGGCTTTTACTTGATATGGCTTGGATATTTAGGTGCATCATGGTTGGAATGATTGGCTTAAATGAGATTGAGAGGCTAAGAGATGACTGGATGAGGTTAGAGGGGGCTGAAAAAGATGGGAGCTTGAGAACTCAAGTACTCCCTATCACTCTCACTCACTTTCTCTCTCTCCCTCACTCTCCTTATCTTTGTTGGTTAGTAGTTGTCCTAAATCAAGAGAGAAGAGGGTATTTATAGCCCCTTGAGATGACTTTCGTGTAATTGAAGAGTTTATGAAGGGTAAATGATGACGTAACAATTTTGGATTGGTAAAGAGAAGGGAGACACCATGTAACACTTTCTTATATATTGAAAAGCTTAGTAAAATAGTAAATAGTATGCATTTTGGGATCAAAGAGTTTCAGGAAGAGTTGACTTTCGAGGAGAGAAATAGATGTATTTTTAGGCACATTTGTTGAGAGAAGGCTATAATCGGATTACCGCCTCTGACTGATCTAGCTCTGTGCACATTTTTCAAGAGGGGGCGGTAATTAGATTACCGCGGGTGCTCCCGCAGTTTGGCTGGTAGGCTCAATTCGGGACCTAGGCATGGCCTAAAGCCTGTTTTAGATTTTTAGCTTAAAAGTGACTAAAAATGGTTTGAGAATGGCTCGAAAGATGGATGGTTTTTTGGCATGCTTCAGCTTGGGTGATAGCCTGAGTTAAGTTATGGTTTCGGATAATGGGATGGCTCGAAAGATGGATCGGGTTTTGAGAAACGGTTGCGGTTTTACGTAGGGTGTGAGGTACAGGTTCAATTCCTAGGGATCATCCATGCCTTATCAAATTGCTAGCCTGGATGGGGTGTCTACACTGTGGTGAAGCAAGTACATATCAGATTCGTATTGTTAGTTGCCTAATATAATCTTGAGCTGGAACAGATGGATGTGAAGACTGCTTTCCTGCATGGGAGATGGGAAGTGCGTATTTACATAAAGCAATTAGAAAGTTTCGAAATACAAGGGAGTAGATAACAATGTTTGTAAGTTGACGGGGTCTTTATATAGTCTGAAATAATATCCTAGGCAATGGTACATGAATTTTAATAATTTCATGGTGAGTTAGAAGTTTACCGGGAATAAGTATGATCATTGTGTCTATTACAAGACACTAAATATTGAAAAGTTCATTATCTTGGTATTGTATATTGATGACATGCTTTTCACCAGTTATAGCATATTTGATATCGATATACCACAGACTCAATTATTAATGACATTTGAGATGAAAGATATGGGGGGTACAAAGAGGGTTCTCAGCATTAACGTACACAGAGACAGAAAGATGAGCAGACTATAATTATCTCAGACAAAATATTTCGAGAAAGTATTTGTGAAGTATGGGATGGATAAGGCAAAGTCGTTTAACGTTTCCAATGCAACTCATTTTAAGCTCTAATGCGACTTATTTCAAGCTTTCTTATGAACGATGTTCCGAAACAGATGAATAAAATCATATTATGTCTTATGTGCCTTATTCAAGTGCGGTTGACAACTTGATGTATGCCATGATTTATATGTGATCAAATATTTAACATGCGTGGGTGTTATTAGTAGATGTATGTCTAACCTCGGCAAGCAACACTAGGAAGCAGTGAAATAGCTATCTCGATATATTCGAGGTACGCAGGATTACATTTTGATATTTGAAAAATCATTCGACAAGTTAATATGCTATGTGGATTCATAATATACAACCATTATGGATAATAGAATATCCACTTCTGGCTACTCGTTTGTGTTAGCGAGTGGAGCGATTAGTTAGATGTCAAAACTTCAATTTGTGGTGACACTTTCCACAACCGATGTTAAGTATATAACAGTGACAGAAGTATTCAGAAAGGCGTTTGGTTGAGGGGAATGGTAAATCGGTTGGGGCTTCAATAGGAGGTTGTGCTAGTTAATTGTGACAACAAAAGCACGATTAATTTGGCAAATAACTCTGTTTTAACACCCGCGTACTAAACATATAAGTGTACATCATCATTTTATTTGACGGGTACTTGAGAAGTGAGGTATGACTCTTGATGAGAGACACATAAGTATGAATCTGGCTGAGATGCTTACAAAGGTGGTTCTCAAAGAGAAGTTCAAGTTTTGTGTAACTTCTCTAAGCTTGACGAAGCTTTATTAAGGATGCAGTGTTCACGAGAAGCGACGATGAAGATATGATGGAAGGCAATTAGAGATGCTGATGGCAAAGGAACAATAAAAAATAAAGATTGAATACATGGCGTAGATTGTTGTCTAATGTTTAACAAGGACCGTCGATGTCATCGATAGACCACTCGATCTCATCGAGTATATGTCAATGATGTCAATGACATTAACAGACGTTCGATCCCACTGAGAAAATTTGAAAAAAATTATAGTTGACTGCTAGACAGGTTTGGAGGTTGTTAATCGATGGCATCGAAGAATATTCGATATCATCGATTAATCCTCAATGTCCGTCGATGCCATCGAATGACCCATTAAAGGCGCATGCAGCTTTACGTAAGTGTGTGATTTGTTTCCTATTCCAGTTGGGTAGTTTATATATCAAGTGTAATCGGGATTATGGAGAAGATTAGGACATTATAAGTTGTTCTGAATGGTCCAAGGGCATATCTAGGGTTTTCAAATGAGATTCGAGGGTTGTTTGAATCGGTAAGATTTACTGTTTCTTGTAATATTGTTTTCATAGTGCATTATTCGTCGCTTTGTACCATTGATTTTTTATTTCCGGCAAAGGTTTTTCCACGTAAAATTTCGATACCTTCTTGCTGAGTTTCTTTGTGTGATTATGATTACTTTGCTTGATTCTACTTTATGTGCTTTTATGAGTTCTAAAAAAAATTAGGTGTTACACTTAGTAACAACTTAATGGGTGTTACCCTTACAATAGAGCCCACCTTGACGATGTGTTGTATGTCCATGCCGTTAATCCTTTTCTAAAACCCATTTTAAAAAGGGCTACCAAAAATTTTGCATATCCAAATCTTAAGTGGACCATATCAAATGAAATAATGGTGACTGACAGCGTCACCATTAAAAATTCCAAAAGCTCATTGTAAGGTTTTCATAATACTTATTTGCAATCCAGTTTATTGATAATGTCAAGAAGATTTGGGTGATGGGAAAATAGAAAGATTGGATTGGTAATTTTGTGGCCTACAAAAGTTTTTAATAGCTATTCATCATTATTTCTACTGGTATAGAGCACCTTATATTCAGGATCTCTTATGTTTTGGGAATGCGCACTGAACGCGCACTAAAATGAGATGGAAAAACAGATGGACAAAATGGATATTCAAAAAATACATCAAGGTGGGCCCCACACGGTTAGGTAACACTTACTAAGCTGCTTCGGGTAATAGCTAATCCGCTCTCTCAATATTTAATCACGGTGGCCCTGATTAGCCCGGATTTGGCACGCGTGTGGCGCCGTTGTTGTTGGTTTAACCCGCGCTGCAAGGGCGTGAAACGCCCTGAACTTCTCGCCTTTTCTTGACATCCGTCTCACGTTAAAAATATTTATTCATAATAATGAAAATGCCCTCATAGCGATTTCCATCTACTAGTCTTCTCTCCATTCTCCCTCCAACTGCCTCTCTCTCTCTCTCTCTCCATGAATCGATGATCTTCTGCGAGAGGAGATCCTTCCTCTCTTTAGCTTTCTCAAGCGTTGACGACAGGCTCTAGAGCCTCGCTGGCTCCTGCTGCACATCCTTCTATTCAACGACTTTTACGGACTCGGCGGCCTTGGCGTTGTTCGGGGATGCAAAGGCCCCCAATTTCGACTGAGATGATGATGTTGATGATGACATGAAGAGGGAAGGAGCGAGGCAAATCTGGTTTGTTGATTTAGGGTATGGAGATCATGGATGGGCCTCATGACGAGTAAAATGGTAAATAGTATGCATTTTAGGATTAAAGATGTTCGGGCAGAGTTGACTTTCGAGGAGAGAAATAGATGTAGCTCCAGGCACATTTGTTGAGAGAAGGCCGCCTCTGATTGATCTGGCTCTGCGCACATTTTTCAAGAGGGGGCGGTAATCCGATTACCGCTTGGATACAATTGCTCCCGTATCTTGGCCGATGGGCTCAATTCAGCCTTGGGCATGGCCTAAAGTCTGTTTTAGATTTTTGGCTGAAAAGTAACTCAAGAATGGTTCGAGGGTGGCTCGAAAGATGGATGGTTTTTGGGCATGCTTTAGCTTGGGTGATGGCCTGAGTTAAGTTATGGATTCGGATAATGGGATGACTCGGGTTTGGTTAAGGTTTGGATCAGGTTTTGAGAAATGGTTGTGATTTTATGTAGGGTGTGGGGTTCAGGTCTAATTCATAAGGATCATCCATGCCTTATCAAATTGCTGGCCTGGATGAGGTGTCTACACCGTGGTGAAGCAAGTATATATCAGATTCGTATTTACTACAAGAAATTGCTCTTTTACTGACGACATAATTTGTCGTTATTTTATCTTTTTTCGTCGGTAATGATTATTACCGACGAAATCGGTCGTCGGAAAGATCGTTGCAATAAGATCGGCTTTTCCCAATGAAATATGACTTCATTGGCAATCATAAAACAAATACAGATGACTAAAATCGTTGAAAAAACATATTACTTTTGGTAGGAAAAAATAATATATTTCATCGGTAAACACAGCTTATACCAACTAATATCTTCATCGGTAAAACTGTGGATTAACAACATTATCGATGAGTACGTTCATCGGTAAAACAATAATACCGACGAGTATGTTCGTCGGTATAAGCCCGGATAAACGACATTACCGACGAGTACATTTGTTGGTAAAATAATAATACCGACGAGTATGTTCGTCGGTAAAATAGTTTTCACTGACTATATATAATGTCGTCGGGAAAAGTTTTCAGGCCGTCGTTGTAAATAGTGGTGGGAACATATTTGGTCATGGCAGGAATATTTTGCCGACGAAAAATGATTTTGTCAGGGAAAAAACTCCTTTACTGATGATTTTTTTCATCGGTAAAAAGTTCCTTTACCGATGATATTGTATAACGTCGGTAAAAATAACCTCTCCATCATCGGAAAGGGCACTAAGAGATATTTTTCCGACAAACTATTTAGTTCATTGGGAAAAATTACATTTACCGACGAAATTATTGTCGGGAAAATAGTTTTCATCGACGATACATAATGTCGTAGAGAAAAGTTTCCAGGCCGTCGTTGTAAATGGTGGCGGGAACATATTTTATCGTGGCGGGAATCTTTTGCCGACGAAATATGATTTCGTCGAGGAAAAAGCTCTTTTACCGACGAAATTGATTTCGTCGGAAATAAGTTCGTCGGTAAAAGGCCAATTTATTGTAGTGATTGTTGGTTGCCTAATACAATCTTGAGCTAGAACAGATGGATGTGAAGACTACTTTCCTGCATGGGAAATGAAAAGTGCATATTTGCATAAAGTAATTAGAAAGTTTCGAAATACAAGGGAGCAGAGAATAATGTTTGCAAGTTTACGAGGTCTTTATATAGTCTGAAATAATATTCTAGGCAATGATACATGAATTTTAATAATTTCATGGTGAGTTAGAGGTTTACCGGGAGTGAGTAAGATTATTGTGTTTATTATAAGACACTAAATGATGGGAAGTTCATTATCTCAGTATTGTATGTTAATGACATGCTTATTGCCAGTTACAATATATTTGATAACAATATACCAAAGACTCAATTATTAGTGACATTTGAGATGAAAGATATGGGAGGTGCAAAAAGAGTTCTCGGCATTAATGTACACAGAGACAGGAAGATGAGCAGACTATAGTTATCTCAGACAAAATATCTTAAGAAAGTATTCGTGAAGTACGAGATGGACAAGACAAAGTCATTCAACGTTTCCAAATCGACTCATTTTAAGCTTTAATGCGACTCATTTCAAGCTTTCTTATGAACGACGTCCCAAAATAGATTAATAAAATCATATTATGTCTCATGTGTTTTATTCAAGGACAGTTGACAGCTTGATGTATGTTGTGATTTGTGTGAGACCAAATATTTAACATGCGGTGGGTGTTATTAACAGATGTATATCTAACCTCGGCAAGTAACACTAGGAGGCAGTGAAATAGCTACCTCGATATATTCGAGGTACGCAGGATTACATTTTGATATTTGAAAAATAATGGGACAAGTTAATATGTTATGTGGATTCATAATATACGGCTATTGTGGATAATAGAAGGTTGACTTCCGGCTACTCGTTTTTGTTAACGAGTTGAGCGATCAATTAGATGTCAAAACTTCAGTTTGTGGTGACACTTTCCACAATCGATGTGAAGTGTATAACAGTGACAGAAGTATTCTGAAAGGCGTTTGGTTGAGGGGAATGGTAAATCGGTTGGGGCTTCAATAGGAGGTTGTACTAGTTAATTGTGACAACAAAAACACGATTAATTTGGCAAATAACTCTGTTTTAACACCCACATACTAAACAAATGAGTGTGCATCATCATTTTATTTGACGGGTGCTTGAGAAGTGAGGTATGACTCTTGATAAGAGACACGTAAGTGTGAATCTGGCTGACATGCTTACAAAGGTGGTTCTTACGAAGAAGTTCAAAATTTGTGCAACTTCTCTAGGCTTGACGAAGCCTTATTAAGGACGTAATGTGCACGAGAAGCGATGATGAAGGTATGATGGAAGACGATTAAAGATGCTGATAGCAAAGGAACAATAGAAAATAAAGATTGAATACATGTCGTAGATTGTTGACTAATGTCTAACAAGGACTATCGATGTCATCGATAGACAACTCGATCTTATCGAGCATATGTCAATGATTTTAATGACATTGACAAACGTTCGATCTCATTGAGAAAATTAGAAAAAATTATAGTTGATTGTTAGATAAGTTTGGAGGTTGCTAATCGATGACATCAAAGAATATTCAATATCATCGATTAGTCCTCAACGTCCGTCGATGCCATTGAATGACCCATCAAAGGCGTGTGCAATTTTGCGTAAGTATGTAATTTGTTTCCTATTCCAGTTGGGCAATTTATATATCAAGTGTAATCGAGATCATGGAGAAGATTAGGACTTTATAAGTTGTTCTAAATGGTTCAAGGACATATCTACGGTTTTCAAATGAGATTCGAGGGTTATTTGAATCGGTAAGATTTATTGTTTCTTGTAATATTGTTTTCATAGTGCATTACTCGTCGCGTTGTACCATTGTTTTGTTTTCATCAAAGGTTTTTCCACGTAAAATTTCAATTACCTTCTTGCCGAGTTTTTTTGTACGATTGCGATTACTTTACTTGATTCTACTTTGTGTGCTTTTATGAGTTCTAAAACAATTTAGGTATTACACTTAGTAACAACTCAATGGGTGTTACCCCTACAATAGAGCCCACCTTGACGATGTGTTGTATGTCCATGCCGTTAATCCTTTTCTAAAGCCCATTTTTAAAAGGGCTACCAAAAATTTTGCATATCCAAATCTTAAGTGGACCATACCAAATGAAACAATGCTGACTGATTGCGTTACCATTAAAAATTCCAAAAGATCATTGTAAGGTTTTCATAATACTTAATTGCAATCCAACTTATTGATAATGTCAAGAAGATTTGGGTGAAGGGAAAATAGAAAGATTGGATTGATAATTTTGTGACCTACAAAAAGTTTTTAATGGCTATTCGTCATTTTTCTATTGGTATAGAGCACCTTATATTTGGGATCTTCTTATGTTTTGGGAACGTGCCCTAAAATGAGATGTAAAAATAGATGGAGAGCGTGGATATTAAAAAAATACATCGGGGTGGGCCCCGCATGGTTAGGTAACACCCACTAAGCTGCTTCGGGTAATTGCTAATCTGCTCTCTCAATATTTAATCATGGTGGCCCTGATTGGCCCGGATCTGGCACACGTGTGGCACCGATGCCGTTGGCTTAACCCATGTTGCAAGGGCGCGAAACGCCCTGAGCTTCTCGTTGTTTCCTGACTTCCCTCTCACATTAAGAGGTCGTTTGGCACCGTGGATTGGAGGGGGTTTTCAATCCCCTTGGTTGTTTGGCGGCATAAAGTAACTGGGGGTTTCAAATCCAGGGGGTTTCTAATCCCCTCTTTGAGGGTGTTTGCAATCCATGGTGAGAGCTTGGATTACACCTAAAATCATTTCAATAGTTGCAGGTGTATCATATGTGTCACTGTACACTATCATTCTATTGGGCACATGACCCATACTGATGATCAACATCGTCCAAACATTGTCCATGTAAATAAGCACCGTCCAAACATTGTCCATATTAATCCACAATTAAAAATCGCTGGTTAGTCACTCAGACATGATCTTGTCCTTGCTGTCCATTCGAGACTTAGAATTTCATCATTTTCAGGTAAAACATATATTTCAGTGGGCTTATCACAACCATAGTGTAAAAAATGGTATATCTCACTAATTAGAAATATTAAAGTTGATTTAGTAATTAAATTCAAACTCCTTTAAATATACCATGCATTGGTATTTTTGAATTAAAGTTGATTCACACTCCAAAGTGCCAAATACACTAGTGGATTGCCAATCTAGGGTGTTTCTAATCCTGGATGCTCCGAATCCAGGGCTCCAAATCCGTTCGTGGATTGGATGCTGACAGGTCAGTAGCCACATCGCTAATGAAGTGACACACCAAGCTCTGTGGACCCCACCATGATGCATGTGCTGTATCTATACCATCCAACCATTTTTAGAGATCATTTTATGACATTACAAAGAGAATGAAATAGATCTAAATTTCAAGTGGACCCACCACAGAAAACCGTGGGAGGAGTCACACCCAATGTTGAAACATTCATATGGCTGTATTTTTGAGATCCAACCTATTTATAAGTTAGCGTAGAGATAGATGAAGCGAAAACAAATATATCGGCTTGATTCAAACTACTGTGAGCCCTAAGAAGTTTTGATAGGTGGATGTCACTTTCCCCACTATTTTCTATGGTGGGGTCCGCTTGAACTTTAGATCTATCTCATTCTCTTTGTAGTGCCATACAACGGGATGCGGATTGCGTCCTACCCCCGCCCGGACCGTCTGGGCAGGGCTCCGTGGGGTCCACTGGGTTGTAAGTGTTTTATCCACGCCGTTAAACTCTTTTTTCTGATAATTTTAATATGCAAGCTAAAACATGAGGCAGGTCCAAGGCTTAGGTGGACTTTAGGTGGACTACAAAGTGGAGATTAAACGTACACCATTAAAAACTCCTTGGGAGAAGTCTCGGATCAAGCTGATATTTGTGTTTCACTTCATCCACGTCCAAATGACCTAATGAATACGCTGTATGGTAAAAAAAAAATCACGTTGGCCCTTAGAAAGGTTGCAACGGCGGGTGTCATTATCAGTGCAGCGTCCTTTGGTGTGGTCCATTTAAGCCTTGAACCTGCCTCATTTTTTGGCTCACATGTTAAAATTAAAATACGTTTAACGGCGTGGATAAAACACTTACAACGCGGTGGACCCCACAGAGGGTAGGACGCAATCCGCGTCCCATAAAACGATCTCTAAAAATGGGTGGACGGTATAGATACAACACACGCATCATGGTGGGGTCCACAGAGCTTGGTGACGTCACTTCCCAAATCTACGCTCCCAAACAGGCCCAAGCATTTATTCCTAATGACCAAAATGCGCTCGTTACGATTTCCATCTACCAGTCTTCTCTCTGTTCTCCCTCCAACTGCCTCTCTCTCTCTCCATGAATCGATGATCTCCAAGCCGTCATGAGGCCCATCCATGATCTCCATACCCTGAATCAACGGACCAGATCTGTCTCCTCCCCTCTCCATGTCATCATCAACATCATCATCTCGGTCGGAATTGGGGGCCTTTGCATCCCCGAACGACGCCAAAGCCGCCGAGTCCGTGAAAGTCGTTGAATGGGAGGATCTGCAGCAGGAGCTGGCGAGGCTCTGGAGCCTGTCGTCAGCGCTCAAGAAAGCTAAAGAGAGGAAGGATCTCCTCTCGCAGAAGCTTGAGTCCCTCATCCAGGTTGGTTTTCCTCTCCCATTTAAGGTTCGATTTCGAATTGTAGGGTTTTGAGGATTTGGATTTTGTCGATAGAGGGTGTTGGATTGGATTCGCAGCCCGAGAATATTAGCATTTCACTTGAGGACAAGTGGCCCCCATGGTTCATTGATCATCACCGTTGGTCTGATGTGATTCTGGATGGACCGTGGTCTGTAAATCTCCCTGGTTGGAAGATCCTCTCCACAAATCTTGGGTCTCTTTCTTTTTCAATTGAATGTGGAATGTTCATATGTTTCTATTCTCAACTTTCTATCTGCAGCCCATGAGGGGTTGTTTGGATGTCTGTAAGCTTTTAAGTAGCAAGTGACTTTCTCCTTAAAGTCACTTAGGTGCTGCCTGTTTGGATGCAAGCTGTACAGGTGAGTAGTTATTTATTTTATTTTATTTTATTTTATTTTTATTTTTTTGTGTGGGTACCTGTAAGTTACTTAACAGGTAAGTAGTGTATTCACACGAAACAAAGTCACTTATGCCCATCTAGATGAATCTTTGAGCCAATTCTTAGGTTAAATCAACCGTAGATTTAAAACTCATGTCGGTCTTCTCCACTAATTAGGTAGGATGCACTTTTGGCACAATCAGCTGATGGGAAGGATCTGCCCAAATGCAGATACCTTCAAACTAAGCACAAGTCACAAGAATCACAAATAAAGCAAAACAATAACTAGAAATTTTCATTCATTTCCAAGGTCCTTTAATACTACTCATGTCAAACTTTTAACCAAGTTTTGAAATGTACAAATAAAGAAGATTCATAATGCCATTAACAATCAATGACTTGTTACAAAAATGGAAAAGTAATCAAGTGATGCCTAAGGGATAAGAATGCTTTTGAGAAGATTTGATTGATTGATTATTGCATAACTAGCTTATTGATTTTGCTAGCTAGCCATCTAAATAAGAGGCATGGGCCTACTTATCGATGCCAGTTGTTGGGTTTGGGCCTGGGCTTGACCGGTAGATATGGGGCCCAATTCAACTTGCGTCAATTCACTTCTCCCTTGCTTGAAAGAACTCGACTTTGGCATGTTAATGGCCTAATATTACTAAGAAAGGTTAGAATTCAGGTGCTGAAAGTCTGCAACTATGATTCATGTGGCATCGGATAGAAGTTGCCCTTATTAATGGACGAGAAACTTTAGGTAACCACCTTGGCGTGTGGAGACAATTTGGTCGTCGAGAACATCAATGATCGTGATGGTTAGAAGTGTGATGGCATGTTCTTCCATACCATTCTCAATATGTTGCCTATGATAGATGGAAAGATCTTCTGCACTGAGAGTAGGACTGATAGGTTAATTTGGTGTGAGATCTAAAACATAATCATTGACACTAATCGTCTTTATGATTTTGAATGGTCCCGCATTATGAGGATGGAGCTTTTTCAAGGATATAGCGGGTAACCATTTAGGACGAATATGGGCCATAACCATGTCGCCTTCCTCAAATTCGACAAAACGACGTCTTGCATCTACATGTTTCGAATAATTTTCATTACTTGTGGTGCTATTGTGTCGAACTTTGTCATACACTTGCTGCATATGATGGGTGAAGTCATCAAATTCTATGCTTGGCCTCGACTCTATGGGTAGAGGAACCAACTCGACTGGAAGACACGATCATATACCTACCGGCTACTTCTTTAAAAGGTGACATTCCTATGGATCTGTTGACTTGAGTTATTATATGCAAATTCAGCCATGGGCATTACTAGGTCCCACATAGCTATATGATCGCAGACAAGAGGCCGTAATAACTTGCCTAAGCTACGATTGACCTCTTCCGTTTGACCATCGATTTGAGGGTGGTAGGCACTAGAGTACTAAAACTTGGTCTTCATTGCCACCCAAAGAGTCTTAAAAAATAATTCATATTTGGTATCACAATCTAATACAATTGTCTTTAAAAGCCCATGAAGATGAGCAACATCTTGAAAAGATAATTGAGCAATCTTGAGGGTGTTTTTTGTATTCGAACATGGAATGAAATGGGCAATCTTTGAAAATCGGTCTACCACCACAAATACTGAATCAACTTTTTGAGCGGTTCTTGGCAAATTCAGGATGAAGTCCATGCTGAGATCTTCTTAAGAGCGTAATGTGATTGACAGTGGTTGATACAATCCACCGCTTTTCTTTTGACCTTTAGCAAGCTAGCAAACCTTGCGTGACAAGTAAATCCTTACAACATCTAATTTGAGATGATGCAAAAAGTATCTATTCCAATGAGGGGGCCAGGGTCTTATCATGACCCAAGTGACCGCTACACACATCAGTGTGTAACTCCCTCAAAATATACTCACGGATGGAAGTACTGGATAGGTAAAGCTGTGTCCCTCAGAATAAGTAGCCATCATGAATGCTGAAATGTGGGTGTCTTGCATGTTATCCACTAAGAACGTTTGTATAAATACATCCGAAATCCTTGTCATCAGTATACTCATGCTGCATTTCTTCAAATCCCGAAATAGTGACAAGCATTGATGATAATAACTGCGCACGACGACACAATGCATTAACAACTTGATTGTCCTTGCCACCTTGTGACGGATGATAAAGAAGAACTCTTGAAGGTGAGCGTTCCACTTAGCACGATGAGCGCTTATCTTATGCTAAGATTTTAGATACTTGAGTGCATTATTAGAGTATAAGACAAATTCCTTGCCAACCAAATAGTGACGCCAGTGCCGTATAGTCTGAACAACAACATAAAACTCCAAGTTGTAAGTGGAGTACTGCTGCTTCACAACAGAGAGTTTTTCATTGAAGAAGGCTATTGGATGGACCTTGTGATTGAGAACTCCACTAATACCGATGTTGGAAGCGTCGCTACTAACCTCAAATACCTTCTTAGGTTTCGGAAGGTGCAAAACTGGAGCTTCGATCATCTTATATTTGATCCTATTAAATGTTCTTGTTGTTGCACTTGTCCATGGAAACTCTATGTTTCATGCAATCGGTAAAAGAAATCACGATGCCACTGAAGTTATGCACAAAATGTCAATAAAATGTAGGAGGGCATGGAAACTATGAACTTCAAAGATAATGGTAGGTGTTGGCCAATCAACAACGACTTTTACGTTGGTGGGGTCCACCTTTACACCTCGTGACGAAACAATGTACCTTAAGAAGATCGTGGATGTACTCATGAAGGTGCACTTTTTAATGTTTTTGTAGAAGCATTTGCAGCGAAGGACTTTGAAGATATGACTTAGGTGATTGAGGTGCTTCATCCTCTACTTACTATATGTAAGGATGTCATTAAAACATACAACTACAAACTTACTAATAAATAGGTACAAAATCCGGGTCATGACTTGATGAAAGTGCTAGGTGTGTGGCATAACCAACCACTCATACAAACTATCCTTCGTCTTAAATGCTGTTTTCCATTCGTTACCTGGTCGAATGCGAATCTGGTGGTATCCACTACGAAGATCAATCGTAGAAAAAATGCTAGCACACTGCACATGCCCAACATATTATCGAGTCGAGGAATGGGGAAGTTGTACTTCACTTTGATTTTATTAGTATCTCGGCTGTCTACACATGTATGCCAACTTCCATCCTTCTTGGGGTTGAGGGCTGGCACATGGGCTTCGACTCTTTCGTATGTAGTCATTTTTAGTAACTCATCAACTTGATGCTTCAACTTGGCTTGCTTGACAAGACTCATTTGGTAGGCTGATGTGTTAGGTAAGGATGTTCCGGGAACCAAATCTATGGTGTGCTGAATATTTTGCAATGGAGGTAACTCAGGCATATTCTTAGAGACTAAATCTCGGAAGTCATGCAGCATGGATTTGACTTCATCAAGAGGTTCATCTTGGTCAGTAACAGCCTCCTACACTTGTTTTGTGCCTAGAGTGAACATTACGCTTTTATCCTTGCAGTTTTCCTTGTACTTCCGCATGTTGAGAACACGGGAGTTTGGAGGACTAGAAGATGTCAATGATGGGGACGTAGATGGAGGCGACATATGCTGCAATATGCGAAGATGGATATGATGACCTCGCTATAGAAAAGTATGCATGCTAGCCTCATTGTTGCTTTGTACCTTTCGGTCAAAGATCCAAGGCCGACCGAGAAGGATGTGGGCAACATTCATTTGAATTATTGTTGTCCTTGTATATGCCAATTTTAAAGGACACTAAATATCTTCGAGTCACGGGATTGGCAATGTCATCAACCCACACAACCTTATATGGTTTTGGATGCCATTAAGTTGACAATTTGATTTTATCAATCACCTTTTAAGAGGTGATGTTCATTGCACTGCCACCATTGATGATGTCGTTAACCCATGCAACCTTGTATGATTTTGGATGCTTTTTGGTTGGCAATTTGAGCTTATCAATCGCTTGTTGAGAGACGATGTTCGTTCCACTGCCACCATTGATGATCATGTTACATGACCTATCCTGGCATTTTACCCACATATGAAAGTTAGTGGTCTGTTGCCAATCTTTTGCTTCCTCACCTTCGATTGTAGGCGACAGACTAACTTTCATACGTGGGTAAAGTGCCAGGATAAGTCATGTAACATGATCATCAATGGTAGGGCCTTCACCCTTATCTTCGATTGTAATCTCAGCGGGGGGTGCTTTGGCTATGATGTAGGCTCTACATAGGGCTATTCCATCTTGATGCGCTTATCGTAATACTCATGGCCATCTGGGTAGTAGGAGTCCTCATTACTGTAGTAATTGAGGTTCCTGGCTTGCAAATGCTCATTAGAAAAGTTCCCCATTTGTCTGCAACATCTTGTTGTTCTCATCTTAGGGGATGATTAGGATTAGGACCTCACCATCTGGTGTCATATCCCTATAGCGTTGGTTACCTTTGGTATGGATTATGAGTGGGGGTGTTGCAAAGGTTGTGGTTGCCTTACAAGTGAAATCTACATCTGTAGGCGCAATTGAAAATGGTGGGGAGGTTGTCAATTGCCTTAAGACAAACTTTGTTTAAGATGTGGATTTTGACCTTTCCTCACAAAAGATTCCCCGACTGGAGGACCAAAGCATCAGAAAGTATGTTGTCGCAGTTGTTGATCAACTCGTCAAGCCTTTTGTTGAACATCGTCAATTGACTCAAAATCATACATGACCATCGGTGTTGGATTTCTTGGCGTAACCCCGTCTGATTACTATAAGTTGTTACGTGGTTTGTCTCTGCAAGTTTACAATGGATAGAAAGCTCATTGAACTTCTCAGTGTAGTCATCCATCAATAAATTTCCTTGTTTGAATGCAGGGAGCTCTCGGAGAAGACTATCCATTAATCTGAGGGCAAATACTTACTTTCCAGCTTCTCTCTTATGTCATCCCACCTAGTAATGGCAAGACGACTCATGATGAGATTGTTGTTGTAAATGCTTTGCCACTAGATTCTTGTTGGACCCTTTAGCTTGCCCTTCATAAAGGCCACTTGGCGAACATCATCAATGTTGTACCATACAAAATAATCTTCAAGCATTGTAATTTAGTTGACAAAAGCCTTTGTAGCAAGGCAACCCATGAAGTCCGGAACTTTAATTCATACTTTCTTGGTGATATTGTCTTTTTGGGGCATCTCTATTGGGGTGTCATGGGTGGGCTCTCTTTGTAAAGAGAAGTTGCATGGTCATAAACATACTCTCGAGGATGTGTACCATTTTGATTCATCGAAGGTTCTGGCTGGAACCCTGATTGTGGATTTGGGTTGCCATCAGGATCTCCGGTTGAATCAGGTCGCTTTCCATTTGTTCTCCATGTAGTAGGTCAACAACGGGTTCTAGGTTGGCTATCCTTGCGAATAGTTCGGTGATACAATTGTCTTGTTGATGATTAGTAAGCCTCCCTTGATAGATTTGACCACCATGGGCAGACATCGTATCAAAGGGTGATGTTGGCTAAGAATATGGGGCAATTTTTGGTTTAGAACAAAAAATTGTTATTGGATTGAGATTCTGGCCTGTTATTGGGCTTTTAATGGGGGCTGGATTTGGACCGGGATATGACTGATTTTCTATGGCCTTCTAATGGGTTAGTATAATTAAAGGTTGGATTTTGGGTTGTTAATGGGCTGAAATAAGGACTGGATTTTGGACTAGAATAGGGCTGATTTTCTGGGCTTCTTTTGGGATGTTAGTGGGCTGAAATAGGGACAGAATTTGGAGGATGGATGGCTGCCACAATTTCTGTAGTCTCCTCCTGTTAATTGGACATTTTGGGTTTTGTAAAAGAAAAGAAAAAAAAAGAATGGGGGGTAGGAGAGAGATGCAATGAAGACAGTAAAAGAAAAGATGCAGAATTTTATGATTAAAGAACCTGAAAACAGAACATTGAGATTGTTGTTGATTCATAACTTCAATCCATCCCTTGGAAAGCTCTTTGATACCAAATCGGTGCAGCCAAGTGATGGGAAAGATCCTGTCCAAACGTAGGCACCTTCAAACTAAACACAAGGATCATGAACAAAGCAAAACAATAACTAGAAATTTTTATTTATTTCCAAGGTGCCTTGATACTACTCATGCTTGGCACTTAAATAAGCTTTAAGACCTATAAATAAGGAAGATTCATAATATCATTGACAGCCAATGACTTTTTACAAAAATGGAAAATTAATAAATAGATGCCAAGGGATAAGAATGCCTTTAATAAGATTTGACTGATTAATTATTGCATATCTAGATGAATGATTTTGCTAGCTAGCTAAATTGGCGGCTTGGGCCTATTGATGGACTAGTTGTGGGGCTTTGCACTGGCCCATGGATCTTGGGCCCAATTCAACCTGCATCAACTTTTTACTTGGTTGTGACCCATCCAATAAATTCCCAGCTAACATGACCATTCAACAATTCCTGTCTGTCTGCAAGCATCATTCAATGGTTAGGATCTTTTGATAAGGGACATATTGGCCATGGCACATCTCGTGATGGGGCTGATCACATCGAGCAAATAATAATTTCTGTTTGTTGAGTTTGGTCCCCTCACTTTTGTACTTTTTATTTTATTTTATTGAGAAGTAAAACATAGGAGAGATTGGATCTCACTTTTTATAGTTTGAACAATTCATTTGATAGCTACTAAATCGATGGTTAGAATTGCAAAACGTGGACCCCATTTCTGTAATGAAATATTGGGCAAGCATCTATATTCCAAAGGCACATAGACCTTTGATTATGCCATTGAAATATATTTTGTTTGGCAATCCATTTTTCCAACAAAAATTGGATCCCCACCAAAACAATTTGGATTATTGAAGCCATGGACCCCACTTATATAATGGAAAATCTGAGCCATTACTTTTCAATGGCACTTTGACCGTTGATTAGATATCCCAAACAAGCTCCAATACAAAAAGACAAAAATGCAAAAGCCAGGCCCATTAACTCATTCTCCAGGTCAACTCGAGGCCTATTCTCTTTCTTCTCCTTCTCTAGTGTTTTAGAAAACCCATATCCAGAAACAAGCAACCGTAGCTGTCATTACTTCATCTCGGAGAAAGAGGAGCAGCAGTGGTGGGGCTGCGTCACCAATGGGTACATTGGGCGGCAGCAGTAGCCATTGGGGAGAGAGAGAGAGAGAGGGAGGGAGGGACCGGGGAGACCGTTGCCCGTAACTAACTTACCTCATGTTTTCAAAATGTAAGATTTGTCTATGACTTAAAGCTTTTTATTTTTATTTTTATTTTTTTTAAGGATGTGACTTATAGGTTATAACTCACTTGCAGGTGAAATTTCACAGCCAAGCACCACTTTTTAGTGAGTTACGAGTAAGTCACTTCCCACTAATGGAACCAACGGGCATCCAAACAACCCCTAAATTGGAAGGTTACAATTGTGTGGTCTAGGAGTTTTGGTTGTGGTTTATACGTGGTGGTGCCTGACAAACCAATGGTCCGGATCACATAAACCATGGGCCTAGTTTATACAAACTAAAACCTGGATATCCCGTGCACAGTTTCCCTGTGAACGTTTGTTCTGAGCCTCAGAAGATGTACTGCATATGTGGGCAGCTAACAATATTGTTAACAGGATGGACCTGGCAATGGATAGGGGATGCCCCCGGAAGTCTCATGGTTGGATGATCATAACCCTTTGACTGGTGGTCTAGAAATCAACCAGCAAGGAGAGAGATTCAGCATTAGTCCACAATTCATGAGAAGAGGCAAACGATCAAGTGTTTAGTATCTTCCAACCTGTTGACTTTTTGGGCATGATCTGTCCATGGCGGGGCCCATGAACTGTTTGGATAATGGAACGTTGGGTCCCTCTTGTATGGAATTGTGTGCCTCTGCAAACTGTGCATTTGCTGAGGTATGGTCCATTGATTACTCTTGAAATAGAAAAGAGAGCCCAATTTACAGAAGTTGGAAGTTAAAGCCGTAAACTTTCTTTGAAGCAGTATGAAATACTTTGTAATATAAGTGATGACTTGAATTATGCATTGCATTGCCATATCCAAATTGCAGAACATGATCTGGGTAGCCAATCCAGTTAGTTGGGATAAGGCTTGGATGATGTGTTGATGATGCTGTGTCAAAATTGGGATTTATTACATTGTTATGGTTCAGAAAATTGGGATTTGAAATTGTGATGGAACGCATTATATGGAAATCACAAGTTGAAACCCTAAAGAAATGATATGGAATCACTGTGCTTGGTGTACTTTCATTTTTGTTGTTGTTGTTGTTGTGTTTCCTATCGTATCTTTTTAAAAAAATGGTGCTTGGATTTTCAAAGTAGGGTGTGCATCAAAATTCGAACACTTATTTTACTTAGAAAATGGGAGAAAAAAGCAAAATGAATCTTCAGAAATGGCCAGTTGGAGCCAATTTTTTCTTCAGAATAATAGGAAATGTCGAATTGCAATGCTAGTTTTAATTTCCATAATGTACGTTTTTTATTTAAATATGTTTTGTTGTTCTTTTTTGTTTTTGGTTTTTGAGGACATACTTTTGGTTCGTATTTGGAATTAAGGCCTGCATCATAATTATTGCCTGTTCCAATTTGTTCATACTACTGTTTTTCTAAGATTGGGAGGGAAAAAAGATATCTTATTCTAAGATTGGGAAAGAATAAAGGTATCTGACCAAAGTAAGATGTCTGTATTATTTCAATAAAAATCATGGGTTGAACTTGTAATTGTGTTTTTCTTTTTCTTTATGTCCTTGGAAAAAAAAAAGGACCGAGTAAGTAGTTTTCTCTGTATATGTTTTTTTTTTTTTTTTTTTTTCCTTTTTCTTTCTTAATTTTATGGGCTTTAATTGATTAGTTCGCTGGTTAGCGGGGCGGCAATATGGTGGGCAGGTAAGATCAGAATCGCTGCATCAGTCCAATGAGCTTGAGGAGATGCGCCAAAAACTGGAGACCCGGAAGCTAGTGATGGGGAATCTGTTGATTCACTCGAAAAGCACATCAGAGGATGTCAGGAACCAAAATGAGCAGCTTTGCCTCAGCATCAGATCACTGTTGGGCGCTGGCAAAGCACTTGCAGTAGCTTATAATCAGCTGCAGGTAA
This sequence comes from Magnolia changhungtana, assembly GCA_030180095.1. Classification (NCBI taxonomy): domain Eukaryota; kingdom Viridiplantae; phylum Streptophyta; class Magnoliopsida; order Magnoliales; family Magnoliaceae; genus Magnolia; species Magnolia changhungtana. Next base: position 105,062 of record JASAUF010000319.1, read on the forward strand.
TTTCTATTTAGTGTTGGATCCATGATTACTAACATTGTGAGAGTTTCTGGGTTAATGCATGGGAATGCAATACTGGGTGACTTGGTCATTTGTTTTTTTTTTTTTTTTTTTTCCCACCTTTGTTTGTACTTGCATATGCCATGGTTTCTTCGTTAATGTTTCAATTCTATCTCTTGGGGTCATCATTTTTCGCTATACTTGACTCCGGCTACCAGAGGCATGGGGATTTGATATCCGACCAAAAACCTTAGTAAGACTTATCATGAGTCCTTGAAGTGTAGTATACATCCTTTGCTGGTGTAGGAAAGATGATGAAATCCTTTCAATGAATTGCACAATCACCTCAAACAATCACACAATTTAAAAGGAGTGCCACAAACAATCACAAAATTTAAGAGAGGATAACCTTCGATCATCATCACCACCATCATCATCGCCTTCTCCCAGCTATTTAAGGAAGGTTGGCTTTCATCTAATTATCTTAGCCCTATCCTAGCTATTTGAGGTCGGCTTTACAAATCCTATTTTGCCTGTCATTCTTATTTAAAGGCCATGTCCTTGGTAAGCGAACTAGCCTTCATATCCTTTCTAGGTCTTTCTCTCATCCAAGTTCTTTTAGGGTCTGTTTGGTTTTCCAATTACAACTGTAAATGGCTGTAAATGGGTAATGATTACTTTTGTAACCGTGTGGTGACATCACTTACATTTGACTACAATGATAATTTTTCTACATTGTTTGTTTCACCTAGAAATTACTGTAAAAATGGTTGTTTTTTAGTGTGAAAATGTAATGATTACAATTTCCTTTATCTGTTTCCTTTACAAGTGTATTTGTTGAGTTTTGATTTACGAGCCATAATTTATGTTTAAACAAACACCTGGAAATGATAGTGATGGCTCATTTACTTTGCATTACATAAGAAATTTAAAAACCAAATAGGTCCACAGTCATCCAAACGACCCCTAAGTTGTAGTTGGATTACATGTGTAAAGTGTATACAGCTTGTCCTATTTGGCTTTAAGCTGTAATCTGTTTATAGGCAAACAATTGTCTGTGTTTGGATAACCTGTAATTAATTATAGCTTGTAATTGGGTATTCACACACAATAGAGCTCGGAGTGATAAATCCTTTAAAAATCTTCAAATGACATATAAAATCTTCATTTAAGATGGATCATTGGGATAAGCCCAACTCAATAAAGCCTAGCTGATCCTTATGCTAAACCAATCATTTGGTGTGCCAAAGAAGTAGGCCCACTAATTCAAATTTCCTTTTGTGATGAGAAACTATTGAATATAAACAATTAACTATTAATTCACATGTACATGCAGTGCACCGGTGATGTGTATAGTGTGCTTCACATGTACAGTGGTCCCCACATATGCTGGCCACCCGTACATGGCCACATGTACAATGGGCCATACATGACACAGAGGTACATGATACAAAGAGAGGTACATAGTTGGAGTACAAAGCGGCCCATATATGATCCATCTATAGCAGGACCATAGATGGATGACCCCACATGTACAGTGCACCAGAATGTGATCATTAATTCCTTGAACATAGACAATACACAGAGGGGATTATCGTAGGTTCCACATATACAACGGGTGCTATCTACAATGGGCCATAAATATAGAATTGTCTATATCATCGAACCATTGGTCCGACTGTTGGAACTAGGGGAGGATGGGATTGCTGAAGCTGTAATTTTCCATGCATTGAACAATTTCAAAAAATAAATTCCTTGCCTGTAATATGTTTACCTATTGATGCATGGACATGTGATGGCCTAACTCTAGATGCATGTATAATCAGGATGACGAGATTCAAATAAATAAATTAATCAACCAACTGTTTTAAATGAAATGGATTAGGCAAATCTCAACACAGAGATGAAATCATTTTGTCAGGATCATGCCCCTTAGCATAAAATCACATAAATAGTAAAAAGGAAGGACCTAGGGCTATGAGGATATCCCAGATCTAGCATAAATCAGTCCACGGTCAAGTTTGGATCTGATTATACTGACTAGCCATCCCTCTTTTCCATTAGCCATCCCTCTTTTCCATTTAAACCAAAAGGGTATGTCCAGAGGAACGAAAGGGATGAAGAAGGGAGGGCTCGAGATAAGAAAGTACGAGTCCTTTGTCATCAAAAGAAAAGAAGATAGATGATTTTTACCTTTTCCTGCACCTTGAAGATCTAGGAAGAAGGAAACCTGAAACCGGGTTAGAATCCTCAACACCTAAGGGTCAATCCTGAAACCCTAATCTCTTGATAAAAGAGGGAACGAAAAAAACATACGAACTCTTATTCATTCTATGTCAAAATATGGTTTCTCACGGTGTATGTATAAGCCTTACAAAAAGTAAAAGTGCACTAAAACCCTTAAAAACAAGGAAAATAACAAAAGACGGACGAAAAAATAAAACAAAGTGCACTTAAGCCCCTGAAAACAAGGAAAAGAACAAGAAAAGGCCTAAAACTGAAACACCCGCACGACGGTGTGAAATCCACCTCGTGGGCATGCGGTTAAGGTACAGTTATGTAGCTCCTGCACTCATAGCGCGCCATAAAATGGGTCTGATGGATCCGATGTCCATCCACATCAACTCCTTTGCTCCGGTATTCTGTCGGCGACGCCTCCTCTGGTACACTGTAAAGGTTGTGCCACTAATGTCCGTATCAATTCTCCCCAGGTAGGAAGAATTCGCCACTGACGCCTCCTCTGGTACACTCTAAAGATTGCACCACTAATGTCCACATCAATTCTCTCCAAGTAGGAAGAATTCGTCACTGGCGAAAGTGAACACTTGTATCTCTCGAGTAAATCGGGGTCGATGCGCTGCAACTTTGTCTCTATGATCCAAGAGTTATTTGTAACTGGCATGTTCCTCCATTTGACTAGGAATTTCCGGAAACTCCCGGAGTGAGTGGAAACTGTCTCTGAGTCCAAAATTTCCTCTATCTCATGTCTTCTCGGTGTAGGTGGAAGAAAAGGTAAGATGGGTACAGGAAGGTCATGTTGTGGCCAATGTCTATATATAGGGGGGTCTGGGAAGAAACAGGGGAACCAATAGATAGAGGTGATGGCTTGTGATAGGGAACTAGATCTTCTACATTAAATGTGGAATTGATGCCTATGGTAGCAGGGATATCAACAACATAAGCATTAAACCCCAACCTTTTCACAATTTATGTGGGCCTATGCTACAGGCATGAAGCTTCTTCATGGATCTAGGTGGAAACTGATTAGACTTAATACGAACCATGACGTCATCTCTAGGTTGAAATTCCCTAAATCTCTTGTGAGTGTTAGCAAAAAGTTTATAATGTTCATTACTTGAATTCATCTTCCTCCTGATCTCACTATGCAATGCATGTATATGCTGGGCGAAGGACTCTCCTAACTCCGAAGGATGCTATGGGGTAGCTATGTGGATCAAATCTATGGGGGCTCCGGGTCGAAGACCTAAAACAATTTCGAACGGGCTCATTCCTGTGAACCTGTTTATTGAAAAATTATATGCGAACTCTGCTGTGGGAAGAACTGCTGTGGGAAGAACCGTGTCCCAAGTCGTGTGGTGGTCTCCAACCAGACATCTTAACAAATTCCCTATGTTGAAGAAAATTGGAGCCTCGTACTCAAAAGATGCTAGAGAGTTTTCCAAAAATAACCAGTGAACATAGTATCTTTGTCAGACACGATGGATCTAGGTACTCCATGAAGTCGAACAACCTCTTGAAAGAATAACTTATCAACGTGGGAGGCATCTGAGGTCTTATAATAGGGTAGGAAATGGGTCATCTTAAAAAATCGATCAACAACCATGAGTATGGAATCGTGCTTACGAATAGTCTTGGGAAGCCCAAGCATGAAGTTCATACTGACATCTTGCCATGGGGCATGTGGAATTGGTAAAGGAGTATATAAACCTATATTTTGCTTCCTCTGCTTCGCTAGTTAACATGTCCGACATTGTCCTACAATCTTAGCCACAACATATCGGAGATTAGGCCAATAGAAACGATAAGACACAAGGGCAACTGTTTTATCTCGACCAAAGTGACTTGCCATCCCTTCGACATGCAACTTTCAAACTAGAAAATCACAGAGCTATGTGCGTGGGATATAGAGCTTGCCCCATCTAAAAAGATATCCATTTGTAAGGACGAACTCTGCACTCCTCTAGGGCGTGTCACTAGACAATGATGCGTAAATGATCCCAAAATCAGGACAGTTTGAGTACTTACCCTTGAGTTGCTCAAAGCCTGTAACTTCAATACTCATGGATTGCAGCGTCATGATACGACGACCAAGTGCGTTAGTAACCTTATTCTCTTTTTCGGCTTTGTGTAAGCACAAACGTGTACTCTTGAAGAAATTGTGCCCACTTGGCATGCCTTGGGCTCAACTTCTTTTGAGAGCTCAAATATTTCAAGGCCTCATGATTAGAGAACATGATGAATTCTTACAGTAATAAATAATGTCGCCAATGGTGCAATGATTGCACAACCGCATAGAACTTGTCATAAGTAGAGTGGCGTTGTTTAGCCTCGTTTAGCTTTTCATTGAAAAAGGCCACAGGATGTCCCTATTGGCTTAACACTCCACCTATGACAATTCCTGATGCGTCACATGTTACCTCAAAGACTTTGGTAAAGTCAGGTAGACGCATGACTGGCGCTTCCGTCATATTCTTCTTAATTTCTGAGAAAGCCTATCCCGTGGCTTTAGTCCATCGAAACTCCCATTTTTGTATACAATCTGTGATGGGAGCCATAATCGAGCTAAATCCACGGATGAACTGCCGATAGAACGTAGCTAGGTTGTGAAAGCTTTGCACATCGTGTATGGTACTTGGCTTGGGCCAATTGACATTGGCCTTGACTTTCTCAGGGTCTGCATACATACCTTCTGACGATACAACGAACCCCATGAAGATGACTTAGGAGGTCAAGAAGGAACACTTTTTGAGGTTCGCATAGAGCTTTTCTTCGCGCAAGGCGTTGCAGACCTGCCTTAAGTGCTCGATGTGCTGGCTAAGGGACGTACTATAGATGAGGATATCATTGAAGTACACAACAAAAAACTTGCCCATAAAGGGTCGTAGCACCTTGGTCATCACCCTCATAAACATACTTAGGGCATTGGTTAACCCAAAGGGCATAACTAGCCACTCGTATAACTCGTCCTTCGTCTTGAAGGTAGTCTTCCATTCATCTCCCTGGCGAGCACGAATTTGGTGATAACCACTCTTGAGGTCAATTTTCGAAAAGATAGTAGAGGTGGCCATCATGTTAAGCATGTCATCAAGCCTCGGGATGGGAAACCGATACTTGACAGTGATCTTGTTTATGGCTCTACTATCGACACACATGCGCTACGTGACGTCTTTCTTGGGCGTAAGAAGTGCGGGTACAGTGCACAGGCTTAGAGTTTCACGAATGAATCTCTTTTTAAGCAATTCATCCACCTACCTCTTCAAACTCAGCATGCTCGGTGGGGTTCATTCTGTAGTGAGGGAGGTTTGGTAGGTCGCCCCTGGGATGAGATCTATGGCATGCTGAATGTCTCACATCGGTGGAAGCTTGTTTGGAAGATCCTCAGGGAAGACATCCCTAAACTCCTCTAGGATCGGACGAGCCTCCTGGGGTATCCCCATAGCAACCTCGGGTGTACTCTCCCTAACAAGTAGGCCATACACCATAGTCTCCGCCTTGGTCTCTCCCTCAAACTCTTTACCATCTATATGATGTGGAGAGACTTCAATTGAGACGCCCTTTGACTCTTAGGATCGCCTGGGGATGCAATATCTTTCGCTCCTATGGACGATTTGGGAGGGAGCGGGCTCAAATCAAGCTTCTTTCCTTCATTCTTAAAAACACAATTATTCGTACGCTTGAATATTGTGACATCTTTGTCATAGAGCCATGGCCTACCCAAGACGATGTGACCAACGTCCATTGTGACTACATCACACCACAACTTGTCCTTGTATGGTCTAAACTAGTGTTTTAAATGTCGACGATATCAGCCGATATATCCCATGATATATCTTGTATACCACCTGTGTGATATGAAACGCACAGTTAGTGCCGATATATCCCACCTATTCGATCTAGAGAGCATTTTCGATTTTCGATCCTTGTTTTTGTTGTAAATCACGTTAAACTAGTGTAAAATTGTTACAAATATATGATTCTTCATATTTTCCATTAAAAATCATGGATTTGGAACTTCGATTTCGAGATTTAGGAGAGATGGGTCTAAGTTGTGGAAAATTGAGAAAAATCAAATTTATCAATTTCTTGCAAATCAGTTACAATCTTTGTATCCAAACACAAAATTAAACATGTATGTAACTTGATCTAATGATTCTTCTTTTGCTTTTGAATGTATTACTTGTGTTTCCATACATGTCTTCTTATGTGAATAGACTTTGAATATACTTGCATCAGTTCAGTTGGAAAGCGCATATATTAGGACCCCATACAAAGGAAACCTTTACTATGTTTTTTTTGGTAATGTTTTGATTTCTGAGTGTGTATTGATGTCTTTTTTAACAATCCTTAAAGTTTCATTGAAAAATTTGACCAATTTCCCAATGTTCCAATGTTTCCCAACAATGACGATACACTACGCGATATAACCGATATATCCCATATGATAATCGATATGTATCCATATCCAAAGGGTGCAATACATTAGGCGATAACGATATTTAAAACATTGGTCTAAACTCAATCGGAACAAGGCATCACTTGGTTACAGGGAGGGATGTTGCATCCAACCAGGAAACTCTGTATGGGTTGGGGTGAGGGACTGGCTTCGACCCCATGCAACTCAAAGTAACTGGAAAAACTACATTCTCACAGCTCCCGTTGTCTATGATCACTGTGCAGCTCTTTTCTCCACACTTAGCGTGTGTAAAATGGTGGTTCTGCGCCAATCTTCGCTTTCCTTCATCTAGGTCAAGGCGCACCTCACCACTGCAAGTGGGATAGTCTCCACAGTATCATCCTTGGCATCACTAGCCGGTTCAAGGGATGGGTTAATGGTCACCTCATCATCCTGGTCACCATCAACTTTATTTGCCACTTCTTCTGTGGGGTGTTCAGAAACAAAGGCAATGCGCCCACCCTTATTTGAACACTCAGCAACGATGTGACCCATGCCACCACAGTGGTGGCATTGCCCTAGCATTGCGGGCCTAGTACTTGGTTCAGCCATGTCGTTACTTCGATTTTTATTAACTGGCTGGGTACCAGGTTGAGCTCTGAGTTGATTTTCGACCTGGGGTCTTGCTCCCTGCGGAGCTACTCTAGGCATAGTAGGTCGAAAATCAATCCCCCTCACATTGGACTGACGCACAGTGCTCCAATTCCTGCACCACTTGGTAAGCATGTTCTAAATTGGTGACCACGTGAAGCGTGAGCTCCCATTAAAGCTCAGGCTTGAGGCCATACGGAAATGAAAGAGAACCATAGCAGGGTCCTCATCCACATTGCACATAATCATATATTCATCAAACTTGGCGATGTATTCTGTCACCGTCATGGATCCTTGGCGCAAAATGTGCCATTGATCTAACAACCTCTGCCTGTAAGAAAGGGGAACATACTTCTCTTATAACAACTCTTTCATCTTAATCTAAAAGAGAACTGACCCCTCTCTAGATTGCTTGTGGCGACGCTCCACATTTCCCTAATGTAATTTTGCTTGGCCCACCAATTTCATCTTGGTGAACCCGACTCGTCGTGGGTCTGGCAGACCGTGCCACTCAAAGAAGTGGTCCATGTCTGCTAACTAGTTGGAAAAAACTTTGGGGTCCAATCTCCCATCAAAATTGGGGGCGTCGACCTTGATGCCCTTCATGACCCCCTAGCAACAAGGTCCTCATGCTCATGATATCTCTGAGTTGTTGAGGACGCACCCCACCATGGCCCTCCCATTGGGCGGGAAGAACAGGATTACGATTGTGTGTGGATGGTAATGGATATACCCCATCGTGTCTGTTGCCAGGCCCATGGGCCCGTCCTGCACCCAAACCATCCTTAGGTGGATTAGAGCCCACAACTTGGGACTGATTGACAACCCCAGTGTCGGGGGTTGCCCGGGCACCACCTATAGTGCCGGTTCGAATACCATCATCTAAACACGTAACTCTCTCCTCTAGACACGCAAACCTACCATCCTGATGCGCAAACTGTTGTGCGATATCACCTATAATCTGAAAAAATGCCCCTTTGCCATGTTTCAGATTACAACTAAAAGCTGTAACGATTACAACCTATAATTCCATTACAGGCAAAGACACCCATCCAAATGACCCATGTAATCCGATTACCTCTAATCTGATTACCACTTAAGGATTTTACAGGCATCCAAATGACCCCTTTAAGTCTTCCTTCCATACTCCTTGAGGTTGGCTTTACGAATCTTATTTTGCCAGGGATTCTTATCTTATGGTCCTTTTGGTAAGTGAACAATTCTTCATATCTCTTCCACGTGTTCCTCTCATAGAAGTTCCTCTAGGCCTTTCGTCTATGCTTTTTGTAGGCCTTTGAACCCTAGTTAGGTTTCGCCTTCTTTTGGGAACTGCCTCCGGTGTTTGACACACATGAAAAACTGTTAAAAGAAATTAAATAATGATCTAAATGTGTCCAAAATTCTCACGTTCTAAAAACCCACATTTTTAATTGCTTAAACTATAAGACTTCAATTTCTAATTTTAGAACTCTCTTGATTTGACCTACTATTAATCCAAGACTCCTAAACACCCGTTTCACCTTAAGATGATCTCAAAATATGCGTAAAACTTCTAACCGGAAGAAACTTTCTAGGTTTCTAGGTCCTATCTAGGATCTAATCTAAGAACCAAATTGTAATTAGAGAGTCTCTTTGACTAAGAAACAAACTAATCATAGAACTCTATTTAAGCTAACTTGATAACAGAACTAACTTAGAACCAAATCAACTAGACTAGAACGAACAAACTTCTTGTAGAAATTTCTTGAACATAAAAGAATCCACTTCAAACCAACTTGTAAGTAAGCATTACCCACACCTAGATCAATGAGGCCTTTTGCGTACCCATGGGATGACAACACTAGTAATACTCCTCTACTTTTTATCATCTAGTCTTGTTTGGATAGAAAGAAGTGTGGCTCTCAATGGCCACCTTGTAGCATGTTGGTTTCTTAATAAGGAAATTGATGCAAGACAACTAACTACTTGCTCTAAATGCTTGATAGAGCATGCGAATCAATCCCTCATAGCCCAGGCCCCACATCCCATGGGTTAGGACCTCAGCCGAACCCCCCTCATGGGCCACAAGTCACATGGGCACCGCCTCACACGAGCCTCCCGCCTCACACGGGCCACCCACCCCGAGCGTTTTCCTACATCCCACAGGCGACCCCACTCAACCCCGGTGTGAAAATGCCCCTGCATTAATCATCCCCGGTGAGGAGCCTCGAACACGAGACTTCCCGTTTTGATACCACTTTGATGCAAGACAACTAACCACTTGTTCTAAAAGCTTGAATTGCTAGAGCATGGCGAATCAATCCCTTTATCTCATAGCCTAGGCCCCACATCCCATGGGTTATGACCTCGGCCGAACCCCCCTCGTGGGCCCCACATTAAATGGGTACCGCCTCACATGAGCCACCCGCCTTACATGAGCCACCTACCTCACATAGGCCGCCCACCCCGAGTGTGCCCTTGCATCCCACAGGCCACCCCACTCGAGCCTGGTGTGGAAACGCCCTTGCATTAGGAATGCTATTAACCTCCAATGGCCAAGACAATAAAAAAGGAGGTTCCCGTTCAAGTGACTTTCGATCTCGAGGTAGAGAGGAGGCTCGTGATCAATTAAGAGGAAATGAAAGAATCCACTTAAGGGATCATGCTCAGCGAGACGAGAAATCGAGATCCTTTAGGAGAAGCGACAAAAGCTATGAGGAAGAGAAGGATCTGGATGGTGATTTTGTTAAAGAATATGCCTTTCATATATCTTGACATGATGCTTCTCTCATGAAAGAATGCTCAAGAGCTACTACAAGTTAGGAGGATGAAGGAAATCGAGAGCCTGTCTTGCAAAGGCCCTCTTCTCCAAAACCAGCTCGAGACTAGTTTAAGTTTGAGGCCATTCTCGAGGAGACGTCCTAATTGACCAATCTCAATGGCATAGGGGATGACCTACTAGCCGTTTCGACTTTAGGCGCAGAGATCCCTTGCCCTTCTCTCTTTCAACTTTCAGAGATCATCCCATTGGTAGTTTGATGGTCCTTAAAGAAGGTTCTCGAAAGGGAAGGGTCTAGCTCATTTCTCTGACTATTTGCATGAAGACGATTCCAATGTCTAGATCCCAGCTGGTGAAGGAAGGAAAAGAGGTAGCAACAAGCCCCAGAAGAAAACATTGGATTCGCCACGCGATCTACCAACCCTCTTTGTGGACCATTTCCTTGAAAAATGGATGGAGCTGCATTTCTCCCAAGTTTTTGGAAACTTTTGGAAGGTTAGAGAAGTTGTTATCCCTTAGGTTAAGGGCTTAATCTCTATCAGAGGCTTCGCTTTAGTGAGAATAGAAGAGGAAGATGACCTGGTTAGATTCATTAAAGGTTTCAATGGACAAACTTTAATGGGAGAAAGTTTATTTTATTTTATTTTGAGTGATAACAACCACTTTATTAGGAAGCTCACAAGAAGCAAGAAAAGAATACAAGCAGACTAAAAATGGCCAAAACGCCAGCCTAAGCTGACCCTACGAAGATAGCCTAATCCTCCATAAGAGCATTAATCCTCCTAATGACCTCCACATGGTCCACACAACGATTCCTAAAACAATACTCATTCCTAGCCCCCCAAATAGATGACCACACCATCGCCATGATAAGGAGTCTCCACATGGCTTTCCCAACCCTACCTACACCACCATGCCATGCCCAAAGTAAATCCTCCACAGATCTCAGTATCACTGAAGTCATGCTATACAAAGAGAAAAAAATGAGTCCACACCTTAGCGGCTAAGGAACAATGAATAGAAAGGTGATCGATCAACTCTCCATCCTTCATGCACATAAGGCATATGTTAAGAAGAACCATGGCCCTTCCCTGCAAGTTATCTATAGCGAGGATACTCTTCTGACCCAGAAGCCAAACAAATGCCGCAACTTTGGATGGGGCCCGGTAGGACCAATGGTGGAACGGGTGAGGCGGGTGATCGGGGTGTGAAACCTCAATCAAGCTAAATGACGACTTCATTGAGAATGACCCATTGAGGCTTTTCGACCAAACTATCAAGTACTCTTGGTCGATGAATTTGACTTCAGAAAGAGTCTTCAAATGGTTTATGAAATCTCCCATACTTTGTTTTTGATAGATTTCTTCTACGAGGAGCCCCAAACCACTGAACCCCCTGCAAAAGAGAAACAATCCGCCACTAAAATGGAACGGTCAAGAGCTATACGAGCGATGCTAGGAAATTGATCTTCAAGCGCTTGGTTTCCACACCAAACATTAACCCAAAATCGGATACGACGTCCATTAGCCACCAAGAAGGCGACACTTTGATGGACAATTGATTCAGTGGACGACACACCTCTCTAAATGGCAGAGGCTCTGTAGAGAGAGGATTGTTTGATGAACCAACCACCATCATGGGTGCCATACTCAAGAGTCAGTCAACTCCCTCCAAAGTCTACCCCTCTTGACCCAAAATCTCCGAATCCATTTACCATGTAAAGCATTATTCATGTCTCCCAAAGGTTTAATGCTGACACCCCCTCCTTAAAAGACTTGCAAACGTCTTCCCATCTAAGGAGGTGGAACTTCTTCCTTTCACCGACCCTCTTCAAAGAAAATTCCATCTCAACTTTTTGAGCCTGTCCACCACTGACTAGGTGCATTTGAAAAGAGATGTAAACTACACGGGCATGGAAAAGGCTGCCTTAATTAGTGTTAGATGCTTCCTTAAAGAAAGGTAGCGACACTTCCATGAGGTTAACTTCCTCTCAATCCTCTCGATAACTTTGTCCCAAAGATGTTTAGCCGGCTTCCCAACGCAAAGTGGTAGACCAAGATGCGCAGAAGGCAAGGCGCCAAGCTCGTAACCAAAGGAGGCGAACCAAGAGCTAAAGTCTGGGAGAGAGTTAAGGGTTCAAATCACCCATTATGGTCCTAAGGAGGTGAACCAATAGCTATAGTCGGTGGGGGAGGAGAGCAAACCGATTGCGGCCTCCCTGAGAACTCCGATTCTCCCTACTCCCATATCTCCTCTGACGATGTTGCCTGAGGGATCAAAGTCTCCTGTAGGGACTCATGTCTCTGTCAAAGAGGCTCTTCTGGGACTCCATTGGGCAAGGTTCTATATCTGGGTTAAGAGGATGACAGCGGCGCTAGTAGCCATTAGAATGACTATCAGGGAGGTCTAATTCTTGATCAAGGAAGGTGGTCAACATGTTTCATCTCAATCTTGGGAAGCTATGGTTGTCGGTGATAGTGGTCTCTCTGCCCTCCTCAGTAATTTCCTGTAGTGAGGGAAGGACGACCACCGTTTTCATACTCCCACGATCCATTCGTCAGGGCAAATCTCATGTGTGAGGTGAGCTCTCCCAATCTAGCTTGTGTGGTTTCTCTTGTGGATCTTGAGCATTCGCATGTCCCAAGTGGTGGGTGTACGCGTGCACCAAGTTCGAGGCAACTATCCCTACTCAAAGGACACCTCCCCCCCCCCCCTGCTTTGCTTCTGGTCTTTGGCCTTTTGTTTCTTCGTCCTCGGGTGGGGTTGATGCTTTCGGAAGGTTCGAGATTTCTCATTCCCTAGGTTCAGTTGGTGAATGGGTCATTTCATTATCTCGTGAGATCCACTTTCTCAGACAAATATATAGCCAACCTATCTCATATCTTTGATGCCAGTTAGCCCACACTTACCTTCCCCGATCAGTGTTAAGGATGTGTAAAGCTGAGATCTCCCTCGTTTTAATCCTATGTAGTGGTGTGCCTGATGATAACACATGTGGTGATGATCTAGAAGTTCATTTTGGTGAGAGGGCTCACTAGCTTTTAATGCTTGATGATTGGCGTCTTCTCTCTCATGGGGAGGTCTATATTAAAAGGACATGTGGATCACCATGCCAGGATTTGGGCGGTGTCTTTAAGGCGCCTGCCAACTCCTCATTAATGGGCTATGTTGATATTGAGCTTCGCTCTGATATCTTGCAGGCTACACTGGCATCGTATAACATGCCCCTCATTTATCCATAAAATAGATGTTCGGATTACGTCACAACGGAGCACATGAGGCAGTTAGATGGTGAACCTTCTTCCGTTTTGGGCTGCTTAAGGGAGATGGAGGCCCCCCTTCTTTGACTTCGCTTGACATGCCATCTCCCCCGTTTCTTAAGTGTGACAAATGTGCTGCCATGGGCTTCGATACATGTTCTTAGCTTTCGATAGGTGAGTCTTTTAATGCTTGCTCTAATGGAGAGTCTTTAGACGATTCCTCTCACCTGTAGCTAAGTCCTCTGTTGAGTTCTATATTCAGGCCAGTAATCAGGATCTTCTCTCTCTTAGGGATGCTATCTCTACTCTCTCTGGCTTGGTCCCTCCCCCCTTCCCCTTCCCCCCGTCTGGTTCCTCCTTAACCCCTCCCTAGTCTGTAGTTTTCCTGAATTCTTGGATTGCTACAATTGAATCCTTCTATGTTCAACCTATGGAAGACGTAGGTTTGCTGGCCATATTTTTTCTCTAGAGGATTCCCTTATGTGTCCTTTCTTGGTCAGTTCTCACCTGGAGGTGGGGTTGGCGGGTTGCATGGATAGGGATATCGTGGCATATGCTTTAGATGTCTCCTCTGTTAGAGCGTTATTCCGTTTGGATGACATTAGGAATCCCCAGGGCATGTGTCCTTCGTCCGCTCTTTTGCAGGGACAAATGGATTGTCTAGTGGAGACTCTCAAAAGAAAAAGATGGGTTAGGGACATTGTTTGCCATGTGGGCATATTATTGGGGGTGGTATTTAGGATTAGGGATGAAGACTGCATTGCTCGCTCCATCTGGTGGCTGCAAGGGGTCTTTAGATTCCTACTACGACCTCTCAAAGGGGTTCTCGTAAGTCGGTAAAGGGTTGCAGAGAGTTGATTAACTTGGGTGTGGAATCAACAAGATTGGTTGAAGCTATTCCTTGAGTTGAGAGGAGGGGTAAAGGGGTTACTTTGATTCCCCAGTGAACATCCTTTCTTGGAATATTAGAGGTCTGACCTGTCTTAAAAAAGATCCTTAGTTAAAGATATTTGTTTTAGGTCCAAAGCTTGTTTGATAGTTTTGCAAGAGACTAAGCTTCAAGATGTGAATAGGTCTTTGGTGTGCTCTGTCTGGGGCCGGAAAGTGTCAATTGGGTGGCCCTTGACTCGGTTCTGTAGGTGGGATCTTGGTTTTGTTGGACTTAGCTTTGTGGTGCAAGGAGGACAACTAGTTGGTTTCGTTCTTCGTGAATGTAGTCTTTTGGGACATTTCTTTGAGTTTCTTGTGCTTTCCTCTGGAGTTTATGGCTCTAGTCGTTCGTCTTGCACAATGAGCTCTGGGAGGAAATGTCCTTAGTTTGAGAGAAATCGCTTCTGCCTTGGTGCGTTGGAGACGATTACAATGTTTTTCACTTCGTTTTGAGAAATCCTCTAGGTATTGGGTGTCCTCCAACATGCTTAATTTTTATGATTGAGTTGGGAAACATGAGCTGGTGGACCTCCTGATGGGGGATGTGAAGTTTACCTACTCTAATGGCTAGTCACCCCCCACCATGTCTTTACTGGACAAGTTTCTAGTTTCTCCGGGTTTGATTTCTCAATATCCCCTCGCTTGTCAAAGAGGCCTCCCCAAACTAGTCTTTGATCACTGCCTAGTTCTATTAGAAGTTGATGAAATCAATTGGGGTTTGAAACCTTTTAGATTCGAGCTTGCTTGGCTCGAAATGGAGGTTTCCACTCTCTGATTATAGTCTAGTTGGCCTCCTTGGTAGAGGGTCACTTGGGTTTTGTTCTTTTTAAAAAATTACAGATGTTGAAGATCAAGTTCAAAACTTGGCATCATGAGATCTTTGGCCATAGGGAGCTGGAGATGTCTTCTCTTCTCAGTAAGATGCCATCTTTGGATCTTAAGGAAGAAGGAGGCTAGTTGTTGGAGGAAGATTTTTGCTTGAGAGCTAAATTGTCTTTCGATTGTTGTTCTCGCTTTAAGGAGGAAGAGATAAAATGGTGCTAGCATTCTCGAGTAGTTTGTCTCAAGGAAGGTGAAAAAAACACCAATTATTTTCGTGGGATAGCTAGTGCCCGAGCGCGCCAATTCTGTCTTTTCACTTTTGGTAGATGGAGAAAGGGTCACTGCCAAGAACCGTATCTGTGGTTCTATTGTCAGATAGTACTCTCTCGTCCTTTCAGATGGGGGTAAGGATCGTCCTAAACTAGTCTACCTGGATTTTATTAGATTATCCCAGGAGGACACGGATTCTCTTGAAAATCCAATCCTGTTAAACGAGATAAAGGCTGCTGTCTCTAACCTTATGAGGGATAAATCTCCGGGATCTAACGGGTTTCCTATGGCCTTTTCCCAATCCTTTTGGGATCTGGTTGAAATGGCCCTTTGAGGCCTTGTAAAGGATTCTTCTAGTCAGGTTATCTGCCTTCAAAATTGGGTTGTACATTCCTTGCCCTGATTCCTAAACTGGAGGGAGCAGAAAGTTTGAAATATTTTCGCCCGATTGCCCAATCACTTTGATTGGCTGCCCTTCCAAAATTATTGCTAAGGTTCTTAGTCAAAGGTTGCGTTTGGTTCTCCTAAAGATCATTCTCCTTTTCATAGTGCCTTCATTTTCGGTAGGCAAATTCTCGATAGCGGTTTGATAGCCCATGAGTGTCTTGACTTCTGTTTTAAGACCAAAAGGCTGGGTGTTTTCTATAAGCTTGATCTCGAGAAAGCCTATGATAACGTAGACTGGGCCTTTTTCGACTATATGCTGTCCCTTGTGGGTTTTGGGGTTTAGTGGATCATATTTTCGATCGTGTGTTTCTTCATGTAAATTCTATGTGCTCATAAATGAATTCTCCTTCAGTTTCTTTAGTGCCTCTAGGGGGTCTCTCTATCCCTTTTCTTTTCATTTTAGTTTGAGAAGCTCCGAGTATTATGCTTATTAGGGGTTAGGAGGCTAGGCTTTTTAGTGGGTTTTTAGTTGGTAACTACCCCCAACGCATCTGTCATTTCCAATTTGCTGATGATACTCTTCTCTTTTGTGAAGCAGAAGAATCTATGGTTGATTTCCTAAGTATCGTGATTTGCTGGTTTGGGGTGGTTTCAGGTTTGAAGGTTAACAAATCTAAGTGCGAGTTAATCTTAAAAAAAAAATAAATAAAAAATCTAGGTGCAAGTTCTTCAGAATTCACTTCTCTAGGGAGGACCCTTTTTAGTTGGCGAATTCCTTTGGCTGTTGGGCTGGATCTCTTACCACTTATTATCTCGTAAAACCTCCGCTGCTTCTCTGTGACAAAATTATCGAGAGAATGGAGAGACAACTCTCCCTTGGAAAAGCAACCTCTTCTCTCTCGTATGCAAAATCATCCTTATTAAGGCCTCTTTATCCAACTTCTTTACCATATACCCCCTTTTCTCGATAGACTCTGGAGAGATTTTCTATGACAAGGGGGGGATCTTCCTCCAGAAAGTTCTCTGCTAAATTGGAAGGAAGTATGCTCCTTGGTCAGAAGGTGTGTAGGAATTAAACACCTAGATCTGGTTAATTCTGTGGCGTGGCATTTTTGAAAGGAAGGGTCTAGTTTATGGAGATCTGTCATCTCAACCAAATATGGTTTCTCCTATACGGTGGTGGACAAAAAATTCCTCCTTTATTTGGAAAGGAATAGCTTGAGTGGCTCCCTCAGTTTTTGAAGGTGTGGGTTTCTCCCTGTGTAATGGTGAAAGAGTCAGATTTTGAATGGACATTTGGTCCAGAGACTGCTCTTTCAAATTTGCTTTCCCAGAGCTGGCCTCCCTTTGTTCTGATGTGAATATTTTGATGGCTTCTTGCTTCTTAGGCAATGGCGAGGATTGGATTTGGCTTCCTGCAATTAGTAGAAATCTTCGAGATCCCCCCCCCCCACAAAATAAAATAAATAAATATAAAAAATGTGGCTTTTGCTGGCTGGCTGGGAGGAGTTGTTTGTTTAGTGGTTGGCGATCTTCGCAAAAGAGGCATGATCCTGCCTAATGCTTGCTTGTTTTGCCTGCAAGATGCAGATTCGTTCGACCACTTATTCATTCACTTTTCAATCTCTTCGGTCATTTGGTCGGGTGTCCTTGGCCTTGCTAATGTTACTTGGGTCCTCCCAACATTGATGGCCGCTTCGACTCGTGGCATACTTGTGTTAGAGGGAGTCTTGGAAGTTCATTGGTCTATATGTGGGGAAAGAAACAATTGGTGTTTCCACAACTAAGGTATTTCCTTTGTTGGGGTTTTTAGTCAGGTCCTTTTGTTTAGAGGTTGGGCTCCTTGATTGCTGCTGGGGTTGGGCTGTTTTCCTGGGGGTTTTCCAGCCTAGGGGTTGTTGTTGTATTTTTATCTCTCTCTCTGTTTTTTTTTTTTGGTTCTTGTTTTTTCTCATTTGTTTGTTTTTCTTTTGCTTTCAGCCTAATAAAATTTATCATCTTTCCAAAAAAGGAAAAGAAGTAAAAAGGGAAAAAAGAAAAGACAACACTAGAAAAATCAAAACCTCTAATTCTCATCATAACTGTTCACCCTATTAGCAATTCATTCATAACTTTCTCTTATTTGAATTGCATGATCTTGGTCTTGTTGGAAAGATAACTCAGGAGGCTTTTAAATGATACCAAATTCATGTCATTCCTAACGACCACCCCCCCCCCCCCCCCCAACAAATAAAAAATAAAATCATGACGTTGGATGTTGTTCGACCTTGAAATGTGGCCATAGACTTGAGTGACATAAATGGGAAACCATCTTAAGCATTGTGAATAGTGTGCACCAAGGTGTTCCAAAACGGTAATGGTTGGTACCGTTATGATACGAGCCGTTACGGCCCCTGTATCGGTTGTTATGACCCTTTTTTTGTTTTTTGAAAAAATCTGTTACAGGGCTGTTACGGGCTGGTTATTATTATTATTATTATTATTATTATTATTATTATTATTATTATTATATGTAACGGCCGTTTCGACCCGCGTAATGGTTATGACTGTTACATAACAGCCGTTACAGCCATTACGTAACCGATTTTGAATACCTTGGTGTGCACATTTCTCAAGCACATGCCGTAGGACAATACAACCATGTTGCTACCTTCTCTTCATGGCTTTGGGTCCCTTATGCGGTGTTGTTACCTCAAGTCACATTAGTCGCCCACTAGATCTAACCATGGGTCGCTCATGGGTTACTAAATGACCATTCACTAATGGAAGTCTTGGATACTATGTTGGGCCCTAGGGCCTTTGCATCAACTGTCACATTCAACTTCATCAATAGCTTATTAGATCGCTATTTCAGTCCTGTTCTGGCTCACATCTGAAGTCATGCCGAGCATCTTTGCTATGCCATTCAAAATTCATGTCGAGGCAGTCTAGAGGAGGATGGCTTCAAGCTCAAGGTTTGTTTGGTTAGGTGAAGGTCTCCTAGAAATATATCCATGAGTGCTCAACCTGGATAGCTTCATCATAGGAAATTTTTGGAGAGGATCTTCTAATCTTGGACATTTCTATCTCTCAAAAAAATCTCAGACATTTCTTGTCTTGCATCCATATTGGCTCTTTTGGGCCCACATGTACATAATCCTGTGCCTCTGCAGACTTTCTTAGCATCCCACATTTTCAATACTCATGGAATACGATTGCTGAAAAAGCATAGTTTTTTATTTTTTATTATTTATCTATTTAAAAAATCTTGAACGATCTGAAAAAACATAGTCATCATGTCTGCCAAATGGACTAGAGTAGGACACTAATTTCTTTTCGATTGCCCAGTTGTACATGTGTCTTATGACTAAATTTATCAAATTTACCAATAAAAGAAACATTAATCATTAATCTACCTATCTGTTAACTCATCATACCATCGGATACTATATAATCATATCCAGTTGCATTTGAGTCTGGTCAGGTGAGGTTTCACTTGGACTTGATAGCAAAGTCTTTCATGCAGATTTTAAGCAGAGTATAATATCCAGATAACATGGCTTGGAACTTGTGTAGCTTTTAAGCAGAGTATAATATCCAGATAACATGGCTTGGAACTTGTGTAGCTTTCCATTCAGCTTGCTTTGATTTGATAGCGAATTTTTTACGTACAGATTTTTTAGCAGAGGATAATATTTACAGAACCTTTCTTGGAACTTGTGTAGCTTTCCATTTCCTACGATAAGTTGCAGAGTACTTTAATTTTGAGGTAATGCATACTGTATGAATAACTATCATGATAGAAAAATTGATTAATTCAAAAGAGCTATGTGGGCGGCAACTGATTACTTGATAACTATTTGCTTTGCAGGAAGCTAATAGGTTGCTAGCTGGTGAACGGGGTCATGTTCATCTCAAAAACTTGCAGAAGTTGCTTCGAATGAGGCAACAGTACATGATGGCACAGGTTTCAGCCCTTTATCCAGTAGAGGCCTCACTTGGACAGACACCTGGAGGAAAGTATGACTCACGTTCTGATGGGAGCAAATCAGGTATTATGCTTGTGAAGAAAGTATCTGATATCTCCATTTCCGTTTGAAAGAAAATGATGCTCTTATTGGGAATATTGTGAAATAAAAAAGGGAAGATTTTGGGAATGTACAAGTTCTTGTGAACATTCCTTTTTGATTATCGAGAATCAATTTCCTTTTGGAAACCAATTTTCAGTCTCTGGGGACGTGGTGAAACATGAATGAAAGCCAAGAAATAGTTTTCTGAAAAATTGGAATCCCCTTTTCTGAAACATTTGTCACAGCATGGACATTCTGCATGTTCCTGGGTCACCTTCATTACTTTTATGCTCGAGGCAACTTGATCAGTTTGTCCAGAAGGTGTTTGGTAATTTTCTCAATAAAAGAGCAAAATGGAATAAGAAATATATATATATATATATATATATATATATATATATATATATATATATTTCCGTATGTTTTTCTGGCATTTCCCAAAAATCATCTCATATATGTTTTTTTAGATCATTTAATTTAATTTTATATATATATATATTAATTTGAAAGATCATGCTTGTAAGATGAGGTTGACCATTTTTTCCATTAATTGCCCTTTGTCAAAGTAGTGTGGGAGAGCTTTTTTGTCTTCTTCAAAGTTTCATGGGTGAGGTTGGGGACTATCGAGGCCTTCTTTCTTGCGTGGCATGGGGGAGGATCCAGGAAAAAAAAAAGAAGGGGAAGTGGAGGTTAGCTTTGTTGGCCGCTTTGTGGGCTCTTTGGGTGGAACTGAATAACCGATGCGGTCTTTAGAAGGGCAAAATCAGATGTGTTGGAGAGGGCTTCTTGATTGTTTTGGCTTTGTTGCGTGTATTTGTTTCTTTTGTTGGGGCTTGAACTTTTGTTTTGTGTTTAGTCTTTAGTGCCACACACACACACACACACACAAAAAAAAAAGAAAAAAAAAAGAAGAAGAAGAAAAGAAAGGATCAAATATCAGATATTGCTAAAATTTATATAATCATGGAATCTCCAAGTATCTTTAACAATCCAGGCGGATGCCATGCAGTAGCAGGGTTATTTTCTGATTTTGCCTCTGTTGCAAATAACTTTTCATCAATTTGTACTGCTTTAGTATTTGTTATTTTGCTTCTATGAAAAGTTAAAAAATGAAACATGTAATTGGATTTTCAGGGGATGGTGCTGGATCTAGCTCGTCAGTTATCCTGGAATCCAGGAATCCAGGAAAGTCATCCTTAACCATTTTAGGGCTGCAACTTACTGTGCCTCCTTTGAAGAAGATTAGTTTTTTCAGTGATAAGAAGGAGATTCAGAGGTCTGCCACTGCTCTCGGCTACGTTGCACATGTGAGTTATTATCTTATAATTTCATCTTAGTATGGTGGTTTGACATAATATTCATTAACCACAACCTGTTTCTAGATGGTAATTTTTGTTGAGAATATGAAAAAGAAAGTGTTGGTAGATATTGTGCACCTCGGTTTGTTTCTAAATCACCTGGGTTTGGAAGTTCAGTTTGACCGTGTTCAAAGTTTTTCGCCGTGTTCCACTGACATGGTTTGGAAGGCTGGTGCAATGTTTGGTTCTAACTCAACACGTATATATTGCAGGCTGTCTTGCTTATAGCATCTTACTTAGATGTTCCTCTTCGGTACCCTCTACGCTTGGGAGGTTCATGCTCATACATTTTTGACCATGCACCTCCATTGGAGTCCACATCTGATTTAGTGTCAAACCCAATAGCTGGCCCAAATATGAAGCCTACAGAATTTCCTCTTTTTCTAGAAGGCCAGGACACAACCAGAGCTGCTTATGCAATGTTCTTGTTGAACAAGGTGCGCTTATTTTTCATGTGCATTTGGTCATGTCTGTCTCCTGTCATAAGTTACCCTATGTTGATGTAATTTTATGATATTGTCTTTTACACTCTGCCTGAATTTATTTTGTTGTCGAGATTCAAGGAATTAATATTTGATGAAATAATTGTGATTTTGTTTAGAAATTAATAATTCATGCAAATATTTATCACATCACCGTGCTTAATATGTGATCACAATTTTTGATGATTCTTTCGGCATAAAATAAAATAAAAACTTATTCTGATTGTTAGTTCCTCAATTAACCAGGCATGTATTTTCTCTAGCATTGAAGGTTTAGTGAAGTGATTGCTTGTGTTAAGCCACTGTTTGTTGACCTGTAGATTATTTTGAGTTCTTGTCTACTTGTTGGGAAGTTTACCTGTTACCGGATAAGAATGCTCTCATCCTCTGGATGTAGATTATTGGGGCCATACCCAGGGTATTCCATAATGGTAAATAGTGGCCATTATGGCCGCGGTCATTACCATTACGATGCAGCTGTTACGGCCTAATTTTTTTTTTTCAAAAGAAAAAAGAAAACATGTGTCGGCCCTATAACGGATTGTTACAGGCCATTTTTCCCATAACAGCCTTTATGGCCTCATAACGCGTAATGGTTACCACCATTTTTGTTACATAACCGTTTTGCAATACCTTGTTCAAGGTATTCCATAACGGTAATGGTGGGTATAAAGGACCGGCTGAAAACCGTTACATGTTACAGTCATTACAACCCTACAACGGTCGATTTTTTAAAAGAAAAAATGTCTAAAAAAATTAAAAATATTGAGAGGATTCCAAATATGTATTCTTTTGTGGTTCTGAACATGTTTATGATGGTGTAATGGTTCACTTATTGGCAAGAATGTTGTTTCGGCCTGTCTGATGATGTTATTAACTTGATGGGCTTAAATCGATCCCAAATTGGCCCGAAATTCTTGCAAGCTACAACACTCATCCTATTAATGCACATTCCTAGGTATTTGACATTATTCCCCCAAGAAATTTTAAGGAAAATTGAAATTAAATTCGGATAAATAATGTCACTGATTTGGTGGACTATTTGAATGCTCTCAAATTGCCTCGAATTTCATGCAATTTATGACACCCATCCCATTAATGCATATCCCTAAGCATTTGACATCATTCCCCTCAAGTAATTATAAGAAAAAGAAGAAGAGAAAATTAAAAATAAATCTGGATGAATAGTTTTGATGATTGGGGGACCAGTTAAATGCCTCGAAATCATGTAATCTATGACTCTCATCTCACTGATGTATATCCCTAAGCGTTTGACATCATTTTCCCCTAGAATTTTCAAGAAAAAAAAAGAAACTAAATTCGGGTGAATAGCGTCACCAATTTGGGGGACCACTAGATGCCCCAAATCAGCCACAAATTCATGGAATCTATGGCACTCATCCTACTAGTGCAATCAGCCTGAAATTATGCTTATTTAATCATCTGACCATCAAATTGGAGGACATTGGATGGTGAAGAGCAAAGACTATCCAGTGGTCCTAAGTGTTCACAAATCAGTGGTTAGAATTGTTCAAACAATTTGATTTGGGAACTATGACTTATCAACGACGGGTCCCACAATATCTTTCATTTTTCCAAAAGGAAAAGGGGTCCCACAATTTAATTGGTTTACTTTAAGTTAATATATGCCATATGTGAAAATTTCTGAGTGTAAGTGTATCAAGTGTAATATGCCACCAGAGTATAAAAAATCCCCTTTTTAGAACTCAGCTAATAAGGAGTCACATTACTGGATTTTGAAAACTCGCCATCTGCCATTTCGCTTGAGCTTGCTTTGGAAGACAAACCCCATGACTTGCCTTCAAAAAACTATCCACCAAAGTGGGCATGGACCACTGCATCTTGAATGAAGAGGATGGAATCCCAAACCTGATAATATTGTTTGATTATTCTTAACTGCTGAGATTTTGTAAATTCCTGATATTAACATGATAATATTGCTTGATTATTCTTAAAAATGATTTGATTAAGATCTCTCTAAAAAAATCATGATATTTTCACGATCTCGGCAATATTTGTCACAGTGGATATCATATCAAGGTCCTACTTATTCTTGCCCTCAAGTTGCTGGTGGGGAAGGAACCTGACATTGACCATCCAGTGAGTAGGAACATATTAATCACCAATGGCTGCATTGCGTGCCTTAGAAGTGATGAGACAATGGACAATCCTCTATTGCTTGTATCTATGTGTTGTGGTGTAGCACCAGGTTGTCACTTTGTTTGAAATGGTAGGGTAATGCTTGATTTGATTCCCATGCCTTTAGCTTGGGACCATGGGCCTTGGGGCAGGAAAAGATGTTGATTGTGATGGTTGACTTTCCTAGTGTGCTTATGGTTTGTAATATGGAAGGAGCAGCACAACAATTGAATTTTAACAAATCGAGATAATTAGGAGTATACCA
Source organism: Magnolia changhungtana (assembly GCA_030180095.1). Taxonomy (NCBI): domain Eukaryota; kingdom Viridiplantae; phylum Streptophyta; class Magnoliopsida; order Magnoliales; family Magnoliaceae; genus Magnolia; species Magnolia changhungtana. The sequence continues at coordinate 129,085 of JASAUF010000319.1, forward strand.
AAAAAAACTGTGGGCAGCTACTTTCTCTCTCTCCCTCCTTTCTTTGAAATTTTAGTGAATTTGGCCACTTTCTCATCATTTGATGCTTTTTAGCACCCGAGAAGTGGCCCAGGAACAGATACTGCATATTGGGATCCTTTTCTTATTGTGTCAGTTTTAGGGCTGTAATCCCATTGGGATCCCTTTCTTGTATTCTTTTCCCGTTTTGCTTGCAAGCGGGCCTTTAATAAAATTTCCATTACCCTTCAAAAATTTAAAAAAGAAAAGAAAAGGAGAAGAAGAGAAGTGGCTTATGGTTCCTTCTTTTTGGCCTCCTCAACGCCCCTGCATCATCCGGACTTTACACGACCATTCCCTGTAGGCATTATTTCAACATTGGGGCCTCAGGTTTGAGCCCAGCTTGACTATAAAAAAAAAAGTACCTGTAGGCAGAAAAAGGTGTGATTTGCTAGTGATTTCTTATCTGATTCTTATGATACAATTTGCATGAGTTTTCTTTATAGAATGAATTTTAGGCAAACTTGCTTCTAGTTTCAGTAGCCTGCAAGGCACGAAATATTTACCTGGTATTTGGAGCTACATTTGCACGTAGGTAAATAAACATGTGAGAAAGCTATTAACAGAATGAATCCTTTTCCAAGTCTGCAGTACATGGTCTCCATTCAGCTAGAAGGATCTAAAATGTTTGTGGGCTTGATGGGGGCAGAATACGTATTCTTAGGTACTTAAACATCGGTAGAGAATAAATTCTCACTGAAAATCTAGACTTTACTGTATTATTAAGATCCCTTTGTTTTGGGATCATGAATTATTCATGAGGTTCTGATGTTTGTACTCAAGCGTAGTATTGATTGTATTGCCGTCTCTGTCAGCGAATCTGGTAAACTCCCAAAAAAATATTTGTTGAACAGATCTTGATCAGCTAAGTATCTTACATTCCGACTCACTGCCTTCATCATTACATTTGAGAAGCTGGGAGGAACTTTATAATCTGGCCTCAAAAGCTCGAATTGGTACTCACCTTTGAGCGAGTACTGTATGTCATTTATGAGCCTCCTTCTCCCGAGCCTAACCTTGAGGTTGATAATGAACCTCTGGCTGTCTCTGCTACACACGCTAAATGGGAAAGAGAAAATGAGGTGGTCGAAGTGTACATCCTGGCCTCTATGGCTGATGTGCTTCGCAACCAACTATGGAACATGATAAATGCTGGGGCCCCAGGGATATATTCCTACGACTTAAGGGTATGTTCGATGCCCAGATCAACACTTAGTTCCAAGCCCTTGAAAGGAAACTGCACAACACGAAACCCAAAGAGGGCGCATTAGCGCACATTAGTGAGCAAGTATGTGATGAAAATACTTGAAATCACTAATGAGCTTGAGATCATTAGGCATGACAAAGGAGAGGGTACCATTGTGAATGCTATCCTCTTGTCATTGATACCTATGTATAACAGATTCATTGACGATGGCTACAATATGAGTGAATTCAAATACAGTGAGGAGAAGCTGGACAAGCAATTGGTTCTTTTTGAGGCCAACAATACGATATGTTAAAAGGGGTATGTGGTACAGTTAACTGAGAGCTCCTCTAGTGGCAAGCCCAATACTTAGAAGCATAAATGGAACGAAGATCATGGTGGTAAGAACGATTACCCTAAAGGAGTAGGTAACCCTACAGGTAACAAAGGAAATGGAATGTCAAAGGTAAAGGGAAGAAGGCATGCTGGCATTGTGGGAAACAAGGCTACTTTAATGCTAATTGTGCTGTCTTCAAGAAGCAACTCACTTAAGAAGCCAATATGTACAACTCTCTCCTCTCACCTTTAATGAAACCCAAAGAGTGATATTAAATGTATCATTTGATAGACTGCTAGACTTTATATGTGCATAGAGTTAGAAGGTATAAAATGGAAAGTGAAGCAAAGGACGAACATGCAATGGGCTAGGAGTAGAGGGGCGTGATAGGACAAGAAGCAAAATAGTAGAATAGTGCTAGTGAAGGTATTACGGTCAATGACCCAAGATAAACTGTTTGGTTTTACTAGATTGGTTACCATTATCCATCCGTTTTAAGAAACGGTAGTTTAATTATTTATGTGATTGGTTATGATTATTCCTCCTTGGTAGTACTATGTGTTGATCTATTGTCTTATGTATAATTCTTGTTGAGAATGTTATGCGATTGACTTTCTCCTCTCTTTTAGGTATCTCGTGTTAGGGATTATGGCACTGGATTCCATCCATAGATGTTAAGAGAGATATCGTGCGATAGTTGCATGAATTCCACTGATGACATCCTAGTACAAACCCGTATGGGTTGTTGTTATCAATCACATATCTTGATGTTTGATCAGATGTAATTGTGGACGGGTTGCTGTTATCAATCACATATCTTGATCCTTAATGTCACCACCCATGTGCTAGATAGTAGTGATGCGAGTGATGGCCTTGGATGTATTACTCAGTGATACTTGATGAATCATAAATATGGTGTGGTTCCCACAATCGCATTGCATGAATGAATAAATGACATTTTTACCTCGCTTGATCGTGAGCACTAAAGATGGGATGCTAATCAAGATAATAATAAAGGGATAATTATTAGTGTGATTATTTTTCTATCAAGATGATTGTATTTGGGGCGGTATTCAAAGAATTCCAATTTACCCAAGGGATGTATGTCGAAAGGCTTAATCAATCCAACTCATTAGGATCTCTATAGTGCACTTTTGCACATAGTATCAAACTTGAGATGAATGTCTTAGTCAGTAGGAGGAAAATTGACACCGTAATGACCCTAACTTTCATTGGAGGGTGTTCATGTCAGAACCACCTTGGGAATTGCTTCCACCTATGTGGATGTATATGCTTCTCATGATGATATGTTAAATGCGGAGTTAGTTATGTTGCTTGTAAGGTAGCACTGTCATTTAGCATGTGATATGCTGGGTAGTTATGTAATAATCCAAGTGTGCTATATGCGTGGAAGGTTTTGTGCTCGTTCGGGAGCTCGGATTTCAAATACTTGGATTCCGAATCAAGGGGAATCAGAATCAATGGTGATTCCCAATCTTTCAATCGTGTTTGACAACTTGTATTTAGAATCCATGTAATACGAAAAATACGAAAATAGCAATGCATTGAAATTATGTAATATATTTACAGGAGTTTAAATTTAATTACTAAAATCAACTTTAATATCCCTAATTAGTGTACATATGTGATGGTTGACACAATGATTGTAATCAACCCATTGAAATATATAGTTTGGCAAAAGATTAATGAAATTCCAATCCTTTAATGGGTTAGAAGCATGGGATCACAACCAAGTGACTACGAACGGTTTTTAACCATTGATTTACATGGCCAATGTTTGGACCGTTCATATCATGCTATTGATGTAATTTTAGTTATGCAGTTGATTATCTCATTGTTTTGGGATATCATTAGTGGGCCACGTGTACAGTGGATTAGTAGCTTAGCAACACCTATGTTACACGTGCGATTGTCCCGCCTTTAAAAATGAGTAAAATAGGGAGATGATTGGTAATCTTAGCAAAAGGGTGAGATTGCAAAACCCAATAAAACCGAGGATTGGCAATCCCTTGGATTCCAAATACCATCCAATCCATGCTACCAAACGACTCTTGGATTCAAAATACCCTCCAATGACCCCCCCGAACCCCCCCCCAATCCGCACTACCAACTACCAAACGACCCCTTTCTCTCTCATGGATCAAAGTAAGTTCTTAAATGAACTATGGTTGTTAGGTGATAAAAAGGCATGGTGTGTGTTTGACAACTGTGGAACTAGTGGCGTCTAGCTAGGTGTGTTAAACAATGGGAGTTGCCATTAGAGAGACAGAGATAGATTATAAGAGTATAAGAGGTTCAATATGCTTCCTTAATCGTCTTGGCTAAGAAGTCCCATTCGACATGCAATCTTGATGGATTTGATCACAAATTGGTTTTAGGGCAAGTGGGACATTGTTGGAAGTATGCAGCAGATACCAATGTGTGCCCTAGTCCACTGGCTGCATGGATGTGATAAGGTCGTTCTTAGCCATTGATCTTGATAACCATAGTTTCTTTTGGACAATGACCATCATTTCTTTTGGACAATGTAAATATGCCTTAGATAATGTCCGGTGTTGCCTTAAATACTTATGTAATGCAGGTTATGTGAGAGTTGATTCCTCTGGTCATTGGGAACTTGAGATTAGACGCAGTGGTCATTGACTGATAATAGTTGTGGTCTATGGATTTCAGTACCCTATTGAGCCATGATCAACATATTTGCTTAGAAGTTAGGACACATCTATGGACATCATACTTTGAGATGTACAATCGTCTTATGTGAGGGGACTGACTTGTGTCAGCATGGAAGTTCTCTACCATCAGGAGCCGACTTGGTTTCGGTTATGCCTTTGGCCTTACCCTACATTGGAGTGTAAGTGTGCCATGGTTTCCGGATCCTGGTTTTGGACCTTTAGACACTTACATTGGGGGATTGAGTTCAATTCAATAGTTCGGCGGCCCGTTAGCCTGGAGTATGATTATATGATCAAGGACTTGATAGTGTATCAAAGATGATCAATCTTTAGACTTGATGACGTGTAAGGGTCATGATCTTGACTTGGTGTTGGCTCATTTTATGAGGTTTTTTGGAGGCCAATGAAGGTGGGTGGTACTTGGTAGTTCATCATGATTCATTGATTCTTGGTCGGGCTAACATATGATCCACTGGTTTTACCTAGGGACTTGTTATATGGCTAGATTTCATTAGATTAGGGGTTATTAAGTGGTTTTACCATTGGGCCTTGCACTTTAAAGGTTTTAGACAAGTTTTCGAAGGTTTTCAACCATTAAAGTTTTGTTTTAACCGTTAAAACTGTTTTGACTGGATTCAATGATGACCCAAAGACCCTGATTTTCTGTCCATTACTTGATCAACATGGGTTTTATATCACCATGATTGTGGAGGGATTGGATCATGAATATATGGACGATGAGGCAGATCAACGGACTTCCCTCACAATAGGGTACAAGGAAGTTCATAGGATGGCAGTGCACGATACCTGTGTGCACTTGAAACCATAACTCCTTATAAATTGGATCCTACCTCAAAGATGAGGCAACCAAGAGAGCCCTAGATGTCCCTCCCTTGCTTGGGTGTCAGTGGGAGAGAGAGAAAGAGTGCATCATCCATCCCATCTTCTCTTCTCCATTCGCATGTGTGGAACATGTGGGGTCCACCCTATGGACCTCACCAATGGAGTAGATCACAACCTTTTGATCTTTCCCACCTGAGGTAGATCGGTGTGAGACCTCTCAGTGTAGAGGATCTGCATTGAGTCCCATGGTGTGTTGTAATGGCATAACGACCGTGACGGAAAAAGCCCCATAACGGCCCATTATGGTGCCCATGTGGGTTATTTTATTTTATTTTTTTAAAGGCTAAAACGGCCATTATAGGGGCCACGATGGCTGTTATAGCCCATATCGTGACGGTATTGGTGGTTGCCGTTGCAGAATACCTTGGCATTGACAACTTCTTCATGGAAAAATTGTCTACACGATTCAATCACACCAATGTAAGGTCTTGATCATTCATCTTGGTTTTTAATAATAGAAATCTAAGATTTATCACGACGGGCTCCTAGGGAATAGATTAGTTAAGATGGATTTTGAAAAACTTTATATTCCATTGTATTTCAAAGTTCAAATCCAACACTATATGTGTTATGATCTAAACTTAGGATGATCCAGTGTTTGTCACACATATATGAAAAGTAATGCTTATGGTATTTGATATGGGTTCGTTCATAGGCGGAACCCACTCTTAAGATCCATGGGCAGTCTTAACATGCGCTGACTCAAAAATCAAGCAATCCCATTCATTAGGTGGCACCGATCGTATACATGTATGACATTTGCTGGTTCCTCCATATAGTCTTAACTACCTTTGTTTAATCCATAAGAGTGATAAGGTAGAGCCTCAAGAATTGAAATAGAGCCATTGCTCCACAGTACATGTGGCAAGTTGAATTATCAATCAGGTCCATCTTTCTATTTGGCCTCTGTGAGGATAGCTTATGTTTCAAAAATCAAGTCTATTAGACAATCCTGTACGTCAGTTTCTGTAATCTACCCTGCAGAATATTTGTCTATTGTTGTTTTTTTTCCACTGATCATATGCATAGGAATACCTGACAGGTGTGATCTTTTAATCATATGCCATCTGTTGAAAGGGCCCAATATATGGTTGGATCCGACCTGTGCATGTACCCATTTCATGTTACTCTAGTGAGATGGCTCTGTCCAAAACAAGTTTCTTTTAGATTGTTTAATTAATCTTGGAGACATTCTGATCTATGCTTGAGTCTTCAAAAATCTTTCTTCACGAATTATTTAATGTCTTGTCATCAGTTGTCACCCACTCACACTATCACAATTAAATGCTGTGTGTTGATATGTTCGCATTATGGATTGTGCTATTTCCTAATTTTGCTTTTGTTCTGTTTAAATGTGCCTTACTATTTATTCGGTCTATGTAGGATTTAGAGCAGCTTTTGAATTATATTGGCATTCAAAGTTTGGGGCCACGTCATGTATTGGCTAATTTGAGGGAGCTTTTGAGGACAATTCAATCTCAGGAATTCGTAGATAAGTGATCTCTGCTGCTTTGAAGTGTTAACCATTAATGTTAGCTGCTGCTGCTGATTTCATGAAGACCAGTTTAGTTTGTACTTCTTCGTAGGTGCTATTTTTTTGTAGCACCTTATTATTATAAGGCCCTGGAAGAAGCTGTATTTGCAGAAATGTCTGTTGTGCTTATTGGATTGCCTTCTTTTACTGTAATATATTATTCGGCCCTACCATGTTGAGAAGAGGTGAATTTATGTGGAGTTACACCTTGGAAAGCGAACCGATGTGCATAAGACGTGCAATGTTGATGGGAGCTTTCAATCTTGAAATGAGATGCGATTACATTTGCTGCAGTAAAGTAACATGGGTTGTCTGTTGTATCATTGGAAACTAACTTCATAATGTATTGGAATGTTAAGAAAGCGAACAGTAACATGGGTTGTCTGTTGTATCATTGGAAACTAACTTCATTGTGTATTGGAATGTTAAGAAAGCGAACAAATTGCAACCCCCCAATAATAATAATAATAATAATATGTCAGTGTTAGGGATACACGTCATCTATCTCAGGAAGTACCCGTGTTCGAATTATCTCCGATATTATTGAAATATCTTTGATATTATCTTTATCTCTAGCTCAACTATACCGATAACACTAGTAACGATACCGATAACGTTGGTAGTATAAGAAATTCCAGGTATTAGCAATGTATAGCTAAGTATCACCAACGTATCAATATCGCTAATGTAATCGCCAATATTTTCAAATATGTAAATTTTAGGTGTCGCTTATATTGCCAATGCATCAATATCGCCAGTATCACCAATATTTTCGACTATGTAAATTTTAGGTAATGCTTGTATCATAAGTGTATCGACGATATTTCAATAATATCATCAAATTTTTGTTTATTAGAAAAAAAAGTTATTTCATTTTTTTTTTTCACAGGCACATGGTTGTATTTAGTGTTCAATTTGTTATTGATAATATTGATAATATCTCGATATTATCGATATCGCAACACGTGCGATATTGAAACCACAATCTTTCGTTTCCTTTTCAATTGTTGATGATTTCTTGTTGAAATATCATATGTTATTGATATTTTGCAATATCGATGGATGTTTGGATGGAAGGTTGGATGGTTTGGTTAAATAGGCCGGATGGGATGGTTGGACTGATTTCTTACAACAACACATGCTTTTAAGGCCCCATTAAATGGAAACTTGTTATGCATGCATTCTTTTTGCAAATTTTTTATTTCTAAATATGCATATATGTACATTTTAATATCTCCTGAAGTTTTGCTGAAAATTCTACCGTTTTTCCCATGTTTCCCCGCATTTCCGGTTATCAGCGATATCATCGGCAATATCGATATTCTTTCTGTATCCCTGGCCAACGAAACTTGTAGCTATACTGATGCTTCGAACACTGGGAAGTACTAAGGACTGCATCTCTTGGTAGGGTATTCGATGTGGAATTGGCTTCCCTAGGTATATGCCTAAATGAAGCTTCTAAGGATTGATTCATATCCTTGATTTCATTTAGAGTAGAAGACAACTTCCATGGTTTGGGGCTTTTTCTGGGTGCCTAAGCATAGGATTTTGAGAATCATCTTCAATGATCAGGGAGTTGCGTAAAGGCCAACACCTGTTTTCTTTGCCAGTACTCCCACTCAGTTACGTACCGAAGGGCAGCTGGTCCAAAGACTACTAGCTCTTTTTCAATTACCACTGGTCGTGGTTCTGTTTTCATTTTTTTACCTCTCTCTCTCTCTCTTGGGTTTTGATAAGTCACCAACAATCCTGGAATTGCTAGGATTACTGGGTTTTGCCTTTCCTTGGATGCCAGACCCCAATTTCTACCAAGATTAGGAGCAGGCAGCCAGACATACCTTTTAATTCTCCAGGGATAAGGCACAATACTTATTGGAACTTTCATGCGCTGTGACGAGGAGGAAAGTTCCTTGAAGATTCTTATATTGTTGCTAATTCCAGATTTGCCACCCAATTGTGGTAGGAGCACATGCCACAAAATTTGGCCTCTCAGTTAGAAAGGTCCCAAGGCTTGGACAAAATCGGTCCCCCTCTTGGTCTTGTTCTCTCATGCCATTGAGAAACTCAACTTGGGTAATTTCTTTGGTGGGATTCCAACTGGCTCTTACCATTGGTTGTTGTGTGCGGCCCTAGTTGCCCAGCATTGTTGATGTTTTAAAATGCATTTGGGTCAACATTTGGCCCACATCCTACAAGGCCTTATTGGCCTAGACACAACCTAAACACTAAGGCCCATTCAAATGTTACCTTCAGCCTTTGGCTGCACCCAACTAAGGAACTCCTTAGAAGCGTTGTCCTTCAGGCAACCCTATGTCATCGTTTCAATCTACAAAAGAGAAGAGTTTCTGACTTTAAGAAGGGAAATGGGGATGGAAGAAGTGAGAAAGTCAATGGGAGAAACTCCATGTCATTTGAGATGGCGGAAGGGCTTATTTCCACTCCTTTTCGTTCAAATTTTGGAAACCATGTTTCTTAAGTATATGAGAAGGGTTTTTCAGGAATGTTTGGTAAAATGGAAGCGTTTTTTTGTTTTTTGGAAATGTGATAAGATTTTATTAGCCAAAAGAAAAGAGAAGAAGAAAGACAACAAAAGCAGAAAAGAAGAAGAAAAGATATAGGAGCAGAGAAACTGAAACCCAACCCTAAGAGACCAAGGGCTCCACTCCCTAATACATTGGGTCACTCTACATCACCCCTTGACGGAACTCTTCTTATTATCAAAGCAGCGAGAATTTCTTTCCATCCAAAAGGTACATAGACCTACAAGAAGGGGGACCTTCAAGAAGGGCCAATCTCTCTCTCTCTCTCTCTCTCTCTCTCTCTCTCTCTATTGATGTTGAATCATTCACCACCCAAGCGCTATAGCAAATTGATAGAATTTGCTTTATACGAGTTCGGTAAAGGACAATGCAAGAAGAGGCAATCAACCATTTCCTTCACAGCTTTCACAAGAAACATATGTTGTAGTTGCCATCTAAGAAAAAGTCACCACCTTAGGGGACCTGGGTTGCCCCAGACAAGAACTTGAGGGGTTTGTCGCTTTCTTGAAGAGGGCAACGAAATGCCTTACGAGGGAATCCTTTCTTGGTGGACCCTTCTCAAATTCACCCATCCTTATCCTTTTCCCTAGGGAAGTGCCCCATATGCAACTGTTGTGAGCAGATAAATTCCTTAAGAGGAAATTCCTCCTCCTCGGTGGACCTCTTCAAATCCACCTATTCTATCCTTTTCCCTAAGGAAGTGCACCATATGCATTGTTCCATAAGTTGGTTGAATTAAATGATTTTGTGTTTCTTAAGATTCCATAGGAAGATGTAATAGATTGGTTCGAGTAGCTTTTCTCATTCAAGGTGCGAGAAAGAGAGCAGAAAAAGCCTTTCCCATGCTAGTGTCCTTCTAGAAGCTGATCCTTTGGCTGGCTGTCACTAAAATTGAATGGATCCTTTGGGTGTATCTCCTAATTTACAGATATTTCTCCACATCGCTAATCCGCTTGATCTACCACCGCATTGTGCATGACTTTATTGGTGTTTAACATTTCAAAAATGACTGAATTGCCCGTCATTATTCCTGCAATTGTCACATGCTAAATTCAAGTGTTGCAATTATTGCTAGTTTTTGTTGGAATGTGGGTAGATACTATTGTAGAGTTTAGAAGCATAGCGAGTAGATATTTTCACAAGTTATTGAAAAGCTATGGATTAGGTATATGGCCTTTGCCAGTAACGTGGTATGGATTCATGCATCCAGCTTGCTAGTTGAGCTGGTTAGTGCATGGCCTATTCCTATGTCCAATTGATATACTGGTTCCAGTCTGAACTGACAATGTAATCCAAACTAAAAAAAGAAAGAAAAGACAGACAAATAAAATACAGAGGGATGGAGGGCAGCTGTTGTATGCTCTCTTATTTCTTTCCTTAATATATCCATTGTTATCCATGTAAATAAAACTTGTTATGGACTCAAGCATGCATTCTGTCTCATATCAAATACAAATTCCCCTGAATTGCTGGTGTTTTGCTTTTATTTCAAATTTGAGCCCCTGCTCTCTACTGGGACATCCTACAGAGTATTATCTGGAGAAGTTGGGATCCAGTAAGTTATTTCCTGTGGCTGGTGGTATTTGAGAAGGTCGATGTTGCCTTTTTCTGTGCATTGCATGTATCTCTAGGTTCCAGCAGACCAACTCTACTGGGGCTCCTTTAGAACTGCCTGCAGAGAAATTAATGGAAGGAAAAAAGAAAATCTTTGACTATAAATGCCTCTCATTGCCATCCCATTGAGAGCCAGAGTTGGCATATTTTTAGGATTTATCTTTTTGACACCATATTGTAGGGAGGAGGGGGAGGGAGGCATTTTTATGTTCACACTCCTGAATTTTATTTTTATTTTCTGGATGCTTGATTTGATAATAGCCCAATTGCTACAAATTGGTCAGCATTAGAGCAAGCAATTAAAAAGGCTACTGCTTACGAGGTATTTTTAGTTTGAATGAGAAATGGAGAAAACGACATCTTGCATCCCCATTGATGCTATTTGGGTATCATAATTGGCAAAACCCTATCATTTTTCTTGCTGGTTAATTTCCTTGGAGCCTGCATGATAAATCCTTCGGCTTCCTTCAGTGAACAATAATATGGGAGCAAGTTTACAGATTTTCTTGTACACTTTTTATGACTGCTTAGATGGCTTGCTTTTAAATAAATGCAAAGTTTACCTCTACAGATCGTGTGTTTCTTCAGCAAACGAAAACTGCAAGTTTTCTTTCAGGAACTATCACTAACTGCACAGAAGAATAGAATCCTTCCAACATTACATTAATTGAGCATGTTGCCATAAGGGAACTGTGGTTGGCTTCCAGATTCCATTCTGTTATTTCTGTGTCCTTTTCTACCTCTGGAAATCAAACTTTTGGAGCTTTTGGATGTGTTTGATGTCGAAGAGGTTTTTGCTGAAGATGCTGTTGAAAATGCTTCACTCATCTGACTCCTGCTACTGACTGGTGATAATTCTGGACTAAACCGCCTTTCTTCTGCAACTGTTTCGTTGTCTGCATGTGTATCATTAGACTCTTGGATGCTACTTTCTGAATCCGAGTTGGCTGGAGAGAAATCTTCAATGCCACTAACTGTTTCATTCTTGTGTATGCGTTGTAATGTGCCCACAACCTGAAGCAATGACAATCAATAAAGTAGTCGAGAAAATATCACAGTTTGTACAGTTCATTCTACAGGGGAATTGAACTCTATGCTGGAATTGTTCTCATCTAAATATTTTCTTCCATGAGACCTTTTTTAAAACCATTTCAAGCCTTCCCTTTCTTTGAAATATTTTCAACCATAAATCCTAATATGTTATTTTGATGATCTGTGAATGTATTGACAGTGATGTTTGTCTTTGATTTCCTAGTCCCCAACTGTGTGGGATTCCTCTAAACTTACCTTCTGTTCATCTACCATGGGACTCCAGAAATGTAAATTGTAAGCATGAATAACATGCGAACATTAGAAAAATACTGCATTTTACTGGCTGGAAGTTTTTAGAATGAAAAGCAACAGGTGGGAGTTTTAGACAATAGTTTTATGATCACTGTATGAGTGGATGGATTATAGTTCATTTCTAAACTCAAGATAGGCTCTGTTAGGGACAGTTCTCTACTTCTCTTAGTTACTTTCCTGGGCATCTGACCTGTAGGTTTGATAGATTCCCCTGTAGATTCTCTTTTTGAAAGTGCAACTTATGCAGCTGCATGTGTACTGAAATTATGCTCAAGCTTACCTTGTCCATGGATAGTCTCCTTTCATGATCCTTGCGGAGACATTTTTCAGCTAACTGAACCATGCAGAAGAGTTAGTGGACATCATGTGAGTCCAGAATCCTAGGATCTATTAAGTCTGGGTACTTCCTTTCCTTCAAAAGTGGTCGTGCCTGTTGGTAAAAAGATAAAGAACTGAACATAAGTAAAATTCATTAAGAGTAACTAACATGTTATTGTAAGCCGTGTTCGAAGTATCGGTATCACTACAAGTTTCACTGGTCGGGGATACAGAAACAAAAACGATATCGCTAATAACTGAAAATGTGGGGAAACATTGGGAAAACATGGTCAAAACGGTGCAATTTTTCAGTGATACTTCAGAGATGCTAAAATACACATATTTGCATATTAGGAATAATAAAAAAAAGTTGCAAAAAGAACGCATACATAATAAGGTTCGATTTAATGAGGGCCTAAAAGCATGTGTTGTCATAGGAAATCAGTCCAACCATCCCATCTATCCATCCAACCTTCGATCCAAACATCCATCGATATTTCAGAATATCAACAACACAACATTTTCCCATGAAATTGTTAACAACTGGAATGGAAATGAAAGATTATGGTCTCGATATCGCTCATGTTGCCCAAAATTGAGCACTGCATACAATCATGCACCCTAAAAAAAAATGAAATGGAATTTTTTTAATAACCAGATTTTTGGCGATATTATCGAAATATCACTGAAATGCTATGATTACAATAATATCGCGATATTATCGTCGACAAAATTGAACATTGCATGCAACCATGCGCCCATGAAAAAAAAAATTTTGAATTTTTTTTTTTTAATAAACAGATTTTTGGCGATATTATCGAAATATCATCAATCCGCTGGAGATACAAGCAACACCTGAAATTTACACTGTAAAAAATATTGGCAATACATTGGTGATATCGATACATTGGCAATACAAACGACAATTGGAATTTACACAGTAAAATATATTGGCGATATTTAGCGATGCATCGTCGATACCTAGAATTTATGATACTAGTATTATCGGTATCGCTGAGTTAGAGATACAGATAATATTGGAGATATTTCAATAATATTGGAGATATTTCAATAATATTGGAGATGCTTCGAACAATGATTATAAGAACTTCAGTTACTACAGTGCTGCTTTTGGAGGAAAACATGCAATGATGAAATCATTACCCATCCTATGAGACTTTTCTCTCCGAGCTCCTTTTCTATTGTTGTCCGAACTGTGATCAGCTGTAATAGAACTACACCAAAGGAATATACATCTGTCTTGGTTGAAACTTTCCCACTTTCTGCATATTCAGGTGCCAAATAGCCAAAAGTTCCTACAACCCTAGCATCTGAGGAGTGATCTGACCCTTCATTTTGAGTTCTTGCAACTCCAAAATCTCCAAGCTAATAATACATTAACAATCAAATGAGAGTCAGTGTAAATATTGAATATTTTTACATCTAAAAATGAGTTCTCTAAGCTTTGAGCTTGATAGTTATAGGTTAATACCAAGGGTTCGTAATCATGGGTTACAAGAATGTTGTTGGGCCTCATGTCTCTGTGGATAATGTTGTTTTCATGCAGATATTGCAATCTTCTAGCAGCTCCCCGTGCTATTTTCATCCTGTCTTTCCAACTCAGAGTTTTGGGGCTTTTTTCTGCATCGGTTTGGCAAATTGTTTTGTGATTAGACTTCAGATCTTATAGTGGAAAGGGCAATGACTAGTGTTCTTGAAATGTAAACAAGGTGCCAAAAGCCAAGGCAAAAGGTGATTGTCCTTGAGGTTGAGGCATGAGCCTTCTTTTGTAAAACATTGAAGATCACATGATCTAATAGAAAATAGAAATAGTAATATGAGGAAGTCTTTTTTTTTTTTTTTGGTTGTTGGATGGAGTCAAATATCCTTTTGAAAGATCTCCCTCATGCACATAACATTCTGGTTAGGAGTTGCGTCTCTACAAGTTGATGAAAAGTGAAGTAACTTCTAGAAAATGAATGCGATATCTGAAGGACATTGGGATTCTGGGCAGTTAAGCATTTCTTCAGTTTAAACTGGAATGGGGCTTCATTGTGGTTGTTAAATGTTGGCATGGATTTTAGCCATCTCTGTTCTTGATGGGAGACTAATTATTACCAGGTTTTGTGTTTTGGTGGGTATATTCAAGCAAATCTAGCTTGTATCTTCAGAAAAAAAATGGCAAACTTCTCTTCAAAATGTTGATGAAGCACAACTTCTAAGGTGACTGCTTGATTGTCCTGAATCAGCCTGGTTGATTTATATATATGAGCAACATTTTTGGGCTAACCTTTTTGCACTCTTTCGTTGTTTTTTTAAAATTTTTTTTCTTACTTATTGCTCAAGTAAGTCATACAATCACAGGTTAATTGGCGTTATCATCTAATAGTGTATTATTCTAGGATTTGTGGAAGAGAATATAATCAATATATGGAAACAATGAATGATGTCTTTTTTCTTTTCTTTTCTTCCTTTCTTATTTATTGCTCAAGTAAGTTGTACAATCACAGGTTAATTAGAGTTATTATCTAATAGTGTATTATTTCTAGGATTCGTGGAAGAGAATATATGGAAACAATGAATGATGTCTGTACTTAAAACGTGAAACAATGTATTGACTCCCCTTTCTATAGGTTTCACATGGAAGAGCCTTAGATGCATGCAACTTTGAAAAGATGCTATTTATGTAGATAGAAGAAAATATATTATAGAACTATTATGCTTTTGGTTTCTTTTCAATTTTACAGAAATTGATAATGATGGAAGCTTTAATGCATCTTTATAGTGGAGGGGCTGCTATGCTAGAACTACCTAGTTTGGTTTTAATCTTATGGATTTGGAGACTTCGGTTAGATACATTTAACTGCCTATTATCTACTGCCAAATTAAAGAAGGAAAATAAAAATGGAACTGCAGTCTTTCCCAGAGTGAAAAAAGTGGACTCATGGTAGGAGGGCCATGCTAGAACAATAGCCTTCTTGGAAAAAAAGAAGAAAGATAAAATCACAGTAAATTATTTTCCTTCATTCTTACTTGAGAGATGTCTGTCTAGTGAACCGTTGCAGACGAATTCATAAACTAGCAGCCTGTGATTTCCTTCTGAACATAAACCCAGCAGCATGACAACATTCTTGTGTCTAGCCCTGCTTAGTACGTGTACCTCTGACTTAAATTCTCTCTCTCTCTCCCTGAGAACTTGCATGTTTATGTTGCTTAACAGCAATCATTATCCCAATCTTCAGTTTCCCTTTATATACAGAACCAAATCCCCCCTCAGATAGATAATTTTCCTGGGAAAATTTGTTCGTAGCAGCTTCAAGCTCTGCGTAAGTGAAATCTGTTGTTGATCCAATCTTTGGCCGTTCATTCATACATTCTGAACAAACAGAATTCACTGTAAGCCCAAACATGAAAAACTCCCGAGCATAAAAGCTGCTCTGCCTTTGCCTTGGATCTGAATACAATATTTCATTATCTTCTGCTTGGTCCATTTTTTGACCGTCTAGGATGGCATCTGGCATTTCATCTTCTGCAGTTGTACATCTGCTGTCTATGTAGCTTTTGTTCTCAAGGGGAAAATGTTTTGCCTCATTAAAACTGGAACTTGATGATGCCTCAGGGTTTCTCATGTTTGGGCTTAGCAACTGGAGAAGTTCACTTGATATTGATTTAGAAAATGAGGATGTTGTTGTGCTACTCCATTGGGGCTCATTATCAGTTCTGGGCTCTTTGACCAAGCTATTCTTGTATGCGCCCCTGGTTACTGGAACCAAGCAGATTATTGGATCAGATCTTTGAGAAAAGAAGAAGAAAGAAACGGAAAAAGATATATGTGCATCATTAACAGAAAGGGATCAGCTTTGCTACTTACAGAGTAGATCCAGAAAATTCAGGAACCAGGAGCCTCTTGGGAGGACATACACAGTCACGCAGATATATGTGCACATATCATGGGCAGATCCTCTATACAAGAGGAATAGGGTAACTCCCTATAACATATATATTTGGAAAGCTCCCTGTAACATATTTTCATCTGGACGCAGCACTCAAATTGACTGGAACTTATATTGATATTAGTTTTGTATGCTGATCAAAGTAAAAACTAACACAGGGTTTTTGTTCACAGAACTTAGGAAATCATGTTAGAGATGGTATATTCACAAATCACAACACTGTATATAGCAATCACTAAATTGATTTGACAATGAAGTCTTGATAGAATCACAGTAGTGGAAGTGATTGTAGCTAGAATGGGTCCAGAAACAGGAGCAGGAGTGACACCTCAGCTATAAGATTCCTGTTCTGAGGTGTGGTTCTTGGAAGCAGAAGATATTGGAGAGAAATCTTCTCATTGTTCTGTCATCGTTAGGAAAATTTCATACAAATTGTCAAAGCACCTGTATTCCAAGATGTTTTAAATTTGCCATACACAGGCCTCTCAGCGATTATTATCTGCTGTTGTTAAAGAGCAAGATTCAATCAGACTCCTAGGCCCTGGCCTAAATTTTGATAAGGGGTAAATTGTCTTTACATTCACATAATTCCAAGTTCTCATCATTCTTTTCCTCTCTCCTTTTTTGCATGGTGGAGAGACAATTTGTCAATTGTTTTCTTTAACTTTTTGGGGGAATTTTGATGATATTGCTAATTGTTCCTCTTGTTGTTCTTTTCCAATCATGCTCTGTATGGATTGAAAGATCTCCCAATGGTGTGATTTTTACCAAGTGTTCCACCCACACTGTGAGCTACTTAATTGAATGATCTGGATCCCAGGTGGTGAGACACAAGAGGTGAACAACAAGGGGAGCGACAAGGGCAACCAATCTAGCCAACATCTTGTTTGAAACTTGTTGGGTGTTATGCTTAAATCCCACTCTGAGTGTGATGATGGATGACTTACTCCTAGGAGAGAGTTCCAAGCTGAAAAGATCATCTTCTGGTGTCCCTGGTCTCATCGCTTGGTGATGTCTCATCATCAGGCGTCCCTGGTATAATCTCATCATATGTCACAGGACTGTTCCGGCTTCCAACTGTGTGCATTTTGTTGGTATCACTGTCTTTTGGGCCCCTCAACTCTTCAACACTCATCACGCTTCATCCTTGAAATTCCACATGATAGCTTTTCCAGGAAATATTTCTTATATTTCTTCATCTGTCTGCAACACTGTTCGAGTTAGGAAAGAAACTATAGAAAGATGATTGTATGCCCTTGTAAAGCCCTAATATTTCTGGAATAAAACTATCAAATTGCCAATGCTTTTAAGTATAAAAGTTCTTATCTAAAAACTTTCTTATAATTTTTTTGACCTTGTCATTTTCAGACATACGACAGCCAAGTCTAATGAACCCTTTTTCCTCCCTCGCAAGAAGTTTTGGACTTCGGACTGTATATATTATCCTGCATCTTTTGAATCCCTCATGGTATCCATGTCAGATATGACAAGTGATGGTGTGAGTATGGGACCTGTGTTGGATATTTCTCAGCTATACCTGAAGCTTTTGTATTACCGAATCTTTTATTACTAAAAATAATTTTAAATTATAAAAACCATAAATCAATAAAAATATGTCAAATATATTATAAGAATAAATTGCTAAAATGCTATATGTATAGTTGTGCTATACGACCCTGAGATTTGGGGGTCAAGTGATCTTGACATATATGCACCTGTAAAGTGGTAAGTTTAGCTTGAGTATGCTCAGAAAAGTTGTGAAATCCACTTACTCCTCTGCTGAAGTAAAAACAGAAGTAATTGCCTTTTGAGATGAACTATCAGTACTCTGAACCCAGTGATTTTCGTGTATTTTTCAGATCATATCAATACCCGTCTTTCATTGAAAGTGTAGGGGTATTGTATTGACATGAGAAAGTCCCATTAGGTTTTAAATCTTCACTAATATTCTGACTGACCTGTCGAGAATTATCCACGTAGTCCTTAATTTCTTGGCAATGTCCAAAGCAACTATCTTCGGTGAAGCCGCAGCCACCACCTTTACATTGAACTCAACCCGAGAAGTTCATGCATGAGGTAATCATATTAGCAGTTACCACCCACAATGTTTTCCACTATTTGCATCTTAGAGATGTTTTTTTTTTCTTTTTTCTTTTTTTTCTAGGCTATAAATGTGGTGTCATGGTTCAGTGAAACTTGAAAATCAAGGTACACCACATGGATGCATCCAAATGCATGAAACATCTACATGCACTATTGTTATGTTATTGATTCTACATTCATATTCATAAATATAGCTGGATAGAATCTATTAACCACAGTGATTCCCATGGAGGTGCATATGAGTGTAATATTATAAATTGATGTGCATACACCTGCTTCCTGGCTTCAGAATATCCATACAGTAATTGTATGTTCCTTTTATATGTGGTGTGATTGTCTTTGCACTCGTACAGTAATTGTATGTTCCTTTTATATGTGGTGTGATTGTCTTTGCACTCGTATGCATAGCAAGCTCAGGAGAGTCGTCACATTTACTAGCTTCAACATATCCATATGGTAGTTGTATGTTCATGTTATAGTGTGGTGATTGGCTATACATATATACATGTTGCTTAAAGCTCCTCACCTGATGTAGACTCAATGTGCATACCCATTGAGTCAGTAGAGGAGAGTGTACATATGAACTAGCTTCAGCATGCATTTACTGGTTGTTGTCTGTCCTTAAGGGTGGAATCAGTAGAGGCAGCCATTTGTTTAGCTATTGTAAGAGCTCGGACAACTCTCTCTCTCTCTCTCTCTCTCTCTCTCTCTCTCTCTCATATATATATATATATATATATATATATATATACATTCTATTCTGCCATTGGATCCCTACCTCCCTCCCTTCTACTGTTATTAAGGTCCTCAATAAAATTATATATATAGGAAAAAAAAATAAATCTATTCATAACAATATCAGAATAATTTGGAACTACTAAACAATTGATCTAGCTTTAGGCTCGTAATTGTGTAATCAGGGCGTCCCAAGATCAGGCCACCCGAGCTCCTAACTCTACGCGGAACGCCGCGTCACAGAATCAATCTGCCCAAGTTCCTAATCCTACGCGGAATGCAACATCCCAGAATCGGTCTGCCCGAGCCCCGGATCCTACACAGAATGCGGAACAGTCCTATGTGTCCACAACCAACCTCCGCCCCCAACCGACCTCTGCCATCGGCTGGAGAGAAGAAGACAGGATAGAACGCCTGAGGCAGAGGCTCCCTAGGAAGCGGTGGCGGAGTACCAAAACCCGTGGGAAGCTCAGCTTAAGGAGCTCCGCGACCAGATCAAAACATTGCAGCAGAACCAACAGCCGACCGCCGTCCCAACTGTTGTTCAGGCAATGATGGAAGAGACCCAACCTCCCTTCACCGCCAACATTATGGCCGAGGTGTTACCTCCTAGGTTCAGGATGCCTCCCGTCATCCAGTATTCGGGGTCTGGAGACCCAACCGAACATGTCGAATCTTACGGATCATGGATGCAGATCTAATCAGCTTCGGAGGCAATGATGTGTAGAGCCATTTCGATAACTCTGAACGGGTTGGCAAGAAACTGGTATCGACAGCTCAAGCCGAACTCCATCAAGAGCTTTGCGGAGCTCAGCAGGTTATTCCTGACTCAGTTTATCGTCAGAAGAAGAGCCACAAACCGTCTACTCATCTCCTTACCCTCAAGCAGAAGAGCGGGGAGTCATTGAAGGATTACATCTCCCACTTCAATGAGGCCCTGCAGGTAGACGGCTACGACGATAAGATGACACTGTCGACCATGATCAATGGGCTCAAGGAAGGGAAATTTCTATTCTCCATAGGGAAGAATCCTTCGAGTACCTTCCGTGAACTCATGAGCCAAGCCCAGAAATACATGAACACCGAGGAGTTCTTCAGTCCGCATAAGAGCAATCAGATGGCCGAATAATCGACTAAAGGAAAGAGGTAGATGGACGAGGCGCCGCGACACTCGGACAAGAGGAGGTCGGATGATGATGTTTCCCGAGATCGAAGGCCGAGCAGGAAGCCAGAGAGGAAGTTCCAGTCATACACTCCTCTCAACAAATCCCTCGAGCAGATATTGCTCGACATCCGAGACCAGAAGTTGTTGTATTGGCCGAGCTGCATGAAGACTGATGAGGGATAAACGCAGGTATTGCCGCTTCCATCGTGACCACGGTCACAATACCAGCGACTGTGTCGACTTGATAGATGAAATCGAGACGCTCATCCGCAAGGGTCACCCGCGTCAGTATGTCAAGGAAGAGAAGTGAACTCGGAAGGATGAGCAATCGCAGAAGGCCGAGGACGAGGCCCCAGAGATCCGAACAATATTTGGTGGCCCGTCCGGCGGTGGAAATTTGAACAAGGCTCGCAAGGCCCATTCAAGGAGCACTGATCCTGAGCACTACATCAGCTCGGTAGAGAGACCGAGGAAAGAACCCAAAGTAAGTCCTTGCAGCCTCACGTTCACAGTGGACGACGCGCGAGGTATCCAGCACCCGCACGACGATGCCTTGGTAGTCGTGATGAAGATCACCAATCATAAGATCTACCGCATCTTGGTCAATACCGGGAGCTCAGTCGATGTACTCTACTCCGAGGCATTCGACAAGATGGGCATAGACCGGTCGCACCTCCTACCTATGATGACCCCACTATACGGGTTTGTCGGAGATAATGTGATCTCTGAGGGCACTATTTCCCTCCCAGTCACAGCGGGAGAAGGGCAGAATCAGGTGACTCTACTAGTAGACTTTCTTGTAGTGAATGTGCCATCAGCGCACAACGTCATCTGGGACGACCATCCCTTAACGCAATGAGGGTAGTCATGTCGACCTACCATCTAATGATAAAATTCCCCGCCGAAGGAGGAGTTGGGTATGTCCGAGGAGATCAGTGCGAGGTGCGCAGATGCTACTTGGTGGCATTAAGGAAGGGCTCAGCAAAGCAAACCCTAACGATTAACGTGCTCGACCCCAGAGATCTTGCGGAGGACTCACTCATAGAGGATTAGTAATCGTCCCGCTCGAGGAGGCTGATCTGAGCAGAATAGTCTAGCTCGGGTCATTGCTGAATTCCGAGCAACAGGCACAGATGTTGAACTTCCTCAGAAAGCACAAGGACGTCTTCTAATGGTCGCACGAAGACATGGTGGGAATCACTCATGAGATCATGGTTCACAGACTGAATGTGGACCCCGAACACAAGCCAGTAAAGCAGAAGAGAAGGGCATTCGAGCTCGAAAGGTACACAACCATCGCTGAGGAGGTGTTGAAGCTCCTCAACGTGGGCTTCTTCGAAGAAGTTCACTACCCTAACTGGATCGCAAATGTGGTCCTCGTGAAGAAGGCTACTGGGAAGTGGCGGGTCTGCGTGGACTACTCGGACCTGAACAAAGCATGTCCCAAGGACAGCTTTCCTTTGCCTCGGATCGACCAATTGGTTAACAACACAGCTGGGCATGAGCTTCTCACTTTCCTTGACGCGTACTCTATCTACAACCAGATAGCCATGCACCCCCCAGACAGGTAGAAGACGACCTTTGTCACGGACAAGAAACTTTACTGTTACCGGGTCATGCTCTTTGGCCTGAAGAACGCTGAGGCAATATACTAGAGACTGGTGAATTAGATGTTTGCCCGATTGATTGGTTGGACCATGGAGGTATACGTATAAGACATGCTCATCAAGAGTGTAAAAGCATCTGACCATGTTACGGATCTCGGAGAGACCTTATCGATCCTCCGAGAATATCGCATGAAGCTGAATCCCGCCAAGTGTGCATTCATTGTGGGATCAGGTAAATTCCTCAGGTTTCAGGTCAGTCAGAAAGGCATCGAAGCAAACTACGATAAGATCAGGGCTCTACTCGACATGAGCTTGCCACAAACGATGAGAGAGATCCATTGCTTCACTGGACGAGTTGCTGCACTCGAACGATTCATATCCAGAGCCATTGACAAGTGTCTCCCCTTCTTCTAGCAACTGAAGGATTATAAGAAAGTGGAGTGGACACCAGACTGCGAACAAGCCTTTCAACAACTGAAACAGTACCTAGGGTTACCTCCCTTGCTATTCAAGCCCGAATAGGGTGAGCTTCTATTTCTGTCTGAGAGGTGGAGGGCAGCAACATCCAGTCTACTACACCAGTAAGGCTTTGGTCCTGGCTGAGACCCTATATCCGAGCATGGAGAAGCTAGCCCTCAGCCTAATTGTCTTTGCTCGGAGGTTGTGTCCGTACTTTTAGGTGCATTCCATCATGTCCTCATAGATTCCCATCTCCGACAAGTCCTCCAGAAGCCTGAGGTGTCCGGGCGGCTTACCAAGTGGGCGATAGAACTCGGAGAGTTCGACATTCAGTATCGGCCAAGGACTGCGATCAAAGGCCAAGTCATGGCTGATTTCATAGCTGAGTTCACCATTTCGAGTCGTGAGATTGAAGACACAAATTTGGAAGCATCGGATAATCCAAAAGTGACATCAGCTGTCCCTCTGGCACTACCTCCTCCCGAGGAGGCAAAAACAGAAGCAGAGCATGATATGTGGACCCTATTTGTGGATGGGTTGTCTAATTCGAAGTGAGCCGGGGCAGGGGTCGTCTTAGTTACACCTGACTCGACCACCATTCAGTACACCATCAGGCTCGGCTTTAAGGCCTCCAATAATGAAGCGGAGTACGAAGCTTTACTTGCTGGACTCAGACTGGCCACTAATCTAGGAGTCCGGTTCCTCAATGTGCTGTGCGATTCCCAGCTTGTCGTTAACCACATATCGGCAGAGTATGAAACCAAGAAGGTAAGGATGATTACTTACTTGGCCGAAGCTCGAAAACTGACGGAGAAGTTCAAGGGCTGTATCATCAGCTAGATTCCGAGGGTTGAGAATTCTTGGGCCAACGCACTTGCAAAGCTGGCCTCAGCTACTGAGGCAAAGATCCTGAGGGTCGTCCCTATGGAGTTCCTAAATCACTCGAGCATCGACCGAACTGACCGAGCCAACCAAGAGATGACGATCAATCCAGTGTAGGTGACCCTGAGCTGGATGAATTCGATCGCAAAGTACCTTTCCACTGGTGAAGTCCCTCAAGATAGGTTGGAGGCCTAGCGTCCAAAAGTCAGGGCTGCGCGATACGTCATGATGGGTGACACATTGTACAATAAAGAGTACTCTCAGCCATACCTCAGGTGTCTCCGACCCGATGAAGCTGATTACGTGATCCGGGAGGTCCACGAAGGGATCTGTAGAAACCATTCCGGAAGTCGGGCCTTAGCTCAGAAGATATTACGTCAGGGGTACTTCTGGCCAACTATCAGGGAATACTCCAAGAGCTTTGCCCAGAGGTGTCACAAATGTCAGAGGTTTGCCGCCGTGCCAAGGCAACCCATTGAAGAGCTGATCCCCATGAGCGGGCCTTGGCCATTCGCTGAGTGGGGAATCGACATCTTTGGGCCACTGCCCCCTGGGAAAGGGCATACCAAGTTCACAATTGTGGCAGTTGACTATTTCACCAAATGGGCCGAGGTTGAGTCGGTAGCGAAAATTACAGAGCAGAAAGTAACCGACTTCGTTTGGAAAAACATCATTTGTTGGTTCGGAATTCCGTGCACTGTCTTGTCCGACAACGGGAAACAGTTCGACAACGACAAATTTTGAGGCAGGTGTCGGGGGCTCGGCATCACAAATGTTTACTCTTCACCTCGTCATCCTCAGTCCAATGGACAGGTGGAAGCAGTAAATAAATTCATTAAACATCATCTAAAGACTAAGTTGGAGAAAGCTAAGGGTAATTGGGCCGACGAGCTCCCATTTGTACTCTGGGCCTAAAGGACCACAACTCAGTCATCCACGAGGGAAACCCCCTTTTCACCGTTTTACGGCTTGGAGGCAGTCGTCCCTGTCGAGATAGGACTCCCCACTGCGCGAGTAAGGGATTATCAGGAAGACTAGAATGTCGAGCAGATTGCGGCAAGCCTCGACTTGATAGAAGAAACACGGGATGTCGCAAAACTCCGAGTCGCAGCTCGGCATCGGCAAGTCGTCCGATTCTACAATTCCAGAGTCCGAATGAGGCGATTCCAAGGAGAAAACTTGGTCCTTCGTTGTGTCTTCCAGAACACCACGGAACCCAGAGTAGGGTCCCTAGGCCCAAACCGGGAGAGACCCTACCGGGTAGTCAGCTCGGGAAAGCCAGGGTCTTACCGCTTGGAAAACTTAGAGGGACACTCATTGCCCCACCCCTGGAATACTTGAAAATCTACTACCCTTGAGAGGGAGAGCAATGTATGACTCGGATTGACTTGCTGTGACGACTTTAGATTGTCTACTTTCTACTTGAATAAAGGATTGTCTACTTTCTACTTTAATAAAGGATTGTATACTTTCTACTTCAGATCGTCTATTAAGTTATCGACTCCGACATCTGAGTGTGCTATGAGGGACCACCTCTCGTGTGCAGAGATAATATCTCTCGATGGGCAGACCCCTTAAAGAAGGGGTCGGCTCGTCAATCGTCCCGCCATCCGAGTACGCTAAGAAGGATGATTTCTCATTTGCAGAAATGATATCCTTCGATGAGCCGACCCCTTAAAGAAGAGGTCGGCCCGTCATTCTACAAACTTCACAAAAATAATTAATCTCAAACGATCAACAAAAATCATCATCCTCAAGTTAAAAGTTAAAGATCATCCAAATATCCATTGTAAAAAAAGAAAGAAAGAGAGAAGTAAAAATGTTTCGTTCCCTCCAAGAAGAGGGGCCGACTGCTGAGCTAGAGGGTTGAGCGTAGGGGGCCTTCTCAGTGGTGGCTGGGGCGTCTCCGGCCTCCTGCGCGTTGGTCGGAGCTGCTCCGGCATCCTCAACTTCATCCACACCCAGAGAATCGAGGTTAATGTCGGGATAGAGCTCTTGGACTTCGGCACGGTAGGTGTTGTAGCCAGTGTTGTGGACGAAGAGATACAATTTGTCCAACTCTTTGGATCTCTCCGAAGATTCCTTGTACTTCTTCACTGCTGCAACAGCCTACGAGGCCGCCAAAGCCTCGAGCTCCGCTCGTTGCTTGTCCAGCTCCGTAGCAGCCCATGCCTCAAGGACAACCCTTTACTAGGTTAGCCCCTCGGCAGCTTCACGCTTCGACCTCCCGAGCTCGGCCGAGAGCCGCTCATTGTCTGCCTCTGCACGCTCAAGGAAAGACTCTGTGCACTCAACAACGCCCTGCAAACGCACGAGCTCAGGCTCAGCTACATCTAAGCGAGCTTGAAGTTGATTGACCTCGCCTTGGAGTGTTAGCTCCCTCGACCGACCCTCGTCCACTAGCCTCTTCAGTTCCTCCTGTTCGCTGATCATAGCCTCCAAAAGCTTCTTGCGCTCAGCCATGTTCGCCTCAAGCTTGACTATCTCCCTCAGCCTGTCGCAGATCGCAACAAGCATCGGCAATGCCTGATAGCTATCACGCCCCAAACTCAGAGACCAGGCTCACAAAATTTTCGATCGTCGAATTCGGTACCGACAGCCTTTGTAGTACCCCATTCTCGGCTTCCAACGTCCATACGCCAGATTCCGATCCTGGGATCCTACAAGGAGAATTTTTCAACGTACATTTGTCTCATAAAAAGTATAACCACAAGTTTACCCAAATCATAAAGGCAACATCATCATCATATATCCACTAATATAAACAATTGAATACAGTTCTAAAAGGAAAATACATATATCGAAATCAAAGCTCCAGAAGACAGCTGCACGCTCCAAACTCAACGCTGCTGCAACCTATCGCTACCTGCACACATCTATCGTGCATAAGCTTATAGAAAGCTTAAAGGGTGGTGAACGTGTGTGCGATGCACGTGCCAAGCATATAAATATCCGAGTAAGTGAAAATACCGGTAATCCATAAATCGTACAATTTCAGAGTAATGTGAAAACATGCTGGTAAGTCCATAAATATCATCAACCTTATCCAGGCTATGCGATGTAAAAACATAATAAGCCAACATCATATATTGAGGAATCAATGTAGATCAGTTATGCAATACGGAGACATAGTAAGCCAAATATCAGATACCAAGTCCACGAATATCGTTAACCTTAAGTAGGTTATGCAATACAGAAGCACAGTAAATCAAATGCTATGTGCTGAGGATGCAATGTAATATGCGATGCGAATGAAATGACCAAACTGAAGTGTGAAGTCGGGGTGATAGTACACAGGCTACGGGGTCCACCACAAGGAACTTCTATCCAAACCAGTCCCATACCTAAATTTGGATAGTCAGACTCAATGTGGTAAACTCCTGATATCAGGTAAGTCATGCGCCCCAACCGAAATCATGGCCATTGTGAAGGTACATATAACAAATAGTTGTGCACCACCAGCCCGGGTGGATAGTGAATGAATAAATGAGTATGCAACTCCTGCTCAATAAATCCACATATCAGTACGGTTCCTTTGTGGGAAATCACCGGGGTCTAGTACACTCCATACCAGATGCCGCCCCATCGCGCGCAACAAGGTGAGTGGAAGAAACCTCACTATTCGCCTGCCAATATCGGGCCTGACTCGTCGATAGCGGACCCATTCCTCGAGCTGGTCAAACTCACCCTAACTTTGCCCCCTCCTCTCGGACAGGTAACGCCGCACCCCCTTCCAACTGACCGCGACACAATGGGAGACGCGGCCTAACGGTATACCGCCCTCATGCGCTTATACATCCACTCGGTCTGAACGTTGGAACAACCTCTGGAATCAAGAGGGTTTAAGGAGTTTCACCCAGGGATTTTTGTAGCACCCCATGTAGAACAGATTTTCGGTGTCCCATCTAGCCATCCACGATATGCCTGTGGAGGCTACAACCCTGATGTCATTAGGGCATACGGTGGTCATATAAGACAAATACGAGATGTATGAGTTATACCATCCAGTCATGCATCAAACCTGCGCGTACCGCGTGCTCATGTGAGGCAACTCCACCTATCCGGGAGTCCCATAAATATCTCAGCCCTATCGCATATGCAATGATCAACCATATCTCATAACAAGCATGCAGATGATGCGTATGTGCATGTATCATGATGTTATGCCGTCACATACTCATAATCGGTATCGATAACCGGCATCGATAATCGGCCTAACAAAGGGCCTAAGGGAAGATCACAATGTGGACATTTAACCATCATTGCCCATCAATGTGGACATTTAATCAATATCGCTTCCAAGGAGTGACCCTCATATGATCAAATATATAGTGGGCCCATGGCCTCATGCAAAGGTCTCATACAAACATAATGAGCCACATACAATTATAATGGGCCTTACACAAGAGTCTCATACATCACAATGGGCCACATACAATCTCAATGAGCCTTATACAATCACAATGGGTCACATACAATTTCAATGGGCCTCATACAATCACAATGGGCCACATACAATCTCAACGGGCCTCATACAATCACAATGGGCCACATCACATGGGCTTCATATACAATACATCGGGACTCATCATATGGGCCTCATATACAACATAATGGGCCTTATATATGGGCCTCAAATACATACAATGGGCTGCAAATACATTAAGTGGGCCGTATTACATGGGCCTCGTATATATCAAGTGGGCCGCATCGAATGGGCCTCATATACATCACAATGGGCTACTCACACGGGCCTAATTGTAACGTCTTAAAAAAATTCGTACAAAGACCAGAGTACCACCTCAGGCAGAAATCACTCAGGACTAAATCCTTTAGAAATTAGACAAAATTAAGTAAGTGTTAAATTAGATTAGTTGTGAAATTAGCTTGAACCACTTTAAATACGAACTGCAAGACCCAAAACTTGTAGAATCATTAGCGCTACATTACTCTGAAATCTAGAATCAATCTCTAAACCCAGTTGCTCTCGGGAGCACATTGAAACTTCGTATCGGACCTGGATTGTGCGTTGAAAGCCCGATTACTGCGAAACTATACGCTTAGGACCGCTTTACTGGGCTTGACAATCATCTCAGAAATCAAATCCAGATAGTATCCAGAAATGCACAACTTGAGCCCAGAGTGAAGTGTGTGAGAAATGCGAATACCTTTATAAATTGAACTCAGATTTAAGTGATTTGGGCCGTTCGCTTGCGGGTTAAATCTAAGCTTTCAGACCGTTGGAATCTGACCCAATTACACCCTCGGATCAAGGAAAATTTCCAACACACGTTAGTGTACTTATGACCTTGATCGAACATCGGTGACCGTTGAACTGAAATTGGTCCTCCGCGGTCGATTTGCAAATTCGTATGTGCAAAAATGGATCATTGTTTGGGAAATGATATAAGTGAGGTACCTTAGTTTCCCAATCCTGCTGTATAAAAAGGTCTAATAAGAACTCTATAATCACGCTCATGCACCTTATTGCATGTGCCTTTGGCTTTGATGTTGAGTACAGAGGAAGGGGTGCATGCCATGATCGTAAGAGGAAGATCGCAAAGGGAGTGCAAGCGAGGGCATGCATCATTAATACATATCATGTTTGCATTAACCAGAGTACTTAGGGATGTTTGATTATATTGCTTTATCATTACTGCTTGATTGAATTGATAACATGTTAACCTTTGCCTTATAGCTCTACTGAGTTGATCACTCACTCCTACGTTCTGGGACGGTGTTTTAAACACCAACCAGACTCTGTCTTAGCTGCAGTGATGGCGATGCTTATGAGGCAGAGCTGGACTATTACGATGACGAGGAAGAGTTCTCCTATATGCAACTCTCTGGCGGGTCTACGTAGACCTGGAGTTGCGCTGACGGGGCTATAGGGTTTTGGATAGAGAACATTATACTTTCTAATTTTGTACATTTTTTAATTGAACTTATAATTATTTAACCTAGTGACATTCATACTCTGAGGGCTTGCTATTATTTTTGAACAGTTTATATACATATCACAATCTTCCACTAGTGTACTTTAATTACCTTTGGAGTATGATATGTTGTTTTGGTATAATCTCATTCATGTTTAAAGCACTAATAAAGACAACATTTAATCATCATTATTTATGTTGCATAAGTGATGCGTTAGAACTCGGGAGTTGAGTCCATGCTCGACCCCCAATTTTCAAGGCGTTACACTAATATACATCACAATGGGCCGCATAGGTGGATGGCACAGATGAAACACGTACAGCATGGTGGGTCTTGCGTTCACACAGTAGGTGGGCCTTGCAGCCATGGCCAGACGGTGAGGATTTACAACACATACATCTTGGAGTCCCACCGTCTAGCAAGCTGGATGGTGAGGATATACAACATGTGCATCATGGCTGGCCTCACGTCCTAGAAATGGACGGAATATAAATAACATATATTACATGGGTCCCATCCTAAGGATGGTGCGGATAAGACCCACACATCACGGTGCATCCCACATAGTAGGGATGAAACACATACATCATGCATGCCCTACTCAGCACACCGTCTAGATGGATGGTGTGGATACAAAATACATAGATCAAGGTGGGTCCCACCTGCCCACACTTGTCACACGTGTGGGGTGGGCCCACACCTCAAAACAGGTGGACGGGGTGTATAAAACACATACATCAAAGAGGGGCCCGTCAGACGGATGGTGTGGATAAACACTTACATCAGGGTGGGTCCCACCATCCTATCTGTCTGGACGGTGCGCGTGATGCCATACATGACGTGTGGGCCCCACAGATGGATGCTGTGCATACAACACAAGACGCCAAGGTGGGGTCCACGTCCCTTTACAGGACGGCGTGGATAGAACGCTGACATCATGGTGTCCCACCGTCCCAGACAGTGGACAGTGGGCCACACGAATTGGATGGAGCTGATATCTGTATTCCCTTCGTCCAGGCCCACCGTCCTAGACGGTCTGGATGAAGCACACATGTCAAGTGGGTCCTACGTGGGCCCACCAGATATATATATATATATATATATATATATATATATATATATATATATATATATATATATATATATATATGGGAAAAGGTACTATGCGCTCGAGCGTAAAGCGGTCGTCCGTGAGGTCGAGCTGGTGTGGGCCCCACCGTGATGCCGTTAAAAAATCCACACCGTCTACCAGATGCACCATTCCAGAGGAGACCCACACGGATGAAAATCAATTCAATCCGTGACTTTTGTGGGCCACACCACGTACAAAAGTTGAGAGGGGCCATGCACCATTGAAACATTCAAAACCATTTTTGGGGACCTTTCGAGACGTTTTCTGATGATCAACACCGTCCATCATGTGTGTCCCACTTGAATGTAATTTTAGACCAAGTTTCAGGTGGTATCCACAACTCAGGTGGGGCCCACCAAGTGCTTTTACATGTTTTTGCGTGTATACTTATATTTTCTAATGGTATGGCCCACCTGAGTTACATGGACGGGTGATTTTGGGCCGTGTGGGCCCACCCTGAGCTCGTGCATCTGGTGGACGGTGTGGATCTTTGAACGGAATCACGGTGGGGCCCACACAGCTCGACCTCACGGACGACCGCTTTACGCTCGAGCGCATAGTACCTTTTCCCTATATATATAGGGAAAAGGTACTATGCGCTCGAGCGTAAAGCGGTCGTCCGTGAGGTCGAGCTGGGTGGGCCCCACTGTGATGCCTTTCGAACATCAACACCTTCCACCAGATGTACCATTGCATGGTGGGCCTGAACGGCTCAAAATCAAGTCAATCCGTGACTTTAGTGGGCCACACCACATACAGAAGTGCAGAGGGGTCGTGCACCATTAAAACATTCATAACCATTTTTGAGGGCCCACCGAGATGTGTTTTGCAAATCCAGCCCATCCATTATGTGTGTCCCACTTGAATGAGGGTTCAGACCAAGTTTCAGGTGCATGGAAAACTCAGGTGGGTCCCACCAGTGCTTTTATATGTTTTTTGCATGTATACTTATGGTTTTAGATGGTGTGGCCCACCTGAGTCACGGATTGACTTGATTTTGGGCCGTCCAGGCCCACCATGGAATGGTACATCTGGTGGACGGTGTTGATGTTCGAAAGGCATCACGGTGGGGCCCACCCAGCTCGACCTCACGGACGACCGCTTTACGCTCGAGCGCATAGTACCTTTTCCCATATATATATATATATATATATATATATATATATATATATATATATATATATATATATATATATATATATGGGAAAAGGTACTATGCGCTCAAGCGTAAAGCAGTCTCCATGAGGTCGAGCTAGGGTGGGCCCCACCGTGATGCCGTTCGAACATCTACCCCCTCAGTAAGATGCACCATCCCTGGACGGGCCCACACGGCTAAAACTGACGTCCATCCGAGACTTTTGTGGGCCACACCACGTCCAGAAGTGGAGAGGGGTCGTGCACCATTCAAACATTCAAAACCACTTGTGGCCCCCTTTTGAGACGTTTTTTGATGTTCAACACTGTCCATCATGTGTGTCCCACTTGGATGTAATTTTATATCACTTTTCAGGTGGTATCCAAATCTCAGGTGGACCCCACAAAGTGATTTTACATGTTTTCATGTGTATATTTATGTTTTCAGAAAGTATGGCCCACTTGAGTTCCGTGGACGGTCGATTTCTAGCTGTGTGTGTCCCACTTAGAGTGGTGCATCTGGTGGATGGTGTGGATCTTCGAAAGGAATCACGGTGGGGCCCACCCCAGCTCGACCTCATGGATGACCGCTTTACGCTCGAGCGCATAGTACCTTTTCCCACATATATATATATATATATATATATATATATATATATATATATATATATATATATATATATATATATATATATACACACGAGGCATGCTCACACACAACTAGTTGGACCGTGAGTTTTGGTCCAACTAGCCGGGCATTTAATGAAAAAATTCTCCCTTTTTATACAATGCATGCACTTACGCTAAGGGATTTTAGAATGCATGTCATAGTTATGTAAAGTGGCATATATGTTAAGATCTAAGCCATTCATCAGTTAGGATCCACTAGAGAGAATTATATGCTAAAAACTAAGAAACTACACTTTTAAGAAAAGTACAAGTGTGCATGTTAAATCTAGATCATTGAACTATTTTATTAACAACCCATTATTTTCATAAGTATTTGACATGTTTGATAGTATGATCATCATTTTTTTTTTTTTGCCCCTAACAAGTTGATAATGTAATTATCTAATGTACGGATCTGATTTTTAGTTGGATGGTCCAAATCTATAATAAGTGTGTAGTCCATTCTACATTTAATGAAAAAAATAAAAAAGAACTCCCTTAATTAATGTAAGTAAATGCTTCCATGGTAGACTAATTACATTTTGGCATGGAAAAAGGCCTACAGCTTGAGTGGGCCCATCATTGCGTTAATGTAAAATCAACCCCATCCATTAGGTATGTCACCCTATGTTAGATCAAGGTTTCAAATTTCATTCCCATCCTTAGTACAGGTGAATCACATGATTAGAAACAGTATATATAGAAAGGTTCACCCTCTAAACTATTTCCATCAGTGTGGCTCACATGAATCATATATGGACTTCATTTTTGGGACTCAGGCTTAATTTTGGTGTGATATCTAATGGCTTGAATGGATTTCATAGTTTCTTTACCATGGGCCCTGAAAAAAAATTAAGACTGGATGTCTCTCTCTTAATTGTTCCTATTAGTGTGGCTCATCTAAACCACTGATTAGCCTAATTTCTTTGTTATGAGGCTATCATTAGATTAAACGTTTAATGGTCGGAGTGGATCTTATATACATTTAAGAGTGGGCCCGTAAAAATTTTGCGGTGGGAGTGCGTGTGGTACCTGTTCCCATTTGGCGTAATTTAAAGCTGTAATTAATGCTCATAACGCTGGCATAGAGGTGGCGCTGTTTTGGGATTAGGATTTCCTGCGAAAGGCTTTCGCAAGAAGTTACTGTGCAAGGATGTCGGGTGGGGCCCAGTGCAATGTATGTGAGAAATTTATTCCGTCCATCCGTTTTGCGAACACATTTTAGGACGTTATACCAAAAATGACGTCGATGGAAGACTCAAAGGGGTCACACGAGAGGAGAAATTGGGGAAAGAAATTTCCACCGTTGAAACCTTCTTAGACCCCTCCTTGATGTTTATATGCAATCCAAACCGTATTTCTTCTTTCTTTCTTTTTTTTTTTTTCAAACGTCCAGTCCTGAACGTTCACGGACGGACGGTCTGGATGGATTGCATCATCCAGATGGCCCCGCCTCCTTGGTCTGGACGGACGGCCTGAGTAAAAAAAAAAAATATCAAGGTGGGCTCTATAGGACCTGGACGGTCTGGATTTCGGATACATCACACCAGGCCCCACACAGATGAACGGACGGATATCACACATGACTCGTGATCAGGGCCCACAATACTTCTAACGTCAATACAGCAGCAGATGGTGGGCCTTGGTAATTTGCAGCCATCTGGCTGGACTGCTGGCCCACCAGTGACCTCATGATCAGACCCTTTTGCTGACGTCTGTACAGCAGCTGGTGGGCAGCTGGCCCACCGTTCAGGAGATGGACGGCTGGGATATAACACGTATATCAGGATGGTCCTGGGTGGTCCCCACAGCTGCTGGACATCAGTCCAGCACGTCCTCTGATGGACGGTCGATCGAGGGTAGGACGCATACATCAGGTAGGTCCCAACGACGGACGACGTCAAATGTAACATATCAAGGTAGGTCCACGTGGTGGCCCACCACAGCTTTGGATCAGATGATATTTGTGTTTTCTCTTCAAACAAGGCCCGCAAAATAGGGCAGCAAGGTGGCTGCCATTAATGAGTGGTGTGAATCTAATCCATTCATCAAGGTGGCCGCAATAAATAAATAAATTAGGTATATAGAGAGAGAGGGAGAGAAAGAGAGAGGTTGCATAGTGGAGGGACCCCGCCACCATGGCTTTTTTTTTTTTTTTTTTTTTTTTTTTTTTTTTTTTTTATAAAAAAAAAAAAAACACACATCAAAATGGGTTCCATCACAAGTGGGCCTTCAAATGAAAATCAACGGTGGATCATCCACCTATTGGCCTCCTTCTTGGTCCGATGGAATGCCGAACTCCTTGGCTTCAATCTTGATGGAAGATGATGAAAAATGGAGGGTTGAGATGGGAGATGAAAGGGTAGCAAGTGGGTCACACTAAAGCTCCTCTCATGGAGCTCTCTTGCTTGGACGTTAGGTTGCTTGCGGTTTGCTTGAAAACCGAGAAGAGAGAGAGAGAGAGAGAGAGAGAGAGAGAGAGAGAGAGAGAGGGATGGGTGATGTGTACGTGACATGTAAGGGATGGGTTGTAAGAGAGAGAGTTGACTTTGGGAATGGTGTTGTACTTGACATGATGTGATATGGTACTTGATTGATTGATGTGATTGATTGAACATTTTCTTGGGATTGCAAACGCGCGGCGTTTTCTCGAACTTAACGCGGGCCCACATCTCCTGGCTCGGGTATCATCTCGGTGTGTGAGACGCTGCATCGGAACCGTGGTGACGGCGTGGTTGGTAGGGTACAAGTCTCGGGTCGAGCCGACTTTGAAATACGGGATACGACTCAGGGTTGCGCGCAAATGCTGTCTATGCGTCGCGGGTCACAGGAATTCGACCGAAAGGGCCGCGGAAGCCTACGGAATAGTACGGACTAGGATACGGGTCTTACAATAGCAGACTGAGGTGTAATTATTCACGAACGAGTCATAAGGGTGGGAGAGGGTGTTGGCAACGGAGGACTCAGGCACGTGTTTGGCTGCCCATTCGTTCAGCAATAACATGTGATAACCGGGAGGAAATTTCTCTGAAGGAGCAGGCTCAGCCGCTCTCCCCACTCTGCTGGCCTCGGAGGCTTGAGCCTCAACTTCGGGCGTGGCCGTGTACCCTACCAGAGCATTAGTCTTACTGGCCAGAAAATCGACCTCAGCGGTAAGGTGAGCGACAGAGCGAGCAGGGACCCTGGAGGCTCCCCCATGATGGGAGAATTCGACGTTGGGAGTCTCTCCGACAACCTCTCTCCCGATCCCAGGAGGGTAGGTAGGAGCTGCGAGTGGAGCCCTGGAGGGTTGCCTCTCGGAGGTTGGAGTCGAAATGGTCACGGGCTCGGCTCTGGTGGGGGCTTCGTGGGGTTGTGCCTCAGCGGTTGGAGTCGGAGCTGGTGCAGGCTCTGCGGTAGGAGTCTTTTTCTTCTTGGTCGTCACCTTCATCCTCGGCTTGGCAGCCAGGATCACGCTCATGGGAGGGCGTGCTACGGCTGACATCTTCCTCTTAGAGGCAGATGCTTCGGCCATTCCTGCAAAAAAAACAAGAAAAAGGGACAGCTCAAGTATAACTACAAAGGAATTCTCGAGTAAAAAATAGTAGCGCTTACCTAAAGCGAAGGGATGAGGTAAAAATCTGCAAAAGCCCGTTGACATGAGGTTATCCCCGCTGATGAAGTCGTACCAGCTGCACTGATCCTCACTCTACACCCGAGCTCTAGCCACCTGGGCCTGGTGGAAAGGAGTGAGGCCGAGGAGCCCTTTCGGTTGGATTACAAGCAGAGGCGAAAGACAACTTAGAATATGGAAAGATGAGTCAGACGTAAAGAATGCGACACAGAATAAAAGGTGTTCAACCGGGGTTAGAGAATTTGGAGGGGACTCGGACTCGTAATTAGTCGAGCTCAGAGACTAGGGCTTCCCATTCCCCCGAGGCCCAAAACCACTTACCTTTCCAATCTTTGTTAGAAGAGGGGAGTCGGGTTATCAAGCCCGGGATACATTGGGGTCTAGCCAAGAAGTAATACCAGGCAGGGTCGGACATGTCATACTTGGCCATATACAAGTACAAGAACTCGTCCGACGTCAGATGTTGATTCTTCACCCGATATCAGAGGATAAAAGTAGAGACTAACATCCGCCAAGCGTTCGGGGCCAGCTTCAGCTGTGCGGTTACCAGACACACGAACAGATGGATGGAGAATTGAAGTTCGCACTGAAGGGCACTGGTGAATATGACAATACCCCGTCGGCGGGATCACCCGATTGATCCAGAGGAGAGGGAGCTCGGATATCCACCGAGTCTGGAATCTGATAGTCGACACGAATCTGGGCCGTCTCAGACTTGATCAAAACCGAGTCCCCATGAACCGCTGCTTGAGATCTGCCCCCTGAAGGGCCGGCCTTAGACCTTCTCGTCGGGTCTCGAAGCGTCCTCTTCGGTTTTGCACTTAGGCTCTTGGCCCTCGGACCTGTAGTCTTCTTAGTTGGTGGGTGTAGCGGTATGGCTTCCAAGGGGCCTTTGGAGTCCCTGAGTCCCGAGTCAGTAGTCTCTGGCTCGGAGTCCATTTTCGCTCCTCTAATCTCGTGGACTTCATCAGAATTACTTGACATATCGAAAGAAAAAGGTAAAACGGTGGAGGACTTACTGTGTTGTAGGCGATTTACTCCGGCAGAAACTCTCTCTACTCCGGCGGCTTCCTCAAAGTGAGACCCCTTCTCCGACTGACAGAATCCCTTTATCCAGTGGGAAAAACCCTTTCCTGGCAGAAGGCTATTTGAGAAAAGCAGAGAGAATGGAAAGCAGGAAAAACGAGAGCGCAAAGGAAGGAGGATTCAAATGAAAGGGTCGAAGGGTTTATATAGCCCCCTATTGCCCAGCGCCATCATTACAGACAACTATCTCTGAAGCCAAGGTGGCTCAGTACCGAGCCTAAGGGGCACGTGGAAGGAAACAATACGCTCAAACCCACATTCCCAGGCCTGAGCCCCATCGGCATTAAATGTCATTTATGGCGCAGGCGGCTTCTCACCTCCCTATGAGCACGTGGTGTCGCTTCCCCTGCCCCGTTGATTATGACTCGTAACCGCCGCCATGCGTCCCATGCCCAGATGTCAGGGTTCGAAAGGATGCGGCCGTCGTACCACGCACGTACTTAAAGACATAATCATCATGACGATTGCGCTTCGATTGCCCTGACCCGTCATCATGAGTGAAAGCGGTGGTTCATTTCCCCGGGTGTTTACTATCTAAGTCCGAGATCGGACCAAGAGAGTAGGGGGCTTCTGTTATGGGGAAATCCGAGTAGAGTCGATAAAGGCCGACTTGGGCAAACCGAACCGATTAATGGGGTCTTGGAAGGGGAATATTACATCAAGTCCAATCGGGCTTCCGAACTACGGCCGAGCCGAGCTCTTCTCCGACGAACCACGACCCTGGGTCAGCCAAGTCGAGCTCTCCACCGAGGAATCACGACTCTGGGTCAGAACTCTCATTCGAAGAGCTACAACCTCAGATCGGCCGAGCATAACTCATCCTTGACCCAGAGGCCGAGAACTAAGTCCATAGCATGCATGCCCAACGGACTCTGACTACGGGCTCCAATTAGTAGGATCTGATCGTAGACTCGGACGGATTGAGTCCAAGTTTGGATGAGAGTAGTCCAATCATGAGCTCGGAGAACCGAGTTGTGGGACTGGCTCAATTATAGACGTGGTCGAAGATCACGCCCGGTGATACATCTCATTAAGGCATGATCTTGCACATGATCCAAAGATAACGGCCAATATCTCCGCGTGCGCGACATCTGCTTGATTGAGTAAATCATGCCGAGATTGACGACCATGATCCCATCACTTCTCCAGTATAAATACTAGAGAAACCCATTGCAACAGGTACGCAATATCTCGCACCTCTCATCTACTCTACGTAATTTAGACCTAGTTTCCTTAGCCTAACTTTGGCATTGGAGGGTCCCCTGCTAGAGTTAGGGTCTCCTTTGTTAACCATTATGCACAAGTCCTGAGCGCGGTGAAAAGTGTTTCAGATCCTTCTAACAACACTCCTCGTGCTCAGAGTTGTACGAACGGTTCAAAAGAGACCAAAGTTGCATGACACTACAGCGATGTATTTATTTTCCATTCAATCTCACATGGATCAAGTGAAAGCAGTGGGGATTGAAGGTCTGCCATTGAAATCCTCTTGGTTCACAGAAGTTTTGGATCAATCCGACATTTGTTTTTTACTTAATT
Source organism: Magnolia changhungtana (assembly GCA_030180095.1). Taxonomy (NCBI): domain Eukaryota; kingdom Viridiplantae; phylum Streptophyta; class Magnoliopsida; order Magnoliales; family Magnoliaceae; genus Magnolia; species Magnolia changhungtana. Next base: position 167,625 of record JASAUF010000319.1, read on the forward strand.
CCGAGACGTGACTGATAGGTTGATCTCATGGATGACTTAGCCAACTGTTATCCTCTCAGTTGTGATTTCATTGAAAGCTTTAATTATCTTTGAATATCTTTTGCATGGTAATTCATTTCACCACGTGTCCTTTGCAACTGAATTTGTAATGATAAATTAACGTAAATAGGGTACAATACCATCATCCCTTTTTACGATTGATTGTAAGTTGCTCCCTATGTTATGAGTTTTGCATCTGGAAACTTCTTCGGATGTACGATTATCGTAAATAGGGTACAATACCATCAACCCCTTTTTACGAGTGATTGTATGTTGCTCCCTATGTTGTGTCCCGTATGAGTTTTGCATATGGAAACTTCTTTGGATGTACGGTGATTATGGGAAGGCACAAGAGATGCACCGGCTGAATTCTATAAAAACATCTTGGGTAGACTCCATACAGCCCGAACATATAGTAATTACCATGCAAAAGGCATTTGATCATTCCCCTTTACAAGTAGAGGTGTACACGAGTCGAACCGAGTCGGCTCGACAACTAGCTGACCAAGCTTGAACTCAGCTCGACTCGGTCCTTGAGCTTAACTAAGCAGCTGGGGCAGTTCAAGCCGAGTTCGAGCCTCTTGGCATTTTTTCAAACGCATGGAGTTCATGTTCAATTTCTCACATAATATAAAATCATAAATTTACAGGTATTTCATCAAATACTTTATAGGCAATATTAAAATCAATATACAAGGGTATTTGTTTTACATCCACACCTTCTTCGCCACCAGCCGACACTTCATTGAGTCATTTCATCAAACACTTGCCGAGCAAACATCAATATCAAAATAACCAAGTCATCGAACTGGTTTGATTCAAGTTCAATTCAAGTTGAGTCGAGCTCAGGCCAGCTTGAACTTGGCTCGAAATTTTTTCAAGCTAAAAAAATCAGCTCAACTCAGCTCGAACTTAGTTTCAAACTGAGTTGAATCGAGCTTTTTTCAATCGAGCCGAGCGAGCTAACCGAGCTAACTCGGTTCGTGATCAGCTCTATTTACAAGCCACCTACAAACCATCAAGCTCAACCGTTAAAATTTCCGGCTATAACCCGTAAGCAGCGAGGCCCACTACACGAACATCCCAATGCATTTTAAGGTGTTGGATGCACTTAGAATAGGTACCCAAAAAAAAAAAAAAAAGAAGGTAAAAACGAATTTGGGCCCACATAGATAAGGCGTATGGGCCCATGAGAGGAAACTGGGCCGGATCACCGAAGTATTATGGCCCATCCAGTAAGCGTATTGTAGAGACCGTTGTGGGACCGGCAGAAATCAATGGTTTAGCAAACCCGGTCCATCTGGAGACAAGGACGGTTGGGCCCACACCTTACAATGATCCAAGATGATTTTGAGTTGACTCAGGATCGGGCCCATTAATGAACTTTCAATGATCCACCTTGGAAATTGGGCCCCAGCCCAATCTCGACCGTAAAACATAAGTTTTAGGGAAAGGCCCATAAGTAGGCCCAATTGAGTAAATGGGCCTGATCGACAGGCCCACAAGCCTACCTATGGTAGCCTATTCGTCCAAATTCTAGACCATAGATCAGATGGGTCCCACCATAGATCTTTGGTGGACCAAAAATCATCTGAAGATGGTAAGAATGGATAAGAAGGAAAGTACAGCAATAGTCTAAGATGAAGGGCTAGGAACTTCACATTTAGGACATTTTCAAGGCATCGTCCACCGTGTTGTGTATATGGAATCCAGGCCATCCAGACCCTTCATCTGGCTTGGATGAGTGGTCAGGACAGAAATTAGGCCGTGCTGTAATGCAGGTGAGCCCGGGTCAGAATCAAGGCGGGGCATTCCCTCCCACCTTGTTCCCATAGCGGATTAGGTGCGGCCCTGACCGTGGGCCCACCATGATGTATGTACTGTTTATCTACTCCGTCCATCCGTTTTTCCAGATCATTTTAAGAATGAGCATAAAATAAAGCAGGTCTAAATCTCAGGTGGACCATATCATTGGAAACAGTGATAATTGATTACCCACAATTTAAAACTTCCTAGGGTCACACAGATGAAGGGAAAAAACAAATATCAGCTTGATCCAAAACTTTTGTAGCCACGATAAGTTTTTAATGGTCAATCACCACTGTTTCCTGTGGTGTGGTCCATCTAAGATTGGATCTGCTTTTTTTGTGGGTTCATGCCCTAAAATCAGCTGGAAAAATGGATCGACGGCGTGGATATATAATATATACATCAAGGAGGACCCCAGCCGCACCTGATCGGCCCCCCTTGTTCCCTGTGCTGTGGCCCACCAGAGCTTTTTGATCGATCTGATTTGTGGCTTACGGCTAACATGAGTTGATACATCTAATGGACGGGCTGGATTTTACACATACACCATGCGGACTCCACAACTGTCCTGTACCACTGGAGCGCACCTCTTTTAGATGCATGTTGGCACACTTGATGAGTGGGCCAGCCTAGTTTTGAGCCAAAACATGTTTTCAGTTTTTAGTATACCATATTTTTCTTTCTTCTTTTTTTTTTTGAGATTATCAGAAATTGTTGGAGTCAAATAGGTGGATTACTGTCCATAACCGTCGGTAGATCTATCAAAGAAATAAGAGAACTAATCAATTAAAGCCCATCGGATACCACCAAATAAGTTACTTTATTTTATTTTATTTTATTTTATTTACTTATGGTAGAGATAAGTAAGTTTGATTTATGATTAATTATAATTAATTTTTAAATTTTAAAGTTAATCATTTTTATTTTTTTTTTACTTTTTTACTTTTCATAAATTGATTCAGATAGAATAAATAGAGCTAGAAGAGAGAAGAAGCTGATAAGTATGTTGTTTACCAAATATACTTATCTTCTTAATAAGTAGAAGGCAAGATAAACTACTTAAGGTATAAGTTGCTTATCTTAAGTAACATAGGATGGCTTTTACAAGCACTTATAATCCAATTTAAAATATTATTTAATGCATGTGAGGGCTGAAAATGCCTTGCACTAACTCTTGCATGCGAGATAAGAGCCCGACGAAAAAGTCGGCTTGGGCAGGCTAGGTGGCCCATTGTCACCTTTAATTATGACCATCCATGCTCCTTCACGGAACCATTATTCCTTAGCTCATAAATCCACTCCTGATGGATGGGGACCCAAAACTTGAAATGATGATATCATTCAAATACTCCAATTGGTGGACCTTCAATGGATGATTAAATGTTAAATGAAAATTAGTGAATGATCCAAATTCAATGAACAAGTGTTTATTAATCAAATGTTAGGATTGTACAATAAATATTAGGACATGTAAAATGATAGTGTGAATTAGTATGGATGATCATACCATGCCATGTCACCAAATGTCTCTTCTTCGAAAATGGTAACGCTAAACCAACCCCATTTGCGATGCGGATTTCCTGCCAAAAGCCTTTCCTAGGAAGTTCTTGGGATAGTAGGTGGCGCCCATCGTGATTTTTGTGAGAAATCCATCATGTCCATCTGTTTTTCAAGTTCATTTAAGGATATGTGACAAAAAAAATGTGGTGTTCCAAAACTCAAGTGGACCTCACAAGAGGAAGCAGTGGGGATTGATTCCGTGAACACCATTGAAACATTTGTATAGTCACAAAAGTTCCGTATTAGGCCACTTTATCCCAGTGGGAATGGCCATATCAAAGTAGAGCCTAGGAAGGTTTCACTAATTTTTTGTCATATAGCCTAAAATGAGCTCTTAAAACGGATGAACGGAGTAGATTTCTCACAAACATCACGGTAGGCCCCACCTCGCTTACCAGCATAGGAACTTGTTATGAAAGGCTTTCGTTGGAAATATGCATCCCCCATTTGCAAGAATAGGCTGCTTTTAGAGTAACAATAAAAGCCAAGTTTTAAGTCTTACAGCCACTGAGCCAAACCTCAAATCAATCCCACTCACTTGTATGACTGTCAATGGGCTGGGCTGGCCTGTTGGACCTACTGGCCTGGTCCGCCTTAGGATAGACTTGGGTTGGAGTATCAGGCCTGATGGATGAGCTCAAAATTAAAATTTAGGCCTGTTTTTTCAATCGGGTTAGGTTTGGATTGTGTACGTTAGCCCATCAGCTTGGCCTGAGTCTAGCCAAACCCAACCATTATGGTCTACAAGGACAATTTTATAGTATCCACTGACATGAGCTCTCTCTCTCTCTCTCTCTCTCTCTCTCTCAACCTCGGGCTTGAACCTAATATAGACGTTTTGAGTTGAGATCAAACTAGACTATTTTGGCTCATCGCAGGCCCAGAACAATGTAGGATGAGCTTGGCCTATACCTAACCTGGCCCATTTAAATGGATTAAGGGTGTTGGCTCATTGACAATGGATTAATGGTGTTGTTTCCAAAATCATGGATTAATGGCAATGGGCCCAGTTGTCTGGCCGACTGACCATGAAAAACCTAGGTTCAATGTTTAGGTTGACCAGTTTTGGGCCAATGATAAATGGCTCAATCTAGACCGATGGCTTGAAGCAATCAACCAAAAAGAACTTAAGAGTAGACTATTGAACCATTGATCATTAGACTATTTTACGTAGAGTGCCCGCCCTAACCCTACTAAGGCATGTAGGACTATGGTCAGGACCCTTTTCAGACTGTCAGGGCCAGCCTATTTGGCCCATTGCCACCCTACAATGATCACATAGAGATCATTTTAGTATAACACTTCTATTAATGTAAGTCTCATCATATAAATGGTTTTGATCATTGAAATATAACTGACATCAAATGGCCCCTTTAAACAATGCATGTACGTTGAATTGCAACAAAGTTGATTGGGACCGAATAACTCAGTATACTTAAGCCTATTGAATAATCTGTGGGTCCCACCATTGATTTATCTATCTTATCCACACCATCTGTCCATTTTGTGGACCATGTTGGTGCATGCGCCTAAAATTGAAGTACATCCTTACTCTTGCTCGGGTGGTAGACGCTTAGGAGTTTCAACACCCGGTCAAGGGTTCAAGTATCCATCGGTGGTGAAAACCCACTAGGCGTGAGTGTGTGGGGGTATGTGTGCGTGGGTAAAAAAAAAAATAATAATAATAATAAAATGGACCATAAAACCTTCCTAGGGCCCACAACGACATTTATTTTTCATCCAACCTATTGGTACAAAGATATGAACAAAGGAAAAACACAAATATCAGCTTCATCCAGAACTCCTATAGACTCAAAGAAGTTTTCAACGGTAGGACTTCAATTCACATTGTTCCCATGGTGTGGTCCACTTAAGCTTTGTGTATGCTTCAATTTCTTCTCATGCCCTGAAATGATATGGAAAAACAGATGGATGGCGTGGATAAGACACATACATCAGGGAGGGCCCCACAAAATTTACTCTACAAGTACACAATCAGCTTCCAATGGCAACATTTACTGTGGACCATTCATCATTAGCCAAAGCATAGTACAGCCTCAAGCCCTGAGCTGGCTCTCAGGATAAGACTCAGGGGCCCAACCTACGGCCTTACAGGATCCAGCCGCTCATGGCCCCATGTTGTAGATTAGAAAGTTAGAGAGAGAGGGAGAGATCCAAAATCTCCAACTCAAAATTCTAATGCAGTGGAGCACAGCACCCACGTCCTTGTCTTTCTAAGGGAAAAGAGAAAAAGTGGTCCTTTTAAAAAGCATATTTTGTTTTGCTTTTCTACTATCTTTTCTTTCTTTCCTTCTCCATTGCTAAAAGCTTGGTAAATAAGCCACTAGTGCTTGTTCCAAGCAGCTTCCTCCTATCTCGTACTGAGATGTTTTGAATATACTAGAAATTTGGGTGGGCCCACCTCAACAATAGAAAGAGAAAGAGGACTCAAGATGTTCTTTTTAAGAGAGAGCATTAAATGAACTGGTAGAGCATGAAGATCCATACACATGCGTGCACACACACATGACCCCTATATGTGGGCCATGCCTGCATCTCAAATCAAATGGGTGCAGATTGGGTACTAACCCTAGTAGGATCGAGCTAGAGACTGATGGTAATGTCAAGGGCTTTGTGGGGCCATTGTTATCTGTATATTTTATCCATGCCGTCCATTTATTTTGACAAATTATTTTTGGCCATAAGGCCAAAAAGGAGGCAGATCGAAGGAGATTTGTTCCCATGGTTCGATCATTCCCAGTAAAATGTAGCATGTTCGAATTCTGATCATTTTTACCTGAGAAAGGGGGACCACCATCTGATGCCTAAGTATTCTCAATGACTGATGGCATGTGAGTACTGTGAGGGAAAGGTGAAAAGAACTCGATCTCTTTATGAAGTGAAATAGAAGCAATGGAGATTGAACTCTTCCTTGAAAACTTCATAGGGCCGACCGTGATGTTTATTTGATATCTAACATATTCATGAGGTCACATAGATCATAGACCTACATCAACTTGATCCAAAACTTTCATAGCCTCTAAGAAGTTTTCAACCGTAGGCTTTAAATCTCCACTGCTTCATGTGGAATGGTCCACTTAAGCCTTCCATCTGCCTCTTCTTAGGATTATGTCCTAAAATAATTTATCAAAATGGATGGATGGTGTGGATAAAATATATAGCTCTTATAGTGGGCCTTATAGAACCCTTGACATGACCGTCCATCTCTAGCTACGTCCTACTGAGGGTAGACTGTTCAAGTTATATAGACCCATAACCCAAAAACCTAATCGATTGGACAATCCAAAGTTTTGAACATGGACCACTAACTATATTTTATTCCAACCATCAGTCCGACAGCCCTTTCAGTGGCTCTATAGGGACCAGTTCACTCTGTATAGATTGATCAAATATAGAAATCCTTCCATTAACAGGTGATTCTATTTTTCAACAGATTTCTCATTAATCATGTCAGCATTCTCACTTCTAGTATCTTTGACTGTTGTCACCAAAAACCTTCCCGAATAATATAACATCTCGCTAATCAAACCGACGGTTAGCATCATCCACGCCATTTTTGGGTTCCAACCCATCTGAACCATGGCCATGCTTTCGACGGTATAGATTAAGATACGTGTATTCTCATGCACAAAACACTAATTGCATGTGTATAAATCATCATACTCTAGCAAAGTATCAACTGATCTCTCTACTTAGAATTCTATAATCTGATGGTGGTATGGGTTTCTCGAAGCATATCAGTCTGTTGTCTCGACCTTCCTGAGTAACAATGTAAAAAGGACAAGAGCCCCATGAGAGGTAATGATACAAAAATCCAAGATTCAGTCATTTTTTTAATGGATGACTAGGTTTAAAGAAAGGCTACTCCATTGCATGTGAAATTTCATGATTTTGCCTACAATTGTTAGTGGGAAAGGGTTGTATTTTAAATAATCTTACATATCCTAAGAAACTCATTTTCAATTTCTATTTTATTTTTTGTTGTTGCTTGAGATTGGCCATAGTCACATGTGTGCATCTGGATTCGTGCAGTGTAGTGGATAAAGGCAGTGTATGGGCCTTAATAAGACAAGAGGGGCCTGCTGGTGTGGTTCTTTTTCTAAGTGTTGGTGATTAAGAGAGATGCTAAGTACACTTTAACTCAGATGCAAATGGGGCAAACCGTGTGTGAGTTTGAGAGATCGGAGCCGTTCATTAGGCGATATAGATTGATGGATTTATGGGTTTTGAAAATTAGGCTGATACGGTCCCGGGTGGGCCACTTGTTTGCAGAGAAAGATGAATGGTTGAGAGAAGTTGAGTGATGGTGCGAGTTAGATTTGCATGAGTGGTCCACCTGATGATTAGATATGCCTGATTTCTTAGACATGGCGACTAAATGGTGGAGATCTCGCGATGAGTGGCTATGATATCACACAAGTGTAACCCATTTCCACGTGTGAGTCATTTCACTGAGTGCACTCAGTGAGTTCACTCAGTATTTCTTTAATTAAAGTGATTAAAGGTTTAGAGTCTTATCTCCTACATGCACCTAGTCTTTGCAGCTTCCTTTTGTTTATTGATATTCTACTTTCTACTCAGGCAAGAAAGAGATATCACTCTCTCTCTCTCTCTCTCTCTCTCTCCATAATAAAGATGAATACCATCTCTCTACTTAACCATACGAGTCTCTCTCCCCCTATCTCTTTCTCTCCATATAAGAAAGATGAATATCATCTCTCTCTCCACTTTCTACTCATATGAGAAAGGTGAGTATCATCTCTCTCATATATATGTGATGGTCTGGCAGAGTAGGGTGGGATATGCACCTGCACCCCTTGCTGTACTCATATCATTTATCCATGCACCTCAATCCAACCCGTGTAAATATTGTGTCTCTCCACAAATAGTGTTTACCCCAAAAAACAAATCAATCCAACGGTCCTAAGCTTCCTGGAAGTGTCCATCAAATGGACCATTATTAACAAATGTCCATTGATCGGACAATCGAATCATCCAATTGCCATGGTTTTTGGGTCATGATCCTTTCATGTTGGACCCCACATTTTAAATATCTCTATAGAGGTACATGCATGCCACGTGTCAAGTAGGGGTGGTGGATGTGTATGCTCCACCATACCATTTAAAATCTGTACTCCTCAGTGGCGCACATGGCTATAGCGAAAGTTCATGTGATGTATACATACCATGTCTAATGTAGGCATCAATACAGTGACTGGTCATACGTGGAATAGAATCTTCTTCAATATTCAAATACCATTCTTCAGAATTTTAGGCAATTTGAAAATGCCATGCATTGATTGTGGGATCCATACGCATGCACACATCTATTCCACAAGTGGTATGCATGTACTCAATTCAAACCATCCAATCCATGGGCCCTACTGTAGATGGGCCATACCATCTGAAATGTGATTGATCTGGAAGAACCGGAGCTCCAATAGTGGACATTTCCTTTGTTGAACTTGGACCGTTGATCCCTTCCTATTTTGAGAGAGAGTGGATAATTGGTTCTGTGTCATTATTGGGTTATGGCAGATCTACAGTTGGGCCCACCGTGGATGGGTGCATGAACATGGATCTCCGTACTCTGCCAGAGTGTCCCTTAATTCCTGCTCTATTTTTTTGGCAATTGTGGCATACAACCGGTTGTAGGTAAGCTAAAAAATACAACCCATCTCACGTGCCAACATGAATCTGGCCTGTGTAGCACATCCACACCGTTCAAAAGACCTATGTCGCTACCAAGATCATCTATAGAAAAAATCAGGATTGTCCACTTACCAAGAGGCCCACAAAATGGCACTGAATCGGATCATCATCAACTTTGATCTAAACTATCCATTGTCTCCATATAGGGCGGCCCACCTAACTAGCGGTCCCGTCTGATTTTCATTTAGGGCAAATCTTCATCGTCGGACCAACTTTTGTGAAGCCCAAAAGTCCTACACAACTAACACATTACCAGACGAAAGAAGTGTTGTATGTTAAGCTCACCTACAACTGGTTGTATGTGATACTAACACCCTTTTCTTTTTCACTCCATTGGTGATGAGGTACACTTCCATATACGAGTATTTGGAAAACAACCCAAAAGGGCTGCACCATGACTGCCCTAAGCTAACGTTTGTAGGTTAATTAGTTTGACCCAAATAGCTCATGCGGGCCACCATTGACTTAGATAGGAAAGGAGGGTGAGGCCAGACTCCTCTGATAGTGCCCACCATGTTCATCTCCTCACACGTGTCACACATGTACAACTATCCAGACCATTCAAATTGTGGGGCACTTCGTGGATGGATCATAACCCTATTCCTTAAAGTCACTTGTGGCCCACCTGATGAAAAATGGCCTGATCATTTTCCTGGCCACTACACATACATGGTGGGCTGTCCTACTTTCCCATGTAGCTATAGTAAGTAGTTGTAGTATCCTTTGTACAATAAATTATACATTGAATGTGTTGAACTCTATTTCTGGCCTTTCCTGTAACAACTAATTAAGAATGGACATGTTATTATACAAAAGGTATGGTATACTAAAGATCTTTGAAGATATTTGAGTGTGGTTGAGATACATAAGACGTGGCTGAGGGATGGGATACTAGAGCAGAGGAAGTATGCTAATGTATGTATGTTGTGTTGAAGAAAAACTGAGAAATTTATCAAAGGTGAGAGAGAGGAGAGAAGAGAGAGAAGCTTATAGAAGGAGAAGCAAACTTGCGATTTATATCTCAAGACTTCTATGTATCGCCATGTCGGTTAGATCTCTTCGTTTTCTCTATTTCTCTTATTGTTTATCCGCTCTTGCGTGAGTGAAGAAGACGTTTTTGCATAGATTGTTGATCGACGAGGTCCCATGGTTTTACCTCTTTGAGGGTTTTCCACGTAAAAATCTCTTGTGTGGTATGTGATTGATGCTTTGATTTATTTCATTGCTTTATTATCCATAATTCTGGTTTGTTTCGGGAGGCTAGATCCTAAGGTTTGTGCAAGGCATCCCAACACAGAGGAAGTGGCCAAGAAACCAGAAGCAAATCGCGGCTAAAAGACTTAGAGAGCAACTGAGAGGCGAAATGTGACCAATAGGAGCATTTGCGGTTGAGAGAAGAGAAATAGTTAGGAAGGAAATACACCAAGGGAAAGATCTAGATAGTGATGCTTCAGCTGTTACAACTATCGAAGTAAAGAAAAGAAATGTTTAAAGGAGAGTAGTAGAGATCTATAAATGAACAAAAGATCAGCAAAGCAAAAATTACCTCTAATCTAACAATCTATCTTAGTCTATCCTAAGAGTTGCAGTAATCTAGTAGCGGTAATCCTTAGTTGTAATTAAAGTTTATACTCATATGCTAGACTTGATCCTTATCTACTACAAGTAATTTTTTCAAGAGATGTATTCTTGCAGTCGCTCCTTGTGACCGATTGTGAGTATTTCCTTCTTTTTTTTTTCTTTTTTTTTTATTGCACTAATATACTGAAAAGTCATTTCTTGTGAAAGGTAAAGTACAACTTATTTTTAAAGGAAAAACCACACCATTCGACTATCACCTGATCGTCTTATCACTATTTTGCAAGTGGTTGAGTAGGCGATGGACCTTCTCAGTTTTTTGTTATATACGATTGCAGTTGATGTGTCTGCCAATTTCGACGCTTGGGGTCAAAGTTGATAAGTTTGAATTAAGCCATTATATTGATTCTGACATGTCGACACACACCGCATGTGACAGAAAACAAACCGAGTGTCAACAATTTTTTGGCACACACGATGGGACACAGAATTTACTTAACTGATATAAATATTCATTTTTTGAATTACAAGTATATTTATTGGTGCAAAAGTTATGTTAAATCACGAGCCAAAGAGGTGGTCGTAATGCTTATACAACTATTAATGCTGTTGTAGCTAATGAACCAAGAGGAAGAGTTGTAGGTTTATCAAGCACTTAAGTAGTTAAATTTGCCACCGAATCCGATACCCTTTTCACTAAACCTGAATAGGGCATCCTCATCTCGGGTTGATCCTTTTGAGATTTTATTGGCTGGAATGCTAGATATGCAAAAGAGGAATTTAGCATTTCACTGAGCAGTTACGAATTTAGGACGAATAGTCACGAGTCCAAACCAAAACTTTTAGCATATGGATGGCCAGTCATACTGAAAGTATGAATTGGACGATGGCCATCTTTGCCAAAAGAACACCTACGATACCTCAGCAACAGGTTGATACTAGTTTTGCCAAAAATCTGGGATTAATACAACCTCTAGCACCACAAATATTTCCTCCACAATGGAACACTCCTCCTACTCCAGTACAGGAAGTGCAGAATCTTATGCTACATGCTGACTATAGGTAATTGGAATAGGAGGTTAGGAACTTCATCTCTGAAGAAAGAAATTAAGGTATACCTGGGGGGAATTCCATACCTGGGAATTCACCATATCATGGAAGACAAAATTGGGTAGGTCTGGAACCGCCACCAGTGGCTGAACCACACCATTTAGATCATGACCAAATCATGCAATTGGTCTAAGAAGTAATAGGCCAAATTCTCGATCATACTATTATCCTGATCTCCCATAAGCCTTATCTGGAATAGATTAATCGACAGTCTCCATTGTCGTATATGAATTTACTATTTTTTGACCACGATGGCCAAATTTGTTGTTATTCGACCAAGACAGCTAAATGTGATGTTTTTTGACTAAGATGGCTGAATTCAACTAAGACACATGGGAGAATTTGTTGTTTTTTAACTAAGATGACCGAATTTGTTGTTTTTCGACCAAAATGGCCGACTTTGATGTTTTTTTTTTAAAAAAAAAATAAATAAATTTAAGATGGCCGAGTTTGACTAAGACGATCGAAATTGATGTTTTCGCTTGACCGAACAGTCACATTTATTGTGTTGAATGATGGATTAGCGCCGCTCTCACCTTTTCAACCAAAGGCGAGATGACATAGGGGGCAATGTTATATATACCTTATTTTTTACTATTATCGGAACAATCAATCATGAATAGACAAGTGTCATTACAGGGAAAGGTATAGCATACGGAAGATATTTACCAATATTTGAGTACGGCTAAGATACTTAAGATGCGACTGAGGGTTTGGAGTGCTGACGATGTGGTCAAGAAATCAGATGTAGAGTGTAGTCGAAAGACTCAAAGAGTGGTCATGAGGCAAGATGCAACTAAGAGGCTTAAAAGCATAACTCAGTCAAGAGAAGAGGAATAATCAGAAAGAAAACATACCAAGAGAATGATCTAGACAGTGACACTTCAGTTGCTATAATTGTCAAATTAAAGAGAAGAAACACTTAAAGGAGAGCAACCAAGATCTATAAATGGACAGAAGATTAGCAAAGAATAAACACCTCCAATCCAATAATCAAACCAATACAAATCTATATTTTATATTAGTCTATCTTATGAGTAACAGTAATCCTTAGTTGTAATTTAGTAGTAATAATTCTTAGTTTAATTTAAGTTTATGCTCATATGTTAGACTTGATCCTTATCCAATACTTGATCATTATCCAATACAAACAGTTCTTTGAAGAGATGCATTTTTATAGCTCCTCTTGTGATTGACCTTGAGTATTCTAGAAAAGCTCCTTTTTATAAAAGGCAAGGTGTAAAGACAATAGTTTAATAGCTCAAAATGCTAGACTGGACACATCCGAGTTAACTCAATTTGACCAGATTTCACTAAGACTCGAGAAAAACTATGTGGTGATGACTCGGTCAAAACTTGATATTCGACTCAGAATACAACTCGATTACACTGGTGCATGGGAATTAGAAAAGTGGGTATAAATATCAATTTCAGTTGAATTTTCATGTATGGAAACATCAGTTTTGGACCACATCATGTGGCCTAGTGACAAAAAATAGCAATAGAAAATGATTTTTCACAAAAGGGTTAGTCCATCAGAGTATAAATATGTTATTCCTTCCATTTAACTCCTTTCCCATACCATCAAAGTCACGGGCATGCCTTGAAACTCCAAATAAAGACACACGCCCATGAATATGGTACATCTGTTTCCACCTGAACATCGTAGAGCCACCTCTCTGCAGTACACGTGGCAGCATGATGTACCAATTCTAACCGTCCATCTAGTGTTACCTATCAAGGATGGCGCATGTTTTAAATTTCATATATTTCTTATCAGTGGATCCATTATTTTCTACCACCTAATTTCTACCATTGCTTTGAAGGCTACTGATCAGATGGATACAAACATCCCATTTTGGTGTATTTTAAATGGTTTAATATTTATAGTAGAATAAAGCATATGGACGGTCCTGATGATAGTTGACCCTGTCATGTGTACTGGGGGAGAGATGGATCTAACTTATTCGGGTTCTACTGGCTGTACCGTATCACCTCCAATCAATAAAATAGAAGAACATTCTTCCAATATAAATACTATCAACGCCTTGGCAACTGCAGAGATGGCTGATGGTGCCCTTGAATATTCCAAAATAAGGAAATAATTATTAAAATTGGGACTGATTGTACACCCTTTGTTTCTTGATATACACGCCCATTTTTCTGGCTTTTGTAATAAAATAATACACCTTTAGTACTACTTCTATACCAAAAGTAGTATCATTGGGTGCATTTATTAACATTTTGTTGAGCAAGTTTCAAATGAAGTGTTAAATGAGGGGAGTTATTATTTGATACTCTGCCAGAATAGGATGCTTCATGGACGACAGTCACTCAGAAATCGTACATGAAAATCACAGATCCACTGGACCCAAAAATCAGATTGTTTGAACCATATGAACCTATGATTCATGGGCACTTGTTTGTTGAAATGGGGCCATTTTTTTTAATTTTTTTTTAATATTTATTTTAAACACCCAATTAATGTTCACAATCTGATAGTCAGATAATCAAACAACCATATTTTTTGATACATGATACAAATAAAATGAAACTGATAATTTGGACAGTTTAATTTTAATTACTTCTATACTATGAATGTAATTTCTAAGTCCATATGTACCATGGAATCATTATCCGGAGGCAATTAGGTGCGACTGCGGCCTAACCCTAGATGGTGTGGCCCGGACCATATATACTATATAACAGTAGTAATTAACCATTATTGGGCAACAAAAGTTTTAGATCTAGCTGATAATTTTTTTTCCTTTCATCTAGGTTTATGTGACCTTATCAACGGGTTGAATGGCAGAGAAACGTTACGGTGCACTTTAAGAAGTTTTTAATAGTAAGGCATTCAACCACCACAGTTTCTTATAGCATGGTCCACTTAGGATTTAGATCTTTTTTTATTTTTAACACTAATGTCATAAAATGATATGGAAAAATGGATGGACAGCATGGATATATAATAAATACATCAAGGTACACCCTCACTATGCCTGAGTGTGCCAGAGAACCAATGTCTTTTAGACCAGTTCAGTGCTTCATAGTACAACTTGAAAATGTAGTTCCTAAGATAGGAATCTACAGTTTTATGCATCCTGCATAACTAGAAAGTCTAGTCATTGTTCCAACAAATGTATAAATATTTACAAGAAAAAGCTCTACCATTGGAAATTGCAAATCTGTTAAATCTAAGGGTAGTCAATGGCTCAATCTAAAACCTAGCAAATGCAAAATTTTGAATAGGCCCCATCGACAATCTAAACCCGAACAGTTCAAAAATCAGCTTAAATCCCAGCCATTGACATCTTGTTTTTATTTTTGTTTTTCTTTGTGGATGCGAGACTTGGGGTTTAAGAAAAGAGAAGCTTATATGATACTTAACCATCCTAAGTTCGAATCTAAGCACGATCCCGATCATTGACTTTTTTTTGTGACTTGGGGGATAAGAAAAGAGGGAGTTATATGATACCCCACCTACACTTAGAAATTGCACACGTCATACATTGACTTAATTTAAAATGACTAAATAATAGACCAACCATCTCAAGTCACAATCCAAAAATCATATTGATTAATTAAATAATCCTAAACTCTTATTCATGGGGCACATTTTTGAAATGATATCAATGAATATTTTTCATTTTTAATCATTCAATAAATGTCCACCAATCCAATAGTGATATAATCAAATAAGCACGATTTTGATCGAATGTACATCTAATTAAGAACCATAGAGTTTTACTAGCCTGCATTCCATGTATGCAATTTCGGAATGGTCGAGTATCATCCATCACATTCAGCTAGAGCATCAAAGATCTTCCAGTGAAAAGATGTTAGAGTACTTGTCTTGAGTGGATAGCTGAAATGGGTACAGACAGTTGTAAGTGGGCCGGTGATCTAGGTTTGATCCTGGCTGTCTTGGAAGTAAAACCTTACTAATACTGGAAAAAAAAAAAAAAAAAAAAGCCTTACCATGAGATCTAAACTGTTCATTATATCTACTAATATAGCACTCATCTGACAAATAATAATCATTTGATCCACGTCTTTAATATGGACAGTCAAGATCATATACACAAGAATAGGTCTAATCAGCAATTTTATCCATCCATTTTTCAAGTATAGATTGGATCATTTGATCAATGTGATTTTTGCATGGTAATCTATAAAATGTGGTCCGGACTTAATGGACCGTTCAGATCGATGAATTGGACTGTCCAAGTTTTCAGATGCAGTTAGAAGCACCCTAAGTTGTAGTACTCTTATAGAAGAAATTGGATCATTTATCTAGTTGCAATAATATAGCAATTTGCAAGTAAAATGATCATATCATGTTTTTTCAATGATAGGGAAAAAGAAATCTCCTCTCAAACATAATAATGACTTATGTTTTCTGCTTTTTTCGAATTGCCATGATGTCCTTGTTACAGTAGCTTTTGTTAAGCCCACGCGCGTGTACAGGTGAGTCTATCTACACGCCACCTATTCACCCAGAGCCAGATCCAAGCCGTCCATCGGATGGGTCTCACCATGTAGATTCCCTTGACCAAAAAGAGTAAGCTATATTTTTAGAAAAAAACCACATGAATGAAAAAATTAGCCGACTTGTCCGAGTCGTCCTTTTGCATCTAAAACCATGTCCAGTTCGATTTGTGGATGGACCTGATATTTTGTCAGTGGAATCTAGATAGTTTGGCCCACACGATAAATGGCTTGGATTTCAAACGCTCATCCATGTCTGCATGTGTGGTGGCGTGTAAATGGGCTCCTTTGTACACACGCGTGATTCAAAACTTTACATTAATCATGTAAATGAGGTCCTACTTTTTGATAAAAGGACCCATCATCACCGCCACTCATCATCACCACTAGAAGAGCAATCAAGAACTAATTAACGGCTGATTGAATCTCGATTACAGTATACTTAGGAAAAAGGACCTATGGACATATGTTTCTCCGAAGTTTTTTAAGCACACATGCCAATATGGCTGGCTTATGTAAGATCCAAGCCGTTAGTCAGGTGGGTCACACTTTTATATCCTTAAGTACAAAAAAATTTAGTATGTATCACTTTTCAGTGAACCACATTATGATAAAAGAATTGGTGGCTAAAACAAAATTTCCAACCATCCATTTATTTTGTAAATTTTGGCCCACCTGATCAGTGAAATGGCCTGATTTTATGTTCATGAGATATAATCAGTGTGATATAACTGATGGAAGGCATAGATCTTCTACATGTGTGTCATATTGGAAGGTGTGGCTGCGATGTATATATGCAGCGTGCTCGGCGCTTGTGGTTCTAAAAAAATCTAGCTTCTTATCTTATCTTAGAACGGTGGAAAAACAAATAATTACTTGCACATGTACAAAAGATAAATACAAGCGAACGGCTAGAATACAATGCTTCTGTCACAATTTATTAAAATTTGGCAACTCACTAGAGGTATATGTGGTATGATGTATGTTAATCCAGACCGTCCAAATAGTTGCCATCATATTCGATAGAGAAGGGCCTGAAAAATACAGTGATTGGGCCGCCTAAAACATCTTGCTTTTGGATTGGATTTTGACAGCTGGGTCTCTTTGATGGTTCACCAAACGGACATTTAATAATGTCTAATTAGTGTAATTTTCGGTATATTCTCGACCTGATAATGTATAATGAGTGCAATTTTCGGCCATATGGTTAGGACGGTCCTGATTGCATGCTTTTATGACCGTAGATGAGTTATGACAATTTAGTGGGTTGTGACAAACGCACATTCTATAGAGGAAATGGAGTATTATTATGACTAAATGTTTTAAGTGGCCAGTAGTTTTTGTGGGTGCATGAGAGAGAGAGAGAGAGAGAGAGAGAGAGAGAGAGAGAGAGAGAATAATAGCTTTCGTTGAGAGAGAGAGAGAGAGAGAGAGAGAGAGTAATAGCTTTTGTTGAGAGAGAGAGAGAGAGTGAGTGAGAGAGCATGTTATAGTGGGTAAGTAATAGCTTTTGCTGAGAGAGAGAGAGAGACTGCATGTTTGAGTGGGTGAGTAGCAGTTAGCTTTTGTTGTGTGTGTGAGAGAGAGGATGAGTTGTAGTAGCTTTTGTGGAGAGAGAGAGACTTTTACACTGCATGTTTAGAGAGAGAGAGAGAGAGAGAGAGAGAGAGAGAGAGAGAGAGAGAGAGAGAGAGAGAGAGAGAGAGAGAGAGAGAGAGGATATTTACTTACTAGATGTTAGAGGGAGTGAGGGAGTAGTAGGATTTTGTGGGGTGGTTGGGTTTGAATGGCATTCTTGGTGGAGAGGTGTGGAGAAATGGTGGTGAGTGTGGAAAACCACAAGGCAGTGCCAGCGCCCTTCCTGACCAAGACATACCAGCTGGTGGATGATCCATGCACTGACCACATTGTATCTTGGGGTGACGAAGATAACACCTTTGTGGTGTGGAGACCCTCTGAGTTTGCAAGGGATCTTTTGCCCAACTACTTCAAGCACAACAACTTCTCCAGCTTTGTTAGGCAGCTCAACACCTATGTGAGCACCATTCCATTCCATTCCTCTCTCTCTCTCTCTCTCTCTCTCTCTCTCTCTCTCTCTCTCTCTCTCTCTCTCTCTCTCTCTCTCTCTCTTATGTGGTGTTCTTGGACTGTTGTTAGGGACAAAATGAGTTGGGTTTTGTTTTTTATTTGGTTTTGAGGCTTTTTTTTTCTTCTTCTTTAGGGTTTCTTGTATTTGAATGATTTCAATTGGTTTTTTTTTTTTTTTTTTTGGTGTTCTTTTGGAGATTGGTTTTGAGTTGGGTGTCTTGTTTTTTAATATTATAAGAGGCAGAGATCTTATATGTTTTTTATTTTTAATGGTTTGTGGTTTATGGAGATGGACTTTGCGATTTTTTTCTTTTTCTTTTTGAAGTTTAGAAATCAAGTTCTCATCATCTCTTTTTCTCTGTCTGTTGATGTTCTTTTGTGGTGGGATTTAAGATCGGTTTGTAGTCATTTTTATTACTAAAATCCATGAAGAAAGTCTCATCATCTCGAGTAGCCCTTATTTTCTTAATTTGCAGTGGAGTCTTGCCATCTCTCTCTCTCTCTCTCTCTCTCTCTCTCTCTCTCTCTCTCTCTCTCTCTCTCTCTCTCTCTCTCTCTCTCTCTCTCGGGTTTTCTCTAATTAGTTTTTTTATTTTTATTATTTTTACACGCACACACACACCCCACACTCACGCCGTAGTGGGATTTCACGGATTTCACCACCTACGGGTACTCGAACCCTTGTCCGGGTGTTGAAACTCTTGAGAGTCTACCACCGGAGCAAGAGTAAGCATCCTTCTCTAATTAGTTTATGCAAATAGCCTCTTACATGAATCTTAATTATTGTTTATCTCCTTTCTTGCCAATCAGTGTAAAAGCACTGGGATTATTCAAATGGGTTTTAGTTTAAGTTCTCTGAAAAAGAAAAGAAAAAAAAAAAAAAAAAGGATTCGGAAATGGTTTTTGGAAATGTTCCCACATATATCTTAATAAAGCCTATTCTCAATAATCTTTCCAAGAAGATGGTGCCTGAGATGTTGTTTTCATTGTTCTGACAGCAAGAAGTTCTTTCTTCCATGGTGGTACGATAGACACAAGTGCATTTCAAACCATTTCTTAAATGGTGGTGACTCCTCCAACACACCCATTACAAACATGTATGTCAAATCCAGACCGTCCAAATGATGGGGCACCATTGTGGATGGATCATTGACCAAAAATCATTACCCATTTTATATCATCCACTGATCTTTGACCAGCAACCTTTTTTAACCATCCATTAGCTAGATGGTCAGAATCATCCGATCAGTGCGATAAAATCATGGCCCATGGTTTGATCATTCCCAATCGACATGCACTATGCTAACATGTAGGGTGGATGAATCGCCAACCATCTAAGATCATGGTCTTTGCTTTTGTTTGATTTTTCGTGTTTATGTATGCAGGGATTTAGAAAGATTGTTGCAGATAGGTGGGAGTTTGCAAATGAGTTCTTTAAGAAAGGAAAGAAACATTTGCTATGTGATATTCACAGGAGAAAATCATCTCAAATCCCACCACAGCATCACCACCAGCACTATCATGAATCACCACCCTTGATCAGCTCAGGTGAAATGAACGGTTGGATTGAATCCCCACTACCATCCCCCACACTAGAAACCACTGATTTTCTATCAGCCCTTAGTGAGGATAATCAGAGGCTGAGGAGGAGGAATTCCATGCTCATATCAGAACTAGCCCATATGAAGAAGCTCTACAATGATATCATGTACTTCTTGCAACATCATGTAAAACCAATGCCCTTAGATCAAAGGCCCACCAATCTGGTCCCCAGGCTCATTGAAATGGGCCCTTCTCTTCAGTCCCAGAAACCCCATCTTGGCCTACAAATCAATAGAAATCACGGCGTGGCGGGCCATTCCATTGCACTGTCTGAAGAGCCCAATGGCACCATCAAGCTCTTTGGTGTCCCACTCCACAGCAAGAAGAGATTGCATCCGGAGACGTTCGATCGCGAGGAATCCGGATGTGCGGCTATGATCAACTAGTCTAGATTGATTGAAACCATGATTTATCATCAGATGGTACCATAGCAGGAATTATCAGCACGATTAAGGTTACACAAGCTTCCCATATGTGACAAAATGGCATGCATTAGTGTATTTTCTCTAGTCCATTCATCAGGTGTCCAGCAATGCATGTGCGTTGAATGTAGAGCGTTGGTTTATACAATCATCGATTGTTTTTTGTACATGACCGGCCTGATTCTTGGGCTAGGGCACATCCGTCGTGGGCCCGCCGAAATGTACATCCCAGATCATGTACACATGTGTCATGTTAGCATGTGTGAAGCGTTTCAGTTTGGTTTTTGCCTCATTTGCATGGCAGCGATGGTTAGGTCATGTGACAATCTTTCATGATCAGAGAAGTTAACTTGAGATTTCTTGCTTAATTGCTCTTTTGTGAAATGGGTCTCTTAATCTCTACCATTAAAAGTCTATTAGTTTCAACTGATCAACGGTTGATTGATGATTATCAAGTTTTAATTTGTCTTTGAAACATTGATCTGTTTTTTTCAGACCGAAAGCGATGCAAAACAGTCACATGCAATCGTTGTATTTGAACTTTCAGAGACATGCTTTCTTTCCCGCCAATTTGTCACTTGTGCAGAACATCCAAGCCGTGAAAAATGTGGATCTCTTCATAGGGATCATCTGGAACAAAAACCAGGATGGCCCACTTGTAAGACAGGCTATGCCATCAAAATCAATGGATAGCTGATGGTCTAATCAATGCAGCGTGGTCCACCTAATGAGTGGATTAGTCCCATTTTCACCCCAGATTATCCTTGTGGTGTCACCCATGTTTTACACGGTTTGGATGTTCTACACAAGTGATAACGGTTGCATGTAGCATCCATCCATATTTAGTCCTGATCTAATGATCAGATTGGAATGCGTGGATGAATCTGAACCGTTGTTTTAAGAGTGCGACCGGCCTAGAGAACAAAACAGAGATTACTCACCCCGATTCGTCTGGTTTAAGGGCGTGATGGGCCTGGTAGCTAGCTTTGCTGACCAGGGTAACTGAGTTGACTCGGCCGAGTTGACTGGGTTCAGAAGATATTTATAACCATGATCTGAACCGACCGACCGATAGGCCACCTTACGAATGCCCCAATGGTTAAAAAAATAGTACTAAAAAGAGGCGTTGTTACTATTGGATATTTGTAACTGTTGGATCTGGCTTTTGGACAATTGATCTAGAGCTTTCCTGACCGTTCAATAATGTTGAGAACAGATGTTAAGAACAGCCAATCATGGAGAGTTTTGGGAAGTAGGTCTCTGACTGGTCAAAGAGGTGATCAAATAACTGGACGATCCGGATCCATTTTTAAAGTAACATCGATGAAGGGTTTGCCTGATTATAATTTTGTACCATTTACAAAATCTCCACTGTTTTTGGGATTTAAAAAGACATTAAAAGGAATTTCCAACATAAGCAATTAAAGGTATTTAGAAAATTTACAAATTATTCGTACTTATCATTAGATGATGTGGTGCTTGAATTTATGGAGTCCTTTCTCTTTCTTGCATGTGTAGCACGGTTCATGTGGTACCCACCTCATGACTTTTTTTTCTCTGCATGTAGCACCACAAATCTCTCTTTGAAATAGATTGTGGTGACCCATAGGTGATGTTGGCCACAGTGGGCCGGGCCGAACAAGATGTATGTGTTTTACCTGCACTGTCCATTTTGATAGCTCATTTTAAGGGATAAGCTCAAAAGCACTGTCCAATTTGATAGCTCATTTTAAGGGATAAGCTCAAAAATGAAACAGATCAAAAGCTCAAGTGAAGTATACAGCAAGAGACTGGTGGTGATTAAATGCTCACCATTGAAAACTTCTAAGGGCCACAAAAGCTTTGGATTACCATGATATTTGTATTTTCCTTTCATCCAGGCCCGTGTGACTTTTTTTTTTTTTTGGGTTAGCTTGTTAGTACACACGCATGTGATCAGTACACACACTCCATGTTAGCCACCCCCACTAGGGATGGATACCAAGACCTCAAGCGTTGAAACGAGGTATATCCACTCAGTCTGCCGGTTGAGCTATGGATCTGGGTGTAGGTCTGTTTGACTTGTCGTAGTGGGATTTCACCACCCCTGGATACTCAAACCCTTGCCCAGGTGTTGAAACTCCTAAGAGTCTACCACCTTGCCCGGCCAAACAGGCCCTAAGAGTCTACCACCGGATCAAGAGACCTTATCAAAAGGTTGGATGGCAAATAAACATTATGGTGTGCGCGCCGTGGTAAGGTTTCGATTGTGGGCCTTAGGAAGGTTTCAATGGCAAGTGTCACTGTCATTACTGTTTCTTGTGGTTATGTATGCTTATCATCAGATGGGGTGCCGCCTGAGTTTATGGAGTCTTGGTGACAATAGCCAGCCCCCTTTTATTATGTTTCTTGCATATGTAACACGATTCTTATGGCACTCATGGCACTTCTCTCATTGCATGTACGTAGCACCACATAATCTTTCTCGAATTGGTGGTGACTCCCTAGGTGGTGGTGGGCACTGTGGGATCCAATGAGATGTATGTGTTTTATCTATACTGTTCATTTTAATCCTTCATTCCAAGGCATGAGCCCAAAGCTGAAGCAGATCAAAAGCTCAAGTGGCCTACCTCGCAGGAGACCGTGGTGATTGAATAGTCACCACTAAAAATTTCTTGGGAGCCACGAAAGTTTTAGATGAAGATGAAATTTATGTTTTCCCTTCATCTAGGTCTTTGTATTTTTTTTTTAAAACTTTATCAAAAGGTTGGATGGAAAATAAACATTACTGTGAGCTGTTGAAAAGTTTCAACGGGGCCTTAAGAAGGTTTCAACGGTGGGTGTCATTATCCGGGTGTTGCATGCTTACATATGCGCATGATGCTTGAGTTCATAGTCTTTTATCCGATCAACCTGCCCTGATCTTCTTTCGTTTTTCTTGCATGTGTAACATAGTTCGTATGGCCCCACTCCACTTTCTCTCTTTGTATGTAGCAGAGCATAACCTTTCTCTGGGAAAGAGAATTGGGTGATGACCCTTAGGTGGCCTTGGGTGTTGTGGGACCCAAAAAGATGTATGTGTTTTATCCACCCCATCCATTTTGGTAGCTCATCCTGTGGCATGAACAAAAAAGAAATGACGCAGATCAAAAGCTCAAGTGGACCACACCATAGGAGACCGTGGTGATTGAACACTCACCATTAAACACATCTCACCGGTCACAGAAGTTTTGGATCAAGATGATATTTGTGTTTGACCTTCATCTAGGTCTGATGTTATCAAAAGGTTGGGTGGCACATAAACCTTATCGTGTCATTATCCCCACTGTTTCATGTGGTGTGGTCCACATGAGCTTTGGATCTGCTTCATTTTTACTCTCGTCCATTATAATGAGCTGGCAATATGGATGGATGGTGTGGATATAAAATACATGCATCATGGTGGGCCCCACGGCACCCAACACCACCCACCCAATCAGCTTCTCTCTCTCTCCTGCCATGATCACTGGTGCAAGTTGACTTGTACCAGATCATGGACCTATTCTATGGGTCCCTTAGATTTTTAAGGAAATCAATTAATGAACATGGATTTCTATCATGATCTGAAGCTCAGGTGGGCCTAGTGGAAAACTTAATTAATTGAAGGAGAATGGTAAATGGTAGGAGTGCAATCAATTTACTAATTAATTGAAGGAGAATGGTAAATGGTAGGAGTGCAATCAATTTACACGCAGCCCATCCACCTTTTTAATCAGAACCATTCATCTGATGGGTCACACAATGCAATCCCATGGTGCAAAGATCCCTTAGGTGGTCGATTGGCCCCCATTGTATCATGCAAACAGGCAGAATAAAAACACCAACGTCCCACACTCGATGCGCAGAAGGCCCTTTACAAGAATTAGAAGTAAGATTTCTTGAATCTATTTTTGCACCACAAGTCATCTAAAATAAGGCCCATCAAATGAACGGTTCCGATTACTACTTTTTTATCTGCATGTGCAATGGAGGCCCTGCGGACTACACTTTATTGGTAGTACATAGAACCATAATCTCTTTATTTTCCACACAAAACACTGACATGCAGTGATCTGTGAAATGAATAAAAAGCATATCAGTTTTTTCTCTCTGTGGTTATCCATCAGCCATTTGAAATCTCTCAAACTGAAGTTTTCAATTCCACTCAGGTGGGCCTGATCGAAACTTCGTGATTTGAGCTTTCCATTCATCATAAAAAGGTGTAGATGAATGGACAATGAAAGCGAAGCCTTAAAGAGCACATGTCGCCGGACACCCAGCTATTGTACTGCTGGATGTGGGCCCCACATGGCTGCAATCATTTTGGGAAGATCTGGACCGTCACTATGGCGGGGTGCACTTTGGATGTGCGAAATTCCAAAAGACCACTATAGTTTTTTTATTTTTTTTATTTTTTATAGTATCCCTCTGATTGGTGGATTTTCAAATGGACAGATGAAAAAAAGTTATTCAAGGGTCCAAATTCAACTGGAAGATCTATGGACTAAGACGTCCAATCGGCATTGTTTGCAGGATATCATCCATCCAGGGTATGTCCCACGAGATGGACGGTTCGGATCATCCGATAATGCAGCCATTTGCGCCCATTGAACTACACATGAAGCACACAATGGAAAATGGTAAAGTAAATTGATGTGTATTGGGCCATCATTGCTCCCTTTGTGTTTTACATTTTTCTCAAGTGGAATCTGGACTTTCTTTCCTTTCTGGAAAAAAAAGAAAAGGGAGGGCTTAAAGGGGAGAAACAGTAGCCGTTGAAGCGTGTCCAAAGCAAAGGGGAAAAAAAGGCTGTGAAAAAGATAGAATGATGGGTGGACCACACATTGCTCGGGGAAAGATCACATGCATTCCAACATATATACGGTCTTTAGATTGCCATATCTAAATGTGGCCCACCCATGATGTGTACATTCAATCCACACCGTACATCTCATTTGCTTCCTTGTGGTATCCTTACATCACAGGAATCCGAATCATCTTCATCAAAAACCTATATATTCACTTTTGTGGCCCACCTGAATTTTGGCATGGATCGAGTTTTGGTGTGTCCCTTCATCCTGGTGGGGCAAACTTGATGAACGGGTAGGATGACATGTAAACAACATGGTGGTCCCCATTTGGATGTTTTAGTTCTCCTCCTCAAGTTTCTCCACTGTTCCCTTTGGTGTGGCCTAGTGGGGCCCACCTGAGTTATATGGACTGGCTGGATTTTGGGATCAAGGCCTAACATTGGGGTTGGACAGGTTAGATGTAGGGGTGGTAATGGGCTGACACTGGCCCGGCCCAAAACCTCAGCCCTGGCTCTAGGCCTGGGCTAGGCCTGTAAGTAAAATATTGACATGATCAACGGTTTAAAATGGTCAGGATTTTTTTATTTTTTTTTCCCCCTGAATCCCCTCCATCCATTAGAAACATGATCTCAAATCATAAAGTTCTTTTTAAGTCGCTTGCTGGATAAAATAAGAGAATTATGACAGTGACCCACTTGATGATTAGACAGAGAAAATGGGCTAGTCTGGGCCGTTCATCATCAGCCTGGCCAGACACCAGTCCTAGATTTCAAGCCCAATCCTGACCCTTGGGCTAAGTTCAAGGGTCCAGGCCTAGCCCTATAAGTCGGGCCCATTGCAACCCTAGTTGGATGGCACATACATCACGGTGGGCCCCACAAAGATGGAACTTATGGTAATAACCATCCTATTTGAAGCAAGTGATCATTTTCCCACATTGCTTAGCCATTGTGATCTATTGCTTTTCTTTGTATGAGGTTTTGGAGGATCCTGTACACTAGTTTTCAGTTTCTACAAGTGGGGGCCACAGATGGGCCTTTTAGGAATGGTCCATCTGTGGCGGACCCAACAAATCAGTGGTCTGAATTTCCAACCATGTGTCCCACTCTTCAGGTTTTGGCTTGATATAGACTCACTACCAGTCTTATATATGCAACTTGTCTGAGTCGACTCGACTCAGTCCGTGCTGATCCAGTTCTGTATCACAAATCACCTGACTCGGACGAGTCAGGCCGCGGATTCAACCCTTTTTTCCAGTCAGTAGGGACTCGACACAGGGCCAAACGAGTCCGGTTGAGGCATTTCGTGCATATGCTACCACATCAGCTGCATGGCACATTGATAAGAGATTAGTGTTGAGGATGTGGCTGTCGGCTCTTGTCGCATGGTCTATATACGAGGGAGCATGGTAAAGAGAGGGTATTATCTTTTAGAGAAATTTTTAGTAAAAAAAATGGGAGATATGTAAGTTTTATATTTTTAATTCTTTTATGTTAATAAAGAAAAAAGTTCCGTATTGTTATTTCTTGGACATAAGCATATTGTTGAAATACGCTAAAAAAATTATCTTATTTCTGGCTTATAAACATTTTAGGTTTTGGATATTTTGTGTGGCTCTTTTCTCTTGTAATTTTGCTTTGCTTATATTGATTATGTGTAGGTGTTTTTTTTTTTTTCCACGACTAGTAAATCTCTCTATCATAATGGTTTTACTATATTGAAGTCACAATTCAAGAATTGGTTTAGTCCACTAATTAGGTGGGCCATGTTTAATGAAACAAAAGTACAAATGACAAAAAAAATAAAAAATGCTTTAAGTTTTCTACGCCACCATTAGCTTGATGAGCGGACCAACTTAATTTTTAGATGAGAAAGAGCCATGTGGTCATATGCACATGATGGATGGCTTGAATATTTCACTTGCCTACTACACTACTTGTGTCGTAGATTTTTATAATATGAATGAAAATATGACTAAAGGGTTGGAAATTACGTT
This sequence comes from Magnolia changhungtana, assembly GCA_030180095.1. Taxonomy (NCBI): domain Eukaryota; kingdom Viridiplantae; phylum Streptophyta; class Magnoliopsida; order Magnoliales; family Magnoliaceae; genus Magnolia; species Magnolia changhungtana. The sequence goes on from JASAUF010000319.1 coordinate 194,861, forward strand.
TCCTTCCTCTAAAATTTTCTCTCAAAACTGCCTATTTATTTTCTCAGCTAGCCCGTTGTAAATGTAGTTTTCTTGCCCAATTATCTAGCTGACGTGAAGTTTAGAGACCTTTTGGAAAGAGATATTTTGATATTTTTTTCAAGTATGATGGATGATATATATATAGGTGTGCTTTAAAATTGCATACATTCCATGCTAGAGGATAGCTTTGTCCAACCAATCTAATTTTTGGACTGTAACTTTGTGATAGCGGGCCTTACAATTTAGGGTCCATTTGGATACCACCAAATAAGTTACTTTTTCTACTTGCAGCGGTAGATAAGAAAGTTTGGTTTAAGATCAATTATAAGTAACTTTTTTACTTAAACTTCATATTAATAAGTAGAAATCAAGATATGCTACGTGAGGCATGAGTAGCCCATTTTAAATAACTTATGATCCAAACACCCCCTTTTTAAAGGATTTGTGTAAGAGGTGATATGGTAACTTTTGTTGAGCACCACATGGCGCCCATTGTTTTTTTACATGCATAAGATTCACTTTGTCTATCAGGTGCACCCCTTAATATGGGTAGGGACCAAAAATCAGCCCGATCCATAAGTTAGGTGGGCCACACCATAGGCAACAATATGAAGAACATGTCTTTCATAGGTTTGTGTGTGAAGCTGACCGCGATGTCCATGTTCCGTCCAACTTGGTCATCTAGCTACGTAGTTCTACATAATTTTGGACTATAAACTTAACTTTTGAGAAGCCACATCAAGTGAAGGAAAGGATGCCACACTTTGAGAAATAGTAATTTAAAATTATATCCAAATTTCTTGAGAAAATATGTTATTAATAACCAAACATGGACAACCGTGTAAAATAATGTTTCCTTTCTCATGCTTTTCTTGAAACAAGCGTTTCTTAGGAAATGTTGATGCAGAAATATGGTTAGCCCTCTTTAGACCTGCTTACCTGCACAAGGAAGTTCTTGGCTAAAGCAGGGGACCATCCGATGCCTAAGTTAGGAAAGGGATCTAGGTCTAGTTGAGTATTAAAGGTTTAGATCTAAAGATAGTGGTATCTCTCACCATTAGATATATCTTTATTTATAGTTTAGGAGATGCGGTGGCATAGAAGAGATCTCCCTATTTAGTAGATACGTATTGTAGAGGAATTTGGATTCCGAATGCGCGATGGATCTCCTGAGATCCTCGGCAAAGATCTCGGGATCCCAAGCATGTCGCGGATATCCTCCACAAACCTTTGACGGATCTCTATCGCGATAGATTTCCTATATCTTCAGCTAAAATCTCAGGTGGACGCGGTCAGTGTTCACACCCCAAGTATAGGGTTGTGATGTAGTGATAGACTCGGTAAGACCGAGGTCGAATCCATAGGGACTGAAACCTGTACGTAATCTGAAACTAACTAGAGCTAGAATTAGACTAAGATGAAATCTAAATCGAATGAAATTGAGGAAATAATGGTGAAATATTAATCTAAAATTTAAAGAATTCAAAAGTAGGGAATCAGGGATTCAGAGGATTCACTTGTAGAGATCAGGGAAATCTGCATGCTTAATTTAAGAACTCAGCTGGACTTTAGAGTCTCATCTTCATTCAGTTGGAAGATGTAACCATGAAAATCAAATCTGAACTTCCTTTGATCTAGTTTTCAAGAGATGAGAGGTATAAGAATTAAAATGGATTATATCACCAAACCATGTCCATGAGACAAAGTAAACAACAGAATTAAACCAATCTATAACTAATCAAAAAGATATATGAGGGTTAGGAAGGGTTCCGTCATCCAACCATGTCCAGGAGACAATGGTGAACAACAAGGCTTCCTGACGTCATAATCATAATAAGGAAAAGGAAATACTCAAAGCCATCGCAGATCTATTATAATTTAAGTCACAATAAACCATTAAAAACTGAAAGCAATTCTATTAATCAAACTAAAATCAAAAGAGAGTTCAATTAAAACATGAATCCAAGCCATAGGCACAACCCATCATGCTACAAGCTTCACCTCTTAGCCATAGCTAAGAGGTTTAATTGATCATGACCTGATTAAACTAAAATCCGAAGGAAAACAAAGAGGAAAACTTAAAAAAACAATGAAGAGAAGAAAAATCGTCTCTACATCAACAGCTCTCCCTCTCCCTTTTCCTCCCACGTTTTTCTATTGCCACTGTTAACATGCCACGTTGCCTAAAGTGCCTTCACGGCTGCTCTTGGTTGCCCCGTTTCCTTCCTTCCTCTCTCTCTCTCTCTCTCTCTCTCTCTCTCTCTCTCTCTCTCTCTCAGTTATATAGGTCTTCCTTATGTCGGCTAGAGTCGGACGAACCAACTCTGCTTTTGCACCTTTTCTTGCGCAGTAGACTTATGTTTGGGTGATTTCCTGTTGCAAAAAATATTAATTTTTAAATATAATTTTAAATAAAAATATAATATATATATATATATTATATAAAAAAGTTTTGGAAAAATCTTTTGGGAGTTTTTTTTAGAATAGTCCCACATGGGAAAGGGAAGAGAAAATTTTGTGGTTTATATGAAAGACGTGGAGTATTATAATATTTGCCTACCTAGTCTAAGGACTATGGACCTTGACTGGAACACCCGTGTGCGCGCACTCTCGCTCGCGCTCGGTACAGACACGAGCACGGGCTCAGGCTCAGTACGAGGGCGTGGCATATGAGGCAGTGTGGCTGTAGAGGCGCTAGTGGCGCACTTTGTACTTCGCACATCCACATCGTGTCGCAGAGGGTCGCTCCTTCGCAACCTTGAGCAAACCGAAGCGAGACGTGTGCGAGTCGTAGTGCAACTAAGTGGCTAAGGCGGATGCTTGGCTAATGGGGAGACTAGATGACTGAATGAGAGTCCTCCAATATATGTGTAGAGAGGTCGAAAAGAGTCACATTGCAAAGAAACCGAATAGTTGTGTCATTAGTGCATGGTCCAAAGAAGAATCGTTTGCATGGCTAGTCACTTTGTCTTACAATAGTCAGCATGCAGCAGCTTAATGGCCCATGCACAACAGTCAGAAAACGGCCATAAAACGGCTAGTTTTCTCCAACAGCTAGAAAACGGTAATGGAATTTAATTCCCTGGACCATAACCCCCAGCCACCATAGCCTATAAAAGGAGGGCCTGGATGGGTTTCCAAACCATCTCTCAACCCACTTCAGTAGCCCATACGAATTGAGACAGTCCTCACTCCTCTCCTATACTCCAGTAATTCCAGCAAGAGTTGAACCTTTGCTTGAAGAACAGACCAATGGTATGGTCTAGAACGGTTCAACTGAACCAGTGGCTGAAGACTTGACCAATGCAATGGTCTAAATCAAATAATCTTCTTCTCTCTTTTCTTCTGGGATTTTTCTTTGTATTTCTGCCGGATTGTATAACAGAGTTCCATTTAGTGGGCCTTCATGTTTGCTGAACGCAGACCCACACCAGGCTCGTCGTATCCTAGAAGCGGTTTGCCTGTAACCTATCTGCATACTCAATTCACTTGAGTATGAGCAAATAACACTTTAAGGACAGCATTTCAGATGTGCTTCAGCCTGTCCATATTTCAGATTTATTTACAATTTTTTGTTTCCACACATTATACAGAAACTATATTAATTTGTATAATTTCCAACAATCTTAAAGCATTATTTTATGGCAGCCGACAGTGTTTCATCCATCAAGTTGATGAATCAAGACTTGATACGTCTTGATCGGTTCGATGGAATCAATTTTATGAGATGGCAAGACAAGGTGAAATTTCTTTTAACAATGATTTATTACATATTATATCAAAATTTGCAAGCGCTACCTGAAGCATCCGACAAAGACACACCTGAACAGATGGCTGCCTGCACCAAACAGCCGAAGATGAACTCTTGTGTCAAGAACAAGTTCTGAACACGCTCTCCGACCGCCTGTACGATCTGTACCAACAGACGTCATCAGAAAAGGAGATCTGAGCCGTTTTGGAGTTCAAATACAAGGCTGAAGAAGAAGGAACCAACAAATTTCTCATCGCCAGGTATTTTGACTTCAACATGGTAGATAACAAACCGTTGCTGCCCCAAATCTAAGAACTGCAGCTAATAGTTAACAAAATTAAAGCAATCAAAATTAATCTTCCTGAATCATTCCAAGTTGGCCTATAATCGCCAAATTGCCACCGATGTGGAAAGACTATAGAAAGAAGTTGCTGCATAAAACTGAGGACTACACACTGGAACAAATCCAGAAACACCTCAGAATTGAGGAAGAATCTGTGAAGCGAGACAGAAAGAATGATAACGGGAATGACTCGTCCAAGGTACATGTAGTAGAGAATACTAATAACAAGAATTCCGAGAAGGACGATTCCCTGAAACCCAATAAAGGAAAATTCAAGAAAAATGCCCAAAAGAAGAAAGGAAAGTTCAAAGGCTCATGTCATATCTGTGGAAAAACCGGGCACTATACTCGAGTATGCCAATATCGCAAATCTAAAAAAGAGGCAAGTACAGTAGAAGAAGGCGATATTGTGGCTATGATCACTGAGGTAAATACCATCCAAGGCAAAGTTCCAGGTTGATGGTATGATACTGCCGCTATAGTACATGTGTGCTGCGACAAATCGCCTTCAAAACCTATGAGGAATTGACAGATGGTTAAGAAGTCCAAATGGGTAATGAAGTCCGATCGAAGGTCGCCGGCAAAGGAACTGTCGAACTGATATTCACTTTTGGGAAGAAAGTGATTCTGACTAATGTACTGCATATCCCAAACATGAGGCGAAACTTAGTTTCTAGGGATCTACTGGGTAAACCAGGCATAAGGGTGGTGTACGAGTCAGGTAAACTAATTCTGTCCAAGAATGAGAATTTTGTTGGAAAGGGATATGCTTGTAACGGAATGGTCAAGTTTTCTCTGAATGAAAGTAACATTTCTACGTATATGGTTGAATCCGCTGGACTGTGGCATGATAGACTAGCCCATATAGGGTATAGTACCTTGAAGTTCATGGCTAAGAATAGTTTAATCTCATACACAGATAATGAAACCAATAAATGTGAAGTGTGCATACGATCCAAAATGACGAAGAAACCTTTTCCAAGTGTTGAAAGATTGTCTCAAGTATTGGATCTTGTGCACAGTGATATCTGTAAGTTAAATGGCATTCTTACTCGTGGAGGTAAACGGTACTTCATAACCTTTATAGATGATTACTCTAGATATGTGTATGTATACATATTAAAGAGCAAAGATGAAGCATTAATTATGTTTAAAATATATAAAGCATAAGTAAAGAATCAACTAAATAAGAATATAAAAATTCTCCATAGCTATAGAGGAGGAGAATACTTCTCCAATGAATTCGATAACTTCTGTGAAGAACATGAACTGATACATTAATGTATAAAGCCATATACACCTCAACAAAACGGAATAGCTGAAAGGAAGAATAGAACATTAGTAGAAATGGTCAACTCAATGCTGATAAGAGCAAAGTTACCACTAAGTCTATAGGGTGAGGCACTATTTACAGCATGCCATATAATAAAAAGAATTCCGTCTAAAAAATATAAAATATCTCCATATGAAACATGGAGAGGTAGAAAACTTAACGTAGGATATCTAAAAGTGTAGGGGTGTCTTGCATATTGCAGAACCCCTGATCCAATAGTAACTAAGTTAGGACTAAGAGCTAATAAGTGCGCCTTCGTAGGGTATGCACAGAATAGTAAAGCTTATAAACTTCTAGATATAAAGTCTAATACAATAATAGAATCAAGAGACGTTGAGTTCTTTGAGAACTCACTGTCCTTGGAGTCAAAGGATAATGATGTCCAAACTCCTAATAAAGAACAAGATAACACAGCTCCACAAATAATGGAAACTCCTATTAAACCTCATACGAGTCAAAGAACAAGAATAGAGAAGATTCTAGGAGATGACTACATAGACTCACAACGCGTTATTTTTCATCTCGTAGAAGGAGATAGAGAAAATGTTATAAGAAAAATACCTATACTGATGACTATAGAAGATGATCCTAAAACATATAAAGAGACTGTATCTTCTAGAGACTCAGCTTTTTAGAAAAAAGTTATAAACGATGAAATGAAATTTATAATGTCAAATCAAACATGGAAACTAGTTAACTTACCTCCAGATTCTAGACCTATAGGTTGTAAGTGGGTATTTAAGAAGAAATATCACACTGATAGAATTATCCAAACCTTTAAAGCTCGACTAGTAGCTAAGGGTTTTAAACAAAAAGAATGGATAGACTACTTTGACACATACTCTCCTGTAGCTCGAATAACATCCATTAGGATATTATTTGCGCTAGCTTCCATACATCATCTTCACATCCACCAAATGGATGTAAAGACCGTATTGCTGATTGGTGACCTTAATGAGGAGGTATACATGGAACAGCCTGAAGGTTTCGTTCTACCAGGAAATGAAAACAAAGTATGTAGATTAGTCAAATCTTTGTATGGATTAAAACAAGCACCAAAACAATGGCATGAGAAATTTGATTCCAAAATACTATCTCATGGTTTCATGCATAATGTAGCTGACAAATGCATATATTCTAAAGTAGATGGTAGTTGTATCGTTATTATTTGTCTGTATGTTGATGACATGTTAATAATAAGTAATAAAATGGAAAGTGTGACTGAAACAAAGAGGTTTCTATCTTCTGTATTTAAAATAAAGGATCTTGGACAAGTTGATATCATCATAGGTATCAAAGTTAAAAAATATTGTAGGGGTTATGCTTTGTGTCAATCTCATTATATTGAGAAGATACTAAACAAGTTTAACCATCTAAATATAAAAGAAGCAAAAACCCCATTTGATCCAAGTATCAAGCTAAAAGAAAATACCGGAAGAACAGTTGCACAATTAGAATATGCGAGTGCTATAGGGAGTCTTATGTATGCTATGCAATGCACTAGACCTGATATCGCATATGCTGTGAGTAAACTTAGTAGGTTTACTAGTAACCCCAGTACTGAACACTGGAATGCAATCAGTAGAGTCCTTGGTTACTTAAAAGCAACCAAAGACTTAAGACTATTTTATTCAGAATTTTCTATCGTATTGAAAGGATATACCGATGCGAGCTGGATATCGAGTGTAGGGGACAACAAGTGTACTACAGGGTAGGTATTCACCCTAGGGGATGTAGCTGTATCTTGGGGATCTAAGAAACAAACTTGCATAACGCACTCGACTATGAAGTCTGAATTTATAGCCCTGGTTGCAATAGGCAAAGAGGCTGAGTGGCTTAGGGATCTTCTTTTAGAAATTGCTTTCTGTGTAAGCCTATATCAGCTGTATTACTACATTGTGATAGTGAAGCCACATTAGCCGTGTAACACCCCGAATTTTTGCCAACTTGGAGATAGACGTCCTTAGGCAATGGGTCGATCCTAACACCTTATTAACTTGTCAGAACTCAATCCCAAAGTCTAAAATCGATTTTTAACTCTTTGCCTTCAAAATCTCATATTTCACCACCTTGTTCTTTAAATTTTTCTAAATACTTTCATATTAGACACTAATCCTAAAGTTTAAATGATGAAAAACAATACTTAAATAAAAACTTACTGTAAATGGTAAATACATAAATAAAATGGGTTTTTGACCATTAACCTTTTAAGAATCTCATGATATAAATGAGTTATTTGTATATATCAGTTTCTCCTACCCCAAAATCATATATTACATATCGCGTAACCCATTCCAGATTGAAAGATGCACCCGTTTCAAGTATTAGGTGGCGAAACCACATCAAACGAAGTCGGGGGGACCAAACCGTACAAATTAGGGGGACCCAGAGTGGGCCCCATATGTTTCCAGCACCCCTAGGGTGGGAGGACCTCGACCTTGGGGCGAGCCATCGCCGGAAAGTCCAGAAGTCGGCGAGGACCTCGCCGGTTCCGCAAGGCGTCGCCGTTCTGGCAGGCCAGGTGGCCCGTTTTCTACACTGTTCATCCTACTTCGAAAAATCATATCTCCCTCATTAGAACTCTTATTTAGGTGATTCAAAAGTCAGATTGAATATTGATGAGTTTAGTTTCATATAAAAATAAGTAAAAAATATAATAAAAATTTTATTATAGTTAAATATAGGTCGTTGTGACAACTGTCTGAAAATCATCAGTTTGGACAGTTGCTGCTTCAAGAATTTTTAAAATTTTTCTACAACACGAAATCTAATGAAATTTGGTAGAGATGAATTAGACATGATGAAAAACTACTAAAAAATAATTAAAATAATATACTACTTAAAAGTACTAGAAAGGAGCGTAGAACTGCCTTAGGACCTTATTCTGTCGTAATTAGGGCATAATTTAGTTAAGTACTAAACTGAATAATCAGTAGAATTAGCTTGAATCACTTTTTATATGAACTGTAAGACCCAAAACTTATAGAATCGTTAACACTACATTACCCTATAACTTAGGCTCCATCTCTAAACCCAGTTGCTCTCGGGAGTACCTTGAAACTCCGTATCGGACCTGGACCGCACGTCAAAATTCCATTGACGGCGAAACTATACCGCTATGACCACCTTACTAGGCTTGACAATCATCTCGGAAATCAAGTCCTGACTGTGTACAGAAATGCACAACTTGAGCTAGGAGCAAAGTATGTGAAAAATGCGAATATCTTTAGGAAACGTGTTCAAATTTAAGTGAATTGAGTCGTTTACTTGCAGGCCAAATATAAGGATTCAGACTGTCAGAATTTGATCCAATTACACCCTCAGATCAGGAAAAAATTTTAACACATGTCAATGTACTTGTGTCCCTGATCGAATACTGGTGACTGTTGAACTGAAACTGGTCCGCCACGGTTGATCTGTAAATTCGATTGAACCAAAAACTTAACTCGTCTTAGATCTAATGTCAGAGATCTTAAGTCCGACCGCACACAGAAAATGAGCCTCCAGAAGTGCTCCGTTAGATCGAAACAGCCCCCATTTGGCTATAACCTAAGTATACCATGGCCTTGGGGCCATTCCAACCAATTCTGGGCCTATATAAAGGCATTAAACCCTCTCTCTCTCATGCTATACGAATTTCCAACCCTAAGAGAGAGAAAAGGGAAAAGGGAGAAGGAAAGAGAGAGAAAGTGAGGGAGAGAGTTGGAGTTGCACCTGGGATTCGATCCCTGCCGCTCCACGTGCTTAACCACCACGTTTGTATCGCTAATACGGCGATTCCGATTCTGTACTTGGGTAAGAAATCCTAACCATAACCTGTTTTGGATATTTAAATAGTAGAGATGATGAAATAGTTAACTTATTTCATTCAGAAGGTGACTGTCGTGCCGTAGACAAAGACTCGATATACAAACTGAGTCCATTACTTATTTACTGGTGAAAGGTGCGGACTATAAACGTTTAGGTTATGGTTTTCAAGGCCTTCAATGTCAGCAATGATTTATGTCTGACTTGATTGCTATCACATGTGCTTAGATACGAGGATTTCCGTATATTATGCCTATATATAAACTATGTTGATTTATAATGTTTTCCATGTGTTTGTTGAAATGTCTTAATGACTATGGAATTATGATTTGTGTTTGCCATGATTATTAATTGTGAATGTGTGATGGTTGTATGCGTAACAACTCCTTTGTTAAAGGACTTGTCATAATATATGTTATAACTGATATATTACATGTATATGTAATATGTGTAGTCTAAGTGTTTGATAAAATACCTGAATGAGAAAATGCTTGATGTGATGTACTTAATGAGAGTGTTGAGATAGGATTCTCAATTCCCTTATACATAATTACAGTTTCCTTTATATAGCCTATCTTACTACTATACGATATATGGATGAAATGCTTATATTTGGTTTCATGTGTAGCATGTGTTGAAATGCTCTAATAAGATTTTTACTCAGATTTGGTTGTCACGTGCTGTCTTGGCTATTACATGTGAATGCTATTGTTCTGGAGTGTGTTTGAGGCTACGACATAGTCCAGGTGATCGATAATAATTTTTGAGTTAGTGGACGAGGTCATTTTGCCACACCAGATAGGTTCGAGGCATTCGAGTCGTACGCTGCTAGTCGGCAGTTGTTAGGCCACGCGGAGAGCTTACGCACTTCATGTCGATCAACTCGACGTACGCTCGTACCAGTCGAACTTGTTAAGTAACACGATTTACCCGATGTATGTTCACCATGTATGGACACTATTGCTTGAACCTAAGGTACCAACTTACCAGTGAAAATCCTGTTAACCTTGGTACCTTGATCCTCTAAGACTCATGAGCCAGACATGGTGGTATGGGACACCGTGGTCAAGCTGTCGACCTACACTGGGGCGACGAGCCTCCCCGTAGTGACCAGTGAGTAATACCGTCTCGTGAGCCGAATATGATGGTATAGGACACTGTATTCGAGCTGTCGGCCTACACTGATTAGGTGACAAGCCCTTTGTAGTGACCTCGAGCATACTCTGAGACTGCATCGAGGCGACGAGCCTTTCCGTAGCAACTAGAGTATGAAATAGGCCTACCCCGGCGCAGCCTGACTGTGGTCCCCAGTCAGGTCGGTGACGAGCCTTTAAAAATAGACTGCCAGTTGGTAGTGACCTGAACTTACCTATCGTATGAGATTTACTAGGACTGACGACCCTAGAATGGATCATTGTTTGGGAATTGATATAAGGGAGGTACCTTAGTTTTCCAATCCTACTGTATTAAAAGGACTAATAATAACTTGAAAATCATACTCATGCACCACATTGCATGTGCCGTTTGGCATTGGGTAGAGCACTGAGGAAGTGACTAACATGCCACGACCGTGAGATGAAGATTGCAGAGGGAGTGCAGGCGAGGGCATGCATCCTTATTACATATCATTCTTGCATTAATTAGAGTACTTAGGGATGTTTGATTGTATTACTTTATCATTACTACTTGACTGAATTGATAACATGTTAACCTTTGCTTTATAGCTCCACTGAGTTGATCACTCACTCCCATGTTACGGGACGATGTTTTAAACACCAACCAGACCCTGTTTTAGTTTCAGATAATGGCGATGCTTACGAAGCAGAGCCGAAATTTTATGATGTCGAGGAGAGTTTCTCCTTTATACAGCTATCAGGCGGGTCTATGTAGACCATGTTATGATCGACGGGGTTATAGGGTTGCTGATTAGATGTCATTATACTTTATTTTGCACTCTTGGAATACCCTTGTATATTCATTTTGTTAATTTTTGGAGTATACATTGATATATTTAACCTGGTAACATGTTCACAGTCTGGAGACTTACAACAGTTTATGTATTATATATATATATATATATCTATCACAGTCTTCCGCTAGCGTAATTTAATTATCTCTGGAGTATGATATGTTGTTTTTGTATAATCTCACTCATGTTTAATGCACTAACACGGACAACATTTAATCATCATTATCTATGTTGCATAAGTGATGCGTTGGAACTCGGGAGTGAAGCTTGTGGTCGACCCCCGATTTTCAGGGCGTTACAACTAAAGCCTATAGCGAGACATATAATGGTAAGTCTAGACATATCAGTCTTCAATATAATTATGTCAGACATTGATTCGAGATGGAATCATTGTTATTTCATATGTAAAATCAAGCAATAACCTAGCAGATCCTTTCATTAAACCTCAACCGAGAGAGATAGTAAAGGCTACATCTAGAGGGATGGGGTTGAAACTCTTCAACCAAAGTTCCATCAATGATAGTAACCCAACCTAAAGTCATAAAATCTTTAATTTTAGGTTCAATGGATAAGAACAAGTCACTGATATGTGGAAAGTTTTCAACACTAAATTATAAAACCTCATCCATAATAGATAAGTGTTGAGCGTTACGCAAGAGGGTTGAGTCTTAGAACTCTTAATGAAATCCAGTCTATAGGACAGGTGTCTTATAGTAATGGAGACACTGGAAGGATTTCACCTATATGAACGTAGAGATGGTGCCGTCTCTCATGAGAGTTAGGAGTTTTTCTCTCGGGATCGTTCACGAATTAGGATAAGCACATGGTCATTAATCATGCTGAGCAAGATTATGAGAACTCTAACAAACACATAGCGAATATGTGTGTGGTTTCTCCGACTCTGTTATCTAGGAATAACTGGTTCAACGCTATGGCTACCAGTCATTTTGATAGAGTTTTGAGATACTTACACTAAGGGAAGATTAAAATCGAAAGATATCTTTCTTTATGCATATAAGCTGATTATTCTGGTAGAAATGTTTAACCGAGAAAATATATTTTTAAAATCAAGTGGGGGATTGTTGCAAAAAATATTAATTTTTAAATATAATTTTAAATAAAAATATTATATATATATTATATAAAAAAGTTTTGAAAAAAGCTTTTGGGGGTTTTTTAAGAATAGTCCCACATGGGAAAGGGAAGAGAAAATTTTGTAGTTTATATGAAAGATGTAGAGTATTATAATATTTGCCTACCTAGTCCAAGGACTATGGACCTTGCATGTTCCAATGCTACGCACTAGAACACCCGCGCGTGCGCTCGGGCTCGGGCACAGGCACGATCACGGTCACAGTCACGGTCTCGGTCTCGGGCATGGGCACGGGCACGGGCACGGGCTCGGGCTCGGTGCGAGGGCATGGGCATGTGAGGCAGTGTGGCTGTAGAGTCGCTAGTGGCGCACTTTGCACTTCGCACATCCGCATCGTGTCACTCCTTCGTGACCTTGAGCGAACCAAAGCGAGACGTGTGCGAGTCGCGGTGTGACTAAGTGGCTAAGGCGGATGGCTGGCTAATGGGGAGACTAGATGACTGAATGAGAGTCCTCCAGTATATATAGAGAGACTGAAAAAACTGTAACAGTTGTGCATTAGTGCAGGGTCCAACCGTAACTATTGCATGACTAGCCCAACAACTAGAAAATGGCTAGCTGCTGTCTCACAACAGTCAGCATGCAGCAGCTTAATGGCCCATGCACAACAGTCAGAAAAAGGCCATAAAATGGCTAGTTTTCTCCAACAGCTAGAAAACGGTCATAGAATTTAATTCCCTGGACCATAACCCCCAGCCACCATAGCCTATAAATGGAGGGCCTAGATGGGTTTCGAAACCATTTCTCAACCCACTCCAACAGACCCATACGAATTGAGACAGTCCTCACTTCTCTCCTATACTTCAGTAATTCCAGCAAGAGTTGAACCTTTGCTTGAAGAACAGACCAACGGTGTGGTCTAGAACGGTTCAACTATACCGGTGGCTGAAGACTTGACCAGTGCAGTGGTCTAAATCAAATAATCTTCTTCTCTCTTTTCTTCTGGGATTTTTCTTTTGTATTTCTGCCAGATTGTGTAACAGAGTTCCATTTAGTGGGCCTTCGTGTTTACTGAACGCAGACCCATACCAGGTTCGTCGTATCCTAGAAGCGGTTTGCCTGTAACCTATCAGTATACTCAATTCACTTGAGTAGGGGCAAATAACGCTTTAAGGACAGCGTTTCAGATGTGCTTCAGCTTGTCTATATTTCAAATTTATTTACAATTTTCGGTTTACACACATTATACAGAAATTATATTAATCTGTATAATTTCCAACATTTCTGGGGGAGGAACTATCCATGTTACCCATTCTGTCTTCATGGTTGGGATCAAGACCCCCTACTCGATCATTTGGACGGTTCGGATCATTGATCCGGACGTGATCAAGGTCATACAATAACCCACTGTTGTGCAATCAGCGACCGGTTGTTGCACTATGTTTTACACAACCAAGATTGCAAACCAGCTTACGCAGCTGCTTAGTGGTGCCCATGATCACAGTCGACGGAGAAATCCACTCTGTCCATTGGATGCGCCTCGAAATTCTAATAAAAAATGGACGGTTTTGGATTGGATTTGGTGTGGCCCACGGGATCAATCACGTTGCACTATTTTGAATGCTGCAAAACAGTCCTCTTGTGACCTCTATAGCGGGCACGTGCGCATGTGAGATTACCCAAATTGAACATAGGTTTGACTGTTTTTCGCCCCTCTGCGTGATAGACGGCTTGGATTAACCACATGAGCTATGATGGTGGCCTACAGCAGCTCGCAGGGAGGTCATGCGTCCGCATGTCCTGCGTAGGAGAAAATGGTAATTCCCATTTTTGGCTGGGAGTCGAGTCAACGCATGCTGACCGACTCCCTTAATTCGGTGCACCTCAGGTGCGTATGTATTGTGCAGTTACTCCATGTGCATGGGGTCCACAGTGATGCTAATGAGAAATCTGCTCTGTCCATCCCTTTCCTCATTTAATTTAAGGGGTTGAGACCAAAATCGAAGCATATCCAGAGATCAAGTGGGCCCCAAATCACTGATATATGGGATGATCTGTCCGTTGGAACACTTTCAGATGGATCTAAGGGCTAAATTTCGACGTGTATGGTTAATTTAGGGTCCTCAGGCCAGATATAATTTTTTAAGTCAAACGGATGGCGGGAACCCTATGATCTTACATTATGGACGACTTTCAAGGCCGTTTAAACTCAATCACTTGATTTTATCGGATCTTTGACATGTAAATTCCTTGATCTTGGTCCCCTGAGGTCTGTTGCTTGCCTTGGTGATTTTAGAGCATCAAATGCACGCTTTTAGTACATTTTTCCAGTCCAGGGTCATAAATACACCTTGCAACAAACACAATTAAAACAGGTCATTAAACAGTATCATGCTCGTAAAATTAGGTAATACATGGGGTCTAATATGCAATATTTGACCCTCAACAGTCAGACCTTAATAGGAAGTGTTCACAGCCCAAGTATAGGGTTGTGATGTAGTAATAAACTCAGTAAGACAGAGGTCAAATCCCAAGGGACTGAAACCTATACGTAATCTGAAATTAAATAGAATTAGAACTAGACTAAGATGAAATCTAAGTCAAAATATTTTGAGAGCAATTGTGAATTGATTAATTAAGAACTAATAAAAATAAAGGTGGGAACTAAGGTGTCAAGGATCCACTTGTAGCAAATGGGGAAGCTACCTTGCATTAATTTAAGGACACAACAGGAATCAGAGTCCTATCCTATCCAATTGGTACGAAGAGATTTGTCAGATCTCAGAACTTCTTATGGATCTAATCATCAACAGATAAGATTGGTGAAGATTTGGAAGTGATTCCGTCACCTAACCATGCCCAGCAGACTATGGAAAACAACAGCAATTTACCAATCTTACAGCCAATCATAAGAGAATTATGAAAGTTAGAAAGGGTTTCGTCACCCAACCATGCCTAGGAGACAATGGTGAACAACAGGGCCTCCTAGGTTCACAATCTCATAATGAAAAGAACATACTCAAAGCTATTGCAAATCCATTATAATTTAAGTCACAACAAACCATTAAAAACTAAAAACATACCTTTCTAGTCAAACTAGAATTCATAAGAGTTCAATAACATAAATCAAAGCAAAGCTAACTCCCCAATCACGCTACAAGCTTCACCTCTTAGCCCTAGCTAAGAGGTTTAGCCAACCATAATTAGACTAAAACACTCAAAATCTAATAAAGAAAATAGGAAAATAAAGAAAACAAAAAGAAAAAAAATTCTAAACTAACAACTCTCTCTTTCTTGTGCACGTCCAAAAGATGCCTGAATCCCACGGCTGCTCCTCTCTTTTATAATCGTAGGAAGGTCGGTGGAAGGAAGTACTGGCTGGAGTCGGTTGAAGTCGGCAGAAAGAGTCATGCGTAAAAGGAGTTTGCGCAGCCAGTTACGTAGCAACGCAAAGACCATCTTGCGTTTTGATTTTGCTTTTGGGATAGCTGAACATCTCAGTTTCTATTTGTATTCATAGTTATGGTCGTCTCCACCTTCCGCAGCCTGTGAACAGTCCAGATCGGCCATCCGATCAACGGTGGTGGGCCACTACTTCCCGGATCATCCGAAACTCGTGGATGGGCGTTCCTTACGCACGACAACTACGCTGGACCCTGTGGGGTCCACTCTCAGTGATCTTCCGGTGAATCCGCGTTGATCATTGGATTCATAGGGTTGATTTAGGCCAATCTTCCAAATTCTATGTGGATCTGAGCTTTGGGTGGACCACACCACTAATCAACGTGGCAACTGATTCCTTGCTTTGCATTCCTGATCGTATACATGGTTGCAAGAAATTGATTAGGTTTTGGTCGATTTCTCCTCCTGAGCACATTGGATGGCTTGGATCATCCGTCCAGATGATGAAAGTGGGCTAGCAACGTCTCAGCGGACGGTCGTGCGTGAGAGAGAGCAGAGAGTCTCTGTCTTTGTTTAGGAAAGTCAATCAAACTGACTTTGACCGTGCGAGTAGGTCCAATGCACGTTGAGTGCACTTGTGCACTATGCACTGGCATAGCCAGTTGGGTCCATGTGTAGTGTTTATGAGAAATCTTCTTCGTCCAACTGTCATGTCTTGTCATATGATGGGTTGAGAACAAATTTGAAGCATATCCAATTCTCAGGTGGGCCCCAAATCAGAGATTTATAGGCTGATCTGTCCGTTGGGCCTCTTCCACAGGGATCTGAGGCCTGAAATTTGACGTGTACAGTTAATTTATGGTCCTCAGGCTAGATATAAAGTTTCAAGCCGAACGAATGGTGAGAACCCTGTGATCTTGCATTTAGGATGACTTTCAGGCCTCTTTAGTGTGAAACACGTGATTTCTTCGAATCTCGGCCGTGTAAATTCTTCGATCTTCGTCCCCTCAAGTCCATCCCTTGCCTTGGTGACTTCGGAGCGTCAATTCCATGCATTTAGCATCATTTTCAGTCCAAGCTTCCTAAATTCACCTTGCACCACAAACACGATTAAAATAAGGCATTAAACAGTATCATGTTCATAAAAGCAGGTAATAACTAGGGTCTAATATGCAATATTTGACCCTCAACAGGAGGCGGGCTGAGCCGACCTGGGACATGCTCACCTAGGCCATACTGGCCTGGGTCATACCGTCCTGGGTCGTGCCGACCTGAGTGATGTCGACCTGGGTAATGCTGACCTGGATAATGCCGACTTATCTCCTTAGTCAAACAAAGGAACAAAGCTCTCCTGACGAATTCTGAAGATTTTTGAATCGATGGAGGTGGTGCTCTTGCGGGCATGTTCTTTGACCAGGAACTTTGAGTATTAAGGGGATTCCCATGGTGACCATGCTTCTTCTTCTTTTCCTTCCTTCTCTATCTCTTTGTCGTGGAGAGGGAGAATAGAATGATTTATTGTTTGCTTGGTTGAGTGTGAAAGGTTCCAACCTGACCTTTTTTTATAGGTCGGTCCGTTGTTTCCCACAACAGGAAACATTTATAGAGCTAAGCAAAACTAGATTGTAAGGAATACTCTGGAGCCACATTTGCTACAATACATCTCAACATGGTCTTATGTCCATCCTGCGATCCTAGATGTTGAATGGGTTTTGTCGCGATGACCTAAGCCATCTATATGATGGGGTTTATTGCGTATGCAATGCTAAAATAATCTTAAAATAGAACTTTTAATTATTTAATATATACCTTAACTGATGTTTTCTGGGTTATGACATAAACGTCTAATACTAAAGTTTTTTATTTTTTTGGGTATCATCAATCCAAGGTGAGGATTATCATAAAAATAATTTAGCTCATTGCAACGTAACATCACTCCAAACACTAGCATGAAAAATAGCAATACATCTAAATGTATGTAGCAAGGAAGTGAAGAAATTGATTGCTAGGATTTTTTGGATAGGTGTAATCTAATGAGCCATCCATGATGGTACCCACCAGATGGAGAGATCTGATTGAAACATGATTGTTACATGTGTACTGTGGAGAGATGATTTTGCTTATGGTGTGTTATAGAAATAGTGCTACTCTCTCAAATTAAGACAAACTTTAACTAGAAATCGGCAAATTTAAAAACAAACTGCACTAACGGGTCACACATTTTTAAAAACATTGAACTGCGGATTACAAATTCAAACTTAAATTTGTAGAGTTCAAGTCAAGTAACCATATTTATCACACTGTGTGTTGTTTTCTAAAATCTTTTCCACTTCTATGAACAAAAGAGATGGTTCTTTAGTATGGAATTATACGATACACACCTCCCATGGACCTACAATGGCTTGCTAATCCCAGTTTGAATGGAACATGCGGCAAATAATTCTTAATTGAAACATTCCAACGATTGGATTGGAGCTTTATTCGGTTGAAATGTGGGTTATTTTTGTATATTCTTTTGCAGTAGTTTGTTGTCCACGAAACAGACGATTAAAATTGATGGTAGAAGTTTAGAATTCAATGGTTTGGATTATCGAACCATGGGCCCTACTTCTCACGATTCGAAGTTGGCATCCACCATGCAAAAACACCAAATTGATTATGATAGAAGGTGCTGTTAATTAATAAATCTGGACCATGCAGCTCACGGGCCAATTAATCAATGTCTCATATTTCTATAATAATGGTCAATAGAATAGATATTTCAATTTATTTATGACAAAATGGTCCAATCATGGACCATTCATGCCTCCTAGAAATAGCTTTGGTTGAAAAGATTATTGGCCATTGGATGATCCGTCGGAGCCATGATATGCTGCAAATGGATGGTTACTATTGAAAAGACTTCTCCCATTTCCCGGCTATCTAGAAACACCAATGATCTGTTGAGTAATAGCAGGTTAAGGGCTGTTTGTTAAATTTGAAATCCGATGTCTAAATCTAAAGTCTAAATCTGAAATTTGAAATCTGAAATCTAAAATCTGAAGTCGAAAAACTAATAGTGAATCTAGAATAACTTATTTGTTAACTAACGTCTAAAATGTTTGAAATATATTAATTTGAACATTTACGTATACAAAACAATTGTGATTGAATCCCTACCTTTAAAAACTCCATAAATTTCACTGAAATGTTTATTTGTCATCCAACGTATTAAAAAAGTCACAAATAGCTAGATGAAGAGATGACATAAATACAAACATGATCCAAAGCTTTTGTGGCCCAAAAGAATTTTCAAATGGTCAATCACCATTATTTCCTATACAAAGGTCCATCAAAGATTTGAAGCTAATTTATATTTTTGGATCATGCTCTAAAATAAGCTTTCAATATAGATGGACCGTATGGATGTAGTCACATATATCATAGTAGGCCTCAGAGTCAGGGTCCCACCCACCTCGGTGGATTCGGGGTTGCACCAAATCCACTCCCCCATATTGGGGAGGCAGATTGGCTAGTTACCCTGCCACTAGCCAATGGCTATTGGTCAGTGTTCTGTGGGCTCCACCATGATGTATTCATTTCATCCGCTCTGTCCATATATGTTTACAGGTCATTTTATGGCATGATCCCAAAATTGAGGTATATCCAAAGCTTTAGATGTGCATCTTTTTTCTGATCATGCTTTAAAATGATATAGAAAAGTTGATAGACGGTGTGGATTTAACACATAAATCATGGTGGGCTCAGAGAAGTGCCCCATGTTAAAAGTTACGATGTGTATAAGGTAAGAGAGAAAATCTTTGTCGCAAAGGATAATTTTGGATTTAAAAAAATAATCACGGAACGCATTCTTGATTCCCCATTAAGCTAGACTTCTATCACAGAAAAATTTCGACATAAAATGGTGGAGCATTTTCCTTCTTCCGCGTTAACAAACACCACTAAACATGGAACATTTTCGAAATTCCGCGTTAAGTACAAAAATTTAACGTTAACAACAGACCCTAAGTGTTTTTTAAACATGTGGTAAACAACAAAGGTGGAAAAGTTCTTTCTCTATATTGAAGTTTTAATTAAGTAGCATAATATGTTTTTTTCTTTTTCTTTTTCTTTTAGGGCATGTTTAAGATACCACGTTTAAGTTACTTTTTAACTTATGTTAAATTATTAAGTTATTTTTTCACTTAAGTTAGTTTGGTAAGCATCATCGAAAAAATAACTTAAGTGCTGAAAGTTACTTATCTTTATAAGTATTTTTTTAAAAAGCTTTTTAACTTATTATTTTTAGATCTATATCAAAGAAGACTCTCTCTCCCGAACCATAGCAAAGGAGGCCCCATGTGATGAACTATACACATCGAAGGTGGGGTTCACACGATGGACAATCCATGGCAAGGCGGGCCACACATGATGGATTACCTCATATTAATGTGGGCCCACATAACGGATGGTCTACATCAAAGGTTAGCCCATAATAATAAATAGCCCACATTCAAAGCTGGCTGGTACAATGGATAGCCCACTTCAATGGTGGGGCCTACATGATGGACGGTCCACATAGTGGGTAGTGGGCATTGAAGTTGGGCCCCACATGACGAATGGTCCACATCAAACGTCGGCTACCAATGATGAATGGCCTGCATCCAAGGCGAGTCCCACATAATGGGCAACCCAAATTGAAGGAGGGGCCCACATGATGGACAGTCCACATCAAAGGTGGGCTCCATGTGATGGGCAATTAATAATAGTGGGCCTCATATGGTGGATGATCCACATTAACGTGGGTTCCACATGATGGATGGTTCACATCAAAGGTCAGCCCTGATGGAAAGTGGCTCATATCCAAGGGGGCCGCCACATGATGGATGACCCACATCAGATGTGGGGCCCATATGATGGACGGTCCAAGTCAAAGGTGGGCTCTACATGATGGGTGGTGGATATTAAAGGTGGACCCCATATGATGGATGACCAACGGCAATGGTGGGCCCTACATAACGAGCGATGCACATAAAAGGTTGGTCCCTAGTGATGAATAGCTCACATCCAAGGTGGACCCCGCATGATGGACAATTCAAATCAAAGGTGGGCCCCACACAATGATTAATCGACATCTAAGGTTGGCCCCAAATGATGGATAATGGATGGGAGGCGGGCCGAACAAACTGGAGGGATAATTACTCATGATGTTGGAAACCAAATATGCTTTCTATGTTTTGGCTAATATGTTGTTTGCCAAACATATTTACCTACTCAAGAAGTAGAAACCAAAATAAGCTACTTATAGCATAAGTAGCTTAAGTAACTTAAGATCCAAATGTCCCTTTTAAGTCTCCCAATAGTAATTTTTCTCTGTAATTACTTTCACATCTCTTTTCCTCTCCTAAAAACACAACTATCAGTGACAATGGGTTAGGTTTTGGTCAAACTAGCCCAGGCTAGTTACTTATATCCTATGCCCAAGCTCCTCTAAATCCAACATGAGAATAGCATGGTGGGCCTAAGCCTGAGCTCAAAAAAATTGGTTGGCTTAGGGTTGACCAAACCTGACCCAGATATTAGTAGAATCCCAATTTCTCAAATAAATGTTCCTAATCTATCCGTTGATCATGTGGGCCACAATGCAAAAGAAACGCTTAAAAGGAACAAATTAATGGCATACACTCGAGAAGCTTAAGTTGCTTAATCAAGGATTATAATAACATTTAAAGGATATATCATCATCATCTTCTTCATCTAAGTCTCATCCCAACTAATTGGGGTCATTAATCCTTTTATGCCATTTCACTCTATCAAGGGCTGCGAACTTTAATTAGATCATAAGCCCTTAACTCTTTTCATACCACTTCCATCCATGTTTTTTCAAGCCGTCCCCTTGCATATTGGCTAAGGATATAAGATGTACATATGAAGTTGGGTCAAACCAAGCAGAGTTAGATTGGGCTAAAATAACTTGAGCCTAAGCCCATTTCTAAAAATTGATTGGACCATGCATGTCAATAAGCCTGGTTCAAAGTTGAGTTGTGCTCATCAGCCCACCCCACCCTTACCTACAACCACATATAAACAATATAACTCAAAAATAAACTGTCCAATTGGTAGCACCACTTCATATGGATAGTAAACTAATATAAAATAATGAAATGATGTTTTAATTGTTAAATTCATGGATGTATAATGGACAATAACTTGAATATTTAATTTCAATTCCAAAATAGCACAATATTTTTTTAAATTGAAGTTCCAAACTATTTAATATTAACTATGAATTTACAAAATGGGTTAAATTTTTTATATAGAACTTGATGTGGGGAAGAGCGTGAAAGGATAAAGAGAAAGATCGCCATCTTCCTCAAGTGAATAAGACCTTGAATCCACAAAGTGTAGTGGCTCTTTGAATCCATAAGAGTTAAAGAATCCATAAGAGTTAAGTAAAATGAAATATACTATATTGAAATTTGTCTTTCAAACGAGATTATAAATCTTTAAATAATAAAATAAAATTCTAATTAAGAAACCTAATGTAAATAAATTGAAACTTTCTTAAAATAATAAAACTTGGTAAAATAGAGAGTTCTAATTTAACTACGCAGTATGATTCCTAGTATGATAAGAAGCAAACCCTAGGAAAACACTAAATACTAAAACTCTAAGGATAAAAAGTTAAGTCTAATTTAAAACTTATTAAAAATAATAAGTTTTCCAAAAAATGATAGACTTGAGTAGTAAGGAATCATTTTCTTGTGAAACAGAGCGACGTGACATGCTTACGGGCATTGGCTAGCCCCAGAACGAAATTTCAGTTCAAATTTATAGGTCACGCATCCCGTAACTCATTCCAGATCAAAAGTTATGATTGATTTATAGTTTACACTTTAAATAACATTTTAAAAAAATCCAAAATGAATTTCTTTGATTCAGACGTACCTAGGGCCAACTACATCATGCTCTACGTAAGATTGGTCCCAAATCTAACGAATTATGTCCGCTTCCATTTGAACTTTTTTCGATTCATCTAGGCTAAGAATAGATCTGCGGCCATTCTACATCAGAACTAAACTATCATTTTTAATTAAGTGCAAAGCCATGACAAAAAATGCTGGTTACGTTTAAACAGGCCCTTAAGGAACAAAGATTAATTATCTCTAATGAATTATTGTGTGGTCCAGGTGCACACACCTGTGATCACAAATGACCCATGAAGTGGGACCCACAGTGGTTGAGCTATGGCCAAGAGTGACAAAGATAGGATGATCAAAGCCCACCTCCATTGGGCGATTCAGGACCGAATGACCTTATAGGAACGGTTTGGGTGTTGGATCCAGCAGACTTTTAGGCTCATATGTTAACATGAGCTGACAAAATAGATGAACAGTTGGATTTCTAACAAATGTTATTGTGGGCCCCACATAACTTCCCATCACAGACAATCTGCGTCCGGAGTGCCTGCCGCCACCTGCCGTTGGAAGCTAAGTGAGGCCCACCACGATCATGAGAAATCTACTCCATCCATCCGTTTTATCATTTTACATAATAAGACCAAAAATGAGATGGATTCAAAACTTAAGTGGGCTGCATGATAAGAAATAGGGGCATTGAAACATCCATGGGGCCACATAAGCTATGTATCAAGATAATATTTCTCTGTTTTCCTTACGAACAGCTTGGATGGCACATAAACATCAAGGTGGACCTGGAAGGTTTCGATGGTAAGCGCTCCCCTTCGTACTTTTTCCTGTTTTGCCACTTGAGTTTTGGATCCATTTCATTTTTGGGCTCGTGTCTTAACATGAGTTGGCAAAATGCATAGACAAGGTGGGTTTCTCACAAAGATCACAATGAGCCCCAGCTCGGGGGTCCCAGCCAATACGCATTCAAAAGGAAGCCTGTAAACTCACCTAAGGGTCTGACATGTTTCAAAAGAGGGATGGTTGGATAGAAATAGCCAACAACCCACATTCAACAATGAGTGGACCAGCTAACTCATGGGGACTGCATTTTCCACGCTTGCTGCAGATGATGAATGGCCTGATCTTCTTGGATTCGATAGTGACCACTCCGGTACCAACATGTGGGCTCCACCATGATTTATGTGTCCATCCAACCATTTTGCCAGCTCAATGCGGCAGGTCAAAATCTCAGGTGAACCACACTACATGAAACAGTTGCGATTAAACGCTTATCCTTAAAAACTAAGGCTCACTTATAATGTATATTTACTGTCCGATCAGAAGGTCATAAAAACTTGAATGAAGGAAAATCACAAATATCAACTTGATCAAAAACTTTTATTACCCTCATGAAGTTTTTAATTGTGGTGGTTCAATCATCCTTTTTCCTATGACATGGTCCACTTGAGATTTGTATCTTCCTCTTTTTTTAGCTCATAAGATAAAATGAACTGGAAAATGAGATGATAACGGGGATAAAATACATATTTCATGGTGGACCCCATAGAGCATAGATACTGGAAGTATCACTACCCAATAAGAATATTCCTTATTCTTGCCCGGGTGGTAGAGTTTCAACACCAAGTTAAGGGTTCAAGTACCCGTGAGTGGTGAAATCTCATTCTTGCATGTTGACACTTAGACCATTATCTATCTTGGCAAGGCTATATGGTGCCCACTGTGATGTATGGGTTTTACATATGCTGTCCATCCATTTTTCGAGATCACCAAAAATAAGGCAAATACAAGATTGAAGTGGCCCACACAGTGGGGATTGAACCCCCACCATTTTAGCTTCTTATATTTGGTGTTTTTCTTTCATCCATGTCCATATGACTAGAGCTATAAACTAGTTGAGTTAGCTCGGTTAGGTCACTCAACTCGACTAAAAAAAGCTTGACTCACCTAGGCTTGAAATCAGATTTGGACCATGTTGAGCTAGATTTTGGAGCTCAAAAAAATTTAGAGTTGAGTTCAAGTTTGCCCGAGCTCAACAAGACCCGGATAGAACCTCAACTCGAATCAACTCGATGACTCAGTTATTTTAATATTAACACCGTTCGCCGAGTGTTTGATGAAATGACTCAATGGAGTGTTGTTTCGGGTGCATATATTATCCCCAGGATGGTTGATGACGAGAAATGAATGAATATGAAACAAAGCACAAAAAAAAATAAAAAAAATTATATTATAAAATTATTCTTATATCTTGATTTTGATGTTACACACGGAGTGTTTGATGAAATACACGTAAATTACTGCTACTATTTTGTATTACATGAGAAATTGAATATACACTTTATATGTTTAAGAAAATGTCTTACGGCTTCAATTAGCCTGCGTTGTTGACTGAACTGAGCCGATTAGCCAGTCAAACTTGAGAACCGAGATGAGCTGAATTCAAGCTAGGGTTAGCCACCGGCCGAGCGGAGCCATGCCAAGCTCGACTCGCTTCACTGTGCCAAGTGTGACTCGATTCGTGTACAGCATGGCCTTATGAGCAATGTTAAAATAAATATCACCGGTAGGGCTCACATAGTACTGACCAGTACCGACATTTGTAGGGGTCGCTACCGATTCCGATTCCGAGTATTATCTTCCCATCGCAGCCGCGAATCGCCGCCTTAATTTATCTCCCGCGAATCGCTTCAGCATTTCCCGATGAAATTAAACCCCTCATAGACCCTCTCACTTACAGAGGCTGTATCATAATTTATAATACGTCCACTCTTTTACAGCCAACATATCATCAATATCATATCCTATTCGTAGAAAATGTGGGAAACACCATGATAATCACGTTATATGAAAATCATGCTGAACCACCTATACATATGGACACAAATTCAGTACAATGGACAGACAATGGTTTGACTTAGTTAATTTTGTGGCCCATAAATTAATTAAATCATCCTATTTTTATTAAACAGTGATAATACGTTGAGTGTAACCTTTTCTACGGATTGGATATTTCATGAAAATTTAATTTTTAATGAAAAAATAGGATGTATTATAACTTATGGTACAGCCTCTGTGTATGATCATTTTAGAAATCAGACTCTTTGAAACCCTGCAATCATTTTCAGTTTTTCTCCTCTCTCTTCATCGACCCATTTCAATCCTCTAAATCTAGTTTTCTTCCAATTTGGAAGTCGAAAACTCTAATTTTCAGCAGATTCTATAATGCAAGGAGCAATTGCATTCAATTCCCTGTCATACCCAAAATCAATTTCTGCTAAGAAAGGAAGAAAATTCTATGATTTCAAGAGCAGGGGTTTAAGCTTATCCATTTCTGCAGTCTCCCAAAGTGGTAATTCTCAGAACCCTAATTTTTTGGAATTCTTTTAAATTTATTTTTATTGTTGAAAGATTAGGTCTTTTTTATTTTTTATTTTTTATTCCTGAAATTTGTGAAAATTTTGAATTTTTCAGAATTTGGGAATTTTTGGAAGTATTTGTTGTTTTGGGAATTTGTGGTCGTTTTTGAATTCTGGATTTAATCTGATTCGGGTTTTCTAATTCACGATTGAAATGTGGCGGTTTTAGGGATTTATATGGAAATATCGGTTTTTTGGGCAGGAAATTCATGTTGTATAATTGTATTCTGTTTTTTATATATATATATATATATATATATATATATATATATATATATATATATATATATATATATATACACGCACACACTTTTTATAATAACTTCTGATTGGAATGTGGCAATTTTCAAGGATTTACATGACGATATTGCTTGTATTGGGGAATTCATGTTGTATTTTGGGCAAGTTTTTGAATCTGGTTTGGGTTTTTGTATTTGTGATTGGATTCGATTGAAATATATGGTTTTGGGTGGGCGCGGATTTTAAGTGAGTCTGAGGTGACAGCTTAGTGGGTGAGTCCCTGACCATGGGGCCCACCTTGATGTATGTGTTTTATATCCACTCCGTTCATCAGTTTTTCCAGCTCAGTTTAGGGCATGGTCTCAAAAATGAAGCAGATCCAAATCTCAAGTGGACCACACCACAGGAATCAGTGGTCATTGACCATTAAAAACTTCTTGTGGGCCACAAAAGTTTTGGATCAAGCTGATATTTGTGTTTACCCTTCATCCAGGTCTGTGTGACCTTATCAACAGGTTGGATGGCAAATAAACATTACGGTGGGCCCTAGGAATTTTTTAATGGTGGGCATTCAATGACCACTGTTTCATGTGGTGTGGTCCATTTTGAGGTTTGGATCTGCTTCGTTTTTTGGATCATGCCCTAAAATGAGATGGAAAAACTGATGGATGGAGTGGATATACAACACATTCATCATGGTGGGCCCCACGGTCAGGGGCTCACCCACTAAGCCATTATCCTTGACTCACTTAATCCGAGCTGGTTTTGGGTAGGGGCGTTAACTAGCTGGGTTAGGGCTGGGCCAAGTTCTGTCCAAGCCCAGGCCGTAATATTCAACATAGGCCTGAGCGCAGCCTAAGCCCATGATGAGCCAAAATAGTCCAACTTGTGCTCAGCCCAAGCGTAAGCCTGAGTGTTTCTTAGGTGGATCACAATCTACAAAACAAATAGGAGTTGCACAACAAATTAAATGAGGATTTTTACATATTGTGTGTATTACAAAATTGCCTTTGCAAACCCTGATGGGCCAGGCCGGTCTGGATTCAGGCTGGGCCGACGGGATGTTGTACATGGTTCAAACCTAGCCCAATTGTGAAACATCCCCAAAGCTTTTAAGTGACACTTGGAATGCACAATTGTCAATCCGGGCTGTCCATTCTTTCATTCAATTAGGGACGAGCCATGGTGCAAAAATAATGTGAATCAGATGATCTTAAGCATCCAATGAATAGCATGGAAAATGGATAGTTAAGATTCAACAGAGAAACAAAATAGGTCCAATCATCATCTTGAACCATAGATCCCACTTTCTATTGTTCATGATTCAAAAGTAGCAATTTGGTTTGTAGATCTAACCATGCAATTTATGGCTCGTAAAAAACGGACGGTTGGAACAAATTAACTTCATTCATAGGGTTACGATCATCTAATCGGTGTGATTTTTACACCATGTCTTGCTCCCAACGGTACTATCAAGTGAATGGTCCAAATTGATGATCAGGGATCCCACAAGTCAATTAAAAGCTATGAGGATGTTGATAACATCGTGGGGACGTTCGCAAAACCCTCAGCCAGGCGCAAAGCACTTCCCTCAGCATTGTTTAAGTACAATAGGTGTCATAACATGAGACAGTTCTTTCCTAGCCCGACTCCCTAGCCATTGTGCCAAGTGCGAACCCTTAGCGCTTGGCACCGGGACTCTATCACCAGATGGCAGGTGCTAACATGCAGTCCAATGCATTTTCTTCATCATCTCTGTCATGTGAGACCCATGAGAATGCTGGCATGATTCACCTTTGTCTATGTTGCAAGGCTACATGGTCATTTGAAGCTGATGCCTCTCAAGATATGTGATATGCATTATTTATTAGTATCTCGATGCCCAATTGGCTATCTGAGATGCCTAAATGCTGAAAGCTATCATGAGTTTCCCTAGTTCGATCGATGATTTGGACACTCTGAAGACGAAGGACTATAGATTAGGACCTTGTGCATCGTTTGCATTGCACTATTATATACCATGTAACAGATGAATTCACACTAGTTTTACTTTTACCTTCAATCAAGGGTTCCTCTAGGGAATGTAATTTAGGGCATATGCCAAACTACGGCTTGGAATATATCTTTATTTTAATGAAAGCCTATCATTGGAGTTAACAATAAAATTAATATCAAATCTTCAATAGACATTTTGTTATGAAAAATAAGACGTAATATCAAATCTAGTCAATCATTCAATAGACATTTTGTTATGAAAAATAAGACTCTTAGTTTTTGTCAAAATCTTAATTCTTATGATTTAAATCTTACAATCCAATTCAAATTTTATGGAAAATGACTAGAATCTTAATTTAAAACTCATTCTCCAAAAAAAAAAAAAAACCTAATTGAATCCTATGATTTATCAGTAAATCTTACAATACATGATATGAATCTTATGACTTGATTAAAAAAACATAGATCATTCTTGTGCACTAAAACCATGGCCTGTTAAATTGCAATTTTCTTTTCTTTAAAATTTTTTTTTAAATTTCAGAAGTAATTTGGTGCCTTTTAAGTCTAAATGGCATATCTCGCACTTGTGTGAGGCATTTTCGAGTTTTGAACCTTCAAAATACTTCATACATGGATGAATAGACCACTATAAGGGAATTGAAGATGTCAATGCAACTGTCATTGATAGACTAATTGTCATAGATTGAGATTTGAATGTTTACCTCTCATTTGTTTGGGTCTTTTAGTTTTGGAACTTAGTACTTTGAAGTTGGAACTTGGAAGTCCAAAAAAGCATTTTTTATGTGTCTTTAAACAACAATAGATAACGCATTACGTTGTATGTATCCTTATGTGTTATGAATTATGATAGAATTCACAAGATCTGAACGTATCCCACTTCTTTGTATTTTAATTTTGTTTTGTATATTTAGCATTAAAATATTATTTTATGTTTTTCTATATTTTTGTGCAACAAAATCATAAAATCTTATGATCTCATCCCTCTTATGATTTTAGGATCCAAAATAACTTTAAGAACATTGAATCTTATGCATGTTTGTTGCAATAGAACTGTTCCATTATCCAGGTTTTGTCTGTTTTTTTTTTTGGTATTTGCATTCTTGCTTTAGGTCGCATTTGGTTTGACAATCTAATTGAATCACAATTATTATCTACAAATTGGAAATAATAAACATTCTGGGCTCCAAAATACAGTTATGTAACTTTCAAGTTGGATTTGGAAGTAATCCAACTGCAATTCTGGGTCCTTACTCTTGCTCGGGTGGTAGACTCTCAGGAGTTTCAACACCCGGTCAAGGGTTCTAGTACCCATAGGTGGTGAAATTCCACTAGTGTGAGTGTGTGGGGTGTGTAAAAAAAAGAAAAAAAAAAAAAAGAAAAAAAAGAAAAGAAAAAAAAGAAGGGCTACTTCCTTGCTATGATTGCTAGGAAACATATCCAATTTTGTCTTTTCCTCTTGATTAAATTGAGTGTTCAATTCAATGCACTAGTGCATCCAAAACCAGCCTTAAGTCGGTATTGACATAACTTTCTTCTTGATTTCTTAGTGACAACTCCTGAAGCACAGGATGCTTTGAAGCGTGCTCTTGCGAAGAGGGCCGTGGGACTTGTAAAATCTGGGATGGTGATTGGTCTGGGGACAGGAAGCACAGCATCCCTTGCGATTGAAGAACTTGGAAAATTGATCAAACAGGGAAAGGTTAGAAGCTCTCCCAACACTTGTTGTAAGCAGTCTCTTCTGTGCTTTGCGACAAAGTTTGTGTTTCTTTCAATATCCTGCAAATGCATAAACCAATACTAGGCACTTATATGTAAGACGGGCTGAATTGTATCACTTCTTGTTGTTTATCATGGTGTAATATGTTGCTAGACCTAGATTTCTACAATCATAAGCTATGTTTAAAGGCGCTAACTCGTGGATCGTTCACTTATGACTTGGGGTCCCGATGCATCAGATGTGAATGACATCTTCTTATGCCTATCTGTACTACAGGGGTCCATGGTTCAGTGATTTAGGCCATTGATCTGATTGCCTTCAACATTTGTAGAGATCAATGTTTTGAATAGCGTCCGTAGTGTAGCTATGACGCTATGTAGCGTTAGCCAATAGTGTAAATTCCTTGTAGCGCATGTTATAGGGGTCGTAGCGTCATAGCGTACACTACGTTTTTTTATAAATGATAATTGTATTTTGTATTTTGTACTTGATGCTCTCGGCCTGTGGGATTTTACTTTCGTTTCATACGTGTGACTTGTGGTTTCAATTAGATGTTATTAATTAAAGTGGTTTGCTTAGAAAGTTGTTGATGTGATAATGATTTGATTTGGTTTATATATGTGGATTGGCTTTTGATAAATGATAATTAATATCTTGTTTGAACATGCTTATACTTGAAAAAATAATCATCTTTTAAGCATATATATATATATATATATATATTTGTTTTTCTTACTATTTATCATATTTTTTTCTATTTTTAATTAAAAATTAGAAGTATCGCTTAGCTTATGCTACAAGCTATAGAGGGCTAAATGCTACACAACATGCTACAGCGTGCTGAATGCTACGAGACATGCTACTGCTGTTTAAAACACTGATAGAGATTGCTTGAAAATCTCGCAGATTGGAAAATCCTGGCCATACAACCAATGGATTTTCCACCCAACCATTCTTGTATTATTTTCCTTAACTACTCATTTGGTGGCTACTGATTGAGGGGTCGTGACTTCCATTTTGGAAGATATCTGGGGCATTTCCAAGCCACAATGCGATCCATCAGATCGATGATGTGCCTCACCCTGTATGATACATGCACCAATCTTACCCCAGAATGGAAGATTTTAACGATAGAATATTGAGGCTTTCTTCAGTTAATGTGAACCATTGCATATTTTTATTTTTAATAATCTATTTGTTGGGCCACCATTTGAATTGTTGGAATCTCTCCATTCAAGTGATTTATTTGGCACTGGTCACCACAGAAAACATGTTGAAAAACCTCCAAATTGATGTGGTGGCCCACATGATGGTTGGATTGACTTGATTCTTGTGGTGGCCAACAATCCATGCTGGCCTAACTTAATTATAAAGTAAAATTGTCCTATAGCAGTCCTAGAATCTTGAAAGAAAAGATACCAAGGGACATATATTTTGTCCCAAAAATTGGAGTTGCTCCAAGTTCACCAAAAATTTTCTGTGAACTGAGATAACACGCACTAAGAATCCCCTAAAGAAAAGGATGGCTACTCAGACATCTTTTGTGTATAAAGTGAGACCTGTGGGTCCCATTGGTGATGTCAGCAGGGCATCGCCAACCTGGCCCTTGTTTTCCTCCCATTTCTGGATCCTCCCTGACACTTGTTTCGCTTTCTTTGACAAGCCGTTACACAGCCCCACAACTGTTTCCATGTAAAATAGTAATATCACTATGAAGTTTCTTTGACGAGCCATTTCACAGCCCCACAGCTGTTTACATGTAAAATATATCACTACTCTCTCTCTCTCTCTCTCTCTCTCTCTCTCATTGTACCTTTTTCCCCTTCTTGTTCAGTTAAAAGATGTCGTTGGAGTGGGAGCAAACTACCAGTCACGGGTACTTGCTAGACAGTTTGGTGTAAAAACTGTAAGTTCCCACATGGTGTCTTTCCTTTTTTCTTTTTTCTTTTTGGAAGGATAGAACATTCCCTTTTCTTCCTGAACATGATCTTAGATTTTGCAATTATCAGCACTGTCTTTATTCTATTGTAAGCAGTTAACATGTTTTTTTATTTCAAATAATTATGTCTTGGAATGGCCATGCCTTGCAGGTTGATTTGAATGACATTAATAACATTGACATTGCCTTTGATGGGGTAGATGAAGTGGATATCAATAAGAACTTATTAAAGGTAGATGTCCATTCTTGTAATGTGAATATCATAGAATCTCTATTTCGTTTGTTATTATTTTCTCATATTTCGTTTTTTGTACATTGATTCATGGTTTTACCTTGTTAGGGTGGGGGAGCTGCCCACACAATGCAAAAGGTAACTTGATATTATGATTATTTATCACATTCCAGTCTCTATATATTTTTCCTTAACCATCTTTTTGTTTGCCATTGCACAATCGGTTAGGATCTTCTAATTTAGGATATTTTGTGGCACCTTCCATTGATGGTGAGGAATAAGATCACCTACCTGCATTGTCAAAGCATGGGCTCCAGCTATACAAATAAGGCACCTCATGACTCTGTTCATGTCCTATTGCATCAGGGCTTGATAATTCCTCCCTGCTAGAAGGTCAAAGTATTAACTAGTTACAAAATACAATGAGCTTGCATCTGTTTCCTTCTTTCTGGATGCATGTTCATGCTTTCAGTTGTTTCAGTGGCCTTTAAATGGAAGCATCCACTCAATAATGAGAAATGTTAGGGAGGTTTGTGTTTTCTGCCTCATGATTTAATGATCCCATTCACATTGGACCACCTTAATGGTCATAAGGCAAAATCTCACTGATCAGAGATCCTCACCATCTATATTAAGTTGAATTAGAAATGACGGTCCCCATTCCAACACGTATGGATGGTGAGAATCTCGTAAGTAGCAAGATTTTTTCCATGTGGGCCATCTATGATAGGACCAACATATTCAAAATCGGTTATGTAACGGTACTGGTCATAACCGTTACGCGTTATGGGGTCGAAACGGCCGTAACGGCCGTTACAGAAAAAGCTGGCCGTAAAGGCCCTGTAATGATCTTGCAACAGTTTTTTCAAAAAAAGGGTGGGCCGTAACAGCCGTTACGGCCCGTATCATAATGGTAACGGTGGTGGCCGTTACGGCTACCGTTACCATTTTGGAACACCTTCGATAGGACCCATTAGATGAACAGCCTTGATCATTACGAGAAAAGAGCAAACCTCCCTAGCAGACCTCTCCTCATTAAGTGTTTTCTTTCATACTTGTTCTAGAACATCAAAATATTTTACCTCTTTTCTTTGCTTCTCCAACCTTTGGAAAACAACCCATCAGCTATTGTGCTCATAGATTGATCTCTATTCAATGTAAACCATATTTTATCAATGTCTGAACAGTTCCCTTACAACTTGCATGCATGCATCTTTTTTAATTCCTGACTGATGCGATTCTCTTGTGCTTGGCAATAGGTGGTGGACTCCATGGCGAAAGAATGTGTAATATTGGCGGACCAATCAAAAGTTGTTGTCCAGCTTGGTAGCACATTTCCTGTTCCGGTCAGTTTCATGTCTTTTATTCATCATCTTGTTGCTACATAAAAAAGAAGATTAATGTTCTGCTTGCATGAATTATGGACATACTTGCATCATCATCATCGAAGCCTTATCCCAACTACTTTGGGTCGACTACACGAATACTATTCCACCATTCCACTCTATCAAGGACCACATCCTTAGTTAAACCATAGGTAATCAAATCTTTTCTTTCTACCTCCCACATCCTTTCGGGCCTTCCCCTTGCCCTTTTATAGCCTTAAAGTTGAATCAACTCATTACTTTTGACCAATGTAGTTCTTAGTCCCCTTTACACATGGCCAAACCATCCAAGTCTATTTTCCCTCATCTTATTACCTATTGGTTCTGCACCTAAGTTCCCTCAAATGTATCCATTTCTAATCCTATCCTTCCTCATCTTTCCACTCATCTATCTGAACATCCTTATTTCAACTACCCATCCTATAAACTTCTTGTTCAGCTGTCCAGCATTTTGTCTCATAAAGCATGTCTAATCGTATAGTTATCCTATAAAATTTCCCCTTTGGACCTTTTTGGATTGGTAGAAAGTGTGGAAAAAGATATATTATTTCCTAAGAAATCTTGTTTTCAGGAAAACATGGGAAAGGAAACACTATTTCCCATGTTTGTTTATCAACAACATTTTCTTAAGAAATTTGGGTTTGTTTCTAATTAAGTTGGCAAAGTAATGTTTTGTCGACTGTTACATCCACTTTGTCCATCTGTTGCCTATACTAATCTTCATTGTACAAGCCAAAATTCGGCTTAATCTAAAACTCAGTGGGTCACACCATCTTAAACAATTTAAAATCATGCATAAAACCACCTAGTTCACATTGCGAGGCCCTCAGTTTTGGATGGGGCTGATTTTTGACATGTTTGTTCATCCTGATGAGGGGCTCTGTTTGAATAGGTTGGATGGAATATAGACACAATGGTGGGCCCCACACAAACGTATGAAAGGCATTTTCTCTCCCTTGTTGTTTGTAGTGTGGTCCACCTGAGTTGTGGATCAGGCTTATTGTCAGCCCCAGTGTGTAACATTAATGGGGGCACCTGATAGACGGAGTGGATTTTCCATACAAAACACAGTGGGCCTCATGCTTAGTGAAAGTTACCACGCCCCTACTGACACATGCCTTTTTAAAAAGGGCAGTGGCTTATTTGAAAAGGGGATTCATTTGATACTCTTGCAGTGCATGACTCTCGATACACAAGTACCTAGAAATAGAGCAAGTGGCATATGATAACACAACTTAAACCGACTAAATTGTGGGACCCACCGTTCTTAGTTACGGTCCAACAACCAAATTGATTGAACAATCCTAACCTTTGATCTGTGGACACTTGTTTGTTGAGCTAAGGCCATAGGAAACTTTTCATTGTGAACCATCCAATAAATGTCCAACAACCTGATAGTCAGATAATCGAATAAGCAGAATTTTTATTTCATGTTTCATCTGAACCGGTACACCGATTAGACATTTAATTTGGATTGCTTGTATGGAATTTATACATTTTTTAAGTGCTTGTGTTTCATCCATCACACTCTGGTATAGTACAAGCATTTCTCCTTTTAATAAATAGGTACATGCCTACGAAACCTTTGTTCAACTATATAGACGAGACATGAGAGAAAGGAAACACCATTTCGCAGTTTTGAAGGAAAATTTCCCGCATGGGAAATGTAATTTCCTACTCTTTCCAATGGTGTGGGTCTTCACAAACAAAGGAAAGAGGGTTTCTTGAGAAACTCTGTCTTTTCCCACTGTCTAACCGAATCCAAACAGCCCCTTAAGCAATGGTCGGAATATCGGTATTGCACTACGTATCGCATCCTTGGGATGAAAGTGCTCCTACTAGTGCCCTGGTTTGTCAAGTTACGTGAATGATAGGTCAGACTGTCTACAGAGCTCGATAGGAAGATCAATTCAAGCGTCTGCCTCATCCGGATGTGTGGAAGCTCGCCATAGGTAAATCATAGCCTCACATCCCATGTCCCAAAACACCAGGTGATTAAAACCCTTAAAACAAGATAGACATCTTAGGGTTTTTGAGGTGAGAAAACTTTTTCAAAATAGGAAAATCTCTATGTTTTTCTCGCCTTGTCGATCTTATCGAAACACCCTTGATATGATCGACCTGTTCTGTCGATGTCCTCGATACTTTAACGATATTATCGATGAGATGACCAAAAATGTCCAACAACTAAATATTCATCTGGACGGATTTATCGATGTATCGATACACCTATCGATATCATCGATAAAAGCACTAAATATGTCCAACACCTTCACAACATAACTGGACGAATTATCGATGTATCGATACACATCGATATCATCGATATTCAAATTTCGAGTCCATCGAAAGTGGATCGATAAGATCATGCATGCAATTTCCCATAGCCTGCTTTTTTAAAGAAAATCTCAAAAGTCTTCGATAGCATCGATGCTCTTCCGATATGATCTGAATTCAAATATCGATAAGATTGGAGGTCCATCAATGATATTGATAGTGGGCGCGCATTTCTTACAGCAGATATCTCAGGTTGTTTTTAACTATGATCGGGGGCCCTTCGATAGAATCGATATTCAAATATCGATGATATCGGCACCAGGTCGATTACATCGAACAAGGACACAAATCGTCCAGCAAGCTTAAAGAAAAATCCGCTGGATTTATCGATGCATTGACTCTGATCTCGACGGTTCCCCCGATCATTCATGTAAACCTGAAATATCTCAAAATCAAGTCTCTCATTTTTCAAGTGTCGATTACTCGAACCTGTCTTTGATGGAATCGGAGTTCGAAATCCAATGACATCGACAATACCTTCGATTCATCGACCTATTGGCAAGAAGTTTCAAAAGCGTATGACATTGAGTTCAAGTCATCGAGCAGACCATCGATGCTATCGAGAGTATACACTCGATGATATCGAACTCTGTCATAAATGTGACCGTTTTATATCTGTTGGAACTTTTTGCCTATATATAGAAGACTTGTCTTTTATTGCTGTAAGAGAGAAAAGAGGGAGCTTTTGTGTGTTTCAACTTGCATCTTATACCCTAAGCCCTTCTCTCGAGGGAGTTTATCCTCCAATCCACCCTCATCATTGATATTCAATAGAGTGGATTGGGGAATGAACTTCCGCATTCAAGGATCCTTCAGCTACTACCTTGATGGTAATCATTAAGCTGGGATGCCTTGAATGCATAAGATTGGAACTACTCTACCTTCCTTATAGGTAAACCTTTAAAGAGTAGGATTCCATCTTAACCTTGACCCAACCCTAAGCCTAGTCTTGGTATATCTTTTGTGTTGTGGATCAAGGGAGCAGAAGACTCTTCGTCAATAAGGAGGAGGAGATCTTCGGCGTTGCGCTTAACGGGACTCATCAACTTATCTGTAAGTATCTAGAGTCCAAAGGACACTTGCGATCATCCCTTTCTAGGATTGGGTCTTAAGTGGTTCTCACCCTTTGAAGTCTTTAAGGAGACCTCCGGCGGGAGTGTACGCTGTGGGTGCGTTGTGTGGACCCTTGCTTTGTGGAGAGCATAAACATCTGGTTAGGAGTGAACTAGTGAAACTCCAGGGTTAGAGGTGAACCGAGTAGAAACCTCTGGGTGCGTTATGTGGACCCTTACTCTATGGAGAGCATAAACATCTGGTTATGAGTGAACCAGTAAAACTCCAGGGTTAGAGGTGAACCGAGTAGAAACCTCTGTGTAAAGGTTGAAGGTGAACCTGATTTAAAACCTTAGGTTTGAGGTGAACCCTGGGAAACCTCCTTAGTGAAATCCAGTACACTCAAGGGTTGAGTGCGGCAGCCGGGAGTGGAGTAGACAAGTAGTCGAACCACTATAAAAATGATTGTGTCTGTGATTGATTTTTATGCTTGATCATTTGTGTGATTACATTAAGCGAATTCATATCCGCTCACACTTCACACGAGTCACATCCATCATAGACTATAACTGCTTCATGCTTATTATTTGAATAGTTCTGTGATTGGATCCTCTACTAGGCTTGGAAGCCAGTTGAGTTACATTTGAGTAATCCTGAAAATTGCATACTTGTTAGGATTAGAGTGATAGAATTTTTAATAACTCGTAAATCTTAAAGTCCTATTCACCCCCCTCTAGGACATATTGACATATTCCAACTTCAACTCAAGCAGTCTTCACTGCTATTTCAATTGGTATCAGAGAGGGTCTCTCTTTAAGGGCTTCACCGCTTAGAGAGTGATCTTGACTGAAGTTGGGAATATGGCCAAAGGAGAGGGCTCATCAGTCACTGGACCTCCAGTATTTGACGGCTCAAATTATGCATACTGGAAGGCTAGGATGCACTACTTTCTGAGATCTTTGGATTATGACGTTTGGGATATAGTTGAAAGCGGATATGTGCCACCAACGGATCAAGTTGTACTAGATAGTGGCACAACTATCACAAAACCCAAATCCAAAGAGATGTGGATGGCGTTTGATAAAGATAAACAGACTTCTGAAGCTAAAGCTATGAACGCCATCTACTGTGCCGTGTCCCAGGATATTTTCAGTCAAATCAGTATATGTCGGACATCAAAAGAAGCATGAGATTTAGTGGAAACAACCCATGAAGGTACAAGCACTGTGAAGAGGTCCAAACTACAACTCCTGACTTCATAATTCGAAAGTCTCAGAATGGAAGAGCATGAGACATTTACAGAGTTTTTCGCAAAATTGAACATCATTTGCAACTCCATGGGTGGATTGGGAGAGAGTTCCGGTACCAAAAATTTGTAGAAAAATTCTAAGATCCCTATCGGAACGATTTAATCCCAAGGTTACAACAATTAAGGAGTGTAGGAATATTGATGAGATGAAAGTAGAAGAACTGGTAGATTCCCTACAAACTTTTGAACTACACTTCACTCAATCCCAAAAATCCAAAAACACTGTCCTAAAAACTTCAAAGAAAACAATTCATTAGGATAGTGGAAGTGAAAGAGAGGATGATGATGAGGAAGTGGCTTTGCTGGCACAAAAATTCAAAAGATTCTTTCAGAAGAATCGTGGCCGTCCTTCTAAAGGAAGAAAGGTGAACAACAAACCTCCTGCAGGCAAATTTGGTAAAAGAACCAAAGAACCTCAATGCTACGCCTGTCACGAGTATGGACATCTATCTATCGAATGCCCAAACAAAAAAACCAAGGACAAGGCTATGGCCGCCACGTGAGATGATACTGAGGAGTCAAATTCAGAATTTAGTGACTCGTAAAGCGTGCAGATCGAGATCGTAAATCATTGAAAATACTCATGGTCTCCATCGCTTCAACCATCCCCACCGATCGAGAATGAGAAAGAACAAATAGCCATCGAATCATTTTCATCTGACAATGAGGAAACTGAAGAAAAAGAAAAAGAAGAAATCGAAGAGGATAAACTGCAAGATGCCTATAATCAACTTTATATTCATAACATCAATATCCTCAAAAGACTCGGAATAGTGGAGAACAAAAGCAAGTTGTTGCAAAAAGATCTGGATAAAACACTGAAGATCAATTCACACCTAATTAATGATCTACAACAATATTATGCAGATAATGACAAGTTGGAAAGAATCAACCTATCCCTAAAAACTGAATCATCTAAGCTTACCAAACAAATTGAATTGTTAGAAGATGAAAATAGGCACCTCAAGAATGAGAATCACACACTCTGCTATGACTTAGAGAAATCTAGAAAATTTGCTGAAATAAACTATAAATTTTCTCAGAGTGGTGAAAAGCTTGAAAGGATGTTAGGGATTGGAAGGTCCGGAAAGGATAAGAGTGGCCTAGGGTATGAGAAAACCAAGAAGAAAATAGGAAATGCAGCACCAACAACAAAATCATCAGCTGCTTCAGGAAGCAATATAAGAATCTCTCCAGTTTGTCATTTATGTGGTGTTACAGGTCATTATGAGGTTGAATGCCTAATACCTAGACGGAACTCTGGACAAAATCACATTGGTAAATTCAAACCGATCAGAGAAACACAGAATGTCAAGAGTCTACCTAGGAGAAACACTCATCTATCACCACCTAAGATGAAAGAAAGGATAAAGAAGACTGTTTCAAAATGGATAGAAAAAGAAAAACAAAATTGTCTTATTACTAATCTTTACATACCTTGAAATTCCAAGCATAGAAGGACAAGTCCAAGTCATGCATCTAGACCTGGATATTTGCTGAAATGATGCAAGTTTTGCTGAGCTTTAAATGATACATATGAGGTTGCTGACCTCAAATTTTTGTATATAAACATTTTATATGTTTATAATTTTGCTGTGTACAGTGATTGTACATAATTTTGCCAAGTATATTGTTGATAGAAATATTAAGAGTATACTTGTAGAATCATCTGAAGGCTGAAAATTGAAAAACATTCATGTCTACTATGTCTGCCAATCTGTCAGCATTCTTGATCAAATCGATAAAAAGTTGATATTATCGACAACTCTTCAGAATGTGAAAAGTCACTTGATCGAGAATACCATCGGGGCTACTAGCGATAATATCGATCGAGGATCATCGATAAAATCGACAGATGGCGCCCGATAAAAGTCAGCAGAGTGAAAAAGGGGATTTATTTTTCAAGGGTTTTCGGTCGTCTTCTCTGCTCAATTCGCCCGACCAAACTGTTAGAAGCCACGTCAGATCACTCAAATCCTTCTACAAATCCAGTAACACCCTTCTAAACACACCACGTGTCCACCTCCCTTTTAGGTATTTGCCGTTTTTGTCAGTTATTTTTGTCGTCTTTCCCAAGCCGTTCAAGGTCAACCCGACCACATGGGAAAAGATAAAGGGCAAGCATCCGGACAAGGGGAATCTTCAAAAACCTCTCGACAAAAGGTGCTTGCCTTTAAGGCTAAAGCAAGTGCCTCCAAACCTGGGATCCCCACAAAGCCACGCTCAAAACAAGGTGGGTCCCAGTTGGAAGATCAGACTCCTCCACCAGTGCAAGACAATCCCGTCTTAGCAAGGTTTGCAGGTAGGAAAGTCATTCCCGAAAGGAAAGTCGACAGAAGCTGCTTGACCCCATATAATCTGGAACCTCTTTTTGCAGCTGTAGATTGGTCACCAGTTCTCGACTTTGGAGGATCGTATTAGCTTGAACGAACTTACCAATTCTTTGCTGCTTGCCATTCTCCGACATTTGATCCCCCCTCCATCTCTGTCATTGTAGATGATGATGATTTGTTGATCACCCCAGGGTCTGTTGTAGGAATATTCAATCTTATCCTATCCCCTGTGGGAATCCCTGATATGGACATGGAAGATCTTGAGGTCCGGTCCAAGGTCACTAAATTTCTTTGTCACGATCGCAATGTCGAGTGGTACCAAGGAAATGCTCTAAAAGTCAAGTTCATGGAACTACGCTATCGAGTCCTGCATGGTATTCTTGCTTCAAATATCTACTCTAGGGGCTCCAACAGAGCTGATCTCACTGGCTTCATGACTATGATAATCTATTCAATCGCCTCTGGGGTCAAGATCTGTCTGCCTACCCTGATTGTGTATCAATTGGTGTATGCTTTCATAGGGCTAGGGACATTCTCCTGCCATACCCCTGGATCATCAATACAATTTGTAATGCCATAGGATTCCAAACCACAAATGATCCAGTTCTTCCTCTCCAGTCCTTCAACAAAAGCAACATCCGAAGGATGGATCTTGTGTTTCACAAATATCCTGAGGAGCCCCTGGAGGAAGGAATCCAAGTTGAGGGAGAAGATAGGGCTGGAGACGCTCCTATGAGAGGGACCGGGATGACCGAAGAAGATGCCTCTAGACCGCAACATGCTCCATCAACATCAACATCTGAGCATGCAAAGAGGTTTAAGCTCCAGTCAGACAAGCTTGACACTATTCAGCACGATGTTTCTCAGCTCAGGGAGTCGATGAATGAGAGATTTACTGTCCTGGAACGGATGGTGCTAAGTGTGCAGCAAACCATCCAGCAGTTGGTAGACGTGATGACTTGCCGCCAGGATGACACGACACCTTCACATTCTGCACCATGATGATGATCACTACACACTATCACATACACTCCACTCATAATTCTGCATATGAATATTAGTATCTTTTTGAATATTCTATGCCTATCTAAGTGTGTGTGATAACTAACTAGTCCGATACAATTGTTTAAAAGTATATATGTCCATGGTTGGACTGAATGTTTTTTTTTTTTGGAAAACTGGTTGATTACTGCTGTCTGTGGCAGTATGTGTGGATATTTTAGTTCCATTTTGAATATGGCTATGTATGATTCATATCTTTAATGCCATATTTTTGTTTTCTTTAAGCTCTCCTGGTCTATCAAAATTTCTGATATGGAATGCATATGACTTTATTGCTTATCTTATTTGCATTCATATCTTCTGAAAATGATGCAAAATGATTTCATATATATACATCTATCTGATTGGTTCTCCCATGCAATTCACACTTCAGTTAATATCACTTGCTATGCCTTTGCCAATGACTGACAAAAAGGGGAAGAACAATTCAAACACCCCGAGCGGAAAATTGTGTATCTATCTATATTGTTGCAGGTGTAGGGGGAGCAGCTGCAAGAAAGGGGGAGTTTTGAAGGGGGGAGCAGATACTTCTAGAATGTGTACATGGGGTAGAAAAATTGTAAAATTGTGTAAATGCATGTTCACACAATTTAGGGTGTGTCTAGAAGTGTTCTAGGGTGTTTTGGATATTTTGTCACGTAATTGACAAATGAGGAGATTGAAAGTGCACCTACTAGTGCCCTGATTTGTCAAGTTACGTGAATGATAGGTCAGACTGTCTACAGAGCTTGATAGGAAGATCAATTCAAGCGTCTGCCTCATCCGGATGTGTGGAAGCTCGCCATAGGTAAATCATAGCCTTACATCCCATGTCCCAAAACACCAAGTGATTAAAACCCTTTAAAC
The DNA here is from genome assembly GCA_030180095.1 of Magnolia changhungtana. Lineage (NCBI taxonomy): Eukaryota > Viridiplantae > Streptophyta > Magnoliopsida > Magnoliales > Magnoliaceae > Magnolia > Magnolia changhungtana. Next base: position 237,376 of record JASAUF010000319.1, read on the forward strand.
AAGATAAACATCTTAGGGTTTTTGAGGTGAGAAAACTTTTTCAAAATAGGAAAATCTCTATGTTTTTCTCGCCTTGTCGATCTTATCGAAACACCCTCGATATGATCGACCTGTTCTGTCGATGTCCTCGATACCTTAACGATATTATCGATGAGAGGACCAAAAGTGTCCAGCAACTAAATATTCATCTAGACGGATTTATCGATGTATCGATACACCTATCGATATCATCGATAAAAGTAATAAATATGTCCAGCAACTTCACAACATAACTGGACGAATTATTGATGTATCGATACACATATCGATGTCATCGATATTCAAATTTCGAGTCTATCGAAAGTGGATCGATAAGATCGACAGACAGATTTCCGGCGCCCCTGTTTTTTAAAGAAAATCTCAAAAGTCTTCGATAGCATCGATGCTCTTCCAATATGATCTGAATTCAAATATCGATAAGATCGGAGGTTCATCGATGATATCGATAGTGGGCGCGCATTTCTTACAGCAGATATCTCAGGTTGTTTTTAACTATGATCAGGGGCCCTTCGATAGAATCAATATTCAAATATCGATGATATCGGCACCAAGTCGATTGCATCGAACAAGAACACAAATCGTCCAGCAAGCTTAAAGACAAATCTGCTGGATTTATCGATACATCAACTCTGATCTCGATATCATCGACATTCAAATTCCGATGATCTCGACGGTTCCCCCGATCATTCATGTAAACCTGAAATATCTCAAAGTCAAGTCTCTCTCATTTTTCAAGTGTCGATTACTCGAACCTGTCATCGATGGAATCGGAGTTCGAAATCCGATGACATCGACAATAGCTTCGATTCATTGACCTATTGGCAAGAAATTTCAAAAGCGTATGACATTGAGTCCGAGTCATCGAGCAGACCATCGATGCTATCAAGAGTATACGCTCGATGATATCGAACCTGCTCGATGATATCGAACTCTGTAATAAATGTGACCGTTTTATATCCGTTGGAACTTTTTGCCTATATATAGAAGACTTGTCTTTTGTTGTTGTAAGAGAGAAAAGAGAGAGCTTTTGTGTGTTTCAACTTACATCTTATACCCTAAGCCCTTCTCTCAAGGGAGTTCATCCTCCAATCCACCCTCATCATTGATATTCAATAGAGTGGATTGGGGAATGAACTTCCGCATTCAAGGATCCTTCAGCTACCACCTTAGTGGCAATCATTAAGCTGGGATGCCTTGAATGCATAAGATTGGAACTACTCTACCTTCCTTATAGGTAAACCTTTAGAGAGTAGGATTCCATCTTAACCTTGACCCAACCCTAAGCCAAGTCTTGGTATATCTTTTGTGTTGCGGATCAAGGGAGCAGAAGACTCTTCGTCAACAAGGAGGAGGAGATCTTCGGCGTTGCGCTTAACGGGACTCATCAACTTATCTAAGTATCCAGAGTCCAGAGGACAATTGCGATCATTCCTTTCTAGGATTGGGTCTTAAGTGGTTCTCACCCTTTGAAGTCCTCAAGGAAGCCTCTGGCGGGAGTGTACGCTGTGTGTGCGTTGTGTGGACCCTTGCTCTGTGGAGAGCATAAACATCTGGTTAGGAGTGAACCAGTGAAACTCCAAGGTTAGAGGTGAACCGAGTATAAACCTCTGGGTGCGTTGTGTGAACCCTTGCTCTATGGAGAACATAAACATCTGGTTAGGAGTGAACCAGTAAAACTCTAGGGTTAGAGGTGAACCGAGTAGAAACCTCCGTTTAAAGGTTGAAGGTGAACCTGATTTTAAACCTTAGGTTTGAGGTGAACCCTTGGAAACCTCCTTAGTGAAATCAGGTACACTCAAGGGTTGAGTGCGGCAGCCGGGAGTGGAGTAGACAAGTAGTCGAACCACTATAAAAATGACTGTGTCTGTGATTGATTCTTATGCTTGATCATTTGTGTGATTCTGTTAACGAAATTCATATCTGCTCACACTTCACACAGTCACATCCATCATAGACTATAACTGCTTCATGCTTATTATTTGAATAGTTCTGTGATTGATCCTCTACTAGGCTTGGAAGCCAGTTGAGTTACATTTGAGTAATCCTGAAAATTGCATACTTGTTAGGATTAGAGTAATAGGATTTTTAATAACTCGTAAATCTTAAAAAGTCCTATTCACCCCCCTCTAGGACATATTGACATATTCCAACTTCAACTCAAGCGGTCTTCACCGCTATTTCATGGGATACAAATGTGTATCAATTATCACATGGGATATATCGTTTGTATCGAGTAATCTATCGCACTTTTTGGGAAACATGGGGAAATTGTTGAATTATTCAATGAAACTTCATAGATTGTTAAAAAAGACCTTAATACACACTTTTAAATCATAACATCTCAAAAAAGAAGTTTACATTATAGGTTTCCTTTGTATAGGGTCCTAAGCTATGCGTTGTCTGACTAAACTAATGCAAGTATATTTAAATTGAATGCATAGCATTTAGAGCGTATGTTATGATCATTTCATCAAACACTCCTAAATACGTTGAAATTAGTCTCAATTAACAACTGGTTGAAGGGGAATTTCGAAAATAATAATAATAATTTGATTTTTTTAATTAATATTTAATAAAAAATGATTTTTATTTTCGAAATTTGATGAGGACTTAACAAATCAGTAGATCAGCCTTCTGCGTGCTCGATCTCATGTTTGGGGTGCAACATTGCAAGCAGTTTGGGAGATTGGGAAAAATTCAAAATTTTCCCAAATCATACCACCTACACTCAAATTTCGAAATTAGAGTATGATCATCAAATACTCCTAAATATTTCGAAAGTAGTCTCAATTGACAGTTGGTTGAAGGAAAAATTCAAAAAAAAAGAAAAAGAAAAGGTGGAAAACATAAAGAACCAATGGATATCGAAATCAAAGCTCCAACTCCATGATTTTTCATGTAAAACATGAAGAACCGATGGATTTATAACCATTTGACACGATTTAACTTAATTTCAACATTAAAAAAAAAAAGGATCAGAAATTGAAAATGCTCACCGGATCGAACATGTGGGATATATCGGCATTACCTGTGCGTTTTGTATCGCACAGGTGGGAGACAAGATATATCGTGGGATATATCGGCCAATATTTAAAACATTGATCTTAACTAATTCCTCGTTTCCACTCTTGTTGTTACTAAAGTTGCATTTTATTAACTTTTGTCCAACTAATTAAAAACCTTTAGACGCTAAAGCATCCCTTCATAGTTTTGGCTTTGTGTTTGCCCCGTATATACTGTTTTAGTCCGACTGAATTTAAAACCTTTAGATTTTAAAGCATCTCGCAATAGTTTTTGCTTTGTGTTTACCTCCCTTGGCTCATCAATCAAAACTATGTCTTCTATAAACAACATACACTATGGGACCTATTCTCTTAATTGCCTCTTTAACTTGTCCATAACCGATGCAAAAAGATTAAAGCTCAATGTCGACCTGTAACGTAAGCCCACAGTAATAGGAAACTCACTTTTCTTTTCACTAGTGATCCTAATTTATTATGCCTCCCTCGTACATATCCTTAATCATGTCAATATATCCTCTTGTGAGTCCTTTATTTCCAAACACTAACCAAATTAACTCTCTAGGGAGTTATCATATGCTCACTCTAAATTAATAAAGACCATGTGGAGATCCTTCTTCTTCTTTTTTTTTCCTTGTAATTCTCCATCAGTTGTTTGAGTAGGAAAATGGCTTCAATACTTTACCTTCTTGGCATAAATCCAAACTAATTTTCTGGTACTTTGTCTTATGCCTTAACCTTAGCTTAATCTTACAATCGTTTTTTAAGATAAAAGAACACAGGATCTTACAATCTTGTTGAACAACTTCGTCAACTAAAATAAACTAGTTTCTCTTGTACGCTTCTTAACTTCGACCATTATGTTATTCAATCATAGGGCCCTTCCTATCTTTATCTTTTTCGAAGCTTCTTTCACTTTAGATATCTTAATCCTACATAAGTATCCATGGTAAGGTATTCAGAATTGGTTACATATGGGGGCGTTTGGCGCATGGATTTAAATGGGAATAGGTGGGAGTGGGTTTTAAGATCCCATAGATCGTTGCAATGTCCTATTTGGACTCACATAAAGTATGGTTTGTGAAGCCCCTTCTTGGAATCAGTGCCAGGGCAAGGGTTTCTGCAATCTACTTTGGGTTTCGTGTGGCTAGTGGTCGGTGCTATGTGGACCCCACCATGATGTATGGGTTTTATCCATGTTGTCCATCCATTTTGAAATATAATTCTAGGGCTTGATCCCAAAAATGAGGTAGATATAAATCTCAGGTGGACCACACCATGGGAAAACAGTAGTGATTGAATTACACCATTAAAAACCTCCTAGGGCCAACTGTGCGGTCCACTTGAGATTTGGATAAAATTCATTTTTGGACTCATACCAAAAAATGACATGGAAGAATGGGTGGACGGCATGGATGAAACACATACATCATGGTGGGGCCCACAGAGCACCGATCGGTAGTGGCAAGATGAGTAGCCAAACCGTTTCCCAAACATGAAGTGGGATGGCCTCCAAGCCATGGGATTAGACGACAATCCCTAACACGGTGTAATCATTGCATTTTGGTAATTCCATCCCACTTAAACCCATCTAATCCCATGCTCCAAACACCCCCTAACAATAGCAGTGGGAACCGTTACGTGTTACAAGGTTGTAAGTGTTGTTATAGAAAAAATGGCCAATAACAGCCTTGTAACAAGGCATAACAGTTGTTACGGGGCCGATACAGTTTTATATATATATATATATATATATATATATATATATATATATATATATATATATAGGGAAAAGGTACAATGCGCTCGAGCTGACGATAAGCTCCCATGAGGTTGAGCTGTGTGGGCCACACCGTGATGTGTTTCGACCATCAACACCATGCATTTGATGGGTCCCCTTTAAATTATGGGATGTCTCAAAAATCAGCCGTATACGGAACTTAGGTGGGCCATACGATCTAAAATTATGTGAAGACACCGTTAAAACATATAAAAGCACTTGGTGGGCCACCTGAGTTTTGCATGCGCCTGAAACTTGGTCTGAACCCTCATTCAAGTTAGACACACATAATGGATGGGCTGGATTTTCAAACCACATCTCGGTGGGCCCTCAAAAATGGTTATGAATGTTTTAATGGTGCACGGCCCCTCTCCACTTTTGTATGTGGTGTGGCCCACACAAGTCACGGTTTGACTTGATTTTTGAGACCTAGGCCCACGATGGAATGGTGCATCTGACTGATGGGGCAGATGTTCGAAACGCATCACAGTGGGGCCCACACAGCTCGACCTCATGGAGCGTTAAAATCAGCTCGAGCACATTGTACCTTTTCCCAATATATATATATATATATATATATATATATATATATATATATATATATATGTATGTATGTATTGTTACGACCTATATCAATAACTTTGGTGGCTGTTACAAGTCTTATTGAATACCTTGATCCATGGTCTCCAACCTCATTTGAGTTTATGATTCCTTCGATCCATATGCTTGCAGACTGGTCATCATTTAACAAGTTCTAAAAATAGCTTCTCCACCTTTCTTTTAAAAAAACCAAAAAAAGAAGAAGAAGAAGAAGAAGAAGAAAGGTGGAGATGCCATTTTATAGATCATCATTTCCTTAAATAGTATCCTTTGGCCATTATTCTTAATGCATCTAACATGGTTTATGTACCTGCCCTTCCTCTCTCTCATTTTCCCAGGCCTAAAGACATCTTTTTCACCTTCCCGTGTCCCTAATCTATTTTATTGATCATCACATGCCTTAAGTTTAGCACCACTATATTCTTAGTGATCCCTTCTGCATACCTATATTCTTTTAACTTTTCCACACTTCTTTTTGCTTTCTAAGCCTTTAAACAAGACCGCTTCTTGCAAATAGCCTTTTGGACCTCATCATTCCTTATATGAGTGGCTTCTCCCTCCAGATACTCTTAAAACTTCTTTTGCAACTTTCCTAATGCACTAGCCATCTCATTCCAAATTACATTAACTTCTTCCTCAACATTCAACTTGCCTCCTTCATTCAATTTATTCCTAAGTAACACTGCTTCCTCTCCTTTTAAATTCTGCCACCTTACGTTTGGACACCTATTAATTTCACTCTCTCTTAATCTCTTAATGCAAAATTCAATAACCATTAACTTTTGCTGTTATTCTCCCTTGGCATAACCTTACAGTCTTTTGCATATCAAATCGGTCCATCTTCCTAGTAGAAAGAAGTTAATTCAGCTGGCATATGATATGCTTTTGAAGGTTATTAAATGTTCATCTTTCTTTTTAAACTGTGTTTGCTAAAGCTAGATATGCCATAACAAAATCAACGATAGCATCGCCATGTAATTTATTCTCTCAAAACCATATCCTCCATGTACCCCTTTTCATCCTCTGCTATCTTTTCTTACATGATGATCACTTTAGTCTCTTCATACAAACATCCTCTCTCTATTTGTAATTCCTTGCATTGTTCCATTCATTTCTTCCCTGAATTCTCTTGATTTTATCCTCTAACCCTACCTTGGCACATATACAGTAATTACATTTACCATCTGCTCTCCTAATAAAAGCTTTATTAATGAAGGCCTAGCACTTACTCTCTTAATATCTACCTACCATGTGGCAAGATGAATCCTATTCTCTTGGACTAGCTTCTTCACCCTCACTCGTCCAAAATGGCACGCAAACCTTGCCCATTGCTCATTGCAACCAGGCTTTATTGCAGCATGTCTCTTCCAAGGGATGCCCTAGCCAACCGTTGCCCATTTCTCACTGCAACCTGGAGCTGGTGCAGTGCATAGCTTATTATGAATGCTCTAACCAACCCTTGCCCATACCCCCCTTCACTCAAGTGTCGATGCAGCGTCACCTATAGGGAACGCCCTAGCATGAGCTAGCAATGTCAGATTGTTAGAATGCATGGTAAAAGATGTAGTGGAGTTTGATGTTGGAAGAGAAGTTTAGATTATGTAAGCCATACCCATAAAAAGAAAGATTATCATAATCCATCTAAGCTATTGACATTTGACAAGAAAGATGAAGATGATTCTCTCCCTAAAGAGGATGTCTTGGAGCATCATGAAGATTGAGCTGGAAAAGTATGCGAAACAAGAAGAAATTAAATGGGCCTAAATTTGAGCTCATACTGTCTTAAATATTACTTCTCTAAAGCCAGGCCTGAGCTCAGCCAGCTTATTTGTTCATCCTGAGAAACAAGGCCCAAGCGCAGCCCTCAGACTTGAAAATTGAAGCCTTACATCCCATGAAAGGCTGGACCTAGGATCCATTTGGACCAGCCCTTCACACTGCACAACCAGATGATCTGTACCGTCAATAGTTTGTGACTGTGATCGTAGGGTAGTATTTTAGCTTCACACTTATTACTTAATTGAAACTTTTTTTTCTCATTTGCTTCTACCCTTTTCAGGGATGCTAATTAGATCCATGTTTGCAGGTGGAAGTTCTTCCCCCTGCGATTTCACCTGTTTTGAGGCGGCTTGTTACCCTTGGAGGAGGTACTACTGACTCATTTATATAGTTTTAAATATGCCAAACCAGCCTTTCGAATTAAATACATGCGTGTGCGCGTGCGCGTGTGTGATTTCACCTGTTTTGAGGCGGCTTGTTACCATTGGAAGAGGTACTATTGACCCATTTCTATAGTTTTAAGTGCACCAAACCAGCCTTACGAATTAAATACCTGTGTGCGTGTGTGTGTGTGTGTGTGGTTTCACCTGTTTTGAGGTTGCTTATTACCCTTGGAGGAGGTACCGCTGACCCATTTTTATAGTTTTAAATACGCCAAGCCAATCTTTTGAATTAAATACCTATGTGTGTGGGTGGGAGTTGTTTGGGTGACGTGTCTGTCATGGGTGTGGGTTCGTGTGGATTTGTTGGTGTTTGTGGTTGTGCGTGGGCGCATGGGTGTGGATGTGTGTGCATGTGTGTACAAATACACACACATGGCACCATGGTCTCCTACGACTGTAGGAGACCTTGCAATCAAAGTGGTCAACGGCTCAGGTGGGCGCCACTGATGTTTATGTTTAACCCACCCTGACCACCAGGTGCAGACCCATGTTAAGCCCAGGGCCCAAATATCATCCTATCCACGATTCAAATGGACCCCACGATTGGGAACAGTGTAAGGGCAACGCTCACCCTCAAAACCGTTCACTTCAAATGACCCACCTAAATCATGGATGGGCCTAACTTTTTGGCCCTAGGCCTAAATTTTAATGTGGCATCTAATGGTTGGAGTGGATTTCATATAATAATCACAGTGGGCCTTGAAAAAAAATCAAGGGCGGATGTCTCTCTCCCAACTGTTTTCTTTGGTGTGGCCCACCTGAATCACAAGTCAGCCTGATTTTTTCGGCTCTGAACCTAACTTGGGACAATGCATCTAATGGTCTGAGTGGATTTCACATAAACATCACAGTAAGCCTTGTAAAAATCAAGGGTGGGCGCCCTGCTCGCTACTGTTTCCCTTGGTATGGCCCACTTGAATCACGGACCACCCTGATTTTCGGGCCTTGGGCCTAACATGGGCTGACGCATTTGTTGACCAGAGTGGATTTCACATACACATCACGGTGGAGCCCACCCAAGCCCATGCCACTCAGACCACACACCTGGTCTAACTGCAGTACTGCTTGCAGGAGGCCAGCTCTCTCTCTCTCTCTCTCTCTCTCTCTCTCTCTCTCTCTCTCTCTCTCTCTCTCTCTCTCTCTACACACACACAGCGGATAACTTCCAACCTGTTAAGTGTAGGTGAAATCCAACCCTTGGAGTAGATTGGTGCTGCCATGCGGATCACCTATTGCAAAAATCAGCCTATCTACTCATCAGGTGGTCCACACCAGGCAAATAGTGTGTAGACATTGATAAATAGTAAAAAAAGGTGTGGGCCACTCCATGAGTGGATATTGCAGATTTTGGCACTAGGCAATCCTCATGATCTGGCGAACCTATGAGACAGGTAGGATGTCACATACGCATGAAAGGTTCGAAGTTATCCACTGGGTGGACCGTAATTTCTGGTCCAGCAAGTTGGACTCAAGACCACCCCACCCCCACCCCCCCGCTCTCTCTCTCTGTGTATTTATGTATGTATGACAATTACTGATAGGCATTAAAATCCATCAGAATGCACATTGATACGGGCATGCATGTCTTTTTTTTAATGCCCTTTTACGCTTTCTAGAGGATGATCATGAACTCAAGTTATTGAATGACAGTTCCCGAGATAAGGTCCGCCTTGAGGAAAGATGGTCCGGTGATCACAGACCTAGGGAACATGGTTGTGGACGTGAGGTATGTTCTCTTGTTTCTTTTTTCATATTTTTTTTTTCCTGTTTTCTTATCCATGTATGGTTCTACTTGCACCTCACATCTACATGCAGCCTCAGGTGCCAACCTAGAATGTCTGTGGTGCATCCGAGCCATGGATCAGGTGCGCTGCACTCTTTAGGTAACCTGGTCCCATAATCAGGATGGACTACTCATCTGGTGGGCCTGGCATGTATGTTAAAATGACGCCTAAAAAATTGACAATGATAACATGCAAATATTCATGCAGTGTCTAATGGCTTACTTGACTTGATTCTTGGGTTAGGTCATCCACGCGTTTGGGCCCACCTGATGCACAGACTGGGTATCCCACATAAGTGACAGGTTGCAATGTGGCCACATGTAGAGGTGCATGTGTCCTTAGCAACTGTACCTTCGTTTCTCATCATGCAAGTCTATCAGCACTGAATTTTTGTTTCATTCTTATTTTGCTATGTTTCTGCCTTGTGTAAGGGTGCATTAGAAGGGGTTCTCTTCTTTTCTCACTAGGGACAAGATTCTTCTCTGTGCCGCTCTTGCTTCAAATTGCACTTTGGAGTCTCGCTCCCGCTTTTTTCTACTTATTTATATTTTGAAATAAATGCTTCCCAGCTCCTGCACCAAATTTGTTGCCGCTTGGGTTCACGCTTCATGCAAAAAGACATTCACTTAGGCAGTATAGTTTTCTTCACATTGACACAGATCAATGTAAAGGTTGAAAAACTCAGAGTCAGAAATCGGTTTTTGATTTCTGAGTTTGACTGAGTGTCGAGTCAATGACATTATAGAAAGTCGGCCGAGTTGATCATCATCATCACCACCACCACCACAATCATCATCAATCAACATCATAGCCTTTTCCTGGCTATTTGGGGAGTTGATCATCATCATCACCACCACCACCACAATCATCATCAATCAACATCATAGCCTTTTCCTGGCTATTTGGGGTTGGCTTTACAAGTCCTATTCTGCAAATCTATCCTGAGGCTGAACAAGCAGTCATGCCCCATCTCACCATGTGTATGCGAATCCTTTTTAGGCCCTTCAACTCTAATCAGTTTCCCCTCTGATGCGACTAAACAAAGATAAGGAATTCCAAAATACCTACTTACCTTTCTTGAAGATTTAAAATAATAATAATAATAAAAAATTGAAATTGATACTTTTTTTAAATAGTATTTTTATTAAAACGGCAAAGGAAAACTTAATTGGAAAGATACAAAGACCAATGGAAAAAAAGACAACCCGCAAGCCTCAAGGGCCTAAACTACCCCCGAACTGAACAAGACTCCTTCCAATTCGCAACCAACACAAGAACAGCCTCCACCATATGCTTGACTGAGTGGGAGGAGTCCTGGAACAGCCTAGTATTTCTTTTGGGCCAAACCGACCACCAAACAGCCGGCAACGACAAAAGCCAGCTAGTTCGGTCTTGACCATGGATAATATAAAACATATGCTTTTTTTTTTTCTCCATTTTCTTTTTCGACAATAGAAAACACTTTTTTTTAAAAAGGATTTAATAGAAAACACAAGTTACACAACAAATGCAAAGAAACCCCTGCAACTAATGCAGCAGGAAGAGCAACACATTCCCAGGGAAGGCAACACATGCTATTAACCCATGAAAATAAATTTTTAGTTGGAATAGCTGTGTCTACAATTCTCTACTTTAAGAATTTGTATATATAAGCTGTAACTTAATACTGAGAAATGATACAGCGGCTATATCTATGGAAACCTTGCGATGCACATAGCCGCATTTGGACTTGTCATCATTCCAATCACCTATCTGGTCCATTCATTAGATCTAATGTAATATTCTTTCATTACTGTGCAAAAATGACAGCAATCAAATGGTCCGAGATATCTGTAACTGGACCTATCCTTAGTGAACAATCTTGTCCATCAATTTCCGCAAGTCACCAACTGGACGGTTTGGATCATCTTGCTAGTATAATTTTTCTAAGGCTTCCTATGAAGAGTGGACTGGACCTGATGGACAGTCCAGATAGGTGATGTGGATACAAACAAGTCCACATGCCAGTGAAACTATGTGCAGGGTAAGGTTCCAATACACTCAGCCCACTAGATCATTATTCTTTAATCCTAAAGATCAGCAAAGAAACAAGATGAGAGAATCCCCCCATATCTTCCAGTTCCCCATGCATTGTAGGAGCTTCTTTACCAACTATATGACAGTACATATAGTACAGCTGGTGTAGAAGGTTTGAGGACATTAAATAGCATGAAAAGAGTCCAGATTTTAACATACCTCTCAGCATACTGGTCATGAGTATTTGCTGGTGTACAGCGGACTGTACAGACTCTTTAAGCTGTGCAATTGCATATATAGGCCTCGAAACGTGGCTTGTATGCTTTGTGTACAGATCCTTAAAGAAGCCACCGATTGGTCCCTTAGGACCATTTAATGCAATCTTACATGAGATCCATCTTGACCACCTACATGTGATATCTGGCCCAGACGTATCACCCTCCTTACAGGACCCATCTCTGATCTTCTTTTGTTTTTTTGAAAGATGAACTTTATTTAGGGCTGTTCACGAGTCGAGCTGGCTCGAAAAACTCGCTCGACTCGGCTCGATTCAGCTCGGATTGACTCGGCTTGAATGGCCGATTCGGGCCGAGTCAAGCTAATTATTTGAAGCTCGAGTTGAGTTCGACCAGGGGGCGTTTCAACTCGACTCAACTTGAACTCGACTCGACTCGAAGCTCGAACTCGAGCTCGACTCTGCTCGATTAATAAATATATTAAATATTAAATATTATATATATTATATATTATATTAATATAAGTTTTAAGTTTTAACTTTAAAAAAAAACAAACACCCTGTAGAGTCTTTACCCGACTGCACGCACCTCCTTTCCCTTTCCCTTTCCTTTTCTTCTCTTTCTCTACCCGCTACCAGCTGCACGCCCACCCGGACCACCACCATCGGTTTCATTTCAGCTCCACAATAGCATGATTTCAATATCTTGAGATCTACTTCTTGGGCGATAAACCCAAGAAATTCGAGATGGGTTCTTCTTAGATTTGTTAGAGCTTCAAGGAAATCCAATGATTTGATTGGCTAGAGCTCTTTACTTGGATTTCTGATCTGTGTTCTGCTCTGTTTCTTTTTTAGTACTTGGATTTCTGCTGGTGGAAGAAGATCAAGAATAGATCGGTTCTTACAGGTTTCCTCATTCGATTCGAAGCTTTGTTTGGTTTTTTCATCGTGTTTTGCTTTGATTCTCCTAAGATTTTTGAATTTTTCATCAATGGAGAAGGATCAAGAACAGAATCCATTACTCTCTCACCCAACAAGCTTGAGCTCGGCTCGAGGTAAACTCGACTCAACTTGAACCACTAGCTCGACTCGAACTAGACTCGACAGCTTTGGCAAACAAGCCAAGCTTCAATGTTGAGCTCGAGCTCGAACTCGAGTACAACATGGACAAGCCGAGCCGAGCTTGGCCCACCTCGACTTGACTCGATGCCCACCTTTAACTTTATTAGGCCAACGCCAAAAACAAGCAAACAAAAATAAGCAAGGGGGGGGGGGGGGAGGAGAAACTTCAAAAAGCTGAGAGACTAAAAATAAAATACAACAACAGCCAGCCACCTAACTGAAAACCCCAGACAACTTACGAGAAAAGACCCCTCAAGGCGCCTAATCACGAAACAGGAGGGCTTTGCTGAGGACCCTTGACGCCAAACTACTATAATTGCAAAAGCATCGGTTATTCTTCTCTCCCCAAATGGACCAAAGAACCACGAGAAGAATCAACCTCCACTTCTTCCGACCTAAACATCCCCCATCTGCTCCATGCCAAGTGTCCAAGAGATCTTCCATAGATAGGAGCATCACTCAAGAGATCTTCCAAGACTCCAAACCAATACTTGCAGGAAAAGAACAATGCAAAAACAAATGGTCCATTGATTCTGCATGTTGCTTGCATAACAAGCACATATTTGGAAGTATCATCCCCCTTTTCTGAAGGTTATCGATCGCAAGAACTTGACCTCTCCCTACTAGCCAAGCGAACACCGCGACCTCCAAACATCCAAACTGCTCTTGTAAGACATCCATACACTGCGTCTTTTGGAGCCGAAAAGGAGTCATAGAGGGAACGAACGGAGGAGGATCCTGACGCACTAAGCTTCCAAACCAGCGAGGAGTCCGCTTTTGGGGATAACGAAGTTCCCTGCAAGCGAGACAGCAAGTTAACTAAGCTCTCAATTTCGTTATCCTGCAAGTTCCTCCTAAAATGAGGCAAACATATCCAAACTCCCCCATTTAAAGCAAAGCAAGAGGCTACTGATGCTCGCAAGTCAGAACATAAGGAAGCGAGATCCGAGAAAGCATCTGAAAGTGGTTTATCCCCCACCTAGTGTTATCTTTGTTGCACATGACCGAACAATCATCTCTGATCTTTGTTGCACATGACCGAACAATCTTGTTGGAACTACTACTACACTGCTTTGGATGACGTCATTATTATTTCTATCCTTGTCTTCCCACACATTCATTTTAAGATTCTCATCTCTGCCTATGCTTCCTTCTAATCACCAAACAATTTGCCCCATGTAGCACTAGAGGCCGAGTTCCCTATTCGTTATGAATAAGAACTTCCCTATTCAGAACTTAGTTTGTAGATGTGGGGCCCATAGTTGGTCTATCCAAGCCATTGATTTGAAGGCCCTCATCATGGATGGACCCTTGCCCAAAATCTCCTAAATTGGAAGATCATAGCCATCATCTTTCCTCCATTGAATGTGGTTTGTTCGTGCATTTCCTTTTAAACATGTATTTGAATGCCAACAATGGGAAGGATTGGAGTTGAGCAATTGAGAGGATATTTTGGGAATGGTACATCCATGACGAGGGCCACCAGATAAATGGCTTGGATGGACCAGCCATCGGCCCCACATGTACAAACTAAGTTCGGAATGAATATGTAGCCTCTATAGCACAGTAAGTTTTGTCTCATGATATTTTCACTTAAGTTTCATGGGCATGCGACAATCACATAACACCCGAGGCACTTCATCCACCATGCTCTAATTCTATGGAAAATCCTTGTTGATTTCCTCATCCTCTTTAATTGTAGATATAAGTTAATGAAACAAATTGCTTTGATGGATCATCATCGACTCCAGCTTGCTAAAGTTTGGACCCTTCGAGCTTGGCTGAAGAGAGTCAGCTCAGCCAAATTATGAGTTGATTAGTGAATTTCGAACGTTAATTGGCAATCGCCAACCTTCATGTTTCAAGGTCAATTTTTTAGGCATTGTGGATTTTTATTTTTATGTTCCTTGTGGCTGATTCTTAAGTTCTTTTGTTGAAATAGAAATTTGTTTGATTGCTTGGTTTCTTCTAGCCTTCCCATCTACATGCCAGCACATGTGCCACTCTGTCGTACATGCATGAGATCCAGTGGTCCATCAGGTAGGACTCATGCATGTAGATTTAGTAGCTAAAAGATCAGGCTGGCAAATTGGCACTGGTGGAAGGTATTGGTGCCAGTGGAAATCATATTCATGGGACTAAGTTGTTTATAGCTGTGGCCCACCAGATGAGCAAGGCAGTCTAGGGCATTTAGACAGTTTAGCCCAACAGGTGGAAGGTATTGGGTTTTTGCCACACGTGCCAGCGTGTAGATGGCTGGGCTATACATGCCTAACAATAGAAAGCCTTTTCTGGGAGATCGCCACACGAGCCGACCCCAATTAGTTGGGATAGGGCTTAGATGACAACGACGATGATGGTGAAATCTTGCGTCATGATTCATTATATTGTTTCTGATATTTGGAAAACCCATGTGGCATTATACTCAAGGGCGAAACTTTACTTTTTGGGTTTTAAAATTCCCAATTGATGATTCTATGCATGATTTCCTGAAACGTGAGAAATAAAGATATGATGCTGATATAATTTCTTTCCTTGTGGTTTATGAACTGGTCTGGACTAGCTTCCCAAATGGCATTCAGAACCCCGCTGAGCTCGAGAAAAGCATCAATATGATCCCGGGCGTAGTTGAAAACGGTAAGTTGCAAGTTTTGCACTCCCAACTTGGTTCATTTCTACCTTACTGCAATTTTTGTTAAATGTTTATGTCATTGAATTCGCATTCAAATGCATCGAATTCACATTCAAATGCCTACATGCATGCATGTATCCAACTACACATGTTACTGCAGACATAGGTGTGCAACTTGAGCCAGTTGGGTTGGGTCAAGGGTCAACCCAAGCCCAACCCGACCTGATTTCCAACCCAAGGTGCCCAACCCCAAGTCATACCCGACACAAATACATCTAATCAATTCCCAACCTGTCCCGAATTTGCTCAACCTGAATTCAAATTGGATTGGAATTTTTCATCCTGAACCCAACCTGAGGAACTTGACAATTCGACTTGAATTCAGGTTGGGTCAGTCAGGTTCAGGTTGGCCCAAACCAAGTTGCAGCCCTATACACACATGCAAGTACACGGCCAAAACATGCATGTTTCATTGCCTGAAGTAGATATCTAAATGCAAACATGCATGCATTCTCTCACTCATCCAAGTATCGAATGCATCTAGGCCTTCTTATACATGATCGAGCACACATTCAAATTCCTACATGCATGCATGCATCCAAGTACAGGTGTAACGATACACATGCATGTACATATCCAAAACATAATGCATGCCTCACATGAGGTACATGTACTCGTCACAGCACGTTCATCACTATTGACAGGCACATACTCTAGTAGCTAATTCCGTTTTATTTGGGCCGAAATATTTCGTACAGGTCATGAAACTATAATGGATGATATTTCCGATGCATTTCAACTATGCATGTCACAGCCAGTTTCCGCCAAATCCACAACCATGGATTCTGGTGTGATTGTTTGGAAAAGAAATTGGAATTTCTTTTCCAACCATTTCTTTGGCCAGAAAATGGGAGCCCACAGCTGAAAACAGTTCCTTTTTTTTTCTGATTATTATTTTTAAAAATTATTCGGGACCTCTCTAAGAGAGATGAGTCCTCCAAAAATAGGTGTATGCCGCCTTGAGTGGCGAGCACCAGTGTTCAAAATATTGGTATCGCGTTACATATCGCACCCTTGGGATACGGATATGTATAGGCTATTGCATGGGATATATCGGTTGTATCGCGTAATGTATCGTTGTTGTTGGAAACATGGGAAAACATTGAGAAGTTGGTCAAATTTTTCAATGAAACTTCAATGATTGTTAAAAAAGACATCAATACATACTTATAAATCAAAATATTATTATTTTAAAATTTTTTTTTTTTTTTTTTTTTAAGTGCACATAATAGGTTTTCTTGGTATGAGGTCCTAATCTATGTGATGCCTAACTGAATTGATGCTATTATATTCAAAGTCTATTCATATAATTTAAAATGTGTGGAAACATAAGCAATGTATTCAAAAGCAAAAGAAGAATCACTAGATCAAGTTGCATACATGTTTGATTTTATGTTTGGACACAGATTGCAACTAATTTGTGAGAAATTGGGAAATTTTGATTTTTTTTCGATTTTCCATAATTCAGCCCATCTCCTCCAAATCTCGAAATCGAAGCTCCCAATCCATGATTTTTCATGTAAAACATGAAAATAATGGATTTGTAATAATTCGACACTAATTTAATATGATTTACAGAAAGAAAAAAAAAAAAAAATGATCGAAAGTCGAAAATGCTCACCAGATCGAACATGTGAGATATATCCCACTACTTGTGCGTTTTGTATCGCACAAGTAGGATACAAGATATATCGTGGGATATATCGGCCGATGTTGTCAATACTTAAAACATTGCCCTTAAGTTTGATTGGTACACGGCGATCACATACAACTCCAAATGCACATCTCAACTTTGTCCACCCAGTCGAAATTCTCTCAGTAACATCCGTCTTAGTCTCTCCACTCTTATGAATTATCAACCAATATGTCAAAAATGCTCATTTTGGGTTACTTCTTGGTCAAGCACACAGTATCCTTCACTTTCTGCTCACCATCTCTCTACACATGTACCATATTGAATTGGGTTTCGTATCTTATTCGAGTGCCTTTATATGCAGGCATTGTTTCCGGTATCGCAACGACTGTGCTGGTTGCCCTGCAAGATGGAGATGATGTCACCGTGATGGATCTGTCGGAATTTGTAAAGGTTGTCATCAACTAGACAGGCGTGACTCATAAGGATCTGTTGGAATTGTAGAAATTGTCAACAGCTAGACAGACTTGACTTAGATTTCTCATTGTAGATTGGGCTTGCTAGTTAGACAGAGGAGATTTGTACTTAGTAGATTGAGATTTCTTAGACATGGAATTTTGTAACTCTTGAGATTGAGAAGAATAAAAAGGCCCAGTAATACATGGCGCAGTGAGAGTACTTTTGGCCCTAGTGTTGTATGTATATTAAGTGTGGATATACAATCTCTCTCTCTCTCTCTCTCTCTCTCTCTCTCTCTCTCTCTCTCTCTCTCTTCCCCCCTCTTCCTTCCAGACCTGGTTTAATCAGGGTTGGATCTTGTCATGACAGTGTGTATTTGGAATCCAACCTGTCCAGAGGGATTGCCCAGCCATGAAATTTGAACCACCAAAAACTCAGGTTGATCCAACCATCACTTATGACACCTCATGAATTTGGAGGTTTTTTGGATGGTTGTCCATTGTTTTCTAAAGGTGGGACCCACCGTGTTGTGAATATGCCCGTCAATCCGTGAGTTATCAGTTATGTAAAACCCACGCAAAATGACGGGATGCCCGAAAATCAGACCTATAAAATTATTATGTGAGCCATAGCATTGAAAACAATGGACAACTATCCAAAAACCTCCAAATTTGCGTGGTGGCCCGTTTGATTCGTAGATCTTTCTGATTTTGGGGGGTGTCCAGGTTAGACGGTGGGGTGACCCAGCTGGACAGGTTAGATGCCATAAACACAACCTGGTGGGCCCGACGGATGGATGGAGATGGAGAGTGTTGGCATTGTTAAACTTCATTTTTTTAAATCGGGAATTTAGGTAGCCCACAATTTTCAAGCAGTATGCACTAATTTTCTATGGTTTGGCAATCCAGACCATTTGTATGTCGAGCCCATGGTGGAAGGAGAAAGCCCCCAAATTCTCGTAGAATCGAAGATTTCAATTGACCAATATTTGGACTTTTTCATGTGAAAGTTTTGATCCAACAGTGCCTAGTCGAGTTGGGGTGGGCCCCACGTTGATGTGTCAGAGATCTGAACCGTACATCTTTGGCAGTGCCGTGTCCAAGAAATGGGACGCCCCAAAATTGGTAGTGATTTGCCTGTCGCCGGGTTCCAAGAATCCCCTGTAATCCCTCAAGTGGTGCATTGAAAATGCACTGTAGGTGCGCATTATCAGATGTGGGCCCACATGATTTTGGTGATTCCCTGCATAAAGTGATGATTTTACTTGCTTCAGTGTGGGCGTCTTATCCAACACACAAACGCCGTCCATCTCGTGTTTCATCGTGCCATGTCAGGGGTTATAAAACCACTAATCCCACCCGAGTTCTGGTGGGCCCCACACAGAAACCAACATGAAATCCCCTCTCCATTGTTGCCTGTAGTGGGTCCACCTGAGTTATGAATCTGGCTGGTTTTGGGACATGGGCTAACAGCATGGGGTGCACCTTATGGACGTTCGGCTTTGATTTATGGAACAAACCGTGGCGGGGTTGATAGAGGTTAATTATCTGTGTGGGTCACCTGCTGAGTTGACCAGCCTAGTTTTGGACCCATCAACACCGTGGGTCCCACATTTACACATAAAGTGACAGTTGAAAAAAGGAAAAGAAATAAATATATATATATATAAAAACTTAAAGAGAAGACTCAACTCCTTTAGTTCAGATGAAAGACTATCAAGCTAATGAACTAACGCTTTTTTTGGACCAACACGGGATAAATCAAAAGATGCTTATAGAAGAAATCTTACGCAGTATTGGCGGTATGCATTATTGAAGGTGTGGTCTGCAAAATGTGAAAAAAATAATAATAAATTAAATTAAATTAAATTAAATTAAGAAGAAGAAAAAGAAGAAGCCTCGAATAGCAGATTTAAATAGTCGATCGGTAAAAGATTTCATTTAGACAAATGAGTTCATCTCATTTTAGTGAGTTGAACTCATTTTATGTGTCCTGCAAACAGGTCATTAGCTTATAATTCACAGTTCCATAATCAATCTGAATTAGTTCATACCTACCCATGCATGGCTTAATCTTTTAGGCAAGTGTATAAATACTGACAAAAATCAACCTATTAGCAACTTGTATTCTTGTTTACTATAATTTATTCATGCTCCAGATACTTTGAGGGCCTGTTTGGATTGGTAATTTATACAGGAATTATATGGTACATTAGCAATTATTTCAATATGTTTTACTTCAACCCTGAAGTCCGCAGAGTTTGACCATGCAGTTACGTAGATCTACGCTGTTTGTATACAGATTGTAGAAGAGGGAATTGCAACTTTTTTTATCCTTTACATGTTTACAACAGTGTGGACCCTTCACATGTTTGGTTGAATGGTCTATGAGAGGAGAATACGCCCTCTGCATTTACCTCAAACAGATACCACTAATTTTCGACTAATTCAAAGGGATTTCGACTGCTCCAAAATGAAATTGATATGACAGGTTGGAAAACGCATGTTTTAAGTAATCATTGCTTATTTAATGGTAAATATACCCTAATTTACTATTCCAAACGAGCCCTGAGTGAAATTAGTAGACTCTGAACTTCTACAATATTTTCCAATTGGAGTTGTCAATGGGCAGCACCCGGGGCTGGCTTCAACCCAAATTTGAACTATTTGAGGCAGGATTTTGGGCTAGGATATTCAGTTTTGTTTTTTGCTTAGCCCTAGCCTGACCCGTTGACAGCCCCATTTCGAAATGCATTATCAAGAAATAAAACTTACAACTTGCAAATGCAAACTACAAATGAGATTGAAATTTGACTACATGCCATTCTAATATATGCATACATAAGAGAATCATCAGATTTCAAGAGGTCGAGTTTTGCTACAAAAAGCTCATGTACGTGCTGGACTGGCCGTGCTAGAATGGCACCGGGCTAGTGGCAAGGGAGTATCTGATCCGTTTCTCAGATGTTCTACGTGGCGTGTACATGAGCTTTACTGAAAAATTGCATGTTGAAAAATCATAATTTCCAGACTGCACATATAAAAAATTTGCAGTTGTATATGAAAATCACGACAGAACATGTTATTAATCAATCCAATTGATTTATACGAAGATTAAAAGTAATAAAAAACCTAATACAATAATAAGAGGAAATATTCAAGAAATGTTCTGATCTGTTGAGACGATGGGCATCTTGCATTCGGTGCACCAATAGAACATTTGATCTGTGATCGAATTCAATCCACAGTCCAGATGTTCTGCCAATCATCTCAGCTGATGGAAATGATGACAGGACATGTTAATCAATTTAATGGTTTCATATAAATATTCAAAAGTAATAAAAACTCAATCAATAACAAAGACTTAAGAAATGTAAATTTTGAAAATAAATGAAAATGTTTGAGGAAATATTCAAGCAGTGAACCGATCTGATGAGACGATGTAAATCCGTCATCGTTTGCACCCATAGAACTCTATTCGATGTGATCGATTCAATCTACTGTTCAAATCGCGTTGAGAGAAAATGGAGTTGCTGAGAAGGAGAAATCGGACATATACGCCGATGAAAGGGAAGATGACCGTGGAGAGAAAATGGAGTTATCGATTTATATTTCTCGGTAATTTCATTCTCTCCACGCTCATCTTCCCTGATGCCGGATTTACATCGTCTCATCAGATCAAATCGAAGCCGATGGAAGGAAAGATGAACATGGAGAGAAAATGGAGTTACTGAGAAGGAGAAATCGGACGATTCTTTAAATTTTAGAGTTGGTAGGGTACAGGAAGAAATGGAATAATCTTGGAGTTGGAAGGGTATGGGAAGAAATGGAATCTTTTAACTCAAAAAGTATTTGTGGAGAGAAGAGCATGTAACAGTTGTATGAACTAATAATCTGAATTAGTTCATACCAACCCATGTATGGCTTAGTCTTTTAGGCAAGTGTATGACTATTGACAAGATCAACCTATTACCAACTTACATTCTTGTTTACTGCAATTTATTCGTGCTCCAGATACTTTGAAGGCTTGTTTGGATTGGTAATTTATACAGGAATTATATGGTACATCAACAATTATTTCAATATGTTTTACTTCAACCCTGAAGTCTGCCGAGTTTGACCAAGCGGTTAGGTAGAGCTACGCTGTTTGGATACATATTGTAGAAGAGGGAATTGCAACCTATTTTTATCATTTACATGTTTGCAACCGTGTGGACCCTTTGCATGTTTGGTTGAATGGTCTCTGAGAGGAAATTACGCCGCCAGCATTTACCTCAAACAGAGACCACTAGTTTTGGACTAATTCAAATGGATTATGACTACTCCAAAATGGAATTGATATGACAGCTTGGAAAACGCCTGTTTTAAGTAATCATTGCTTATTTAATGGTAAATATACCCAAATTTACTATTCTAAACAAGCCCCGAGTGAAATTAGCAGACTTTGAACTTCTACAATATTTTCCAAATAGGGTTGTCAATGGGCAGCACCTGGGGTTGGCTTCGACCCAAATTTGAACTATTGGGGCAGGATTATGGGCTAGGATATTCAAATTTGTTTTTTGCTGGGCCCTGGCCTGGCCCGTTGACAGCCCCATTTAGAAACGCATTATCAAGAAAATAAAATTAATAACTTGCAAATGCAAACCACAAATGAGATTGAAATTTGACTACATGTCATTCTAATATATGCATACATAAGAGAATCATCAGATTTCAAGGGGTCGAGTTTTGCTACAGAAAGCTCATGTACGTGTTAGACTGGTCGTGCTAGAATGGCACTGGGCTAGTGGCAGGGGAGTAGCCAATTCGTTTCCCGGACCTTTTACGTGGCGTGTACATGAGCTTTACTGAAAAATTATATGTCGAAAAATCATGATTTCAAGAAATCGCATATAAAAAATTTGCAGTTGAATATGAAAATCATGACATAACAAGTTATTAATTAATCCAATTGTTTCATATGAAGATTGAAAGTAACCAAAAACCTATTACAATAATAAGAGGAAATAATAAAAAAATGTTCTGATCTGCTGAGACGATGGGCATCTTACATTCGATGCACCAATAGAGCATTTAATCTGTGATCGAATTCGATCCACAGTCCAGATGTTTCTGCCAATCGTCTCAGCAGATGGAAATCACGACAGGACATGTTAATCAATTTAATAGTTTCATATAAAGATTCAAAAGTAATAAAAACCCAATCTAATAATAAAGACTCAAGAAATGTAAGTTTTGAAAATAAATGAAAATGTTTAAGAAAATACTCCAGCAATGAACTGATCTGATGAGACGATGTAAATCCGGCATCGTTTGTACCCATAGAACTCTATTCGATGTGATCGATTCAATCTACTGTTCAAATCGCGTGGAGAGAATGGAGTTACTGAGAAGGAGAAATTGGACGTAGAAGCCGATGAAATGGAAGATGAGCGTGGAGAGAAAATGGAGTTGCCAAGAAGGAGAAATCGGTAACTCCATTTTCTCTCCACGCTCATATTCCCTGATGCCGTATTTACATCATGTCATCAAATCAAATCGAAGCTAATGGAAGGGAAGATGAGCGTAGAGAGAAAATGGAGTTACTGAGAAGGACAGATCGGACGATTCTTGAAATCTTGGAGTTGGTAGGGTACGGGAAGAAATGAAATAATCTTGCAGTTGGAAAGGCACGGAAAGAAATGGAATCTTATAGCTTGAAAAGTGTTTGTGGAGGGAAGAGCATGTAACAGTCGTATGAACTAATAATCTGAATTAGTTCATACCTACCCATGCATGGCATAGTCTTTTAGGCAAGTGTATGACTATTGACAAGATCAACCCATTAGCAACTTGCATTCTTCTTTACTGGAATTTATTCATGCTCTAGATACTTTGAGGGCCTGTTTGGATTGATAATTTATACAGGAATTATATGGTACATTAGCAATTATTTCAATATGTTTTATTTCAACCCTGAAGTCCGCCGAGTTTGACCATGCAGTTATGTAGAGCTACGCTATTTGGATACAGATTGTAGAAGAGGGAATTGCAACCTTTTTTATCTTGACATGTTTGCAACTATGTGGACCCTTCACATGTTTGGTTGAATGGTCTCTGAGACGAGATTAAGCCGCCTGCATTTACCTCAAACAGAGACCACTAGTTTTCGACTAATTCAAAGGGATTTTAACTGCTCCAAAATGGAATTGATATGACAGCTTAGAAAACACCTGTTTTAACTAATCATTGCTTATTTAATGGTGAATATACCTTAATTTACTATTCCAAATAGGCCTCGAGTGAAATTAGCAGACTCTGAACTTCTGCAATATTTTCTAAATGGGGTTATCAATGGGTAGCACCTGGGGTTGGCTTCGACCCAAATTAGAACTATTTGGGACAGGCTTATATTCAGTTTTTTTTTTTTTTTTTTTGCTTAGCCCTGGCCTAGCCCATTGACAGCCCCATTTCGAAAAGCATTATCAAGAAATAAAAATAACAACTTACAAATGCAAACCACAAATGAGATTGAAATTTGACTACATGTCATTCTAATATATGCATACATAAGAGAATCATCAGATTTCGAGGGGTCGAGTTTTGCTACAGAAAGCTCATGTACGTGCTGGACTGGTCGTGCTAGAATGACACTGGGCTAGTGGCAGGGGAGTAGTCGATCCGTTTCCCGGACTTCTACGTGACGTGTACATGAGCTTTATTGAAAAATTGCATGTTGAAAAATCATTATTTCAAGAAATCGCATATAAAAAATTTACAGTTGTATATGAAAATCACGACAGAACATGTTATTAATCAATCCAATTGTTTCATACGAAGATTGAAAGTAACCAAAAACCTAATACAATAATAATAAGAGGAAATATTCAAGAAATGCTCTGATCTACTGAGACGATGGGCATCTTGCATTCGGTGCACCGATAGAGCATTTGATTTGTGATCGAATTCAATCCACAGTCCAGATGTTCTGCCAATTGTCTCAGCAGATGAAAATCACGACAGGACATGTTAATCAATTTAATGGTTTCATATAAAAATTTAAAAATAATAAAAACTCAATCTAATAATAAAGACTCAAGAAATGTAAATTTTGAAAATAAATGAAAATGTTTGAGGAAACACTCTAGCGGTGAACTGATCTGATGAGACGATGCAAATCCCACATCCACCCATAGAACTCTATTCGATGTGATCGATTCAATCTACTGTTCAAATCGCGTGGAGAGAAAATGGAGTTACTAAGAAGGAGAAATTAGACGTAGAAGCCGATGAAAGGGAAGATGAGCATGGAGAGAAAATGTCATATTCCCTGATGTCGTATTTACATCGTCTCATCAGATCAGATCGAAGCCAATGGAAGAGAAGATGAGCGTGGAGAGAAATAGGAGTTACTGAGAAGGACAGATCAAACGATTCTTGAAATCTTGGAGTTGATAGGGTACGCAAAGAAATGGAATAATCTTAGAGTTGGAAGGGTACAGGAAAAAATAGAATCTTATAGCTCGAAAAGTGTTTGTGGAGGGAAGAGCATGTAACAGTTGTATGAACTAATAATCTGAATTAGTGCATACCTACCCATGCATGGCTTAGTCTTTTAGGCAAGTGTATAACTACTGACAAGATCAACCTATTAGCAACTTGCATTCTTATTTACTGGAATTTATTCGTGCTCCAGATACTTTGAGGGCCTGTTTGAATTGGTAATTTATACAGGAATTATATGTTACATTAGCAATTATTTCAATATGCTTTACTTCAACCCTGGAGTCCGCCGAGTTTGACCATACAGTTACGTAAAGCTACGCTGTTTGGATACAGATTTTAAAAGAGGGAATTGCAACATTTTTTATCCTTTATATGTTTGCAACCATGTAGACGCTTCGCATGTTTGGTTGAATGATCTCTGAGAGGAGATTATGCCGCCTGCATTTACCTCAAACAGCGACTACTAGTTTTCGACTAATTCAAAGGAATTTTGATTGCTCCAAAATGGAATTGATATGACAGCTTGGAAAATGCCTCTTTTAATTAATCATTGCTTATTTAATGATAAATATACCCTAATTTACTATTCCAAATAGGCCCCAAGTGAAATTAGCAGACTCTGAACTTCTACAATATTTTCCAAATGGGGTTGTCAATGTGCAGCACCTGGGGTTGGCTTTGACCCAAATTTGAACTATTTGGGGTAGGCTTATATTCATTTTTATTTTTTGCTTGGCCCTGGCCTGGCCCGTTGACAGCCCCATTTCGAAACGCATTATCAAGAAATAAAACTTACAACTTACAAATGCAAACCACAAATGAGATTAAAATTTGACTACATGTCATTCTAATATATGCATACATAAGAGAATCATCAGATTTCAAGTGGTCGAGTTTTGCTACAGAAAGCTCATGTTGGTGCTGGACTGGCCGTGCTAAAATGGCACTGGGCTAGTGGCAGGAGAGTAGCCAATTCGTTTCCTATACCTTCTAAGCGGCGTGTACATGAGCTTTACTGAAAAATTGTATGTTGAAAAATCATGATTTCAAGAAATCGCATATAAAAAATTTGAAGTTGTAGATGAAAATCATGATAAAACATGTTATTAATCAATCCAATTGTTTCATACGAAGATTCAAAGTAATCAAAAACCTAATACAATAATAAAAGGAAATATTCAAGAAATGCTCTGATATGCTAAGACGATGAGCATCTTGCATTCGGTGCACCAATAGAGCATTTGATCTGTGATCGAACTCGATCCACAGTCGAGATGTTCTATCAATCGTCTCAGTTAATGGAAATGATGACATGACATGTTAATCAATTTAATGTTTTCATATAAAGATTCAAAAGGAATAAAAATCCAATCTAATAATAAAGACTCAAAATGTAAATTTTGAAAATAAATGAAATTGTTTGAGGAAATAGTTAGCAGTGAACTGATCTAAAGAGACGATGTCTAGCATCGTGAGCACCTATAGAACTTCATTCAATCTGATTGATTCAAGCTACTGTTCAAATCGCGTGGAGAGAAAATGGAGTTACCGAGAAGGAGAAATCGGTAACTCCATTTTCTCTCCATGCTCATATTCCTTGATGCCGTATTTACATCATCTCATCAAATCAAATCGAAGCTAATGGAAGGGAAGATGAGTGTAGAGAGAAAATGGAGTTACTGGGAAGGACAGATGGGACGATTCTTGAAATCTTGGAGTTTGTAGGGTACGGGAAGAAATGAAATAATCTTGCAGTTGGAAGGGTATGGGAAGAAATGGAATCTTATAGCTTGAAAAGTATTTGTGGAGGGAAGAGCATGTAACAGTTGTATGAACCAATAATCTGAATTAGTTCATACCTACCCATGCATGGCTTAGTCTTTTAGGCAAGTGTATGACTACTGACAAGATCAACCCATTAGCAACTTGCATTCTTCTTTACTGGAATTTATTCGTGCTCCAGATACTTTGAGGGCCTGTTTGGATTGGTAACTTATACAGGAATTATATGGTACATTAGCAATTATTTCAATATGTTTTACTTCAACCCTGAAGTCTGCCGAGTTTGACCATGCAGTTACGTAGAGCTACGCTGTTTGGATACAGATTGTAGAAGAGGGAATTGCAACCTATAAGTTGTCTGGCCAACTTATAAATTGTTCACTTGGTACATGTATGTCACATCTCAATACAGTTCCACACGTTTTAGGAAGTAATTTCCATGATTACATGTGCAGGTACGAGCCTAGGCTCCTTTGTTATCTTAGTAGCATTGTTGATTAGCTTGAAGTTTTACCACTCATGGAAGTTAGAAAGGGAGAAAGATGGAGAGAACCGACTCAAGGTT
Organism: Magnolia changhungtana; assembly: GCA_030180095.1. Taxonomy (NCBI): domain Eukaryota; kingdom Viridiplantae; phylum Streptophyta; class Magnoliopsida; order Magnoliales; family Magnoliaceae; genus Magnolia; species Magnolia changhungtana. The sequence continues at coordinate 264,812 of JASAUF010000319.1, forward strand.
GAAAATTTTCTGGAGGATTATAAATCTCTGAAGCCCACAAGATACTCTTATGCTGATCTGAAAAGGATGACCAATCAATTCAAAGACAAATTAGGTCAAGGAGGTTATGGAAGTGTTTACAAAGGAATGCTTGCGAATGGAAATCTGGTTGCGGTGAAGATCCTACAAAAGTTAGGGGGAGATGGAGAAGACTTCATTAATGAGGTGGGTACCATTGGTAGGATTCACCACATTAATGTGGTTCGTCTTCTGGGCTTCTGCACTAACAACTTGAAGCGTGCACTCATCTATGAATTCATGCCAAACGAATCATTAGAAAATTTCAATCTACTGTAAATCCGGCATCGTTTGCACCCATAGAACTATATTCGATGTGATCGATTCAATCTACTGTTCAAATCGCGTGGAGAGAAAATAGAGTTACTGGGAAGGAGAAATCGGACGTAGAAGCCGATGAAAGGGAAGATGAGTGTGGAGAGAAAATAGAGTTACCAAGAATATGAAATCAATAACTCCATTTTCTCTCCACGCTCATCTTCCCTGATGGAGGATTTACATCGTCTCATCAGATCAAATCGAAGTCGATGGAAGGGAAAATGAGTGTGGAGAGAAAATGAAGTTACTGAGAAGGAGAAATCGGATGATTCTTGAAATGTTGGAGTTGGTAGGGTACAGGAAGAAATGGAATAATCTTGGAGTTGGAAGGGTACGGAAAGAAATAGAATCTTATAACTCGAAAAGTATTTGTGGAAGGAAGAGCATGAAACAGTTGTATAAACTAATAATCTAAATTAGTTAATACCTACCCATGCATGGCTTAGTCTTTTAAGCAAGTGTATGACTACTGACAAGATCAACCAATTAGCAACTTGCATTCTTTTTTACTAGAATTTATTCGTGCTCCAGATACTTTGAGTGCCTGTTTAGATTGGTAATTTATACAGGAATTATATGTTACATTAGCAATTATTTCGATATGCTTTACTTCAACCCTGGACTCTGCTGAGTTTGACCATGCAGTTACGTAGAGGTACGCTGTTTGGATACAGATTGTAGAAGAGGGAATTGCAACCTTTTTTATCCTTTGCATGTTTGTAACCGTGTGGACGCTTCGCATGTTTGGTTGAATGGTCTCTGAGAGGAGATTACGCCGCCTGCATTTACTTCAAATAGAGACTACTAGTTTTCGACTAATTCAAAGGGATTTTGATTGCTCCAAAATGGAATTGATATGACAGCTTGAAAAATGCCTCTTTTAATTAATCATTGCTTATTTAATGATAAATATACCCTAATTTACTATTCCAAACAAGCCTCGAGTGAAATTAGCAAACTCTGAACTTCTGCAATATTTTCCAAATGGGGTTGTCAATGGGCTGCACCTGGGGTTGGCTTCGACCCTAATTTGAACTATTTGGGGCATGCTTATATTCATTTTTGTTTTTTGCTTGGCCCTAGCCTGGCCCGTTGACAGCCCCATTTCGAAACACATTATCAAGGAATAAAACTTACAACTTATAAATGCAAACCACAAATGAGATTAAAATTTGACTACATGTCATTCTAATATATGTATACATAAGAGAATCATCAGATTTCAAAGGGTCGAGTTTTGTTACAGAAAGCTCATGTAGGTGCTGGACTAGTCGTGCTAAAATGGCACTGGGCTAGTGGCAGGGGAGTAGCCGATCCGTTTCCCATACCTTCTACGTGGCGTGTACATGAGCTTTACTAAAAAAATTATATGTTGAAAAATCATGATTTCAAGAAATCGCCTATAAAAAATTTGCAGTTGTAGATGGAAATCACGACAGAACATGTTATTAATCAATCCAATTGTTTCATATGAAGATTCAAAGTAATCAAAAACCTAATACAATAATAAAAGAAAATATGCAAGAAATGCTCTGATCTGCTAAGACAATGGGCATCTTGCATTCGGTGCACCAATAGAGCATTTGATCTGTGATCGAATTCGATCCACAGTCGAGATGTTCTACCAATCGTCTCAGCTAATGGAAATGATGACATGACATGTTAATCAATTTAATGGTTTCATATAAAGATTTAAAAGGAATAAAAACCCAATCTAATAATAAAGACTCTAGAAATGTAAATTTTGAAAATAAGCAGTGAACTGATCTGATGAGACGATGTAAATCTGACATTGTGTGCACCTATAGAACTCCATTCGATTTGATTGATTCAATCTACTGTTCAAATTGCGTGGAGAGAAAATGGAGTTACTGAGAAAGAAAAATCAGACGTAGAAGCCGATGAAAGGGAAGATGAGCGTGGAGAGGAAATGGAGTTACCGATTTCTCCTTCTGGTAACTCCATTTTCTCTCCACGCTTATCTTCCCTAATGCCGGATTTACATCGTCTCATCAAATCGAAGCCAATGGAAGGGAAGATGAGCATGGAGAGAAAATGGAGTTACTGAGAAGGATAGATCAGACGATTCTTGAAATCTTGGAGTTGATAGGGTATGCGAAGAAATGGAATAATCTTAGAGTTTGAAGGGTACACGAAAAAATGGAATCTTATAGCTCGAAAAGTGTTTGTGGAGGGAAGAGCATGTAACAGTTGTATGAACTAAAAATCTGAATTAGTGCATACCTACCCAGGCATGGCTTAGTCTTTTAGGCAAGTGTATGACTACTGACAAGATCAACCTATTAGCAACTTGCATTCTTATTTACTGGAATTTATTCGTGCTCCAGATACTTCGAGGGCATGTTTGGATTGGTAATTTATACAGGAATTATATGTTACATTAGCAATTATTTCAATATGCTTTACTTCAACCCTGGAGTCCGCCGAGTTTGACCATGTAGTTACGTAGAGCTACGCTGTTTGGATACAGATTTTAGAAGAGGAAATTGCAACATTTTTTATCCTTTATATGTTTGCAACCGTGTGGACGCTTCGCATGTTTGGTTGAATGGTCTCTAAGAGGAGATTATGCCGCCTGCATTTACCTCAAACAGCACTACTAGTTTTCGACTAATTCAAAGGAATTTTGATTGCTCCAAAATAGAATTGATATGACAGCTTGGAAAACACCTCTTTTAATTAATCATTGCTTATTTAATGATAAATATACCCTAATTTACTATTCCAAACAGGCCCCAAGTGAAATTAGCAGACTCTGAACTTCTACAATATTTTCCAAATGGGGTTGTCAATGTGCAGCACCTGGGGTTGGCTTTGACCCAAATTTGAACTATTTGGGGTAGGCTTATATTCATTTTTGTTTTTTGCTTGGCCCTGGCCTGCCCCGTTGACAGTCCCATTTCGAAACGCATTATCAAGAAATAAAACTTACAACTTACAAATGCAAACCACAAATGAGATTAAAATTTGACTACATGTCATTCTAATATATGCATACATAAGAGAATCATCAGATTTCAAGTGGTCGAGTTTTGCTACAGAAAGCTCATGTTGGTGCTGGACTGGCCGTGCTAAAATGGCACTGGGCTAGTGGCAGGAGAGTAGTCAATCCGTTTCCCATACCTTCTAAGCGGCGTGTACATGAGCTTTACTGAAAAATTGCATGTTGAAAAATCATGATTTCAAGAAATCGCATATAAAAAATTTGAAGTTGTAGATGAAAATCACGATAGAACATGTTATTAATCAATCCAATTGGTTCATACGAAGATTCAAAGTAATCAAAAACCTAATACAATAATAAAAGGAAATATTTAAGAAATGCTCTGATATGTTAAGACGATGGGCATCTTGAATTCGGTGCACCAATAGAGCATTTGATCTGTGATCGAACTCGATCCACAGTCGAGATGTTCTATCAATCGTCTCAGTTAATGGAAATGATGACATGACATGTTAATCAATTTAATGGTTTCATATAAAAATTCAAAAGAAATAAAAACCCAATCTAATAATAAAGACTCAAGAAATGTAAATTTTGAAAATAAATGAAATTGTTTGAGGAAATATTCCAGCAGTGAACTGATCTGATGAGACGATGTAAATCTGGCATCGTGTGCACCTATAGAACTCCATTCGATCTGATTGATTCAATCTACTGTTCAAATCACGTGGAGAGAAAATGGAGTTATTAAGAAAGAGAAATCAGACGTAGAAGCCAATGAAAGGGAAGATGAGCATTGAGAGAAAATGGAGTTACCGAGAAGGAGAAATCAGTAACTCCATTTTCTCTCCATGCTCATCTTCCCTGATGCCGGATTTACATCGTCTCATTAGATCAAATCGAAGCCAATGGAAGGGAAGATGAGCGTGGAGAGAAAATGGAGTTATTAAGAAGGAGAAATCGAACGATTCTTGAAATCTTAGAGTTGGTAGGGTACGAGAAGAAAGGGAATAATCTTAAAGTTGGAAGGGTACGGAAAGAAATGGAATCTTGTAGCTCAAAAAGTATTCGTGGAGGGAAGAGCATATAACAGTTGTATGAACTAATATCTGAATTAGTTCATACCTACCCATGCATCGCTTAGTCTTTTAGGCAAGTGTATGACTACTGACAAGATCAACCTATTAGCAACTTGCATTCTTCTTTACTGGAATTTATTCATGCTCCAGATACTTTGAGGGCCTCTTTGGATTGGTAATTTATACATGAATTATATGGTACATTAGCAATTATTTCAATATGCTTTACTTCAACCCTGAAATTCGCCAAGTTTGACCATGCAGTTATGTAGAGCTACGCTATTTGGATAAAGATTGTAGAAGAAGGAATTGCAACCTTTTTTTTCCTTTACATGTTTGCAATTGTGTGGACCCTTTGCATGTTTGGTTAAATGGTCTTTGAGAGGAGATTACGCCGCCTGCATTTACCTCAAACAAAGACCACTAATTTTCGACTAATTCAAAGGGATTTTGACTGCTCCAAAATGGAATTGATATGACAGCTTGGAAAATGCCTGTTTTAAGTAATCATTACTTATTTAATGGTAAATATACCCTAATTTACTATTCCAAACAGGCCCTGAGTGAAATTAGCAGACTCTGAACTTCTGCAATATTTTTCAAATGGGGTTGTCAATGGGCAGTACCTGGGGTTGGCTTTGACCCAAATTTGAACAATTTAGGGCAGGCTTATATTTAGTTTTGTTTTTTGCTTGGCCCTGGCCTGGCCCGTTGACAGCCCCATTTCGAAACACATTACCAAGAAATAAAAATAACAACTTGCAAATGCAAACCACAAATGAGATTGAAATTTGACTACATGTCATTCTAATATATGCATACATAAGAGAATCATCAGATTTCAAGGGGTCGAGTTTTGTTACAGAAAGCTCATATACGTGCTGGACTGGCCAAGCTAGAATGGCACTGGGCTAGTGGCAGGAGAGTAGCCGATCCGTTTCCCAGTCCTTCTACGTGGCGTCTACATGAGCTTTACTAAAAAATTGCATGTTGAAAAATCATGATTTCAAGAAATCGCATATAAAAAATTTGCAGTTGTAGATGGAAATCACGACAGAAAATGTTATTAATCAATCCAATTGTTTCATACAAAGATTGAAAGTAACCAAAAACCAATTACAATAATAAGAAGAAATATTCAAGAAATGCTCTGATCTGCTGAGACAATGGGCATCTTGCATTCGGTGCACCACTAAAGCATTTGATCTGTGATCGAATTTGATCCACAGTCCAGATGTTCTGCCAATTGTATCAGCTGATGGAAATGACGACATGACATGTTAATCAATTTAATGATTTCATATAAAGATTCAAAAGGAATAAAAACCCAATATAATAATAAAGACTCAAGAAATATAAATTTTGAAAATAAATGAAAATGTTTGAAGAAATACTCCAGCCGTGAACTGATCTGATGAGACGATGTAAATCCAGCATCCTTTGCACCCATAGAACTCCATTCAATGTGATCGATTCAATCTACTGTTCAAATCGCGTGGAGAGAAAATGGAGTTACAAAGTAGGAGAAATAGGACGTAGAAGCCGATGCAAGGAAAGATGAGCGTGGAGAGAAAATGGAGTTACCGTGAAGGAGAAATCGGTAACTCCATTTTCTTTCCCCACTCATCTTCCCTGATGCCGGATTTACATCGTCTCATCAGATCTAATCGAAGCCGATGGAAGGGAAGATGAGCGTGGAGAGAAAATGGAGTTAGTGAGAAGGAGAAATCGGACGATTCTTGAAATCTTAGAGTTGGTAGGGTACGAGAAAAAATGGAATAATCTTGGAGTTGGAAGGGTATGGGAAGAAATAGAATCTTATAGCTTGAAAAGGGTTTGTGAAGGGAACAGCATGAAACAGTTGTATGAACTAATAATCTGAATTAGTTCACACCTACCTATGCATGGCTTAGTTTTTTAGGCAAGTGTATGACTACTGACAAGATCAACCTATTAGCAACTTGCATTCTTCTTTACTGGAATTTATTCGTGCTCCAGATACTTTGAGGGCCTCTTTGGATTGGTAATTTATACAAGAATTATATGGCACATTAGTAATTATTTCAATATGTTTTACTTCAACCCTGAAGTCCACCGAGTTTGACCATGCCGTTACGTAGAGCTACGCTATTTGGATGTAGATTGTAGAAGATGGAATTGCAACCTTTTTATCATTTACATGTTTGCAACCGTGTGGACTCTTCGCATGTTCGATTGAATGGTCTCTGAGAAGAGATTAAGCCACCTGCATTTATCTCAAACAGAGACCATTAGTTTTCGACAAATTCAAAGGGATTTTGACTGCTCCAAAATGGAATTGATATGACAGATTGGAAAATGCCTGTTCTAAGAAATCATTGCTTATTTAATGGTAAATATACCCTAATTTACTATTCCAAACAGGCCCCGATTGAAATTAGCAGACTCGGAACTTCTGCAATATTTTTCAAATGGGGTTGTCAATGGGCTACACCTGGGGTTAGTTTCGACCCAAATTTAAACTATTTGGGCAGGCTTATGGGCTGGGATATTCAGTTTGGTTTTTTGCTTGGCCCTGGCCTGGCCCGTTGACAGCCCCATTTCGAAACGCATTATCAAGAAATAAAACTTACAACTTACAAATTCAAACCACAAATGAGATTGACATTTGACTATATGTCATTCTAATATATGCATACATAAGAGAATCATTAGATTTCAAGGGGTCGAGTTTTGCTATAGAAAGCTCGTGTACGTGCTGGACTGGCCGTGATAGAATGACACTTGGCTAATGGCAGGGGAGTAGCCGATCCGTTTCCCGAACCTTCTATGTGGAGTGTACATGAGCTTTACTAAAAAATTACATGTTGAAAAATCATAATTTCAATAAATCGCATATAAAAAATTTGCGGTTGTAGATGGAAATCATGACAGAACATGTTATTAATCAATCCTATTGTTTCATTTGAAGATTGAAAGTAACTAAAAACCTAATACAATAATAAGAGAAAATATTCAAGAAATGCTCTGATCTGCTGAGACGATGGGCATCTTGCATTCGGTGCACCAATAGAGCATTTGATCTGTGATCGAATTCGATCCACAGTCCAGTTGTTATGCCAATCATCTCAGTTGATAGAAATGACGACATGACATGTTAATCAATTTAATGGTTTCATATAAAGATTCAAAAGTAATAAAAACTCAATCTAATAATAAAGACTTAAGAAATGTAAATTTTGAAAATAAATGAAAATGTTTGAGAAAATATTCCAACAGTGAACTGATCTGATGAGACGATGTAAATTTAGCATCCTTTGCACCCATAGAACTCCATTCGATGTGATCGATTCAATCTACTGTTCAAATCGCACGGAGAGAAAATGGAGTTACTGAGAAGGAGAAATCGGATGTAGAAGCCGATGAAAGGGAAGATGAGCGTGGAGAGAAAATGGAGTTACTGATTTCTCCTTCTCGATAACTCCATTTTCTCTCCACGCTCATCTTCCCTGATGCCGGATTTACATCGTCTCATCAGATCAATTCGAAGTTGATGGAAGGGAAAATGAGTGTGGAGAGAAAATGGAGTTATTGAGAAAGAGAAATCGAACGATTCTTGAAATCTTGGAGTTGGTAGGGTACAGGAAGAAATAGAATAATCTTGGAGTTGGAAGGATACGGGAAGAAATGGAATCTTATAACTCGAAAAGTATTTTTGGAGGGAAGAGCATGAAACAGTTGTATAAACTAATAATCTAAATTAGTTCATACCTACCCATGCATGGCTTAGTCTTTTAAGCAAGTGTATGACTACTAACAAGATCAACTAATTAGCAACTTGCATTCTTTTTTACTAGAATTTATTCGTGCTCCAGATACTTTGAGGGCCTGTTTGGATTGGTAATTTATATAAGAATTATATGTTACATTAACAATTATTTCAATATGCTTTACTTCAACCCTGGAGTCCGCGGAGTTTGACCATGCAGTTATGTAGAGCTACGCTGTTTGGATACAGATTGTAGAAGAGGAAATTGCAACCTTTTTTATCCTTCGCATGTTTGCAACCGTGTGGACGCTTCGCATGTTTGGTTGAATGGTCTCTAAGAGGAGATTACGCAGCCTGCATTTACCTCAAACAGAGACTACTAGTTTTTGACTAAGTTAAAGGGATTTTGATTGGTCCAAAATGGAATTGATATGACAGCTTAGAAAATGCCTCTTTTAATTAATCATTGCTTATTTAATGATAAATATACCCTAATTTACTATTCCAAACAGGCTCCGAGTGAAATTAGCAGACTCTGAACTTCTGCAATATTTTTCAAATGGAGTTGTCAATAGGCCGCACTTGGGTTGGCTTCGACCCAAATTTGAACTATTTGGGGCAGGCTTATATTCATTTATTTTTTTTGCTTGGCCCTGGCCTAGCCTGTTGACAACCCCATTTCGAAATGCATTATCAAGAAATAAAATTTATAACTTACAAATGCAAATAACAAATGAGATTAAAATTTGACTACATGTCATTCTAATATATGCATACATAAGAGAATCATCATATTTCAAGGGGTCGAGTTTTGCTACAAAAAGCTCATGTAGGTGCTGAACTGGCCGTGCTAAAATGGCACTGGGCTAGTGGCAGGGGAGTAGCCAATCCGTTTCTCATACCTTCTACGTGGCGTGTACATGAGCTTTACTGAAAAATTACATGTTGAAAAATCATGATTTCAAGAAATCACATATAAAAAATTTACAGTTGTAGATGGAAATCACGACAGAACATGCTATTAATCAATCTAATTGTTTCATACGAAGATTCAAAGTAATCAAAAACCTAATACCATAATAAATGGAAATATTCAAGAAATGCTCTGATCTGCTAAGACAATGGGCATCTTGCATTCGGTGCACCAATAGATCATTTAATCTGTGATTGAATTTGATCCACAGTCGAGATGTTCTACCAATCGTCTCAGCTGATAGAAATGATGACATGACATGTTATTCAATTTAATAGTTTCATATAAAGATTTAAAAGGAATAAAAACCTAATCTAATAATAAAGACTCAAAAAATGTAAATTTTGAAAATAAATGAAATTGTTTGAGGAAATACTCCTGCAGTGAATTGATCTGATGAGACGATGTAAATCTGGCATCGTGTGCACCTATAAAACTCCATTCGATCTGATTGATTCAATATACTGTTCAAATCGTATGGAGAGAAAATGGAGTTACTAAGAAGGAGAAATCGAACGTATAAGCCGATGAAAGGGAAGATGAGCGTGGAGAGAAAATGGAGTTACCGACGGTAACTCCATTTTCTCTCCACGCTTATCTTCTCTAATGCCGGATTTACATCATCTCATCAGATCAAATCGAAGCTGATGGAAGGGAAGATGAGCGTGGAGAGAAAATGGAGTTACTGAGAAGGAGAAATCGGACGATTCTTGAAATCTTAGAGTTGGTAGGGTACGAGAAGAAAGGGAATAATCTTAGAGTTGGAAGGGTACAGGAAGAAATGGAATCTTGTAGCTTGAAAAGTATTTGTGGAGAGAAGAGCATGTAACAGTTGTATAAACTAATATGTGAATTAATTCATACCTACCCATGCATGGCTTAGTCTTTTAGGCAAGTGTATGACTACTGACAAGATCAACCTATTAGTAACTTGCATTCTTCTTTACCGGAATTTATTCATGCTCCAGATACTTTGAGGGCCTCTTTGGATTGGTAATTGATACAGGAATTATATGGTATATTAGCAATTATTTCAATATGCTTTACTTCAACCCTGAAGTCCGCCAAGTTTGACCATGCAGTTACGTAGAGCTACGTTGTTTGGATACAGATTATAAAAGAGGGAATTGCAACCTTTTTTATCCTTTACATGTTTGCAATTGTGTGGACCCTTTGCATGTTTGGTTGAATGGTCTCTGAGAGGAGAATACACCGCCTGCATTTACCTCAAACAAAGACCACTAGTTTTTGACTAATTCAAAGGGATTTTGAATGCTCCAAAATGGAATTGATATGACAGCTTGGAAAACGCTTGTTTTAAGTAATCATTGCTTATTTAATGGTAAATATACCCTAATTTACTATTCCAAACAGGCCCCGAGTGAAATTAGCAGACTCTGAACTTCTGCAATATTTTCCAAATGGGGTTGTCAATGGGCAGTACCTGGGGTTGGCTTTGACCCAAATTTGAACTATTTGGGGCAATCTTATATTCAGTTTTGTTTTTTGCTTGGCCCTGGCCTGGCCAGTTGACAGCCCCATTTTGAAACGCATTACCAAGAAATAAAAATAACAACTTGCAAATGCAAACCACAAATGAGATTAAAATTTGACTACATGTCATTCTAATATATGCATACATAAGAGAATCATCAGATTTCAAGGGGCCGAGTTTTACGACAGAAAGCTCGTGTACGTGCTAGACTAGCCGTGCTAGAATGACACTGGGCTAGTGGCAGGGTAGTAGCCAATCCGTTTCCCGGTCCTTCTACGTGGCGTATACATGAGCTTTACTGAAAAATCGTATGTTGAAAAATCATGATTTCAAGAAATCGCATATAAAAAATATGCAGTTGTAGATGGAAATCACGACAGAAAATGTTATTAATCAATCCAATTGTTTCATACAAAGATTGAAAGTAAGCAAAATCCTATTACAATAATAAGAGGAAGTATTCAAGAAATGCTCTGATCTGCTGAGACGATGGGCATCTTGCATTCGGTGCACTAATAGAGCATTTGATCTGTGATCGAATTCGATCCACAGTCCAGATGTTCTGCCAATTGTATCAGCTGATGAAAATGACGACATGACATTTTAATTAATTTAATGATTTCATATAAAGATTCAAAAGTAATAAAAACATAATCTAATAATAAAGACTCAAGAAATATAAATTTTAAAAATCAATGAAAATGTTTGAGGAAATACTCCAGCCGTGAACTGATCTGATGAGACGATGTAAATCCGGCATCCTTTACACCCATAGAACTCCATTTGATGTGATCGATTCAATTTACTGTTCAAATCGCGTGGAGAGAAAATGGAGTTACTAAGTAAGAGAAATCAGACGTAGAAGCCGATGAAAGGGAAGATGAGCGTGGAGAGAAAATGGAGTTACCGTGAAGGAGAAATCGGTAACTCCATTTTCTTTCCCCTCTCATCTTCCCTGATGCCGGATTTACATCGTCTCATCAGATCTAATCGAAGCCGATGGAAGGGAAGATGAGCGTGGAGAGAAAATGGAGTTAGTGAGAAGGAGAAATCGGACAATTCTTGAAATCTTAGAGTTGGTAGGGTACGAGAAGAAATGGAATAATCTTGGAGTTGGAAGGGTATGGGAAGAAATGGAATCTTATAGCTTGAAAAGCGTTTGTGAAGGGAACAGCATGAAACAGTTGTATGAACTAATTATCTGAATTAGTTCACACCTACCTATGCATGGCTTAGTTTTTTAGGCAAGTGTATGACTACTGACAAGATCAACCTATTAGCAACTTGCATTCTTCTTTACTAGAATTTATTCGTGCTCCAGATATTTTGAGGGCCTGTTTTGATTGGTAATTTATACAGGAATTATATGGCACATTAGCAATTATTTCAATATGCTTTACTTTAACCCTGAAGTCTGCGGAGTTTGACCATGTCGTTACATAGAGCTACGCTGTTTGGATACAGATTGTAGAAGAGGGAATTGCAACTTTTTTTTATCCTTTACATGTTTGCAACCGTGTAGACTCTTCGCATGTTCAGTTGAATGGTCTCTGAGAGGAGATTACGCCGCCTGCATTTATCTCAAACAGAGACCACTAATTTTCGACTAATTCAAAGCGATTTTGACTGCTCCAAAATGGAATTGATATGACAGCTTGGAAAACGCCTGTTTTAAGAAATCATTGGTTATTAAATGGTAAATATACCCTAATTTACTATTCCAAACAAGCCCCAAGTGAAATTAGCAGACTCTGAACTTCTGAAATATTTTCCAAATGTGGTTGTCAATGGGCTACACCTGGGGTTAGTTTCGACCCAAATTTGAACTATTTGGAGTAGGCTTATGGGCTGAGATATTCAGTTTTGTTTTTTGCTTGGCCCTGGCCTGGTTCGTTGACAGCCCCATTTCGAAACGCATTATCAAGAAATAAAACTTACAACTTACAAATTCAAACCACAAATGAGATTGACATTTGACTACATGCCATTCTAATATATGCATACATAAGAGAATCATCAGATTTCAAGGGGTCGAGTTTTGCTACAGAAAGCTCATATACGTGTTGGACTGGCCGTGCTAGAATGGCACTGGGCTAATAGCAGGGGAGTAGCCGATCCGTTTCCCGGACCTTCTACGTGGCGTGTACATGAACTTTACTAAAAAATTGCATGTTGAAAAATCATAATTTCAAGAAATCGCATATAAAAAATTTACGGTTGTAGATGGAAATCATGATTAAACATGTTATTAATCAATCCCATTGTTTCATATAAAGATTGAAAGTAACCAAAAACCTAATACAATAATAAGAGGAAATATTTAAGAAATGCTCTGATATGCTGAGATGATGGGCATCTTGCATTCGGTGCACCAATAGAGCATTTGATCTGTGATCGAATTCGATCCACAGTCCAGTTGTTATGTCAATCATCTCAGCTGATGGAAATGACGACATGACATGTTAATCAATTTAATGGTTTCATATAAAGATTCAAAAGTAATAAAAACTCAATCTAATAATAAAGACTCAAGAAATGTAAATTTTGAAAATAAATGAAAATGTTTAAGGAAATACTCCAATAGTGAACTGATCTGATGAGATGATGTAAATCCAGCATCCTTTGCACCCATAGAACTTCATTTGATGTGATCGATTCAATCTACTGTTCAAATCGCGTGGAGAGAAAATGGAGTTACTAAGAAGGAGAAATCGGATGTAAAAGTTGATGAAAGGGAAGATGAGCATGGAGAGAAAATGGAGTTACCGAGAAGGAGTTCTCGGTAACTCAATTTTCTCTCCACGCTCATCTTCCCTGATGCCGAATTTACATCGTCTCATCAGATCAAATCGAAGTCGATGGAAGGGAAGATGAGTGTGGAGAGAAAATGGAGTTACTGAGAAGGAGAAATCAGACGATTCTTGAATTTTTGGAGTTGGTAGGGTACAGGAAGAAATGTAATAATCTTGGAGTTGGAAGGGTACGGGAAGAAATGGAATCTTATAGCTCAAAAAGTATTTGTGGAGGAAAGAGCATGAAACAGTTGTATAAACTAATAATCTAAAGTAGTTCTTATCTACCCATGCATGGCTTAGTCTTTTAAGCAAGTGTATGACTACTGACAAGATCAACCAATTAGCAACTTTCATTCTTTTTTACTAGAATTTATTCGTGCTCTAGATACTTTGAGGGCCTGTTTGGATTGGTAATTTATACAGGAATTATATGTTACATTAGCAATTATTTCAATATGCTTTACTTCAACCCTGGAGTCCGCCGAGTTTGACCATATAGTTACGTAGAGCTACGCTATTTGGATACAGATTGTAAAAGAGGGAATTGCAATCTTTTTTATCCTTTACATGTTTGCAACCATGTGGACCCATCGCAGTTTGGTTGAATGATCTCTGAGAGGCTATTACGTCGCCTGCATTTACCTCAAAAAGAGACCACTAGTTTTCGACTAATTTAAAGGGATTTTAACTGCTCCAAAATGGAATTGGTATGACAACTTGGAAAATGACTGTTTTAAGTAATCATCGCTTATTTAATGGTAAATATACCCTAATTTACTATTCTAAACAGGTCCCGAGTGAAATTAGTAGACTCAACTTCTGCAATACTTTTCAAATGGGGTTGTCAATGGGCAGCAGCTGGGGTTGGCTTCGATCGAAATTTGAATTATTTGGGGCAGGCTTATGGGTTGGGATATTCATTTTTATTTTTTGCTTAGCCGACAGCCCCATTTCGAAACGCATTATCAAGAAATAAAACTTACAACTTACAAATGCAAACCACAAATGAGATTGAAATTTGACTACATGTCATTCTAATTTATGTATACATAAGAGAATCATCAGATTTCAAGAGGTCGAGTTTTGCTACAGAAAGCTAATGTACGTGATGGACTGGCCAAGGTAGAATGGCACTGGGCTAGTGGCAGAGGAGTAGCTGATCCGTTTCCCTGACCTTTTACGTGGCGTGTACATGAGCTTTACTGAAAAATTGCATGTTGAAAAATCTTGATATCAAGAAATCACATATAAAAAATTTGCAGTTGTATATGAAAATCACGACAGAACTTGTTATTAATCAATCCAACTGATTCATACGAAGGTTGAAAGTAATAAAAAACATATTACAATAATAAGAGGAAATATTCAAGAAATGCTTTGATCTGCTTAGACGATGGGCATCTTGCATTCGGTGCACCAATAGAGCATTTGATCTGTGATTGAATTCGATACACAATCCAGATGTTCTACCAATCGTCTGCTGATGGAATTGATAACAGGACATGTTAATTAATTTAATGGTTTCATATAAAGATTCAAAAGTAATAAAACTTTAATCTATTCATAAAGACTCAAGAAATGTAAATTTTAAAAATAAACGAAAATGTTTGAGGAAATACTCCAACAGTGAACTGATTTGATGAGGTGATGTAAATCCTGCATCGTTTGCACCTATAGAACTCCATTCGATGATATGGCCCACCTGAGTTCCGTATACGGCTGATTTTTGGGTGAGCCGTAGCCAGGAGGATGGCCCACCAAACGCATGGTGTTGATGTTTGAAACGCATCACGTGGGGCCCACAGCTGGGGCTGTGAGGCCCAGCGGTCCGTCCGCCCGCCCACTGACAGCGGCAGCAGCAGATGCTACTGCCTTTGCTATTTTTTAAAAAAAAAAAAAAAACAGTTTTCTCATGGTTTTCACAGGTGGGGCTCACCTCAGAAAAAATCCAACCCATCCATTGGCCCCTGTGGTTCAATACAAACATATCAAGTCCAATATTGGATAGTTTTTGATGTACAGAAACACCAGGGAATATTTTAATAGTAGAAACATTGTTTCCTATATTACGACCCGCCAGGAACCCAGATCAGCCTCATTTTTCGGCTCAACGCCTAAAATGATCTAAGAAAAAGGATGGACAGCTTGGATTAAGTGCATACATCAGGGTGGGGCTTGCGTGAGTGGCTCACCATTCCCTTTATTTGGCCAGCACGTTAGTACACTCCCATGTCAGTACACGCACTCCAGGTTAGCCAACCTCACGTCCAGCGTCCAGGGACGCTGGACGGCGTGGATAAACACAGGAATCATGGTGGGTCCCACATGTACGTGGCCCACCAAGCAAGTATATTTATATATATATAATATGAATATACCACATATATTTTAGTCTAACGGGTGGGATTTCCCTGAAATGTGATGGGCCACACCGTCAGATGAATGGAGTATATTTAACACAATTTGATGGGACCCACTACATTCTAGGGAGAGGAAAAGGAGAGAGAGAAAGAGAGAGAGAGAGAGAGAGAGACATATACGGTGAGTTAGAGGGACCCCGCCACTATGGGCCCCTCTTGGTTAAATCACATACATCAAATAGGTCCCACCAACAAGTGGGCCCTAAAGATAAGATTTCAACGGTGGATCACCCACCTCTAGGCCTTCTCCTTGCTCCTTTAGGTTTGCATGCACCTATGCTTAGCGTTTAACGATGGATGACGAAGACTTGACGGTGGGGATGAGAGATGAGAGGGTGGGCCACACTTAGCCTTTGGGAGAGTTAGGGAGGCTTGGACGTTTGAGGTTCTTAGTTGCTTGGGAGAGTATTTTTGAGAAATAAGGGAGAGAGAGAAATGATGGGATTAAAGGGATGGATGGAGTGGTGTTTGTAGGAAGAGGTATGGGTTGGGTTGAAATCTTGTAAAAGAAAGATGGTTGTGGTTGAAATTTTGTAAAGGGGAATGGTGAGGTGGAAAGAGAGTTGACTTGAGGGAAAAAGTAGGGATGAGGCTTGTACTTAAGGTATGGTTGTACTTGACTTGTACTTGACATGAGTGATTGATTGATTGATGGGACATATTGTAGAGATTCCCTCGATATTCGCAACACGCGATGTTTCTTTGGAATGAACGCAGACTGACATCTTTCAGCCTAGGTATCGGTTAGGTACGCGAGTTGCGGCATTAGAATCGCGGCGATAGCGTGGTCGCCAAGGTACAGGTTTCGATTCGAGCCGACTTCGGTATGCGGGACTCGGCTTAGGATCGAGCGCAAATGTCGGAAACGGGTCGAGGATTGCCGAAATTCGACCGGTAGGATCGCGGAAGCCAACGGAACGGCACGGACTAGGGCACGGGTCTTACAGTATGGGAGGAAATAGAAACTTGCAGCTCGAAAAGTGTTTGCGAAGGGAAGAGCATGAAATAGTTATATGAACTAATAATCTGAATTAGTTCATACCTACCCATGCATGGCTTAATCTTTTAGGCAAGTGTATCACTACCGATAATATCAACCTATTAGCAACTTGCATTCTTGTTTACTGGAATTTATTCGTGCTCCAGATACTTTGACAGCCTGTTTGGATTGGTAATTTATACAGGAATTATATGGTATATTAGCAATTATTTCAATATGCTTTACTTCGACCCTGAAGTCCACCGAGTTTGACCATGCAGTTACGTAAAGCTACATTGTTTGGATACAGATTGTAGAAGAGGGAATTGCAATCTTTTTTATCCTTGACATGTTTGTAACCGTGTGGACCCTTCACATGTTTGGTTGAATGGTCTCTGAAAGGAGATTACGCCGCATGCATTTACCTCAAACAGAGACCACTAGTTTTCGACTAATTTAAATGGATTTTTACTGCTCTAAAATGTAATTGATATGACAGCTTGGAAAACACATGTTTTAAGTAATCATTGCTTATTTAATGGTAAATATACCCTAATTTACTATTCTAAACAGGCCCCGAGTGAAATTAACAAACTCTGAACTTCTGCAATATTTTCCAAATGGGGTTGTCAATGAGTAGCACCTGGGGTTGGCTTCGACCCAAATTTGAACTATTTGGGGCAGGCTTATGGGCTGGGATATTCAGTTTTATTTTTTGCTTGGCCCTGACTTGGCCCGTTGACAACCCCTTTTCGAAACGCATTATCAAGAAATAAAACTAACAACTTACAAATGCAAACCACAAATGAGATTGAAATTTTACTACATGTCATTCTAATATCTGCATACATAATAAAATCATCTGATTTCAAGGGGTCGAGTTTTGCTATAGAAAGCTCATGTACGTGCTGGACTGGCCGTGCTAGAATGACACTGGGCTAGTGGTAGGGGAGTAGGCGATCCGTTTCCCGGACCTTCTACGTGATGTGTACATGAGCTTTACTAAAAAATTGCATGTTGAAAATTCGTGATTTCAAGAAATCACATATAAAAAATTTGCAGTTGTAGATGGAAATCACGACAGAACATGTTATCAATCAATCCAATTGTTTCATACAAAGATTAAAAGTAATCATAAACTTAATACAATAATAAGAGGAAATATTTAAGAAATGCTCTGATCTGCTAAGATGATAGGTATCTTGCATTCGGTGCACCAATAGAGCATTCAATTTGTGATCAAATTCGATCCATAGTCCAGATGTTCTGTCAATCGTCTCAGCTGATGGAAATGACGACAGGGCATGTTAATCAATTTAATGGTTTCATATAAAGATTCAAAAGTAATAAAAACTCAATTTAATAATAAAGACTCAAGAAATGTAAATTTTAAAAATAAATGAAAATATTTGAGAAAATACTCCAGCAGTGAACTAATCTGATGAGACGATATAAATCCGGTATCGTTTGCACCCATAGAACTCCATTCGATGTAATTGATTCAATCTACCGTTCAAATAGCATTGAGAGAAAATGGAGTTACTGAAAAGAAGAAATCGGACGTAGAAGCCGATGAAAGGGAAGATGAGCGTGGAGAGAAAATGGAGTTATTGAGAAGGAGAAATCGGTAACTCCATTTTCTCTCCACGCTCATCTTCCCTGATGTCGAATTTACATCATTTCATCAGATCAAATCGAAGCCGATGGAAGGGAAGATGAGCGTGGAGAGAAAATGGAATTAATGAGAAGGAGAAATTGGACGATTATTGAAATCTTGGAGTTGTTAAGGTACGGGAAGAAATGGAATCTTGTAGCTCGAAAAGTGTTTGTGGAGGAAAGAGCATGTAACAATTGTATGAACTAATAATCTGAATTAGTTCATACCTACCCATGCATGCTTAATCTTTTAGGCAAGTGTATGGCTACAGACAATATCAACCTATTAGCAACTTGCATTCTTGTTTATTGGAATTTATTCGTGCTCCAGATACTTTGAAGGCCTGTTTTGATTGATAATTTATACAGGAATTATATGGTATATTAGTAATTATTTTAATATGCTTGAGCTTGACCATGCAGTTACGTAAAGCTATGTTATTTGGATACAGATTGTAGAAGAGGGAATTGTAACCTTTTTTATCATTTACATGTTTGCAATCGTGTGGACCTTTCACATATTTGGTTGAATGATCTCTGAAAGGAGATTACGCCGCCTGCATTTACCTCAAACTGAGACCACTAGTTTTCAACTAATTCAAAGGAACTTTTACTGCTCGAAAATATAATTGATATGACAGCTAGGAAAACGCCTGTTTTAAGTAATCATTGCTTATTTAATGGTAAATATACCATAATTTACTCTTCCAAACAGGCCCCGAGAGAAATTAGTAGATGCTCAACTTCTACAATATTTTCCAAATAAGGTTGTTAATGGGCAGCACCAGGGGTTGGCTTCGACACAAATTTGATCTATTTGGGGCAGGCTTATGGGCTGGGACATTCAGTTTTATTTTTTACTTGGCCTTAGCCTGGCCCGTTTACAGCCCCATTTCGAAATGCATTATAAAGAAATAATACTCACAACTTGCAAATGCAAACCATAAATGAGATTGAAATTTGACTACTTGTCATTCTAAGATATGCATACATAAGAGAATCATCATATTTCAAGGGGTCGAGCTTTACTACAGAAAGCTCATGTACGTGATGGACTGGCCGTCCTAGAATGGCACTGGCTAGTGGTAGGGGAGTAGCTGATCTATTTCGACAAAACATGTTATTAATCAATCCAATTATTTCATACGAAGATTGAAAGTAATAAAAAACCTAATACAATAATAAGAGGAAATATTCAAGAAATGCTCTGATCTACTTAGACCATGGGCATTTTGCATTCGGTGCACGAATAGAGTATTTGATTTGTGATCGAATTCGATCCAAAGTCCAGATGTTCTGCCAATTATCTCAGCAAATGGAAATGATGACAAGACATATTAATCAATTTAATGGTTTCACAAAAAGATTCAAAAGTAATAAAAACTCAATCTAATTATAAAGACTCAAGAAATATAAATTTTGAAAATAAATGAAAACATTTGTGGAAATATTCCAAGAGTGAACTGATCTGATGAGACGATGTAAATCCGGCATCGTTTGCACCCATAGAACTACATTCGATGTGATCAATTCAATCTACTGTTCAAATCGCGTGAAGAGAAAATGGATGGAGTTACTAAGAAGGAGAAATCAGACGTAGAAGCCGATGAAAGGGAAGATGAACATGGAGAGAAAATGGAGTTACCGATTTCTCCTTCTCGGTAACTCCATTTTCTCTCCACGCTCATCTTCCTCGATGTCGAATTTACTTCGTATCATCAGATCAAATTGAAACTGATGGAAGGGAAGATGAGTGTGGAGAGAAAATGGAGTTACTGAGAAAGAGAAATCGGACGATTCTTGAAATCTTGGAGTTGGTAGGGTACGTGAAGAAATGGAATAATCTTGGAGTTGGAAGGGTACGAGAAGAAATGGAATCTTGTAACTCGAAAAGTGTTTATGGAGGGAAGAGCATGTAACAGTCATATGAACTAATAATCTGTATTAGTTCGTACCTACTAATACATTAATTAATCTTTTAGGTAAGTGTATGACTACTGACAAGATCAACCTATTAGCAACATGCATTCTTGTTTACTGGAATTTATTCGTGCTCCAGATACTTTGAGGGCCTGTTTAGATTGGTAATTTATACAGGAATTATATGATACATTAACAATTATTTCAATATGTTTTACTTTAACCCTGAAGTCCGCCGAGTTTGACCATGCAGTTACGTAGAGCTACGCTGTTTGGATACAGATTATAGAAGAGGGAATTGTAACATTTTTTATCCTTCACATGTTTTCAACAGTGTGGACCCTTCGCATGTTTGGTTGAATGGTCTCTGAGAGGAGATTATACTGCTTGCATTTACCTCAAATAAAGACCACCAATTTTTTACTAAGTCAAAGGGATTTTGACTGCTCCAAAATGGAATTAGGACAACATCTTGAAAAATGCCTGTTTTAATTAATCATTGCTTATTTAATAGTAAATTTATCCGAATTTACTATTCCAAACAAACCCCGAGTGAAATTAGTTGAATCTAAACTTCTACAATATTTTCCAAATATTGTTGTCAATGGGTAGCACCTGGGGTTGGCTTCGACCCAAATTTGAACTATTTGGGGCAAGCTTATGGGTTAAGATATTTTATTTTGTATTTTGCTTGGCTCTGGTATGGCCCGTTGACAGCCCCATTTCGCAATGCATTATCAAGAAATAAAATTTACAACTTGCAAATGCAAACCACAAATGAGATTAAAATTTAACTACATGTCATTCTAATATATGCATATATAAGAGAATCATCAGATTTCAAGGGATCGAGTTTTGCTAAAGAAAGCTCATGTACGTGCTGGACTGGCCGTGTTAGAATAGCATTGGGATAGTGGCAGGGGAGTAGCCGATCCGTTTCCCGAACCTTCTATGTAGCGTGTATATGAGCTTTACTGAAAAATTGCATGTTGAAAAATCATGATTTCAATAAATCACATATAAAAAATTTTCAGTTGTACATGTAAATCACGACAGAACATGTTAGTAATCAATCCAATTGTTTTATACGAATATTGAAAGTAATAAAAAACCTAACACAATAATAAGATAAAATCTTCAAGAAATACTTTGATCTTTTGAGACGATGAACATCTTGCATTCGGTGCACCAATAAAGCATTTGATCTGTGATCAAATTCGATTCACAGTCCAGATGTTATACCAATTGTCTCAGCTGATGGAAATGACGACAGGACATGTTAATCAATTTAATGGTTTCATATAAAGATTTAAAAGTAATAAAAATTCAATCTAATAATAAAGACTCAAGAAATGTAAAATTTGAAAATAAATGTAAATGTTTGAGGAAATAATCCAGCAGACGTAAACTGATCTGATGAGACGATGTAAATCCCACATCCACCCATAGAATTTCATTCGATGTGATCAATTTAATCTATTGTTCAAATCGCGTGGAGAGAAAATAGAGTTACTGAGAAGGAGAAATCGGACATAGAAGCCGATGAAAGGGAACAAAACCCACGTTTGTGATATAATTATTTGAGTGATATCATTTTCTCATCAAGGATAAATGATTGGATGTATTTTTAGAAATTATTATTATATCATTTTAATAATATATTATACATATTCATGTAATATTGATATAATAATTTTAGATATCACCGATACATATTAGGTAATCACCTTCATATTGTATCTAAACACATGAATCCACGTAATCTAAATCAATCACTATATATATAGTAAATATTATGGTTCAATATTTGAATACATGTAATACATTACTATTATATAAACAACTTGTGATATTGTATCATATTTAATTATCACTATTTACATAATATAATATACATCCTATGAAATCACATAATTATATAATATTATAATATGTTTATCACTATTATTATAATAATCACATGATATATAATAATAATATGACATTATTATTGTGATTCATATTACCATTAATTATATATTATTAGTTGCATATTATGAATTATTATAATTTACATACTCGACTATTATTAATATGATAATATGTATAAGTATTATATAATTCACATAAAATTTACATTATGTTAATAGTGTAATATTAACATAATATATTATCATAATCTTAAACTACAACATACAATTATCGCTATATTATGGCTATAGTAGTCATTATCACATAATATACAATTTATAACCCATTAAATATACTATATCATTATATTAATGGGGTAATAGTAAAATTATCTCATTAATATATATCACTATAATAGGGTACGATTATATTATAATTACATCATAAATATATAATTATATTTATGTTTTACCATATAATACATAGTGAGTGTATGATACATAATATAACTAATATAATTATTTTATGTTTTGATAATATTACACTATTACTAAAATATGTATCACTATATTAATCATAAATATAATAAGTACATAATATATTTAATTTTAGTGATTATTAAATTACATGATATATTATCATGTAAATATAATCATATAATTATATTATATATAAATTCACTATATTATTGAACATATTATTAATATACTCACATGTTATCATAATTATATTAATATTATATCATGTAATACACTAAGTGTTTTCATTATAATGTGTATTATAATAATATAATTATGATAAGTATTATATAATGAACCGGTATTATATAGTGAATTTACGTTTAGATTTTACCTATTATAATATATTAGCTTAACAATCATATTATGATATAATTAATTCAATATATGATATAATTATTATAACAATTTTTAATATGTTAATATGAAATACACGGATAATAGTGACATAATATTATCCAATATAATTTACATATGCATTTGAATATTACTAATATTATAATTATTAATATATATTTTATATAAATTTATTTGATATATAAACATTTGTAAACTCAGTCAAATGTTATTAATATACAGCCAATATGTGATACTATATCGTAATGTATTCCTATTATGCTATTTATGGTGTTTATTAATATAATATTATAAACGGATTACATTGATATATAATTTTATACACTACGTGCAATTGTAACTGATTATTAATAATATAATACACCCTAATATTATATCGATAATCACCGATAATATTATACACCCCATTAGTAATATAGTTTAGGCACAATGTCATATTTTTTACTCATTGCCAATATATTTAGGTGATAATATATACATCTATTATATATTATATTATGTGATAATTCACCTTAATATTTCACAAATATTTCATACAAAAGAATCCTAAATTTACAATAAAAATATAATATATAATTATTGGATGTGTAAACAGTCATATAATATAATGTATGATAGCACACGTGTCATATATTTTGATAATAAGTGTATACTAACATATGTATGATAAGTCAATTCATATAATATGGGAGAAAATAGGAAATAACATTTTACATTCATGATTGGTCCGGGTGGATAGGACGCAATCCGTATAATTAATTCCTTGTTGCTACTGACATGTGATATCTTGCACCTGTTGTGTATGATATCAGATGCGCGGGACAAAGGATAATGTGATGTTTGGTGCATGGGACATCCACAGTTAGGCCAATCACATCAACGATCGGATCATGTAAACCTCCTAGGCCTCACTTGTTAATAGGATATCCAAACTCTTGGGGACGTTGTCCATGAAGCATATCTCTAAAATCGCATCAATCAAGTAATCTGAACCATCCAATTGATGGCTATCAAATAGATGGTTAAATTTTGGGCGCGAATTAGGTGAGGCAAAGATAACTGCTTAGTAGATGAGACCCTGACTCATCCACCTTGATATGTATGTTGCATATCCACACCGTCCATTTGTTTTTCCAGCTCACTTTAGGGCATCATCCTAAAAATGAGACAGATTCAAATCTTAAGTGGACCACACCACAGGAAAATAGTGGTGATTAAATGCACACCATTAAAAACTTCCTAGGGCCGACTGTGACATTTGTTTGTAATAAGGTGATGCAGACATGGGTGAAGAGAAAACACAAATAGCAGCTTGATACAAAACTTGTGACCCTAAGAAGTTCAACCCCTACTGTGTGGTCCACCTGAGATTGGATCTACCCTATTTTTGTGGCCATGCACTTAAATGAGCTGGCAAAACAGAGGAAGGTGTGAATATAACACATAAAATGGTCATGCCCTTAAGTGGGCCACTTCATAAGAAAGAATGGTGATTGGATGCCATCTTGGATCAAAATGATATTTGTGTGTACCTTTCACTTGTGTAATAATAAAGGAAAACTTACAAAAAACGACATCATTAATATGGAATTTATAAATTGGAACTTTTTCAAGTTTTCAAACAGCTACATCAATAATCGCCATTGTTATCTTCCTACTACATCCATAACATCTGTCGGGCGGTTGGGTGTCTGCGGGAACAAATGGGCTGGTTGCTTGGATAAGTCCAACCGTGATGTTGACGTAAAATCCATTCTCACTAACAAGTGTTTCAGCTCATGTTAGGCCAATGACCTAAAATAACTCTCATATGTAATTCAGACGAGCCACGTCATAGAAATAGTGTACAGAGCAATTATCACCTTTCAAACTATTTTCCTTAGTATGGCCCACCTGAATTGCCGATAGGCCTTATTTTTAGGCCTCATGCCTAAATATTTGTGTGGCATTTAGTGGTTGGAGTGAATTTCATATAATAATCATGATGGGCCTTAAAAAAAAATCAAGGGTATATTTCTCTCTCAATTGTTTTCTTTGGTGTGGCCCATCTGAGTCACAAGTCATCCTAACTTTTGCATCTCTTGCGACTTTACATAGTATCAAGAACTTTTTTGTTAGCTTCTTAGTACACCCCACTGTCAGTTCACACTTCACTGTTAGCCACCCCAACTAGGGAACCAATGCAGAGTATTAAGGACTTGTATAAGACTCTAGTCTTGATTACTTTCTTAAGATTCACTCCAACCATTAAATATTTAATATTATATGAGGCTCTGAGGGAAAAAAAAAATCAAAAAAATTAAGCTTATTTGCAATTCTAGTGGACCACACCAAAGAAACATTTGAGAGAGATGCCCAGCCTTGATTTTTAAGGGACCACCAAGTGATACTTATATAAAATCTACTCTAATCATTAGATTCCACACAAAAATTTTTTTGGACAAAACCATGAAAGACATACTAATGGAAATAGCTTAGAGGGCTAGGGTTGAAGTGTACAATGTTTCTAATCGTGTAGTTTACTTGAATCATTAATGAGGCTGATTTTTAATCTCTTGACCTAATATGAGGTAATGAAATTGGTGGACAAGGAGATTTTACATGAACATCTCATTGGGGCCCACTGGAGCCAACCATGTGTTTACTCTCAATGCGGCTGAAGGTAATGGATTGATAATTACTCCAAATTAATGAGGTAGCTTTTTAAAAGCCTTTTGAAAAATATTATAAAAATGTAAATCCTTTGTAATTTTTTTAAATCCTTAATTATTATTTCAATACCTTTATTTGGACAAATAGGTAAGGGGCTTAGGTGGATGTCACTGTAATAATTAATAAAAATCTACCATGACCACCAGTTGTATCACTCCATGTTGGGTCAAAGGCCAAAATATGGATTCCACCCGGGATTAAGGTGGACCACATGATTGAAAGCAATGTACAAGAACACTAGCTCCATAAACTAATGGTGTGTATAATAGATGGGTATGGTTGTTGAGTCACAGGTTTAAATTTTTATGCAAAATCTAATGGTTAGAGTGGATTTCATATAATTATTATATTGGGCAATGTAAGATAAAATCGTATGTCTCTCTTCAAACTATTTTCTTTAATGTAGTTCATTAGAATTACAAGTCACCTGATTATCTCTTCTATGGGCTTAACACTGGACTAAGTATCTAATGACCAGATTAGATCTTACATAAATATTGTAACAAACCGGGTCAAAATCAAGGCAATGGAATGATAACGCACATGTAAGGTGGATGGTTGATGTAGAGCGGGTCGCGTACAATTTCATGGTCACGATGGACTAGAAAATGGTCAATTAGAGGCGGAAGTAATCCGGACTATCAGAACCTTAAAATGACCATATCTGGCAAACCAGAATGAGTTATCTGACGTGTCATGTATGATTTTGGCGTAGGAGAAGCTACTTTAGATGAATGTGGACCATTTTAAGTTTATCTTGTCAACCATCCATGTATAGATAGGGGCTGTCACGCCCCAGACTCGGTAACCGGAATCACAAGGAACCCGATGGCCGGTTCTGGCCGTAACAGCCTCCATAGGATCCCATAATCGACTCTTGAGGCAGGTTCCGATCCTAGGATCCTACAATGAGGATTTTTCATAACAATATAATCATTACCAATACGAGCATACCCAAGATCACAGCAAGAACATCTGAAAATAACAAAGGCACACATCACAAAATCTACTATAAATTTGAACTTTTATAATCATCCATAAGGTCCAAAAGGACATACATGAGATAAAAATGAAATGAGAGAAAGGTCGGCAACATTGAAGTCCTCAAATGTTCAGCTTTACTCCTGCTCTGCTGCACAACGCCTGCCTAAAATCTCCTGCACATATCAATCGTGCATAAGCTTATAGATGCTTAGAGGGTAGTGTAGGTGTGTGATAATAGTGTACAGAAGAGTAGTAGGAGATGCAAGAAGGGAAACCTGCTTAATGAGAATATCACTGGCCTTACCAAGGCTTATCATGAATACGATGCGATGAGTACTGGACGCCATACCAAGGCAATACATGAAGGGGCTTACATAGTCAATGCTAATGTGATGCAAGTAATGCCAGTACTCATATCCAAACCATATGTCAAGTACATTTCCAATAATAAGGAAATCACCGGGGCCCATTACACTGCTGAATGACTGTTGCTCTACAGACCCTGCACAGTCAAACGAGCATAACAGACCTCACTACCCACCCGTGGATAACCAATCACCAACTAGGCCTGACGATAGCGGACCCATTCATGAGCTGGTCAGACTCAGCCTAGCAATGCCCCCTACACACCAGGCAGGTAAGGCCACACCCCTATCCAACCGACTACACGACAGTGGGAGTCGCGGCCTAATGGTATAAAGCCCTCGTGCGCTCATGTATTCCACCCGGTCACGGCATTGGAGCAGATCCTTGGTACCATGGAAGTTTTAGAAATTTTACCCATGGGCATCCTATGCACCCGGTATGCTCAAGTAATATTTTTGGTGTCCAAACATAGCCATCCATGATGTATCTGTGGAGGCTACAACCCTAATGAAGTGAGGGTGATAATACTCATGTATTATGCAATGCTAGATGCATGAATCACACCATCAACTATGCATCAATTCCAAGCATCCAACATGCTCAAGAGGAAATACTACATCCCACAGGAAGGCAGCATGCAATGCCTAATGGCACAATCATAACCACCCACATAGTGTCATCCAAGCATACAATGACGCACATGGGCCATGAAGATGGGTCTAGACTATAACATCCCGAATTTTTACCAACCTGAAATTAGACGTCCTCGGCCGATGGATTGATCCTAACACCTGATTACCTTCTCAAACGCTCAAATTCAAAAGTCTCAAATTCCTTTTCAAACCATTTTCTTCAAAATCTCACATTTCCTTCAAAAATCTCGCCTTTCACTACCTTATCCTTCCAAATTTCCTAAGTGCTTTCATATTAGACACAACTCTTAAAGTTTAAGTGATGAAAAATAATATTAAACTCAAAATTACTATAAACATAAATAAAATGGGCTTTTGACCATACACCTTATGGAATCATCGACGAATAGGTTATTTAGAAACATCAGTCTCTCCTGCCCTAGGACTTCTTTTGTCGTAATTAGGGCGTGAATTAGTTAAGTATTAATTACTTAGATCACTTTATATACAAGCTACAAAGGACTAAGTACCACCTCAGACAGAAATCTTACAGGACTAAATCCTTTAGAAATTAGACAAAGTTAACTAAGTGCTACACTAGATTAGCTACAAAATCCACTTGATCCGCTTTAAATACGATCTGTAAGATCCAAACTTGTAGAATCATTGACGTTAGGTTACCCTAAAATCTAGGATCAATCTCATTACCCGGCTGCTCTCGGGAGCATCACGAAACTCCGTATCAGATCTATACGACATATCAAAAGTTCGATTAACGTGAAGTTAAACGGTTAGGACCGCCTTACTGGGCTTGACAACCATCTCAGAAATCAAATCCAGATAATGTCCCACGGCTATTCGCTTGAGCCCGGAGTGAAGAGTGTGAGAAAATATAGATTTCTTAAGAAATCAAGTCTCATTAAGTAATCTGAGATTTGTCACTTGCGGGCCTGATATAAGCAATCAGACCGTCAAAATCTAACCCAAATACACCCTCGGATCAGGAGAAATTTTATGCACATGTCCATGTACTTGTAACCTGGATCGAGTTCCGGTGACCGTTGAACTGAAACTGGTCCGCCACGTGTGATTTGGGAATCCGACCGGAACGAAAACTTAACTAAACCTAGATCCAGTGTTAGTGAGCTTAAGTCCGATCGCACACAAAAAAGGGCCGCCAGAAGTGCGTCGTTGGATCGAAACAGACCCGCTTTGGACATAACCTAAGTATACCTTGTTCCTGAGTCTATTTTGGAGAGTTTCTAACCTATATAAGGATCTTAAACCCTCACTCTCTCATTCCATATGAATTTGAGAAAACCTAGGAGAGAGAAGAGAGAAAAGAGAGAGTGTGGGAGAAGTGGGTGAAGGATCCTGGTGCTCTATCCTACCACCATACGTGCTTAACCATCACGATCTACTCACATTTTCGGTGATTTCGACTTCATTTTTAGGTAAAAAAACCTAACCTTAAGCTGTTTTAGAGTTTCCAAGAGTGTAGGTGATGAAATTGTTGACCTGTTTCATGATTCAGGTTGTCATTGTGCCGTAAACAAAGGCGTTGGGTTCAAGTTTACCGACAAAAGGTACGGACTTTAGACATATAGGTTATAGTTTTCAACGTTTTCAATGTCAGATAATGATAGATTCATTATCTGTATGTTATTACACATGTACAAAGTGCTGTCCGTTTCGTGTTTTGGTTATACGTTAACTATGTTGAATATATTGTATTCTTCGTATTTGTAGAAAGTACCGTATATATATAAATTTTGAAAGTGTATTTGCCATGATTAATTACTGTATGAACATGCTATATATGTGTATAATACTTACTTGGCGAAAGGGTTCTCCCTAATACATGTTTTTGCTAGTATACGCTATGTATGTTGAAAGAATGTATCCTAAGTGTTTGTGAAAATGCTTGTAAGAGTAAGTACTTAGAGGATTGTGCTTTAGGTAGGTGTTGAGATAGGATTCTTAGCTACCTTAGAGATGTATATGATTTCCTCCATGTTGTTTGTTTAATTTAACCGCTTACTTATGAAATATATGTGTTTGTATTTCCTGTTTATATTGTGCTTTATAACATGCTGTAAAACATACGTGAATTACTTTGTTTATTCTGCTTTACTCTACATACTTCTGAATCAGGATTGATTGTGTTTGGGGCTATGATTATAGTCCAGGCAATCGGAAACGGAAATAAATGCGTGGCTGAGATTCATTCGCCATGCGAGATGTGTTCGACGAACCTGAGTCGTACTTCGATTGACGATAGTGGCTGGCCACACGAAGTGCTTATGCGCTTCATATCATTCAATTTGTTGTACACTCAAGCTAGCAGAGCTCGTCAAGTAACCCGATCTGTCTTATGTATATTCACCATGTTTGGACGCCTCTGTTTGAACCTGAGGTACTAACCTTACCAGTGGAATCCCGTTAACCGTTGTACCTCGATCCGCCAAGACTCATGAGCCGGGCATGGTGGTATGAGACACCGTGGTCGAGCTGTCAGCCTACGCTGGGGCCACGAGCTTCCCCGTAGTGACCATTGAGCAACCAGACTCGTGAGCTGATTATAGTGGTATGAGACACTATATTCGAGCTGTCAGCCTACACTGCTTTGATGGGTGATGGAGGAGTGGTGCAAGGATTCCGTGTAACAGCCCTGACATCCCTGACCGTACCCGGTGTAGTGACCTCGAGCATACTCTAAATTTGCGGTGGGGCGACGAGCCTTCCTGTAGTAACAGAGTATAAACTAGGCCTGTATTGATAAGGTGAAGGGGGAGTGGTGTAACAATTTCGTGTAACAGCCTTGGCAGCCCTTGCAGCGACCTAGAAACGCACCATCGTATGAGATTATCTAGGACTGACGACCCTAGAATGGATCACTGTTTGGGAATGATATAAGGAAGGTACTTTAGTTTTCCAATACTGCTGTTTGAAATGGACTAATAACAACTCGGTAATCATGCTCATCATCGCATTGCATGTGCCTGGAAGATGTGGAGCACTGAGGGTGACAGCATACTGCGGACGTAAGATGGTGCCGCACGAGGGAGTATATTGGCGAGGGCATGCATCATAATCGCATCTCATCCTTGCATTAATTACAGTACTTAGGAATGTTGAATGTACTGCTTTATCATTACTGTTTGACTGAATTGATAACATGTTAACCTATGCTTTATTGTTCCACTGAGTTAGCTACTCACTCCCATGTTACGGGACGATGTTGTACACACCAACCAGTCCTCATTTTAAATTTCAGATGATGGCGCTGCTTGCAAAGCGGAGCCAGACTTTTATAATGATGTGCATGTTTCTTATATATGCAGCTATCAGGCAGGTCTATGTAGACCATGTTCTGATCGACGGGGTTACAGGGAGGTTGATTAGACGCCATTGCACTTATTATTTTTCACTTTTAGAACACCCATGTATATTCATTTTGTTCAATTTTGGAGTATACATGTTTATATTTAACCTGGCAACATGTTCAACTCTGGAGACTTATAACAATATATATACATTATATATATCTATCACAGTCTTCCGCTTGCAATTTAACTGTCTCTAGAGTATGATATGCTGTTTTGGTATAATCTCATTAATGTTTCAATACTCTCATCATAATCATCATTATCTATGTTGCATAGTGATGCGTTGGAACTCGGGAGCTGAGCTTTACTCGACCCTCGATTTTCAGGGCGTTACAAGACGGTATCAGAGCATGATTTGGATTAAACTGGACCTGGGTTATGGTCACACGACGCACTTTGACTTGGGAGGGAGCGACGGAACGTAGAAACCGACTTAGGATTTTTCAATTTCGCCGAACAGTGAAACCGACCGAAATCGACTGCTGAGATTGGGCCCGTACACACCCATGATCACGCAAAACGATCCCGAATCACTTTTAGGCCGCCAGTCGACGGGTTTAAGTCGTTCCCTAGAAACGAATGTCCTTATGTTGTGGGTCAACCACAACACCTTACACTTAATCTCAAAGCCTAAAACCCATTTTTATCCAATTCCTTCAAAATCTCACCCTCCACTACTATATGCTTCTTTTCTTTTAATACACACTAATACTAGGGTATAATATACACCAATACTAGGGTATAAATGATGAAGAATAATACTTAAACAAAAAATTTACTATAAATAGTAAATATATGTATAAATTGGACCTTTGACCATTCAAATTATGGAATCACATGAAATAAATAGGGTAGTTGGATAGAATAGCGTCTCCTACCCCAAAATCATATATTACATGTCTAATAAAATTATTTTAGTTTGCCAATTGGACCCGAAAATGCCTCAAATGAAGTCGGGGGCCAATCAGAGTACTTGCAAGCGGACCCAGGGTGGGACCCATATGTTTTTTGGGCCTAGGAGGCACGAGGACCTCGCCCATGTGGCGAGCCCTCACCCACCTATCCAAGGAGTGGTGAGGCCCTCGCCCGGTCGGCGAGGCCTCGCTGGTTAGCAGGCCGGGCTAGCGTCTCGGGCCGATCGAGTTTGGGGGTTTAAGAACCCCCCTGGTATGTGTCACGTCCATTAAATCACTCTCAAACCCCTACCTCCTTTACAAATCTCACCTTCAAGCTCTCTTTTCTCTTTAAACTTGCTGTCCCCTCTCTCAAATCACCCTCCTAATCGTCCAATCTATCATTTTCTGCCACAACCCATCCATATCCATCGTTCACAGTCATTCCTACCTCCCCACCCTCTCCATTCTCTCACATTTAAGCTCCTACATGCCCCATTTGTGACTCAAAATCGTGTAGCCTTCTAACCTATCCCATTTCTCCCTTTTACCTTCTTCATTTCCTGTCACTTGGGCCTCTACAATCCCTGTTGGGACTCAAATCCGTGGAGGACCAAAAAAAAAACTCCAACCCCTATTCCCCCTTATCTTCACTTTACATGGCCTTCTTCGAGTTCATTGCGGCCATTTTCTTGATTTCAACCTTTTTCTCTCTCATGGGAAAGAGAAAGGGTGCCCCTCCTCCGTCGCCAGACTCGGATGCCTAATCATCCATGCCGATGTTTGCAGCTTGTTTTGGTTGCTGCTTTAGGATATGTTTGTGATTTTATGTTGATAGGCCTAGTAGTGTAATGTTTGGTAGAATGATATAAGTGTTTGAAGCCCTAGTTGTATTAGCTCACATGTATCTTCATTTGTGTCTCATAACCTTCACAACCTCCAAATGTTAGGACGTTTAGGGCCCGTTCGGCCAATTGCATTAGGTAAGATTAAGGTGACTAGAATTGTAAACGTAACAATAAATGCATGTGTAAGGTATTGTCCTTGGAATCCCACCTCTAGTGAGGGCTTATTTACCTAGGGTAGCCCACGAGACTAAGCATACAACTACATGTCTAAGTAACACAGAAGTGAGTCTAACAAGAGTTTAAGATGAGCATTTAATGACATTTAGATACAAACAGGCTTATAGGGGTCCATAATAGGGATATTTAACCACCATTCCCCAAGAGGCATCTCAACCATGAATTATATGGATACAAGGCCCAAGGCCCTACATTCAAGATAAGAACATAGGTAACCATATACATGCATTCCTTATAATAGGTCATAAAAAGATATAATATCACTTTTAACAACATGGGCCCCAAGAGGGAAATTAAGGCCCAAGGCCTATCCAAAACATGGGTCCAAGGAAAACACACGTAACTCAACCAATACATACCACTATGGGCCTATATGGGAAGGGTTAGGGCCTAACATAAAGGCCACTAATCCCATATATTGTGGTGGCCTAATGGGCAGCCCATTGCTCAAACTACATAAGGAAATGTCATGCTCTTAGTTAAGTAAGGTTAGGCCTACAACCCAGCCCAAGTATAAAGTTGATTCGGTGGGCAACCAAAAATCCATCTACTTGTGTAACCCAGCCCACTAGCCCAACATAATAGTATGGTAAAAGAAAATGGCCTAAGAATATTTTAAAATATAAGGGAGCAATAAATGCCCAATTTCCTCAATATGGTGGGCCCCATAATCATGGCCCCAATGGGCCCTAGAACATCAGGGATGGGTCCCCAACTAATCATACACAAAGCCCAATGGGCTGGGGCCCAAAAGTTCTGAAATAACAAAGGGGACAATAATGTACAGGAAATTTCTGCAATGCATGTTGCTGTCCTAAATTTAGGCACTCCATTAGAGTGGGCCCAAGGCCTCTAAAACTCTGGAAATTGAGGGCCAAGGTCCCTCATCATGCATACAATAAGAGGAAACCCAAAAAGGTGGCCCACCATCAGAGGAAATATTTTTGAATTATGGTTTTTATCAAGGCATATTGCTGGACTGCACAGCAGAAAAATCTGGCAGTCCAACCATCTTGGCCCATTCTTTTGGATACCCAAATGGGGTCAGTTGGGGCTAAAATTTTACAGAGTGACACTTCCATAGGTGGACCACACCTCCACAAAATTTTAGAATTTTTGAATATTCCTAAGTATTTTAATTAATATAAACAAAACAGTGTGTCCAAAAAATCAGACAGACCTGGACGTCCCAACGTGGTGGGCTAGTCCAGCCCTCGCCATGGTGTGCACAAGTATCCATTGGACCTGAAATTTTGTAGGTGGGTTCCACCATGGGTGGATCACAAATTCACAAAATTTTAAAATTTTTGGACATCTAAAAATATTTTAATTTATTTAAAGAAATCAATCTGTCCTGAAAATCGGACTGATCTGGACACCATATTGTAATGGGCCGGTCCAGCCACCACCATGGTGTGTACAGGTGTCCATTGGCCCCAAAATTTTGTAGATGGGTCCTACCATGAGTGGACCACTTCTCTGCAAAATTTTATGATTTTTTATGACTGATTGCTTGTATTGTATTCTCTTGAGATTGATGATTGATATATGTATGATGATGTTATGCATTGTGTTGTTCTGATTTTGTCAATTTCAAGGATGAAATTTTTTTGTTTGTGGGGAGAGTTGTGAGACTCGATCCGAGTTCGTATGTGTGCATGTGTGTGTGAGTATGCATCTTATTCATTATGGTCTCGCGGTCCGACCAGTCAAATCCCGGCGATCCATGACCCTTGGACAGTGTTTGCGATCATTCTTAAGTTCAATCATGTAAATTCGACTCAAATTAACCCGAGACCTATGCCATTGCGACCGTATTATCACCGCGGTTCCAACGCCGCTTCTCGCGCATAAATCCGATATGTAGATCAAAAGTTGTGTACATTTCATTATATGACCATTGATCATGTGACCCACTTAGGTAGAATGCATGTGGACCACCATCACCCATGGCACAAGTCCCTATACACACTATACCACACCACACAAATCCTATAGAAATACCACCCATCTCAACAAACACCACCCAAGCCTAGTCTAAAGGCCTAAACATTGTAATCTCCTCCCTATCCTATGATAACTTCTCTTACAAAATAATTATGTCATTTTTCTCTCTTTATTATCTTCCTCCCTCTCATTTACCTCCATTGCTAAAATTTTCAGCAACTTCCCTTCCATCTCCCTCTCTTCTTCAGCCCCTTCTCCCTCTAATCCCCTCAATCTAACCTTCAACAATCTATCTCACCCATCGAAACATGTCCCTTGGAGCATGAAGAGTAGATTGATGTAACTTTGGAGTGAGATCTATTAAGGTGGGTGATTTTAATTTCTGATTTTCTTTTCTACCCTTTGATCTTATTTTTCTTCCTAGATGGATCATATGGGACCCACCAATCCATGGTGGGGACCCCATTTGACCCTATGGATGTGGCCTTTTGGTCCATCCTACATGCATATCATGAAACATGATGAGCCCATTCTCCGTGGACCCCATCATAATGTATTGTATCATCCACCTTATTTCAAGGGCATCTAGACCCTAGAAGTCATATTGGGATGGCATCCCAACCACTCATTTTAGTCATAGATCATGCATGCATTAGTTTAATGTTGCATGTTCAAGTAATATTGTTGTATGGTTAAGATTAACTCTAGGGAGGGCCCATTAGTGGTAGAGCCCTACCCCCCATGGTTAAATTACTCTCTTTTCTTATTCTCTTTTCTCTGATGTGTGAATGATAATGTGTGTGTGGCCCATTTAGTGGGCGTAGGATGTCCCAAAATAAATAAAAATAAAAATCCAGCAAGGTGGGACGCCTTTACCACCCAACTCCATGATCTTTGGACACCTTAATCAATGCATGCAAGTGTCCTAGTCTTAGTCTGTGATCTGGACTTATGTGGGGCCCACTGAGGAAGGCCACACACCTTTTTTATGGCTGAGATTATTGAGATATAGGCTGATGTGTCCAGCCATGTATTGCTGTCCAAAAATTTGGACTGTTGCATGGACTATCATGTTCAATGCTTGGCATGGATTTTTGGATCATGATTGCATTATTTTATTTATAATTATGGGGTCTAATGAGAAGGTGTTGACCCCACCTTGAGGTGTGGTGGGTCACACCTCAGATGGCCCATGAAATGGTACCCAAAAAGGGAGGCCCGTAGGGGTGGGCGGTCCACCTTGTTGGGCTATCCAGCCCACATGTATGGAGGGAAAACATACACTTCAGCTTGGTTTCTCTGAGGGGTGGGCCACTTTTGTGGACCCCACCTTACTGTATTTTATGAAAAAAATTACTAAACCTCCATTTTCCCCTCCTGGATGAAGTTTGGGCCCACCTTATTGGGTAAACAATGCATGGACAACAACATCTCTTCCTAGACAGATTGAAATTCCTAATTTAATTAAAATATTTATGAGTATCCAAAAATTCATGCCAAACATTGAACATGACAGTCCATGTAACAGTCTAGATTTTTGGATAACAATACATTGCTGGACACATCAGCCTATATCTCAATAATCTCAGCCATAAAAAGGGTGTGTGGCCTTCCTCAGTGGGCCCCACATAAGTCCAGATCACAGACTAAGACTAGGACACTTGCATGCATTGATTAAGGTGTCCAAATATCATGGAGTTGGGTGGTAAGGGCGTCCCACCTTGCTGGATTTTTATTTTTATTTATTTTAGGACATCCTAGGCTCCACTAAATGGGCCACACACACATCATCATTCACACATCAGAGAAAAGAAAATAAGAAAAGAGAGTAATCCGGCCATTCACACATCAGAGAAAAGAAAATAAGAAAAGAGAGTAATCCGGCCATGGGGGGTAGGGCCCCGCCACTAATGGGCCCTCCCTAGAGTCAATCTTAACCATACAACAATATTACTTGAACATGCAACATTAAACTAATGCATGCATGATCTATTACTAGAATGGGTGGTTGGGATGCCATCCCAACATGACTTATAGGGTCTAGATGCCCTTGAAATAAGGTGGATGATACAATACATCATGATGGGCTTCATGGAGAATGGGCCCATCATGTTTCATGATATGCATGTAGGATGGGCCAAAAGGCCATATCCATGGGGTCAAATAGGGTCCCCACCATGGATTGGTGGGTCTCGTATGATCCATCTAGAAAGAAAAATAAGATCAAATGGTAGAAAAGAAAATCAGAAATTAAAATCACCCACCTTAATGGATCCCACTCCAAAGTTACATTAATCTACTCTTCATGCTCCAAGGTACATGTTTCAATGGGTGAGATGGATTGTTGAAGGTTAGATGGGAGGGGATTAGAGGGAGAAGGAGTTGGAGAAGAGAGGGAGATGGAAGGGAAGTTGCTAAAAATTTTAGCAATAGAGGGAAATGAGAGGGAGGGAGAGAATAAAAAGAGAAAAATACCATAATTATTTTGTAAGAGAAGTCATCATAGCATAAGGAGGAGATTACAATGTTCAGGCCTTTAGACTAGGCTTGGGTGGTGTTTGTTGATATGGGTGGTGTTTCCATAGGATTTGTGTGGTGTGTGGTGTGTGTATGGGGACTTGTGCAATAGGTGATAATGTTCCACATGCATTCCACCTAAGTATGCCACATGATCAATGTTCATATAATAAAATGTACACAACTTTTGATATACATATCGGATTTATGCACGAGACGCGGCGTTGGAACTGCGGCGACGATGCGGTCGCAATGGCATAGGTCTCGGGTCAATCCGAGTCGGGTTTACATGACCGAACTCAATAATGATCGCAAACACTATCCAAGGGTCGTGGGTCACCGGGATTCGACCGGTAGGACCATAAGACTATGATGAACAAGATGCATACTCACACACACACACATGCATACATGCGAACTCGGGTCGGGTCTCACAGGGGTGTTGATTTCTAGCCAGACCATGTTAGAATCAGCCCAGGCCGGGCTCAAGATACCCCGCCCGAGCCTAAGACTATGACCCAAATTCAAAATGGGCCACCTTTTAAGCCTAAGTCCATTACCGTCGTTCCTCCAACACTCTTGTTGGGATGATTAGTGCAGCCTCTCTAGAGGAAAGCCTCCGTCGGCGTCCCACCAATGATGAGCGGTTTACATGGGCGCAAGGAAAAAATGGTATTATGACACAAGGATGGGCGTGATGAGGTCGATCACCGTCATCTTCAAGGGGATAATTACGTCTTCCTCAAGGGGATAATTACTCCGAATATATGGAGCTTCTCTAGACTCCTCATGGAGATTCCTCAAATCCACGACGAGATATATAAAATAGAAATAAATTATAATAAAATTTTTAAAAAATAGTCGATGATAAAATAAATGAGTTTACAATCTCTTAAATAGTGATATGAACCCTAGAAAGAAGTTTCAAAATCAAACAACAACTCAACCTCCCTAAAATCATGACTTCCTATAAATAGTAAACTAACTATTTTATTGACGATCATGATTTCCACTAGACCTCATGGTTTTCGGCCAAAAATAGTAAGTGTCATATTTGGCCTAAATACATTATTCTCCTAATTTTTCTAAGCACTTTTCGTGTTGGACATAACTCCTATAACTTAATAGATCAAAAGTTATGATCGAACTAAAACTTATTATAAATAGTAAAAATGGAATTAAAAAGGACTTTCGACCATCGATCTGATGTAATCTTGCAAATTCGGCGTGGGCAACCTAGCATAGCGGGGTTTGTTGGCCAAAATAGCTTCTCCTTCCCCAAAATCATATATGATATGTCGAATAATTCATTCTGATTTGCAATATATGCCTATTTTAAGGCTCCGACGGTCCAGATCGCTTTCGCCTCTGATCGCCCCTCCTCTGGTCCATCTTGGCCATGAAATTATTCGTGACCCGCTCTACATCATATTCACATGTCCATCACATGGTATTGCTATCTTGCCTTGGGCTAGAGTCAACCTAATTGTCTCCGTGGCACGATGGGCTCACCTGGCCCGTAGGACGCCATTGTCTGTGGGCTAGTAATTGAGAACTTAGGACTGCCCCATGGAAGAGATATTTAAGGACTTGTCCGTTCTAAACAGATAAAACGGTTTCCCCCTACTTGTAAGAAGGGAGTTGATACTCTAGATATGGAAGAAGCATAGTACGGTAGAGCCATCTCTCCACAGGGTCACCTGTGAGTGTGATTTGTAAATCAGGTCCATCCATATGCATGTCCCTAGCATTGATGGTGTATATGTCAAAAATAACTTCTATTGGACAATCGTATCCATCTCATTTGTGTCCATTAAATTGACGGATGAAAATTAAAATAGTTGAGCAGTGAATAAACTATAGAAAAACTAATAAATAGATTAGCTTGTGGGTTTTATTTTCAAAACATTCACCACCTCAATAAATCATCCGCTTTTTTTTTTTTTTTTTTAAACACATGTCGTACACACCCCCACACACTCACACCTTAGTGGGATTTCACCACCTATGGATACTCGAACCCTTGATCGAGTGTTGAAACTCCCGAGAGTCTTCCACCGGAGCAAGAGTAAGGATCCATGTGTATGGTTGGAGGGAAGCAGATTTCCCTGCAATCTCAACCACAAGAAGTTTCTGCGGATTGAAGCTAGGTGGGGTCCACCTTGATGTTTGTGAGGGCATTTGCCCAAAAATGAGACATCCCGAACTCAAATGGGCCACACGACAGGAAAATGTAGACATGAAAATGCCTACCAATGAAACCTTTTTAGGGTCCATCATGATGTTTATATGCCATCCAAACCATTCATTAGGCCATTTCCATCGGGATGAACTGAATACACAAAAATATTACCAGACCGATTTAAAACTCCAGGCCCACAAATGTTCCATTGGTGGGACCTACCGTTTTTGTGTGTGTGTGAGTCCTTTGAGTTTTGAATCTGCCTCATTTTTCTTCCTCGTGTTATTTTTTTATATGATCTGGAAAAATGGATAGACCGGGTGAATTTCTTATAAACATCAAGGGGGGTTCCACCTATCTTCAATGGCACGAACTTTATGCAGTTTTCGGTTACAAGCCAATTGTGTCCATGTCGTAGCAAGAGCACTAAAAAATAGTACACGTGGCATATATTAATTTAAATTAAACAAACAAAATCTGTGGAACTCACTGCTTAAATTACAATAAAAAAGATAAAATCAGACCTATTTGTTAGTTGAAATAAGACCATTGGAATTTCTCATTTTAACCATCCGAATAGTGGGCCTCATTCTATATGACTTATAAACCAGCAATTGCGCAAAAAAAATTATCGCCCTTTTGACTGTGGACATCCGATGAACGGTTAGGATGAAAGAATCACTTGTTCTGGAGAAAAAACTTTGACTCTCTGATAGAGTGTGATGGTTCATGCTCATGCAGTGAGTAATACATGTGGAATGATTTTAATTCAAACAAGC
Organism: Magnolia changhungtana; assembly: GCA_030180095.1. Taxonomy (NCBI): domain Eukaryota; kingdom Viridiplantae; phylum Streptophyta; class Magnoliopsida; order Magnoliales; family Magnoliaceae; genus Magnolia; species Magnolia changhungtana. The sequence goes on from JASAUF010000319.1 coordinate 305,468, forward strand.
CGTCCAAATAGTGAGACCCACTCTAGATGATTTATAAACAAATAATTACACTGAAATATCATCCTAGATGACTGACCAGTGCACATCTAAAGTGTTGTTGCTAATTTAATCAAATTAGGCCACATGTGTAAATGAGGGCCGGAATTGGTTGTTTGTATAAGGATGAGATGCATGAGTGTATCAGGGCCTATTCAACTTTAAGGTTTTGATTGAATAGTTGTTCCCCTCATCGAGTTAACAAATTAGAAACTGGATCGAGATCTAGCTATCCTCTCTTGTGATGTGATTAAGCAATTTGTGAAAAGATATGGGTTAACCCTTCTAAAGGAGTTCCTTTTTTCCCTGCAACAATAGATGTGAATCTATAACTTTAATGATATTTTTTTTCTTTCACCAATTTTTTAAGTTTGTACGCCTCTTAAATGGCTAAGAGCGTACAAATGCATAGAACAAAACAATGCTAACTTTATTAATATTTAAAATATATAGTCCATTATGATCAACAATGTAATAATCAACTAAATAAATAAATAAAAGAAAAACTAAACTAAGATGAATACTTTATTTGTCTACCAAAACAAACGATTGAGGCAGATAGTCAATAGGATGTGACCGAGTTAGTATGATCAATTGAATTGAAACTCAATAGAACATGATCCTACAACTTAATGTTGATGATATTTACTTATACTCCTAAATACAATAGTCAAAGCCGCTATGCAATAACAATTTATGTTAAGCTAAACTAAAGAAAAATAAAGTAAAGAGTATATAAATTGATTTGGCACGAGTATTCGAGTTCTTATTCGTGTGCTCCTTTTATACCTTGTTGAGGTGGCGGTGTTGTGTAGTTTTCAACATCATGATGGAATTCAAATGATCGGTTATAGAAATCTCTTTGATTCTTTTACATCAACTTGACATATTACGTACGACCAAGTGTTGTGAGCCTTGCACAAAACTTTAGGATCTAGCCTCCCAAATACTTCAGAATTATGGGATAATAAAACAATGAAATAAATCAAAACATAAACCACACGACACAATATATTTTTACGTGGAAAACCCTCAAAGAGGTAAAAACCATGGGACTTAGTTTAAAGCAACAATCCACTATAAAGTAGAACGTTACAATTGATCATAAGAGCACACCGCTTGGATCGAACCTTCTTCACTCACGCAAGAGTGGATAAACAATAAGAAATTAAGAAAAACGGAGAGATCTCACCGATTACGAGAACGTAAAAGCGTTGAGATGTCAAGTGCACCTTAGATCACCTTTACGAGCAGAACCTCCCTTCCACAAACTTCCTCTCTCTCTCTCTCTCTCACACACACACATTTGATAGCCCTAAATACTTTAGCAAACCCTTGTAAAGTTTTAGGAAACTCTCTTGCATTCCCTAGAACAGCCCTAGATACTTCTATTTATAGTTTGTACAACTTCTTTCCGCACCTTGGCGAAAACCACCTCAAATTTACGCAGTCCGCATAAAATTCGGACATAAATCTATGTAGCCTCGACTGATCAAGCAGAGTCCTTGACCGGTCGAGTGGACCCTCGACCGGTCGAACAGACTTCTCGACTGGTCGAGTAACACAGAAGATTTAACACAATTAGTCGCTAGACTTTGAGTCGAGCACCACTCGATTGATCGAGCACCACCCTCGACTGGTCGAGCAGGGCACTCGACCGGTTGAATCATGAGGAGAAAATCCCCATCGCCAAGGATACAAGAGACAACTCTCGCATGCCTCAGCTGAAGTTCTGAGTTCCCTGAACTCCCATATATAGAAAATTGATGTGATCATTGCATCACTTGGCTTTGGCATCCATTAAGTAAGACTATAGCATTTAATTTATAAGTATATATATCTCATTTTAATGGCATTATGACATTTAATACTAAAAGAAATGCATGCGCTAATGAGATTCTTTGTATTTACATATATCCAGCATTCAATGCTCTCTTTTATGTACATGTCTCAAACTCCTCTTAAAGTAATTTACACCCTATATAACACAGTTGTCATGTAACATTTCTTATATTGTTTTATTTAGACATGTCATATCGAGTGTAAACAATAATGAAAAGATCTCATCATCAAGATAAGTATACGAAGAGTGAAAAACACATGCCTACCTTGATATATATGTTTTAAACCACCCTTGATGATTTTCCCATCCACGGGAAGTGTGTGCCCAATCTAAAATCAAAATATACCACATTGACATAAGAGATTTTTACGTGGAAAACTCTCATGAAATTATGTGGAAAACCACAGTACAACCCAAATTAATGCGCCACATTACAAAGGTGGATAGACCCACATACAGACCATTTATAGTTTGAGTTATCCGTAGGAGGCTTGTGCAGCCTAGAGTTGCAACTTGCAGGGAACTGAGCATTAAGAAAAAAAAAAAAACAAAAGCTGTGTAGGGTCCATTGTGATGTGTGGGACATTCAATCTGTCCCTCATTTGCACTGGCTTGTACTTGGACATGAGAAACCAAAATAAGGCCGATCCAAAACTTAAGTGGGCCACACCACATGGGAAAGTGCCAAGTGTGAATGCCCACCATTAAAATGGAAACGGATTGGCTACTCCCACGGCCAATGGCTGGTGGTCGGTGCTTTGTGCGCCCCACCATATGTATGTGTTTCATCCATGCCGTCCATCTATTTTTCTAGATCATTTCATGGTATGAGGCCAAAAATGATGTACATCCCAATCTCAAGTGAACCACATTACAGGAAACAATGTTGATTGAAGGTCGACCATTCAAAACTTTTTGGGCATAAAAGTCTTGAATCAAGCTGATTTTTGTTTTTTCCCTTCATATGGGTCTGTATGACTTAATCAACAGATTAGATGTCAAATAAACAGTACGGTGGGCTTCAGGAGGATTTTAATGGTGGATACCTAATCATTATTGTTTTCCGGTGGTGTAGTCCACGTGAGATTTATATCCCTCTCATTTTTGGGACCAAGCCTTAAAATGATCTGTAAAAATTGAAGAACGGCATGGATGAAACACATACATCATGATGGGGTGGGATCAAGCCCTAGAATGACCTGTAAAAATGGAAGAAGGGCATGGATGAAACACATACATCATGATGGGGTGGGATCAAGCCCTAAAATGATATGTAAAAATGGAAGAACGGCATGGATGAAACACATACATCATGATGGGGTCCATAGAGCATGGGCCACCAGCCACCGGCTAGTGGCAGGGGAGTAGCCAATCCATTTCCCATTAAAACATGCATGTGGCCCACTGCTGCGATCTGGTGTGGTCCACTTGAGTTTATGATCCGCGTGATTTTCGGGCTCCCTTCTGAGCATGAGCCGGCGGGAGTGATTGGACGGAGTGTACGTCACACACAAATCAGGCCGTTGTACTTATTAGGTAATCCAAGCCGTTGACACGGTGGGTCCCACTATTGACGGCCGGCCCCGTGAAGATATGTCAATTCAAAAGAGCTCTCTAATCAGAGGCCTGACAGAAAATACAGCAACGGAGCAGCAACATGGTCAGTCACTGGTCCGATAGAATCTCCCAATTCGGTGGACTTGGACCGAAATCCTCTGCAAACGCGCCACACAAGCTCTTTGGGGCCCATCATGTTGTATATGAAACATCCACACCGTCCATCACGTTTTATCCTCAGACTATAAGCCCTGGGGTAAATATCGGACACATCCATAATTCAGGTCGGCCGCACCATAAGGAAAAATAGAGATGGAATGACAACCACAAGTTTTTATATCCGGGGCTACCATGGTATGTATCTTTCATCAAAACCGTTGATCAGGTTTAAATCACCATTATTAAGTTAAAATAAAGAAGTCATATTGACCCAAAACTCAGTAGGGCCACACCACATGGATTAACTTGGAGGTTTTAGGAGCAAATTTACATGGTTTCCATTGATATGGCCCATATCAGTTTTCTAAGAAGCTGATCTTTTGGATACATGGCTCAAATAAAGGTCCTCACCTTCTGGACGGAGTGGATTTACACCTACAACATGGGTGGCCCCATAGAACTAGGGTGTTTTACGTGCTAGGTAAATCAGGTGTTGTAGACGATTTCGGTCCGGTAGATATTAAGGGAATCCACCATCCATTGTGGGGCACGTAGATTCAACGGTCCAGATGACCTAACCACGGCCCACTTCTCCACCTGGGCGCATTAAGGACAAGAAAATTATCGTCCTGAAATCCTCTTTTCATCTTCGGACCTCAATCTAGAGAGAGAGAGAGAGAGAGAGAGAAGAATAGGGAAGAGAACCCTAGATTTCTCAAATCCGAATAGAAGAAAAGGTTCGTTCCTTTCTCTCCATTTTCTTCTTTCATTTCCTTCTCAGAACTGCATCTCTCTCTCTCTCTCTCTCTTCCTCCTTCGAATACCTGATTCCTTAGTAGCTGTGATTGTGCTAGTTTCTAGCAGAAAAATCCGTCTCTCTCTCTCTCTCTCTCTCTCTCTCTCTCGCTCTTTTCTTGTAATCATAGGGTAAGATCTGACTTTCGTTTTATTTTATTTTTTTGTTCATCTTTGATGTTTCTTCGATTTTCATATCAAATTACCTAGCTATTGCGAATGCAATTTCAGTTTTTTTTTGGGGAGATTTTTCATATTAAAGAAAATCATGATTTAGGGTTTTGTTTTAGTGTGTGTTTGGTTACACCAAAATTTCATGAAATATTCTGAACATTTTCACCAAATTAGACTGACTAATCATGAAATATCATGATATTCCATGAAATTTGGTGCTAGAAAACGCAACCTTAAACAGAGATTTTTGAGAGGTGTTCTGATGTGCTTATAAGCTTTTAGGGTTTCCTGTTTTGCATTTATTTTTTCAATAAAAGGAACTTTTTAAAAAATGAAATTATGGTTTTGGAAGTGTTTTGATATGTCCGATATATTTATTATTACCTTTTTGCAGTGGATTTAAGTTTTTGAAATCTGTCGGTATATATATAAATATATATATTTTTTTGTTTGATGAATTTTTGGTTTTGAAAGAATTTTGATACGCCCAATGTCTTGTGGTGTTTTTGGATTTTTGTTTGTTTAGCATCTTCATTTTTCTGTTAGAGAATTGCAGGGAATGTGATGGGTGAGGAATTGTAAGGTCCTGATGCCACTGGTGATGGAAGTGGGGCCCTTGGTTCCCTGATCTAGATAGTTGATATGGTGGGCTTCATGTTGAAGGGTGGTTGACCAAAATCCTCTAATATCGGAGGACCCCTTCCATCCAGTTTTCACCTTCCTTTCCAGAGTGCTGTGTTTTTTCTTAACTGTAGGTTGAGAATTTCAGGCATTCTCCAGCGATGCTGTTCATTAAATCAGCATTCTAGATTGCATTTGGTCAGGTGGTATGATTCTTGCTTAGGTTGCGGGAGTTCCAGATTACAATTCTTGGAAGGAACCTACTTCGATTTTCTTCTTAGAGAAGAACAAAGATCAATTGTCTGATCACTGGGTCATGGTCTCACATGTATTGACAGGCACATCCGGACACTACATGAATATTATTGCAGAAAATAATGTTCTAAGGGAGGTTTTAATATTTGTTTGAATGCACCCAATATAGCTTCACTTAAGTTCATGTTCATCGAGGTTTTATCAATCACGATTGAATTACATTCCCTTTAGAACATACATGAAAGAATATATTTATAGGGGTCTAGTGATTTTTTCAGGCCTGAAATACACACACATTTTTCAGATTTGTCTGTCTTAACCTTGTCCCAGCAATGTTTCAGGTACATGTCTGCAATGGAATCCAGTTTGCAATCTCGGTCCCCAGACAATTATGACGTGAAGCCATCATTTCGAAAGCCCTCAAATGATGCTGCTAATAGAAAGTATCGCCGTCGCTCACCTATTGGTGGATCTGCTTCATCTTCATCTGATGGTTAGTAGAATAGTGGTTTTGCTTCATTAGTAGGTTTTGATTCCTTTCTCTCAACTCTAGCATATGCTGACTGTGAATACTTTATACATCGTGGTTTTCACATCAATTAAATTTGATACCCAAATTTCAAGAATGGATGAAGAACACATCCATAACAATGTTTGAGTGGAGTGGAATTTGAAGATTGAAACTTCTTGATGCAGTCTGGTTATCAAATCAATGTGATTTTGGTACCCTAATCGCCAAGAAATGGACAAGAGTATGCCCACAAGAATATTTGAGTAAAGAGGGAGAAATAACTTTTTTAATATTCAAATTTCTTCCTTATAGATAACTTAAGAAAACTTACAAAACTTGGAAAATTCAAACGCCTTACCTCCTATTCCACCCCCTATTTTGTAGACACTAAAGAGTAAAGACCATTCCTGGAATCATCATCATCATCTTAAGCCTTTTCTCAATTTATTGGGGTTGGTTACATGAATCCGTTTTCGCCATTCCACTCTATTAAGAGCCATTCCTTCAATTAGACCACATGTCATCAAGTCTTTTCTTACTACCTCCATCCACGTGCTTTTTAGCCTTCCCCTTCCCCTTCCCCTTCCCCTTTTAGAGCCTTCAACCTGTACCAAATCACTCCTAACTGGCCAATTTTGTCTCTATTGCAATGACCAAGCCATCTTAGTCTACTTTCACTATCTTGTTACTTATTGGTGTTGCTCTTAATTTCCCTCCAATGCATTCATTTGTAATTCTATCCTTGTTTTGCCACTCATCCAACAAATCAATCTAATTGATTTCAAATCAATTTAATCTAATCCAAGATGGCAATAACTCACCCAAAAAAAGACGTGGCCCTAAAAATAGTAAAAACTAATCTTCCAAATAGTTCCCCATATCTTCACACAATCAATCAATCATATCTTCAAAACAGCCACCATCTACCAAACATAATACATGTTGTCTCTGACTTTTTTCCCTCAAAACTAACAACAATCAGCCCATAATTCAACATGTATTAGGCCCTACGATGGGCCTTAGGCCTACATCATTCCCCTCGGTTGGAGAGAACTTGATTTTTGTGAGTTAGATGCTTCATATAAGTAGTAGAGGTCCGGATCCAGTATCTTCTATTCGTCGCTTGTGATCCATGTGCATTCAGAAGAAGGTTTGTTCTTACATTCCACCAAATACTACTTGTATTTGCCTCGTCAAATGTCAGTGCTCTTCATGCGCAACACTTGTTCAACTTCTTCCTTCTTTTTCTTCGGGAGTTGTTTACCGATATTAGCAATGACTGTATCTTCACGTCAGGTACCTCGCCTTGGTACTAGAACAAATCTACCACCTTGAAGCTTGGCGAGATATCTAAGTCATTTGACAACTATATCTAATAAATGTTTTCACCCAACTTCCTTTTGATGGAATGGTCTGTTCTTCTTTGACTTGAGCTTGTTGTACGTTCCAAGCTGCTTGGAAACCTTTCTTTGCGGAGATATATCTTTTGTTGACAATGTTCATTTGCTGTATCTTGTTACTTGGCTTAACTCTCTTTGAAATCATTATTTCGCTTTTTCTTATTTCTCTTTCTTCTTTAGAAGTTCTTCATGCCAGATCATTCAATTGGCATGAGCTTAAGCTTGTTTGGTTGGGCTGAACTCTCAGTAATGAGCAAGATTCTACATGTTCAAACCTAGCACCAAGTCAATATGGTGCTGAATGCTTCTCATAGGAGGAAATCTTGGTAGGAGTTCAAACACTAAGTCTTGACATTCATGAAGGAGCTTTTGCATGGTAGGCGAAACATCTGATTGTTTACTTCTTTAGCAACTAAGACAGATTATGCCCGTCTCCTTTATTCTTTAAACTTTTCTATACCAAGAGATTTCCGACCATCCTATTTATCAGAGTAGGGCATTGGAAGCTGTCATTGGGTGCAATGTGCTATTAGTCATACACACAACATCTCAGTCCCATAATTACGGCCTTCCTAACAAAATGTGGCATGCATCGATGGGGACCACGTCACATCACACCTTATCCTTGTACTTAGATTTATATAGAAGGAAACTAAGCACCTAGAGTTAATAGATTTTACTCTCTTGAACCAATGAATTTAGTATGATAGTTGATACTTGTTTTCTGGTAAGTTATTCATCAACCATTTCTTGCAAGACAATCTAACTACTTCCTCCATGTACCAGAATTGTACATATCTTCCCACCAGAAGTACAGGTGGTGCAAAATATATTGTGGTGCAACCATCTCTCCTCATCAATCACCAAAGTCGCTGATAGCATCATCCGTTGGATAACCAATGTCTCCGCACTATTTCCATGCTCGTCTGCAACATCGTCCCCAATGGACTCCCCACCATTATGTGCATGTTCTTCATACTCAATGTCATCCTTTGCTTTTATTTGCATGGTGTGTCTTCAACATATTCTCATTCCTCTGCCAAGTTTACTTTATTTGTGGACTGATGTATAGGACATTAAAAAGAACAATGTCCTGGTTGTCCATGTTAAATGAGTGTTGCTTTGTCTCATCTTGGGTGCACTAGTTCCTCCCACTTCATGGGTTGGGGTTTGGCTTCGTTCTTTGATATTGACCTACCGACCCTTGACCTATAGGAAATCCCGTGGTTGCCTTACATGAGAAGTTCGCATGTTGGCCCATTGTTGACAACGGTCCTCATGGGGTACCAAATAGTCTCTCAAGTCCCCAATTAATGAACATTTTAAATACATCTTTGAAAGCCAATTCATTTCTCACATTCGTGTTAAGATGATTAAGATATCTTAAAATATTTGGTCTTCATACTTACAAACCCCGTTCATGATGACATGATGTCAAGGTACATAATTCCTTAGTGTATTCATTCATTGATTTCTTCCCTTAAAGCCGATTATGACATCTTAGATAGTGGTCACAGGCATTAGTCATGGGTAAGAGCTTCCTTTTAAGTTATTTTTCATCTTTTCGTAAGAGATTAATTTCTCCTTATCTTTACGGATTCGTTTGGCAATGAGATTGCGCCGCAATGTTAATGAATGACCTGAAAACTTTATGGCCGCTAATTTAAGTATTTAACCTTCCGATTGTTTGTAATTTCCTTATACTCGAACACTTTTTCTACCTTGCTCAACCAATCGATGAAATTGTCAACATGCAAACTACTTTTGAAAATTTCACCTTAATTTTGGGGTCTTTGTCATGGTCCAACAATTGAAGGATTTAATAATGGTTTTCCATTGATGCCTTCATTAACTGGGCTGCTTTGTGTTAGTTTGGACCTTGGCAGGACCTTCCCTTATGTGTCCTTGTGCTCCAACATAGGTATTCGAATTCCCTCCACGCTGGAGCTCTCCCACTTGATTAGTTAGATCACCACCGTATGCATGAGTTGATCTACTAGCTTTGTGAGTGCATGCTCAATTGTATTACTTGCACAAATTCTTCTTGTCACACCCCCTTTAGGATATGATGTAGAGTTGAAAATCTCCAATGATCACCTACTCTATAACTCGAAGAGTAGAGATTGATGGAATTAACTGCCTCCTATCCTCGAAAAATAGTAAATGTAGTCTCATACATTTTTCCCCAAGAACTAGCAACAAGCAACCATAATTCAGAACATGCTGGGCCCTATGGTGGGCCTTGTGGCCCTACATCACTTTTTCTTACAAATACTCAAGTAGAAAGTCACAAAATTTAGAAATTTGGAATGCCTACCCTCCTACACCTAACCAACCTAGTAGACAATCCTTATGAATCTTTAATTATGATACCCAACTATTCAATTGATATCAAATCAATCCAGTTGATTTCAAATATAAAATCAATCAAATTACTTTCAAATCAAACTAATTTATCTAAGATAGAAATTAGCAACACTCTACCCATAAAGATTTGGCCTAAAAATAATAAAAACAAATTTAAGAAATAAGCCTCAAATCTTCAATCTTCATATCAGCTTCCACATTTTCCAAAGAGTAACCTGTAGTCTCTAACCTTTAGCCTCCAAAAGTATACAACCTAAATTTCATCATATGTTGGGTCCTTTGTGGGTGTTGTGCAGTATATAAAGGATATTCCTTGTGCTTCCGAAGTTGCCCAACACTAGCACAACAATTTTTGGTTGATTTACTTTGTATTTGGTGGTACCTATGAATATTTAAGATGAATTTCATTAATATAACATAAGAATATTTTTAAGACAATGTTCCTCTATGCAACCAATGCTAGGATTTTACCTTTGATCGGTTGTAGTTTTATGGATTAGATAATATTTGGAGCCACTGCAACTGTATTCGCATTAAGTCATATGGTCATTGGCCCAAATGACCATTGTAGAAAAAAAAGCTTACTTGCCATTTGGTGACCACTTTCTTTACTCCCATTCCTTTTAATGTGGAATTGGTTTTGCTTCCCAAACAAAGCTCCATTCTCAATCAAAAGTGTCCATTTAAGTAGCAAACAATTTCCATTTGTGGGATGGTGCCTTTTGCATCTGCCGCAATTTGGGATGAAAGTAAAAAAGGACAATTTTGTCCATGCCAATCTCATTTCATTATAAGTAAGGGGCTTGAAGTTTTTTTTTTTGGCGAAAGTTCTCTTGACTGAATATGTATGCTGCTCATATGACTTTGGTTGCTAACATCATGTGATTCCATGCATTTAATCTCTATATTTGGACAGGCATGACATTTCAGCAGACCATGCTAACCTATTTGTATTTCCATCAAGGTGTGCCAAATCGGTTACATAACGGTAACGGCTTAATTCGTTACGCATTGCGGGGTCAAAATGCCCCCCTTAGAAAAAAAAAATGAATTGCAATGGGCTGTAGCCTTTCATAATGGCTCAATAACCGGAGAAGGAAAAAAACCGGAAAATAAAAAAATTCCTGGATTTTTTCTTCTTGTTGTTGTAGTTGTTCTTCTGCTGCTGCTATTGTTGCTGCACTTCTTCTTAGGGATATGCATTAGTGTGATGAATGCCATACATTACATGAATTTCGGGACTATTTGGGGGCATTTGAGTGGCTTCTTAGTTCTTAGGGATATGCATTTGTGTGATAATGCCATCCATTACATGAGTTTCAAGACTATTTAGGGGCATTTAAGTGGCCTCCTAAATCGGCAACATTACTCATCCAAATTCAAATTCGATTTTTTCTTAAAATTTCTTGTGGGGAATGATGTTAAATGCTTAGGGATGTGCAATTAGTGGGATGGGTGCCATAGCTTGCATGAATTTTTCGTTTCAGAAAAAAAAAAAAAACTTGCGTGAATTTTAAGCCAATTTTTGATCAACTTAAGTCTGTCATGTTAATAAAATCAGGAGTGGCCTCTATATCAGCAACATCATTTAGTGCCAAATTTTCTTCAAAATTCATCTGAATTTATCTTCAAAATTTTATTGGGAGGAATAATGTCAAATGCTTAGGGATGTGCATTAGTGGGATGAATGCCATAACTTGAATGAATTTTAAGCCAATTTGAGATTAACTCAAGCCTGTCAGGTTAATAAAACCATTAGACAGGGGGAAATAACATTCTTACCGAAGAGTGGACTGTTACACCATCATAAATACGTTCACGTTCAAAACCACAAAAGAATACATATTTGGAATCTTCTAAATATTTATGATTTTTTACTCTCTTTTTTTTTTTTTTGGGGGGGCGGGGGGGAATGATGTGCGACCGTTATGGGGGCCTAACAGCTGTTATGCTCACTGTTACAGCGGGGTATGCCTACCTTTAACGTTACGGCACGCCTTGATTTCCTTCTTGAATAAAAGGCTTGTTGTGGAATTGATATGATATGCATGAATTTATCTAATTAAAAGCCTAGTGGTTTTTCCTTGTTCTTGGGGTTTGGATCATTTGAATCCTAAGATACAAACCAGTCAGATCAATATCCAATCTAATAGAAAAAAAGAGGAAGTCGATTCTTGATGCCCAGATTCTCTTGAATCCAAAATGGTGCAGCAGGATGATACGAGAAAACAGAATTGACAACATCCGACTGAAAAGTCAGGATTTGATGTTGGATTATTCAATTACTGTATAATGTGCTTTAAAAGTGCATGTAGGGATGTACATCGAGTCGAACCGACTTGGTTTGGCCACTAGCTGACCTCAGCTTGAACTCGGCTCGGCTTGGTCCTCGAGCCTGACTGGCCAGCTCGGCTCGGTTTGGTCAGCAGCTCGGGCCAAGTTCAGGCTGAGTTCGAGCCAAGATCGTCATTGAGGCATTTTCACAAATACCTGGACTGCACCTTCAAAATCTCACTGTATTTGAGATAGCAGCAATTGCTTTACAGGTATTTTATCAAACACCTTCTAAGCAACATAAAAATCAAGAAAAAAAGGATGTTGGTTTCATATACATACCTTCCTTGCCACCGGCCACACTTCTTTGAGTCATTTCATCAAACACTTGGTGAACAACATCAATATCAAAGTAACCGAGTCACCGAACTGGTTCAATCCGAGTTCGATTCGAGCTGGGTTCAATCCGAGTCGAGTTGAGCTGGGGCCAGTTCGAACTCATTTTCGAGCTAAAAAAATTCAGCTCGACTTGGCTCGAACTCAGCTTCGAACCGAGTCGAATCAAGCCTTTTCGAGTTGAGTCGAGTCGAGCGAGCTAACCGAGCTAGCTCGGTTCGTGTACACCCCTAAGTGCATGTGATACATCTCCATATGATGTTTTGAGGTGAAAGATAAAAATTTAGATGCATATGATCTTTTAAGCTGATTTGTCTTCAGTTTTTGACTGGAGAAAATAATGGCAGTTGCCATGTGGTATGAATGCAAGTTTTTGTTTAATACACACATCAAAGCACTGATCTGGTATCTTTATATCACTGACAGGCAGCCCTAAGCGTGATCGGAGCTATAGTCCAAGTTACTCTAGGGAAGAACCCACCAAGACATCTGATGATCGGCGTAAAAAGGACGATGGAAGGGATTTGGACAGGGATTCCAGTCGTAATCGATCTGGGAAAGATATTGATTCGTACAGATATTCTGAAAGACAGTCCTATGGGAATTCTCAAGATCACCGTAGGCATGATGATTATAGTAGACATCATAGGCATGCTGATGAAGATGAAAGAAGTTACCAGAGGTCCTCTCGGGTTGGTCGAGAGTCACGAGGGAGCACTCGTTCTGATTATACAAGACAGGAAAATGATCATGACAGGGCCACCAGGGAAGATTGGCGAAATGGAGACAAGTATTCTCGAGATAGACCTGATGATAGGGGGCATAGAAAGGAAAAGGAAAGAGAAGCTGCTGTTTCAGAGCGCCATAGAGACAAGGATGTTTCCTCTGACAGAAACACGGATGATATGAAGACAGGTGAGCGGGATAGGCATCGGGATAGAGTTGAGAGAAAAGATCACCGGAGGTGTTCAGGAGATTACAGGAACGATCATGCAAAAGACTCGACTATGAGTAGGGATGTTGGTGTTAGTCGCTCGAAGGAAACTCACAAGAGTAGCAATAAGGTTTTTGAAGGGCAGAAAGAAGATACGACTCAAAAGAGGAAACATGATGATAGGGAACGTGACAGGCACAAGGAGCGATATGATAGAGATCGAGAGGAGCACTTCGAAAATGGTAATAGAAGTTCATCCAGTTATAGAGGGAGGGATTCCAAAAATGAACAGTATCAGGACAAAACCATTGATGTGAATGAAGATGAAGATTCTGCAGCGAAAAAGCTCAAGTCAAGTCATTCAGAGAAGGCCACTGATTGTGCTGAAGATGGTAAGTGTTTCTTTAGAGAGACGTGATTCCATTCACAATGGTAGTAGTTTGAATCTTACTCTCGTGTGCCATGTGGCATGCGGGTGTGATCTCTGGGTTATTCATCTGATGGACCTCTTCATGTGTGTACCATCTTCCAGAAGTAGGCGGTGTGGTCGTTAGTTGGGCTACTTGTGTATGAAAAACGATGTTCAATTGATTGTCTGCATTTGTCATACATTGTCCCCACCCGATGAATGGACCTCACCATGTATGTCCCATGGTCCAAAAATAGTGTGTGGTCATCAGTTGGGCTGCTTGTGTATGAAAAAATGGACGTTCAATTGTTTGTCTTCATTCATAATACATTGTGCCCATACAATGAATGGACTGGCCAGATTTTTGGCACATGAGACAAACGGTGAGGCCTACCTGATGGATGTTCCGATCCTTTACATGCTTGCAGAATGCTGGGTGTGGGGAGTCTAGGATCTGAAATAGTGAAATTCTACTCTCATAAGTTATCTTAGCAGTGCTGATTTCATTCAGATATTATTAAATATTCTGTATAAACTATAATGCCATCCGTAAATTTTCATTAGATTTCTGCTTATATGTTTAAAATATGTTGACTGTGATAGTCTCATTCAGGGCAAATGCTTTCTAAGTCTAGCAAATTGGAGGAAAAACCAGTTTCAAGCTCAAAGCAGGTTCATCAGGCTGTTGGCAAATTGACTTCTGAACCTAGCCATTCTTCTGCCAGTGAGGCTGAGGTTACTCATGATTTGAATGCTGCTAAGGTTGCTGCAATGAAAGCTGCTGAATTAGGTATGCTAGTCATGTCATTACACTTGCCATTTGAGTTCTGTATTTCCTGTTTCACAGCTTTATATAGTTATGCTTTGCTTAGTCGCACAAACTTTATACCAAAATGCCTCTCCAACTCCAAATTGCATTCCTGTTTCCACTCCCACATCATGGGTATTGATACTTGCTAAAGAAATAAATGGCTATAGAAAACCCAAAAAGAAGAAAAAATCTACGCACTTGGTATGTGTTCATCTTATCTTTTTAGCTGAAATTTACAGCAGGATATTATATTATATCCTTCAGTTAACAATATCATGGCTTCCATGTTAATGTTCAATAAATAAATAAACAACAAAAAAAAATCACACCTTCCATGTTTCACGGCTTTAACCATGTGCTTTTGCTTAGTAGCATAAATTTTGTACCAAAATGCCACTCCAATTCTCAATTGTACCCTCCGCTCCCCCCAGATCTTGCAGGCCATTTGAACCAATCTTTGACAGTGAACATTTTACGGACAAAATCTGTAATCATAGGCCCACAAAATGATTATGCTCAACTGTAGGTACATCCTTGCGTGCAAAGGATAATAAGACCATTCTATGAGACAACTTCATTGAGGCTTCTAGTTATTGCTTGGAAACATGGCAAGCATTGATTAAATGTCTCATTTGGCCTTGAGTACATCATCATAAACCTTTCACTGTTGTTGGTGCTTGACGACATGTTGACCTCACGTTGAAATGGATGCAGGGGAGAGGGTAAGCTGAAAACCAATCGAAGTCAACCCCTTTAGAGAGCAAGGTAACTCATGCAGAAGAATTTGGGTTCACTGTTTATCATGTTATATTGTGCTTCAAAATGGTCTAGGTATAGTTCCATCGAAGCAAATAAAGCATGATTGGACATATCCTTGTTGATAAGGTTCATAATCAACATCAAGAGTAAAGTTGCCTGCACAAGCGAGCGGCGGATATTTCTTTGTTCTTGGCAGTGAAGGGCCTATGCTACTATGGCCTCAATATCAACAACAGTTGCATTGGAATGACTGCTAGAGTAATCGTGGCATGAGTAAAGGGATAATGAACTTGCGAATGGGGTAGGCTCTTGGCCTAGCGTATCAGTAAAGATAAGAAGTAGATTTGCAGGAGTCATTGGGTTGGTGCTAGAGCAAAGGCAAGAGGTGGATTGACGATGGGCCCTTGGTTGGAGTAGGAGTATAGGTAAGAGTTGGGATTGTGAGAGGCACTTGGGTTGATGCATGAACAAACACATGGTGAAAGTTTGCATGCCGGCAGGCTAGGGGTGCAACTTAGTCGGGTTAGGAGAAGAGGGAGGGGGGAGGCCCTTGGGTTACTACAGGAGTAAAGGCAAGAGATGGTATTTTGAGAGACACTTGGGTTGATGCATAAACAGAGGTGGTTGGTTGAGGATCAACCCAAGACCCGGGGGGGGGGGGTTGGTATTGTGAGAGGCACTTGGTTTGATGTATGAACAAAGGGAGGGTGAAAGTTTACATGCGTGCATACTAGGGGCGCAACTCGGTTGAGGATCAACCCAACCTCATTGAGGAGTTGGCATTAGGCCCCTTGGGGGGGGGGGGGGGGGGGGGTTGGTATGAAGTTTGCATGTAGGCGGGCTAGGGGTGCAACTTGGTCAGGTTAGTTGAGGGTCAACCCAACCTCAAGAAGAGGCAGCCTGAGGCCTAACCTCCCAGGGGGCCCTTGGGTTGGTGCAGGAGTAAAGGAAAAAGGTGGGATTTTGCGAGGCCCTTGGGTTGGTGCAGGAGTAAAGGAAAAATGTGGGATTTTGTGAGGCCCTTGGGTTGGTGCAGGAGTAAAGGAAAAATGTGGGATTTTGAGAGGCGCTTGGGTTGATGCATGAACAAAGGTAGAGTGAAAGTTTAGATGCATGCAAGCTAGGGATGAACCAGGTTGGTTGAGGGTCAGCCCAATCCAAACTCAAGAGGAATGATCTTGAGGCCTAACCCCCAAGGTATTGAATACTCAACCCTAACATAATTCTGGTTGGGTCAAATTAGAATCAGATTGACATTTTATTTTTTAAAGATGAAGCAATTTACTAAACCAAACTTCTCAATTTTTTATTTTTTATTTTACTAAACCCAAGCAAATTGCAAACAAAGAAAACAAAACAACAGATAAACATACAGAAGAAAAAGGAAAATAAATACAATAAACCCGAACCCACATTTGGAGGAACCCAACAAAAACCTAAAGGATTAAGGTGTCTAATCTCTAAAAAACAAGAGCACCCTATTGAAGACCCTAGCGGAGGAGACACTCCGATTATGAAAACAATGATAATTCTCTCATTCCAAACTAGCCAGAGAATAACGAGGAGGATTCTCCACTTTTTATACCAAGCGAACCTTTGGAATCCGCATGCTATACGCAAAGAAGATCGTCGATTGAAGCGGGCATAACCCATGAAACCCCTACTGGATCAATGACTCTGTTCTAAATTTCCGAAGAGAAGGGGCAATGGATGAAGAGGTGGTTGACTGACCCAACGTCTTCGAAACACAACAGACAGACATTGGTGAGGAACATTCCTCTTTTACTCAAATTATCTATTGTGAGCACCTGGTTCTTGCCTGCTAACCACGTAAAAACAACCACTTTAAGAGGGCCCCCATAGAACCATTCATCACCTGTATGACAACAAGCAGAGGAAGAATGGGTAGAAATAGCGCAGAAGGATCACACTGAAAAGGAACCCGATCTAGCAAGAATCTAGACCATGGAGTCCTTCAAACCTGACGAAGGGAAGAATCCCCACATTCGAAGTATGAGAGAAGTGAGATCCCGGATTTTAGAATTGTCAGATTCCTCCTAAATGAGGAATCTGAACATCATTCTCGCCCTCACTGGAAAAGCAATCAGCCACCATGATGTTCGGTACGAGACACATCGACAAGAGCAGGAAAATAAAAATTCACCCTATCAAATACTTTAGGAGCAAGTTTAACAATTCCTTACGAAAGACTTGATTCTTGGTACAAAGAAGAGAGCTTTGTCCACTAGCCATGACGAACCAACCCATATTCGACAAAACAATCCTTCTCCAAACTCTCCTCCTCTTGACCAAACCTCCAAGTCCAAGCCCATTTGCCCAGAAGGGCTTCATTGATGATATCTAGATTCTCTATTCCTGCTCCTTTAGAGTAGGGAGAACAAACTTCCTGCTCCTTTAGAGTAGGGAGAACAAACTTCCTTCCAATTTAAAAGCGGAAACTTCCTTCCTTGCCATAGAAAATCCCTGCAGAGTTTGTCAATACGGAGGACTGACTTAGGGCAACGAAACAAAGACATAAAATAGATCAGAAGATTAGAAAGGGAAGCCTTTATCAAAGAAATTCTACCCTTCAAGGAAAAGGGGTTAGTTTTCTTTCCATCCTCTCTACTATCTTATCCCACACATGCAATGCTGGTTTACCCACACATAGTGGAAGGCCTAGATGCATAGTGGGCAGGGACCCCACTCCGTAGCTAAGGGATTCAACCAATCTAATTGTGAGCTTGGAGGGAATGTTTAAGCCAAAAAGTTTGCTTTTGGAAAGGTTTGCCTTCAACCCTGAAACCACTTGAAACTAGCATATAGTCATACTCAGAAGGTCAACCATGGATTCTTTTGCTTCACAACATAGTAATGTATTATCAACAAACTGAAGATGAAAGATATGTTGGGGATAATTCTCCACTTCAAACCCATGAAAAACCCCCCTTCCTGACCACTAGAACTTAAAGCTTCAAGACAATCATAAAAAGAAAAGGAGATAAAGGATCTCCTTAGGGAAGGCCTTGAGAGGTCTCGACAAAACCAAAGGGCGAGCCATTAATTAACATTGAAAAACGAGCTGAGTAAACACATGAAAGGATCCATGCTCTCCACTTTTCCCTAGGACCCATCCTCAGAAACATGTAATCCAAAAAAGACCACTTAACATGATCATAAGCCTTTTCCAGATCCAACTTGCAAAGCACTCCTAACCTACCCGCCCTGATACATGAGTCTAAACATTTATGTGCTATTAAAATACTATTAAGGATTTGTCTCCCCTGAACAAAAACACTTAGAAAAGGGGAGATGATCTTTGGGATCACAAGCCACAATCTTTCCCATAAGGCTAATGGGACAATTCTTTTAAACTAACGACACCTTCCAACTTCGGAATTAGGGCTATGAAGGTGTTACCCATTTCAAATGGCAACTGGCTAAAATTAACAAAGTCTTCCACAAAGCTAAGATCTACCCTGACAAGGTCCCAAAAGGATCGAAAGAATGCCATGGGAAACTCACCAGGATCTAAAGATTTATCTCTCCCCAAATCAAAGACTCCGTTGCTTTTAACTCTTCCATAAGAACATGTTTCTCTAGAGATGTTGCTGCTTCTTGGTTGATGTAATTGAAGAGCAAATCATTAGGATGGGGGCATGGATGTTCTCAGATGACAATAATTTAATTTGAAATAGAATTCGAATATTGAATTACAAATATCATTCTTATCGGAGTAGTTGTATCATCCACAACCAGGGAGGAAATAGAATTCGTGCGCACTCTGGCAATATTTTATTTCCTCCAATCTTGCACAATAATTTGTAGATAACCCTTGAGACCAACTTTTCCTTTGAGAGATAATTTCCTTCCTCTTTAACATCCAGAGCTTGAATTTCACTGAGGGAAGCCATCTAGGCTTCTCTCAGACCAATCTCAACATCTGAAGCTTCTTAAAGAGCCAAAAACTAGGGAGACCTTCAATCTAAGAGGACCACCACTTAGAGACCAAAGGTCGGGAGTCCTTTACCTCGAGCCATGCTAGCTTAAACTTGACGGGCTTCAACCTCCAATCAATTTCATTAAATTCTAAAAACAGGACTGATCTGGGAGCAATTTCGGCAATCCACTTTGGCGGGCAAATGGAAATTGTTGGACCTACTTGGGGGACACTAAGAATTAGTCTAATAAAGACATGGTAGATCTCCCATTCGACCAAGTAAATTTGACGACCCTCATCTAACCGGTGTCCCCACCTCGGTTTCATGATCATGCGACCAACATAATCTTTGTTGATTTCCTCTCAGAGCCTTAGAAGGAAAAGGTTGGGAGCATCCTCGAGCAAATCGCCCACTCACCATCTTATAATGCATTTGCAATATTTGGCAAGTCCAACAACTCGTGTTTGCTAACCCAATTGGAAAAACCTTTCATGGACAAAGTCACCCTGTTCTCACTTTTCATATGTAAATCTAACTAGATTAAAATCTCCTCCAACACACCAAGGGAGGGATCATTTATCCCCAACTTGGGATAATTCATCCTAGAACAATGGGCGGAAAAGTGGTCTAGATGGGCTATAAACTCTAAAATAAACCCAATGAAACCCAAATGAAACTTCACGAAACACTAGGTTTATAGAGTAAGAACCCACCCAACTATCTTCCTTGGCCTAGCAGGAGGTATCCCAAAGAACCAAGATATCACCTGCTGAACCAATTGCATCTAAAGAAATCCAATAATTACCTCTTTTGCTCCAAATGGAATTAATTAGACCTTTGTCGACAAACTAAAGCTTTGATTCCGGAAGGACAATCAATTGGCCTTGAAATGAGTGCAAATTTCCTTGACTTGGGACCCCTTCTGAGGGTAGCCCAACCCTCTCATGTTCCATGAGAAGATATTCATTGATGAATAGATTCACCCCTCTACCCCTCGCACTCATGGGAATGGCTTCCCCGGGGCCTTCATGTTAGCCCCTAGCTTTAAAAGTTCCCTATTGCCGGAAAGGGACCTTGGGGATCCAAACAAGGGGAGGACCCCTTCCACTAAAACTCGGAGAGCCCTCTTTGCTACCAACTTGAAGAGTGATATCATCTTCATCCCAATTTTTGAAGAACTCAATGAGGGCACTCCTGAAATTGGACCACCGGAAGACCAAGCAACATGGGTGGAGAGTGGAGTATGAAACACTTTCGGAGAGACCAAAAGAAAAGGGGGAGAGACCAACCCTTGAGGATATGATATTTTGCTATCGCTTAACCCTGTTTGAGGAGAGAGGTTGTTCAAGGAGGGATTGTTGGAGGAGAGAGAGACATCCCCAAAGAAGAATAATCAACCTTCGAATCACTCTAAAAGGAATCCCCATATGAGAAAAACGAGTTCAACTCTAGTAGATCGTCTTGAAGATCTGGACGAGCAGTCGAAGGTCTGGAACGTCTTTTGAAGCACTTAGATGATCTTCAGCAATTGGGAAGACTGAAGAGTCGAGACGATCTTTAGCAATCGGGTTAAGACTTGTAGTTAGTGAACTAATAAATAAAATCGGAGTATGGAACACTTCTGGAGAGACCAAAGGAAAAGGGAGAGAGACCAACCCTTGAGGACATGATATGTCACTCGACCCTATTCGAGGAGAGAGGCTGCCAAGGAGGGATCGTTGGAAGAGAGAGAGAGAGAGAGAGAGAGAGAGAGAGAGAGAGAGAGAGAGAGACGTCTCCAAAGAAGAATCTTTAGCCTCTGAATCATTCTAAAAAGAATCCCCATATGAGAAAGACGAGTTCAACTCTAGCAAATCGTCTTGAAGATTTGGACGAGTGGAGGGAAGGCCTGGAACATCTTTTGAAGCACTTAGATGATCTTCAGCAACTGGGAAGATTGAAGAGTTGAGGCGATCTTTAGCAATCGGGTTAAGACTTGTAGTTCGTGTTCGTAAACTAATAAGTAAAATAAAACATCTAACCATTAAATTATATTCCGCATGAGGTGTTTAATTTGTTGTTCACTCAAAAGGTTTGAGAGAGATTTCTCGTCTTCTTCAGATCGCCATGGTGATGCCGGGATCCATCGTAGGGGTGGAGGTTATTCCTATTCCCGGTTACCTAGGCCATATGGAGGAAAAGGAACAACAGAGTTTTCGGAACAAATATGGGTCAGAGTTGGAAGTCTACAAAAGGGTAGGGCTAGATTTGGTAAGTTGGGTTTCTTGTATTAGGGACTTTGACGAAAGAGATTGGATCTTGTTGTCGGTTAGGGCTTTAGTTGTTTTCTTTGGGCCTTTTGGTGCTCTCCTTCATAAAATTTTTGTTATCTTCCATTATAAAAAAAAAACACATCAAATGATATTCAAAAGAATGAATTTCATTAACTTAATCATCATGATTGCGAATGGCACGGAGAAAATGCACTTAAGAGGCAAGAAGAAAAGAAGCTGACATCGGTTGTTGAAAAGAACTTTGTTTGGGAAGGTGAGGGGTATTGTAAAAAAATTATTTTATGATTTGACACAAATTCCATCTTATGAATTGGACGTAGAAAGATCGAAAAGGAAGTGTATTGGTAGAAAGAGAAAAGGATTATGCTTTTTGGGAAATGTTGGTGGAGATTTAGAGAGGAATCGAGCACTGAAGGGAGGAACTTGTTAGAAATATGGGGAAAGGGAGGGTGGGTTTGTGGGAATGATGTATAGGAACCGGGTGTGGATGTGTGGAAGACAATAAGTAAATTAGTGTTTGATTGGACTAGGGATAAAGTCAAGGTTATTACGAAATATGGGACTTGATTTTGTATCAGTCAAGAAAATAGAGTTGGGTTTGGGAATGATATGTGGATTGGCAAAACTCATCTTCGACCCACTTCTGTACAATACTCCTTTTTTTTTTTTTTGTAAGAATCAAAGGTGAATTAATCTTATGGCCTTAAAAAAAAAGGATCTCATGAGATCCTCGGGAGAAAACTAATGTGGAATATAATTTTATAAAAGTGATGAGGAGATGGAGTGTTTCATGGTGATGATGGAAATTCTTCAAGATGCTTTCGTTGATCCTCTGGCCTAGAAATTGAAAAATCTGGAAATGAACTATTGAGTAGTGAATTTACCACCAATTCTTTGTAAAGCCTTTCAAGGCATCAGAAATGGGAGAGGGAGACCCCCCTATGCTAAGGTATGGGCGAGTCATGTCCTGCTACGAGTGGAGGCTATTACTTGGTTAGCAATGAAGAATAAAATGTCAAATTCCCATGTCTAGGATAGTACGTTCATCCATCGAGAATGTGTGGGATCACTAGGATGTTCGGGTCCTTATCTTCTAGCTTTTTTGGAATATCGTGGGGCCTAAAAGGATTGCAGGGTGATATTGTTAGAGGTTACAACGTGTGGTTGTCCTTTATAATGTCCTATGGAAGGTGGTGCCTCTTGCTATTTTGTGGGCGTATAGAAAGAGAAACTACATAAATTTTTAGAACAAGTGATTTCGGCCAATCTCCTCAAAACAAAAATCATGACGACTATCATTGAGTTGGGTTTGGCTAGTTCTGAGTCATGAGGAATTTCTCAAACTGATCTTCTTCGCAATTTGAAATATGCTTTTCAAGGAGGGCGAGTTGTGAGATTATCAAAGATAGTTGGAAACCTCCTCCACGGGTATTTAATTTTGACAGATGGTCCTTGGTAATCAACAAAAAAAATTCAAGAGAGGAATTAAGAGAGAAAATAAATCGGTATGGTCTAAGCATGAAAGAGAATATCAATTTGTCGTGAGATAAATAGAGGGAAACGTAAAACACACTTCTTGTTTTACTTGTTTTCATATGAAAGAGACGCTTCCCCGCTCTCGCACCCGAATTGTCACCGCTTCGCTTTACCCTTCGTGCAACTATACAATGCATCACCTAAGTGCCTCCTAGCATAGATAGTGTGGTATTCAACTCACAACCCCTTTGTGGACAAGGCAACCAATTACCCAAGTGCTAGCTAAGCTAACTTGGAGAGAGCACACAAGAGTTGTATTGCACTAAGAACTCAAGGATGCTTATAGCTTTTGAGGTTTCTGTAGTTGGTTACAAATGAGGACCCCTCTTTAGATAGACATAAGAACCTTCAAGCTGCTTGGCTAGGATGGCCTCTTATGGTGATCATCCAACGCCCAGGAATACTTTAGGGCCTGTTTGGGCGGTGGGATTAGAAGGGATTAGGTGGGATGGGATTCATCTGGTCCTGTGCCAATTCCACTCCATGTTTGGGAAGAATGGAAAAGCTTGGAATTACATTAAATGGAATTGCATTGGGTCCGTGCCAATTTCACTCAATGTTAGCAAGTTGTGTAGGTCCCACCATGATGTGTGGGCTATATCCACACCGTCCACCCATTTATTGAGATTATTTTAGAGCATGGGTCAAAAATCAGGTAAATCTAAAGCTCAAGTGGACCCCACCATAGAAAGCAACGAGGATTGAATACTTACCGTTGAAAACTTCTTTGGGGCCACATAAGTTTTGGATCTACCTCATTTTTAGGCCCATGCCATAAAATGAGGTGACAAAACAAATGAATGGTTTAGATATAACACGTGTGTCATTCTCAGTAATTTCAAATGATGGTGGGTATATCCATTCAATGTACCACCATATTATCAAGAAAGCATGGCATTAATCTTATCCCATGGCAATAGGGGACAATCCCTGCCATGGGCAATAATTATGTTTTTTGAATCCCATCCCACCTAATCCCTTCTAATCCCACTGCCCAAACAAGCCCTTAGAAACCTTCTAGACTAAACAACTCTATGCAAAGACCCTTTAAAAAACTTCAAAATATAGAGATCTCCACACTACATAATTGTACATGACTCTAGCCTTTTCAATTTTGTACACAACTCTACACTCAATGTACATTACTTCTAGTGTACAAGTAATGCAAAAAATGGATTAGTCCCTTCACAAACATCTTGTAAATAACCGGTTTGTGACAATCTCCCCACCTATTGCAGCGATGCCCTTGTTATGATCTCATGTAAGGTGTTCCGTAATGGTAACGGTGGCTGTAACGGCCACCACCGTTACCTTTACGATACGGGGCATAACGGCTGTAACGGCCCCGTTATAGTCTCTCTTTTTTATCTTTTTATTTATTGAAAAAAACCCCGAAAAACCTATATCTGCCTCGTAATGTTGATTAAAAAGTATGAAAAACCTGTATATATCCCGTAATAGACCATGACGGGGCCATTATGGTGTAACGTGCTGTTGACAGCAATTACATGTTATTTTTTTCCATAACGGCTGTTACGGCCCCGTAACGTGTAACAGGCCCTGTAACGTGTAACGGTTGCCATTGTTACCTTTACGTAACGGCCTTTACGGCACACCATGATCTCATGTTCCTTGAATTGTCACGACATGCTATCTAGTCCTTGTCTCCCTTGAATAGTTGCAAGAGTAAGATTGTACCAACCTTGTCTCTCTCCGCACATAACATGAAATTGCGGGTATTGCACAAATACCACCAAGCTTAGAATTATGGCTAATATGACATTTTAAAAATATTTACCAATTTAATCAATTAAGCCACAAGATGAAGCGGGTCCAAGATCATAGACTATAAAAGATACAATTATATGTGCAAAATAGTCTATGATGTGAGATAGAAATATCAAGTGTATGTGCACTAAAATAAACACCTAGCATATAATCTATTCATGCATCCGTATAAAATGAAAGAATCAAGTGGTTCAGCCACTTGCCTACTCCACTCTTGGATGACAAACTCAAACTCAAGTTTTCCGGATTTCACAATCTCACATGGTTTTCAATAGGTTCATCACTAACATTTACAATCTTACAGAAGGACCCACATACACACCCATCAATGACTTACACAGGACTTGTACACAAGGACTTACACGTTTACACTTGTCGGTGGCCTACACAAGGACTTACCACGTACACACCCGTCGGTGGCCTACACAAGGATTTAATTGAGTTTGGGTCTCAAACTCTTGAATGGTTCTATATAAGAACCAAACATGTACACACCCGTCGGTGGCCTACACAATGACTTTTGACTCCAAATAAATGGACTCTAAACAAAAACCCTTACAAGTTTGGATGAGCCCCATTGACATCACAAGTCTGGAGATACTTCTTCAATTTTGAATCGGCTTCTCTTTAGCTCCCCCGATCTTTGAAGTGGATCTTCTTCAACTCCTCAATTGGCTATCTTGCAATGATATTCCCATTGAGAGTACCAAGGTAATGGGAGAGTGGAATAGGCGTTGTATCTCCTACAAATAAGGTATAGTTGATTCCAAGAGGGGATTCACCTAGACGGGCACTTTAGAGGATGATAGACAAAAGGGTTTTCCTATAGAATCAATGTCTAACCTTTAGAGAATGCAAGAGAACATGTATATCTTCAATTGGAGCTTGGAATTCTCATATAGAGTGATGAATCACAAGGAAGATGGCATGAATTCAATAGATTATAGATTAGAGCCTAGATGAGGAAAATAAGAGTTGTGTGCATAAAGACTCTAAAACCATAAAAAACCCATCATTTTTGCAAAGGTCTGAGTACCAAATTTATAGAGAAAAAACTTCAACGGATAGAAAACGGCTAGTCGTCGATTCGATCTACACGAATCAATGGGATTGTTGATTCGATCAACAGTTATCTGTTTTCTATAGAGTTGTACACGAGTCGAACTGAGTCGATCTTAGCACAACTCGACTCGACTCAGCCAATAGTTTACCCTAGCTCGAACTCAGCTCAGCTCGGTCCTCGAGCCTGATTAGCCAGCTCGGTTCGGTCAATAGCTTGAGCTTGTGCGGCATTTTCTCAAACACATGAAGTGTACCTTCAATTTCTCACAGTTTGCAAAACAACTGCAACAATTTACAGGTATTTCATCCAACACTCAGTAGGCATCATTAAAATCAAGATCCAAGGTTAGTTTTACCATGTAATGTTTGTTTTGTTTTTTTTGGTAGTGATTTGTTTCATATCCATACCTTCCTCGCCACCGACCGATCCCACAGAGAATGTATCCACCCGAAGCAACACTTCGTTAAGTCATTTCATCAAACACTTGGTGAGCAACATCAATATCAAAATAACCAAGTCACCAAACTAGTTTGATTCTAGTTGAGGTTCGATCTGAGTCGATTTGAACTTGTCTCGAAATTTTTTCGAGCTCTAAAAATTAGCTTGAGCTCTGTTTCGAACCAAGTCAAATTGAGCTTTTTTGAGTCGAGTCGAGCAAGTTAACTGAGTTAACTCAGTTTGTGTACAGCTCTAGTTTTCTGCTATTTTGGTTGGTGGACACTTTCGATCGAATTCTATCGACTCGAATCGGTAAAGCTGTCGATTCAATCGACATACCTCTGATTTCTGCTGATTTTGGTTTCTTACCATCAACAGCTCTGAACCTCTATAAGCCTGGCTAAACTTGTTCATATTTAAATCTTAGGCTTGGGATGATGAATCAAGATTTTCCTATTGATGTGTATCATTTAGAGGTAGGTTGTTTTGGAACTAAAGTGGCTTAGGTTTAGGTTCACAAAGGCATCTTCAATTTACCCGAATCTTCACACCTTGATGCTGCAAGCCTTCAAGTCTTCGGACGTCTTCGTTTTCCAATGGGGCTCAACCAACTCAAAGATATATTGATGTACATGATTGACAAACCGAGGTACTAACATACCATAGCAACCATACCATACCAATGAGGTTTGGGCGAATGGTCTTCACCATAGGTTTGCTCTCTATAGGTGAGGGTTAGATTCCCCTCCTTGGCTTTACCCGATACACGTGGTTGTGGGTGATTGCGTGTATCCACAAGGATTAGTCTCACTTCAAAAAAGAGGTGGGGACACCCTGTGTCTTAAAAAAAAAAAAAAAACATACCATAGCAACCATGCACAAATGCTTCTCATCTGTGATGCACGTTAACCCAAAGAAGGTAATTGGAATTGCCCTACCTCACTCTGGAAGTCCATGTCTTATATGATGTTATAGTCATTCAATAGAACCAAAGATGTGTGTTTGGCCAACCCACCCACCAATGTGTAATTCTACATTCTTAGCAAACCTTGACTAGCTTTGGCTTCTTAGTTAACTGCCTTGATTCTGTGTCCTTGACCAATGTTAGACCCAATTGCTTCATCTCTTCCCTTGAGATATAGTTGTGGTTGTTGCATGTTCACCATACCTTGAGTGGACTTCTTGTTGATTCGCACGTCCAAGTGCCTTGGCCTCCTTTGCCACTCGATCGGGGGTGTCAATGGGCTGGGGTAGGGCTGGGCCAAGCTTTGTCAAAGCCTGGTGTGCAATTTTCAACATAGGCCTAAACTTGGCCCGAGCCCATGACATGCCAAAATAGTCCAGCCCAGGGAGGGAGGGAGGGAGGGAGATGAAGCAAGTCCAGCTTTTCTTGTTGCTTTTGGGCTTGCCATCTGTAGCATCGAGATGTTGCCCTATGCCAATGTGTTACTCCTCGTTACCTCTGTCCTCTTTCTCATTTTGTTTCGTTGTGGATTTTGTTGGAGGTCTCACACTGGATCTAATTGATTGAAGGGTGCAGATTGGGTTTTGTAATTAGGAGGGAGTATGGTAATTTGGTACACCTCATTACCACCATAACATAAGAGATATTGGAGTTAGTCTCTAATTGAGATTTCTCTAGGATGGTGGTTTATGCAAATATAGTTGTAAGGATTTGGTTTGATAAACTTCTTTCTTTGCTCTCTAACCCTAGCCTAGAGAAATTCTAGTCCCGCAAATGTAGAGATCCCATAGTGTGTATAGTGTTTTCTTTCCTCCCGTGGTTGAGAATCAACATCTCTGGTGGGCTTTCTTTCGTTTACGTGTGTGTTTCCGTGCAACAAAGAAGACGATCATGGTTACGCATTCGAGGTACTTTTCATTCCTAACATCTTTTAAAATTTGCGTATTTTTCAGCATTTCTGCTTTCAACGTTACTGTTACATAACGGTTGTTATGTAACCGTTTTTAATACCATGTGACCTTGACCCTCCTACGTACACTTGGACAGTACAACCTCCTTGTTTGCAAGATCGATATTGATGAAAGAAGATCTGATTGTCATTGACGTGAAGAAAATTGTGGAGTTTCTTCACACATGATACCAGGTTTTGATATATTGTTTTCCTTGCTGCATCCATCGCATATGAAGATGCTCCCACCATGCCGACGTGTATCCCTTGAATTTGATTGCTACCAATTACCTTCTGATAATCATGAACTTACATATAGTCAAAGAACAAACCTTAGTCTTCTAATCATCGTGAACTTTCATATCATCGAAGAACCTCTCTATCTTCTAATCATCATGAACTTCCATAACATCTTCAATTGGTTTTATAACTTATTATCTTTATTTTATAACTGAGAGATTGCTGACAGAGCTATTTATTGCTGCAGTAAATAGGAACCTTGTAGGGGGTGGATATATGTCGACTGACCAAAAGAAGAAGCTACTGTGGGGAAGCAAAAAGAACGCTGCTGTTGAAGAGGTACTATATCCCACGGAAGAATGTTAAGGCCAGCTGGGCATCTGCTGTCTCTAGTCCCAGTTGCACGGCATGTAACAAGAAGTCAAAGTGAGATCCTGGATGGTCTTCGGGCAGGTCTGTCATATGCAAACTGGTCCAGTTGTTAGGTGGACCACATGTGTGAGAATATGGGATGGCAAGGTTAACCAGCCTCCGCATTCAGTGAACATGCATGGACCACCCGATGACTGGACCAAACTGATTTTTGTGCCATGGCACAGTAATGACAGGACTGGCTTGATGAACAGCCCAGATCTCTCGTGTGTGTCACATTGGCACAATGGAGTGACTGCGTTGCAGCGGTAGATGGTTGGACTAGGTTTAGCATTCTGCAATCCCACTCCCACTTTTTCTTTTATTTCAGTTTTCTACAAATTAAAATTTTAGATTGCAGATTTGGGATTCATTCATTCCTGGATAATCTTTCACCTCCTTTTACTGTTTTTTCCTCTCTATCTTCTTCATTTCCTTGTTATAACTACAGTCGGGCAATCGCTGGGATATGCCATTGTTTTCTGATCGAGAACGGCAGGAGAAATTCAACAAACTCATGGTAATTACGTGATTATTTTTATTTTTATTTTTAATTCAATGATAAGAAACGTTACACAGAATGTAAATATCTTCAGAGCTTTGCTAAGCCCACACATCTGTACACAATGTACCATGTAGGAGGTCATCTATGTGGTGCATCATGTGGGGACGCACCATAACTACCTGCTCAACATTCGGGGCACCATAACTACCTGCTCAACATTCGGGCAGGCACGCATGTATGGAAGTAGTGGATGGTCTATAGGAAGTTGAGCCGTGCAAATTCATCGGTACATGCTGCCTGTCTGATGAGTGGCCCCCTTTAGGGTGGGGGCCCACCTGATGCACGATTAAGAAGCCAAGAGGTGTTTGTGGGCCTTAGAGGAGCTCACATATTCATTTCTCTCCACTCTTTCTCATTTACCAGAACTCATTAGAATTTCTCAACCCCCCTACTAACACAGTTCCAGAGTCTGAGGTTGCCTTGGTACCTATGGCCGATTGTAGGGTGTGAAGGGAGATCTGAAGCCAGAGAACATAACCAACGACAAAGACCGAGCAGAGAAGCAGGAGCAGCTCCAGCTGGAGTTAGAGAAGCAATACACTGCTGGGCTCCGTCGGAGAGATGGCCGCACAGTTGGACTGGGCCTGTAATAATTGCCACTGTCCCTTCTCTCCTTCATACTCTTAAGACAATGCTTGGTAACTTTCTCTTGTACTCACTGTTCTGTATGAATCATGTTTTTTTTTTTTTTTTTTTTTTTTGTTGCCATCTTTTGTTCTGTTGTTGGAATGCATTCCCTGTTTTGAATATCATATCCTTACAAAGAAGATGCTGAGTTCGGGCCCGCTGTTGCCATCCGTATTCAGCATGTAAAAAGTCTCAGAGTCCTTGGATCCCACCACCCGCTCCAAGTGGGCCCGCATGTAGGTTAGCTCCCCATTGGATGAGCCTACCTTGTTGCTAGGGAGCACACCTGCGCCCATTGATACGGCGTGGAGCAGTTGCATGACATTGAGGTCCTCGTCCGTTGGCTCGCGCTTCACACCGTAGCCCGTCTTCCGGCCATTGGAGTACATTGTCCATACAGGCTCATCGATGAGCCTGGTCTTGTCGGCAGACCGCTTCTCACACTCAAGCGCGATCCGCACGAGGCCCGATGCCATGTCTTGGAGGAGCTTGGCGGTTGGGATGGTGAGCTCAAGCAGCAGCATCGGGAGGCACCTGGGGTTTTCTTGGATGGCTAGGGTAACCCGAGCCTTGTGGTAGCCGAAGAGTGTACCAGTCATCCGGATCCCACCATGGATGTGCCTGTCGTGCAGCCCACCGCGGGGGTGGGTGGTTGGGAGCTTGCAGTTGTTGGGGGCGATGATAGGGAATGACTGGAAAGCAGAACGGAATAGTCGGAATACCTTTGAGGATTTCGACTTCCGTTTAGGGGAAGGCTGTAGAAGGGACACAGGCGAGCGGGCCGGTGAGGGCACGATCTCTGGCACGACGGTGCTGGTTGGCTGCGGCTGTCGCTGCATTGTCTGCTGGTCTGGTGCACGGGTGGGAGCTTTGCTAGGAAATGGCGCATGTTTGGGTGGGATATGGGGATGGGTTTCTTAAAGAGGTGGGGTGGTGCGCTGCACGTTTGTTTATTTTTGTTTTTATTTTTATTTTTAATTTTTAGAAACGGGTGTTTGGTATTTTTATTTATATGGACTGTGTACTGAGGGGTTGGTGTCTTTCGGGGTGGTTGAGCTGCGTGAAACCTGGTTCTCTAGGGCCCACCAAGATGTCTGTGTTATATCTACTCCGTCCATTGGTTTCATCAACTTATGTTTGGATGAGAGCTCAAAAATCAGCCATTGGCGTTCTATCTCCACTGTTTCTTGTGGTGCGGCCCACTTTAGTTTTTGGATCTGTCTGACTTTTGGGTTGATGACCTAACTTGAGCTGGAGAAACTGATTGGAGGAGTGGATGTCACAGGGACGTTATTGTGGACCCCACAGTTTAGGGTTGTAACGGGGCATTTGAGTTTTGTCTGTGCCTAAGATCATCATCCCATGTGTTGAGTGGACCATGGATTTGAAAGTTGAAAACTCAAGTCAGACCTGAAAGTGCGTTGAGTTGCTACAACCGTTTTTTATTTTCTCCTAGTCTTGAATGCTAAGATGGGGTATTATTCAATGTCAGATGCTCATGTACAAACCGGGTTGGACGATTAGTTTTCGTCAAGTCAGCAGATAAATTCTCTCTCTATATATACATATTATATATAGAGAGAGAGGAATGCTCACCTGCGCACCTTCTCACGTGAGCACCTGTGCCCTCGCACACGTGTTATGGGCACAGAATCTGAATGATCCATGTGCTGCGGCAGAGTTTTATATCGGGCTGAAAGTTGGGCTTGTGAGGCAGGTGGCTTAGTTTTGTATCGGGCTGAAAGTTGGGTTTTTGAGGTTTCAAGGAATGCCGCATCATGTGGACCGTTCATATTTTGTGCCCATGTCAGTGTGCAAAGGTGCACGGGTGCTCACGTAAGAAGCTGCGCATGTGAGCATTCCTCTCTCTCTCTCTCTCTATATATATATGTGTGTGTGTGTGTGTGTGTGGAAAAGGTTCCATGCGGTCGAGCTCATGGGAACTTCCCATGAGGTCGAGTTGTGGGGGCCCACTGTGATGTGTGTTGAACATCTACCCCATCAGTTAGATGCACCATTCCATGGTGGGCATAGGGCTTAAAAATTAAGTCAATCCGTGACTTGCGTGGGCCACACCACATACAAAAGTTGAGAGGGGTTACCCTCCATTAAAACATTCATAATCATTGTTGGGTCCACCAAGATGTGGTTCACAAATCCAGCCCATCCATTATGTGTGTCCCACATGGATGAGGGGTCAAACCAAGTTTCAGATGCATCCAAATTTCAGGTGGCATCTAAAATCATGTGAAGACATTCCTAAAACATATAAAAGCACTTGGTGGGGCCACCTGAAATTTGGATGCGTCTGAAACTTGGTCTGACCCCTCATCCAAGTGGGACACACATAATGGATGGGCTTGATTTGTGAACCACATCTCGGTGGCCCCTACAAATGATTATGAATGTTTTAATGGAGGGTAACCCCTCTCAACTTATGTATGTGGTGTGGCCCACACAAGTCACAGATTGACTTGATTTTTAAGCCCCAGGCCGACCATGGAATGGTGCATCTGAATGATGGGGTAAATGTTCAACACACATAATGGTGGGCCCACACAACTTGACCTCATGGGAAGTTCCCATGAGCTCGACTCCACACACACACACACACACACACACACACACACACACACACACACATATATATATATATATATATATATATATATATAAAAGATCCAACCTATCCAATAGGTTGGGCCCACCTAATGTAAAAATCAGAGCCTGGTCCACATATCAGGAGGGCCATTCAAAACAAATCGAGGCCACTAATATAATAAAAATGTAGGTGTGGTCCACTTGATAGTGGATGGGGTTGATTTTTACACTGGGTGGTCCTCACAATTAGGGGTGTACACGAGTTGAGTTAGCTCGTTAGCTCGCTCGGATCGACTCGGAAAAGCTTTGACTCGACTCGAAACGAAACTGTGTTCGAGTTGAGTCGAGCCAGTTTTAATGAGTTCGAAACATTTCAAGTCGGTTTGAGCTGAACCTAGCTCGACTCGACTCGGTTAGGCTCAAATTGATTTTTGAGTCGAGTATATATAGGTTTTAAATAAATAAATAAATAAAACCCTTACCTATTCGCCCAACGCTAATCCCAGCGGCTAGCTCCTAAATTCTAACCCGTTCGCCCAACCCTAACCCATTCGCTCAAATCCTCTCGACCCTCCGTTTGCCAAATCCAAACCAATTATTTGATGAAATGACCCAACCAAGTGTCGGCTGGTGGCGAGGACGGTATGTATGTGAAACAAATACCCATTTTTCTGGACTTTCATGTTGCCTACGAGGTGTTTGATGAAATACCTGTAAAAACTGCTGCCGCTGCTTTACAAACAGCGAGAATTTGAGATGCAGTCTATGTATTTGTGAAAATGCTGCAGAGGTGAACTCGGCTCGATCTTGTCTTGAACTCGGCTCGAACTGGCCCGAGCTACTGACCGAATCGAGCTGAGCTGGCCAGTCAGGCTCGACGACCGAGCTAAGTCGAGTTTGAGCTGGGGTCGGCAAGTGGACGAGCCGAGTCGAGCTGTGCGAAGCTCGACTCGGATCGACTTGTGTACACCTCTACTCACAATGGTGCCAACCTTTTGGGCATTTTGAATGAAGCGAGCTAGAGGTGGGTTGCTGGATTACTTTCGGTTAACCTAGAGCCATGCGACTCATGTTAACCATGTAAACCAAAAATCACGATCCAACACCCAGGTGGGCCACAGGAAACAATTGGGATAGTACGTCCACCAACGCTGGTTTTGTATAGGGCACATCTTGGTGTCTCTATGTCATCTGATCCAACATTCAGCCTCTACTTAATCCATTTCATTTGGGGAGATGCTCAGTGCTCTTAGAGCATGATCAGTTGGCTGACTCCTAGTTGAATTGGTTCTCTTGGACAGTGCAATCTATCGATCTGAACTATCCATTAAGTTTTAAAACACATTGATGGGCCTACCATACCAAAATCACACTGATTGGATGATCCCATCTCCAATCAATTCTTTCTTTGGCCTTATTTTCTATAGCCATTCATTTTCCAATGCATTTCTCACATTTTTGGAAGAAAAATCTAGGCCATTTGGTTATAGATTTCCACTAATTCAAGCGAGGTGGTTGGGTGGAATTAGAGCTGTACATGAGCTGAACCGAGTCGAGCTTGGCCTAGTTCAGCTCGGCTCGGTCAGCAGGCTACCCCAGCTCGAAGTCAGCTCGGCTTGGTCCTCGAGCTTGATTGGCCAGCTCGGGTCGGTCAATAGCACGGGCCAGCTCAATCTTTTGAGTTGAATTTGAGTTTAAGTCTGCGAGCTGAGTTCGAGTTTAGATTTTAGGATTTTTAATATATATAATATATAATTTATTTAAATATATAAATATTTATATTAAGTGAATCCGATCGAATTCGAACTGAACCAAGTTTTGACCCAAGTCGAGTTGAGCTCGATCTAGAGTCAAGTTTTTTCAAGTTAAGTCGAGCCAATTAACTTAGCTAACTTGGTTCTTTGTCCATACCAAGATCATAGATGGCTCAAATCTCCAAATATATCCATTAAGCTACAATTCCCAAGTTTGGGGTTATATCAAAAGTTTGTGATATTTATATTTCCAATTAGAAATTTGGTATTGCCACAAACCTTTAAGATGCTCCACCAAGCCTAAGAAGCTGAGGCAACAACTTCAATATGCCAGATAGATCTATCTCTGATGTATTTTTCATTAACCCATTTAACTTAGAGGCTTGGATCTCTACGAAAAACTTTCCAAAATTGTTCGAGGAGGCAAGCTTTGGTTGAGATTTCCAATGGAATAATTCTCACTCTTTTGATTTTTTGCAGATGTGATTCCAATTGATCAAATGGATTTTGGAATTACCCTAAAGGAAGCCTATAATGCACCTTTTTAGACTATAAAAATACAACAAAGCATTTGACCAAAATACTGCTAGGAGAAGAGATCCATTCTCGATCGCACAACAATTTTGAAATAAAAAGAAAAAAAAAAGTAGAGAAATTTTTTTAACCACAATACAAAGATTTACATGATTCCTTTTCGATAAGTCTAAAAAATAAAGAAGTAGCTCTCAGCTACGGTGACGATTCTCTCTCTCTCCCTCTCACGAGAAAATATATATTACACCAAGAGAATTAGGGTTTACATAAAAACACCATGTGAAATTATAAAATTGCCTCAGTGATTACTCCCTGGATCCCAACAAAAAAGGAAATGATAGACGTTCTCGATTCTAATCTACCAACAAAAGTCAAAAGAAAGACAAAAGAGAAATCTTTCCTTCACTAAGCCTTTTATTCATAGCCGAGAAGCGTACAAGGACAGCACAGTTGTTTTATTGGCAAAATTCCATCATTCACATTCAAGATTTATTTTTAAAAGTGTCTTTGCAATGGTAGGAGCCAGAAAAAGGATAACAACACTTTTTGGAGATTTATCCCATGACCGAAATTTTTAATTTTGTAAATTGGGAAAAGTATGAAAAAAAAAAGAAATAAAAGGGGTCGAGTCAACTCAGTTAGCGAGCCAAGTTGAAATGCCTTGTGAGTCAGCGAGTCGAGTTGACTCGGGTGAGTTTTCAGTCGAGTCACCGAATTTTAGAACTGTGGAGTGAGGGCTTTGGGGAAAGGTTTTCAGTTATTGTCTGGTATTCTCCAACTTCCAATCTTCCACCATCCATGGATTAAAGGTTGGAATGAAGGGTCAACGTTTTTTGGGAAATGAGATTTGAAAATTCAAAATTTTTAATGATTTTTTTAAATGCCAAAATCAGGACCGTCGAATTCTTTTTTTCTTTTTTCTTTTTTTGAAAAATCATGGGAGTTGGATGAATGTGATTGCATGGCTGAGATTTTCTGGCTTCATCTCATTATTATAGGGATGCACGAGCTGGAGGTGGGCCCCATCTCAAGGTCAACCTGAGTGAGGTGGTCTATGTCAAGATCAGACCCAGGCTGGCTGGGTAACCAACCTATTACATAATCTAGTTTCACCTGATAGTTACTAATCGGGCCCAAATTTCTAGACCCGACCCGATCTGCCTGATGGTGGGCCACGGTGCTGACTTGGCAGGCTGGCCCAGGGCGCGGATTAGATACTGACAAGGTCAGTAGCCAAATGGCTACTGAAGTGACGTCACCAGCTCTGTGGACCCCACCATGATGCATGTGTTGTATCCATACCGTCCAACCATTTTTAGAGATCGCTTTATAGCATGAGAAAAAGAATGAGATAGATCTAAAGTTAAAACGGACCCACCACAGAAAACCGTGGGATCAGTCACACCCACCATTTAAACATTTATAGGGTCCACCATGATGTATTTTTTAGATCCAACCTATTCATAGGTTAATATAGAGATAGATGAAGTGAAAACAAAAATATAAGCTTGATCGGAAACTTCTGTGGCCCTAAGAAGTTTGAATGGTGGATGTCGCTGTCCCCACTCTTTTCTATGGTGGGGTCCACTTGAACTTTAAATCTATCTCATTATTTTTCTCATGCCATAAAACGATCTCTCTAAATGGATGGACGGTATGGATACAACACATGCATCATGGTGGGGTCCACAGAACTTGGTGACGTCACTTCAGCAGGGATTTGGCTACTGACCCTGTCAGTATCTAATCCGCTCCCGCTGGCCCAACCTGTTAGCACGCCACTATTAATTACATTTTAACTTAAATGCTCTATTTCTGTCAGAGCACTATAACTTGTATTGGGACACCTAGACAGCCCGATCGAGTGATCTGGACTGTCTATCATGACCAACGTTCATTCATGGGCTACTGATATCACATAGATTTGACAATATTAACCATCACATCAGTGGTCTTTAAAAATGGACGGCTGAGATCATTTATTATAAAGTGGGTCTAATCACAAATCGGATCCATCCGTTAGATGGTTTCGCTCACGTGATGGCTCACTCCTAGTGGCTAGGGCGGTCAATGGGTATACACTCCTGTGGGTACCCGATGGACCTGGCTCGATTTTAATGGGTCCGGGTCCCATTTCGGAACCGTTAAGAAAGTAGCCCGCGTTCATGTCCCACCTTTTGGACCCGGTTAAAGATCGGGTCTAATCGGGTTTGGGTCAGGCCGATGTCATGGATCTAGTTAAAGGCGGTTCTAGTCAGTTCCAGGTCAGGTCCAAATTAGTTTTAATGATAAAAGTGTGTCCATATATATATATATATATATATATATATATATATATATATATATATATATATATATATATGGGAAAAGGTAGAATGCGCTCGAGCTGATGATAAGCTCCCGTGGGGTCGACCTGTGCGGGCCCCACCGTGATGTGTTTCTACCATAAACACCATGCATTTGATGGGTACCCTTTAAATTATGGGATATCTAAAAAATCATCCGTATGGGGAACTCAGGTGGGCCATACCATCTAAAATTATGTGAAGACACCGTTAAAACATATAAAAGCACTTGGTGGGACCCACTTGAGTTTTGCATGCGTCTGAAACTTGGTCTGAACCCTCATTCAAGTGGGACACACATAATGGATGGTCTGGATTTGCAAAATACATCTCAGTGGGCCCTCAAAAATGGTTATGAATGTTTTAATGGTGCATGGCCCCTCTCCACTTCTGTATGTGGTGTGGCCCATAAAAGTCACGGATTGACTTAATTTTTGATATTTAGGTCCAGATGGAATGGTGCATCTGACTGATGGGGTAGATGTTCGAAATGCATCACGGTGGGGCCCACACAGCTCGACCTCATGGGGCGTTAAAATCAGCTCGAGCGCATTATACATTTTCCCATATATGACATAGAGAGAGAGACCTGGTCTGTCACGCCCCGAAATTCGGGTACCTAAATAAGGTATTCAGGACCCGAATCCCAATGTGTGAATTATGATATGATGACATTTATTACATTCTAGCTGATTCAACCAATATTCAACATAATCTGAAAGGAAATACAACTGAATATTTATTAAACTCAACTCTTTGATAGTTGTTCATTTCTACATCGAAATTTAAATATAAACTAAACCTAATTAACAAAAGAAAACTGAATTGAATTAAAACTAAACAAATTTTCTAGAAAATAACATTAATAGTAGAGGCCCGCCTGCTCGTAGTATTCCAGCTCTTCACCTGTACATTTTATTTTAGTAGGATGAGCATATTAATGACCAAAGAGGGTCATTTCTTACCCAAAATTCAATATGTTCAGGTAATATTACTTTTATAACAATGAAGGAAAAATAAAATACAGATAATGAAATTTGACAACAGAATTGAAAAAAATGCGATGCATGTGATACTTCCATGAATACTTATAACATTTATATCATTTCTTACAACACCGTACCCAAGTGGATGGTCACGTTGCATTAACGCACACACACTGGTACCTCATGATGATGGACCCATTTGTACGTTAGCTGGTCAGACTACTGCTCCAGTTGTACCTCTGACGTATGTCCGCGCACACGATTGTACTCATACGCCGTACACAAAGGAGACTCCAATGAATCCAGTGGGTTTTAGGGTCTTTCACCCAAGGGACACAATTGCCCTACTTGCTGGCTTTAGGGTCTCTCACCCAAGGTACACGATTGCCCTACTTACTAATTTATATAAACATGAATAACATGAACAATTTCAATATCGACAAAATAATGATTAATAATTTAATCAATCCAATTTCTAAACTATAATGCAAGTTCTAAACAAGGTGCATAAATTTGTTAAAATATCAGGTTCTACATGAGCTCCACCCTTGAGCAATAAATCTCACATTGAGTAGATGGGGCCTACTAAAATTCATAGTTATTTCACATTCTCAGCTCAAATTTTTGGTGGTCCACCATTAAAAGTTGGTTCATCAATTTGGACGATCAAATTTACCGTACAAGCATTTCATGATAGACGGTTGAGGAGTCACCACCATATTAAGAATGGCAGTAGACTATCATGATAGTGTTATTTAATAAGGAGGCAGAGTGTGGAAATAAATCCATACAACAAACTGAGTATTTGGTGTCACTCAAATTAATAATTTAAAAATGCAGGTATATGTGAATCTTTACACTACAAAATCTAAGGGGTTATGACCCTTTGCACAATCCAAAAGCTGTTGGTTCATTTCTAGAATTCATACAGCAACTCCAATGCCCCACCATTCATTTTTTCAAAAAAAATAAAAAAAATAAAAAAAATAAAAATGGGAAAGCTACTTACGCAAGTAGGATTTGAATCCTACTCGTGTGTCACGTGTCACACGAGCCACGTGTGTGATATCTATTCCGTTCATCTGAGAGGTCATGTTTTCTATGTTCCCTTAACTGAAAATTTGAACGTTAAACTAATTAAGTGGACCATACTTGTAAGTTGAATAAGGAACATTGTTAGCCTTCATTCATTCATGGTGTGCCTAAGAAAAATAGACAGACTGTGCTCTTTATATATATATATATATATATTGCTATTTGGGCACGTCAAAGATGTGGATTACATAGTAGATTTTTAGACTTACACACGTGTGTTATGTTCCGCATGTAGCGACGAGTAAGATTGTAGTCATACTGGCATAACTCGTACTAACAGAGTCCCTTTAAAATAAGAAGATCTCCAGTACAACCGGTTGGAAACATTACGGTCCATCAAGTAAATAACTTCTAACCTTTAATATATATGAAAAATCTAACCCATTCACTAGGTTTATTAAACAATTAGGATCACTTACAAAAAAATACACTTACATTCACTCATTAAATGGATAATACTATTTATCAACAGTTATAAGTTATTTTCTATTTTTGAGGATACCCTGGCTAGTATGTAGGAATAATTTTTCATATATGTGATCTTCATGTTGTTTAGATGTATTGGAAGGATTGGATTTTGTATGAACTTAGTATGTCATAAATCTATTGGTGGGTGGATCGTAACTTGTGGTCCAACTTGATGGACTTGAAACCTTCTCCATTAAAGTAGGTTCTCATGGTGTATCCTCTGACATCTCATGAGGAGTTATTTGGTACTCTGGCAGAGTATGACGATTGACACGCATGCACTCAGAAATTGTAATTGTGGCACATGATAACACAAATACTTTTATAAATTAAATTATAGCTTTAGATAAATTGTTTATTTATTTATTTATTTTTTTTTAAACTTATATCAGAGTTTAAATTAGTATGAATTGAAAGTTTAATTTAACATCGAGTTAAGATTTTGATTTAAATAATTTAATAATCATCTAAATTAAATCATATAAAACCTTAAATGCTTAAAATTTAGACTTATAACAATTTAATTTGACCAAAAAGGATTTTAAAACTTCTAAATTAGAATACAAATTTAGTAAAATTATTTTTATCTATTTATTATATATATATATATATAATATGTATATTTTTAATTTAGAATAAATTTAATTAGTATTTATTCTAACCAACTAATTTAGATTAATTACTCTAACTCAGATTTATGGTATAAATCTTAACACTTAATTTCAGAAATACAAGATATTATGATCTAATCTACAAGTTAAGTAGATTCAGTAATTACAAAAATTCAGAAAAGCAGATATCATGTATAAATGAATTTGGAAATATTTATTAAAGTCATTATAAATAATTTCAGAAATATATAAAATCAGAAAATTCATAGATGAGGAGAATTACCCACATAATAATTACTACAATAATATTCCTATTAAAATGCTGGAATAATAAAAATAATAATTAACTGAAAATATTAAATTTCGAGATAAGATCACCTACCTCAAAGTTGATGATCCGGCCCCGCACAAATCTCTCTCTCTTGATCTACCGGGTTCTCACTCTCCCTCTTTGATAAGATTGAAACTTTGCTAATATCTTTCCTTCCTTTTTAATGGATGTGAGGAATGAGGCAGAAGAGTGGGGAACGCGGGAAGTTTTGTTTCGTGGGAGGTTTCGGCGGCCATCACCGCACAAAAAGGAAGGAAAATGGGGAAAATGGTTTAGTCGTGCGGAAGATATAAAATGTTATTTTTTATTTTATTTTATTTTTTTAAATATGGTGGGTCCCACTAATGATAATATAAATCTAATCCGTCCATCATCTCAACCAAGCCAAGAGAAGATGTAAGGCCAAAAATGAGGCTGATCTAAAACTCAGGTGGGCCACACAGAAGAGGACGGTGGAGTTAGTTTCCACAAAAAAGGTGGGTTGTTACATTCTACCCCCTTAATAAAAATTTCGTCCCTGAAATTTAACATACCTATCATATGAAGAGATGAGGGTACTTCTCTCAGATTTCATCTTCTCGCTCCCATGAAGCTTCGTCCTGGCCATGATGCTCCCACTGAACCTTCACGAGTGGTATTGATCTTGTTCGAAGTACTTGCTCCTTCCTATCGAGGATGCGAATCGGTTGCTCTATGTATGAAACGTCCTCCTGGATTTCCAGCGGCTCCTAGTCAATGATATGCGATGCATCTCTCTCATACTTACGAAGTATAAATACATGAAATACATCGTGGACGCCAAAAAGTTGAGGAGGTAAGGCTAGTCTGTAGGCTACGAGGCCTACTCTTTGCAAGATCTCGAATGGTCCAATATAGCGTGGTGCCAATTTTCCTTTCTTCCCAAATCGCATAACTCCTTTCATCGGGGATACCTTCATAAACACATGGTCTCCTATGACGAATTCCAAGTTCTTTCGGCAATTGTCGGCGTAGCTCTTCTGGCGACTCTGAGCGGTACGTAGACGTTCTTTGATGACAGCAACTTCTCGGATGTCTCTTGCACTAGTTCCGGTCCCAACAATGTTCTTTCACCCACTTCGGTCCAACAACTTGGGGATCTGCAGGGTCTTCCGTATAAAGCTTCGAATGGCGCCATGCCAATACTGGACTCGAAACTATTGTTATAGGCGAATTCTACTAAATAGAGGTGGTCGTCCCAATTTCCCTTGAAGTCAAGAATGCAGCTGCAAAGCATGTCTTCGAGAATTTGATTTACTCGCTCCGTTTGTCCGTCAGTCTGAGCGATGAAAAGCCGTGTTGTAGTTTAGCGTCGTTCCCAATGCCTTCTGAAGACTCATCCAAAAGCGTGATGTAAACCTGGGGTCTCGATCGGATACTATAGACACAGGAATGCCGTGAAGTCTAACGATCTCCTTGATATATTGCTTGCTTAAGTCATCTAGGGATGAAGAAATGCATATAGGAAGGAAGTGTGCTGACTTTGTTAACCTATCAACGATCACCCATATCGCATCATGATGACGGCTTGTTTTCGGTAGTCCGACAATAAAATCCATCGATATATGCTCCCATTTCCACTCTGTGACCTATAACGGTTGTAAAAGTTCCGACGGCTTCTGATGCTCCACTTTAACCTGCTGACAAGTAAGACACCTTGCAACGTAGCTGGCTATCTCCCTCTTCATATTACTCCACCAATATTGACGTCGTACATCACGATACATCTTGGTTCCTCCTGGGTGGATGGTGAATTTTGTGCGGTGCGCCTCATTTAAGACTTCTTGCTTCAATTCAGATATGTCTGGAACACATAACCTCCCTTGAAATCTGACCCCACCATCAGAGCTTACTCGCCACTCCGAGTCATCCTTTGCCGCTTCTTCCGTTATTTTCTCTTGTAACCATGCATCATTCTTCTGCGCTTCTATTATTCGTCGCACCTAGAAAAGAAAATCCTAATAACTACAGCCTAATATACAAATTAAAGGATAATCTAAATGGATAATTAAGAAATTACTTACCAGAGTAGGTTGCACCACTAAATTACTGATATAAGCCCGAAGTTCATCGATACGAAGTCTAACTTCAAAATCTTTAACTATATCAAGCATCTCCCATTCTTTAATCATTAAGCTCGCCACCAGCTTGTGCGTCTTCCTGCTTAACGCGTCGGCTATGACGTTCGCCTTACCTGGATGATAGCAGATGTCGAAATAATAATCCTTCAAGAATTCCATCCATCTCCTCTGCCGCATATTTAAGTCCTTTTGATAAAAAAGATACTTTAAGCTCTTGTGATCCGAATACAGTTCAAACTGCTCACCATAAAGATAATGCCTTCAAATTTTTAAGGCAAACACTACAGCTGCAAGCTCTAAGTCGTGAGTGGGATAATTCTGCTCATGAGGTTTCAACTGCCTTGACGCGAATGCTATTGCTTTACCACTTTGCATCAGCACGCATCCCAACCCTTGATAAGATGCATCAGTATATACCACAAATCTTTCCCTTCGTTTGGTAAAGAAAGTCTTCAAGGCTTCCGTTAATCGCTTCTTCAATTCGGAGAAAGCCTTTCATAATTTTCATTCCATTTAAAAGAAATGCCCTTCTTGGTCAAGTTAGTCAACGGCCTTGCTAATTTGAGAATCCCTCAATGAACCTTCTATAATAACCACTAATCCAGAAAATCTGCAAGCATACGTCACATTGGTAGGCTGCTCCCAATTTAACACTGCTTCGACTTTCGATGGATCTACCGACACTCCTTTTTCCGATACTACGTGTCCTAAAAACTTTACTTCATTCTTCTAAAAGTCACATTTTGAAGCTTTGGCATACAACTGATTGTCCTTTAGAGTCTGAAGAGCTATTCGAAGGTGTTCAGCATGATCTTCTTGCGTCTTGGAGTAAATTAAAATATCATCTATGAACACTATCACGAATCGGTCCAAATACGGTTTGAAGACCCCTGTTCATGAGATCCATAAATACTTCTTTGGAGCATTCGTTAGTCCGAAGGGCATCACTAGAAATTCATAATGGCCGTACCGAGTCCTAAAGGCAGTTTTGGATACATCTTCATCCCTAATCCTCAACTGATGATATCCAGAACGTAGGTCTATCTTTGAAAAATATTTAGCTCCCTTCAACTGATTGAATAAATCATTTATCCTCTACAATGGGTACTTGTTCTTGATAGTCGCCTTATTAAGTTGACGATGTAATCGATGCATAGCCTCAAAGAACCATCCTTCTTTCTTACAAATAATGGGGTGCACCCCACGGCGACGTACTAGCCCTAATGAAGCCTTGGTCTTGGAGCTGCTGAAGTTGCTCCCTTAATTCTCTCAATTCAACAGGTGCCATACGGTATGGTGCTCTGAAGATTGGTGCGGTCCCAGGTACCAAATCGATT
Source organism: Magnolia changhungtana (assembly GCA_030180095.1). Taxonomy (NCBI): domain Eukaryota; kingdom Viridiplantae; phylum Streptophyta; class Magnoliopsida; order Magnoliales; family Magnoliaceae; genus Magnolia; species Magnolia changhungtana. Next base: position 349,725 of record JASAUF010000319.1, read on the forward strand.
GTGAAATCCACATCTCTCTTTGGCGGTAATCCAAGGATATCTTGAAATACTTCTGAAAATTCATTAACAATCGAAATTTGTTCCACTCCTTGAGGTTCAACTTCCGAGATGGCTGACAAACTAATCGGTGCTCCCTTCCTTTGCGTCTCATGGAATTGTAACGGTGCTCGCCCATCGATATTTAATATGACCATCTTCTTAAACAATCGATTTTTGCCCGATATAAAGATAACCAATCCATCCCCAGTATAATATCGTATTCTCGCATCGGCATAACTATGAGATTAGCTGGTAAATTTACGTTCTCGATCATGATCGGACAGGATTTACAAATCTGACTTAGGTCCACTGAATTACCAAGGGGGTTTGTTACTGTTAACTTTTTATCTAAGGGAGTAAGAGATAACCCAATCGAGCATAAAAGGCAGTAAGAAATAAATGAATGTGATGCTCCAGAGTCAAATAACGCTCTAGCTAAGGATGAATAAATGACGATGGTACCTTCGACTACATCGCCGCTAGCCTCGATGTCAGGTTGAATAATGTCATCTATTGGCGGTGCAGGATCCTCATATAAGGGTGCGACATTATCATAAGTCTGGGTCGCTCCATCCTCAAACTGTGCTGAAACATCATAACTTTGAATTGAGCCCTCATATTGTTGTGCCAAGTTATCGTACGGCTGCACTATGTCATCTCCTGACTGTACTAGGGCGTAGACTCGGCCTTGAGCTTGTGGTCGTGGTGCCTGAACTCCCTGCCTTGATTGCTGGTATTGCTGAGGTCTAACCTGTAGCGGCGGCTACTGAGGTGGTCTCTGATATACCGATGAAGGTCCTTGCTGTGGTGGCCTCGAGTATGACTGTAGCGGCCTCTGTGGATATGGCTGAGGTGGTCTCGAGGAAGGCTGTGATGCGGAAGGATGTAGTGGAGGTCGTTGTGACATAGACGGCGACGTCTATTGCTGGGGAGGCCTGAAAGACTGATGTGAAGGTCCTGACCTTTGTGGATATTGAGTGCGTTGGGGTCTGGAACAAAAACGAGAAGTGTGGCCCTCGAGTCCACAATTATAGCAAAATCCAGAAAATCGTGGTGCAGGAAGTGCTGTCGTCGGTCTGGTCATCGATGTTGATGTTGTTCTCTGTCTCTTAGCTGCATCATGCTGGACCGTAGATACATGTGTAGCAGTTCTAGCACCACTCTTTACGTCCTTCCTCTGATCACGATTCTTCCAATATTCGTTGATGTCTTTCTCCACTGCTAGGGCACGCTCCAACACCTCGGCATAGGTCTTATGTACGAAAGAGGCTAATCGGCTATGAATAGATGCTCTCAGACCCTCCTCAAATTTTTGTGCCTTACAGGTTTCATCAGATACCAGAAAAGTTGCAAATCATGATAGCTCCGTAAACTTAGCATTATACTGGCGCACCGTCATATCACCCTGCTCCAATTTCATAAATTCTCCTGCCTTTTAATTTTTCACATACAAGGGAAAGTATTTATCATCAAACTTCTCACAAAACTGGTCCCAGGTCCAGACTTCAACACTCGGGTTCATCCTAACAACTGAGTCCCACCAATGATCCGCCTCCCCTTCTAGTATGTAAATAGTCAATTCTCCTTTCTGGTATTCATCACACTTCATAACTGTGAGTATCTTATCAATCTGTTTCTTCCACACCTCAGCCTCAGATAGGTCCGGCCCACCCTTAAATACAGGCGGCCTCTGTCTTTTGAACCTTTCCAATAAAGTTCATATCCCTCCGTTAGCTACGTGAACAGTTTGGGTTTGACCTTGCGCTTGAGTTTGTCCTTCGCTTGAGTCTGTCTTATCTGATAGCCCACAAGAGCCGTAAGATCACTTATGGCCCTAAGAATTCCACCCATAAGTGACCCGTTTTCAGTGGTATCAGGACCAGGAGCTCCTGATGTGGCTCCGACGTCTATGTTTTGATCCGTCATAATCTATGATTAATTTAAACATGTAAGCTTAGTGTATAATAACCAAGGTAGGTTGTAATAACTAAATTGAATTCTAAGTATCATTAATGGAGTAAATACTATTTAAGGTCTATATGAGCATGAAGAATTTATTGGATTGCAAGAATATTTGATGATCTAAAAGAATAACACATGGAGATTAAGAGAATTCAGGAAGTGACATGTATCAAAGTTGTAGTGCAGAAAATTCAGATTCTTAGGATACTATTCCCGCTAATGTTTCTGATACTTATAAGTGTTAGATTGATCTAAAATTTTTTATGATGATACATATAAGAGTCTAATATAATTCTGTAAAATTTCAGTATAATATAAAGTCAAATTTCTAAAATTCGGATAATTAGGTCTGTCCAGAAACAAATGATTTCTGACTAGTATACATATAACTTAATATTGGTAAATGATAAACCTATATTTATATTTTTGAATTATTTTTTACTGAAACTAAACTTGTTAATATACGACTGAGATTTTGAATCAACTTAAAAAGAGTTTTAATTAATTAGTTATGACTTTTGCAAGTTAAGTATTTTTTGCTTACTATTGCTGTCCAATTTAATGTAGTATGCTAAAATTCCTAAAAATTCTTTAAAGTCCAGATTTGGGTTATTAGTTCAATGTCAAGTCTAAATAAGATTATATATGATGTCAACATAATACAATGATCCCTAAATTTATATTTCTATTTTTCCTATCATAAAAGCAAAAAGATTTATGTTTGATTCACTAATTCTAAAGACAACCCTGGGTCCACAATTTTTAATTTAACTTGGCTCTGATACCAAACTGTCACGCCCCGAAATTTGGGTACCTAAATAAGGTATTCAGGACCTGAATCTCAAGGTGTGAATTATGATATGATGACATTTATTACATTCTAGCTGATTCAACCAATATTCAACATAATCTGAAAGGAAATACAACTGAATATTTATTAAACTCAACTCTTTGATAGTTGTTCATTTCTACATCGAAATTTAAATATAAACTAAACCTAATTAACAAAAGAAAACTGAATTGAATTAAAACTAAACAAATTTTCTAGAAAATAACATTAATAGTAGAGGCCCTTACCTTTCGTAGTATTCCTCTTCACCTGTACATTTTATTTTAGTAGGATGAGCATAACAGCCCAGTAGGGTCATTTCTTACCCAAAATTCAATATGTTCAGGTAATATTACTTTTATAACAATGAAGGAAAAATAAAATACAGATAATGAAATTTGACAACAGAATTGAAAAAAATGCGATGCATGTGATACTTCCATGAATACTTATAACATTTATATCATTTCTTACAACACCGTACCCAAGTGGATGGTCACGTTGCATTAACGCACACACACTGGTACCTCATGGTGATGGACCCATTTGTACGTTAGCTGGTCAGATACTGCTCCAGTTGTACCTCTGACGTATGTCCGCGCACACGATTGTACTCATACGCCGTACACAAAGGAGACTCCAATGGATCCAGTGGGTTCTAGGGTCTTTCACCCAAGGGACACAATTGCCCTACTTACTGGCTTTAGGGTCTCTCACCCAAGGGACACGATTGCCCTACTTGCTAATTTATACACATTTTTTTTTACAATTAATAATCAATAGATAAACATGAATAACATGAACAATTTCAATATCGACAAAATAATGATTAATAATTTAATCAATCCAATTTCTAAACTATAATGCAAGTTCTGAACAAGGTGCATAAATTTGTTAAAATATCAGGTTCTACATGAGCTCCACCCTTGAACAATAAATCTCACATTGAGTAGATGGGGCCTACTAAAATTCATAGTTATTTCGCATTCTTAGCTCAAATTTTTGGTGGTCCACCATTAAAAGTTGGTTCATCAATTTGGATGATCAAATTTACCGTACAAGCATTTCATGATGGACGGTTGAGGAGTCACCACCATATTAAGAATGGCAGTAGACTATCATGATAGTGTTATTTAATAAGGAGGCAGAGTGTGAAAATAAATCCATACAACAAACTGAGTATTTGGTGTTATTCAAATTAATAATTTAAAAATGCAGGTATATGTGAATCTTTACATTACAGAATCTAAGGGGTTATGACTCTTTGCACAATCCAAAGCTGTTGGTTCATTTCTAGAATTCATACAACAACTCCAATGCCCCACCATTCATTTCTTCAAAAAAAAATAAAAAAAAATGGAAAAGTTACTCACGCAAGTAGGATTTGAATCCTACTCGTGTGTCACGTGTCACACGAGCCACGTGTGTGATATCTATTCCGTTCATCTGAGAGGTCATGTTTTCTATGTTCCCTTAACTGAAAATTTGAACGTTAAACTAATTAAGTGGACCATACTTGTAAGTTGAATAAGGAACATTATTAGCCTTCATTCATTCATGGTGTGCCTAAGAAAAATAGACAGACTGTGCTCTTTTTATTTATTTATTATATATATATATATTGCTATTTGGGCACGTCAAAGATATGGATTACATAGTAGATTTTTAGACTTACACACGTGTGTTATGTTCCGCATGTAGCGACGAGTAAGATTGTAGTCATACTGGCATATCTCGTACTAACAGAGTCCCTTTAAAATAAGAAGATCTCCAGTACAACCGGTTGGAAACATTACGGTCCATCAAGTAAATAACTTCTAACCTTTAATATATATATGAAAAATCTAACCCATTCACTAGGTTTATTAAACAATTAGGATCACTTACAAAAAAATACACTTACATTCACTCATTAAATGGATAATACTATTTATCAACAGTTATAAGTTATTTTCTATTTTTGAGGATACCTTGACTAGTATGTAGGAATAATTTTTCATATATGTGATCTTCATGTTGTTTAGATGTATTGGAAGGGTTGGATTTTGTATGAACTTAGTATGTCATAAATCTATTGGTGGGTGGACCGTAACTTGTGGTCCAACTTGATGGACTTGAAACCTTCTCCATTAAAGTAGGTTCTCATGTTGCATCCTTTGACATCTCATGAGGAGTTATTTGGTACTCTGGTAGAGTATGACGATTGACACGCATGCACTCAAAAATTGTAATTGTGGCACATGATAACACAAATACTTTTATAAATTAAATTATAGCTTTAGATAAATTGTTTATTTATTTATTTTTTTAAAACTTATATCAGAGTTTAAATTAGTATGAATTGAAAGTTTAATTTAACATCGAGTTAAGATTTTGATTTAAATAATTTAATAATCATCTAAATTAAATCATATAAAACCTTAAATGCTTAAAATTTAGACTTATAACAATTTAATTTGACCAAAAAGGATTTTAAAACTTCTAAATCAGAATACAAATTTAGTAAAATTATTTTTATCTATTTATTATATATATATAATATGTATATTTTTAATTTAGAATAAATTTAATTAGTATTTATTCTAACAAACTAATTTAGATTAATTACTCTAACTCAGATTTATGGTATAAATCTTAACACTTAATTTCAGAAATATAAGATATTATGATCTAATCTACAAGTTAAGTAGATTCAGTAATTACAAAAATTTAGAAAAGCAGATATTATGTATAAATGAATTTGAAAATATTTATTAAAGTCATTATAAATAATTTCAGAAATATATAAAATCAGAAAATTCATAGTGGAGGAGAATTACCCACATAATAATCACTACAATAATATTCCTATTAAAATGCTGGAATAATAAAAATAATAATTAACTGAAAATATTAAATTTCGAGATAAGATCACCTACCTCAAAGTTGATGATCCGGCCCCGCTCAAATCTCTCTCTCTTGATCTACCGGGTTCTCACTCTCCCTCTTTGATAAGATTGAAACTTTGCTAATATCTTTCCTTCCTTTTTAATGGATGTGAGGAACGAGGCGGAAGAGTGGGGAACGTGGGAAGTTTTGTTTCGTGGGAGGTTTCGGCGGCCATTACCGCACAAAAAGGAAGGAAAATGGGGAAAATGGTTTAGTCGTGCGGAAGATATAAAATGTTATTTTTTATTTTATTTTATTTTTTTAAATATGGTGGGTCCCACTAATGATAATATAAATCTAATCCGTCCATCATCTCAGCCAAGCCAAGAGAAGATGTAAGGCCAAAAATGAGGCTGATCCAAAACTCAGGTGGGCCACACAGAAGCGGACGGTGGAGTTAGTTTCCACAAAAAGGTGGGTTGTTACATGGTCTCCTGTGTACAAGGCGGCAAGTAACTTATACGTGAGCTTTCATGTAAGCTCTAAGATGATTAGAACGGCCGTGCATTGACAGAGAGTGTCTTGAAAAAAAATTCTCGCCTAGACTCAGGCCAAGACTCTTGAAATTGTACAGCTAGAGCCGGGCATCGGAACTAGTCGGATCTGATTCAGTCAAACTCGGCTTGGTTGGAAATCCACAACGCCTAACCTGAAATCGATCCGATCTGGGACTGGGTCCAGGTCATCTGACCTGAACAGATTCGAATCCCCATTAGCCTGGACTGGTCTGAGTCCGACTCGATTAGGAAAACTGAGTCGGATCGGATTGAGCAAAGTTCGAACCGTTCATTTCATTATTCCCACTGTTTCTTATGGTGCAATCTATTTGATTATTAGATATACTTAAAATTTAGCATCAATCCCTACAATGATCTGAAAAAACTGATGAACGGTGTGGATAAACCAAAAAATTTTTCAAAACAGGCCCACGTAGTTTACTTAGTGGTTAAGATAACTCGGTACAAAATGTTCTTCTTGAAGAAGCTTTGTACTGATGGCTATAGCTGACAGTCTGACAACAGCTAAACAGTTGCTCCTGCATTCCTCATTCGAGACATAGGTTGCCATGTCGAGCACGGTACATCCTAGCATTTCTCGCCAATATGTCTCAATATAGAAAATTTGAGCCGTGAAGAAGGTGGGGCACAATACAAATATCATCCATTGTAAGGATAAATCTGGTCCACTGATCACACAAGCCACACTACCAAAATCAATGAAACCTACTTATCTGATTCAACATTCATGTGTGCCCCACATAATGAGTGAATCAGCCAAATTTCTAAGTAGAGAATCTTTATATTGTGACCCATCTTTTGAACGACTCGGATTTTCTATAAATATGACACGTTGGCAGAAAAGAGGGAGCTGTATGTGAAAGTTCACATACTTCTCCTTATGGGGTGGGAGACTTAAACCGCCACTCACGGCTCTAGGTACCTGTCATGCCAAGATGAACACCCACGCTCCTCAAGCTCCGAGTTGTACGAATGGTTGGAGATTAAAGTTACATAGCCTTATAGTGAAGTATTTATTATATTTATACCATTCATTTATTTTCAGAGATCATTTTACATATCCAAAAATTAATCATATCCAAAGATCATCTAGACCACACCATAGATAGCAACGGATATAATGATTTTCACTGTTAAACAATTCGTACGGCCCACCATAACGTTTATTTTCCATCCAATCTGTTCATAAGGTCACAAGGACCTTAATGAAGAGAAAAAACAAATTTCATATTGATCCAAAACTTCTGTGAACCAACAAAGGGTTTTAGTGGTAGACGTTCAATCTCCCACTGCTTTCCATAGTGTGGTCCACTTAATAGTTAAATCTGTCTTATTTTTTGTCTTAAGCCTTAATAAGATATTGTCAAATGGATGGACGGTTTGGATATAACACATACCTCATGATCAGACCCACAGACCTTGCTAACGTAACACCAGCCAATTTGCTCGAGAGCCTGTAAACAACTGTATGCAAACGATTCAATGCATGATACGACTCTCTTTCTCTTTCTCCTTCTTTCGAAGATAACTATACACCATTTTTCAATGGATATCTCCCTCCAACAGAGAAATCCCATAAAGCTTCAAAACCGAACAACAGAGAGGGATTTGATCTACGTAAGACATTTAGGTAGCTTTCATCTTGCCTTCTTCTTCAACAAAAAGGGAGAGACAGATATAAATAGAGATAGATAGCTATAGAGACAGACAGAGAGATAGAGTTGGGGGGCTCGAGTGTACATTGAGCGGGGTTTTTTGGCGCCAAACGAAAAGCCAAAGATGAATGGGTGGTAACTTGTAAGACTTTATTGAGAAAGAAAATTTTGCAAAATAAAGGGGTATTTACATCCCGAGTCGAGTCGGATTAGGGCCAATCGGAACTCGACTCGAAAAGATTTCGGATCTGGATGAAGCTACCCGATCCGCACCGATCCAGACCGTTGGTTTGGTTCTGATCGGGTATGATCGGGTCGGATCTACCGGATTGGGTCTATTTTGCCCAGCTCTACGTACAACCTTTCACATGAAGTTCCTACGCAAGGATTCTGTGTGGGGCCCACTGCGATGTTTGTTAGAAAGCCACTTCGTTCATCCATTTTTTGAGATCATTTTAGGATTTTCGACCAAAAACAAGGTGTATCTAAAACTTAAACGGGCCACACAAAAGGAAACAGTGGGGATTTAGTGACCACCGTTGAAACATTTGTATGGCTACAAAAGCTTTGTATCAGTTTAAGTTCCCAGTGTTTTCATTTCATCTCACCAAAAATGACCTTATAAACGGTTTGGATGGAATATAAACATCAAGGTGGAGCCTAGGAAGGTTTCAACGGTAAGCATTCCCTTCTCCACTGTTTCATCTCGTATGGCCCACTTGAGTTTTGGATCCTCCTCATTTTTGGTATAATCTCCTAAAATGATATCTAAAAATGAATGGACTGGTTGGATTTCACACAAACATCACAGTGAGCTCCACACAGAATCCTTGCACAGGAACTCCATGGGAAAGGCTTTAGCAGGAAATCCACGTGTGCATATATATATATATATATATATATGTGTGTATATATATGGGAACTTCCTATATATATATATATATATATATATATATATATATATATATATATATATATATATATATATATGGGAACTTCCCATGAGGTCGAGCTGTGTGGGCCCTGTGTGGGCCCACCATGATGCATGTCGAACATCTACCCCATCAGTCAGATACACCATTCCATGGTGGTCATAGGGCTTAAAAATCAAGTCAATCTGTGACTTTCGTGGACCACACCACATACAAAAGTTGAGAGGATTTACCCTCCATTAAAACATTCATAATCATTTGTTGGGCCCACTGAGATGTGGTTCACAAATCCAGCCCATCCATTATGTGTGTCCCACTTGGATGAGGGGTCAAACCAAGTTTTAGACGCATCCAAATTTCAGGTGGGCCCCACTAAGTTCTTTTATATGTTTTAGGCATGTCTTCACATGATTTTAGATGGTATGACCCACCTAAGTTCCGTGTTCGACACACATCATGGTGGGGCCCACACAGGTCGAGCTCATGGGAACCATATATATATATATATATATATATATATATATATATAGGGAAAATGTACTATGCGATCGACCTCACGAGTCCGTCCCATGAGGTCGAGCTTGTGGGCCCCACCGTGATGCGTTTTGAACATCTACCCCATCAGTCAGATGCACCATTCCATGGTGGGCCTATGTCTAAAAAATCAAGTCAATCCATGACTTGTGTGGGCCACACCACATACAGAAGTGGAGAGGGGCCGTGCACCATTAAAACATTCATAACCATTTTTGAGGGCCCACCAAGATGTGGTTTGCAAATCCAGCCCATCCATTATGTGTGTCCCACTTGAATGAGGGTTCAGACCAAGTTTCAAGCACATGCAAAACTCAGGTGAGCCCCACCAAGTGCTTTTATATGTTTTAACGGTGTCTTCACAACATTTTAGATGGTATGGCCCACCTGAGTTCCGTATTGATTTTTGGGATATCCCATAATTTAAAGGGGACCCATCAAATGCACGGTGTTGATGGTCGACACGCATCACGGTGGGGCCCACACAGCTCGACCTCACGGGAGCTTATCGTTAGCTCGAGCGCATTGTACCTTTTCCCATATATATATATATATATATATATATATATATATATATATATATAAAAGATGATTTCCATCGAAATGAAGGCGAGAAAAGGTTTGTTGTTCTTCTATCTGAAGATCAACAGGAGTTGGTCTTCGATAATAGTGTTTAGTTGGTTTGACAATACTTTGGATTTGGGGTTGTTGAATTTCGAGGAACTGATTTTTGGCTCTCTCGATATTTGAATCTTCTAATTCCGAGTCTGACTCTGATTTTGATTTTTTTTTTTATATCAGAAATATCAGAAGATATATGAAGATTTTGAATTTCATTTGAAATGTTGTTAGATTTATTTATTGGATCTTTGGTGAGGACATTAATAGAGGGATTTTTAGCCTTTTCTAGTTCTTTAGCTAGTTCGGCTACAAAATCAATATGAACTGTATTTGGATTTGGAAAGGCTGGTTTAATTGGTTCTTTTGGCAAAAAGAAAGAAGAAGTTTTTCTTTGGGGTGAAGAAGTAGAAGAAGAAGGTAATGATTTTTTTTTGAAAAATCATTTGTTGTCTAAGAGTATGAAGAAAGGTATTAGTATAGTTATTTTGTTCAACTATGGGAACTAGATCTTTTGGAGTTATTGTTAAATCTACACTCAGTTTTTCAGCAATTTTTATTGGAGAGGCTGTTGTGCTAGATATTTTAATTGATTGAAAAGGAGAAAATGTTTGGCTAATTTGATCTCCGCTCGAGATTCCCATTTTCTTGTGAGATCTCTCTCTAAGCATTAAAATTTCTTTTGGACTGTCTGATTGTATTTTACTAAAAGTTTTTAAACTAGGTGAAAAAAGGAATGGTAAGATATTTAGTTCATTTGAAGATACCACTTTTCTTTAAGATCATTTCTTATAATTTCAGAAATATTTTTGAAAAATACCATTTTGTTAATGGGTATTTTTGGAAATCCTTTTTTAGATATTCTATATCTATTGTAAAAGAATTTGGTTGATTTTGGCAAGTTGTTGAAATTATATTGATCCGTGGGAAATCGCTTTCAAAAGGATTATAATCATCTTCTTGTTTATGACATCTAGGACTAAAGATATGCGTAGGAACAACTTTTAGAGGATTTAAAGAATTTGGCAAAGTTTGAGTAGAACTTGATTCAGTTTTGTTATATTTGGCAAAGAGAATATCTATAGATCCGTCTTTATTTGTTTTAATAATTTCGGGTTCTTTATTTTCATTTGAAGGTTTTTCTTGAACATCCTCAAGATGCCATCCGGAAAGATTAGCATCTTCCCATTATATTCTTTTTGGAGTTATGACATTATGGACAAGATTTGTCATTAATAAGGTAGTTAAACCTTTAATTTGGCCATCATATATTGTTCCGGGTGTGACTGTTTTCATTAACTTGTAATATATACGGTAAGTTACTGCAATATTTTCACGTCCGGGAAACATATCAAAACCTTTTGTATAAACTCTTAAGCGAATGAATTTAAACAAATGGGTATCTGTCAATGAGACAGAAAAGTTTGAAATGCAATTGAAAAAAACTGGACTATCACTAAGATTGGCCTCAACTAATCCAATTAAAGACTCTTGGAATTGGCGAAATCGTCTATCTCTGAGAGAGATGAGAACAAAAGCTTGTAATCCCAATCGAGTTAAGGGTTTTATAGCTACTTCAACAAGACCAACATGTACATAATTGTACTTGTGAGAATATGGAAGAAGTTCTCGAGTATAAAATAAATTCATATCTTTACTTTGATAAGATATAGGTCTAGTTTGTTCTATAGTTTTGATGATGAAATCTGTTTCAAGAGATTCATTATTTTGGAAAGAACCTTCTCGATAAATTTCTTCTGTAGGAACTTTTGGAATATGCCAATTTTGGAGAGATTGCTCTACATCAGATAATCTAATTTCTTCTTGATTTTTTATTGACATAGTTTCAGCATCAGCTGTTTTGGCAATACTTGTTGATTCTATAGAAGATTTTGCAGAATCAAAATTACTTTGGGTTGAAAACCAATTTGTTATTTTGGATTTAACACTTTTGGATAATGATTTTTGAGAATTTTGGCTAATAGAACTATTAGATCTATCTAATTTTATGTATATATAATGTTGATTATTTTAGAAAAAAGAAATAGGTTTCTCACACCGTTTACACGCCATGAAAGTGATAAAGTGGCACATGTGGGTGCAATCTAATCCATCCTTAGGTGGGCCCAACCATATAAATGTTATTATTATTATTTTATTTCAAACTCAGCTCGAAACTTAGATGCAAGACCTAGACACTTTCTAGATCTGACAAGATCTAAACTTGTTTTGATCCAGGTCTAGGTCTTCAAGATCTAGTCCCGAACTTGTTCAGTGTGAGTACATGTTTCGATTCCAAGGATATTGGTTAGGTTTCATCGCTTTTATAGCTCAATTAATTCAAACTTAAATATAACTGATATATTGAGGGCATTGTATGTTAGGGAAATTACATTGTGCTTTTTTATCTATTTAAATCTGACTCAAACTTATTGAATAAACGAGTCTGGATCGTCCCATACTTAGAGTTGAATCATTTAATCCCAACTTAGATTTTCGTGGCTTCAATTTGAGCTAAAATATATGTATAATTATGAAATGACTCTTGTTTAAGACTGCCCTTAACCTAACTTGTCCCATTCACATCAAGTCTAGATCCTCTACTTGTCACAAACATGAATTTCTCATTTGTTGTAATGTGATTGGGCCACATCATCACATATAACATTTAATGCAGCAGTGCTGACAACGTCAATTAGGAGTGTACATCGAGTCGAACCAAGTCGAGCTAGCCTCAGCTCGACTCAGCTCAGCCACTAGCTGACCTCAGCTTGAACTCGGCTTGGCTCGGTCCTCGAGCCTGACTGTCTTGCTCGGCTTAGTTTGGTCAGTAGCTCGGGCCATTTCGAGCAAAGATCGAGCCGAGTTCGCCATTGCAGCATTTTCACAAACACCTTGACTGCACCTTCAAAATGTAATTGTATTTGAGACAGCAGCAATGGTTTCACAGGTATTTTATCAAACACCTTCTAAGCAACATAAAAATCAAGAAAAAAGGGTGTTGGTTTCATATACATACCTTCCTTGCCACCAACAATACTTCTTTGAGTCATTTCATCAAACACTTGGTGAGCAACATCAATATCAAAGTAGCCGAGCCACCAAACTGGTTCAATCCGAGTTCGATTCAAGTTGGGTTCGATCCAAGTCAAGTCGAGCTGGGCTAGCTCGAATTCGGCTCGAACTCATTTTTGAGCTCAAAAAATCGGCTCAACTTGGCTCGAATTTAGCTTCAAACTGAGTCGAATCAAGCTTTTTTGAGTCGAGTCGAGCAAGCTAACAGAGCTAGCTCGGTTCGTGTACACCCCTAATGTCAATGATGACATGGACCAATCACAATGGAGGAAAATATGATATCCTTGTTTGTGACAAGTAGATGATCTGGATTCATTCACACCCTTACTCACTCCCTACTGAAAAGATATGGATGAACTAAATATCCTAGCTTTTGATCGTCAATTTTAGATAGTACAAAGTGATAACACTGGGAACATAGTACAAAGTGATAACACTGGGAACACGAGAAAAAAATGAAAAATTATCATGAGAGTTTTAGTATATTTGTTTTACTCCAAATGGATTTTGTATAAAAATGTACAATGTATATATAAGGAAAAATATTAATGAAAATCGATAGATATGCATGAAAGGAAAATTAATTAGGACAATGTCTATTAATGGATATATTAAAATCAATTAGGATAATATAATTCAATCGATAGACATGAAAGAAAAATGAATCATGATACTGTCTATCAACAAATATACATGAAAGGGAAATCATTCATGATAATGTCTATTATAAAGATTTTGTTGTAAAAGATCTATTATATTTTACTTAGGGTTATTCGCACATAAGACACTAAGAACTGATCATTGTTGTTAGATATCTTTAATTTGTCTGGAATAGGGGAGTTCGATCGATCGAGAAACCCCATTTTTGTACAGTTTGCTCTCTGAACAATTTACACCAATTTTGATTAATCGAACATGGGAGCTCAATTGATTGAGGATTGGTCAAGCGATGTCGATCAGCCGATGCTTAGATCGACGACATGTGTGGCTTTGCATAATTGCATGAATTGTTTCATATTCTGAGTGTTATATTATATGTGTGCACAATTGCGGTATTATGGGATTCCAAGCAGAACTAAGTCATTTCTAGAATTTGGAGAGGAGAAAGCGAAGGTTTTTCGAATTGAGGGTTTTTTGAATTGTAAGTGTATCCATCTCTTGTATTTTTTCATTTTCATAGTGATCGATGTCGCTTTGTGCCGTGGGATTTTTTCCCGCGAGGGTTTTTCCACGTAAAATCATGTGTCCTTTATGCATGCTTTGTTTGCATTTATCTTTCGATTGTTTGATTCGAATTCAAGGTTTGCTTCCGCAATCCCCAACAATCAATGTGTGCGGGTCTATTTTTATATACAGGTTCGATGACTTTCTTTCATGTAATCAAGCTGGTGTTCATGTCATGGACTATATTATTCTTAGAACTGCTCTTGGAACTTATCCAGACCATTTTGGGGTTTTTTTAGGTTGTATATGGTAATCTATTTTATCCATAAACCTATCATATTCAACACTTGTGTCTAATCAATATTTTATAGATATGATTTTGTTCGAACCTTGGCTTACAGAATCATGCAAATGGAGTTAGTGTTGGCCATAGGATCTGATCACAGTGAACAAAAGCACAACCATTGATCAAGGGTTGGAATTGACTGTTATTTGAGTTAGATCCATTTTGGTGTCTTTTTTACGTTGTCTATAGTAATCTATTTTATCCATAAACTTATTACATTTAACACTTGTGTCTAATCAATATTTTATAGACATGATTTTGTTCAAACCTTGGCTTACAGAATCATGCAAATGGAGTTAGTGTTGGCCATAGGATCTGGTCCCAGTGGACAAAAGCACAACCATTGATCAAGGGTTGGAATTGACTGTTATTTGAGTTAGATCAAAGGATTTTTTAAATTATATTAATTAATTAATCTTCATACTTCTAAATTATGTGCGCACATTCTTATATCACCGAGTGAAATGTTTTGGATCTTAATTTCAACCATATGAAGTTTTTGTATAAAGATAGTATGACCACTTGAAAATAAGTACTAATGCAATGAGCATTTGATTTTAATAACATTCTTGTGCCCCTTTTGTTAGAAGCTATGGGACCACAGAGATGCAAAGCTTAGGTGGGCCACAATAGGACATGAATTTAAAAATCAAGCAAATCTTAAGCTCTTAGGGCCATACCACCCGAAAACAGCAGTGAATGAATGCTCACCATTGGAAGCTTTGTGGGGGACTATAGAAGATTTGAATCAGGACCATATTTGTGCCTTTAGTTTATCTAGATGGTAGTAACCCTATGAACGATTTGGATGGCATATAAACATCATGGTCAACTCCAGAAACATTTCAACGCTAGACATTTCAGTTCCCCTTGTTTCATTTGGTGTGGCCCACTTGAGTTTTGGATATTCCTTATTTTCATATTCTTGCCCTATGAACGATTTGGATGGCATATAAACATCATGGTCAACTCCAGAAACATTTCAACGCTAGACATTTCAGTTCCCCTTGTTTCATTTGGTGTGGCCCACTTGAGTTTTGGATATTCCTTATTTTCATAGTCTTGCCCTATTGTGGTCTTACAAAATTGATAGATAGAGTGGATTTGTCACAAGCATCTCTGTGGGCCCCACACAACTTCCGATAATAGGGGCACAAGCAATCGTGTCCCGCATTACCATGCTTGAGGTTTGGGGCATCTTTGGGAGCATGGATTCAAAACCCCCTGGATTTGAAATTCCCTGGCATTGTTTGGCACCCTATATTTGGAATACCCTGGATTGTAAAATTTCTATTTAAGAGTGATTTGAAATCCCCTAAAATTTTATGGTATATTTGCATGAATCTTCAAGGAGGCTAAGTAAATTATTTATAATACTCTCAAGTGATATACTACAACATAGATAATTATGGTAACAAGCCGATTAAAATATACACATTGAAAAATGAAGAAGTAATTCCGAACTTCAGGTCATGGGCTATAAAAGTAAACCCACAAAATTTCACCATTAAAGTAAAATATCATATGTTAAGATAAAAGTAAGCCCACTAAATTTCACCATCGAAGTAATATCACGTGTTAAGATAAACATATTTACTCTAATTTTGGGTGGTCAAAATACACACTATACAAATTACAAAACATACGTGCATGCACATTAATATATAAAGTCATAAAAAGAACACAATACCCTCGTCAATCTCTATGCTCTAAGAGATACCCTCGTCATATAAAGAATACCAAATATAAAATATTTTTAAAGTTATACAAACCCAAATTGCTAAATTAACAAAACTAATGTCATAAAAAGAACATAATAACCTCGTCAATCTCGAATAGTGCTTACCAGAAATTCCCACCTTAGCTCAACAGGTAATTCGATGAAGAATAATGCTAAATCTCTATGCTCTAAGAAATACCTTAATGCTCGCCATGTATACGGTTCGTCTATGTTTGGTATGTCCTTAAGACACTGCATTATATTTTGGCGGAAGTTACCCTTATCAATTTGGGCAGCATGATGCATATCTATGAAGTCACTGAGTATGTCTTTCATCTCTATCAATGTCGCCTGGGTAGATTTGAGAGACGAGGTTATGCGCTTCATTTCTTGCACCATTTCATTGTTAGTTGTGTCCTTCTTTTTCTTTTTCTGCGATCTTGAATAATATAACCCAGCTTGTGGAGTATCAGTCATTCCAAATATTGACGATGATGAAGGTTGCATACCTGCATCGGATAAATTAGACCTTGGAGGCACATTGGGGTTAGCTTTAAATGGGTTTGAGTCGAATGCCTTGTATGTGGGATTCTTAGAAAATTCATTTGACTCAGTATGCACCATTAATTTGCTGCCAATAGCATACTTTGACCCGACAATTATTATCATATTGAGGAAATGAGTTGTTCCGAAACACATTCACTTCAGGGGGCATATGTGGCTATTAAAATACAAATATATATTAACATTAATATGGTCAAAGCATGTTGTACCGTGTCCATTGAGAACTGCATTGGTAGATTGTAGACTTTTCCAATTGTGGGACCCTCGAATATCATTTTTATCCTCCTCTTCCATATAATTTGCAGCGACGGCTGCTACTACCGCGGATGCAGCATTGCACATCATAGTCGCAGCTGATGCACCCGCAATTACTGCTGTGAATATAATAATCGCTTTCTCAGCTACGTCATCTGTATCTGAGTCCGAATTATTTGAATTTGCCATTTATAACCTGATCAATGGACATTTGTTAAATTCATTACATTTAGTAGATGTGAGCTATAAAAACAAGTGTATTTTCATATGTAACAGTGATTTTAAATAAAATGAACTATCCAAATAATAATAATAATAATACATTGGACTCGATGAAATTTATGTGGGTGGACATTCCTAACCCAATGTGTCCAACCCAAGCTTCGGATTAGTATTATTTGAATTATGTCCACAAATTGATTGTTGTCACAAAACTAAGCCTTTGGATAACAAACTTGATCTAAATTATTTGAAAAGCTCAATGAGCTCAGCTTTGGATATGCTTCATTTTTGGGCTCAACCTAGATAAAATACATGATTTGTGGACCTCATAGAATTTACTCAGTACACAACCACCATTGCTGTTCAACTAGTGACACTGCATGTTGGTTAGTGTTCAGTGGGCCCCACAATGATGTATGTGTTTCTTTCACTCGGTTCATCTATTTTTATAGATAAGTTTATAGTATAATCTTGAAATTGAGAAAAACCCAAATCTTAAGTAGACCGCATCATAGGAAATAGGCTTTATTATGTGCTAATCGTAAAAAAATTTATTGTGGTGTGGTCCACCTAATATTTAGATTTAACTCATTTTTTGGGATCAAAACCTAAAATGATTTATAAAAATTCATGAAAGGCATGGATAAAACACATACATCATGTGTAACGCCCTGGAAATCGGGGGTCGTGCATACACTCGACTCTCGAGTTCCCGGGTATCACTTATAACTGATTTTCTTATTAAAGCATGATTAATCAGGTTTAAATGCGCAGCCTGGAATTTCCTGAAGCATGAAGTACAACCACACATGTCTATTGAAATGAAAGAGATCAAGTGTGTGTGTGTGTATATATATATATCCATTGAAATTAAAGAGATCAAGTGTGTGTGTGTGTGTGTATACAGGTCCAAAAATATACATGAGTTGCACCAGGCGTTGTCCAACAAAATCACAAAAAAATAGTATGTCCAAAAGAATAAAGCTGAGTCTACTACTCAGCGATCCAACGTCCCATCTACTGAGTCGATGAAGACCCGCTCATCAACTGGAAGTAAGAGAACTCGTCCTCCTCCACGAGGCTAGCGTCGTCGGGCTCCTCATACTCCGCATCACCTGCATCTACGGGTGAATCTGGTTGGTGTTTTAAAACACCGTCTCAGAATGGGAGTGAGTGATCAACTCAGTGGGTACTATTAATCTTAAGTTGTAACAGACATCAATTACATTATGAACTTAATGAAAAGCAATCATTCATAAATATCTAACTAATCTTATTAATGTATATGCATGATTGATGATATGATGCATGCCCTCGCCACAACACACTCTCGAGCGACTCCATCTAACGATCGCGTATGGCCAACACTCCCTCAGAGCGACCTTGACTGCCGAGTCACCACCCTAACTAGTGCGATGCAATGTGATCGTATTAGTCAAGTTCTTAGTTAAGTCCATTCATCCAGCAGGTTGGGGAATCTGATACACCCCACGTATGCCCTCAACTGGTTGCGAGGCCAAGACCCCCCAACGTGTGAGGCCAAGACCCTGCGATCCTTGATCCCGTCGGGTTCCCCAACTCTAACTTTAAGCACATGGGGAGTGCCGAGAAGAAGGGATTGCTCACGGTCACTATGGGGAGGCGCGTCACCCCAGCGTAGGCCGACAGCTCAGACACAGTGTCTCATTCCACCATGCCCGGCTCACGAGGCAGTGGATCGATTTCAATTTGGTTATCGATGGGGTGCAACAGTTGTAAGGTGTGCCAAGTTCCATACATATGTGAGCAATAGTGGTTAACAGGTAAGATTGGTCAGTAAATAAGCTATACCGCACAAGTTCAGGCAAGCACGTGATAGACGACATCAGGTATGGGCGACCCATGTAGTCTAACTACTGTCGCCCACCCGCTCTCCTCATGTTCCTGACCAACCCAAGGGTTTTGATGGTGATCCATAGCATACCAACTATTCATGTATCAACTAGCATAACAATACCATGTTTTCATACTTCTTAACATACGATTCAATTTCTCCTATCAAGTAAAGCTAACATTATCATGAACAAAGGTGCATATGTGTTGTGTGGGTTAGTGAGGAAGCTAAGCACTTCCTACATCTCGTAGAACCAAAATGCACAATAGTTAATGAATCATACATGTTATAAAGCAACACTATATGAGAAAATCATACAAAACATGAACATGTAATCATCCATTGTAACCAATCATGTGAGAAGCATGAACAATGTCATATGAGAGCTAAACAAAACATACAATCCCATACAATCACAAACAAACATCCAAATCCTAGGTTTTCTCTTGATTCTCCAAATACATCATCCAAGCAATAAAAATTATTAGATTCATAGTGTAATTGGTGCTAGGCTACCTAAGGATAATAGTCCACACCTTCGGATCGTTGAAGGCCTGGAAGATGACCTAAGAATGTGAATTTTGGGGTCGACCGGCCGGAATCCCTAAAGCAAGCACTTGCATGTTAGAAATTCATGCCAATCTCTTCTCAACATAAGGGTTTCAAGAAAAAGGGATGAGGGATTTACCTACACGATCAACGGAATGAATGGGCGGTCGTGGTGGAGGCTTTTGTAAGTGCTATGGTTTGATTCCTCTTTGGCTGTCAAATTTTGTGTGTCAAATCTTCTGTATGTGTCTTGTGTTTTTATCTTGATAAATTTGTTCGAGACACCATGTCAACAATTGAAGTCAAGAAGATGAATTATTCAAGTTAGTTCAAGCTACAATATAGAAGATATTAAAGAAGAGTTCAAGTTCAAGATTCAAGCTCAAGTTCACGTGTATTCAAGATCAAGGCTCAAGCATAGTTTGGGACTCAAGTGCAACTCAAAATGACATTGATTTCAAAGCTTGTGAAGTGGTCAAGCTACATCAAGAAGAACTCAAGCTTTGTAATGTTCAAAGTCTAAGCAAATGAAGTTTTCAATGTCCATACTTCATGTTCCAGGACCTTAGGGTAGGTCACTTTGGCTACATAATTCATTTGAATATTAATACATGAATTTAGTCTGTTCTAAGACTAGTCCTAGACCTTGTTCGAACAGTCTAAGAAATTTCAGGACCAGTCCTAGAGCTATTTCAATTTATCAGATTTTTTCATTCGGCTATGCTCGACCGGTCGTGGGATGACCTTCGACCAGTCGACCAGTCGTAAAGCTACGACTCAAACTACAGCGACTAAATCAAGTGTCGTACGACCAGTCGTAGTGACGTCTCGACCGGTCGTGGACTGCCTTCGACCGGTCGTGAACTTCCTACGACCGGTCGTATAACGGTTTTAGGAGATCGCGTTCAAAAATTCAAAAATTTGTTTTTCCTTCGACCAGTCATGGTGTCCCTAGGACCAGTCGAAGATAAATTTCTGCAGCTATAAATAACACACGAGTTTCAGAGTTATTCATTGAAAATTAAGTGAATTTAAGGCTCCACTCTGAGATAAGTTTGTGTTTGTTTTTAAGCTACATTGTGCATAATTCTATTTTCTTTTGTTAGCTTATTGTTATTTGATTTTGATTTGCATTCCAATCTGATTAGAAAAAGGGAAAATTCTTAATTCATTCTTCTCGGAATCAAAATCAAATACAGCTAGCCCTAAGTTGATTAAACTTAAAATCAATTAGAACTTAGAACCATTATAAAGTGAGTATTGGACATTGAACTTCCATATTCGTACTTCTACTCTGATTGGTTCTTCCGGGCTGCTACAAGAGGAGAAATCCGGGTATTTTACAATTCTGTAAAATTTCCATTCTTTTGGTTTTTGTTTGGGATTTGTTAGAAAATTTTCATTTGTGTGGTTATTTGAGGAGAGCCAGAAAACTCAGAGAGAGGGGTTTTTGGATTATGTAAGCCCAAGTTAAAAAGACACAATTGTGAAGGTTTTAAGTGAACCTGTGAAACCTATTTTGACAGTGAACGCTAATATCCCCTGTGTGAGGATATTAGGAGTGGAGTAACATTCTGTGTGGCTGTTGTTTAACAGTTGGTGAACACACAGGCGAACCACTATAATTCTTTGTCTTGTGGATTGAATGCTTGTTTAATCTTTTATCATTCAAAGCTGTGGAATGTATGTGTGGACGTGAATGTTGTAAATATTTACATTTCAAGCAAGCGTGGAGAATGTTGTAATAAGTTAGATTTAAATTTCTGTGATCTATTTCAATTCCTTGCTATTTATTTTTATTGAGTTCTTGATACAGAGGACGTTCTAGAAATAAGGTTATCCTGCCATAAACCTTTGGTTTTTATAGTGTAAGGTTGTCCTTAGAATGCCAAAACTTGAATGTCAGTTGTCCTTAGGCGAAGTTTTCAACTTCTCAAAACTTGTTAATTGAGGTTGAGTTTATTTCAGCTTTGTGAATTGATTTATTTTTGTAAGGCTATCTCTTTATTGTTTATTTTGCTGTTTTAATTTTAATTTGGCGTAGTCCTATTCACCCCCCCCCCCCCTAGGACATATAGCTTGGCCATTTCAGATTCTCTTTGGAAGAGAGGTAGGGAGACACAAGATTTGATTTCCTTGGGCCCCACCTCAATCTAAGGTCCACCTTTGCCCTCTAACATGTGCTTACTGGGTGTTAATTGCAGCAAACATAGTATATGGAATGCAATTTTGATGACAATGGGAGTGGAAATGAGAAATTTGTTAAGATTGATGGACAACTACCCCATAGCAACTATCTGATATGTTGGCCTATAATTCATGAAAACTAGATTTTGGGAAGGATATTGTTCATTGAATTTGAGTTGGGTAGCTATAATGGAGATGTGCATCTAGAGTTTTCATATGATTGGATATAAAACCAGCTGCGCTTTATAGACAGAATGTCAGGCAGTCAAGAAGTAATATATTCACAGGATGTGTAGCGAAAATGAGGATGTTGAAGTGGACGAATGACAAGCTAAGGAAGGATAAATTTAGAAATGAATGCTGTATGTATAATATGTTCGGCAATCAAGAAACAACACCTTAGTAGAATGAGTGTAGCTAAATGTGGATGTGGAAGTGGATGAGTGGCGAGATGAGGTAGGGTATAGTTCAGAATGAATGAATTTGTCGAACTTATAAATAACACCAAGAGGTAGTAAGATGAGGGAAAGTCATCATGATTACCAGAAAATTTTATTAAAATTCTAGAAGTGACAGTTGTCTAAACTAATGATTCATCATTAAGTTTAAAAATGTCTATATTTATTACAACTCCTCTTATACTTTTAGTACTTGAATTATTTTAAAATTTTTTATGATAATTTATCATTAAGTTTCAAGTCATCCCACAAAATTTCATATCATTTGGAGTTGTAAATAAATTATTAAAATTTTAGGAGCAACAACTGTCCGAAATTAATAATTTTTAGATAGTTGGCAGAACGTCTTAATTTTAACTATATTATAACTTTTTTTTTCTTATTTTTATATAAAACTGGACTTGTTAAGCTTTAATCTGACTTTTGAATCACCTAAATCGGAGTTATATCGAGGGAGATATGAATTTTTTAAGTCAGGTTGAAATCTGCAGAAAACGGGCTGCACGGCCCGCTGTGGCCCGCCCGTCCTGCTTAACGGTCGGGCGTTGGCTGCCCCCACTGGGCGTGGTGACGCCGGCCCACTGGACAGTCGGGCGCAGCCCTAGCCACGCCGAGCCCCTGGAGGGTGCGCCTTGCAACGGTCATATCTCGCAAACCGAGGTGAGTTATTCGACGTGCCATATATGAATTTGGGGTAGGAGAAGCTGCTCTGTCCAAATAACATGGTTATTTTGTAAGATTTTGTCAGGTTAATGGTCAAAAGTCTATTTTACTTTTTATAGTAAATTTTTGTTTACTTATAGTTATTTATCCTTGAACTTTAGGATTTGTGTCTAAGATGAAGGTACATAGGGGTGGAAGGTGAGGATTTAAAGGAGATAGGATGAAAGGAGGAGTTTAGACTTAGGGATTAGGTGGACTGGAATACCTAAATTTTCTAGTTGGTCGAATCGGGTCTTGTCGTTAAGTTCGAGCTCTTGCCCAAGGACAGGCTGAAACGTGTCGTAAGGCTCCCAAGTTGAATTCCAAGATTGTTATGCTCACTCTCATCAGTCGAAGCCTTTCATAAGACTCTCGGACCTATTTCGTAGCATCGCTACTTACTCACGCTACCCAACCCTAATACTCTAGAAGTCTCACTTTCCGTCTAAGAGCATCAGCTCAGGGACTGGGGTGGTTTCTAGCATTTTCGTGTTTTCTATTATGTTTCCTCTTAAGTCAGCGGATGTGTTAGTGAGTTCATGACCCATGGCCCAATTGATTCCAAACTATTGCTTTAATACCAACTTGTAACGCCCTAAAAATCGGGGGTCGGAGAGTTTGGGCGCGGCCTTTTCCCAGCAAAGGAAGAGGACGATCTCTCCATCCTGTTTCATGGCCCCGGTTGTGAACGGGTCCATGAGACTCGTTCCTTGTCCTTTTCCGCCGTATCGACATCTCAACGAGCTCGGCATAGGTCCGGATGCTTGCACAACACATCTTTGAGTGAATGCTGCTCCTTAACCCCGTAGTGAATCGCCTTATCTTAATCGCCTCGTTGGCGATCATTTTAGAAGAGTAGCGTGACAATTCTGTAAAACAATTCTTGTATTGCGCTACGATCATCCCCTCTTATTGGAGGCAGAGGAATTCATTTTCTCTCTAAGGCAAGTACGTCTGAGGGAGGTACTTCTTATTGAAGCGGCTCTTAGACACCTCCCACGTCCACACGTGGTTTTCAGGACCGGACCAGAGAACGCTTTCCCACCATAGGTCCGCCTCTTTCTCAAAGAGGTGTGAGAGGAGCTCGAATTCTTTACTTCATAACAGTGGAGAGGCCGAAGTAGTTTGGTGACTCTTTTGAGCCAATATTCCACTTCCTCGGGATGGTGGGTGCTGGCAAAAGTAGGCGGCCTATACCGTTGGAATCGCTCGAATAGATTACTTATGTTGTTTGCGGGTGCGGCTAAGCCGGGTTACGTCGGTTGCGGCGTACCCATGTTATGGGCCATGGCTCCCATTATTTGCTGTTGTTGTTGCATGAGATGCAACATCTAGCCCATTTGATCCATGGCCTGTGGCGAAGGAAGTACTGGTGCCAAGGCTTGCGGTGGCAGTGCATTCGGGGCCGCCTCTTGGGTAGTACTACCCGTGTTCTGGGAGCCGGTCGCCCCTTGGGGGCCCTGTTGATCATCGGGGATTTGGTCCCTCTCGACCAAGCCACTATGAGGGAGGTGGACATAACAAGCTTCACTCCTAGGGGGCATCGTTCCTGGAAAGAAATTCCTTAGAATGTTAGCCATTAGAGCATCGCGTACACCAAGCATACGAGACCTATAACTTTCAATTCATGACTACAACTACCACACAGGCAAGGCACACCCAAGCAAATAGAACTTTAAGTCAATCTATACATTCACATTGATTCCAACATGGCCAGTTACATGTCACAGCATGGATTACAAGCATTACTAAAACATGCTAGACGAAAAGGAAGTACAAGCTAATTAAGCAAAAGTCCTAACTATCTTCAGTACATGGGATTAGACCTAACTGACTTAAAGAAAACTACTAGTCATCAGTAAGGTTGTGCTATTACTCGTCTGAGTCGGGCAAAAGTGGGGGTGCTTCTTCCCCCTTACTGCAGCAGATCATGGTCTTTATGGCCCGATAATTTTTTTATTCCATTTTTCCTGCTTCGCTTGGTGCCTGTCTTGGTTCTCCTTGATCTCTACTACCTTGGCCTTGAGCACATCCAAGTGCTCATGTATATCTAAGATAGTAAATGGCTCCCTGCCAACTTCTTTGATCTCGTCAGCTCTTTTCGACTCTTCAGCTTCATCCTCATTCTCGTCCTCCTCGCTTCCGTCGCTATCCTCTTCTTATTCGACAGGATCCCTGTATTGATCGAAGTGGGCCTGTCGCTGCTTGGGGCTTATCTTCATCTTGTTTAACACATCATCACCCAACAGTTATGTCGGCACAGGATTCCTGTCCGATCTACCCACAGCGTACTACTAGGTCAACGACAGACTAGGCGACCAAACGGAAGGCATGCACTCTTCCTCGTGTTCCTTGCGGTCCGCACAATCTGGTGAAGTACTACGCTGGGAAGGCACACATCTGCTCCCTGACCGACCTGATATAAAAACTCTACCATATAGCGGGGGCACTCAGAGCGGTTCCCCATCCTCGGGTACACATTATAGGTGCAAATGCGGTGAAGCGCCCATACTCTAGGATGAGGTTGGTCGAGCTCAGACCCTGCCCTTGCTCCCCTCCCTTCCACTGGGCGACGCAATCACACAAGAATCGGGTCCGCTCACGCCTGATTCGTATCCAAGTTTTCCTCATTAATCTGTACCTCGCCCTGAGGCACTCCGAGTACGTCGGCAATATCCTCCACCCTGAAGTGGGACTTCTCGTCACCCACTATAAGATCAAAGCCCAGAGGCTTGAATTAAGGGTTTCTGATCCGCACATAGAAAGCCCTAGCTTGTCTTGCATCCGCCTACTAATTCCCATAGAGCATTGGACCCCATTCCTTATCTATGAGTTGGCCGAGAAAAGTGAAGCAAGCAAAAGGCAGATTTAAAGGGGAGGGCAGTCTCCGAAGTCCGATCCAAGCGCAAGAACGACTCTTAAAGGGCTTCCGCGATTCGAGTCTCCCAACCGCCCGTTGAAGATATGAGAAATTTCCTAGTGCGCCACGTCGCCTTCGAAGCCTCCGTGGAGGAGCATCTGTTGGATGAGTACGCCATACTCGACCGACTTATGGATAAGGAATGGGGTCCAATGTTCTATGGGAATTACCAGGCGGATGTAGGACAAGCTAGGGCTTTCTATATACGGATCAGAAATCCTCAATTCAAGCCCTTGGGCTTTGATCTTATAGTGGGTGGCAAGGAGTCCCACTTCGGGGTGGAGGATATTGTCGACGTACTCAGAGTGCCTCAAGGCGAGGTACATATCAATGAGGGAAACTTAGATACGAGTCAGGCATGCGATGAGCGGACTCGCTTCTTGTGTGGTCGGGTGGCCCAGTGGAAACGAGGGGAGTAAGGGTAGGGTCTGAGCTCGACTAACCTCATCCCAAAGTACCGGGTGCTTCATCGCATTTGCACCCATAATGTGTACTCGAGGCTGGGGATCCGCTCCGAGTGCTCCTGCTATATGGTAGAGTTTTTATATCAGGTCGGTCAGGGAGCAGATGTGTGCCTTCCTAGCGTAGTACTTCACCAGATTGTGCGGGCCGCAAGGAACACGGGGAAGAGTGCATGCCTTCTGTTTGGTCACCTGGTCTGTCAGTCGGCCTAGCAGTACGGTGTGGGCGGATCGAACAGGAATCCTGTGCCGACACAGCTGTTGGGTGATGATGTGTTAAACAAGATGAAGATAGACCCTAAGCAGCGACAGGCCCACATCGATCAATACGAGCATCCTGTCGAAGAAGAAAATGATAGCGACAGAAGCGATGAGGATGGAAATAAGGATGAAGCTGAAAAGGCGAAAAGAGCTGACGAGATCGAAGAAGTTGGCAGGGAGCCACTTACCATCCCAGATATACGTGAGCGCTTGGATGTGCTCAAGGCTAAGGTAGCAGAGATCAATGAGAACCAAACCAGGCACCAAGCGAAGCAAGAAAAATGGAATAAGAAAATATATCGGGCCATAAAGACCCTGATCTGCTGCAGCAAGGGGGAAGAAGCACCCCCACTTTCGCCCGACTCAGACGAGTAGCAGCACAACCTTATTGATGACTAGTAGTTTGCTTTAAGTCGGTTAGGTCTAATCCCTTGTACTGAAGATAGTTAGGACTTTTGCTTGATTAGATTGTACTTCCTTTTCGTCTAGCATGTTTTAATAATGCTTGTAATCCATGCTGTGACATGTAACTGACCATGTTAATCGCATTTTGGAATCAATATGAATGTATGGATTGACTTGAAGTTCTCTTTGCTTGGGTGTGTCTTGCCTGTGTGGTGGTTATAGTTATGAATTGAAAGCTATAAGTCTCGTATGTCTGGTGTACGCAATGCTTTAGTGGCTAACACTCTAAGGAATTTCTTTCCAGGAACGATGCCCCTTAGGAGTGAAGCTCGTTATGTCTGCCCCCCTCATGGCGGCTTGGTTGAGAGGGACTAAATCTCTGACGATCAACAGGGCCCCCCAAGGGGCGACTGGCTCCCAGAACACGGGTAATACTATCCAAGAAGCGGCCCCGAATGCACTGCCACCGCAAGCCTCGGCACCAGTACCTCCTCCGCCACAGGTCATGGATCAAATGGGCCAGATGTTGCATCTCATGCAATAACAACAACAAATGATGGCTACTATGATGAGAGCCATGGCCCATAACATGGGTATGCAGCAACCGGCACAACCCAGCTTAGCCATGCCCGTAAACAACATAAGTAATCCATCAATGGTATTGGCCGCTTACTTTTGCCGGTACCCACCGTCTTGAGGAAGCGGAATATTGGCTCAATAGAGTCACCAAACTACTTCGGCCTCTCTACTGTTCTGAAACAGAGAATGTCGAGCTCCTCTCGTACCTCTTTGAAAAAGAGGCAGACCTATGGTGGGAGAGTGTTTTCCGGTCCGTTCCCGAGAAACACATGTAGACGTGGGAGGCGTTTGAGAGCCGCTTCAATGAGAAGTACCTCCCTCAGACGTATTGGCATAAGAGGGAAAATGAATTCCTCTGCCTCCAACAAGAGGGATGACCGTAGCACAATACGAGAATCGTTTTACAGAATTGTCGCGCTACGCTTCTGAAATGATTGCCAACGAGGCGATTAAGATGAGGCGATTCACTGCGGGGTTAAGGAGCGGCATCAGCTTGAAGATGTGTTGTGCGAGCATCCGGACCTATGCCGAGCTTGTTTAAAAGTCGATACGGGCGGAACAGGACGAGGAATGAGCCTCACGGACCCGTTCATAACTGGGTCCATGAAACAGGATGGAGGGATCGTCCTCTTCCTTCGCCAAGAAAAGGCCGCACCCAAACTCTCCAACCCACATCATGGTGGGGCCCATAGAGCACCAACCAGCAAAAATGGGAAATGTGTGCCAAGTTATACACTTTTATTACATCGAGTAAACTCTGTTGGACCCACCGTGAATATATATAGTTTGTCTAAGCCGTCATTTTCCAAGATCATTTTAGGGGTTGAACCTAAAATTGAAGCATATCCAAAGCTCAAGTGGACCCCACCAAAGGAAATAGTGGGAATAATGATTTTCCCCTGTTGAAATCTTCCTAGGGCCCACAGTGATGTTTACCTGCCGTCCAAATTGTTCATAAGATCACACTGACATGGATAATGGGAAAACATAAATATTAACTTCATCTAAAACTTTTGTGGCCCTCAATAATTTTCCAACCGTAGATGTTGGATTTACACAGTTTCGTATGGTGTGGTCCACTTGAATTTTGTATATACTTTATATTTTTGCTTAAGTCCTAAAACTAGCTGGAAAAATGGATGAACGGAGTCGATAAAATACATAAATCACGGTGGGTACCATAGAGTTTACTCACTACGGACGCAGATTGCGTCCTACCCGGTCTCTAGCCTCGAAGGGGCAGTTCTGTGGGCGGGCCGACCCTGATGCATCTGTTTATCCATGCCGTCCATCCGTTTTCTCAGATCATTTCAAGGCATGATTAAAAAATTAAATTAAAAAAAAAAAAAAAACGAGGTAGATCTGACGCTCAAATGGGACACACAACAGATGACTCTTGCATTTAAAGCAACTGACATTTCATGCTTTGTGCATTTCATATCGGTGTGATCTACTTGAGCGTTAGATCTTCCTATTTTGTTTTGTTCACGCCTTAAAATGATCTGATAAAAGGGATGGACGGCTTGGATAAACAGATACATCATGGCGGGCCCACCCACAGAACTGCCCGTTCGGGGCTAGAGACGTGAGGGTGTACGACGCAACGAAATCCGCCTCCTACTCAGGGAAACGGATTGGCTACTCTGCCTGCCACCGACCGCGTGGCTGATGGTCGGTGCTCTGTGGGCCCACCATTATGTATTTGTTTCATCCATTCCGTTCATCCATTTTTAAAGATCATTTTAGGATTTTATCCCAAAAAATAGAGAGATACACTCAGATAGACCACACCACAAGAAAACAATAGTGATTCGATATCCACCATTTAAATCATCCTAAGGTCCACTGTACTGTTTATTTGACATCCAATATGTTGATTAGGTCATACAGACCCAGATGAAGTGAAAAAACAAAGATCATCAGCTTGATCCAAAACTTTTATGGCCCCCAAAAAGTTTTAATGGTCGACGTTCATTCAACACTGCTTCCTGTAATGTGGTCCACTTGAGGTTGGGATATGTCTCATTTTTTCTCTCACAGCATAAAATAATCTAGAAAAATAAATGGACGGAATGGTGAAACACATACATCATTTTGGGGCCCACAGAGCACCGACCATCAGCCATTGGCTGGTCGCAGGGGAAGTAGCCAATCCGTTTCCCCTACTCGGTACCTAGTCGGCTTCCAGCGTCACTGGCCAAACCACTGGTATAACCCTGATGTACCTTAGTAGGTGCATCCCTGACTATGGGGCTTACCTTAATGCGCTTACCTTAGTGCATGTGTGTTATATCCAACTCATCTATTAGGTTACAAGAATATATGATATATATATATATATATATATATATATATATATATATATATATATATATATATATATATATAAAATCTTGATCAAAAATCTTAAAGTCCCACACTTTATTTTTAATGGTGGATATTTAATTTCAAATTTGTGGTTCACTTGAGATTTGAATCTGCTTTATTTTTAAAATGTACCATAAATGAACTGCATATATTATTGGATGGCATGGATATACTATACATATAACAAGGTGGGCCCCACAGTTAGGAAAATACTCATTTTAATTCGATGCAGGTAAGTACTGAATTTAACATGCAGCTCACGGCCACTTCACAATTTATTCATTCTTATTAAAAAAAAAAATTAAAGTCGCCTACGTGAATTGTAGTTTGAAATCCACTCTGACCACAATGTGAGTCATCTTATTTTAGACCAAGGGTCTAAATTTCATGCCCATTGGTTGTTCAAGTCAATCACATTATTAAAAACAGTGTACACAAGCAACTATAATAGTTGAAACTGTTTTCATTCATATGACTCACCTGAATAATAGTTGGGCTTAAATTATTTTCTCATTGATTAAATTTTAATGAGCTATATAATGGTTGAATTAGATTTCATATAACCATCATGGTCGGACATATATGAATAAAGGATTTCCGTCTTTCCATTCATTATTTTATTTGGTGCGGCCCACATGAAGCTTAAATCAACTTAATATTTTTTTCACACACATAACTTTTGATGAATAATCGCATGTTTGGAACAGATTTTACATAAACATTATAGTGGGCCAACCGAGTATTTTTTTTTTTTTTTAAATACATTTAAAATGTTAGTTTTGGTACATTACCTTTTCAAAGCTTTTTTAAACTTCAATGACAGCAACCTCCTTCTCAGAGAGCTTGAAAGATGTCAGCACAGAAAAGCTTTCTCTGCACTTTGGAGAGGGTTGCATGAAAAATCTTCATCTACAATAAGAGGTAAAAAAATGATGGTTTTTGGAGAAGATGAGAGGTAGAGGAGGGAACTGCATACCAGTGGGTGGTAAATGCGAATACCTTTGTTTAAAAGCAAACCTCACAACGGTCGGATTGCCGACCGTTGAGGGGATTTTAGGATACAAGCCAACCTTCAACTTTGGATTTCAAACTCCCTCTTGGAGGGGATTTCAAATCCCCAAACCTCCAGTTACTTTATGTCAGTGAGAACGCTAGTACTTGTTACAATGATCAGGCCCACTTCAATAAATGTCATGTGTTGGCTGTACTAGCCAGAAATTCTCTTGGCTTTACAAAGCCTTAGAACCAAACACACCACAAATATATAGAAATAATTTTACTTGCTGCACTTGCTGCACTCTCTTACTGTAATCGGACATCTTTTTATGGACCAACTATGAAATGACTACAATATCCTCACTAGGTGATATTTGGCCATTCATCTTCCAAAACACTCCTTTGATCTATGCATGGGGAGTTCAATGGTCACATTGTCATTCTTTGGAAATTATTTTTGGGTTTGGCTTGTTTTCAACACTCCTTCAAACCAAAACAGGTTTCTCCAAGCATTGATCTAAGAATGTATCAATTGGTAAGTGAATATGTCCGACACACTGATGGTGTGACAATCTCACTTCAATTTCACCACTTTCTGCTTCACTTGATCTCTCCGAGAAAATGGTATAGTATCGATGTGCTTGCTAGCATCGGATTTTGGATATTGACTTGTTATCCACATATATGACTAGGATGACTCCTTTAGCAAGTTTTTCAACCAAATCGTCACAGATGTGGACGATGCGCTTCACATGTGGACAAAGCAACAACACTTTGCTTCTTTGAGTTCCATGTGGCAAACCGAGATGAATACATGGGTGGTGCTTTTCCTTTCATCTTGATCACCTCCCCAAGACGAGTATCCATTCATTGCTTCATCATCGTATGGATAGAAAAGACCGAATTCCATTGTTCCTTTGACGTGCCGAGATTCTTGGACCGTGTGATTCTTTGGCGCTTCCATGTACCTACTTAGAAGCCCAACCGTAGACGATATCCGGCCTTGTGATTGTCAAATACCTTAGCTTCCAAGCAGACTCTTGAACGCAGTCGAGTCCACGCTTCTTCCTTCTCCTTCTTTTGTCGCCTTCAGCTGTTGCTACGTGTGTGTGTTCACGCATTGCGACCGCCATCTTGAACTTTTAAGCAACTCCTTGGCATACTTTTCCTGATATATAAATGCCGCCAACTTGTTGTTTTACTTCGATGCCCAAGAAGAAGGACATCAATCCACCATGTCATCTCGAATTCATTGAACATAGCATGCTTGAATTCTTCAAACATCAGCTCCAGTTGTTTTCAGTAAACAAGCAGATCATCAACATATAGGCATGCTATGAGGATGTCGCCATGAGCATTTTTCTTGATGTAGGCAGCATGTTCATATGGACATTGAGCGAAGCCGTTCTCTTGAAGATAATTGTCGATGCGTGCATTCCAGCACGAGGAGCTTGCTTTAACCCATAAAGAGCTTTCTTTACACACACATGAACAACAAAACCTTATTGGTCAACATAGATGAATTCCAAAGAATGCAGATTTCACATCCATTGGTAAATCATCCAACCTGATCCTAGGAGATAATCATCCTTACAAAGTGTCAAGGCGAGCAACAGAGCGAAGACTTCTTCATAGTCCACCCCATCCGAACCCTTTGCTACAGCCTTCTTGTAGCGATTATTTCACCATCACATTTCGCTTGATCTTGTACACCCATTTGACGCCAATAGTTCTTTGGCCTTGAGGGAGTGAATCGGCTCCCATGTTTGATTCTTCTCGATAATGGATCTCTTCTTCCATAGCCTTTCTCCAACATTCTTCATTCACGGCCTCCTCGAATGTGAGAGGCTCAGCGCTTCGGCGTACAGATATATCAAGAGGCTCCTCATTTTGATCCCGTCTTTGGTGAATTTTGATTTGATGAAATACTTCAGAGGAGATGGAACGTCGTTGGAGGCATTCAAGCAGTGTCCGCTCCGGTTCTCATGCTTCTCTTCTTCATGTTCTTCAACCTCAACTTGATTTTCTTTGGGAATCTTCGTATTCCATTTCCAAGCTTCTTCTCTCGAGAATACAACATCTCTACTTACCACCACCTTGTTAGTTAGTGGGTTGTAGAGCTTGTATGCCTTCGATACTTCAAGAAGATGTCTCACCACGATCATGAGTTGGCGAAGGCGACACACCCAAAGATCCTTAGGTGCGCCACACTCGGTTTGTAGCCACTCCACGTGGTGTCATGTTTCTTACGCTTTTGGTTGGACAGATTGAGCGGTAGGCAGTGACATCAATGGTGGAAACTCTTTGGCGGTGCCTTTTTCTTTGAGCATGGTTCTTGTCATGTCGAGGATGGTGCGGTTCTTTCGTTCTCGCAATGCCATTCAGGGGATCTTTGTTTGATGCCTTGTTAGGCAATACTCTCGAAAGGCATTTGAGGTGTACTCTCCACCCTGAGATCTAAGAGTTTTGATTTTAAGACCACTTTCTTTTTCTACAAGGGTCTTAAAATTTTTAAAAATAGTAAAAGCAGCAGATTTTTCTTTGATTACATACAACCACAATTTTCTACTGAAATCATCAATGAAGGTAATAAAGTATTTATTACCTCCAAGAGAGATTGGCTCCAATGGTTGGATGTCGGTGTGAACCAACCGCAATATGGATACTCCACTCGGAAAGGAGTTCCTTTGTTGCAGTGTGCACGCCTCGCACACATGTTCGGAACTTCAATAGCCAGCAGCAAGCCATGCACCATGCTTAGTCTAAGGCCAGTGAATGGAGATGCCCAAAGCGAAGATGCCATCTCCATGAATCATTCTTCATGAGTCCGTAGAGGCACTTCTCCTTTTGTGTAAATATGGAGAAACATGCGATTCTTCGCCATTTGGACTTGAGCCACAAGTCTCTCGTGTGCATCTCTTATAGAGAGAGAATGATTTTCCATGTGTATGACATACCCTTCTCAAGGAGTTTACGATCACCGAGGATGTTACTCTTCATGTTTGGTACGTAATACACATTGGAGGGCACACCATTCTTCCGATAGATTTTGACTTTTCCTTTACCTTTCACAGAACTTTTGATGAGTCTCTAGACCGACATTGCCACGAGCATAA
Source organism: Magnolia changhungtana (assembly GCA_030180095.1). Classification (NCBI taxonomy): domain Eukaryota; kingdom Viridiplantae; phylum Streptophyta; class Magnoliopsida; order Magnoliales; family Magnoliaceae; genus Magnolia; species Magnolia changhungtana. Next base: position 383,960 of record JASAUF010000319.1, read on the forward strand.
TAGACTTTTTCTTTCCACAAATAGTGAGATACCACACGTCATGTTGATCACATGCTTCTTACGTGCAAGAAGAAGTGTGGATGATTTGATGCTTCGCATAATTAGAATACTCATCTTGTCTGGTTTGCTGAGCATAATGGCCGAACCCTTGCAATTGTAACATTGAATATTTTTGTATTTCCACGTCCACGCATGGAACGACCTCTACCATTTCCTCTTCCACGGAAATTGATAGTCTTTTGTTGATTTTGTGATTGGCTTGGATAATGTCCCCCCTGCCTCACACGATTGCAGTGCCACGCGCCTCGTTGTGTATGGCCATTCTTTTGTTCATTTAGAGTTAACTTAGACTCTAAAGCATGTTCAAGCGTTGTGGATTCTTTTGCATTCTTTGCTAACTTGCAATGGCCCATCAATTCTTCAATGGACAAATTTTCTAAGTCCTTTGATTCTTCTATGGCAACAACCACATGTTCAAATGAGAGGATCATCTTTTTCAACAAACATCTTGATCTTTTCACCATTTCTTTTCAAGTTGTTAACAATAACAAGAACCTTGAAAAGAAATGGGTCTCACCTTCCAGAGGTCTCGATTCGGCTCTAAAAGTTTGAGGAACCTTCTTCACACGATCAACTCCTTTGAAGATGGTGCTAAGAATCTCCCATGCTTGCTTGCATGTTGTCACTTCAAGAATCCGTTCAAAGGTGGACTCATCCAACCTTTGATAGACAAGAAACAGAACCTTCTTGTCATTCTTTCTTTGATCTTTAAGGACCGCCATTTGATCAGCAGTGTAGAGAGCTTCTTCTTCCGTTGTGGGTTCTACATACCCATCGGTGACAATCTCCCATAGATCTTGCGACCCGAATAGTGCTTTCATTTGGATGCACCAGTTTTCATAGTTATCCTTGGATAACTTTGGAATCTGTGGCTGGATCGAGGATGCCATCTCTTCTTTTTAAGAGAAGGAATGATTGATTTTTTTATGAAGGGAGAGATGAAATAGAAAACAGATTTTTTTAACAGAAATTTTCTTTTCTAAAATTGCTGACAACTTCAACAGGGAACTCAAAAAAAACTTTCCTGATTTTTTCGTAAAACTATGGACTTGGCTGAAATATGCTGGAAACTTTTGTAGAAAAAGAACCTGGGCTCTGCTATCTGATTTTTTTTCAAATAGATTTTTCTTCAGCTCGATTTTTCAAACAGATTTTTCAAACTTTGGCTATGAAGAAAACAGATTTTTCTTCTCAGAAAAACATCTGTACTTGGCTGAAAAACCTCTTGGATGCTTCTTCCAGGCTCTGATACCAGTTTGTTGGCTGTACTAGCCAGAAATTCTCTTGGCTTTACAAAGCCTTAGAACCAAACACACCACAAATATATAGAAATAATTTTACTTGCTGCACTTGCTGCACTCTCTTACTGTAATCGGACATACAAGGTGCCTTTTATAGGCTTTTACACCAACTATGAAATGACTACAATATCCTCACTAGACTCTTCCATTATTTAATATTTCTAGAAACTGATATTTGGCCATTCATCTTCCAAAACAGCTCCTTTAGAGCTCCAACTGTTATGCATGGGGAGTTCAATGGTCACCGGCTGTTGCTGGAAACGGCTGTTTGGGTTTGCTGTTTTCAACATCATGATCTATTGGGTGTCGGTCATGTTTCTACAGGTGATCTGGACCACTCGTTTTAGGTGATTTAAATCACATTTGATCCGTGAAAATTACTTGTTGGAAATCCTCCCTGATCTAAGATTTTTGGAGTGGGCCACTGATGTGTGGCTCAGTTCCTTTATAATCAGCCTACTATTGTTCCAGGTGATCTTCAAGGTAGGCCCTATGATTTGGACCGTTGGGTGTTTTAGACGAGTGACTCAGCTGAGTCGCCGAGTCTTGGATTGACTTTCCATGGGGCCCACTGCCATGTTTGTGAGACATCTACTCCGTTCATCAGTTTCTCCAGCTCAGATTAGGGCATGAGCCCAAAATTAGGCAGACCTAAAATCAAGTGGGCCACACCACATGAAAGAGTCAGGATGAAAAGGCCACCATTGAAACCTTCCTAGGGCCCACCATAATGTTTATATACCATTCGAGCCATTCATAAGATTATTCTCACTGGGATGACTAGAAAAAGAAAAAGAAAAATAAAATAAAAAATCAGCTTATCCAAGACTTTTTGTCCCCCCGTAAAGGTTTCAATGGTAGGCATTCAATCCTCACCGTCTCCTGAGGCATGGCCCACTTTAGTTTTGGATCTACCTCATTTTTCGGCTCAAGTGTTAATATGAGTTGGTGAAACTGATGGACGGATCAGATGTCACAAGGAAATCATGGTGGGCCCCACAGAGATTCCACCGCAGGGGATCCCTTTAGGTGGGGGGCTTCAGTGGCCATGCTATATAACGAGAAGGTCTCGAGTCCAACCGGTTGGACCAAAAGTTATGGTCCATCCATCGGATAACTTCTAACCTATTAAGTGAATGGGAAATCCAACCCTTCCAATATGGTGGACCCATCGAGAGGATTGCCAATTGTAAAAATACGCCCTATCTACTCATCAAATGGGCCACTCCATAGAAAACAATGTCTAGCCATTGATTAATAGCAAAATATGGGTTTAACCTACTCAATGAGTAGACGTGTCTGATTTTGAAATTCCCTTATGGGACCTACCTATTGGACGGATTGTATGTCCCACGCACATGAGAGGTTGGAAGTTATCTACTAGGTGGACCATAACTTATGGTCCAACTAGTTGGAGTTTTGACCTCCTATATAAACATGAATTCATCCAACCTTGCTTCCTATGGAACGAATGGGCGAGATTGTGGGCTGGTCCATCAGGTTTTGGGCCCAGGTCAATTAAGGGTCTGGATCACGCCTGTAATAGAGGTCTTGTGTTTGGCCGTAGCGTGGTTTTGAAAGCCGATTAGTAAATGAGCTGGGCCTTTGTATAACTATTGCAAAATTCTCTCAGGGCCAGATCAGAGCCACTTATCATGTTAATGGGCGGGCAGGGCCCTGAAATAAACATGGATTTGAGACCTTGCGACTCAGTCCGACTCACTCCAACTCGTCCGGTTTTAAGTAAAATAGCATGAGTCGGGGATGAATTGGGCTGACTCGGCCGAGTCATGGGTGACTCATAGTATGAAACCAGAACGGTGTGACCCACTTCGAATGGCCTCAGATGTCTCACATCCGACTAGAGCTGTACACAAGTCAAGTTAGCTCAGTCAGCTCGCTCAACTCGACTTGAAAAAGCTCGACTTGAAATTGAATTCAGACCAAGTCGAGCTGGTATTTGGAGCTCGAAAAATTTTTGAGCCAAGTTCGCGAGCTTGACTTGACTCGAATCGAATCGAACTTCAACTCGAATTGACTCGGATCAAATAAGGTAGGTGACTGGGTTATTTGATATTGATGTTGCTCGCGGAATGTTTGATGAAATGACTTAACGAAGTGTTGTTTCGATTGCGTACATTCTCTACAGGATCAGTTGGTGGGGAAGAAGAAATAGATACGAAACAAATCACTACCAAAAAAAATAAATAAATAAATAAAAATAAAAACTTTACATTATAAAACTGCCATCATATTTTGATTTTGATGTTGCTCACCGAGTGTCTGATAAAATACTTGTAAAGTGTTATCATTGTTTTACATTTTGTGAGAAATTGAAGACACATTTTATATGATTGAGAAAATGTCGCACATGTTTGAACTTAGCTTGAACTGGTCCGAGCTGGTGAACGAATTGAGCTGAGCTGAGCAGACAGGCTCGAGGACCGAGCTGAACCGAGTTCGAGCTGGGGTTAGCTACTGGCTGAGCTGAGCTTTGCCAAGCTCGATTCGGTTTGACTGGTGTACAGCTCTACATCCGACTCATTTGACTCGTCCAACAATTCTATCCATGGAAATAAAAGGCTAGATTACTAAATGGGCGGGATCTTGGCTTAATTTTTATGCCCGATTAATAGCTATGTCGGCTTGGGTTATTCTTAACCCAGCCCAGCCCAGCCCACACATAGATTGTACGATGGTTTTTCATGGGCTTAGATGGGCCTATCAACGATCATAAGGGAAAATTAATAGGAAGGGTCCACCGTAGACTGCACATGCCTCCAAAATAACTCTGATAGGATGATCACAATCATCTCATTTGGCAAGTCTCGCTGTCCATTTTCCAGGCTCTTAATTGGATGGCAGTGATCATCTGATCAGAATGATATGGGACCACCTTCAGCCTGTCTACTCTTTGCATGGATTTGGTCCACCGTAAGTGGGCCTGACTGGAAAAAAATGAACGGCTACGAAGAAAATGGTCCACACTCAAATTTGCACATGTGACCCACCTGAGAAGTGACCCGGCCTGAGATGGGCTCGGTCATCTGTACAGTTAGCCTCAGTTGTTGCTCGGATGGCGTGTGTACATGCTTGTGGTTTGGGTTGCAAATGGGCTGCTTGACCTGATGGGCCATTGGACCCGACTAGAGCTAGGCATCGTGTCGAGTTGGACCGAGTTAGGGCTGACCCGGCTAGATCCGGTTTTGAAATAAGCTTGACCCGAACTCGACCCGACTCGGTACCTAGTCTAGCACACTTGACCTGATCTAAGTCCAGGTCTGGCCAGGACTAATCCGGACTGATTTCAACTTGGTCACAAGTACCAAGTCAGGCGGGTGGAGCGGGTATCCACGAATTAAAATCACAATTCAAAACCTAGATTCACTTGCTGGAAATTGTAGCCTCTCTATAAGCTACACTACATTTTAGATCTGAAACATTATATATATATATATATATATATATATATATATATATATGATTTTAACTCCCCATATATACCGTGATGCGTTTCGAACATCTACCCCATAGTCGGATGCACCATTCCATCATATCAAAAATCAAGTCAATCATGACTTGTGTGGGCCACACCACATACAGAAGTGGAGAGGGGCCGCACCATTAAAACATTCATAACCAATTTTGGGGCCTACCGAGATGTGGTTTGCAAATCCAGACCATCCATTATGTGTGTCCCACTTGGATGAGGGTTCGGACCAAGTTTGTGACATTCAAAACTCAGGTGGGCCCCACCAAGTGCTTTTATATGTTTTTGGCATGTCTTCACATGATTTTAGATGATATGGCCCACCTGAGTTCCGTATACGACTGATTTTGGGATATCCCATAATTTAAAGGGGACCCATCAAATGCACGGTGTTGATGGTCGACACGCATCACGGTGGGGCCCACACAACTCAACCTCACGGGAGCTTATCGTCAGCTCGAGCGCATTATACCTTTTCCCTATATATATATATATATATCTTCTGTCACGCTTCAAACTTGGAAACCGGGTTTACAAAATTTTCGATCGCTGAATCCAATGTCGACAGCATTTATAGTACCTCATTCTCGGCTCCCAGCATTCATACTCCAGATTCTGATTTTGGGATCCTAGAAGGAGGATATTCAACATGAATTTATCTCATAAGAAGTATAACCACAAGTATACCGAAATCATAAGAACAACATCATTACCACATATCCATTAATATAATCATTTGAATATAATGCTAAAAGGGAAATACATGTATCGAAAATCAAAGCTCTAGAAGGTGGCTGCACGCTCCATGCTCAGCGCTGCTGCAACCTAACGCCACCTGCACGCATATACACACACACACACACACACACGAGTCAAGTTTCAGATTGAGTTGAGTTAGTACCGAGTTGGATTTCGGGTCAAGTCAAGTCAAATTACTAGGTGACTCGAACTCGACTCAGTTTGAGTTCGGAATGGATGAAGTCAACTCGATTCAGATCAAGTGGGATTTGAACGAGTCGATGAGTCGAGTCATCCCGTGCCCAACTCTAGATCTGACCGAAGAATAAGTTGTCCAAAAGTCCAACCTAAATTATGAAATTGGTCAACGATCTTAAAATCAACATGATCTAACTTGTTTAGAACTCGAGTTTTAAATGGGTCTAATTTAAGCCTTTCTAAAACAGACTAGACCCAGACCCAAACATAAGCCTAGATCCAACCTAGACACGGGAAAGGTAGCTAATCAATATATGAAAATTCAAGCATTTGATTAATTGATTAATACCATCCAATGCAAGTGGAAGAATAAGAACCCTTAGATGAGATCTGTTGTCCATAAAACCATGTGTTGTAAGATAACATGCAGCCATATGCTCTTAAGTTTCATTTGATTTAAACCTTGATACAACTAACATATTTGAAACATCATTTGCATAAAAACCCTTTTATAATTTTTATATCCAACCTTAGTCGGATCTATGTATCCGACACTAATCGAACCAATGAGACAAGTGATTCGGTCAATCCATTAAATAAAGGAATTTGGATCCTCTGCCTGTCATAAATAAAAAATTTTAATTTTACTACATTTGTGATTGGTCCTTATCTTCAATGATGTTATCAGTAGTACTGCATTGAATAAAGTATGTGATGATGTGGCCCAATCAAATTACAACAAATATGAATTTCTTGTTTGTGGCAAACAAATAATATAAATTCTAAATAAATAGGTGCCCAAGTGGTACTAGATGGTGGGGCCCACTTAGTCTATTTATCACATCTAACCTGTCCATTGGAAACAAAACTCTCATAGGGAACGAGATCAGAGTGGACTCCCACCCTTGATTTTCACTAGGGCCCACCCAAGTTGCAAAACAGCTTTAAGTTTGGTCGTGGCTCTTAATCCAACATAAATTAAGGGTATTGCCAGCCTGAATTAGGTGTACACCACAAATCATTAGTGGAATCTCCTCTAAATTTGTCGTATGTGTTGTGGCCCACCTGAGCTTCTGTTTAGGATTATTTCTAAAACCCAGAAGGAACATGAGGGGAAGGATCTTCTGGACAGGTCAGATGTCTGGAATATATCACATGGTCCCACATCTACCTACTACGGAGACTACACTATCTTAAAGGATAAACTTTCTTTTTCTTTTATTTATTATTCAAACTCAATTCAAATCCAAATTTCATTAGGTTTGGATGAGAAGCCAAAGTTCTGACCCTATTATTAAATGGGTAAGACCATAGACTCTTCTAGATATTAGCCTGAGCTGCACGACTAGTTGTATGTCTAATTAGTTGGTATGTGGGGCTTACATGGTGTTTGTGTGAAATCTGGACCGTCCAACAAAGTTTTCCTACTATGAGAATGAAATGGTCCAAAATTCAGGTTGATCCAACCGTGAAAATGAGATGCACCCATGAACATGGAGTTCTTTATGTAGTTATTTATGGTTCTTTGGTGTGGTCCACCTGTTAGTTGAGTTAATCTGATTTTTGGGGCATTCCATTTTCATGATCGGACAATTTTATTAAATTGACTAGATGTCGTACAAACAATATGGTAGGCCCCACACTAGGTAGTTGCACCTGCAATCAGTTGTGTGAGAGCATTTCTCTTTCTTAATCAGTTGTGTGATAGCATTTCTCTTTCTTAATTATGTCTTTTTCCCAATTGCCGCCTGCCTTTTTAGCCACTGACCAAAAACCTCTCCGTTAGTTTGGAACCACCGGCATGTCACCTAACCATCGAGAGTAGGTGGGGCCCAACTCGTTGTTAGTGAGAAATTCATCTTATCCATATGTTTTTCCCACTCATTTTAGGGCATGTAGGCCCATGATGCCTCAAGATGTTTCTACGGTGGAGGTTTAATCCCCACTATTTCTAGTCGTTTGGCTCATTTGAGCTTGGTATATATCAACCTCCGCCATAAAATGATCTGTAAAAACAGATGGATGGCTTGGATTTATCACAAATATCTTGTAGCTCCACAAATATTTCAAGAGCGAGCGTTTATTCCCCACTGTTTCATATTCATTTGGCCCACTTGAGTTTTTGATGGCTTTCATATTTGATCTCATGGCCTAAAATGAGGTGGTAAAATAGATGGACGGAGTGGATTTATTACAAACATCATGATGGACCCACTTAGGTCTCCGGACTTAATTAAATGTCCATCAAATTTCTACTCGCGCATTAGGCGTAGATTGACATGCTAACCTAAACCAGACTGTACGTGGGTCACTTTGATGTTTTTCAGAAATCCACACCGTCCATCTGTTTTTTCAGATCTTTTTATTGCATAGGAATAACAATGAGGCAGATCCAACGCTCAAAGTGGGCCCAACGATACCCCAGTATGTTTCAACAATGGACGTTCAATTCCACCGTTTCCTGTCCCATAGCTCATTTAAGCTTTTAATCTGCCTCATTTTTCTCTCATTTCCTAAAATGAGATGGGAAAACAGATGGACAGAATGGATTTATCATGAATATCCTGTGGCCCCACGAATTTTCCATTGCTACGTTTGGCCCACTTAGCTTTGCATCGGCTTTCAGCCCATGCCTTGAAAATCAGATGACCATTCCGATGACCGGATGAATTGATTATTTCCTTGATGTATTTATCATATATCCACACCGCCCATCCATTTTACCAACTCATACTATATAAACCCATAAAATGAAGCCGATTGAAATCTTAAGTGGACCACACTACGAAAAACGGTGTGACTGACCATTAAAAATTTACCGTGGGGAGCAAAAGTTTTGGATCAAGCTAATATTTATATTTCCCCTTCTTGTGGGCCCCACCATGATGTGTGTTTCATCCATGCCGTCCGCCCATTCTTCAAGATCATTTTATGATTTAAGCCTAAAAATGAGGTTGATCCAAACCTCAAGTGGACCACACAGTGTTGATTGAACGCACACCGTTAAAAACTTCTTGGAGGCCACAAAATTTTTGGATCAAGCTTATATATATTTTTGCCCTTCATCCAAGTCTGTATGACCTAATCAACAGGTTAGATGTTGCCCTAGGAGGTTTTTAATGGTGGACATTCAATAACAACTGTTTTCCCAAGGTATGGTCCATCTGAGATTTAGATCTACTTCATTTTTGGGTTCAAGACCTAAAATTATCTTTTAAAATAGATGGACGGCGTGGATGAAACATATAGATCATTGTGGGGTCTATGTGGCACGGACTACTAGCCACGTGGCTGGTGGCAGCGTCATTAGCCAAACCTCGTCCGGAACTCATGTGTTCTCTGAGGAGCTGATTAGCCGTTACCCGGGTAACACCCACAAGGTGTTGCCCTTACCGTGTGGGGCCACCTTGATGAATGTATTGTATATCCGCTCCATCCATTCATTTTCCTTGTCATTTCACTAAGTTGTTCTAAAAAATTTAAACATATCCAAATCTCTTCTGGACCACATTACTGTAAAAAAGTGATGAATAATATTAGAAGCTTTTTTAGACCCCATAGGTTTTGTATCAAGCTAATATTTGTATTTTCCATTCATCAGGTCTGTTTGATCCTACCAACGGGTTGGATGGAAAATAAACATTACATATTTTCTTATGTTAGGCCCTTGTAAGTTTTTAATGGTGAGCGTTCAATCACCATTGTTTCCTGTAGAGTGGTACACCTGAGATTTGGATCTACTTCAATTTTGAGATAACGTCCTGAAATGGGCTAGAAAAACGGATGGACGGCGTTGATATACAATAGATTCATCAGGGTGGGCCCCACGGTAAGGTTAACATATTAGTGGGTGTTACCGGGTAACATACACCGCTCCCCATCAAATAACATTCAATCGGAAACGAACGGCTTGCGTGGTGTGCGAGACAGGATCGACCTCAGTGGTGTATTGACGTGAGCAAGTTCTGCCTATCTTATTATGATAGTATGTGTTATATTTACACCGTCCAACCATTTTATAACATCATTTTAAGACATGATCCAAAATAATTAGATAAAATTAAAAGTCAATTGAATCTAACTATAGAAAGCAATAGGGATTTGTCTCATTTTTTGGCTCATTATCTCACTAAATGAATGACATAATGAGATGGTAGAGCTTATGGAACTTGTTGACCTTAACGCTCTAAATTTGGTGGTGTGTGGGACACCACACAATTTGCTTCGATCTTGATGAACCAGTTGAGATGGAGTAGAACCGTCATTTGGCAACAGGAAAATAAGGAAGTGAATTGGCTGGTGTACCCCACACCACCAGCCAGGCTGGTGTGTTGATGTCACCAACTTATATAGGTACTATCATAAGGTATGTGTTATATCCAAACTATCATTTCATTTAAAAAGCTTGTAGCAATTTTTAAACCTAAAAATAAAATAAATCTAAAGATTAATTGGAACACACCGTAAAAATAATGAGAAATTAAATATGTACCATTGAAAACATTCTTGGGGACACGGAAGTTTTGGATCAATATGATATTTGTTTTTCCTCCTCATCCAAGTTTATATGACTTTATGAAAGATTTGATGGAAATTAAATGTTTTGGTGGGCCTAGTAGTGTTTTAATCGTGAGAATCATTGTCCCATTGCTATTTGTAGTGTGGTCCACTTATGCTTTGTATATAACTCAATTGTGGGTCTATTCCCTGAGATTATCTCTTCAAAGGGATGAATTATGTGATATAATAAATACATCGTTGTGGCAGACCTAACATTGATCTCCTTTGAACTGATTTGGCTGGTGTACCTCACACCAGCTATATAGCTGCTGTATTGTGGTTAGCAAGTTTTGTGGATCTAATCATGAGGTATATGATATATCCAAAATGTCTATCCATTTTACGAGCTTATCTTAAGGCTTGAGATGAAAAATAAGATAGATCTAACTATCAAGTAGACTACACTAGAAAAATTAATGACAATTGAACGACTATCATTAAAATCATTTTTAGGGTTATAGAAGTTTTGGATCGATATGATTATTTTTTTTTTCATCTTAGTTTAGGTCTTTGTGACCTTATGAACAGATTGATGGAAAATAAATGTTATAGTGAGCCTGCGAATTGTTCCGTGTTAAAAATTATTTTCTGACTGCTATTTGCGGTGTGGCTCAGATGATCTTTTGATATGATTCATTTTTTAGATAATGCTCTTAAAAGATCTCAAAATTAGTTAAATAATATAGATATAATAAAGACATCACCGTAGAGCTTACGTAACTTTGATCTCCTTTGAACCGTTCGTACAACTCGGGGACGGAGGAGCGTGAGTGCTCGTCTTTGCAGGACACGTACCTACGGTAGCTATATAGCTGATGTAAGGTACACCGGCCGATCCGCTTCCCCTTTGAATTGTTCGTACAACTCGGAGAGAGCAGCGTCCGCGCTTCCCTTCGCACGACACGTACCCACACCAGCCAGTTCGGAGGTATGTGGTACACCACCAATCCGCTTCCGTAAAACAAAGATTGGTTTCAAATAGTAATATCTGTGGTCAAACGGGGTAGAATGGTCATTTCGATAGTAAACGGCTTCCTACGTCACGCATCATTAGCCTAAGCGGTTGCAAGACTTTTCCAATATAGGTAGGCGGGTTTTGAAAAATATTTTTAACTAAGAGGTTATTGGGCACAGCAGAAAAGCCAGGCGGCGGCATGGAACATTTTTCTTTTTATTTTTTAAAAGTAGCCATGTTTCCAAGCTTTGCTGGTCTGAATGTTGGCAGATGAGGAAAACGTGTTCACACGCGCTTTGATTGGTCAAACACCATACACGCTCCTGGGAATGGCATTTTCCACGTTGAGAAATGATCACGTACCGGAAGTGCCTTGTTTTCATCCCAACCAGGTTTTTCCGCTCAGCATGCCGAAATTCTGGAAATCGGTACCATAAATATGGTAGGAGTCGCCATGAAGATCACCTGTCACAAAAATCAGGCCGCTCTGATGCTCATGTGGGCCACAAAACAGTCGGTTTTCCATTGATTCCAACATTGTGGCTCACCTGATGAGTGGAACGGCTTGATTATTGTGCCACATGATATTCGCAATGGGTCAACCATGTTTTGTGGTATGGATTTTCTACAGGGGTGGCAAGAAGGAAATACCCTTGTGTCAAATCGCAGAGATTTTTAAAATATCGCGAAATTCTCGCCAAATTACTATAAAAACCATATTATGGTGGTAATATTAGGAGGAGCTTTTCAATATCTCGGAACTTTTAGCTATTTATCCTGAAATTATCACGATTTTAGATAAAATTTAATATTTAAAATAATAATTACTACCTTTTTTTTTTTACTTTAAAATAATTTATTTATTTATAATTATTTTTAACATTTATTTTGTAACGACCCGTAAATTTTCGTACGTTGGCTCGAGTACCACCTCGACCAGAAATTAATTAGGATTAAATCCTTTAGAAAGTTAACAAAGTTAACTAAGTGCTAAACTCGTTTAGCCATGTGATCTGTTGGGATCGCTTTAAATACGATCTGCAAGACCCAAAACTTGCAAAACAAGTGACGCTAGGTTACCTTAAAGTTTAGAACCAAACTCATTTCTTGGCTGCTCTCGGGAATGAAACGAAACTTCATATTAGGTCTAGATCGCACATCGGGAGTCCGATTATAGGAACTAGGACCGCCTCACTTGGGCTTGACAATCATCTCAAAAATCAGGTCCAATGATGTCCCACGGCCATTCGTTTCGATCCGGAGCGAGTGTGAAAAACACTATTCCCATCCCAAAATAAATATCGGGAATAGTCAAAACCGTGACCGTCAAAATCCGACCACATTACACCCTCGGATTAAGAAAAATTTCAGGAACATTTACATGTACTTGGAATTTCTGATCGTGGCCCACTTACCGTCGAACTGAAAGTGGTCCGCCACGTGCGATCTGGGAATCCGATCGAGTCGAAAACGTAATTCCACATAGATCCATAGGTGGTGAGCTTAAGTCTGACGTTTGGCTCAAGGAGGGACTAGGAATTGGAAAAAAAATATCCTATATTAGCAGTAACTTGAACAGTCTATTTTGAGAATGTTTTTCTATAAAAGGAGCTTAAGTCCCCTCTCTCAACCATACGAATAAGAGAGAAGAAAAGAGATAGAAGAGCTTGGAATTTGTGGGTGATCTTCCTCTCTCGCTTTCGGTTGTCGCACGGCCTACACCGCTCCTTTCTGGTGTTTTCTCGGCGGTATCCATTCCGTTTGAAGGTAAGAAACCCTAACCCTAGGTCTGATTTGATGTAAGTTCGTTGTAGGTTATGTAAAGGCTAACCAATTCCGCTCTTTAGGCTAGAAAACTCAGGATACACGGAAGCTCAACGACCATTGCTGATTCGTTGTGATTCCAAGGGCAAAGGTGAGGACTTTAGGTGTATAAGTTGCGGTTTTCAACGCTTTCAATGTCAGATAATGGTAGATTCATGATCTGCATGCAATTGCACATGTACAAAGTGATTTCCGTTTCCTGTTTCGATTAACGTTGTAGAATATGGAATTTCACATATTCTTGGTATACGTAGAAATACCGTACACGTATTTTTTTTTGGGAAAATGTTTGACATGTTTATTTAATGTATGATTATATGATATATGGATAAAATACTAATTTGGCGAAAAGAATCGCTGAAATACATGTTCATGTGTAAATGCTACGTATGTTGAAATAGTGTATTCTAGAAATACCGTATACGTATTTTTTTTGGGAAAATGTATGACATGTTTATTTAATGTATGATTATAAAATATATGTATAAAATACTAACAAAATAAGAAAGGAATCGCTAAAATACATGTTCGCTTGTAAATGCCTAGTATGTTGAAATTGTGTATTCTAGAAATACCGCATATGTGTGAATTTTGGAAATACAATTGTAATGATTATTTCTTTGTATGATTATGATATACATGGGTAAAATACTCAGAAGGGAATGACCCTAACACGTATTTTGCTAACATACATCATGTATGTTGGAATAGTGTATTCTAAGTGTTTGTGTAGATGCTTGTGTGTGTAAATGCTTGAGTGTTAGTGCCTTTGCGATATGGGATTCCCGACTCCCTTAGAGACATGTAGGATCCCCTCCATGCGGTGGTTCGCTATAACCACTCACTTGTGATGTGTATGTACTTGTATCCCTATGTGTATAGTGACATGCTTTAACATGCTTTACTTCATGCTTTATAACATGCCTGCTAACATGCTGTATTGCTTGTTTATCATGCTTTACTTCACATGCTATTGATGAGAAGCTGTTTGAGTTTGGGACTATGCCTATAGTCCAAACATTTGTACTGACCGAGATTGTGGGTCGAGATGCATGTCGCCACAAAGGATGTGTCTGGCGAACGAGTCGTACTTCGGTTGGCGATAGTGGTTGGCCACACGGAGTGCTTTGCGTTCCATATCGCCCAACTTGTGGTGCGCTCGAGCTAGTCAGTGCTCGTCAAGTAAACCGAAGTGTATATGTGTGTTCACCATGTTTGGTCGCCTACCGCTTGAACCTAGGGTACCAAACTTACCCGGGCGATCCCATTAACCATGGTACCTCGATCCGTTAAGACGCATGAGCCGGCATGGTGGTATGGGACACCATGGTCGAGTGTCGGCCACGCCGGGGTCATGTGTCTCCCGTAGTGACCATTGCGCAACTAAACTCGTGAGCCGAATACGGTGGTATGGGACACCGTACTCGAGCCGTCGATACTTACGGCGAGAGCCGAGCAGTGAGATCGTCGACGGCGACGAGTCTTCCGTAATATCTTCGAGTATACTCCAAGTGTCTATGATTGGCGACGAGTCTTTCACAAAGAACTAGAGAATGAGTTGAGCCGAGTACGGTGAGACGTACTCGAGTGACGGCTATAATGGTGAGACTGTACTTGAGCCGACGGCCAAAGACAATTGAGCCGCATACGGTGAGATCTGTATCCGCGCTGACGGGTGACGAGCCCTTTGCGATGCTTTCACTACGCTTCTCAAACCATAATATCGTATGAGAATAGCTAGGATTGACGACCCTAGAATGGATCATGTTTGGGAATAATACAAGGGAGGTACCTTAGTTTTCCAATACTGTTGTTTGAAATGGACTAATAATAACTCGATAATCATGATCATCATCATACCGCATGTGCTTAGTAGATGTGGCGCACTGAGGGAGTTAAGCATTCGCGAACGTAAGATGATGTCGCTTGAGGGTGGTTTGACAAGGGCAAACAGATCATGTCATTTCATTTCAACTTAATAAGAGTAGTTAGAATTGTTTGATTTATCGCTTTATCATGATGAATTGATAACATGTTAACTTATGCTTTATTGTTCCACCGAGTTAGCTACTCACTCCCACGTTACGGGACTGTTTGCAACACCCACCGGACTTCTGTCGCAGGTGTATAGATGGTGCCTCGGTTCGGGAGCCGGAAAGACTTCGAGGAGGATCGGGATGAGGTCTCCTTTATGCGAGCACTCGACTAGCCATGTGGCTTATCTACGGGATTGTATTTTGAATTTTGACTTGAAACAATACATGTATATTGGTACTCAGTTAGTACTCATACTCTGGAGTTCACAAAATGTTGTTACTTTACATGAATATAAAATTTGGTCTTCCGCTTGCCTTTATACAATTGAACTGGAGTATGATTTACTGTTTTGGTATAATCTCATTCATGTTTATTGCTCTAACCCAGACAACATTTAACCATCATTGTGTATGTTGCATAAGTGATGCGTTGGAACTCGGGAGTTGAGTTCATACTCGACCCCCGATTTTCAGGGCGTTACATATTTTTAGCGAGATTTTCTGTCATGCCCCGAAATTTGGTACCTGAGTTGGCAGGCCCGAACCCGAATTATAGGACTGTAAGTTATATTTAGATAAAATATACATCACAACTCATATTATTTTTGTGCATTTTTAAGGCAATAATAACAAATAAAAATGGTCAAAATAATTATCATTAAATAACATCTACAAATCAAATTATTGAATATTTAGTTACAGTGACATTAAAAAATAATTAATAACAACATACATTGATCTTTAATTAACTTCTAAATAAATAAGGGAAAAAAGTCTTCAATCTTGCCCAACTGATTCTTCATATACAAATCCTGCAAAATAATTTATACGAGTGTGAGCGCGACAGTTCGTAGACATCTTTCTCAAAATTGAAAATTCTACGTTAACACAAATAAAACTTAATTATACAAATATGATTAATTACGAATATTGAATCGTCATTGTACATAACAACAATAATAATTTAATTTTTTCATAACAACAAAATAAGATAATGTAATCATCCAAAATCCTTTTTAGTTCAATCCAGGGCAGAGCACCTGTGTGTGTTGATTCTTTTAGAGAATGACCCTCGGCAGAGCACCGGTGTTGATCCTTTTAGGGAATGACACTCGGCAGAGCACCTGGTGAATAAACTCTTAGGGTAAATACCTAGGGCAGAGCACCCGTGTGTGTTGATCCTTTTAGGGAATCCCTCAGGATAGAGCACCTGTGCCAATCCTTTCAGGAATGATCCCGGGCAGAGCACCCGTACCGTGCCGATCCTTTCGGGAATGACCCTAGGCAGAACACCCATGAAAATATAATGATCCTTTTAGGGCAGAACACCCATAAATTCAAATACATTATTCATCATGTAATAATAAGGAGTTAATTGCAATTTGAGCACATAACGATAATTAATTGAAATCAATTAATAACTCAAATAAATTACATTTATACTATGCAATTAATAATCAAATAAAATAATCTGCAACTAATAATAATAATCAAATAAATTGAATACACAACAAATAATCAAATCAATCTATATATTAACCTAAAATTTTCAACTGGGAAGATCACCTACCTGTTATTAAAGTGATAGATTTGATGTGATGATGGATTCTACATGTGGGTGGTTTGAGTTGATATCTCATGAACTCAATTTGACGCATTTAAACTAGCATCACTCGGTAAATGTTTTCAACGTAAAACGATTATGTCCCTACACAAATCATACATGCCGATTTATTAAGACATACACTAAGGTTTCTAATTATCTAATATTTAAAATATAAGAAATATAACATATTAAATCATTGAGTTGACTCGGTGAGTCGACTCGAATCAAAGCTACTCTAACGTATAAAATTAAAGGATGGAGATAGAAACTTAGTTGATAAATGACTCGAAGTTGAATCCGAAATCAGCTAGGATGATCGGGCCAGCGGGTCATCGGGTTGACTCGTTGAGTTAACTCGATGAAAGTGCATGTTTCTCTTTCTTCCATTTATTTTTCTCTTTTTTTCATTTTATAACTCATTTCTTCTCTTCTCTAATCTCTCTCAATGTTACTCTCTTGATCCTCTTTCTCTTGTTGATGGAATGACTGATTTTTGGTACCATAAAGAAGACAATGGTCGCTAATGGCGAATTTGCAACCAGTGAGTTTTCCTTCGTTCTGAGGTTGATGGACGATGTAGATTGGTGTATGAAAGCTTGTAAGTGCATGACAATGGAGGTCTAATGGGTTTTTGCCAGTGGGTTCTTGGTTTAAAAGTTCCATACATTACAAGCTGTCGACATGATCTTCTTGAGGTATTTTATGGTGTTAAGGATAATCCCACTGAATTTTGAACAGCTTAGATGTTGTAATGTGAGAATGATGGAGAAAGAAGCGGGCAGGTTGAATCGAGGTGGGTGTAGGACCCACCACGTTTGTCGAAGGAGAAGAGGACCCACCATGTTTGTCGAAGGAGAAGGAAAAGAGAGAGTCTAACAGGGAGTGGGGAGAGGTGACGTGCTTTTGTACGTCACCATAAAAGAAGCTTAAAAAAAAAAAAATATTATAGAGAATGGACCCCACAGAAATGATGTGACAAATCCGCACTATTTGTCAGTCTTATAAGGTCAAATTAGGACAAGGGCCTAGAAATGAGGGCAATTCAATGCTTAAGTGGGCCACATAATAAAAAAAAACAATGAGATAAAGTACCTACCATTAAAGAAAAAGTACGGTGTTACATTTTCCTCACAGTAAAAATGTAAAGTTCTGAGAATCTCCCGATAAATTACGGGAATGAGTCATTTCCGAGAATGAGATTGTTAAAGATAAGCTTGGGCGACGCGGAATCCAAACTTGGGACTGTACCTGATCGAGAAATGGTCACATACAATACATCCAATATTTTCCCGCCAATATTTCTCATGTGAAGAAAATCCAATTGCGAAAAAAGGTGGACCACGCCATGATGATCACGTGACAAGGAAATTATATTGATCCATTGATTGGGTGGGCCACACAGGAACATTGATTCGAATCATCGTCTGTCCGTTAATTTGAAAATTGTGCCAAAAATAAGAAACATATGGTTCTGATTTTCACTGGATATGATTTTCATGATGGGGCCCACATTTTAGACGGATCAGATATTATATTATGCAAGTTTCACAGCAGGAAGAATATTGCTGTATGAGAACTATGGTACAGCCGCCGTCTCTATAATTTCTTGTTAGGAAAGATGAGAAACTCTAATCGCAAGCGATGACACGTGTCAACGTGGGAAACGTGTGAGATCATCTCAGTTCATCATGCAAGGCAAAATATCCGGTCGATTGACCTATCAAGTGGGCCCGAGTATAAAAACCAGAGAAACACTTTGATGCTCTGGCAGAGTGCAATAGATGACACGCAGGCACTTGGAAATTACTTAAAAATTGCATATATGGCATATGAGTAATTCAAATAAAACCGTCCAAACTATGGGTCCCAGTTTGGATGTATCTTGAACAAAAGGTTCTGCTTTTTTTAATTATTCGACTATCAGATGGCGGAGATTTTTGGACAGCTAAAAATGAAAAACATCCAACGGTCTTAATTCAATAAAAAAAGTGTCCATAAATCAGAGGCTCGAATCGTTCAATCAATCTAATTTTTGGATGGCAGCTTAGCAGTAGTGGGTTCCACAATTTAGTTGGTTTAATTTGAGGCATTATAGGCCAAGAGCCTGTGTATCAAGCGTCATACACAGGCAGAGCATCAAATAACTCTTTACGAAAATAATATTTAAAAAATAGTTAGAAAAAGAATCACAGTCAATGTACACGTGGGGCCCACCTGATCGACGGGAGATGAAGAAACGCAGCCAGTCTACATTGAGGAAAGATAGTTGGACACGGCTTTCCTGCACAGATTTTCTAATGAAAACATAGGGAAATGCATGCCAAATCCAGACCGTTCGTCCTCCGGAACGAATATATGGGGGCCCATTTGTTATGTTGGTCAGATAAACCTATCTGCACAATCCAAACATAGGCCAACGTCAGGGCCTGGATCTCCAACCATTACCCACATATGGTGGGGCCCAGCAAACTAGCAGTTCAGATGTTTTTATTAGATCCACTCCGTTGTTGGAAGAGCGTGCAACAACCTTGTTCTATGGGTCTGCTGTGATGTTTTTATTAGATCCACTCCGTCCATCAGTTGCAACATGTCAAGTTAGGACCTGAGGTCAGTAATCAGGCCGATCTATTACTTAGGTGTGCCACAATACATGAAATAGTAGGGATGGGAACGCCTACCATCAAAACCTTTCTGGGCTTACCGTGTTGTTTACGTTCCATCCAAACCATTCATCAGGTGAGCCCCATTAGTGTAAAGAGTAATTATGAAAATAAGCTTGATCCAAAACTCAGGTAGACCATGTGGTGAAAATTTAGACGTTGTAGCTATGATTTTATATTGTTCCTGTGTTGTGGCCAACTTGAGGTTTGGATCAAGCTGATTCTTGTTATGTACAGTTAACATGAGGTGGATCAACTGATGGACGGACTGGATCTTAAAAAAATGAGGTGTCTCAACTGATGGACGGATTGGATCATACGCTGTCACAGTGGGCCCTGCGGAGCTTGGGTATTGCATGCGACTTTCGACTACAGATGTTATAGAAGATTGCAGTCCCTTGCTCAGAGAGACAGATGAGTAGTCCGAACATCTGCCGAGAGAGAAGATCTCAACCGTCTAGTATGAACATGGCCTAAAAGTTGACGGTGGCAGTTGTCTTTTCCTCCAATCGTGTGGTTAGGATCATCCAACCAGCTCGATTTTTGAGGAGATTGCCAATGTATGGCAAGACCTAGGAGATGAATAGTCTAGATCTTTACATATTTACCATGATCTCCGGAGAGAGGTTGGGTGGATGAGGTTGCGGATTGCCTACTGACGCTGCCAGCAGCGGGGTAGCTACTGATTCGTCCTATGTGGGCTCTACCATGATCTATCTATTTTATCCACTCGGTCCATCTATTTTTACAGATCATTTTATGATATGATCCCAAAAATCTGGCAGATCCAAATCTCAAGTGGACCACACATAAGAAAACATCGGGAATTGAACGCCCACCATTAAAAACTTCCTAGGGCCTATGGTAATGTGTATTTTCCATCCAAACTGTACATAAGGGTACACAGACCTGGATGAAGGGAAAAGAACAAATATCAGCTTGATCCAAAGCTTTTGTGGCCCCAGTAAGTTTTTAATGGTGAAAAATCAATCACCACTTTTTCCTGTGGTGTGGTCCACCTGAGATCTCCGCCTGCCTAAATTTTTGTTTCATGCCGTAAAATGATCTACAAAAATGGATGGACAGCATGGATAAAACACATACATCATGGTGGGGCCCACAGAGCACATACCAGATTGAGTAGGTAATCCACGACAGGTGGATGAATGCATCATCCCCGATGATGGCTGGGCCCCATGCACTCAGGAATCAGGACTGGGAAGGCACTCAAGACATGAAAGCCGATTGTTGGATGATGTTTCTCACTTTTCACCTTTCACCTCATGCTTTGAAGTCTATCACCAAAAGTTCTTGGATTACTCTCTTTTTCTTTCTTTCTTTTTTTTTTTTTTTTTTTTCTCAATATTTTCTCTTTTTCTTTCTTTTTCGTGAAGCCACCTCCTTTTAATAGTGCAATTTTAGGACCGGTTTGTTTTTCAAATTATAACATAAATACATTGAAAAATAGCCGTTATTACTTATCCTTGTAATGGTTGACAAGTCCAGTGTTTTGGGGCACAAGAGAGGTGGGAAAACAATTTGGACCCAAAAATGATAGGACCCACCAAGATGTATATTACACATCCATGCCGTTCATATGTTCTATCGGGTCATTCTTAGGACATGAGTCAAAAAATAGGCTGATCCAAAGCTCAAGTGAACCACAACATATCATAAACAGTGAGAATTAAACACCTACCATTGATAACTTAACAAGGTCCACAAAAATTTCAGATTAAGCTGATTTTTATATTTTCCCTTCATCCATGACTGGATGAATTTATGAATAGATTGGATGAGATCCATTGGGATCATTACTTCATATGGCGTGGTCTACTTGAATACAGGATCTGCTTCATTTTTTGACTCATGCCCAAAAATGAGTTGGTAGAACATGAACAACATGGAAGCGACAGATTTATTATAGTGGGGTCCATAATTTTTTAATATAAAAAAACACATAGAAGTCATATGATTTTCAAGACAACAATTTTACCTTCCATTCAACAATGATGAAAAGTGATGATAACCCTATTTGTAGCCATTTATAACAATGACGACCCCATTACTAGCCATTTATAGCCTAGTTATAAAATTCAAACGGGCCCTTAAAGCTACTTTATTGTTTTCTTCTCATTAATTTTATCTTCACAAAAAATTAGTGATATTTCGAAGTCCCATGGTCGTGTCCCCACATGCCCTTCAAGTCATATCATCATGTTTAATTATTTTATTTTTTGTTTGTCGAACACCATAGAATATAGGTCATGATATACTATGGCGCATGTGGGTATTATAATATTTATACTCACGCTAAATCTTGACCACCTAAATATTAATGGTGATACTTGAACTTAAATGCATGGTTACACATTTGACACATGTAATTATGCATCAAATATTATGATCCTCATTTGAATTAAACACAAATTATTTACCGGATAGCAGTGGCAAACAATTCTTCTTAATAGTAATGTTTAGGAGACATGTTATCCTCATTCTTCTTAATAGAAGATTTCTGCCACCTTAAGCTCTGTGAGGCCTATCATGTGTTGTAGACACCTCATCTCAGATTGATTAGCCGATCAAAATAGACAAAATCTACGGTAAACCCTAAACTTAAAGATATCATAAACCTTAAACCTAACCTTAGAAACCTAAGCCTTAGGAACCAAACCCTAATAAACCAAACTCCTGAAATTCGAGTCAACTCACTTAGTCAACTCATCTAGTTAAGCCCAAGGTTAAAAAAGGGCCCAAGCTTGGACTTTAAGGCCTACAAAAGATTTAGGAAGGCGGTAATAGGACACCCACCCAGGAAGCAGGAGTTCCCATAGGTATGGAGGAGTAGAGGTGGGCATCGGTCCGGGTCGGAGCAGATTGGGTTCAACCCGTTCAGATCCAAAATGACAATGACTTGACCCGAACTCGATCAGATCCGGAATTAAATCCGGGTCACCTGATCCGAACAGATCTGATACATGATTCGACTGACTCGAACCGAGTCCAACTCGGTCAGAGAAACCGAGTTGGATTGAGTTGGATACGATTCGGATCTGTGTGAATTTAATTTAACATTTCATATAATGTGGTCCACTTCAACCTTTAATATATGCTATTTTTTTGCTCAAGGCCTAAATTGATATGTCAAAATGGATGAACGGCTTAGATAAAACATATATATCAAGGTGGGCCCCACATGTCTTTGAAAGAGCTTTTCACCTGCATATTCAGGTTTTCACTGGACGTTAGCACGTGAACAGTTTTGATTTTGTATTTATATTAGCGAGTTGTGCGGGTTAATCTTGGAGTATGTGTTATATCCAAACCGTCCATTCATTTGGTGACCTCATATTAAGGCTTGAGATGAAAAATAAGACAGATCTAACCATTAAGTGGACTACACGAGATGTTTAACGGTGAAAATCATTTACTGTTGCTATTTGTGGTGTGGTCCAAATGATCTTTGGATATTAATAATTTTTTGGATAATACTCTACAATTATATCTAAAAATATATGAACGGTTTACATATAATAAATACATCACCGTGGGGCCCATATAGCTTTGATATCCTTTGAACCGTTCGTACAACTCGGAACTCAAGGAGCGTCAGTCTTGTCTTCCCACGTCCCTAGCCAGCTAGCGCGCTGTGGAAGCGAATAACATACTATGTAACTCAGTACGCTATGTACTGAGTAAACTTTGTGGGGTCCATCGTGATTTGCACATTTTATCCGTCCATCCACTTTAACAGATAAGTTTATGGTTTCATCCCAAAAATGAGATATATCCAAATCTCAAGTGGACCTCACCACGGGAAATAGTATGAATTGAAATTCTACCGTTGAAAATTTCTTGGGGCCCACAAAAGTTTTGGATCAAAATGATATTTGTTTTCCACCTTCATCCATGTCTGCGTAATCTTATGAACGGATGACAAATAAAAATCACTGTGGCCCTAGCAAGGTTTCGACGATAGAAGTCTCTGTGGGGCCACAAAACTTTGATATCTTTTGAACCGTTCGTACAACTCGGAGCTCGAGGAGCTTTAGTGCTGGTCTCCGCAAGACACGTACCTACTACAGTAGCTATATAGTTGGAGTGGATGTCAGCGGACTGACATACATCATGGTGGGAAACAGATTGGCTACTCCCCCTGGCACCAACTCGGTGGGTCCCACCATGATATATGTGTTTCATCCATTTTAACTGATCATTTTAGGGCTTGATCCCAAAAATGAGAAGGATATAAATGTAAAGTAGACTACACCGCAGGAAAAGAATGGTGATTGGATATCCACCATTAAAATCCTCTTAAGGCCTACTGTACTGTTTATTTGACATCCAATTTGGTGATTAGGTCATACACACCCAGATGAAGGGAAAAAACAAAGTTCAGCGTGATAAAAAACTTTGTGGCCTTAAAAAAGTTTTTAATGGTCGACGTTCATTCGACACCATTTCATGTAATGTGGTCCATTTGAGAGTGGGATATATCTCAATTTTGGTCTCGTACGATAAAATAATCTAGAAAAATAGATAGATGGCGTGGATGAAACACATACATCATGGTGAGGCTCATAAAGCACTGACCACCAACCATTGGCGGGTGGCAGGTGAGTAGCCCATCCGCCCGCTACCATGGTGTTGCAGAGAACTCTGTTCTGTAGGGTATACACACACACACACACACACACACACACACACACATGGTCCGGATCTGTTCGGTCCGAATAGGATCCAATTGGATCAAATTTCGAATCGGGTCAGTTCGGAACAAGGTTTATCCGGATCCGACCTGAAAATATTTCGGATCTGGATTATGCTACCTGATCCTTACCATCGGTTCTGTTCGAATCGGGTTGGATCGGGTCTGATCCACCGGATCGGGTATAAAATGCCCAGCTCTATGGAGGAGCCTACCTACCAAAGTAGGAGGCCAGTTGTGGATCTAATAGCGTCCAAGGCATCGCTGGCCACATGGCAAGTCTCCTATTCGGCAAGGGACCCTAATACAAGTGAAAATTCTCCATTTGCAACCTTCGATCGTGTGATAATGAAACAAGACTTTGATGTCCCTCCCTTGCACCAAAATTACGATCCATACCACTCAATCCAACCCTTAAAATCATGCCATATTGCAATATCAAATCCAGGATGTACAAGCCTTTTTCAACCCAGACTTATTAGGAATTACTAAAAAATCAGGCTAAGGGGCTATAAATAGCCCCCTCCCCTTTGCATTTCAAGCATCACAAACAATTCAAACTACCTCTTCACCCATAAGAAACCCATAAATCCCTAGCCCTTCCATCCCTCCACTAATGAGATGAATGAATAATATGAGAAAAGTTTAGCCCAGGTTAGCCCAGTATAGCCCAAACTCTAGTCACATGAGCAACCCAAGCTTCAATCCAGGCCACTCGATATCATCCTTGCAACACCACAGTCCATCCTATTATCAACTTTCAATCAATTTCATCCATTTTACTTAAGCATCATGCAACATTAATTATCTTTCTAGTCCCCTGCTTGTCCCATCCCCAAGCACTGCATCCATAACATCGCGCACCTAATTGATTACGAGTGTATGCTTTGAGGCTTGCTGATATGATCGGATCCAACTCATTAGAAACTCTGATTGATTAGTTCAAGCTTTGGTAAGTTGGCAATCAAGACATATTTATTCGGCCGAAACTACAGCTTGTTATAGGTGTTAAATCCAACGATGTATCACATACACATCTTTGCACACATAAGGGTCATATACATAACACTCAGCACTCGATCGGTTCAAAAGTATGCTTTGTGATCTTGCCCATTAGAAACTTGGATTGATTGGTCATCGCTTCAACAAGTGGGTAGTCAAGGCAGATTTATCTAGCTGAAACTACAACTTGTTGTAGGCGTTGCATCTATCACAACATTGCACACACCTGATATCATCAGTGCACAAGAACTATTCTTACTCTTCAATAATTCGCGAGATCTTGTGAAGTAGAGATCGTACGTTTGTGTTGAGACTTAAATATTGCATAATTTTTTCCATTTATATCTTGGTTTTATGAACATAAATCATCTTAATATTCTATTTTACTCATGCATGTGTTGCAAAGTAAATTTAAGTGCTTGGATTGAAAAAGGGTGCTAAAAGCATGGATTTGATGCTCAAGAATCACTAAGGCAATGGATGGATCTTAGGAGACCAAGATTGAAGAATTTACATACCAAAGATCCAAGAAAATCAAGTGAGGAATGAAGAGAATCGAAGATTTGAAGTGAAGAATCCTGAAATTGTCCTTAAAAAGTGTGTTCTGAAGCTGTGAAGTTTATTTTGGAAAACTATGCAGCAGAAAGTTTGTTTTAAATGAACTTGCAGCAAGAAATCTATTTTGGAAAAATACGTATATTTGAGGCGATTTCTAGAGTTTTTCAACTTTGTACGAAAATTGGAGTTCCCTACTTATACATAGAGCTTCCTAGGGCATTCCTAAACATCATTCAAAGCATTCATGAGCAAAATTTAGGGTTTTTAAAGAGTTTTCAATTTTATTTAAGTTTTATAAATTATTATTATTTTTCTTTTAGATCTTTTCTATTTGCATTTATTATTTCTTGTTTATTTCTTTCTCTATTCTAGTTATGTTTTTTAAGTTCCCTTTAGCCCAAGCTAGAAGGGAAGCACATGGGTTTAATATTTCTTTAAGTTATGATGATTGATTGTTTTAATGATGAGAAGAATGGTGTATGCATGTTATCTATTATTTAGGTTTTATTTTTTATCCTCTTGTGAGATCCATATATTTCCATCATATGAGATCCACAATAATGGATAGGCTTACCCTAGATCAATCAGATTTCCTAGATAGGAGAGGTTCTTAACCTGTTATATTTCTTTGATATTCATTATCCTATCGATATTGAATACTTAAAATCACTGGCGCTTGAGAATATATGTCAATGGTGCAAATCCATTATTTTCTAATATTTTATATCATTTATTAAAATATTTAAATTGTTTTATTTTTCGATTAGGTTGACCATAGTGCTCAGATCCTAGTTGTGTTATCCAAGTCATCATGATTTTGGAACATTAACCTATGTGTGGAACTTTGAAACTTGGGTGTTATTTTAATTCAGTTGAATTACATCCATTCAAAAATTCCAAAATCAAACCATCGGTTTTAGTTTTTATTACCTAGTTTGTTTTGCATTTAATTTTTTTCTTCTCGCAATTTATCTCCCTGTGGGATCGACCATGTATTCACAGGATATTACTTACGAACCTTTGCACTTGGAGGCAAGCAACCACGTTTGTATCGGCAGAGTAGCCGCCTAACCCCTTCTCACTCTGTAACTGTTCACTACCCCAAGTATAAGGTCGCGATGTAGTAATAATTTCGGTAAGACCGAGGTCGAATTCACATGGACTAAACCTTCTACGTATTCTGAAAGTAACTAGAACTAGAACTAGAAGAAGATGTATTTAAAGTAGAAGAATTTAAGAGAATAATTATGAATTATTAGATTAAAACTTGTAAAATTCAAAGGATCAGGGATGTCTATGCTTGATTTATAAACACAACTGGATTTAGAGTCCCATATTCATCCAGTTGGAAGATATAATATTAAA
Source organism: Magnolia changhungtana (assembly GCA_030180095.1). NCBI lineage: Eukaryota > Viridiplantae > Streptophyta > Magnoliopsida > Magnoliales > Magnoliaceae > Magnolia > Magnolia changhungtana. The sequence continues at coordinate 411,024 of JASAUF010000319.1, forward strand.
AATCAAATCTGAACTTCTTTTATAGGCAACAAAGAGAAGTCAGTGTTGGAGTCAGTTGGTCTTTAAGCAACTTGCGCAGTAAAGAAATGAAAACGACTTGTGTTTTGATGGAGTTTCGGGACGGTGGAGCACCAAAAAATCTGTTCTGACTCCATGGTTGGGGTAAAGACCCCCTTCCTGAGCTGTTGGACGGTTCAAATCAAAGATCCGACCATCATCTGGGCCATACAACGCCTCAAAACGTCCGGGAAAACCGGACGTGTGCAAACTACATTTTTTTCTGAGCTGACGTGTTCGGTGGACCCCACAGTGATGTTTTTGGAGAAATCCACCTCGTTCATTAAATTACTGACAAAATTTTAGTTGAAAATGAGTGGTTTTGGTTAAGTTTTGGTGTGACCCACTGTATTAAATCACCCCACCATTCATCTTGCATTTTCTGACGATCCACGTGTGTACACGTGCATGGGTCCAAGAGAGAAGCATAGGTACAGTCGGCCCCACGCCCTGAATCGAATGGACAGTCCCGATCTTCCATTGGGACTGTGATGGTGGCCCACTACGAGTCACCGTGGAGACAGCGTCCGCTGTTTGGTTTCCTGTGCGAGAGGAGTCGGGTCAACCTTGTGTTGATCGAACTGGATGGTCCGGTGTGGTGTGGTTGTGCACCTGTGGTGCACACTCATCACCCCAGGTGGGGCCCACTGTGATGTTTATGAGAAATCCACTCCGTCAATCCGTTTTGCCACCTCATTTAAGGGATTGAGACCAAAAGTGAAGCATATCCAGATATCAGGTGGGTCCCAGATCATTGTTTTATGGGCTGATCTGTTCATTGGGCCACTTTCACAAGGATCCAATGACTGAAATTCGACGTGTACGGTTAATTCAGGGTCCTCAGGCCAAATATAAAGTTTCGAGTCAAACAGATGGTGGGAATCCGTGATCTTGCATTCAAGACGATTTTCAGGCCTTTTTATCGTTGATCACTTGATTTCCTTATATCTTTACTGTAAATTCTTCGATTTCGGTCCCCTAAGATCCGTCCCTTGCCTTGATGATTTCTGAGCATTAAATCCATGTTTTTAGTACCCATTTTCAGTCCAAGCTTCTAAATTCACATTGCAACACAAACATAATTAAAATAAGGCGTTAAACAGTATCGTGTTCGTAAAATCAAGTAATAACTGGAGAATAATATGTAATATTTGACACTCAACAGTAACTGTACCTTATTTAGAATTTCCAATAGTAAATCAAGGAGTCATTTTAGGGCAAGTAGTCATCTGATTCTCTATCCTAATATTTCTGCAGGATTTAGTCAACTGTGGATTCGGATTAATTAGCTAGTAGTGACTCCAGTCAAATACATCCCTCTCACATTTTCTCATCCAAATATTTCTAATCTCGCCTTAGTGAGTGCGGTCTGCTCCAGGATCCAGCATCCAAAGATGTATGTGTTATATCCACTCTATCCACCCATTTAGTTAGCACATTGAAGGTAAAGAGCCCAAACATGAGGCATGTCCACAACTTTAAGTCTGCCGCACTACCATGAAAAAATGAAAATTGAATGTGCAGCATTAAAAACTTCCTATGAGCTACAAAGGTTTTGGATCAAGCTGGCATTTGTGTTTTATGGTGTGGCCACTTGAGTTTTGGATTCAAATTCGGATGGACGGCACAAATACATCACATCAGCCCATAGAGCTATGGTTCCATGAATGCCTTGTAGCCTAACTTTTAGGCAATCGTTGTCGATTTTCTAATTTTCCTCACATGATTTGACAAATCATGGATGAATTCTCTGTAAAAAAAGCTTGCCTGGATGCAACTTAGCTGGAATCCAAAGGTGTCTTGAATTAGTTGGATGTGACCTCAAATAATTGCATTTAAATTGAGGAAAAAGTACCCTTCAAGCAAGAAAATGATAGAACTCCCATGCATGCCGGGAAACATAACTGACAAAACTACCCTTAAAAGCAAGATAGTTGAGAGCCCATTAGGGGAGGCCCTTACTGTGGGGGCCACCTTGACGTATGTATTCTATATTCACGCTGTCCATCCGTATTTTCATATCATTTTAGGAGATAAGCCCAAAAATAAAGCATAATCAATTCTTAGGTGGGCCATACCATAGGAAATAGCGGTGATTAACCACTAGTGGGCCACATAAGTTTTAAATCAAGCTGATATTTGTTCACTCCCTTTAACAAGGCTTACACTCACACACATACACATGAGGTCTCAAGTCTAATTGATTGGACCACGGGTTATGGTCTATCTATAGTAGATAACTTCTAACTCACTAAGTGTATGGGAAATCTAACCCGATAGATTGGCCCCACCATCAGGAACACCTAGTGCAAACATCAGCCATATCCACAGATCAAGTGGACCACACTTATATTTTTCTATCTATCAATGGCTATACAATGTTTTCGATGGTGTGGTTCACTTGATGATTGGAATGGGCTGATTTTTGTACTAGGTAATCTTCGTGGTGGATCAACCTATTACGAAAATTGGATGCCACAGGAACTTAACAAGTTGAGAGTTATCCACTTAATAGACCGAAAGTTGTGGTCCAACCGCTTGGACTTGAGACCATATATAATATAGGCATGCTCACTTACACACCAGCACACGTGCGCATTTTTGCACATGTGTCATAAGCATCTAATTTGAACAATCCATGTGATGTGCCATCCCATGAAATCTCAAGAAACCAATTTTCACCTTGATCTGAAACTCGGGTGGGCCATAGAAAAGAGATGCAAATCAAGGGACAAAACTGCATATATATATATATATATATATATATATATATATATATATATATATATATATAGGGAAAAGGTACTATGCGCTCAAGCTGATGGGAACATCCCATGAGGTCGACTTGTGTGGGCCACAACACATACAGAAGTTGAGAGGGGCCGTGCACCATTAAAACATTCATAATCATTTTTTGGGCCCACTAAGATGTGGTTTGCAAATCCAGCCCATCCATTATGTGTGTCCCACTTGGATGAGGGTTCAGACCAAGTTTCAGCAGCATTCAAAACTCAGGTGGGACCTACCAAGTGCTTTTATATGTTTCTGGCATGTCTTCACATGATTTTAGATGGTATAGCCCACCTAAGTTCAGTATACGGCTGATTTTTGGGATATCCCATAATTTAAAGGGGACCCATCAAATGCATGGTGTTGATGGTCGACACGCATCACGGTGGGGTCCACACAGCTCGACCGTGTCCATGAGAAGATGGGAAAAGGTGTGGTTTGCAAATCCAACCATGTCCATGAGACGATGGGAAAAGGTCGAGTTGTGTGGGCCCCACCGTGATGCGTGTCGACCATCAACATCGTGCATTTGATGGGTCCCCTTTAAATTATGGGATATCCCAAAAATCAGTCATATACGGAACTCAGGTGGGCCATACCATCTAAAATCATGTGAAGACATGCCAGAAACATATAAAAGCACTTGGTGGGGCCCACCTGAGTTTTGAATGCTGTTGAAACTTGGTCTGAACCCTCATCCAAGTGGGACACACATAATGGATGGGCTGGATTTGCAAACCACATCTCAGTAGGCCAAAAAAATGATTATTAATGTTTTAATGGTGCACGGCCCCTTTCAACTTCTGTATGTGGTGTGGCCCACAAAAGTCACGGATTGACTTGATTTTTGAGACCTAGGCCCACGATGGAATGGTGCATTTGACTAATGGGGTAGATGTTCGAAACACATCACGGTGGAGTCCACACAGCTCGACCTCATGGGATGTTCCCATTAGCTCGAGCGCATAGTACCTTTTTCCTATATATATATATATATATATATATATATATATATATATATATATATATATATATATATATATATATATATATATATATATAGCCATACTCATGAGTTCTCGCGGGAACTTTTTGAGAATTCATCTCTCGTTATGTGTGATGTGAGCCCAAACTCTTAAATAGTTCACGTAATGTAGCACCCCAAGAAACTCATAGGGCCCAACTTTTACTCTTTTACAAAGCTTTGTATTCATGACAACAGAGAGGCAAATCAAGAAAGGAAATTGTTTTCTTTTGCCATGGCCCACTAAAGTTTTGGATTAAGGTAAAAGTTGGGCTGTAGGGTTTCATGAGGTGCTGCATAACATGGACAATTTAGATTTTGGGTTCATTTAACGTGAGATGAGTTCTCAAAAACTTCTTAAAAGATCTTGTGAGAATTGTGTGTGTACATAATCAGGCCTGTGTTTATGCAACCATAGCTCTGTCCTCAATCCTTTTGAATAGATGTGGGATGACCAGTTGCCGGTCAAGATGGTTTATTAATTAATCATATTAATGGGAGCAAGCCATGGTGCAAAATTATACTGATCAGATGATTCAAACCCTTTAAATGAGGTAAATTTGTTAGTTAAAATAATCAAAGCAAAGTGCTACTTTGGAACAATAAGCAATGTATAGTAGGATCAAAATGATAATTGAAGCTATATTGTTTCTTCACTCAATCTTAATTGTCTATCTTCGATGCTATTAATCAAATGCTTATGATGATATAATTGGTTTGATTTTTACACCATGGCTGCTCTTAGGTATGGGAATGAATGAATAAATGGTTAAAACTAATGATAGTCCCCCTATGCTCCATTAACAGCTTCGAGAACATTGCTAACAATCAATGAAGATAGAGAGACCTTTGCTAAATTGATGTATATTGACGGGACATCTCATAACAAATATCTTAGTGCATTTATACTTTAAAATCTTTTATATATATATATATATATATGTGTGTGTGTGTGAGAGAGAGAGAGAGAGGGGACAATATCTAAAGTATTGAGAGAGAGAGAGAGAGAGAGAGAGTATATAACATCCAACCCTTCCACTTAGTCGGGCCCACCATTAGGATTATGTGGTACAAAAATCAGCCCCATCGGATCATTAGATGGATCACAACAAAGAAGAACAATACTGACAATTGATAAATAGTAAAATACAATTGTGGTCCGCTCAATAAATAGATGGGTCTGATTATTGTATATGGAAATCATCATAGTGGACCCAACTTATTGAATGGATTAAATGTTGCACCGACATAAAATATTGCAAGTTATCTATTAAATGGCCCACCTAAGTTATGGATTGGCCTGATTTTTAGGCCTGTGACCCAATACAAATTGGTACATCTGACTGATGGGGCCCACCCACGTCCACACACATACTTGGGAGCAAGATCACAGGAAGGATTCAACCTCCTGAATTTAATTTTGACCATTCATCCAAGCGAGATGAATGGTCTGAATGGCCTTAATTATATATATATACAACATAGTGGGGCCCACAAGAAAATCAACGTTAAAGTCCTATCTAACCCTGTTCCTTGTGTTGTGGCCTGCCTAACTTTTGAATAGCTTGATTTTTTTGGGCTAGGGGAGTTTTCTGAGGTGACGCATCTGATAGACAGCAAAGATGTCATCGAAGCATCATGATGCATCTCTTAATATCTTAGTGCACCAGGTTCAACAAATGGAACATTGGTTCCGTGATCTAGACCGTTAATTTTAATGGGCCCATCGTAGATGGAAGATCCACCAAAAACCACTCTCAATGGAGGTTCTTAACCCCTTGATAGTGGACCCCACCCTTAGATGACTGAAACATACATGTAGCCACAGTATAAATAAAAAACAAAAAACAAATGTCCAAATATCAGATGCCTACCATCTATGTAGAAGAGTTCGGTCATCCCCAATCTGTAGTGGGCCCCATAGGATAATCAGTGCAGATTGACAAATCAAAGGGAAGCATGACACTCACCAATTCCTCCTTTTGGTGTGATAGGGACTTGAAAGCACATGTCCTGCAATTGGATCAGATTCCTGGAGTTTCAACCATGCAAGGAGACCCTCTTCCATTGGGATGTGGATGGTACACATCTATTATCAGTGTCCCATAAAAGGTAGGAACCTATCAAGGTGGACCCCACATATGGTTCCCTAAGGGACAGCTGTTAGTGCCCTTCACTAAAGTGGGTTATAGGATTCCTGACCCAAGTGTGGAAAGGGGGCTTCATATGCCTTAAATCACATAAAGTAGACCAATCATATCTGGGCTGACTAAGACAAGTCCTCACGTGTCATGGTCATTGCTCTTGGGTGGGGGTATGTTACAACCGTTGCATTCCTTGTGCCACGTGGACCCATTATCCACCAATGGAACATGGCTTTTAGAGAGTTATCAACTTCCTCCTAACCCACTCTGATGGGCTAGGTTGAATGTGTAGTAACTCACTTGTAAGATCTGTGGGACCCCGTGATGTGTGTATTCTATCCACTCCGTCCATCCATTTTTCCTCATCATTTTAGGGCATGAGCCAAAAATCGAAGATTATCAAAAGCTTAGGTGGACCATAGAACAGGAAATGGTGGGAATTGAATGCCTACAGTTGATAACTGCTTAATGCCATAGAAGTTTTGGATCAAGTTGATATATGTGCTTTTACTTTCCTCCATGTTTGTGTGACCTTCTGAATACGTTTGATGACAAATAAATATCACTGTAGGCACTAGGAAGGTTTCAACAGCGTATATCATTATCCCCACTCTTTTATGCGGCGTGGTCCACTTGAGCTTTGGATACACTTTAATTTTGGGCTCATGACCTACAATAGGATGGAAAAACAGATGAACGGCATGGATAATGACACATGCATCACGGTGGGCCCCATAGAAGATTACTCACTACTATAGAGCTGTATGCTTCCTCACTACGCAATTGACATGAACTCTGATGGATACCTACCTGGTGGCCAACCCTATCTTCCTTATCATGGACCCTGATTTGGACCCCTGACTTGTTAAGCATATGGAATAGGGATATTTTGCCACATGTGGCATCTGCACATGTGCTTATACATGCAGGATGGCATCTTTAGCGAAGACTTGCTTCTTACGATGCTCTCATGGTAAGTTTGATACACTTATAACTTGACACACGTGGCAATTGTGATACATTAATTGCATGAGAGGTTGAATATGATATATTTGTAGAGCTTGAAAATATACGATGGCACTTACGAAACATTGTCATATATTGTAGATTTTTTTCGAATGTTATACAACCACTAAACATAAGATGATTGGAGCATACATTGTACTGATTTGATCAACAATGGAGGATCCCGAACAAAATCAACATTGGGTGCAAAGCAACTCATGCAGTTCCAACTACTTTCCATCATTCGTGTTCAACATCGGTTGACCATATAAGTTTACAATAGCCAACTCAAAGTGGGCCATCTACTTAACATTTCGCATTACTCGATCTAGATGACTACAAATCATATTATCAAACACATAAACACAATCACGAAACAACTTAATACCACAATAAGGTGCATCCACCAAACATAAGTACGAATCAATACAATTCAATGTATATCAATATAATCCAATGTATATATATCAACATCACTTATCAATTTATATACGAGAGTTCTAACAGTAAAAGTTTCATATCGTTGAAGCATTTCATCAAACATGTCGGTTACCATCAACAACTAATATTAGGATTATAATAATAAACCAATTCAAATACAAATAGTATATGGTATCTTATAATGAACTAAAAATCATTATCTAGTACTATTAAAGGTTGATAGAATGAAACATAAAAGAATGATCCGCGCCTTAAGAGAGGATTATGTAATCTAATCATACTAGGGTTAGGGTTTTTAGGGAAAACCATCGATTCCTATAGAAACCTTAAGATTATCTTGAGATTCATGAAATTGAATATAGGAAGACCTATATTAGGAAGTGAGATCCAAAATTTTTATTCGATTGTGCATATAAGGAATTCAATGAAGGCTCCAAACGTGCTTGGGGCTTTGGTTGAAGGGGAGAAGGGCAAATGATGCACAACCCTTACCTACACTATATTTCTCTCTTCTTTCTCTCTTTATTTTCCAATCTTGGGGCACAAATTCGCATGGGTAAGGGAGTACCCAAATGAGAGCCTTATATAATGCCAGAAGTGATGCAAATGGCCTCAAAGACTAGGTTTTCATTATACTAGCCCTATGGAAAGTTGTTTCTAACCTTTGGGGTCCACTTGAGGTGTAGGGGTTGATATACACCATAGGATAGCTGACCCTAGTTGCAATGTCTTGAATTTTTACTATTTTGGAATTCTAAAGACCTTTAAAAAAATTTCACTATAATTAGCTCGCATTGTCACTAACCGGCCCTTAATACTTGTGGTGAGCCTATACGCGGGCAGTACCAATAAAGAACCGCACAAATTTGATTAATTAACCATAAAAAGCCAACGAATCTACCCGATCACTTAAGCATCGAGTATAACCTTGTGATTTGTTCATATAGGGTCCAAATCTAGCCGACCTATCACTGACTAATTAAGACGACTACGACTAAATTAAAGATATACCTAAAACCGAGACAACTAGGTATCAAATCGTAATTAACAAACCAAAGTTACCCAATTATCCATTTAGCCTACGAACCAACGGTTTAGAGTGATTATGACTGAATCGCCATTTCCACTAATTGTGAATAGGCCACACTATGGACATAGTTAATCCAAACCTTAGTCATTACGCATAAGAAATCTTGTTACATAATTCATTCTAGAAATGTCTTGATTATCCAAACGATCCAAACGAGCTCTAGACCGCTTAGTAGTGGGCCACTAGTTCCGAAACTATAGAATAATGTTCGTCTTATTGGGCTCGACGTTCACCGTGGGAGCCAAACCCAGATAGTGTCTAAAATTGCTCAACTTGAGTCGAAGAGCAGGTACATGAGAATTACAAATATCATAGGGAAGAACCTGAAACATAAGTGATTTAAGTTGTACACTCTTTCGCGAGGTTGAGAATTTCGAACTGTCAGTTCATGACTAAATTCGGGGTACCGATTAAAGATATTTCTCTACACATATCCATATAGCCACGTCCTCGATTGATCGTCGATGACTGTCAAACATGCTTCTGATCATACCCCTCAATCGACGCATCTAAATGGTAAGTCGATCATATTCATACGTAGATCATCATTAGGGCTAACTATCTTATAGTGTATATCAATATATACACCCCATAATGAGCCTCAGAGGTTAGAAACACTCTCTCATAATGATAATATAATGAAAACCTAGCCCTTAGGGCCATTTGTACCACTTCTGGCACTATGTAAGAGCCTTATTTGGGCACCCCCTCCTCCCATACGAATTTTATGCCCTAGGGCAAAGAAAAAAAAAGGGAGAAAGGGAGAATAGAAAGAGGAGAAAAGAGAAGGGAGAGATCTTGAAGTGTGGGTGTTGGTGCACCTTCGCCCTCTCATCCCATCTTTAGCCGTCTTGCCGTAACAAGAGTCGTCGCCAGATCTTTCCCGACTATAAATGGAGGTAAGTGTTGAATTTCTCTTGTAATCTAGGGTTTCAATACTTGTTTGTCTCTAATCTTACAAGCTTGTATGCTGTTTAGGTCTTTTAACGATTTTCTGAAAACTCTAACCCAATGAGCACTATGTATTGGGCTAAACGTCACAAGGTGCGGACCATAAATGTTTAAGTTGTCGTTTATTAATTCTACTGTTCAATGAATGATTTATGATTACCAATTTGGAAGTTGCGTGATAACCTATATGCATTTCGATTTCAGTCCATGATTTACAAATCTTAAGATAGTGACACTTGTTCGATGAAATGTCTGAATGAGTAAATTATTAATTTTGATGATTGAATGTGAGTCCAATCATCTTTAATGTTTGTTGACCTGATTAGATTAAGATGTAGGACTACAAGAGTAGTCTGGTTAGTCGGCAAATTTCCGGATATGGGTTGACCAAATTAGTTTGGCTATTATAGGCAAGTTCAATCGATTCGGGTCAAACACGGACGACCGACAGTGGCTGGGCCACTCGGAGTGCTTACACACTCCATGCCGGTTATGCCAGTGTTCACCTATATCAATCGAAATTGTCCAAAGAACTGATTAACCCTATATATGTCTATCATGTATGATCACAACTGTTTGAATCTGGGACAGCCCCTTACCAATTGCAAAAGTCTATTATTAACCATTTTTATCGCGATCCTCAAGACTCGTGAGCCGGGCATGGGGACACCATGTCCATGCTGTCAGCCTATGTTGGGGTGACGAGCTTTCCCATAATAACCACGAGCATTACTTTTATAACTTGTCTTTCGTATGTATTCAGCTGGGAGTGACGAATCCAGACGGATCAGGGATTATAGGCGTAGGACCGTTGTGGTCGTCCCGCGTCTAGTAATTCAGTTGAGACCAATGACTAAAAGGGAGGTATCCTGTCTTCCCCAAATTGTAGAATGAATAGGTATAATTAATCACTCAGCTAACATAATCATTCACTTCATTACATTAGCTTAAAATATGGTGAAACATGTGTTGTTATCGCGTGATGAGGAAGTGTTATCATTTACGAACCAGGTGGTCGGAGTTGTGTGTTGAAGGAGTATGTATAGTGAGGGCATGCATTATTTTATAAACTCCATTATTTGTATTAATAAGAATAATTAGGAAGTAATTATTTTATATTGCTTTATCATTCTTGTGTTGATAAACTTGATAACATGCCCATACTTTATGGAACCATTGAGTTGATCACTTACTCCCACTCTAGGACAATGTTTTAAAACACCAACTAGATGCTAATATAGATGCACGGACCATCGAGGCCAATGCATTGGATCAGACGAGCATGAATGAGGAGGAGTTGTCTTACTTTCAGCTTTCTAATGGACCGATGTAGGTTGCGTACTTCTCGACAGGGAGAGTCGAGCGATCGGGCTTTGCTAAACGCCACATTTCCATATTTTTGTTGATTTTGAACTATTTATTGGACCCAGCTGGACCCATAATCTGAATAATCATACTACATGCGTTTCAATTTAATTTTTTACTTTAATCGTGTTTATTTCAGAATATGATACACTGTTTAGTATAATCCTATATATGTTTAATTGCATAATGTAGAAGTAACTGAGAAACTAGCTTCCGTAAAGCATTAGTGATGCTCGAAATCTCAGGAGTCGAGCATTTGCTTGACCCTTGAAATTCGGGGCGTTACATTAGTGATGATCCACGTATGGATATGATCAGTCTGCCATTTGGATGTGTTGATCGACGAATATGATCAGAAGTCAATTTGACGGTCACTAATAATCGATTGGGGCTGCAGTTATACGAATATATGCAGGTTATTAACTTACGTTGGTGCCCTAAATTTGATTATGATCTAACGGTCAGAAAGCCATAACTTTAGTAAAGACCAGATACACACAATTAACTTAAGTTCTTAATTAATTCCGAAAATATTCATATATCTCATGCACTAACCTTGCGAGTTCAAGTTGAGCAATTCAAAACGTGATTTTGGCTCGATGTCCCACGATAGATATCAAACCCACTAAGACAAATATCTTTTTATAGTCTCGGATTTAGTAGCCCACTAATGAACGGTATATAACGTGTTCAGAAAATGAAGACATTTCTGAAATTAATTGTGTAGCGAGATTTCTTGTGTGTGATGTTTAGGGGTTTGGATTAACTAAGTTCATAGTATAGCCTATTCGCAATTAGCAAAAATGGTGATTTAATCTTAATCACCCTAAACCGTTGACTTTTAAGCTAAAGGATTAATTGGGTCAATTTTGTTTGGTAATTAAGATCTGACCCCTAGTTGTCTCGGGTTATGGTAGGTCATTATTAGTTACAGTTGTCTTGATTAGTCAGTGATAGGTTGGATAGATTTAGGCTCTAGATGAACAAATCAACAGGATAGACTTAAGGTTTAAGTAATCCAGTGGATTTGTTGGCTTCCTACGATTGATTAATTGAATTTATGCAGTTCTTTACCGGTACCACCCATGTATAGGCTCACCTCAACCTTTAAGGGTCAGTAAGTGACAACATAAGCTAAATATAGTGAAAATTTTTAAGTGTTTTAGAAATCCAAAATAGCAAAAATCTGGGTGTTACAATTTACCCCCCTTAAAACAAATTGTCCCTGAAATTTTCTAACATTCCTATTACGTAAACTGGTAAGAGCATTACAATTCGTGATGTCTACGTTTCTCCTGAGTTCATCATGATAGGTCGTCATGTGGATAGGTTCTTGGATTATTATGAAGATATATTCCCCCTAAAATTATTCACCTTGAAGATTTTCTAAAAATTTTCAAAGGATTTGGATTTGTTATGATAGTTCCCCATTTTCCATAGTAAAAATGTAACTTTTTAATATTCGGTTAACAGGAAAAGACGATTGTAGTGGGTCTGAGTCCAATACATTGACCTTCTGTTTGATCAGGGCAGTGAGTTCATTAGTATCATTTTTTTAATCCTAGAAAATCTAGATCTTTCGTTTGATTAGGGCATTGAGTTCATTGGTAACCGCCGATGATTTAGAATTTGGATCAAACCGCAACTGCTTTGCCAAATCTTGGTTCCATAAGTCCATGGTCCCAATCATTTTAAACACTTGGGGAGTATTGTAAGTTATTGGGAAGTTTAAGTTTTAATTTCTAAGATTGCCCATTAGGTCAAGTTCAAGGGAAATTTTTGTTTAAACTACGTTTAACTTGGTGGATAATGAATTTTCCACGGTGCCTATTATCAAACGATTATATTAGACGGGTTTCTAAGGGATTAAAATTTTTATCTATAAGTTACCGTTTCGATCTTACGGCATGTAGGTTATGAGCACACCACACTTTGATTTTTTTTTATTTTTATTTTTTTTAAATTTCAAAAGGGAAGTATCGAAAGTTCTAAGGTATTTCAGAGGTTTAAAAGCTTGTGAGACTAAGAAGGGTATAGAAAAGGGAAGGGAAGAATATTATCTCATCAACATGACATGAACCTTGAATTTACCAAGTGTAATGGCTTTTAAATTCATAAAGGGATAAGAGAATTTGGAATGTTCAATTGAATCTAACTTTAAAACGAAATAATAATGCTCTACCTAATAGGATGCAAACCCAAATCAAGAGTCCTAATATGACTAAACTAGAATAAAACGAAATAGTAAAATATATTAAAAATAGAAAATTTTAATTTAATCATGTAGGATGATTCATGACATAATTAGAATCAATTCCTAAAAAGACACCGAATGTTAAAACTCAAAGTTTAAAAAGATACGTTGGGTCCATTGGCAACTCATAGTTGCAGAATTTTTTGGTTTCGACACCGTCTATTGTTTGTAACGTCTTTATCACATTTAGTTATTGAGTTATTTTTATAATTCATCATTAAATTTACTTTTGTCTCACAAAATTTCATTCCATTTCAAGTTCATTCAATAAGTAATAGCTGTCTGAAACTAACGATTTATGTATAGTTTCCAAAACATGTTAAAATTAACTATATTTTAACTTCAGTAAATAACCATGTAAGATAATTATAAAGAAAATTTTCAAAGGTTTTTGAAAATCCAAAATAGCAAAAATATAGAGCGTTACGGCTATATGAATATGGCACACACATCTTCGTGTCCCAAACCTTATAGGCAAGTGATGTAGAGCGGGTCGCGAACAGTTTCATGGCCAAGATGGATCAGAAAAGGCCTGGTTAACGACAGAAGTGATCCAGACCGTCGGACCTTAGATCGGGTGTATCTCGCAATCCGGAATAAGTTAGCTGACGTAAAATATATGTTTTTGGGGTAGAACGAGCTACTTTGCCAACCAACCCCACTACACAGGGTTACGATGCCCGGAATTGTGAAAAACCCCTGGATCAATGGTCGTTTCCCTACTTTAATTTCATTTTTACTATAAATAGTAAGTTTTAGTTTGGTTATAACTCTTCATCCGTTGGGCTTTAGGAGTTACGCCCAACGTGAAAAGAGCTTAAAATAATTAGGAGAACAGTTTGGTGAAGCCAAATAGGACACTTACTATTTTTGGCCGAAAACCTTGCGCACTAGTAGACATCACGACCGTCTATAAATAGTTAGTTTACTATTTATAGTAAGTCGCGGATTCTAGGAGTTTTAGTTGTAGTTTGATTCTGATTTCTTTCCCATTGCTTGGCACCCCTATTTAAAGGGCTGTGAACTCGTTTTTAGTCATGAATTAATCAATTTTGAATTTCTTAGAATTTATTTATATTTTTCTACTTTCTTTCCTCGTGGATTCGAGAAGTCTCTGTAAAGAGTTCAGAGAAGCTCCATGGATTCGGAGTAGTTATCCTCATCACGTTCATCCCTGCGTCAGCAAGGGTGATAAGAAAGTTGCATATGACTTCTTTACTTATGAAATTTGCTAACCCATGCGCTTGTGCCCAACTCACATGCACTCTGTACATTTACCATTATGGCTTTGTTGAGAGAATGATCCCTTCTTTTTTATACATGCACCCTCAACATACACACATGCACGCCCACACTCACGCCATAGTAGGATTTCACCACGTATGGGCATCAAACCCTATACCTTGTGTTGAAATTTATTTCCTAGGAATCTACCACCGAGGCAAGGATAAACTACACACCATAGTATTGGAATCAAAAGATAAAAAAGAATACAAACCACAATATAAAAATTTACATGGTTTTCTTTCAGTACATAAATTCACACAATCTACCATGCTTACGCAATCTACCATGCTCAAGGGAAAAAAAAAAAAACAAAAAGCAGCTCTCTTATAATGATGACACACTCTCTCGTGCCGGAATATATATTACCCCAGGTGAACCGGAGTTTACAAAAAAATTTCATATGAAATTACAAAATTACCCTCTAGACACCCACAAAAGTGCTCACGGGATGAACAATACATTGAAGATCAAGCTCTAACCCATTAACCTATTTCCAATATTAAGGTCCACCTTCCGAGTGACCAGATTCATTTTAGAGAATATATGGTAAGATAAATTATTTTGTAAACAAACGTACGGCTCTCAAACTTTCAAAAAATTAAGCAATTTTTTAGAATCAGAATCACAAAAAGTAGAAAAGGAAAAAACACAAATTTTTTTTTTTTAAAAAGAAAGCCAAACAAGACCATAGACCACTTTTCCTCGTTTGTATGACCTCTTACCCAGAGCAAAAAAACCACCTTATCCTACTAAGGGTTTGAAAGTTTAGTGCTATCAAATGCCCTTATGTTCATATCAAACTAAGATTGAGATATACTTTTTTAAATTTATTTATTCATATGGTATGTGTTTAAGTCGATT
Source organism: Magnolia changhungtana (assembly GCA_030180095.1). NCBI lineage: Eukaryota > Viridiplantae > Streptophyta > Magnoliopsida > Magnoliales > Magnoliaceae > Magnolia > Magnolia changhungtana. The sequence goes on from JASAUF010000319.1 coordinate 426,293, forward strand.
TAGACGGTTGTAAGTTGCTAACGGATCAGATCTTTAAGATGGGACTTATCAGATATTTTTAATCCTTTGATACCGACCGTTGAATTCGGACCACTCGATCATTTTCTTTTTAACCCTTCATTTGAAAAATGGCTAGGATTATCAAATTTTGAAATCATGCTTAGTATAAAATGTGGCCATTATTTTGATGGTATTGAAATACATGCATGCCACACGCGTGGTGGATGAGTCACCACCATGTAGGAAATGGTACAACCTCACATGTTAGTGTATTGGAGCCACAGAGTTGCGGCTTACCCTTGTTGAGTGAGTGTGGCTGGCTGGATGGGATCCAAATGCTTGCATGGTCGGATGATCTAAACCATGCATCTGGTGGGCCCATGATTACATGGTTCAAAAAATTCATGCCCATGATAACCTTGACCATCCAATCGGCAGCATTCAAAAGGAGTTGAAACAATAAGTCCATGGTCCAATCAAATGAAAAAGAACAAGAAAAAAAGAAAAAATACTTAGATGACCATTCTGCATTGTTTTTGTGTAGCGTGGTCCAATTAGACCTGTACAAGGGTTGAACTGAGTTGAGCATGGCACAACTCGGTTTGGCTTCGTCCTCGAGCCTGTTTGGCGAGCTCGGCTCGACTCAATCAACAAATCAGGCCAATTTGAGCCGATTTTGAGCATGTGCGACATCAAATACATAAAATGCATTCTCGATTTCTCACATGATGTAAAACAGTAAAACCACTTAACAAGTATTTCATCAGACAGAAGATATGAGAGCAATCTTATAATGTAAAGTTATTTTTTTTTGTAATGATTTGTTTTGTATCTATTCTTTCCTCGCCACTAGTAGCTCCCGCGGAGAATGTACGCACCCGAAACAACACTTTGTTGAGTCATTCCATCAAACACTCGGGGAACAACATCAATATCAAATTAACTGAGTCACCAAGCTTATTCGATCTAAGTCGTTTCGAATTGAGGTTCAATCCTAGTCGAGTCGAGCTTTGGAAGCTCGAACTTGGCTCTAAATTTTTTCAAGCTCCAAAAACCAGCTCAACACAGTCCGAATCCAATTTCAAGCCATGGCAAATTGAGCAAGCTAACCGAGCTAACTCGACTCATATATAGTTCCAGGTCCAATAGACAGACCGTTTGGATATCCAATCATTCAACCATCTGGAACACCACATCCACCTACACCAACTCACACCGTAAAGCACAGGAACAAAATCCAACACTAGTCTTTTGACCCACCAATAACACTTCTCAGTTGTGACTCATGAATATAATTTTCACCCACCCATGTAAATCACCTGGACCCCACAAAACTCTAACCCTAAAAAAGCCTTACATGGTCCACCCAAACCTTTAATTAATCAACCACTAACACAAGTCCTTTGGCCTCAAAAATCCCCAACACACCCTTCCATGATGCCTGGCTTTATGGATTCCATGCATTCATGGGTGACATCATACCTATCTCTTGATACTCAATAATGGTGGGTTTATTTAAGGAGTTATATGATACTCTGGCAGCATATGACACTTGATACTCAGGCTCTTAGAAATTGTTCACATGGCACACATTAACTCAATTTAAATTGATTAAATTGGAAATCACTGTTGCTAAGTCACAGTCCCAAAATCATATTGGTTTAACAATCCCAACCGCTGATTCACAAACACTTAAAAAAAAAATTGAAATAGGATCATTGATTTTTATTATTTTTTCAACCATCCAATAAATGTCCACCAATCCAATCGTTGGATAATCATATAAGTGTAATTTTTGGCTCATGTTACATCATAATTTGGACGGTTAAATTTCACTTAATTGAATGTCATCTATTCAATTTCCATGTAATTTTTAAGAGCCTGCTTATCAACCATCAAACTCTGCCAGAGTATCAAAACTTTAACCTTGTTTATTAACAAAGAGGCAAGAATCTGTCATCGTTACCAGCCATTTTGAAAATGGTGGTGACTCATCCTCCTGACATGTGGCACTCATGTATCTTATCTAAACCGTCCAAATTGTGGGGGGCACACTATGGATGGAGTATATCTATAATATCAAACTCATACAACAATCTAAACCATCCAATTGATGGCTATCAAAGGGAAGGCTATTATCATCTTATCCGTATGAATTTTAGGTTATGGTCCATCCATACTTCGTTCATCAATTTGGACGGACTGGATTGTCCTAAAACCAACCCTTGTGACCAGTTAAAGAGTCATTGTCTGTTTTAAATGGTGGCAAACTATCAAGAGAGTCTTACTCTTTAATATGATGGCCTGATGGGTGCTCAATTTCAATTTGTTTTGTATACCCACCATCAAAAGTGCACCCAAGATTTGGAAGATCAAACAAAAGGCTTCCTGAGATTCCCAAACACACCTTTACTGGGCCACACAGCATCCTCCTTAGTTGGACCCTCACACTTAGCTCACGTGACACCTTGGCACGTGTGGGACATCTGAGCCATGCATGGGGTGTATCAAACCATGCAGATGATCTCACGTAAAAATCACATCGGTCCACTTATTAGGTGGACCGCATATGTACGGAAACAATGGATGGTTTGTAAACCTTTTCAGTGGTCCACATTTGATTTACAAATGTGATTCCTATGATGAGTGAATTGGTCCAATTTTCAGATCAGGCTATATTTGCAGTGGGGCCCACATTTTGGATGGATCAGATGTTGAACACGCTCCTCACGTGTAAAGGTGCATGCAGAGGGTGGTGGATATGGGGCTAGTAAATCTCTCACACGAGAGAGAAAAAGACCCAAGTGCACTTTCCTCATACGTGGAAACTAACCACACGTGTATGATATCTGAGCTGTTCATCACGAGATCACCAGTGTACAGATGTCATTTCCCAAACAATCAGGCCAACCTGATCATCATGTGCATCACACATGCATTTCAAACATGGGACGTTGGAAATTTTTTCTTAACCGATCATTTGTTTCATACACGTGGGGCCCACCTTATGACCCCATCTTCCTGAATTTTGGGCCATTGATTCTTCACTACGAGGATCACATGGTGAGTGGCTCTAATACCACACGCATGTGTTAAAATCTACACGTGTGGGGCAAGTGCACTTGAATGAGTACAATTAGCATTTCTCCACCCAAGGGCTTCCACCAAAAATTAAAAAAACAAAAAGACCCACTTGGGTTTTTTATTTTTATTTTTAAAATATTTTTTTTATTCGACACAAAAGCTAGTCTACTGTCTAGGGTTTTTGCCTTGTGGTTTGGACACATGGACACAACCAAAGCATTAGGAATAAGATAATATGGGTGATGTAGGGGTGTTTGGAGAAAATCTTGGTTTTTATTATTTTATTTTATTTTAGATCTCCTCCACTTCCCTCGAACTTGGTTCGTAGTTTCATTTACTATAAAAAGAGAATAATGTTGTTTGGTTGTCCACATTTATCCCATTTAATTCCAAATTGCCCATGTTGGTGGGAAAGATTTACATGATTTTGGGCTGAGGATGTGGATAATATGCTTGGGTTTTTAGTTTGTTCAATGTGCGGCCATGGTTACTTATCTGGGCCATTGGTCGATTGGACAATTCTCTAAGTTTGGATTGTGGAAAAAGAAAAGAGAAGAAAAATAATAATTTTCTATGTTTTGGACTCTTCACATTGTTTGTGTAGTAGATGAGATGGTACGGTTCGAAATATCGGCCAATAAGCATTTATATTGTTAAATTTTAAAGCACGAAATTCAAGGTGACTATATATATATATATATATATATATATATATATATATATATATATATATATATATATATATATATATATATATAAAAGGTATTATGCGCTCCAGCTCACGGTAAGCTCCCATGAGGTCGAGTCTTATTATGCGCTCCAGCTCACGGTAAGCTCCCATGAGGTCGTGCTGTGTGGGCCCTATCGTGATGCGTGTCAACCATCAATACCGTGCATTTAATGTGTCCCCTTTAAATTATGGGATATCCCAAAAATCAGCCATATATGGAACTTAGGTGGGCCATACCATCTAAAATCATGTGAAGACATGCCAAAAATATATAAAAGCACTTAGTGGGGCCCACTTGAGTTTTGAATGCTGCTGAAACTTGGTCTGAACCCTCATCCAAGTGGGACACACATAATGGATGGTTTGGATTTGCAAACCACATCTCAATGGGCCCAAAAAAATGATTATTAATGTTTTAATGGTTCACGGCCCCTCTCAACTTCTGTATGTGGTGTGGCCCACACAAGTCACGGATTGACTTGATTTTTGAGACCTAAGCCCACGATGGAATGGTGCATCTGACTGATGGGGTAGATGTTCGAAATGCATCACGGTGGGGCCCACACAGCTCGACCTCATGGGACGTTCCCATCAGCTCGAGCACATAGTACCTTTTCCCATCAGCTCGAGCGCATATATATATATATATATATATATATATATATATATATATATATACTGAAAATGGTACCATGAGGTCTAATGAGAGTTTTCTACGAGATCTAGCTTTGTGGACCTCACCATGATGTGTGATGGGCATCGACGCTGCCCGTTGGATGAGTCCTCTTTCAATTATGAGATGTACAAAAAATTAGCTGTATCTTGAACTCATCCAAGTGGGACAAACACAATAAGTGGGCTACATGTGTCTAAACTACATTTCATTGGCTCTCTCTCTCTCTCTCTCTCTCTCTCTCTCTCTCTCTCTCTCTCTCTCTCTCTCTCTATCTATATATATATATATATATATATATATATATATATATATATATATATATATATATAAAGTTTCAATGTGTGGGCATTCATTCTCAACTGTTGTCTATGGTGTGGCACACATAAGTCATGAACTGACCTAATTATTTTTAGGCCTATTATGCATATTACAATTTTAACTTATTATTCAAACAAGAGCCCAAAAATGAAATATATAGAAATCCATGTTTTAATAATACTCATAAAATTTACTATCATGTATCATTCAATAATTGTTACACCTTTCTCCCTTTTCTCTTTCCTACAACCCAAGCAAATTCATTAGATTGTTGAGCAATCCCAACATGCTATTTATGATCTTATCTAGGAGATTTTTAAGGCATAGTCCATGAGGGGGAATCAAACCAACAATAAGCTCATTGCACAATGACTCTCACTTGAGCAACCCAAAAACCAAAGGAGACTATGACTCCTCTTCATTAGATTGCATATTTATAACCCTCTTTTTAATTCGTATCATTAATCTTCAAAGAAGTACAACCTTAGGACATGTATAATATCCAGTCCTTGGTGAATATAGTACAAAAGTCCAATTATTCAATTGAGAGAAGCTAACCATTGTACAACTGAGATATCATAGTCTATATGGGCCACATGCGGCGGGGATCAATGGCTAAGGTCATTGAACCATGGACCTCACTTGTAAAAAAAATAAATCACCTTGAGGTAGAGTGCATGTCCTTGGGTGGAAGATGATATAAATCCTTTTATCAAACAAACCAACAACGGTCATCTGACAAAAGTGATTTTTTATAAGGACGGAAAATCAAATCAACGGTGGGACCCGCGTCACGAATAGTCTTGATCAATAATGGGTTTGTTAATTTTCGTAGTACGATCAATGCCACATATAATTTCTACTAAATGCGGGTATTACAAGTCATGGGAATCATAATCACATGTTCCAAAATGTTATCCAAACACAATGATGATAATTCCCGCAATTATAGCACTACCTAGTTATTGGAATATTTAAGTAATATCCAATCCCTCCATCCAAACTGCTTCTAACTTATACGTATGAATACAAATAGATTTGTTGATTTTTAATTCATTTGAGTGTTTATGTTATCTTTCCTAAATTACCCATCACCCAAAATTCTCCCACCTATTTGGTGGTAGATTTGCAATCCTATTCATTATACATACTAGAAGGTATGGTATATCATATATGCAATTCAAATAGAGTGAGGAAGGGAGAGAGAAGGGAGACTTGGGAGAGAGGGTGAGGATTACGTATAGAAAGAAAGAGAGAATGCGAGCTAGAGAGAGAGGGTACAAGTTGTGCACAATGTGGAAGGTGCGTGGGCTACACACAAAATGACGGAGAATTTAAATAAGTAAAACATAAGCTATAATAAGATCTTTTACAGTAACGTTTAAACCATACGTTGTCACCTAACCACACCTCTAAATATGCCAATTATCCTTAGCTTTCTTTTAAATCCCTTCCCCATTATTATCTAAGCCTTGTCCAAATTAATTGGAGTCGACTACATGAATCTTTTTCCATCATTCTAGTTTATCGTGATTGCATGCTAATGATATTAGTTAGACTTAATTGTTAAGTTTAATTAGATCATAGGTCATTGAGTCTTTTCTTACTGACTTTAACCGATTCAAAAGAGTTAGTTTAAATTTGTGGATCCTAAGATGACGTATATTATATATCCATTCCGTCCATTCGTTTTATCACAAATATTTTGAGGCATGAGTCAAAAAATGAGGTAGATGTAACACTCAAGTGGCCCACACTAAAAGAAATTGTGGCCCTAAGAGGTTTTTAATAGTAAGTGTTTGATTTCCTTTTTCTCATGGTGTCATCCACATGAGCTTTGGATATGCCTCATTTTTTGGCTCATGTCATAAATTTAGCTAGCATAATGGATAAACGGTGTGGATGGGTAACATGCATCATGGCGAGACCCATAAGTATTTTACAGCATACTTGATTTTTGCGTCTAAAAAACAGTTTGCCAAATCAAGCATTGGGAAGAGTGATATAAATAGTAAATGAAATAATTATTACACATTTACAAGATATTTACCAATAAATTGAAAATTCAAACAAGGCCTTAAGCTTTTTTGTTATCGCCAAGTCACTCTTTAAATCCCTTGGCATGTCCTTTAAAAAATCAAAGTTCAAGACTCTTTCGGGACTAATTGCAAAGTAAAATTGTCTACAACGCATAGCTCACACTATTTATATTAGGTAAGAATACTTCTTCAATGCATGTGGAGAGAAAAAACGGATTAAGGGAGAGAAATTTGGGAGAATGATTTTGCATGACTCAGCAGCAACGTATCAGAGTACACTGGTTGGTTTCAGCCATCGATTTACATTTTAAGTGATGATATGAACCGTTCATGTCTGGGATTCTTTGATACTCAATTGATGGGAAGAATATTCGAGGAAAGGTGATTATGGATATAAATAAACATTAAATGGGTATTCAAATATGTGTTTCAATGGGTAGATAATCAATGTAGTACGGTCAGAAGAATATAACTTTTATACAGTGGTATGGAGAATTTGGGTAGGGATGCAATTTTGGTGGTAAACTACCTACCCTACCATACTTATGGCATGGTTCTTGTTTATTATCATTTTAAATTGAAGCTGGTCGCTTGGTTTTTCTTTTTTATGGGAGAAATGTAAGTCTCTCCGTTCTTAAAATAACTTTCCTATATTTTGAAATGTTTTCTTATATATAGGGAAAAGGTACTATGCGCTCGAGCGTAGAGCGGTCGTCCGAGAGGTCGAGCTGTATGGGCCCCACCGTGATTCCTTTCGAAGATCCACACCGTCCACCAGAGAGATGAGTCCAGGGTGGACTCACATGGCCCAAAATCAGCCGTCCACGTAACTCAGGTGGCCCATACCATCAGAAAATATAAGTATACACGCAAAAACATGTAAAAGCACTTGGTGAGCCCCACGTGATTTGTAGATACCACCCGAAAGTTGGTGTAAAATTACATCCAAGTGGGACACACATGATGGACGATGTTGATCATCAAAACACGTCTCGAAAGGTCCCCACAAATGGTTTTGAATGTTTCAATGGTGCACGGCCCCTCTCAACTTCTGTACATGATGTGGCCCACAAAAGTTACGGATTGACTTGATTTTCAGCCGTGTGGGCCACCTCTGGAATGGTGCATCTGACTGAGGGGGTAGATTTTCAAACGGCATCACGGTGGGGCCCACATCAGCTCGACTGTACGGACGAAGATTTACACTCGAGCGCATAGTACCTTTTCCCATATATATATATATATATGTGTGTGTGTGCGCGCGCGCGCGCACTGAAAATATAAAGCTCATAGCTCTATATAAATTAATTCCCGGGTACAAATGTCTTGGATGCCAGTAAGAAATCTATCTTATCCATCTCACTCTCAGACATGAGTAAAAAAATAAAGCAGATCTAAAACACGAGTAAATTGTATAACAGGAAAAAGTGAGCTGAGAAATGCCTATGATTGAAAATCTTAGTGTTTACATGCCATCCATACTGATCATAAGGTAAAAATTTATTTGCCTCATCCGGAACTTCTATGGCCCACGAATGTTTTAACAGTGGACATTCAACTCTAGTTGTTTCCTGTTGTGCGGCCCATTTAAGATTTGTATCTACCTCATTTTTTGTCCCATGTCGTAAAATAATAGTAAAAATGTATAGATTAAGTAGATTTCTTACAAACAGCTGCAGGAATCATCTACTGTATTTGATTTTTCAAAATTTTCACAAATATTAATAAAACATGATTCAACTTTTGCCTGTCAATGTTTAGATAGGCCATTGATTGGTTTTTTTAAATTTGACATTTTCATCATTTTTTACTCTCTTCTTCTCCCACTATCCAAAGAGGCACTTAGAAAGTGGACCACACATGTGGAAACAAGATACAAGTTTGAGATCAGAACCACTTATCAAGAGCCCTCAATAAAGAAGATTGCAAATCCAAATTTCAGGCCTGTATGATCATGAGGTGGGCCTTTCCTGTCCAAAATAAATAGACGGTCGACTGAAACTGCTGACTGCACAAACTTCATGTGCATGTGTGGCCCACCTTGAAATGCGAACTCATCTGCCTCACTAACATACACGAGACTCGTTTACACGTGTAAGGTGTGTGCACTTTCATTCTGCACTCGAGCGAGTACAATACAGATTAATTATATGATACTCAGGTCGTGTATGATACTTGATAAGCAGGCACTCAGAAATTGTACAGGTGGCATGTATTATCTCAAATCAAACCGACGAAACTGTGGAACTACTTTCTTCAAATCGTCGGTATGAAAAATCAGATTGGCTAAACAATTCTGACGTCTGATTTGAGGACACTTATTGGTTGAAATAGGACCGTTGGATGGTTTTCATCTTTCAACCGTCCAATAAATGCCGACCAATCCAGTATTCAATATTCAAAGAAGGGTAATGTTTATTTCATGACAAACGTAAACTGCAGAAAACGTAATTTGAACGGTTTAAATTGACGTACTTGCATACCACGTATACAATTCTTAAGTAATTTCAAAGTGCCTGCGCATCATCCATCCTACTCTGTCGGAGTATCAAGGAGAAATGAAAAAATTAGCACTGTAGGCGCTTACATTTTAAGGTTTTTCTTTTTTTTTAAAAAAAATGGCATAAGCTTTATTAAGGGTACGGAATGAGTTATTTGAACGAAAATACCCTCGTTTTAAGGAATAAGTTTGCGAAAAAGGTCAGGGTATAGTCGTTGGAGCGAACATCTGAGGTCTAGTTAGGTATGTTAGATTTTGGGATGGTTGAAAAGGTAAGGTAGGTCAAAGGTCGTGTCTATAGTAGAAAATTACCCGTTCCTTTTATGTACGGACAAACCAATTGAGGACGAAAATACCCCTACTTTTCAGAGTTATAACTTAAAAAAGCGGAGGTATTTTCGTCCTCATTAAGTACGTCGTATATGAGAGATTTAGATTGGGAATGTAAGTTTAAGATGGCTAAATAAAGACGCTGGGTAAAAGGTGCATTTACGGTGGTCAATTTCTCAGTATCAAGTTTTCAAAGGAGACTCTGATACTCTAACAGAGTGTGACAGTTGATACTCGGGCACTAATATATTGTAGATAATTTGTAATATTATTTCAATCTAACTGTTCAAATTGTGTTTTATAATTTATATAGCTTGTGGAACATAAATTACACTGAATCAATTTAGGAACTGGCTGACTAATGGATAAGTTTATTAAAAATAAATGCTTCTTAATCGGAGTCAAATATCATTAAATTAAAGGAAAATTTCCCAAAATAATCTACCTATAGTATATATAAAAATTTGAGCGGTTGATTTGCGTTAATATATTCCATGTGTACAGAGTTTGAGTGCATGTGTATCATCCATTATACTCAATCAGAGTATCATATGAATATCCAAGGGGCAAAAGCGACATCTCACTGTTCAGAGCTGCATTTATTACCCTCCATCATAGCAGCGCTACCGAGAAAAAAAAATACTCTGGCAGAGTGTGATGGACGATACACGGGCACTTAAATATTACTTAGAAATTGCTTACGTTAAAGGAAAATAAGTCAACTTAAGCTGTCCAAATTATGGGTCCCACCCAGTTTAGATTGTAATAAAAATAAAACTATCTATTTGATTGATGGACATTTATTGGACGGTTGAAAATGAAGTCTAAGAATCAAAGGCTAGGATTGTTAAACCAGTCTGATTTTTTAAGCGTGACTTAGATAGCGTGGCTTATACAGTTTAGTCGGTTTAATTTGAACTGATGTGTGAGACGTGTACAATTTTTATTTCCGTGTATCAAGCGTCTGCCAGAGTATCGTATAATTCCCCCTTCCCTCCAAAACTTGTGGGCCCAGTTTAGCAGCCTTATCAGATAAGGATTGATGGCTTGATTTTGTCTGCATTGGCTGGGTAGACGCCACCTTAGATATACCATGCCTCAGGATCTACGCTAGTTGGAAGATCCCATCCCTTGGATCAAAACCCTTTAATTGGGATTACCTGAAGGGCACGTGGATATATCTAACTAGATCGGAACCGTTCATTGAGTAACTCTAGCAGTGAAAAGGCTATAGACTAATGGACGCACTGTTTGGATGATCCCAGCCCTTCAAGCAATGAGCTACAAAAAGATACCAAAAGAAGGGAAAAAAACTAACGGTTCGTGTTCAGTGTGTAGAATTTAATTCATTAGATTTTTAGAAAGTTTGGTATCAGTTGGTGTTTTAATGGCAGAACCCACTGGACAAACGGTTCAGATCATCTAAAAATTTGCCACGTGTACATTACACAATGCGAAGGCTATAAAATTCAGTACCTCCCTGGGCACTGGATCTATTGCTCGTTTTCAGTCAGTTTCCCATCCATCCGGGAGCTGATTAGGTGCGGCCTCGGTGTCACCCAAGACGGTGTGTCTCTTACTGTAGGGCCCACTTTTATGTATGTATTCTATATCCAAACCGTCCATCCGTTTTTCCAAATCATTTTATGTCATGAAACCAAAAATTAAATATATCCAATTCTCAAGTGGACCATACCAGTGGAAACTGTGGTGATTGACCATTGATGGCCTAAAACAGTTTTTGATCAATCTGATATTTGTTTGTTCCCTTCATCCATCTTCACGTCACCTTATCAACAGCTTTTTTTAATCAATCTGAGTTTTTAATGGTATTCATACGCTGTTTTGTTCCTGAAAATTGTGCATTATTTATGGGATCATGTCATAAAATGATCTGAGTAGAACCGGGTGGATGGTGTGGATATACAATAAATACATGGGAGCGGATTAGGTGTTACTCGGGCAAATATAGCTCAGTGGGTGCTACCTTACTGTGGGGCCTACCTTAATGATGTGTTGTATATCCACGCCGTCAATATGTTTCTACAGATAATTTTAGGACTGGATCCCAAAAATTATACAGATCCAAATCTCAGGTGGATCCCACCACAGGAATCAGTGGTGATTGATTCCCTCACCATTAAAAATTCTAAAGGGCCCATCGTAAGGTTTTCATAATTTTTTATTTGAAATCCAACCTGTTGATAATGTGAAGAGTATTTTTATGAAGGGAAAATACATATATTATCTTGATCCAAAACTTTTGTGGTCCATAAAAAACTTCTAATGATCATTCATCAGTTTTTCTACTGGTATGGTCCACCTGAGACTTATATCTTCTTAATATTTGGGAGAGAGAACTAAAATTAGATTTAAAAACATATGGACGGAGTGGATATAAAATAAATACATCAAAGTGGGCCCCACATGGTTATAGTAACACCCACTGAGGTGTTACCCGGCTAACACCTTCATTCGTTTTTCTGGATAAATGATCAGGTACCGCGTCAGTACCAGAAGATCACCCCACTGCACATGTTTTCAGTCAACGTATCACATGTGTAAGGCATCCTATCCGTTAACATGTTTTTATCTCAGTGTGAGTATCTTCTGGAATCAAAATCATGCTCATATAAGGATCATATGGATCAAACCGTTGAATAGAGATAATCCTACCCATCGTAAAATTTTAGACTATTTAGTGAAATTTTTTTTTTACTATATAATATTTATGATGCTCTCCCACAAGTTTTAACGGTTCAGATATTCCATTTATGTGATAAATTGGCGGGAAAATGTGCATTGCTGTAGGTTATGGTTTTGGAGTAGCACCTATTTCTTTATCTTTTTTTTCCTTGTGGTTGGGCGATTTTCCAGAAATCAGTTTTTTTAGGAGGGAGGAAGTTGGGTGAATGTTAGGAAAAAGGTGCAGGTGGCCCTCTTTTTTCTGGTTGGAATTAGACCCTCAAACCATCCAATCAGAGCCCTCCATTTGGATCACCTGTCCCAAGAACCACCCCATTTAATAAAACTCAAATTTCATTGCATTCTTCTCTCATTTTGGGATCTTGGGTTCTTCATTTTCAAAGGGATTCAACAACTAGGGGTAGAGGATTTGGGTGGTCTTTGGTGGAGGTTTGGATGAACTGGGTGGACCCCACTTCATCTTCATCTAAATCTTCATCATCATCTATTCCAATCTCTCTCATTCCCAACACCCAGGATTCCTTTTCCCAGAATTTCCTTTTTTTTAAAGAGAACAATACGATTTGATTCCTGCCCACCCACATCCTCTGATTGTCCAATACCTGCTTCTCCTGTTGAGTGTTGGTGTTTTTCAAGACATGGGTCCCGAATTTTCATCCATTTCAATCCTATGCCATTGAGATTTTTTCATTTGCTAGAAACCCATTACAGATCTGGAATGTTCATCAGAGAAAAAACCATTTCCCCGGCCAGCCTGCTGCTCTGATTGACAGCTTGTCTTGTCTGTCTGCACAAGGCCCGGCACTGGCCAACATAGATCCAACGGTATCTAGACTCCAACGGTGCAAAAGAAGAATTGGGTTTTTTAATTCAATTCTCACTAATCATAAGCCCCCAACTTCTGGAGTGGATTGTCTACAGCTGCCACTGACGAGGCCCATTGATACGTTGGTGGGCTTCGTCCAGAAAAAAAATTAAAATTTAAAAATTCATATATTCGGCGGTATCTTCCATTCTCAGATCCGCTATTTTTCTTTAATTGGGGGATTTTTCTTTTCCCACTATCGCTTTTGAGCAATTGGGTTCTCATAACCTTTATGCGTAGCTAGAATCCGTCCATCTTAGAATCTCCCTACCTATCCGATGCTTTTCTTCGTGTTATCTTCCCTCTCCTTCCTCATCCTTCTCTCCAAGTCTCTCTCTCCGAAGCCCATACCGTCATGGGTGCATGAGGTGAGGTTGTTGTTGAGCTTGTTCTGGCGAGAGCTAGCATGCTCGCTTGTTTTTGGCGATAGTGTCGCTAGAACTTCCACAGAGATGTCTTCAAAGAAGAGGAGTCTTGTGAAGGTGGAGAATGTGGAGGAGTCTGATGAATTGTCGATATTGGATTTGCCTGAATTGGCGTTGGAATGCATTCTGGGGAAGCTCCCGCCGAGTGGGCTCTGCAGCATGGCAGGTGTTTGTAGCTCTTTGAGGGAGAGGTGTAGGAGCAATTACCTCTGGGAGAGACACATGAAGAAGAAGTGGGGCCAGGTGATTGGCCGAGCTGCTTATAGGGAATGGCAGTGGTTCATCGCGTCGAGGGGGGAATTGGGTGTCTTGGATGGCAGGAAGTCGAAAGGGTGGCTTGGGTCTTTCTCTTGTATGTGGCCAATTTCGTGGCTGAGGTCTAAGATCAATGGTGTTAGCAAGCCGGCGAGCTCTTTCCCTGTTGATTCGATCATGTCCTGGTACTTGTCGCTCGAGAGCGGGAAGTTCTGGTTCCCTGCTCAGGTCTACAATCGCGAGGTAAAATTCCTTTAGTAGTCGTCTCTGTTTACTTCAAATGATCACAGTAGATATCTTGCTGATCGGACTATCCCGGCGGCCTTCAAATGGATGGTGAAACCATAAACAAACACTAGCAATGGCCAGCAATGAACCCAAAAAAGATCCAAGGTGAATCATCAGATCGATGTGATTTTTAGATCGTTGTCCGCCCATAGTGTGATTCTGTCTGATGAAGAATTGTATCTGGACCATTTGAGTGCAGCCCCTTCAGATAAATCGATATGCTGAACTTCGGTTTGGATAATTCACACACCTCCATGTTTTCAGATCTACAGTTTTATATGATTTTGATTTTAAAATGTTTAGATGGGAGCTTTCTATGGTAATTTGGTTTTATTTTTTTTTCCCTTCTATGCATTGGTGTGAGATTCTCAAGTAGAATTTGATTGTATTCGTTTTTTCATGGCAATATTGGTTTTTTCGTGCTTTGAATGTGAGCTGTAGAAGCCTTTAAACTGGTGCAAATTCATATGGTTTCTGATGGTTATGTGTTCTGTTCTGCAGCATGGGCATGTTGGATTTATGCTATCATGTTACGATGCTGAACTTAGCTACGATCGCCGCACGGATTCCTTTCATGCAAGGTACGTAATTACTTTATTCATAGATGCATACCAACCATTTTTTTCCATCCAATCAATCATCGATTCGTGTGGTTTATCATGGTTTTGCATCAATAAGATTAGCCATGGGTCATGCTTCTTTAGGGTATGTTTGGACATGCCACTAAATTGCAGTTGGCAAGACTTCTGAGCCAACAAGGTAGGATTGGCATTTGGGGTGGTGGGGAAAATGGAATCGGCAAGTGGGTTTCCTTTTTCCTGCTCTTTCGTTCGAAATCACAAGTGATTCATGCAGGGAAAGGTCTCGATTCCTGATCATTTATTGCCTTTTGGCATTAGTCTATCATATCGGCTTTGGGAAGTTCCAACTAAAGATTTTTATTCATGTTAGGTAGAAGAAAGAAATATATGAGCAAACAGAAGAAATGATTCAATTCTCCGCATTCTCCATCAAAAAAAAAAAAAAAGAAGCTTAATTTTCTCTATGGCTTGGTCTACATCATCTTATATTTGGACACCTATTCATCTTAGATTTTTCTTCTAACAGGTACCCACCACATGGACGGCGGACGATAGTGATAGAGGAAGGAGTGCAGTGGGAGAGAATAAGACCACCGCCGGTTGACACGCCCGCACACGATCTTCACATCTCTGACTGTCTGAGCGATCTACGCCCTGGTGATCATATTGAGATTCAATGGAGAAGAAACAAAGAATTTCCTTATGGTATGTGTAGTTAAATTTGAACTCTTCTACTTTTTGTGAATTCTGCATTTTTAATCAAGATTGCGATGCAACAGCAAATTTGGCTTGTGAAGCACAGCTTGGTTATATGTCTAGTTCTTGTACTTTACAATTTCTGTAGTGGGTGGCTTTTTACTGTAGAATTTAAAAATAAGAAGAAAAAAAAAATTGTTATTGCTTTATGTGACGTTTGGATGCACCATTCAATTGAATCACGAAATTAGTTCAAGTGGAAATGGCCTAATTCCACTTACTTTCCTTAGGGCTTGTTTGGCAGCATGGATTCTAAATCCTGTGGAATCGAGTAGATAAATCAGCCTTGAGGTGGGAATGGAAAAAGGGTTCTTTTAGGGGATTTTGATTCCTCTGAGATCCAATTCACTCAAAAATCCTTGCTAAATCCCCACAAATCCCTTTGAATCCACACTGCCAAACGAACCTTTGGTATTCACATAGAAGGTTCCCTTCCAATCACACCTTGTTAGTTTTGAGTTGGGACTTGAAAAGAAAGAAACTCAATTTGAAGGAGACTTCCTCATTATGAATATACTTGAGAAGGTAGTTGCAACTTCAAGACTTTCATCTCTGCTGGATTAGTTATTTCAATTCAATTCATTAGTGCATCCAAACTCTGATTCAAGCCATGAAAAATTCTGGTATTTTCATGTGTATGTACAACTCGATGATTCTTGATATTTTTCGGCAGGTTGGTGGTATGGGGTGGTAGGTCACTTGGAGTCCTGCGACGGAAATGAACATCTCTGCCGATGTCATAACAGTGGTAAGAAATCCAAACAATGCCCTTTTGGTGATATTATCTGGATTCGTACATCTAGATATTTGGAATTGTAATAGGAAATTCTTTGGCTTCTTGTGCTGCTTGATATTTTCACTTGGTTTGTGTTGCATCCAAACCCTGCATCAGGTGGGCCCCCACCATGTGGATGACATCGCGCATAAATCAGGCCACTAAAACACATTGGTTGTGCTACTCATGTACAATGCAATGGATGGTACAAGAATTGCAAACAGTCTACATGTGTGGCATACATATGTGGCCTACATGATGAGTGGACAGGATGCTTTTGGTCCACAATTCAAACCGTAACCGATATGACTCTAAAATACAGAGTCGTACTGGTTGATCATTTAAACCATGGTGCCATTAATGAGAATGCTTCTGTTCACAGTAAAAACCACACAATTTCCACCACTAGCGGAAATATAAGGCTGTGTTTGGATTCACCATTGAATTGAATTACAATAATTAGGACAGTACATTGGAAGTGGCCAAATTGCAATTTCCTCAACTGTTCATTGTGAGGGACTCCACTCCCAATTGTAATTTCAAACAACCCTTCTGTGGGTGGGTCCAAACAGACCCTTAGCAAGCACAAGAAACTAGTCAGATTATTTAATGCTGTATGGACGCACTAGTGAAGTTTTGGATGGATTTTCTTCTCTCTCCACACAAAATCTGCTGCTACTCTCTTAAACTGTAGTTCAAAAACCCAAAAACTCGACTCTTCTTGACTCAATGTTCAGCCAGGTCAGGTTGACTCGATATTTAATAAATATAGTTAAAAAGTATTATCAATACGAGTAGATATCTAAAATAATAAGAAATAGTATACATAATTGACGCAGGGGAGGACGTGAGGTCGAGCACCGTCTTCCTCAAGAGGATAATTATTCCGAATCCACGGAACTTCTCTGGACTCCTCACTGAGATCGAATCTAGAAATAAATAAATAAAGAAATAGTATTAATGAATGAATAAATAAGTTACATTTTCCCTTTAAATAAGGGTACTAAGCAATGGAAAAGGAATCGAATCAAACTACAACTAAAACTCTAAAATTCGCGACTTACTATAAATAGTAAACTTACTATTTATAGGCGGTCGTGATGTCTCTTAGTGAAGGTTTTGGTAAAAATAGTAAGTGTCTATTTGGCTTCACCAAACCGTTCCCTAATTATTTAAGCTCTTTTCACGTTGGGCCAACTCCTAAAGCCCGACGGATGAAGAGTTATAAACAAACTAAAACTTACTTATTTATAGTAAAAACGAAATTGAAACGAGTGAAACGACCATCAAATCAGGGGTTTCTCGCAAGCGTCATGACGGCGTAATGTTGGGTTGGTTAACTAAAGTAGCTCGTTCTACCCCAAAATCATATATTTTTGTCGGCTAACTCATCCGGATTGTGAGATACGCGATTTAAGGTCGATGGTCCAGATCACTTTTTCGCCGGCCAGGGCCTTTTCGATCCATCTTTGCCATGTAATTGTCGCGACCCGCTCTACATCGATCTCCTCCACTTCAAAAGAACTCGTCCTCGAGTTATCATTATTGTTGGCTCATGATACTCGGTCAGTCCGCGACATTGAAAGTTCGTGAGATCGCCATATCATCCGGAAGATCAATAACATAAGCGTTGTCATTGATCTTTCTGGATGATTAATCGATCCAATCTTTTTATTCTTGACTTGTTGTACGTTAGGTCGGAAATCTTTATTGTGAGATGGACCATTACTTGGTCGCCCCACCTCGAACACTTTTTGTCGTGATGCATTCGCTTGCTCCTTATACCATGTAGCTTGTTGGACCTCGCATGAATGCCCATGATTTTGTCTGCCATATGTTCTGGCTGCCGATGCTCATGCACTGGGAGCTTGGGCAGAGGGACCAATCTAGTGTATGGCGAGGTACTCGTCGTAAAGTAAATAACTTTGGAACGGAGATTTTCTGTCGAGCGGTTCACCATGTTGTTGAATGCAAACTCCGCTGAGACAAGGCCAAATCCCCTTTGCGCTTTGTTTTTCTCCTGAAATACATCGAAGGAGGTTTCCCAATGTGCGATTCACAACCTCGGTTTGGCATTAGGTCGGTCGGAGCAAGGAGGTGGATTTCAGAAGGAAGGCGTGTATCGAATCGAGTCCACAAAGTCGCCAAAAGTGGCTTATGAACTTCGTGTCGCGGTCGAAGTAATAGTCTTGGGAAACCCGTGTAGGCACAATTTTCTACGAAGAATAAATTCGCGTGTGTTGCATCGAGAGTTTTCTTGCATGGAATAAAGTGCGCCATCTTGGAAAAACGATCTACTACCACGAACAGAATCCATGCCGCGTTGTGTTCGTGGGAGAGGCACAAAGTCGTAGATAAATCCTCCCAAGTGATGCAAGCGGTAATGGGGTGTAGAGGCCCGTATTATGAGATTGTCCCTTGGAAGTTTGACAAATATAACGGCGTTAACCGCCTTTCCCACATCACGTACCTAAGTGCGGCGCATGTATCGTTCTTCCACAAGAGCTTGCGTCTTGTCTCGCCAAGAGTGTCCATGAGGCCACCTCCATGTAGCTCTTGGATTATCGTTCCTTAGCGAACTCTTTGGGATACATAGTCGATTTCCCTTAAAAAGGAACCCGTCTTGTATATGTAAGTGGGTGACCTTCCGACATCTAACCCATGCGTCCTTGAAGTCATCGTCGTCGGCGTATATGTCTTTAGCGATCGAACCCTACAACTTCATTGCTCATAGTGACTAACAAAGCGCACGGCGACTCGGTAGCATCGGCTACTTTGTTCTGTTGCCACGACTTATGCTTTAGCACGAATGTGAATTCCAAAAATGAGATCCATCTAGATGCACACGGTTAATGTTAGCTTGACTATTAATAAACTTGAGGCTTGATGGTCAGTGTAAAATGAATTCCTTTGAATCAAATAATGTCGCCGATGTCGCAGTGCACTGGACCACCGCATGCACAACTCGATCTCATATGTAGACCACTTCTTGCGTGCATCACTAAGTTTCTCACTTGTAGAGAAGGCAACCGGCCTACCTTCTTGAGATAAAACTCCCCAATCCCGACATATGAGGCATCACATTCGACTTCAAACGGTTTGTGAAGTTGGAGTCTGAAGAAGGGGTCGTGGATAATCTGCTTGATTCGCCAAAGCTCTTGTCGGCCGTCGATCCACCGAAAGCGCCCTTTCTTCATGCAATCTACATTATCGGTGACAATCTTCTTGAAATTTTTCAGAACCGACGATAGAATGTCGCTAGTCCATGGAAACTTCGCGCCGTGAATATTTTTAGGAAGGCAAGCCATTCTCTCGATTGTCTTCACCTTTTCCTCATCCACTCGAATGCCCGTGGATGTAACCACAAAACCCGAAACAATAGGCTATCGGTCATGAAGCTACACTTTTTAAATTGAGTCTATTTATTTTGGTGAGCACTTGAAGGACCTTCTTGAGATGCTCCATATGGGTAGTTTTTCGTCTTGATTGTATATCAAAATATCATCAAAAAATAAACCACAACGAACATAATGAAAGGTTTCAGAACTTGGTTCATCAACCTCATGAATGTGCTAGGCGCATTAGAAAGACCGAAAGGCATGACCATCCATTAAATTACAATCCTTCCTTGGTCTTGAAGGCGTTTTCCACTCATCACTGGCCGTATTCGAATCGATGGTACGCTCCTTAAGTCGATTTAGAGAATATTTTTGCCTCTCTAGCATATCCAACATATCATCAACCGTGGTATAGGAAACTGTATTTTATGGTGATCTTGTTGATGGATTTGTCGACACACATGCGCCTATTGCCATCTTTCTTTGGAGTTAGCGAGTCTTTGGGTACAAAGACATGGGCTCATGCTTTCTCGAATAAGACCCTTACGGATCAGTTCCTCCACTTGTCCCTGCAGAATCGACTCATTCGGACTCATTCGATAATGAGGACAATTAGGTAAACTGGACCCAGGGACAAGGTCAATATGGTGTTGGATATCTCGCATGGGAAGGTCCTCGGTGCCGGATTTCTTGAAATTCATGTAACAAGGGCCTTAGTTTGTCGGGGATGATGGTAGGCTCGAATTCTTCCCTTTACAATTAATGCATAAGTCGTCTGTTTTTTGGATTCTTCCACGAAGTCCCGAATGGTTAAGAGAAAACGACCCTCCACTTTAGAAGTTTCGGTGGTTCTTTCCGGATCCATAGGGGCCAATATGGTCTTCAGGCCGTCCTTGACGAATATATATGTTATCTCGCCCTTTATGAGTGGCGTCACGGTCGGATTGCCGGGGGTCATTGAGTAGTATGTGACATGCTTCCATGTCAACCACATCGCATACTACTTCATCCTTATAATGTTTGCCAATTGAAAAAGATATGGTGCACCGATTCGATTACCTTTGTCTCGCCGACCTTCTTGATCCAACCGATTGTATATGGAGAGGGACGCTCTGTTTTCAATTGCAATTTTTCCACCATGATCTTGGATGCTCCCCTTGTCAATGATCACGTCACAAACCTTTCGATTCACCGTACATCTAGTGCGGAAGATGTTATCTAGTTGTGGATGCACTTCTTTTCTTGGCGCATATAATAGTCGCCTCACGATGAGCGACTCGCCATGATCTTGTTGAACCCAAACTGAATCATAATGTCTCATCCTCGATGGTATGCTCCCTGTTCTTCAATATCCGGATCTTCATAAGCGTTACAGCACCACCATCATTGATGGCGAGGTTTGCTACATCGGGGACAAGCATTTGATAGGTGGCAGGTTGGCCACAACGATAGCGCTTGTCGGGCCTTGGCAGAGCATAGGGATTCGGGATTCTAAGTCGATATGCCCCTTTGAGGTCTAGTCGATCTCGGTTCTCGGCGTAGGAGGTTGAGTACTGAGCTCCTACGGGCTCCTTCCCCCTGGGCTGTGCGGTTCCTGGGGTGGTTTTGCCATAGGGAATTGCAAGAGGATAGGTCCGTGTGTTAGGACGTTCAAGTTGCGCTCGCCCGAAGTAGCTAACTTGATCGCATCATTCATCGTCCAAACGGATGCATCTGGACCCGATCTGGATAGCCATACGTAACCCACCATTGAATCGGGCGACTTTTGCTGCGATTCGGTCTCGACTAAATCGTTACGCTATGCGCCGAGCAGTAAAATTCTTCTGCATATTCTCTCACCGACCGACTACCCATGCACAGTCTGATTTTGGTATTCTTTGGAATAATACCGATCGTAATCGCTAGGGAGGAATCGGGCACGTAGTAGTGCTTCAGTCACTTGCCAGGTGCGGATTGGTGCTTTCGTCACACTGGTTCGCGCGAGTTGCGGTTGTTCCCACCAAGTGAAGCTCCTCCTTTCGGAGCCACTGCTTGACCTTCTTCAAGGGATGTCCATATAGTCGAAAAATCGCTGGAAAGCCAATCGAGGAAATCCTCAATGTGTAGTTGGCCATTTAGGAATATCAAGCCGCATCTTAAATTCTCGATCCGTTCGATCTACTCGATCGGCGCCATGTCCGGGGTGTTGAAAAATTATGTCGTCGATCTCCTCCTCACCTTGGAGCCCGGTCCTCGGGCATGACCCTTGGATTTCATCAGGTACTATCCTGCGATCGGCCGATTACGAGTCTCAAAGAATTGGCGGTGGAGGATTACCACCAGAACACGGAGTTGCCCTAGGGTTTCGCAAGAGATTCGCTATGCGGTCCATGGAACCTGCGGCCCTTGCATGGCTTCTTGCCGATTCTCAGTTTGCTTGGAAAGCTTCCGCCGTTAAAGGAAAATTTCTGAGCACCGCCATGGGATTGTTGCCCAACCCGTCGTTAGAAGCCATCGACCAGGAGAAACCTCGCTTTGATACCAAGCCGACGTCGAGGGGAGGACGTGAGGTCAGCACCGTCTTCCTCAAGAGGATAATTATTCAATCACGGAACTTCTCTCGGACTCTCATTGAGAGACTTTTCGAATCCACGAGAAAAGAGAGAGAAAATAGAAATAAATTAAATAAATTCGAAATAGATTAATGAATGAATAAAAACGAGTTCACAACCCTTTAAATAAGGGTACTAAGCAATGGAAAAGGAATCAGAATCAAACTACAACTAAAACTCCTAAAATTAGCGACTTTATAAATAGTAAACTTACTATTTATGAGGCGGTCGTGATGTCTACTAGTGCTTATGAGTTTTTCGCCAAAAATAGTAAGTGTCCTATTTGGCTTCACCAAACCGTTCCCTAATTATTCTAAGCTCTTTTCACGTTGGGACGCTCCTAAAGCCCGACGGATGAAGAGTTATAAACAAACTAAAACTTACTATTTATAGTAAAAACGAAATTGAAACAGGAAACGACCATCAAATCAGGGGTTTCTCGCAATTCCAGCGTCGCAACCCGGGCGTAGCTGGGTTGGTTGGCTAAAGTAGCTCGTTCTACCCCAAAATCATATATTTTTCGTCGGCTAACTCATCCCGGATTGTGAGATACGCCTGATTTAAGGTCTGATGGTCCAGATCACTTCTTTCGCCGACCGGGCCTTTTCTGATCCATCTTTGCCATGTAATTGTCCGCGACCCGCTCTACATCAATAATATAAATAAATAAATACATTTTCATGATACATCAAGTTGGTTACTCGGTAAAAGACCGTCTCTACCTTTCAGGAAGGTTGTGGATTCGGTTGACTTCATTTGCGTGTACTTTTTTTTTATTAATATAAGTCGTGCATGCTCAGCGAGTGACTCAGCACTTGAGTTTCCAAGAGAGCATGCTTGAATCTTGCCAAGTCGACTCGGCCGAGTTTTGAGTTGAGTCAGTGAGTTTTAGAACTATGACTCAAACATGTAACAATAATCTCCATGTTTTATGGTGGTGGCAGATACTGTAATGTTGGAATTCAACCAGTACACACATGGATCGCGGTGGAGAAGAACGGCCGTAAATAGGAAGGATCATCGGGAAGAAGGAAACGAATCTGATGGTTTTTACGCTGGCATTAGGAAACTTCAGAGCAAGGAGGAGATCTCCATGTGGAAGCGGCTATGGCCAAAGGAAGTATTGGAATAGGCTTTTTAAAAGTCTCGCTGCTGTGAATCTTCTCTAAGCCTGTATCGTTGGGTGTTCCACAGTTCAATCAAACACTAGAGCTATCCAATTGCAGCTACTATATCAACCACATACCAATGAATTGTGCATTAGTATTTAGAGCAATAGAATGATTTAGGAGACCTAAATAGGCCTCGGTTTTAGTTGGGTCGATATGGAGGTCATGTATTTCTTTACGGCCAGTCTGTTTGATTTTATTTCGACCCGTGAAAAATCCCCACTTTTAGTTTTTTGGAATAAATGCAAATCCAATGTAACATATTACAATGTAACCAAGCTTCAAGGAACAAGATTATCTTTGCTTGTTACAGTGGGTTGTGCAAATGGACAACATCATCTCAAAGAGAAATGTCAGAAACAACTGCTGTATTGTAAGTTACCATAAACCCATTTCTAGCCACCAACATGTGACAGTGTAGAATATCCTATCCGTGGAAAAAGCGGCTTTCGTGATGATCACGCTACGAAAATCAGCTGTATTCAATCTTTGGGTGGAGCACATAATTATGCTATGTCATGCCATCGGCTGTTCATTGACATTGAAGTTGTGTCATGTATGTGTGGATTGGTGTGATTTTCATATCAGATGATCATCATGGTCTGGCCCACCTATTTCTATGATATTCCACGATTGTGATGTTGACGGGAAAAATGGTTTTATCATAACTTCTGATACAGCCATTGTATCTGATCCATAATTCAGAAACTGGAAGACTCGACTGTGTACTGTGACTCGACTGGATGTTTTGATAATTACCATAGTGGGAAAGAAGAAGAAGAAGAAGAAGATGTACTAAAATGAGAAATCAAAACAAAGCATTGCATGGTGCATCGGTGGTAGATCTTTCTTCTCACAGAGGAGGTGTCATTCTCTTCTTCTTTTAAAGCGAAAAAACAGTGGATTGGGCTAGTGACTCGGTCAAGTCAGGGCAAGTCGTATTGAGTTGACTGAGTTTTTGAGCCAACTCAATGAGTCTTGTCAAGACCCGATCAAGTCAGGCTCGTCAGCAAGTTTCTGAGAGACTTAGCTCGAAATCTAGCTGAGTCGAGTTGACTCAGCTGAGTTTTGAGTGGACTCAGTGAATTATCTGGAATGAGGAAGTCTTTTTTGGCATTTAGTGTGCATTTGGATGCTCAATTGAATAGAATTGCAATCCATTCAGTTCAATGAAGACCAAATAACCAAAAGGTGGGTTATAACCATTTTTTAGTTCATGATGACAATCAAACCCTTAATTGCAATTTCATCCATTTCAAGTCCCAAAATGATACTAATTTTGATTTGGGGGATACTCCAAATCACAATTTAGTGCGGTTTGGATGCTCAATTGAATTGAATTGCAATTCATGCAAATCATTAAAGATGAAATAACCAAAAAGTGGAGTGGTGACAATCAAACCCCTGATTGCAATTTTTTGCGTTTCTGGTCTGACTTGAAATGATGGTGATTGTGATTTTAGGGCCCACTCCCTCATCATGAATAAAGTGAGCCTAACCCCACCTTGGTCATGTACTCTGTCAAATTGAATTATTGTGATTTGATTCGATCCAAAACGCAACCTTACGAAGCAATAAAACTAAAACATTTGAATGATGAATCACAGATTTGTATGAAAATTTCAAGATAAGTAGATCTTGTGGCATTTTTCTCTTTTGGTTTCACTATGTTTTTAGATCAGATGAATGATAAAAACAGTCAGCTCCCCATCCAAACAACAGAGAGATAAACTGAACTGTTTGCAATTAAAAACCATCAGAATTCACCAATTTCTACTTAAATTGCTTCAAATTTATTGATGGGTTCAATTGGATTAGAATCAAGATCAAAGATATTCAAGAAAATACCAAAAAATTTTAAAAAAATTGGGGATGACCTGATGATTTATCAAATCATGAAGCAGACTAGGCCCAGAAACCCCATGGTCCAGCCCAACCCATTGACAACCTGATGAATTATCAGATCATGACCCATTACCGAATCCCGTAAGGGTCATTGGATAACAATGGTTCGGTATGACCTAGGGTTCAATTCGCCCGATTCGCTTATTAGCCAGGTTTAGGCCAGATAATGACCCCATTTAGATAAATGGGTTGGGCGTGGGTTTAGATCAATTGCCCACTCGACCCACTAATATAGCACATTAATGGGCCAGGCTATATGACCTGACCTAGCTCGACCCATAATCTGAAACAGAAAATACATATTATAGTTTGAACTAGGTTGGGTCGGTGATGTAGAGCGGGTCGCGGACAGTTTCATGGCCAAGATGGATCAGAAAAGGCCCGGTCGACGACAGAAGTGATCCGGACCGTCGGACCTTAGATCAGGCGTATCTCACAATCCGGAATGAGTTAGCTGACGTAAAATATATGATTTTGGGGTAGAACGAGCTACTTTAGCCAACCAACCCAGCTATGCAGGGTTGCGACGCCCGGAATTGCGAAAAACCCCTGGATCAATGGTCGTTTCCCTGCTTTAATTTCGTTTTTACTATAAATAGTAAGTTTTAGTTTGATTATAACTCTTCATCCGTCGGGCTTTAGGAGTTGCGCCCAACGTGAAAAGAGCTTAGAATAATTAGGAGAACGGTTTGGTGAAGCCAAATAGGACACTTACTATTTTTGGCCGAAAACCTTGTGCACTAGTAGACATCACGACCGTCTATAAATAGTAAGTTTACTATTTATAGTAAGTCGCGGATTCTAGGAGTTGTAGTTGTAGTTTGATTCTAATTTCTTTCCCATTGCTTGGTACCTCTATTTAAAGGGTTGTGAACTCGTTTTTATTCATCAATTAATCAGTTTCGAATTTTATTATAATTTATTTCTATTTTCTGCTTTCTTTCCTCGTGGATTCGAGGAGTCTCTGTGAGGAGTCCAGAGAAGCTCCGTGGATTCGGAGTATTTATCCTCATCACATTCATCCCTGCGTCAGTCAGGCTTCATAAACTTTAGGTCGGTCACGGGTCACTGGGTGATGGGTTGCAGGTTGGGTTGGGGCTAGAGCTAGGCATAGGATGACTCGGCTAGTTTAACTCGTTCAGATCCGACTCGACCCGAACTGAGTGGGTGAGTCGATCCGAACGGAGTAGACTTGGTCCAATCCAAACTTGAACGGAGTCGAATTCGAGTCACCCAGTAACCCGAAATCCAACTCAGTATTAACTCAACCCGAAAGCTAACTTGTGTGTATCCGAATGCTCAGCTGCGCACCAGTTAGCACTGAACTCCTGCTAACTTTTTTGAGAACTCATCATACCCGATGTGACTCCAAAATCTGAACGGTCCACGTGAAGTGGCACCTCATAAAACCTCCCTAGCCCAGTTTTTACTTTGATCCAAACTTTGGTGGGCCATGAAAAATGAAAACAGTTTCTTCCCTTGATTTGCATTTCTCTTTGCTATGGCCCACAAGAATTTTAGGTCAGGGTGAAGATTTGTCCCTTGGGATTTCATGGAATTTTAGGTCATGTGGTCACATCAATAGTACATGTGTATAAATTTTTCATTCCCGTGCATGAATTTTAACAAGGCAGACAATGGTTGGAATGGATTTCACAAACGAATCACCGTGGGGTCCACCCTCAACCGACTGTCTAAGTAAGCCGGCTATAGTGCGCATGAAGTCTCGTGCAGTACAGTTCGTAGGAGATCACTGCTCTATATATATAAGTGATGTATGTCGAATATCAACACCATGTATTTGATGGGTCCCCTTTAAATTATGGGATATCCTAAAAATCAGCCGTATACAAAACTCAGGTGGGCCAAAAAATCTAAAATCATGTGAAGACATGCCGAAACATATAAAAGCACTTGGTGGGGTCCACTTGAAATTTGGATGCATCTGAAACTTGGTCTAACCCCTCATTCAAGTGGGACACACATAATGGATGGGCTAGATTTGTGAACCACATCTCGATGGCCCCAACAAATGATTATGAATGTTTTAATGGAGGGTAACCCCTCTCAACTTTTGTATGTTGTGTGGCCCACACAAGTCACAGATTAACTTGATTTTTAGGCCTTAAGCCCACCATGGAATGTGCATCTAACTGATGAGGTAGATGTTCGAAACGCAACACATGGGGCCCACACAACTCGACCTCATGGGAAGTTTCCATGAGCTCAACCGCATGGAATATATATATATATATACACACACACACAAACGCTCACCTATGGACCAGTTCGTACGTACGAACTTTTTTGAGAACCCATCATACGTGATGGGGATCCAAAATCTGAACCGTTCATGTAAAGTAGCACCTCGTGAAACCTCCCAGGCCCAAATTTTACTTTGATCTAAAACTTTGATGGGCCATAAAAAATGAAAACAGTTTCCTCCCTTGATTTGCGTTTCTCTTTACTATGGCCCACCAAATTTTTAGATCGGGGTGAAAATTTATCACATGAGGTTTCATGGGATTCCGGATCACATGGACCATTTAGATTAGACACCCATGACACGTGTGCAAAGGTGCATAGGTGCGCAGGGGAGCATGACTCTCTCTCTCTCTCTCTCTCTCTCTCTCTATATATATATATATATATATATATATATATATATATATATATATTAGAGAGAGAGAGAGGAACACTCACTCATACTGCACCGGTTCGCACGTCATTACGTGCGAACCTTGCTATCAACCGTCAGATAAGGTCAAGGGTCTAGATAAAAGCGTGAGTTTGAAAGAGCGAGTTTTCTTTTCTCGCATGCCTCTTCATGATATTATCTAACTTTCCGAAAGATATGGCGAAAGCCTTTTTACATTAAATTCTTTCACGGGGATGTTAGCTGGGTCCCACCAAGATGTTAATGATAAATCCACACTGTCCAAACATTTTTAAAAATAATTCTATGGCATGAACCCAAAACTGAAGTAGATCAAAATCTCAAGTGGGCCACACTATTGATTGAATTCTCACCATTAAAAACTTCCTTGGGCTACCAAATTTTTGTATCAAGCTAATATTTATTTATTTTTTTTCCATCATCCAGGTCTGTATGATCTAATCTATAGGTTGGATGTCAAATAAATATCACAGTGGGCCCTAAAAAATATATAATGGTGAGAATCATATCACAACTGCTTCATGTGGTGTGGTCCACTTGAGATTTGGTTCTACTTCAGTTTTGGGATAATACCCTGAAATGATAAGAAAAAATGGATGGACGAAGTAAATTTCTCAAAAAACATCATGGTGGGCCCCACCTAGGCTTTCAGCACATGAAAGGCTTTCGTAAGAAATTCGCGATAGAAAAAACCTAGGTGAGAATTTACTGTGAAAGCCTTTCGTGCGCTGGAAACCTAAGTGAGACTCACCTTGATGTTTTTGAGAAATCCAATCCGTCCATCCATTTCATGAGATCATTTTAGGACATCTCTACAAAAATGAACCGAATCTAATACTCAAGGGGGCCGAAAACGTAAAGATTAAACTTACACAAGTTGAAATATTTATATGTTACAAAAGTTTTGAATCAGGATAATATTTGTGTTCTCAGCTAATCCCAGTAGGAATGATGTTATGAATGGTACAGGAAAATACCCAAGAGAAGGGTAAAAAAAACAATGATCAGCTTGGTCCAAAACTTTTATGGCTGCCAAAAAGTTTTGAATGGTCGATGCCCATTCAACACTGTTTCCTGTAATGTAGCCCACTTGAGATTGGGATATACCTAAGTTTTGATATCATACCATAAAATGATATATAAAAATAGATGAATGGAATGGATTAAACACAAACATCATGATGGGCCCACGGAGCACCGACCACCAGCCATTGGCATTGGCCGGCGGCAAGGGAGTAGCCGGTCCGTTTCCCTCACGGAGGCAATCGCGTGTGTCATCGGGGAGGCTAATTGGACACTTGGGTGAGGCACGCTACTAAGTGCTGTCACCAAGTTTTGTGGCCTACCATGATGTATATGTTGTATCCCCACTGTCCATACATTTGGAGAGATCATTTTAGGATATAGCCCAAAGAACGAGGTAGATCCAAGGCTGGGGTGGACCCCACACAGAAAACAGTGGTAAGAGTGACACCCACCGTTGAAACCTACAAAAGGTCCACCTTGATTTTTATTTGAGATCCAATCTGTTCATGTGTTAACGCAGACACGAAGGAAGTGAAAACACAAATATTAGCATTATAGAAAACTTTTGTGGGCCTTAAAACTTTTTAATGGTGGGCGTTACTCTCCCCACTATTTTATGTGGTGGGGTCCGATCTGACTCATTCTTTGGATCATGCCTTAATATGATCTCTCCAAATGGATGGACAGTGTAGATACAAAACATACATCACGAGTGTAGCGGAAGCGGATTGCGTACTGAGTAACTCAGTGGGCTTGGTGTACGGAGTAAATTCTGTGGGGTTCGCCATGATCTATGTATTTTATCCACTCCGTCCATCTATTTTATTAGATAATTTTATGAAATGGGTCCAAAATTAAAGGATATCCAAAGCTCAATTGCACCACACCATATGAAACAGTGTGAATTGAACTTGTACCGTTGCAAAATTCTTGAGTGTCACAGAATTTTTGTATTAAGCTTATATTTGTTTTTTTTTCCTTCATCCATGTCTTTGTGATATTATTAACAGCTTGGATAACAAATAGACATCACTGTAGGGCCTAGGAAGGTTTCAACGGTGGAAATCATTATTCTTACTGTTTCCTGTCTTATGATCCACTTGAGAGTTGTATATGCTTCAACTTTGGGCTCAACCTCTTAAATGAGCTGAAAAAACGTATGGACGGTGTGGATAAGCCACTTATTTTCACGGTGGGCCCAACTGAGTTTACTCAGTACGATAAGAGCAAACGGAGTAACTCAGTATGCAATCTGATCCCGAGTGTAGCCCGCAGAACTTAGTGACGTCACTTCACCAGGCAGTCTTGCTGCTCAACCTGTCATAGTTAAACAGCGCACGTTGTGGGACGGAAGCGGATGGCGTACTGAGTAAACTCTGTGGGATCCACTGTGATTTATCTGTTTGATCCACACCTTCCATCCATTTTAAAAGTTAATTTCATTTTCATATACAATAAATAAAGTATATCCAAAGATCAAATAGACCACACCACACAGGAAATAGTGTAAATTGAGTGTCTACCATTGAAAATTTCCAGGGGGCCTTCGAAGTTTTGGATCAAGCTGATATTTCTTCCTTACCTTCATTCAAGTCTTTTATATCTTATGAACATGTTGGATGACAAATAAATATCACCGTGGGCACTAGAAATATTTTAACGGTCAAAATCATTATTCCCACTGTTTCCATTGGTATGGTTCACTTCAGCTTGTATATGCTTCAATTTTAGGCTCAACTTATAAAAATAGCTGAAACATCGTATGAACCGATTGGATAAACCGTATACATTCAAGGTGGGCCCAACTAAGTTTACTTAGTACGGTAAAAGCATACCGAGTAACTTAGTAAGCAATCCTATTTCGCGTGGGAAGCAGATTGCGTCCTACATCTGCCCGTCTCTGGGAACAAGGGGAGCTTTGAGTGGCACCATTTTTTCGTCATTTTAAGCTATTAACCCAAAAATATGACAAATCCAAGACAGACGTGGGCTACACAATGGGGATTAAACCCTTACCATTGAAAAATTCATGGGACGAAGAACGTGAAAAGCGATATTGCGTTTTTCATCCAGATCTATGTAACTTTATGAATAGGTTGGATGACAAATATAAATCACGGTGGGCCGTAGAAAATTTCCAACTGTGAGAATTATCATCAATGTGGTTTTTTTTACATGGATTTCCTTTGAAAGCTTTTCTTGTGCTAAAAACCTAGGTGTAGCCTACCATAATATTTTTTGAGAAATCTACCCTGTCCATCTGTTTTTTCTTAACATTCCAGGGCATTATACCAAAACTGAGGTAGATCCAAATCTCAAGTGAACTACACCACAAGAAGCAGCGGTGATAATGATTCTCATCGTTAAATATTTTTTAGAGCCCACTGTGATATTTATTTGACATCCAACCTATAGATTAGGTCATACAGACTTGGATGATGGAAAAAAAAACAAATATTAGCTTGATCCAAAATTTTGATAGCTTGAGAAGTTTTTAATGGTGAGAGTTCAATCAACACTGTGTGGCCCACTTGAGATTTTGATCTTCCTCAGTTTTGGGTTTATAGCATAAAATTATTTTTAAAAATGTATGAACGGCGTGGATTTATCATTAACACCTTGATGAGACCCAACTGGCATCCCAGCGGAAGAATTTCATGCGAAAAGGCTTCCGCCACATTATTCGAAGAGGTAGAAAATATGGTGAAGAGACATATAAGAGAAAGAAACTCGCTCTTTCAAACTCGCGCTAAGAGCACTTTCATTCAGACCATCGACCTTATCTGAGGGTTCCTCTATATATATATATATATATATATATATATATATATATATATATATATATATATATATATATAGAGAGAGAGAGAGTCGGTCTCCTGCGCACTGTACTGCATGAGATATTTTACGCACCAACCAACACAAGTAAAAAGGATGGGCTGAGATTAGGCCCCACCATGATGCGTTCATGAAATCCACCCCAATCATTAAGTCTGTGATAGAAATTTAGTAGTATATCTT
Organism: Magnolia changhungtana; assembly: GCA_030180095.1. Taxonomy (NCBI): domain Eukaryota; kingdom Viridiplantae; phylum Streptophyta; class Magnoliopsida; order Magnoliales; family Magnoliaceae; genus Magnolia; species Magnolia changhungtana. The sequence continues at coordinate 458,348 of JASAUF010000319.1, forward strand.
AAAAATTAGGTAGATTCGTGATTCATATCAGTCACACCAAGTGAAACCGTTTGAATAGTTGGCATTCCGTACACTGTTTTTGCTCATGTGGCCCACCAATATTATAAATGTGGCCGATATTTTACACTTATGACTAAATTATTATTACACACATTATGGATGGAGCGGATTCAAATAAACACCAAGGTGGGCCAACCCCTAGCCGACTCAGTAGTGGTTGGGATGAGTCAGAGACATGGATTGCATGCCGACCTTGTTAGTAGCTAACAACCTTGCTAGTTGTTGGTGCTAGTGGGCCAAATGATGATGTATATATTTAATCCAAGCTGTCCATCCATTTTTCTAGCTCAATTTATGGTATGATCCCAAAAATGCATAAGATCCGAATTTAAAGTGGACCGCATCACATGAAAATAGTGGTGATTAAACGGATTAAATGCCCATCATTAAAAAAATTTAGGTATAGTTTATCTGCAATCTAACCTATTGATTAGGTCATAAAGACTTGGATGAAGTAAAAACACAAATATTAGCTTGACCCAAAGCTTACTTTAGCTCAAAGAATTTTCAATGGTTGGCTTTCCAGCAATCTTTCTTATGGCATGGTCCACTTGATATTTGGATCTGACTCATTTTTTTTGGAACATGCCATACATTAGCTGGAAAAATAGATGGACGGCTTGGATTAAACACATACATCACTGTTGGGCCAACTAGCACCAACCAGCTGTTGGGTGGCGATCACGACTAACAACCTGGGACAACGTCCCTGGGTCAAATGGAGGTGGGCCCACCTTGACATGTATGTAAAATCCACTCCAACCATAATGGGTCAATATGCTAATTAGGGGTATTGATCCAACATTAGCCACATCTATAATTCTAGTGGGCCACATGAGTGGAAGCCGTGTAAGGAACACCCACTATCAAAATCACTTCACTTGGTGTGATCAACATAAATTAGGTATCAGGTCTAATGTTTGGTCTCCATGAATTAACCTCTACGATGCAATTAATGGATGGAATGGATTGGTAAGCCCTGTAAAAATTCAAAGGTAGGCTCTTTCTCTCTTATTATTTTTTATTTTGTGGCCTAGTAAATCACAAATTAGCCATATTGTTTTAACCCTACGGTTCAATTGATATCATGGACTGATTTGTCGGAATGGATCACAGGAAAATATTATTATGAGGCTCACAACACACTTGTTTAAGTTGGCCTGACCGGTGGTAATTTGGTGCGCAAAAGTTCTCCTGCGGTACAGTGCGCAGGAGACCATTACTATATATATATATATATATATATATATATATATATATATATATATATATATATATATATATGGGAAAAGGTACTATGCGCTCGAGCAAAGCGGTCGTCCATGAGGTCGAGTGGGGTGGGCCCCACCGTAATTCCTTTCGAAGATCCACACCGTCCACCGGATGTACCGCTCCAAGTGGGACCCACACGGTGGAAATCGACCATCCACGGAACTCGGGTGGGCCATACCTTCGAAAACATAAGTATACACGTGAAAACATGTAAAATCACTTGGTGGGGCCCACCGAGATGTGGATACCACCGAAAATTGGTTTAAAATTACATCCAAGTGGGACACACATGATGGACGGTGTTGATCATCAAAAACGTCTCAAAAGGGGGCCACAAGTGGTTTTGAATGTTTGAATGGTGCACGGCCCCTCTCCACTTACTGGGACGTGGTGTGGCCCACAAAAGTCTCGGATGGACATGATTTTCGGCGTGTGGGCCGTCCAAGGATGGTGCATCCGGCGAGGGGATAGATGTTCGAACGGCATCACGGTGGGGCCCACCCGGCTCGACCTCATGGAGACCGCTTTACGCTCGAGCGCATAGTACTTTTCCTATATATATATATTATATATATATATATATATATATATATATATATATATATATATATATATATATATATATATAAGCCCTATATTTGATGTTTCTTATCTAAGATGTCGTGTAGCTGATAGAGAGGCTGTAATGCTGGCAGGTGCACCTAGGTTTTAAATTGTGATCTCAGCTCATTGATGGCCATCACACCTGACCTAATTCGGTGCTGACTCGACCCAACTCGGTACTTGTGATCGGGTTGGATTCGGTCCGGATTAGTTCAAGACAGACCCGAACTCAGGCATGCTGGACTCGGTACTAAGTCATGTCAAGTTCGGATCAGGCCTATTTCAAAACCGGATTGAATCTGGTCAGCCTTAACTCAGTCCGACTCGACTAGATGCCCAGCTCTAGTTGGGGCTAGGTTTATTGACCTGTTTACTGGGTGAGCTTGGGCTGACCCAACCCTGGCCAAACGTAACCTCAGCTGTAGCAGCCCCGCAACCATACCAAAGAATTTTTATTTTTTTTAAAGAGAGAGAGAGAGAGAGAGAAAGAGAGAGGGAGAGAGAATTTTTCTTGAGCATGGATTGATGATTGAACTGAGTCAGATGTGACTCACCCAAGTCAACTCAGCATCAGACAAGTCAGATTCATTTTAGCACCACAATTTAATGGTGAAAATAAGCACCACGTGGTAGAGTTGTCTCCAACTCCGCTAAATCATCCCAGGCTTGGCTGACTCAACTCCGAAACAGATGAGTCGGCTGAGTTGGCAGGCCTAACTCACCAGTGTATTCTAAGGAGAAGCACTTTGATGCTCTGAAAGGGAGTGATAGATGATACGCAGGCATTCCATTCTCGGCAGACAAATAAGTCAGAATAAAGTGCCAAAATTATAGGTCTTGTTTAGATGTATTAACCAAAATTTAAGCTTGTTATCTAGGTATTAGATTGATAGACATTTATTGGACAGTATAAAATAAAAAAGATCTAATTGTGCTATTTCAACAAAAATTGTCCACAAATTAGATATTAGAATCATTTAACCAATACAATTTTGGGACCATCACTTAGGGCCTATTTGGATACCACCAAATAAGTTAGGGCCCGTTTGGACGAGTGGATTGGAAGGGATTGCCATGGCTTTGGATGGATTGCACACATCCCAAGGCTCTTTAAGAGTTGTCAGTAGATTGTCCCTAATCCCATGAACTTCCTGGATCCCATGCCCATTACCTGTGCGTGTTTGGATAGTCAGGGTAATCCAAGGTTGGCAACAACCCATCCTGTTTGGACTGGCATGGGATTAGGCTTCAATCCCATTCGAAGCAGGATAACACACCGTTAATAGCTGTTTGGAATTGGCAAAGAGCATCCAGCTGTTTCATGACCCTCGTCACTTTTTATCCCTACAGGGGATTTCGTACAGCAACCCCACTGTGGGGTCCACCATGATGCATGCATGGTACCCACTCCGTCCATCCTTTGTAGCAGTTATAGTTGGGTTTTCTGACAAATTATTTGCCAAAAAACCATTAACTTGGGTCCAACCTCCATGTACGGATTGTATATCACCGTCATCCATCGGTTTTGGCAGATCATTTTATAGCATGGGTCCAAAAGTGAAGCAACTCCAAATCTCTGGTGCACCACACCACAGGAAATAGTCGTTGAACGCTAACCAGGTGGAAATGGGTATAATGTTTATTTGTCATCCAACCTATTGCTAAGTTCATATACACCTGGATGTATCAGCCTGATCCTTTGTGCGTCGTCAGCCACAAAGTTTTTAACGGTCAGTGACCACTGTTTTCTGCGGTGTGGTCGAGCCGAAATTTTTATCTACTTTATTTGAGGAAGTTCAAATGGAAATAAACCGATACCATTAGAAATTTCAGGTGGTCCGTAGAAGTAAAATACCAAGTATGATATGATTTTTATTTTTATTTTTCCTTTATACATGGTAATTTTATTCTACGACCATTTGGCCAAAAAATAATTATCAGAATAGTCCTAATTAATGGTTTCAGCGATGGAGATCATTATTCCGTGTTGTGGACTAAGTTATGGTCCACATGATCAAAATTCCAGCGGTGCAGATCATTATCCCATCATCCCGCCTATTTGATGTTTTCCATTCAATAATTAACATGCAAAAAATCTGGTGATGAGTCTAAACAGAGTTAACTCAGTACGGTAGCGTACTGTTTAAGCCAACAACGTTAAAAAACAAAAGGCAGAAGCGAAAAAAAACATAATGTGTGATCCCCAATAATACAACACCAACAATTTCTAAAATTTAAGAATTATAAGCAACGAAAAGAAAACAACCAACACGCCAACCAAAAGGGCCACGAGTTTCTCGCTGTCCAATAGCCCAAGATCGTCAATCGACGTTGCCCTCTCCACCATAACCGTTCTTGGTTGGGTCATTTGTCGGATTAAGGAGGTGGTCGCGTGATGGATGTCCATCTCAGCAGATACAGCAGCAACCTGATGAATAAGAAAATCTGTAACAGGTCTGGACGGTTCCCTAGCTAATCCGAAATAACTATCTCAGCAAGCCACAACCTCTTTCCAATTCTTAAAGGCCCTATGTCTGCCCCCATTGAATCCCTCCACTTCGACTCGTGCATCGTCCCATGTGACATTTATACCTGGATGACGACCAACTAGGACAACATAATACTTCTCTTTGCCCATCTGCATTCAACTGCAGAGGGTTAGCGACGACAAATAAGTTAAAAGAACGGATTATGGTAGCAAGAGATTGCTATGAAGAAACATAAGAAATCGTAATACGAAATATTTACCCTGAACGAGAATAGGGTCGTCCTACGTACCATCCTCTAGTAAATCAAGTGTGTGCTCCGTTCTAGATTAACATGCGTAATGCATGCATTTTGGTAGATATACGAAAAGACAAGTACCAAATTATCTTATGTAGTTATAATCACAAAAGTCATAGTGGTAATGATAATCCCAGAAAATCAGCACATCAAAGTCCAAAATAGCAGGAAAAAAAAATAAAAAACGTCCAAAAAAAAATGTAAACCAAACACACCAACAGTAGAAAGTTATTACATGCCCAAATAAGAAGAAACCAAAAGAAACCCAATGACCACACACTGTCAGACAGATCCAACACCTCCATCACTGAAGTGATCACGGAGTATCTTCTTTAACCATTCCATTCAGCGCTCGGGTCGGAGATTGACAAAGAACGATGCCAGTGACTTGTCACTACTCAGGATCCGACCAACTTTGAGAAATTCTAAGTTGGTCAGGCCTTTCACCTCTTCTAGCACATCAAGTACCTTACCTGTGCGATTGACCTCTTTGCCAAGGCCAAATTTCATCATTGAGTCAGCAACAGTCTGTAGAGAGGTCCCCAGTACATCACAGGGACGAGGAGGGCGTGATCGTTTTCGTGTTCCTGTCCCTCCTCGGGTATTATCGGAATCAGGAGTGCGAGTAGGAGTGCTGCGGGAGTCATGATGTCCCATCGCAGGACTATCCGATGGTAATGGAATGGTCCCTGTGGACTCTGTCACATAATCCTCTGATAGGTCAATCGTATCATCCATATCATCAACCTCATTAAATGCTTCATTAAGATCTCGCTGAAGACGAGAAGATGATGCTGATGTCACCATACTCCTACTTCCTTGCAAATAGTGTCCCGTGGCTTGGTCAGATCCACAAATCACTGCAAGGTCATCCATCCTTTCGATGCGTTTCCCACGGAGTCGTTCAGCACGTGGGTGAGACTGCCAGATGAATAAGACAATTGTAATTAAGGACTAAAACTATATACAAATGTATGATGGGATGTTAAAAATAGATAACACTTACCCTAAGATACTCCTCCTAGACTTCATCTGGAGCCGTGACCACCATCCTCTCATTGTCTCAACCAAACCCAGTCGCCGCCAGCATGTCTTTCACTGCATTATACTCTCTTTTATAATATCCCAACCGATTCGAAACGTTTTGCCACTGGACGCTACGCTAATATGTTTCGTTACTGCCTCGACCACAATTTGGTACGCTTCCCGCTTGAAACCGTTATCAACTCTACGCCCTAATGCGACCTGTTCAATAAATGTGTCAAACAGAATCTGATCCATAGCGGTAGTCCATTTGATCTTCGGGGCTCGGGATAGAGGCTCTGCTAGAGATTTCACCGTCTTCTCACGCGGGGAACTTCGAGTGGGCACCGGCGTTGTTTTTACAGGTGATTGGATCGGTGTTGCTGTAACAGCAAAGGAGTCTGCCATTTCACTTGAATATGGAGTATGTATTATATTTTACCAATATCAATCATCATCGTGAAAACAACAACTATTAACATATACTAACACAGTATAAATTTATTGATCATTATCAGCAACCAACAAATTACCCAGTATGTAACTGGGTGATTACAAGTCCAAAAATGGGTGAAGTTATCTAAACCTGAAATATACTATAACCAACTACTATAATGAAAATGAAATAGGGGGTATTGACTATCGACTCCTACTATTGTGCTGAGCATCTACCCACATTCTGGCTGCAATGTCATCGCGCACTCGATTCCAAGCATATTTTTCACGCTGAGTTACTCGAATAGACCATTAACGCTCATCATTAGTTGATACCTCTACAGGCGTTGGGATAGCCACCCCATCGGCAATAGATACACCAACAAAATCGGTCTCCAGTCGAGACTCATTTTCGATACGTATATACTTGTAGAGGACACAGCAAGCTATCACAATCTGGACTTGTGTTTGAAATTCGTACTGCATAACACTCTTCAATATCGAAAATCTGCCTTTCGAAACACTAAAACAATGCTTAATTGCATTGCGTAGTTGTGCGTGTCGATAATTAAATAGCTCCTTCAGGTTCGCAGATGCTCTCCCAGTTCGATACTCCGGTAGATGATATCGAACGCCTGGATATAGAACTATAAAACCCGGTGAATGAGAGTATCCAGCGTCGACAACGTAATATTTTTCTACACATTCGAATCATAGTTTTATTAAGTGAATAACCAGATGCAGTCATAGTTATGAATTGGATTGACACTGTTTTAATAAATAAGCAGTACCGTTTGGGACAAGTAAGGGATCATCTGATCGGGTCATTGTGTTGTGTAGCACCCTCGCATCCGAAGCAGAACCCTCCCAACCGACCAACACATGTAAATTTCATATCGAATGAGCATGCTGTCAGGACATTCTGGGAGATGACCCCTTTACGATTGCGAAAACTCGCCTGGTCAACCGCCAGAACATGTGTGGGAATGTGTGTTCCGTCAATTGCACCAACGCAATCCTAAACCAAAAGAATCACTTATCATCAAAGGACCGCACGTCAGGCAGAAGTGAAAATTACAGGCTTAGAAAATAAACATATTGGAAAATTACCTGAAAGTAAGCGGACCAATTTAGATTTGTTTGGATCTCTGAAGGTGTCTTTGTTCCGGCTGGTTTAACTAAGTCGGGGTACAGTGATACAATTGCCTGTAGAACACGGTAAAAGTGTCGACTGACAGTCTCTTTTGATCGAATAAATCTATGACCTAAAATCCGGTTGCGAACATTGTGCCCCAACGTGTGTAGGAAAATAACTACTTGTTCTTCAAGACTAACATTACGAGTATCACGGAGCCGTGTCTTCTTGCGTATCAGCGTACATAGTTCAAAAAATGAATCTCGATTCATCTTAAGTTGATCTACACAATCTCCATCGCTAGCCCGAATAATGGAATTGATGAACCTTGCTCACTCATCATCCCCATGACGCGTTGGCTGTTTGAACATGTATGAGCGACAATATTCCCCAATAGCCTGTACACACGCTGACACTGCTTGAAAGACAATTACCCCCTCCATCTCATCCTCATCTGAGGAATCCATCGTCAACTGATGACCTACACTCTCTGATTCCATATTTCACATACATCACTGTTCTGTACGTAAGAATGTAATCAAATGTGTGTGTGTGTATACATACATATATATATATATATATATATATATATATATACATCCATACATCTGCTATTAGGTTAAAAGACCAGCCGAACAGATTTCAGAAATATTAGCTTCACACGACCTTAACACAACTTTGGATAAAAGCTGTTCTGTACAGGAGAGAATATCACAAAATACTAGACTTTTTAAACTTTGAGAATTTTTTTTAAAGGCTGCTTCAAACTTCACAGTGGAAATAATGAGTTCCATCAGGTTGACCCATTACGAGTATATGTGATTTATCAACACCCTCCAACTGATTTTCCATCATAGTTTATGCGATGAGCCCAATTCATGAAGCTTTAAAATATCTCAATTGGACCATACTACAGGTAACAGTGGAAATAATGAGTTCCAACAGGCCACCTGATTTATAAAATAATATCATATCCAATTCAAAATATTAAAAAACCCGATTTAAAAACAAACACAAAAAAGGCCTAAATTTGCAATTGGATGCATTGAAGAGTATTTGCACAAATGTGCCCCACCCCATTAATCATTTCCTATTGGGCCTAAATTTTCTGCAGGGGGCAGCCTTTTTCGGCAGGGGGGCAACTTTTTTATCTTGGTTATGGCCCATCTAATGGGGTTCCAAAGGAACTTAGATGAACTTGTGCCACACGTATGGAAATTGAATCGCATAATATATATATATATAGATAGATAGATAGAGAGAGAGAGAGATATTTCTTTAATCGTATATTAGCTATTAATGCTCTCCATTTTTTTTTTTTGACCATTGTTGTTCAAGGTTAGGAGTACATTAAGGCAGGAGCACTCCAAAATCAGCAGGCTAGGAGTACATTAACGCAGGATCACTCCAAAATGGGCAGGAGTGTTAGATGGTAATGGAATGGTCATACCTGATGTTAACAGATTGTAATCTTTTCCGCTACAAACTCCACAACAGACTTGTCATTATGTCCCAATTAGTGCAGCGTTAAAAAAGGTGGCTACCCAATTATCAAAATAATATCCGAGCCAATTCAGGAAAAAGGAAAAATGCAGGAAAGCTGAAATATAAATTCAGTTTTCGAATGAAAATTCTATCTAATACAGACATTAACTGCAATATAATATTTGCCTTCTGTATGCAGATTGAAGAAAAATCGTATGAAAAGAAAACTGCTCTTCACAGATAGTCAGAGAACCCAAACTTTGGTTAAGAAGAAATTACATCATGGTATAAAAAACTAGATATTCATGAAGAACAGCCCAGGCTAAGTTCAGAGAAAGTACTATAGTATAACAGCTGCCACCTTCATGCATATTGAATCGGAACCCATATAACAAAAAGTTCACTCATATTCAATAACCAATCTGTTGGTAAGATGAAATACTAGATAATATAGAAAACCCGATATTCATGAAGAACAATCCAAGCCAATTTCAAAGACAATCAGAGAACCCAACCATTGCTTGAAATGAGATTGTCAGGGAATCATAAAATCAGAAATTCGTGTAGGAGTTAAACAGAAATTCTGTGCAGGAGTTATCGACGGCTCAATGCTTATGTCTACGTGAGCTTTCTATATATTCACGTCCAGATTTAAACAGCTCAACTCATTGTCCACCAATAAATTGATGGTGGAAAATAAAATTGATAGTATCTTCATTTCACAGGTGGCAGATTGGTGGACATTCGATGGATCGTTGAAAAAGAAATTAAAAAAATAAATAAAAGTCAATGGCCAGAGTCAATCATAGAAGGTCCATTAATCAGATGTTAAAAACGTTAAAATGGATATGATTTTGTAGCACAACCTATGTACAACAGGTCTTTGAATTTGGACCTGTTTTTATTTTCAGTTCATGTATGCAATACCTGAGTATATGCATATGAACCACCGCACTCTACCAGAGTATCAAATAACTCCCTTTCCACATTTTCTAACGGGAATCTCATGGGACCAAACTAAAATTCCACATAAGTTAGAGAGAGAAAAAATAATGAAGATTGCATGGTCAAGATCTTCTAATTTGGAAGACTTTTTGGGAATGTCCTGTCTAGGGTGAGGTCCACCAATCTGCCCACATAGTACCAACTTAGGGCCTAAGGACACAGGCACTTGCCCTTCGGTGTAGGAGGATGTAACTCCTGCAGTGAAGTTTGTTGGGCATGGTGTGTGGAACATCAATTTCAATATTAAATACTAGAGTATAAGAGCTAATTCCTATATGCATAATGAAGCATAAACCATTTTTTCACAGTTATCAAATGGCATGATAAAAGATATTGAATTAAAACAGATCTTAATATGGGAAAATAGTAGAGTATATAACTTTGCCACCTTCATGCATATTGAATCAGAACGCATATAACAAAAGGTTCACTCACATTCAATAACCAAACAGGGAAGTAAGATTAAATACTAGATAATATAGAAAACCAGATATTCATGAAGAACAGTCCAAGCCAAAATCAAAGATAGTCAGAGAACCCAAACATTGGGTAAGATGAGATTTCCAGGGCATCCAACAAGCAGAAAACTCGTGAGCAATGTTTGCACATCTATACAGAACATGCAGTAGAACAGACGCTGACTCAAAACAGAATGACACAGTATATGAAAGATGGCATGAGAGCAGATGTTCGTCATCCAACCCGTTCATTACGTGGGCCCCTCCCTGAAGTGGGCCCCCTCCAAATATCAAGCCGATCTGACGCTTAGGTGGCCCACATCATAGGAAACGACGGTGATTGTACGGCTACCATTGAAACCCTTTTGTGGGCCACAGAAGTTTTGGATCAAGATGAAATTTATTTTTCCTATTCAGTCAGGTCCGTGCGACCTTATCAACCGTTTGGATTGCAAATAGACATTATGGTGTGCCCCACGTGGGACCCATAATGATTTATGTGTTTTATTCCCACCGTCTAGGCGAACAGTGGAGCCCACAGTGATATTTGTGTTTTATTTGCCACCGTCCAGTGGTGTGGACGGTGGAACCTATAATGATGTATGTGTTTTATTCATACTGTCTAATTAGTGTGGACCCACCATGATGAATGTGCTGCATCTAAATCATCCAACCATTTGGCCAGCTTGTCCTTCAAGCTTGAGACAAAAAAAAATGGGGCAGATCTAAGATCAAGTGGACCATAGCAAAAAGTAGTGGGGTTTGAGTGTCTGTCATTAAAGACTTTTGTTTCACATAAGTTTTGGATCATTAGGAACTTTGTTTCCTCTTAATCTAGGGCTGTGTGACCTTATGGCCAGATTGGATAGAAAATAAATGTTACGGTGGGCCTTGAGAATTTTAATGGTGGAAATCATTGTTACCACTGTTATTTGGAGTGCGGTCCAGTTGATCTTTTGAGATGATTTATGTATATATATATATTATATACATATTGATGTATTTGGGGCCCAGCTGGTGTGGCCCATTTGATATACATAAGGCCCATGTGATTAGGCCCATTCTATGTTTTGTGGCCCGTTGTTGAGGCCCACTTTGATATATATGAGGCCCATGTTACGAGGTCCATTGTGATGTTTTCAAAGGCCTAGGGGTTATGGCCCATTGCAATGTACATAAGGCCCATTGATGTGGCCCACTTGATTTATATAAGGCCCATATGAGGCGGCCCATTTGATGTATCTAAGGCCTATGGGTTGAAGCCCAATGAGATGTATATAGGTCCATCGCAATGTGTGATTCCCTATGGTTTGTGTAATGATATTTTATGGCGGGCCATGCCTTAGGAGCAATGTTGGTTTGACGTCCACATTGTAAGAATAGTGTTGCTTTAATGTCCGCATTATAAATCTCCCTAGGGCCCATTGATAGGCCCATACTGGTTATGTGTAGGCCGTCTAGGCCCATCTTCGGTGTAAGGATAGTTCATTACTCTATAACATACTTAGTACACTTCCATGATTCATGCGCATACGCATCATATGTATGCTTGATATGAGGAATGTTTGATCATAGCATAAGTCATTGGGCTGAGACATTTATAGGACTCCTTATGAGACAGAGTGCCCCACATGAGCGCATGGTATATGCGAGATTACTGCATGACTGACGGTGTGACTCATGCATTTTACATTGTGTGTCGTGATTCACTGCACGCCCTAGCGACATCGGGGTCGTGGCCTCCACAGGCACATCATGGATGGTCGTATCGGATACTGAAAATATTGGCTCTAGCATTGTGGACACTTAGGATGTCCTTGGGTGAAAATTTCAGAACCTTTTTGGTACCAGGAGATGCTTCAACGTGTAGACCGAGTGGATACACGAGCGCGCGAGTGCCGAATACCAGTAGGCCGCGTATCCCACTGTGTCGTGGTCGGTTGGAAGGGGGTGTGACCTTATCCACCCAAGTGAGGGGGCTATAAGCTAAGCTGAGTTTGACCAGCTCGCAAATGAGTCCACTATCGACGAGTCAGGTAGGTATTGCAGACTACTGGTCAGGTGGATAGTGTGGTCTCTTCCACTTGCTTGACTGTGCAGCTAGGGAGGGGGCAGTAAGTGTGAGGTGTATTAGACCCCGGTGATATCTAAAGAAGAACCGTACTGATATATGTACTTGATGAGTACTGGCACGTTTGCTTTGCATCTCACATATGATATTTGGCTACATAGGCCTCGCATCGCATGGCCTTGGTATGGCTAATAGCATTTATGCCTTACATTACATAGTTTTGGTATAGCTGATAGCATTCATGGACTTACCCGCATACTTCTGCATTACTTTGATATTGTATACTTGGCACTCACCTTATACACACTTTCACCACCCTCTAAGCTTTCTATAAGCTTATACACGATAGATGCGTACAGGTGACGTTAGGTTACAGTAGCGTTGAGCTTAGAGCGTGCAACCGAGCTTCTGAAGTTTCTGTTACTTTCGTTATACTGTATTTTGATGGGTTTTTTTGACCCGTCGTCCTTTCGCAACTAGGATGTGCAAGTCCTTTCGCAACTAGGATGCGGAAAGGAGTTTTCTAAAACTATAAAAAGGGGTCCCTAGGGTTTTTCTAGGAATGTTGTGTTGATGAGAAAAACACAAGAGGGCTATCAAAGGTGAGAGAGAGGGGGAGAAAGAGAGAGAGGAAGCTTGTAGAAGGGAGGTTATGCTCGTGGAGGTGATCTACGATGCAGTCTATATCTCAGCGCTCCTACGTCCTCGTAATCGGTGAGATCTCTCTGGTTTTCTTTATTCTTTCATTGTTCATCCACTCCTGCGTGAGTGAAGAAGGTTGTAAACGTTCTACTTCATAGTGGATTGTTGATCTGGACGAGGTCCCGTGGTTTTTACCTCTTTGAGGGTTTTCCACGTAAAAATCTCTTGTGTGGTGTGTGATTGATGCATTGATTGTTTTCATTGCTTTATTATCCATAATTCTGGTTTGTTCTGGAGGGCTAGATCTTAAGGTTTTGTGCAAGGCCCCAATAAAGTGGTATCAAAGTCAGGTTCATTGAACGGGTAGGATCAGTTTTGAATTATGGAAGGTGGCTCATCAAGGATGATCAGCCTCAATGGTTCTAACTGGACCATATGGAAGGATAAGATGGAGGACTTGCTTTATTGCAAGGACCTATATTCTCCAATTTTAGGCATATCAGCAAAATTCAAGGATATGACTGATGATGATTGGAAGAAGATGGATCGAAAGGCAGTAGGGTTTATTAAACAATGGTTGGACGATTCTGTATTCTACCATGTGTCTACGGAAACCTCAGCCGCTAGCCTATAGCTGAAATTACAAGGGCTGTATGAGAGGAAAACAGCCGGTAATAAGATTTTTCTGATAAGGCGACTTGTGAATCTCAAATTCAAAAATGGTGGTTCTGTGGCCGAGCACATGAATGAGGTCAACAATATAGTGAACCAACTCACCTCTATGAAGATGGTCCTGGATGATGAATTGCAGGCTTTACTATTGCTTAGTTCATTGCCTGACAATTGGGAGACATTGGTGGTGTCTCTAAGTAACTCCGCGCCAGACGGAAAGATATCCATGGAACAGGTAACTAGCTGTCTCTTCAATGAGGAAACAAGGAGGAAGTCTCAGGGGTCTACTCAGCAAGAGGCTCTTGTGACACAGGAACGGGGGAAAGGAAAGAATAGAAAGGGCGGGAAGGCCCGAGATAAATCAAGAGGCAAGTCAAGTAACAAGAAAGATGTTGATTGCTGGAATTGTGGCAAGAAGGGTCACTACAAGCATGAATGTCGTGGTAAGAAAAACGATAAGAAAGGAAAAGGAAAGGAAGATGAATCAGATTCCACTGCAGTCGCTTCAGATGGCGATGTTGTAGTTATTCTTTCTGTAGATCATGATGTATGTCTCATGGCTACGAGTCAGGACACCGACTGGGTGATAGACTCGAGAGCTTCCTTTCATGCGACTCCACACAGGGACTTCTTCACAAGCTATACGTCAGGTGACTATGGGACTGTGAAGATGGAAAATTTTGGCGTATCAAAAATCATGGGAGTCGGTGAAATTTGTGTAAAAACTAATGTAGGTTGCACATTGGTTCTCAGGGATGTGAGGCATATCCCAGACCTTCGCCTCAACTTGATGTCGACGGGAAGGTTGGATGATGATGACTATGAAAGCCGGTTTGCTGGTGGGCGATGGAGCTCATCAAGGGCTCGTTGATCGTGGCCAGAGGGAAGAAGTGTTACACCCTGTACAAGGCAAGTGTCAGTATGTGCAAGGGTGGGTTGAACGCAGTAGAAGATTCAGCTATTGACATGTGGCATAGGCGTCTAGGCCACATGAGTGAAAAAGGGCTTCAGGTACTAGTAAAGAAGCGACTCCTTTCAGATGTGACAGGTACACCTCTCAAAACTTATCTTGATTGTTTATCAGGAAAACAGCATAGAGTTTCATTTGTTAAAACTACTTCTCATGTTAATAAAGTGCATACATTAGATTTGGTTTATTCCGATGTTTGTGGTCCTATGAGGACAAAAACTTTGGGTGGGGTATTGTATTTTGTTACTTTTATAGATGATGCATCTAGGAGGGTTTGGGTTTATGCTTTGAAATCCAAGGACGAGGTCTTTGGTGTGTTTAAATTGTTTCATGCTATGGTCGAGAGAGAGACAGGTAGATCATTGAAGTGCATCCGCACTGACAATGGTGGTGAATACATTGGTGACTTTCATGAGTACTGCAAGTCCCTGGGTATACGGCATGAACAGACGGTTCCCAAGACCCCCCAGCATAATGGTGTAGCTGAGTGAATGAATCGCACCATTGTTGAGAGAATCAGGTGCATGTTATCCCATGCGAAGTTGCCCAAGACGTTCTGGGGAGAAGCAATGCACACGGCGGTGTATTTGATAAACAGGTCTCCATCAGCCCCATTGAATGGAGAAGTACCTGAGAGGGTGTGGACTAGACATGATCCATCATACAGTCATCTCAGGGTATTTGGATGCAGGACATTCGTTCACATACCAAAGGATGAGAGGTCCAAGCTTGATACGAAGATCAAGCAGTGTGTGTTCTTAGGGTACGGTGATGAAAAATTCGGTTACAGATTGTGGGATCTGACCGAGAGGAAGCTCGTCAGGAGCAGAGATGTGGTTTTCTTTGAAGATCAGTGTATAGAAGACATTCGTAAGCTAGAGAAGAACCAGCCTAGTCCAAGTGAACTAGAGGACATGGATCTGGTTACTCCTTCCATGGTGCTTGATGACGGAGGAGTACAACAAGGTGTAGAGGACGAGGGAGTTCCTTCAGAAGATGGACCAAGAGAGCAGCCCCCACTTGATCCACCTGTTGAGCCACAGGTGAGGAGGTCATCCAGGGACAGACAGCCGTCCAAGAGGTACTCGCCACATGAGTATATTATGCTGACTGATGAGGGAGAGCTAGAAGATTATTCTGAGGCCCTAGCCGACGAGCATAAGGGGGAGTGGTTGAAAGCTATGCAAGAGGAGATAGAATCCTTGCATAAGAACCACACCTATGATATAGTGAAATTGCCTAAGGGCAAGAAAGCTTTGAGCAACAAGTGGGTGTTCAGAAAGAAGATTGAGCAGAAGAATTCACAGACGAGGTTCAAGGCCAGACTTGTGGTGAAAGGGTTTGGTCAGAGGAAAGGCATAGACTTCGAGGAGATATTCTCACCAGTGGTGAAGATGACATCCATACGGGTGTTACTTGGGTTGGCGGCTAGAATGGATCTAGAGATAGAGCAGTTAGATGTTAAAACTGCCTTCCTCCATGGTGACCTGGAAGAAGAGATCTACATGCACTAATCAGAGGGGTTCGAAATCAAGGGCAAGGAGCATATAGTGTGTAGGTTGAGGAAGAGCTTGTATGGGCTGAAACAGGCTCCACGACAATGGTATAAGAAGTTCGACTCGTTTATGTTGAAACATGGGTATGACAGAATGGAGTCGGACCACTGTGTGTTTACGCGCAAGTTCTCTGATGGTGATTTCTTAGTTCTGCTCTTATACGTTGATGACATGCTCATCATGGGAAAAGACATCAATAAGATCGACAGGCTGAAACAAGAGTTGGGCAAGTCTTTTGCGATGAAAGACTTGGGCCAGGCTAGATAGATCCTAGGAATGGAGATAACCCGTGACAGAAGCAGCAGGAAGCTTTGGCTGTCACAAGAGCGGTATATTGAGAAAGTCCTAGAGCGGTTCAATATGAATGTAGCGATGCCGGTCAGTACTCCACTAGATGGTCACTTCAGATTGAGCGATAGACAGTGTCCCAAGACGAAGGCAGAGGTGGAAGAAATGTAGAAGATACCATACGCGTCAGTGGTAGGAAGTTTGATGTATGCTATGATGTGTACACACCCAGACATAGCATATGCGGTTGGTATTGTCAGCCGGTATCTTGCCAATCCTAGCAAAGAGCATTGGGCAGCGGTGAAATGGATACTACGGTATCTAAGAGGCTCATCCAGGTTGAGCCTATGCTATGGTGACGGTAAACCTGTGTTAGAGGGCTACACAGATGCAGATATGGCAGGTACATAGACTCCAGGAAGTCTACGTTGGGGTTCATGTTCACATTTGCAGGGGGAGCGGTTTCTTGGCAGAGCAAGCTACAGAAGGTCGTAGCATTGTTAACTACAGAGGTCGAATACATTGCAGTCACAGAGGCATGTAAAGAGATGCTTTGGATGAAAAGGTTCCTACAGGAACTTAGCCTGAAGCAGGAGGAGCATGTGGTCTATTGCGATAGTCAGAGTGCTATACACTTGAGCAAGAATCCAAGTCAGCATTCCAAGTCAAAGCACATAGAGATTCGGTATCACTGGATCAGGGATACTTTAGAACATAAGGTGTTACAGCTTGAGAAGGTCCACACGGACGATAATGGGTCAGATATGATGACCAAGGCCTTGCTCAAGGGTAAGTTTGAGGTTTGTAGAAACCTGACTGGCTTAAAGAAGGTGAATCCCTCCTGGGTCAAAAAGGGGAAGATTTGATGGGTTTTTTTCACCCGTCGTCCTTTCGCAACTGGGATGCGCAAGTCCTTTCGTAACTAGGATGCGGAAAGGAGTTTCCTAAAACTATAAAAAGGGGTCCCTAGGGTTTTTCTATGAATGTTGTGTTGATGAGAAAAACACAAGAGGGCTATCAAAGGTGAGAGAGAGAGGGGGAGAAAGAGAGAGAGGAAGCTTGTAGAAGGGAGGTTATGCTCGTGGAGGTGATCTACGGTGCAGTCTATATCTCAGCACTCCTACGTCCTCGTAATCGGTGAGATCTCTCTGGTTTTCTTTATTCTTTCATTGTTCATCCACTCCTGCGTGAGTGAAGAAGGTTGTAAACGTTCCACTTCATAGTGGATTGTTGATCTGGACAAGGTCCCGTGGTTTTTACCTCTTTGAGGGTTTTCCACGTAAAAATCTCTTGTGTGGTGTGTGATTGATGCATTGATTGTTTTCATTATTTTATTATCCATAATTCTAGTTTGTTCTGGAGGGCTAGATCCTAAGGTTTTGTGCAAGGCCCCCAACATATTTCCCTTTCATACGCATTGTACTTAAAGTTTTCGATATAGTGGATATGTGGTGATGTTGTTTTGTGACTTGGTTATGCTTGTAGTTATGCTCCATTAAAAAAAATCATACTAGAAATCCTCCTTGTAGGATCTCAGGATCAGAATCTGGCGTATGGGCGTTAGGAGCCGAGAATGAGGTTCTATGGAGGCTGTCGGCACCGGATTCAGCGATCGAAAATTTTGTGAGCCCGTTTTTCGAGTTGGGGCGTGACATATGTTATCACTTAAATTAGTATAAAACGTGCTAACTCCTCAAAATAAAAAGGAGTTGTTCAATTATCAATATTCATCTTTACACAATATTATTGAATGCTTTTTTGGAGTGTTAAAGGTATGTTTCCCTACATTAAAGTCATCAACATTATATAAGAATAAAAGTTATAATTATTTTAGTTTATTATATACTACACAACTTTATGTGAGTAATGAGGGGTGATGAACTAGATTTTTAAAGATGTCGATAATGACATTATTTAATCGATCAATAAAGTTAAGAATGATAACGAATTACAATATCAGCTACTTTAAACAACCGATCAAAAGAAAATGAACTACTGGCCAAGAACGGGAGATGAAATATTAGAGAAAATGTATAATGATGAAGATTCACTTAAACATTATTTTGCTTTATTATAAAAATATATGGTTATATAAATTTTGTGCCAAAGTTGGTTTACAATTGAATGATACTTGTTAAACTTTTTTTTGATCATGCATTTTGTTAAAATATGTATTCTTTTTAATTGATTTGTTTCAAAGCTTTTATAATATAATTTTTCATTCATTTAGCCACACTTCATATAATTATATGTGATTAAATTATTTAGAAATATATAAATATTATTTTTTTCTCTTTAATTAGAAATGAAAGATGTTAAAGCAAAGAATGTTATACTTAGAAAAATCATATCCAAATACATTATTTAGTATTTCAAATGAATGCAATCCTCATTGAGTTACTATTGATCGAAATCTAATTAGGTCGCAAAGCAGATAACGGTATAAAATAGGGAATGATAACTTTAATAACTAACTGGAAAGACGGAATATGCATAAAGTTATTTATCAATAAAATAAAGAATAAAATGAAGACATTAAAATGTCTTTTCTTAAGTATCTAAAGATTTAATAAATATTCATAAAATGAAAACATAAAAAGAGTAATAGCTACCGATGGAGGAATGCTCACTCGCGCACCAGTTCTCACGAGAACTCGTAAGAACTTTTTCAAAACTCATCATGCGTGATGTGGGCCCAAAATTTGAACCATTCATGTGATGCAGCACCCCATGAAACCCCTAAGGGCCCAAATTTTAACCTTATCCAAAACTTTAGTGGGCCACGACAAAAGAGAGAGAGACAAATAAATGGAGAAAACTATTTCCTTTTACCATGTCCCACCAAAGTTTTGGATCAGAGTGAAAGTCAGGCCCTAGGGGTTTCATGAGATGCTGCATCACATGGACAATTCAGATTTTGGGCCCACATCATGTGTAATGAGTTTTGAAAAAGTTCTCGTGAGAATTGGTGCATAGGTGAGCATTCATCGCCACTGATGAGATCAAGAAAGAATATATAAAGGTAAATTATTAATATTTTAATTAATCTCAATTCAATTATCTTATGTATATTTATACAATTATAGTATCTAATTATTTATAGTTATATCCTTACGTAAGGAACTTCCAAAATATTTCAATTATAGAGATGGTATAAGAAATTTGAAATGTCTCTAACCTTACTAAAAAGAAATGTTTGAAAGCAAGCTTAATCATATAAGAGAATGATAAATACATTTAATGTTTATTCGCATAAAACAAATTATTGAAATCTTACTGATGATTATTTCAAGGATGTCACAGGTGGAAATTATGGAGTTGATGTGCTTTTTTTTTTTTTATCAATAAACTTTTTAGTTAATGGTATTTTTTGCGTTATGAATTGCTAAACTCGGTGATAAATGGAACATAGGGTATGTTTTTATAGCTATTGATGGTTTTTTTAATAATATTATTCGAATGAATGGATGCTTAAGTATGTTTATTTTATGGGGCCACTTTTATTTAATATAAATTATATATATATATATATATATATATATATATATATATTGCGATGAAAGATCTATGAGGTTGAATACATTATTCATTTAATTTTTGTAGGTTTTGAAATAAAAATAGGCCCCACTTGATTGCTTCATATGTAAATTTGTTTGTGGCTATAGTAATAGGTCTTACACTAAAGTACAGCTCATAGTTGTTGTATATATCATTTTACGTAATTTATTCAATGGCCTGTCAATTGTTATAATACAAACATTATCTTAAATTAAGGTCCATTAGTATTAAATATATGTTTTTTTACACGGATTTCCTGTAATAGCCAAGCGTGAGAAGCCTTACTCAAGCTTTTTTAGAAAAAAAAAAATTTATATTAAGAAACGACATTAATTTCATGATAAATATAATTTCCTTTCTCATGCTTTACATTAATCCAAACAAGGTCAAAGGGAGGAGAGAGAGAGAGAGAGAGAGAGAGAGAGAGAGAGAGAGAGAGAGAGTCGGGCCTAGGTGTTGGACCTAGTTGGAGGTTAAGTAGACCAGGCTCCTTATGAGGCTAAAATTAGTAAGAAATTTACCTTTTTCATGGCCCACATAAGTTGCAGGCCTCAAGCCCTACTTTATAAAACTCATGGACAACAATGGTTGTACATATGCTGTCAATGATTGTTTTAAATGTATGGGCCCAAATATGGAATGGAGGCCATTAACCTTATCATAGGATTATAATGGTATAAATGATATTATTATTATAGCATATTGGGGTTTTTTTACCATAAATTACCTAAAAAATGAGGATTTTACCAAATAATACCCGAAAGGTCAAGAAAGTGCTTTGCTAGTTGTGAAATTATCATGATGCTCGTTGTATACTTTTTCTTTAGATAAGTAATGAAGTGGAAATTGAGGGCACCATATGATATTTATATGATATCTGACCCATCAAATAGATGTAATACACCATAATATTTACAAAGAACCAAAAGTTTGGTCGATCTAAAAATAAGGTGAGCGGAGCCATAAAAATATATATACATCATTTAACGTGATTATCATAGTTGGAGGTATATATATTTGACAGGTTAAACATCAAATGTGTACCATGTGGGCCCTAAAATCTACCAACCTCATTACTTTTTAAAGAAAAACAATATATGAGGGGAGTTTGGTAACTTCCCTTCTAAAAAAAAACACTAGCCATATATTTTGATTCACGGGGAATTCTTTAGTAAAATTGGAATTTATGGAAAAAATTCTATAAAATATCTGAAGGTCGTGTCTAGATTCGTGGAAAGTGTGAGAAAGGAATGGATATTTCTTGAAAAATGTTTTTTCTGAGAAAGCATAGATAAAGGAAAGATTGTTTCCCGTGTTTGTTTTTTTAAATTTTTTTTATAACATTTTCACAAAAAAAAAATGTTATTTTTAAATAAGATATTTGGCAAAATAAAATTTTCTAAATTTTTTTTCTTAGTAGTAATTTAAAATCTAAAAGCCTTAATGGTACAATATAGACCCCAATTTAAGGGAAAAAAATAATGTTACGGCTACTGAAAAATTTATGAACACATCATGTGGGGCCTACTTTCATTATACAATCTATAAAACCAAAGAAAAAACTATATTCAATACTAGTGGGTCCCACTTTAGGATAAAGCCTTTTACTTCAACAACTAACAAGCCTATGAATAAATTACATAAGAATGATATATATAATATTAATGTAAATCAATAAGGTGGAGCCTACTTTCATATCAAAATAAATGAAAAATGAATAAATAGTGTATTCTTTTTTCTTTTTTTTTTTTTGTTAGCTTGTTAGTAGGGCTGAAAGTTGGGCGGGTCCAACTCGACCAGCCTGTAACCGACCCGACATTGGGTTGGACTCAGGTAGGATGTACTGGTTTTGGTCTCGAGCTTGGGCTATATAAACATCAACTCGATAAAGGTTGGGTTGGGCTTGGGTTGAGGTCTCGGGCTGCCCGACCCAACCCGAACCCGATCAATATATAAGCTATAAATGATAATTGAGTGTGGATCATCTGTGTTAAAGGCATAGGAAATTCTAATGTTGTCGGGTCTCATTGGTACACACCATTTTCGATGACTCGAGCTAACAAGATATGCCAGGTATCTCTCTCAAATAGATTGCATACTACATAACACGACTTTGAAAGAGTAGTCATATATTTTAGCTTGTTTGTTTTAAAAAAATAATGTTATTTACCATAAATAACTACATATATAGTTAATAAAATCATAAGTACAAAAAATAAGAAGTGTATTGAATTATAATAGACTAATTCAATACACTTCTTATTTTATTAGCATGTATCCGCTCGACCAACTTGCCCAACTCGACCGAGCCCGCTTAGGTTGAGAATTTTCAACCCAAGCTTGGGTTGGGTTGGGTTGGGTTGGGTTAGGTTAAAGTATAAGAACCTTAGGTTGGGCTAGGGTTGAGTACGAACTCGACCCAACCCGCCCTACTTGTTAGTACACCCCATTCACCAATGTCAGAAACCTTCCAAACATCTTATACCATGTTTGTAATTGAAATATTCACATGCCCTTACACTAATGTGTTAGCCATCTTTCTCATTTAGCTTGATAAGAGTTCATAAATCATTTTACAATCTTCGTCACAGGAGCTTGGTGCCATGATTGCACCCTAGATGAAGCTTTTATAGTTACTTATGTGTATAAAGCATTCAAGTAATCTTTTGGACTATCAGACACATAATGAAGTTGTTCTTCATCAAAAGAGTGGATATAAACTTTTTCATTATCGACATTTGCGCATAGTAGTATGTTTCACTCAAAGATAATAAAAGAAAAGCTCCCATCAGCCTAATAATTAACAATAAATTAAGCAAACTGGTCAATGTGATCAAGTCGCTTGTTTTAAAAGTTTCATGCATAAACATGTATGAGATAAATTAGATTAACTTAAATATTAATAATTTACCTTTATATTATTCAAATACCTCATTAGTGGCTATTAATTTTTTTCATGCTTACGTGCTACTCAAATCCACTTGCATTTTTAGACTTTCAGACACTTAAAATGATCTTTTAATGTCTTTATTTTATTTTTGATTTTATCCGCATTTGGCTATATGTCTATCTTATCCTTAAATTCAATTGTAGCGGTTATCATTTCTTCTTTCTTTATATAATTATTCGCTTTATGATTAATCATATTTGAACTAATAGTAGCACAATAAAGATTACATCAATCTAAAAAATACAAATAATACATTTGGATCTTTTTTCAAATGTAACATTTTTTTTGTTACCACCTTCCAATATTATAATTAAAAAAATAATAAAAGTAATATTTATGTACTTTTAAATAATTTAATCACATGTAATCACACGAAGCGTGGTTAAGTGAATCATAGACAATATTAGAAAATTCTTGAAACTAAATTCATTTTAAAAAATACATGAGTAAATAAAATATAAAAATGTAATACATATCATTTAATTATAAATAACCTTTGACATAAAATTGATATACTAAGTTGTATTTATAATAAATTAAAATGAAGTTAAGTAGGTGGATGTTCATCACTTTATATTCTCTCAATTATTTTATCTCTCATTCTTATCCAGCCTTTATTTTGTATTTAAGTGTTGTTTAAAGTACTTATTATTACGATTCATCTTCATTTTTAACTTTATTGACCGATTGAATTATCATCAGCGATTTCAAAATCCAGTTCATCATCTCTCATTCTCTGTATAAAGTTATGTAGTATACAACAAGCTAGCTTGTGTCATTATCTTATATGATGGTGATTGGTTTAATATAGGAAAATGTTGATGGGTTTTTTTGAAACGTCGTCGACCGGTCGTGAGCCTCGCTCGACCGGTCGAAGACTGGTGGTCAACCAGTCGTGGAGTCGAGTCATGGCATGACTCAAAGTCCAGCGACTGTGGACTATTTTTCTCTGGGGTGCTCGACTGGTCGTGAGAGGTGCTCGACCGGTCGTGGGTGGCTCTCGACCGGTGGAACGTTCATCACGACCAGTCGTAGTTACGTAGATTCATTCCGCGATTTTGCGCGGATTTCGTGTCGCAAGTCCTTTCGCAACTGGGATGCGGAAAGGAGTTTCTTAAAACTTTAAATAGGAGTTCCTAAAGCTTTCTAGGTACAACAAAAGGGTTTCCTAAAGCTTTACAAAGGATTTGCTAAAGGATTTAGGGTAATCAAAGGTGAGAGAGAGAGGAAGCTTATAGAAGCGAGATTATGCTCGTTGAGGTTATCTACTATGCAATTTATATCTCAGCGCTTCTATGTCCTCGTAATCGGTGAGATCTCTCCGTTTTTCTTTGTTTCTCTCATTGTTTATCCACTCCTGCGTGAGTGAAGAAGTTTGTAACGTTCTACTTCATAGTGGA
This sequence comes from Magnolia changhungtana, assembly GCA_030180095.1. Lineage (NCBI taxonomy): Eukaryota > Viridiplantae > Streptophyta > Magnoliopsida > Magnoliales > Magnoliaceae > Magnolia > Magnolia changhungtana. The sequence continues at coordinate 482,715 of JASAUF010000319.1, forward strand.
TTGTTAATCTGGACGAGGTCCCGTGGTTTTTACCTCTTTGAGGGTTTTCCACGTAAAAATCTCTTATGTGGTGTGTGATTGATGCATTGATTATTTTCATTGCTTTATTATCCATAATTCTGGTTTGTTGTGGAGGGCTAGATCCTAAGGTTTTGTACAAGGCCCCAAACAAAGTGGTATCAGAGCTAAGTTCATTGAACGGGTAGGATCGGTTTTGAATTATGGAAGGTGACTCATCAAGGATGATCAGCCTCAATGGTTCTAACTGGACCATATGGAAGGCTAAGATGGAGGACTTGCTTTATTGCAGGGACATATATTCTCCAATTTTAAGCATATCAGCAAAATCCAAGGATATGACTGATGATGATTGAAAGAAGATGGACCGAAAAGCGGTGGGGTTTATTAAACAATGGTTGGATGATTCTGTGTTTTACCATGTGTCTACAAAAACCTCAGCCGCTAGCCTATGGTTGAAATTACAAGGGTTGTATGAGAGGAAGACAATAGGTAATAAGATTTTTCTGATAAGGCGGCTTGTGAATCTCAAGTTCAAGGATGGTGGTTCTATGGCTGAGCACATGAATGAGGTTAGAAATATAGTGAACTAACTCTCCTCTATAAAGATGGTCCCGGATGGTGAATTGCAGGCTTTACTTTTGCTTAGGTCATTGCCTGACAGTTGGGAGACATTGGTGGTGTCTCTAAGTAACTCCGCGTCAAACAGAAAGATATTCATGGAACAAGTAACCAGTTGTCTCTTCAATGAGGAGATAAGGAGAATGTCTCAGGGGTCTACTCAACAAGAGGCCCTTGTAACATAAGAACGGGGGAGAGGAAAGAACAGGAAGGGCGGGAAGGCCTGAGATAAATCAAGAGGCAAGTCGAGTGACAGAAAGGATGTTGATTGCTGAAATTGTGGCAAGAAGGGTCACTACAAATATGAATGTCGTGGTAAGAAGAATGACAAGAAAGAAAAAGGGAATAGAGATGAATCGGATTCCACTGCAGTTGCTTCAGATGGCGACATTGTAGTTATTCTTTCTGCAGATCATGATGTATGTCTCACGGCTACGAGTCAGGACACCAACTAGGTGATAGACTCGAGAGCTTTTTTTCATGTGACTCCACACAGGGACTTCTTCACAAGCTACAAGTCAGGTGACTATGAGACTGTGAAGATGGGAAATTCTGGTGTATTAAAAATCGTGAGAGTCAGTGATATTTATGTGAAAACCAATGTGGGCTGCACAATGGTTCTCAAAGATGTGAGGCATATTCCAGACCTTCGTCTCAACTTGATGTCAACGGAAAAGTTGGATGATGATGGCTATAAAAGCCGGTTTGCTGGTGGGCGATGGAAGCTCATCAAGGGTTCATTAATCGTGGCCAGAGGAAAGAAGTATTACACCCTTTACAACGTAAGTGTTAGTATGTGCAAGGGTGGGTTGAACGCAGTGAAAGATTCAGCTACTGACATGTGGCACAGGCGTCTAGGCCACATGAGTGAAAAAGGGCTTCAGATACTAGCGAGGAAGCGGCTCCTTCCAGACGTGACAGGTACACCTCTCAAAACCTGTCTTGATTATTTATCAGGAAAATAACATAGAATTTCATTTATTAAATTTATTTCTCATGTTAATAAATACATTAGATTTGGTTTATACTGATATTTGTGGTCCTATGAGGACAAAAACCTTGGGTGGGGCATTGTATTTTATTACTTTTATAGATGATGCATCTAGGAGGGTTTGGGTTTATGCTTTGAAATCCAAGGACGAAGTCTTTGGTGTATTTAAATTGTTTCATGCTATGGTCGAGAGAGAGATAGGTAGACCATTGAAGTGCATCCACACTGACAATGGTAGTGAATACATTGGTGACTTTCATGAGTACTGCAAGTCCCTGGGTATACAGAATGAACAGACGGTTCCCAAGACCCCCCAGCATAATGGTGTAGCTGAGCGAATGAATCGCACCATTGTAGAGAGAATTAGATGCATGTTATCCCATGCGAAATTGCTCAAGATGTTCTGGGGAGAAGCAATGCACAGGGCAATGTATTTGATCAACAGGTCTCCATCAGCCCCGTTGAATGGAGAAGTAACTGAGAAGGTGTGGACTGTACATGATCCATCGTACAGTCATCTAAGGGTGTTTGAATGCACGGCATCCGTTCACGTACCAAAGGATGAGAGGTCTAAGCTCGATATGAAGATCAGGCAGTGTGTGTTCTTAGGGTATGGTGATAAAAATTTCAGTTACAGATTGTGGGATTCGACCGAAAAGAAGCTCGTCAAGAGCAGAAATATGGTTTTCTTTAAAGATCAGTGTATAGAAGACATTGGTAAACCAGAGAAGAACCAGCCTAGTTCAGGTGAGCTAGAGGACATGGATCCGGTTACTCCTCCTATGGTGCCTAATGACGGGGGAGTACAGCAAGATGCAGAGGATGAGGGAGTTCCTTTAGAAGATGGACCAGGGGAGCAGCCCCCACTTGATCCACCTGTTGAGCCACAAGTGAGGAGGTCATCTAGGGACAGACAGTCGTCCAAAAGGTACTCGCCGCATGAGTACATTATGCTCACTGATGGGAGAGAGGTAGAAGATTATTCTGAGGCCCTAGCCGACAAGCATAAGGGGGAGTGGTTAAAAGCTATGCAAGAGGAGATGAAATCCTTGCATAAGAACCACACCTATGATATGGTGAAATTGCCTAAGGGCAAGAAAGCTTTGAACAATAAATGGGTGTTCAGAAAGAAGATTGAACAGAAGAATTCACAGACGAGGTTTAAGGCCAGACTTGTGATGAAAGGGTTTGGTCAGAGGAAAGGCATAGACTTCGAGGAGATATTCTTACCAGTGGTGAAGATGACATTTATACGGGTGTTGCTTGGGTTGGCGGCTAGCATGGATCTTGAGATATAGTCGTTAGATGTTAAAACTGCCTTCCTCCATGGTGACCTGGAAGAAGAGAAATACATGCATCAACCAAAGGGGTTCGAAGTTAAAGGCAAAGAGCATATGGTGTGTAGGTTGAGGAAGAGCTTGTATGGGCTAAAACAAGCTCCACGGCAATGGTACAAGAAGTTCGACTCATTTATGTTGAAATATGGGTATGGCAGAACGAAGTCGGACCACTGTATGTTCACATGCAAGTTCTCAGATGTTGATTTCTTAGTTCTGCTCTTATACGTTGATGACATGCTCATCATGAAAAAAGACATCAAGAAGATCGACAGGCTAAAATAGGAGTTGGGCAAATCTTTTGCGATGAAAGACTTGGGCCCGTTTAAACAAATCCTAAGAATGGAGATAACCCGTGACAGAAGCAGCAGGAAGCTTTGGCTATCACAAGAGCGGTATATTGAGAAAGTCCTAAAGCAGTTCAATATGAATGCAGCAAAGCCGGTCAGTACTCCACTGGATGGTCACTTCAAATTGAGCGACAGGTAGTGTCCTAAGACGAAGGCAGAGGTGGATGAGATGCAGAAGATACCCTACGCATCAGTGGTAGGAAGTTTGATGTATGCTATGATGTGTACACGCCCAGACATAGCATATGTGGTTGGTGTTATCAGCTAGTATCTTGTCAATCCTAACAAAGAACATTGGACAGCGATTAAGTGGATACTGTGGTATCTAAGAGGCTCATCCAAGTTAAGCCTATGCTATGGTGACGGAAAATCTGTATTAGAGGGTTACACAGATGCAGATATGGCAGGCGATATAGACTCCAGAAAGTCTATATCGGGGTTCATGTTCACGTTTACAGGGGGAGCGGTTTCCTGGCAGAGTAAGCTATAGAAGGTCGTAGCATTGTTGACGACAGAGGTTGAGTACATTGCAGTCATAGAGGCATGTAAAGAGATGCTTTGAATGAAAAGATTCCTATAGGAACTTAGTCTAAAGCAGGAGGAGCACGTGGTCTATTGCGATAGTCAAAGTGCTATACACTTGAGCAAGAATCCAAGTCATCATTCCAAGTCAAAGCACATAGAGATTCGGTATCACTGGATCAGGGATACTTTGGAACAGAAGGTGTTACAGGTTGAGAAGGTCCACACGGACGATAATGAGTCAGACATGATGACCAAGGCTTTGCTCAAGGGCAAGTTTGAGGTTTGTAGAAACCTGACCGGCTTGAAGAAGGTGGATCCCTCCTAGGTCAAAAATAGGGAGATTTAATGAGTTTTTTTGACTCGTCATCGACCAGTCATGAGCCTCGCTCGACCAGTCGAAGACTGGTGGTCGACCAGTCATGGAGTCGAGTCGTGGCACGACTCAAAGTCCGGCGACTGTGGACTATTTTTCTCCGGAGTGCTCGATTGGTCGTGGGAAGTGCTTGACCGGTCGTGGGTGGCTCTCGACCAGTCGAACGTTCATCACGACCAGTCGTAGTTATGCAGATTCGTTCCGCAATTTTGCGCGGATTTCATTTCACAAGTCCATTCGCAACTGAGATGAGGAAAGGAGTTTCCTGAAACTTTAAATTGGAGTTCCTAGAGCTTTCTAGGTACAATAAAAGGGTTTTCTAAAGCTTTACAAGGAATTTGTTAAAGGGTTTAAGGCTATTAAAGGTGAGAGAGAGAGAGAGGAAGCTTATAGAAGGGAGATTATGCTCGTGGAAGTTATCTACTGTGCAATCTATATCTCAGCGCTTCTATGTCCTCGTAATCAGTGAGATCTCTTCGTTTTTCTTTGTTTCTCTCATTGTTTATCCACTCCTGCGTGAGTGAAGAAGTTTATAACATTCTACTTCATAATGGATTGTTAATCTGGACGAGGTCCCGTGGTCTTTACCTCTTTGAGGGTTTTCCACGTAAAAATCTCTTATGCGGTGTGTGATTGATGCATTAATTATTTTCATTGCTTTATTATCTATAATTTTGGTTTGTTCTGAAGGGCTAAATCCTAAGGTTTTGTCTAAGGCCCCCAACAAATGTGCCTTCAATACTTTAAAAGATCATTCAATTCCATTGTTTAAAAATGAATGTCGATAATTAAACAGCTCATTTTAGTTTTTGTTCTATTCTTAAGTGGTAACGTACTACGCAATGAGTTAAAAAACTAGAAGTGTTTATATAACTATCATCAATAACATATTATTTTTCTATATCACAAAGCAACTACGTCTTATGAATGATTATAAATTTCATAATATTATATAAAATAAATTATACTTTTAACTACTCCTAACTAGTGGAGACATCAAGTTTATTTTCTCTCGTGAGTGTTGATTGCAATACAATTGTTCAAATGTTAAACATTTCCAGTCATCAATTACATAATAAAATTTCAAGTTAAAGAAATAAACGTCATCGTATTTTGTTAAATAAAACTAACCATACGTTTATGCCTAAACACATTTAGGAATCTCTACATACTTTTAATTTCAAACTTCAATACAATTTAGTTGTTAAATATTGAATCTAACCATTTGAGATCATTCAATTAAGAATTATAGATTTAAACTAGTTTCTAAGGATTCGATCACACGTTTAATGGACTATTGAACACTGTTATCCATAGTCAGCCTACAACATAATCCCTAGTGGTCTATTCATGTGAATCAAGCTTGAGATACATGTATGTGTGTGTGTGAAACCAAGAATGACCCCGTACTTAAACAGTTCCAAGCGGAAACTTCTCTTTACTTCTTCTTCCCTATAAAAACTAATGCAACCACGATTCGTGGGAACTAACATAGACAGATTTGGACCAATCATTAGAAACTCTTAGTTGTCCACAGCTCGTGTACGTGTGTAACTGCATACGAAATCAGATACGCATTCCCCTGGCATGCGGAAATAGTCAATTTAAAAATAAAAACTGTAGTTTTCCTTCTCCTAGATGGAGAGAGTTTGTCTCTTACAGATTCAAAACAATAATTTTTTTTTAAATTATAGTCCTTCACATTTGGAATTCCAACCATTCAAGGCAATGCACATAGATCGTTGATTTTTCAGTAAGAAAATTCTCGTTGCAGGAAACCGATTGGTGTAAACCATTTTAGAAGCCAAGAAGCTCCCAGATTAATCCAGACTATCCATTCTCCATAGGATAATCTTTAAACTTCAAGGAGAATCCGCAGGAATGAGAAACAACTAATGGAAAATGCCATTAAAGGTGCACTAGTGTACGCAACCAAGAGGTTTGAATTTTGGAACTCTTTAAGCTCCCAACTTTAGCCGGTGCACTATACAATGTCTATTTCTAAATGCTTAGGTATCAAGCTTCATAAGCTGCTCCAGCTTTGAATAACTCCCCAACCCCCCCCCCCCCAAAAAAAAAAAAATTATATATATATATAAAAATAATAATAATAATCAACAGATTTTCATTTTTCTTCCAATTGTTTTTCGAGGAGATTTTACCAAATTCATAGATTTCATAAATCTATGCTTGCATATATCGACGAATTTGATGCAAATCTAAATTCTAAATGGGAAATAGAAATTCCTTAAATGAAATATTACGTACCATTGTAATAAAGATCTTCAAATCCGTGAATCTGTAGCTTAATTCTGGAACTATGAACTTTGAAATGCCAAATCTACATCCTATGCATATCCATACAATATATATACCCAAATTTATTATTTATTTCTTCTCTGTTAAATCTAAATCCTATGCAAATCCATACCTTCCACCACTGTATATTACTGGAATTTGTGTTTTGTTCACATGAGACTTAGTTTTAGAGGACCACATATTGACACTTTGCAAGGATAATTTCGTTATTTCATGAATCCACCTTACAACAAATTTCTCACAGTGTGACAATATCTAAGAAAACAACCCCAATAGTTCATGCAAGTACCAGCCCAAGAACTCTTTTAAGGTACTATTTATTAAGACTCCATGGATACTTTGATCATACTTGATTCAGGTATTCGGAACAGGGTCCATATCTAGAATAAGGTATAGGATTGTGGTGGAATCAGGTATTCATGTTCAGGCGCATATCCAGATTCAGGTCCATAACATGCACATCTTTTGCAAGTTATAAATAAAAAGTATAATCATATAATGATAAAACTTAAAGATCATATATTTGGGTAACCAAGCCAGCCCCATTTCTACTAAGATCGGAATCACCGAACCAAAAACTAGCCTGATTATTAGTTAGGCCCAAAATCTGGACCTGAATATGATTAAACCATATCAAATATCCATAAATCCACATACACATTTGACAGCCTACTCATCAGACTGATGTGTTAGCATTCTGTGAGATACATGAGGACAACATTCTGGACTTCTTACAGTCAGAGTGACAAATATTGCCAAGATTTTGAAAATAAGCCGTAACATCATAAGAAATATTGTCACGCCCCCAGACTCGGTAACCAGACTCACAAGGAACCCGATGGCCGGTTCAGGTCGCAACAGCCTCCGTAGTACCCCATTCTCGGCTCCTGAGGTAGGTTCCGATCCTGGGATCTTACAAGGAGGATTTCCATAACAGTATAGTCATTCCAATATGAGCATACCTAAGATCACAACAAGTAAATCTTAGTATAACAAAGGCACACATCACAAAATCCACTATGGATTTAAACTTTTACAAGTATCCATAAGGTTCAAAAGGACATACATAAAATAATAGAAGGAAGAAAGGAAGTCTGCAACACTGGGTCCTCAAGCTTAGCTCTAATCCAAACTCTGCCACTGCGACGCCTACCTAAGATCTCCTACACGCATCAATCGTGCATAAGCTTATAGAAAGCTTAGAGGGTGGTGAAAGTGTGTGACAATGGTGCTCAGAAGAAGATAGAGAATGCAGAAGGGAGTCATGATCAATACCAATACCACTAGCCTTACCAAGGCTATCATGAATGCAAGAAACTATACCAAGGCAGTACGATAATGCGGGAAGTCATACCAAGGCTATATAATGCAATGAGTACTGTAATGCGATGAGTATTGTAATGCAATGAGTACTGTAATGCAATACGAGTACTGTAATACGATGAGTACTATAATCAATGAGTACTGTAATGAATTATAAGGCTTACACAGTCGATGCAAAGCAAATGCAATGCGAAGTAATATAGTGCTCATATCCAATCCACATATCAAGTACATTTCCATCATAAGAAAATCACTAGGGTCCATTACACTGTTGGATAACTGCCGCTCTACAGACTCCGCACAATCAAATGAGCATAAGAGACCTCACTACCTTACCTGCGGATAGTCAATCATCAGCAAGGCCTGAAGGTAGCGGACCCATTTACGAGCTGGTCAGACTCAACCTAGCAATGCCCCCTTACATCAGGCGAGTAAGGCCACACCCCTCTCCAACCGACTACACGACAGTGGGAGTCGCAGCCTAATGGTATAAGGCCCTCGTGCGCTCATATATTCCACTCGGTCACGGTGTTGGAGCAGATCCTTGGTACCATAGAAGTTTTCAAAATTTCACCCATGGGCATCCTATGCACCCGGTATGCTTAAGTAACATTTTATGTGTCCAAACATGGCCATCCATGATGTATCTGTGGAGGCTACAACCCTGATGAAGCGAGGGTGAAATGCTCATATGTTATGCAATGCCAGATGCATAAATCACACCATCAACTATGCATCAATTCCAAAGCATCCAACATGCTCAAGAGGGAATACTACGTCCCTCAGGAAGGGAACATGCAATGCCTAATGACACAATCATAACCACACACACAGTGTCATCCAAGCATACAATGATGCACATAGGTCATGAAAATGGGTCTAGACGTATTATGCAGCAATATACAAAGTAGTACACTCCTCCTATCCAAGAAGGGACCAAGACTAGGTATTTAGACAATATCCATAAGGAATCCCACCTCTAGTGGGGGCCCATTTACCTGGGGTAGCCCACAAGACTAAGCATACAACTACGTGTCTAAGTAACACAGAAGTGAGTCTAGCAAGAGTTTAAGATGAGCATTTAATGATATTTAGATACAAACGGGCCTATAAGGGTCCTTAATGGGGACATTTAATCACCATTCTCTAAGAGGCATCTCAACCACGAACTATATGGATACAAGGCCTAAGGCCCTACATTCAAGATAAGAACACAGGTAACCATATACATACATTCCTCATAATAGGCCATAAAAAGATATAATACCACTTTTAACAACATGGGCCCCAAGAGAGAAATTAAGGCCTAAGGCTCAATTTCCAATGGCCATAGAATCCATGCATTAAGTTGGACTTGGTGGGCAGCCCGAGTACACAATATACAGCCCAAAATAAGTTTAAGTTTAGATGATGAAATGGTCCCAATTACATCAACCCAATAACTAGCAATTTAAGTGGGCAACCAAGGGCCTATTACTATCCTTATCTTAGCCCACAAGTCCATCAAAATGGTGGAAGTTGGCTTAATATGGTTGGGCCAAGCTGGGACGTCCCAACCCACTCTGGGCCCATAGGATGCCCCAAAAATCTGATCTAAGATGGGGTCCTCATGTGGTCACTAAAGGTGACCCAAAAGAATGCACTAATTAAGCCCAAGGATTATAAAATATAAGCATGCAACACGTACATAAGTTCTTAATATGGTGGGTCTCATGTCCAATAAAGTTTTAACCATAACAATGTACATTTAAGGCCCCTTGATAAACATTCGACCCACTCAGCTTCCTGGGCTTGCTAAAGCCCAGAAATTAGTCAAATAAGTGGGAATGATCTTATGAAGGCCAACAATATTTATAGGGGGCCCCACCAAATGGAGGGTGTGTATATATCAAGAAAAGATCAAGTAGGCCTGTTACTGGATTGTGAATCCAGTAGTAACCCAAGGCAGAGAGTGCCTCCATGATCGGGCGATCCAAGGCTTGGATGGCCTGGACCAAACATGCGTTAAGGTAGGTTCCACAAACATTCACATTGATCCTTAAACAAATGGCTTAGGGCCTATGGTGGGCCTTTAACCATCCATAGGAGAACCCATGGGCCTACCTTAGGACCACCCAGGAGGACATCCAACCTCAACTGGTTTCCAAGAGGTAGCCCGCCACTACTCGAACATGAACTAAGGCCCAAGGCCTAAGGCAATCCATGGCCTAGTGGGCTTATACTCAAAGCCTAACACATAGAAAATATGGTGGGCCCTTAAGCAAGGTTGGGCCCAACCATAAAGATCCTGAGTCCACTCATTGTGGTGGGCCTAATGGGCATCCCATTATTCCAACATATGGGTGATCCTTACATTTAAAACAAGTTGGGCCTCACATCTCGGTCCAAGTATAGTTTACTTTAATGGGCAAGCAAGGGCCCAACTACCTGAGCATTTTGGCCCATAAAACCCATCACAATAGTCTATTAAATATAAGCCCAAAGGTCAGGGGAATCAAGGCTCAAGGCCCAAGTCCCAATGGCCATAGGACTCACACATTCAGTTGAACTTAATGGGCAGCCCATGAGCACACAAAAAATACGGCTTAAAAATAAGTTTAAGTTGGGTGAAATGGGCCTCACTACATCAGCCCAACCACTAACAATCTAAGTGGGCAACTGAGGGCCCAATACCACCCTTATTTCAGCCCATAAGTCCATCAAAATGGTGGAAGTCAGCCCAACATATGGCTAGGCCAAGTTGAAACGTTTCAACCCAATTTGGGCCCACTAGGAAGTTTCAAAATCTGATTTATATTTGGGTCCCACAAATGATCATCAATGGAGACCCAAAAAGTCATTGATTAAGCCCAAGAGTATTCTAAAATATAAGGGAGCAATAAATGCCCAATTTTCTCAATATGGTAGGCCTCATAATCATGGCCCCAATGGGCCCTAGAACATCAGGGATGGGTCCCCAATAGGGCTGTTCACGAGTCAAGCTAGCTCGAAAAGCTCGCTCAATTCGGCTCGAGTAAGCTTGGATTGACTCCGCTTGAATGGCCAATTCAAGCTAAGCTAAGTTAATTATTTGAAGCTTGAGTTGAGTTCAAGCCAAGTTCGACCAGGGGGCATTTCAACTCGACTTGACTCAAACTCGACTCGACTCGAAGCTCGAACTCGAGCTCGACTCGGCTCGATTAATAAATACATTAAAATTATATTATATATATATATATTATGTAATATTAATATAAGTTTTAAGTTTAAAATTAAAAATAAAAAACAAACCCTAGAGTCTCTATCCGACCGCACGCACCCCCTTCCCTTTCCCTTTCTTCTCTTTCTCTACCCACTGCTAGCCGCACGCCCGACCCGACCACCACCACCAGTTTTCATTTCAGCTTCACAATAGTATGATTTTAATCTCTTGAGATATACTTCTTAGGCGAGAAACCCAAGAAATTCGAGATGGGTTCTTCTCAGATTTGTTAAAGCTTCAAGGAAATCCAATGATCTGATTAGCTAGAGCTCTTTACTTGGATTTCTGATCTGTGTTCTACTCTGTTTCTTTTCTAGTACTTGGATTTCTGCTGGTGGAAGAAGATCAAGAACAGATCGGTTCTTATAGGTTTCCTCATCCGATTCGAAGCTTTGTTTAGTTTTTTCATCGAGTTTTGCTTTAATTCTCTTAAGATTTTTGAATTTTTCATCAATGGAGGAGGATCAAGAGTAAATCCATTACTCTCTCACCCAATAAGCTCGAGCTTGACTCGAGGTAAACTCGACTCGACTCGAACCACTAGCTCGACTCAAACTCGACTCGACAGCTTTGGTAAACAAGCCAAGCTTCAATGTTAAGCTTGAGGCCAAGCTCGAGCTCGAACTCGAGTACATCATGGACAAGCCAAGCCAAGCTTGGCCCACCTCGACTCGACTGGCTCGATGCCCACCTCTAGTCCCCAACTAATCATATACAAAGCCCAATAGGCTGGGGCCCAAAAGTTTTGAAATAACAAAGGGGACAATAATGTACATGAAATTTCTGCAATGCATGTTGTTGTCCTATATTTGGGCACTCCATTAGAGTGGGTTTAGGGCCTCTAAAAACTCTGGGAATTGAGGGCCAAGGTCCCTAATCATGCATACAATAAGAGAAAACCCAAAAAAGTAACCTACCATTAGAGGAAACATTTTTGAATTATGGTTTTTATCAAGACATATTGCTGGACTGCACAGCAGAAAAATCTGACAGTCCAACCATCTTGGCCCATTCTTTTGGATGCCCAAATGGGGTCAGTTGCGGTTGAAATTTTATAGAGTGACACTTCCATAGGTGGACCACACCCCCACAAAATTTCATAATTTTTAGATATTCTTAAGTATTTTAATTAATTTAAACAAAATAGTCTGTCCAAAAAAATCAGACAGACCTGGACGTCCCAACGTGGTGGGCCAGTCTGGCCTTCGCCACAGTGTGTACAAGGGTCCATTGGCCCTGAAATTTGGTAAGTAAGTCTTAACATAAGTGGAACACACCCCTAAAAAATTTTAAAAATTTTGAACATCTATAAATATTTTAATTTATTTAAAGAAATCAATCTGTCTTGAAAATCAGACAGATCTGGACATCATATTATAGCGGGCCGGTCCAGCCACCACCATGGTGTGTACAGGCATCCATTGGCCCCAAAATTTTGTAATTGGGTCCTAATATAAGTGTTCAACCTTCCTGTAAATTTTCATAATTTTTAGACACCTAAAAGTATTTTAATAAATTTCGGAATTCTAACCTGTCCAAGGTGGAATGTTGCTGGAACAATGCAGAAAATTCAGACTGTCCACCTCACTTAGACCACACCTTTGGGACCCCAATGAAGGTTAGATGGGGCTGAAATTTGGAGGACATCAAGATGAGATCCCCACCATTCATAAAAGTATATTTGATGGGTACAAAAGGTCCCCCAATCAGTCCCAAATTCAAGCTCAAGTCCAGTAAAAATCTGTTCAGAAATTTCTGGACAACAATACATGGCTGGACATATCAGCCTATATCTCAATAATCTCAGCCATAAAAAGGATGTGCGGCCTTCCTCAGTGGGCCCCACATATGTCCAGATCACAGATTAAGACTAGGACACTTGCATGCATTGATTAAAATGTCCAAAGATCATGGAGTTGGGTGGTAAGGGCGTCTCACCTTGTTGAATTTTTATTTTTATTTATTTTGGGACATCCTAAGCCCACTAAATGGGCCACACACACATTATCATCCACACATAAGAGAAGATAGAAGAAGAAAAGAAAGTAATCCGGCTATAGGGGTAGGGCCCCGCCACTAATGGGCCCTTCCAAGAATGAATCATACCCATATAACTACATTGATTGTACATGCAACATAAAATCACTACATGATTTATAATTGCTATGGATGGTTGGGATGTCATCCTAACATGATCCTTAAGGTCTAGATGACCTTGAAATGGAGTGGATCATTAAATACATCATGATGGGGTCCATAGAGAATGACCCCATCATGGACCATGACATGCATGTAGGATGGGCCAAAGGGCTACATCCATGGGATCAAATGGGGTCCCTACCATGGATTGGTGGGTCCCATATGATCCATATAGGAAGAAAAATACGATCAAAGGGTAGAAAAGAAAATCAGAAATTAAAATCACCCACCTTACTGGATCCCACTCCAAAGTGACATCAATCTACTCTTCATGCTCCAAGGGACATGTTTCAATGGGTAAGATGGATTGTTGAAGGTTAGATAGGAGGGGATTAGAGGGAGAAGAGAAGGAGATGGAAGGGAAGTTGCTGGAAATTCTAGCAATGGAGGGAAATGAGAGGGAGGGAGAGAATAAAGAGAGAGAAAAATGCCATAATTATTTTGTAACAGAAGTCATCATAGCATAGGGAGGAGATTATAATGTTTAGGCCTTTAGACTAGGCTTGGGTGGTGCTTGTTGAGATGGGTGGTGTTTCCATAAGATTTTTCTGGTGTGTGTAGTGTGTATGGGGACTTGTGCCATGTGTGATGGTGGTCCACATGTATTCCACCTAAGTGGGCCACATGATCAATGATTATATAATAAAATGTACATAACTTTTGATCTACATATCGGATTTATGCGCGAGACACGGCGTTGGAAACGCGACAATGATGCGGTCACAATGGCATAGGTCTCGGGTCAATCCAACTCAGGTTTATTTGACCGAACTCAAGGATGATCGCAAACACTATCCAAGGGTCGTGGGTCACCGGGATTCGACCGGTAGGACCGCGAGACCATGATGAACAAGATGCATACTCACACACACGCACGCATACATGCGAACTCGGGTCGGGTATCACAAATACATTTGATGAAACAATCACAAGATCTTCAAAATCTCAGCAGATATTAAAATCTTGAGTTTTTATTGTGATAATTATCTTGACGTTAACTCAAAAAATAATAATAATAATAATAATAATAATAAATTAAATTAAAATAAAATAATAATTAAAATAAATATTTTTAGATATTTTTCTTTAGAGAGTTTCATCTTCGAAGATCTTTTTGGAGAAATTTTCCCAATAATATCACAAGAAAACCCTCAAATTTTAAAAAATATCCCGAGAAATTTCCATGCCAAGAAACGAGATTTGTCATCATGATTGAAGTGGCATGCATAGCAATATACAATGGCATGAACTAGATATAACGTATAAAACAAGCATGCAACAAAAACGAAACTATTATATAAATAGAATAAAGTGAACAGCCAAGAATAACAGATGGTCAATATAAAACAAGTATGCAACAAAAACAAACCCATTATACAAATAGAACAAAGTGAACAACCAGGAATAACAGATGCTCAATATATATAACCTTCCCTGCAGCAAACAATTTACAAAATACATGGAGAGAGCAAAATAATGAAATGGAAAAACACGGGCATGTGCAAATTAAGAGGACAGCAGGTCTGGTTTTACATAAGTAATTAAGAGATGAAGAGATTTGAGCTCTAGCTAAGATTCTATTATTTTAGAGAACATCCATATTCTAAGGTAAAAGATTGGAGATTTATAAAAGGTCATTCATAAAGAGAAGCCATTGAGAGTTCTCTGGCCCAATATGTGAGTTTGCCTCTCTTATTACGCCAAGGAGGTGGTCAAGGGATCCGGTTAGCCACAGACTTTGTCTGGTCATTAAGGCTACTTTTGTAATACAATTAAATAGGTTTAGGTTGGGCAGAAGTTCATGGGTGATTTACAAACCCTATTGAGGAGGCAATTGATCCATGTGGTATTCAATCTCAAATGCCCAGCCCTCAAATCGTGAGCAGTCCTTCGACAGTCAGGCTGCCTTTGCTAAGATGGAGTCGAATGCGGTGGAACTACTGATAGTAGGTCTGGAGACAGGAGATGGGGTGGCTTGTTTCTGTAAGTTTCATCGGGCGAAGGGTTTCTGGAGAGTTGAGAGAGAGACATGGGGCGAAGGGTTTCTAGGGAGTTTCTAGAGAGTTGAGAGAGAGATATGGGGGTGGTCAGAGAAAGGAGGGTGGTAAGAATGTGAAATCTTCTATCATTCGTACCGTCGTGGGGCCCGAGGACAACCTAACTTTTCTGTCATTTGTACGGAAGTGGATTGACCAGTGTACTATTGATATTAGCATGGGTCTCATCATGAGTAATGTATTATATGCAAACCGACCATCCATTTGACGAGCTCGTCTTAAGGCTTGAGAAGGAAAATAAGACATATATAACTATCAAGTGGACCACAGTGCAAAAAGAAGTGGGGATTGAACTTCTGCCATTGAAACCCTTTTATGGGTCCCAAAAGTTTTGAATCAATATTAAATTTGTTTTTCCTCTTCATCCAGGTATTTGTGACCTTATGAACAGTTTGGATATAATAAATACATCACTATGGGGCCCGCGTAACTTTGATCTCCTTTGAACCGTTCGTACAATGTGAGAACCGACCCGAGTTCACATGTGTGCATGTGTGTGTGTGAGTATGCATTCCATCCATTTTAGTCCCGCGGTCCTACCGGTTGAATTCCGGTGACCCGCGACTTTCGGTTAGCGTTTGCAGTCTTCCTCGAGTCCAGTCACGTAGACCCAGCCGAATCAACTCGAAACTAGTGACATAGCGACCGCATCGTCCCCACGGTTCCAACGCCGCGTCTTATGTGGCAATCCAAGTTGTAAATCATGAGTTGTGGGCCATGCTCATTCTAGGCCATTGATATTGATTGTGGGGCCCACCTAGGATTTGATACAAACCCCTAAGCATAGATTTCATCTCCCTAGCCATCATTTGGGTAGGTAGCTTAGACTAGGTTGCTAGCCCCTACCTAACTTGCTAGCAATGACGAGTTCTCTTATCGAGAGAGCTCCTTTTTCTCTACCCCATGCAAAAGTGCCTCTTCACTCTTCCCCAATCTGATTTTTTCTGAAATTTCTCTTCTCTAGGGAGAGAGAGACCATCATATCCCTCTTTTCTAGCAAATATAGTCATCCCTTTGAATAAAACTCCCTTTCTTGCTAGCAAATGCATCTCATTCATCTCTCTTCTTCTCTTTCTCTCTATTTCTCCCTCTCCTCTCCCTCTTGCAAGCTTCCAACACTCCAGCCCCCTTCTCCTCCATTTCCCCTCAATCCATCCATCAAAATCACATCTCACCCCTTCAACCTTGCTTGCTTGGAGCCTTAGAAGCTTGGAGTGGGGTTTTGATAGAGATCTTGAGGTGGGTGATTCATGGGATTAGTCTCTTTCATTTCCTCTTGCATGAACCTTTTTCACTTGATTGGGAGTGTGTATGTCACGCCCCAAACTCGAAAACCGGGCTCACAAAATTTTTGATCACCGAATCCGGCGCCGACAGCCTCCGTAGAACCCCATTCTCGGCTCCTAACGCCCATACGCCAGGTTCCGATCCTGGGATGCTACGAGGAGGATTTTTTTAACATCAGTTTAATTCGTAATAAGCATAACCCACAAACAATCAACCAAAAACTCCATCACATTTTCACTATGATCAAAAACTTTACAAGTACAATGAACATAAAGGGAAATACAATGAGAATGGACAAAAACTCCAAAAAGATCTGCAACTGCTGCTCTCACGCCTCAGCATTTGCTAAGGTCCTCGCGTCACACACACGCATAGCGGTCGTACATAAGCTTATAGAAAGCTTAGAGGGTGGTGAAAGTGTGTGCGCAAGGTAGTAATGCAGTTATGAAGTATCAGAGTAATGCGGAACATGCTAACGAGTCCATGAATACCACTAGCCGTATTAAGGCTATACGATGCAAGGCATGAATGATGTCGGCCATACCAAGGCCATGCGATGCGAAATGCAACTCAAGCATACAAATCCCCATCTAAGTCCACATATCAAGTACATGCCTCAAAATGCGGGATATTTACACTCTAAACCGATTGTCAGCCCATCGCGCACAATAAGGTAAGTGGAAGAGACCTCACTACATCTGCCAATATCGGGCGCGGCTCGTCGATAGCGGACCCATTCCTCGAGCTGGTCAAACTCGACCCTAGATTGCCCCCCTCCTCTCGGGCAGTAAGGCCGTACCCCCTTCCAGCGACCACGATACGGTGGAAAGCGCGACCTCCACAGTAATCGGCCATCGACACTCGTGCACCCACTCGGTCTAGACGTTGGAGCAACCTCTTGGTACCATAAGGGTTTAAGGACTTTCACCCAGGGATATCTATAGCACCCCATGTAGAACCAGATTTCCGGTATCCAATCCTGCCAACCACGATATGCCTGTGGAGGCTACGGCCCCGATGTCGCTAGGGCGTACAGTATCCATATCACACAATGTGAATGCATGAATCACACTATCCAGTCATGCAGCAATCATATGCGTCTCGTGCGCTCATGTGGGGCAACACCGCCTAACCGGGAGCCCCTAAACAATCTGCCCGAAGGCATATGCTATGATCAGTCACTTCTCATACCAAGCATACATATGATGTGTATGATCATGAATCATGGAGCTATACTAAACATGTTATATGGGATAGATATTGTTCATAAGGAGATGGGCCTAGACGACCTACAAGTATGGGCCTAACAATGGGCCCTAGGGAGAATCAGAATGCGGACATTTAACCAACATTATTCTACAATGTGGACGTCAAACCAACATTGCTCCCAAGGCATTGCCCGTCGTAAACATCATTACATAAATCATGTTGGGATCACACATTGCAATGGACCTTAAGTACATCCCATTGGGCCTTAAATACATCAAATAGGCCATATCACATGGGCCTTACATTCATCAAATGGGTCACATTAATGAGCCTCACCAATGGGCCTTAAGTACATTGCAATGGGCCATAACCCATGGGCCTTAGAATGCATCAAAACGGTCCTCGCAACATGGGCCTTATATATAGCAAAGTGGGCCTCAACCATGGCCACAACTACATCGAATGGGCCCCATATCATGGGCCCTACATCCACATCAAAGTGGGCCCCAATGATCTACCACAAATACGTTAAGATGTACCTCAAAACATGCTAAGGTGGGGTCCACTTGGACTATGGATCTGGCTCATCTTTAGCTCATGCCATAAAATGATCTTTCAAAATGGATAGACGGATTAGATGCAACATAAGCATCATGGTGGGGGGTCCATTTGAGGGCCCACCATAATGTGTATTATATTAACACACGTGCACATACACCACACGCACACACACGCCTGCACACACACGCACCCACACATGCACACACATGCAACCACACACACACCCACGCACACACACACCCACCATCCCTGGACGGTGGGGATTTAATAAATACCTAACTGTGGGCTCCATCGTCCAGGCGGACGGTGGAGGAAAATACATGCATCATGGGGGCTCCACGTGGGGCCCACCGTAATATTTACATGCCATCCGACCCGTTGAAAAGGTCATACGGACCTCAGTGAAAGGAAAACACAAATTTCATCTTGATCCAAAACTTCTGTGGCCCACAGGAGGATTTCAATGGCAGATGTTCAATCCCACTGTTCTCTGCAGTGTGGGCCACCTGAGCTATGGATGGAGATGAAATTTTGAGGGAGCCCACTTCTGGGAGTGGCCTACCAAATGAATGGGTTGGATGGAAAATACACATCATGGTGGGGGACCGTTCGCCGTCATCTGTCGTCATAGCAAGCAGTGAGCGTTGCCTCTTTCGACAATGGCGGCTGCGGCCCATTGCTACTTTTCCTTTTTTTTTTGTTTTTCCTGCGAAAAATAACATGTGGGGCCCTCTACCAGAGAATCCACTCCGTCCAATGCGTTCAGGAGCTCGAAATACACAAAACGAGTCTAATATACAGCGTATTTAGGGTGTAGATACAGTAAGGTGGGCCCTAAAAGCTTTGAACGGTAAGAAACATAATTTTTCATGGTACGGCCCGCCTGATTATCGGATTGACCTCATTTTTCGGCTCAACGCCTAAAATGAGGCAAGGATTGAGATGGACGGTATGGATTGAACCCTTACATCAGGGTGGGGCTTACACAAGCAGCCCTTCCTATAACCAAATCTCTTTATTATTTTTATTTTTATTTTTTTTGTCTCTGATGCCGTTAGCCCACGAGTCGCTTCGGTTCGCACTTGATGTTCGAATATGGGCGTTCTTTGGATCTTTGGACGGTTGATCACACATGTATTTAAGGTGGGCCCCACCCAGAGACATGCAATCAGGGTGGGCCACCAAATGGTTAGATGGCGTGGGTAATTCATATGTTAAGATGGGGTTCACTCGGGTGGACCACATGGTCACTTCATCACACCACAAAATGTGAAAAAGAGAGGGAGGGAAAAAGAGAGAGGCACAGGCAATATCGGAGGGGCCCCACCACTATGGGCCCCTCTTGATCATAAGCATACATCAAAGTGGGTCCCACTACAAGTGGGTCCCTAAATCAACAAATGATACAATAGGTGGAGATCCGAGATCACCCACCAATATGGACGGTCTAGATGACCTATCTAAAGCAAGAAAAATAAACATCATGATGGGGGCCATGGAGAATGGCCCCATCATGGAATGATCATGATGATCAAAGCGGGCCATCGGCCACATCTTAGGGTCCCAAGTGAGATCCAAACCATTGATCGGTTGGCCTCACTTGGCCCATCTTAAAAATATGAAAAACTATCCTTATCAAACACCCACCACTTGATCTTCTTGCTCCTATGGGTTCCTTAGCTTCTTAGCTTCGATTTCAATGGAGGAGATGATGAATGGATGGCTAGGATGGGAGATCTTGGGATGGAAAGGTGGGCCACACTTGGAACTTTGAAAGAGAGGGAGAGGCTTATACGTATGGAGTTTTCTCTCTTGCTTGGGAATGAAGTTTGAAAATGAGAGAGGTTTGTAAAGGGAGAGAGATGGGTGATGTTTGATGGATGTGGTGGTGATGGGTGTAAGAGCTACTTTTTTGACTTTTGTGGCAAATTGTGTAAGAAAAGCATGGGTGGTGTAAGAACTTTTTGACTTTAGGGGTTGCTTGGGGAAGAGTGTAAAGTGATGTGTACTTGACTTGATGAGATTGATTGATGGTTGATTGATGTGACATCTCGTTGAGATTCTCTTGGGTTTCGCAACGCGCGGCGTTTTCCTCACACCGAACGCTGGCCCACATCTCCTGGCCAGAGTATCGCCTAGGCGCGGGAGTCGCGGCATCAGAACCGCGGCGACGGTGCAGTCGCAATGGTACAAGTTTCTGATTGAGTCGACTCGGGTTGACAGTGTGTGAATCAGGGTCGCGCACAACTCCGGTTAAGGGTCGAAGGTTGTCGGAATTTGACCGGAAAGACCGCGGGGACCTACGGAACGGTACGGTCTAGGATACGGGTCTTACAGTGTAGGACCCACCAATCAATGGTGGAGGTCCTACATGAATCCATGAGTGTGGCCAACAACTCACTTTATGCATGCATGATTGCCATGATGGGCCCATTCTCCATGGACCCCATCATGAGATTTTCCTTTGATTTATAAGTTTGTGGGTCATCTAGACCCTTGATCCTTGGTAGAGATGGCATCTCCACAATTGGATTTTGATTAGAAGATGCATGCATGGGTAGATCTTGTAATCCCATCAAGATAGTGATATGTGTGGTTTGTGATGAAGGGAAGGGCCTCAATGTGGCGAAGCCCATTCCCTTGTGGCCGAGTCTTACTCTTCTTTTGTTGATTTATTATTCTCAGATGTGTGTGGCCTAGCTTGTGGCCTGGAAGTATCCAAACCATTCAAAGAGAGTGGAAGCCCATGTTTGTCCACTCTATGAACATAGGTGCCCCATTTGCTCTTTTTTTGACACATGCAATGGATTTTATGGTATGAATTAGGTCTAGATATTTGTGGAGCCCACTGAGGTGGACCACAACTCAAATTATATTTGATGATTTTTCCTTATTTTGGTTCCTGTGCTCATTTTATTTCATGTGCATGTTGCTGCCCATAAATTTTCTGGACAGATTTTTGTTGGACTTTGGGCTTGAATTTGGGACTGATTGGGGGAACTTTTGTATCCATCAAATATATTTTTCTGAAATTTGTGGATCTCATCTTGATGTCTCCTAAATTTCAGCCCCAATTGACCTTCATTGGGGTCACAAAGGTGTAGTCCAAGTGAGGTGGATAGTCCGGATTTTATGTACTATTCCAGCAACATTCCACCCTGGACAGGTTGGAATTCCAAAATTTATTAAAATACTTTTAGGTGTTTAAAAATTCTAAAAATTTACAAGGAGGTGCCCCACCCATGGTAGGACCTAATTACAAAATTTTGGGGCCAATGGATGCCTGTACATACCATGGTGGTGGCTGGACCGGCCCACTATAATATGGTGTCCAGATCAGTCCGATTTTCTGGACAGATTGATTTCTTTAAATGAATTAAAATATTTTTACATGTTCAAAAGTTTTAAAATTTTTTGAGGATGTGTTCCACCCATTTTAGGACCCACCCACCAAATTTCAGGGCTAATGGACCCCTGTGCACACCGTGACGATGGCCGAACTGGCCCACCACATTGGGACATCCAGGTCTGTCCGATTTTCTGATTAGACTGTTTTGTTTAAATTAATTAAAATACTTAGAAATATCCAAAAATCCTGAAATTTTGTGAGGGTGTGGCCCACCTATGGAAGTGTCATACTACAAAATTTCAGATCCAATAGACATTCGAGCTGACCGTGGTGTGACCTTCAAATTGTGTCAGTTTTGGGCCAAATACCCAGGCCCGTAGGACTACCCACCATGGGACGCCCCTACCTTGGGCTGTTGGGCCTGCAATCCAACGGCATGACACATTTGTTTATATGTGTTTTATTTTTTCCCTCTCATCCGTGGGGCCCACAGTGATGTGTGTGGGCCATCAGAGAAATAAATATACTATAAATAAATTTTATTGAATTTCCAGCAAACCCAGATAGTGGGTGGGCTAGAATTTCAGCATTTGGCCCAAGGTTGCTACCCACAAATGTATGTTTTGGGATAGCGTGGCCCACCATATTTGGAGACATTATTACACATATCTTGCCTTATCTTGATTGAATTTTAGGGCTTAATTAGTACACTCTTAAGGCCCACCTTAAATGGGTTTTATTAGAACAATATTCATAGTTGGCTGTTGGGTTTCCTAGGCCTAATGTCTTGAACTTTCTTAATAGACCCCTGACCTTTGGGCCTATATTTAATACACTATTGTGATAGGTTTTATGGGCCAAAATACTCAACTAGTTGGACCCTTGCTGGCCCATTAAAGTAAACCATACTTGGGTCGAGATGTGAGGCCCAACTTACTTGCTTAAATATAAGGATCACCCATATGTTGGAATAATGGGCTGCCTATTAGGCCCACCACAATGAGTAGACTCATGATCTTTATGGTTAAGCCCAACCTTACTTGAGGGCCCACCATATTGCCTATGTGTTGGGCTTTGAGTATAAGATCACTAGGCCATGGATTGCCTTAGGCCTTGGGCCTTAGTTCATGTTCGAGTAGTGGCGGGCTACCTCTTGGAAACTAGTTAAGGTTGGATGTCCTCCTAAGTAGTCCTAAGGTAGGCCCATGGGTTCTTCTATGGATTGTAAAAGGCCCACCATAGGCCTTAGGCCATTTGTTTAAGGATCAATGTGAATGTATGTGGAACCTACCTTAACGCATTTTTGGTCCAGGCCATCCAAGCCTTGGATCGCCCGATCATGGAGGCACTCTCTACCTTGGGTTGCTACTGGATTCACAATCCAGTGGCAGGCCCACTTGATCTTTTCTTGATGTATACACACCCTCCATCTAGTGGGGCCTCCTGTGAATATTGTTGGCCTTCATGAGATCATTCTCACTTATTTGACTAATTTCTAGGCTTTAGCAAGCCCCGAAAGCTAAGTAGGCCGAACATTTATCAAGGGGCCTTAAATGTACATTGTTATGGTTGAAACTTTATTGGACATGGGACCCACCATATTGAGGACTTGTGTGCGTGTTGCATCTTATATTTTATAATCCTTGGGCTTAATTAGTGCATTCTTTTGGGTCACCTTTAGTGATCACATAGGACCCCATCTTATATCAGATTTTTGGGACATCCCATGGGCCCAAAGTGGGTTGGGACGTCCCAGCTTGGCCCAACCATATATTGAGCCAACTTCCACCATTTTGATGGACTTGTAGGCTAAGATAATGATAGTATTGGGCCTTTAGTTGCCCACTTAAATTGCTAGTTATTGGGTTGATGTAGTTGGGCCCATTTCATCATCTAAACTTAAACTTATTTTTGGGCCATATACTATGTACGCGGACTACCCACCAAGTCCAACTTAATGCATGGATTCTATGACCATTGGGAATTGAGCCTTAGGCCTTAATTTTCCTCTTGGGGCCTATGTTGTTAAAAGTGGTACTATATCTTTTTATGGCCTATTATGAGGAATATATGTAATGTGGTTACCTTTATTTGTATCTTAAATGTAGGCCTTGGGCCTTCTATCCATATAGTTCATGGTTGATATACCTTTTTGGAGAATGGTGGTTAAATGTCCCTATTATGGACTCCTCTAAGCCCGGTTGTATTTAAGAGTGATTGGATACTCATCTTAGACTCTTGCTAGGCTCATTTTTATATTACCTAGACCCATAGCTTGTATACTTAGTCTTCTGGGCTATCCCAAGTAAATGGGCCCCCACTAGAAGTTGAATTTCCTTAAGTATATTGTCTAAGTACCTAGTCTTGGTTCCCTCTTGGATAGGAGGAATGTAATATACATTGTATATCGTCATATAGTGTGATTAAATTCATCCTCATGACTCAGGTACATCATTATATCTTGGTTGACACTTTGTGTGTGGTCATATTGTGTCATTGGGCATTGCATATCACCTTCTCTGAAGGACGTAATATTTCCTCTTGAGTACGTTGGATGCTTGGAATTGATGCATAGTTGATTGTGTGATTCATGTATCTGGCATTGCATAACATATGGACAATTATCACCCTTGCTTCATCAGGGCTGTAGCTTCCACAGTTACATCGTGGATGGCCATGTTTGGACACCGAAAATGTTACTTGAGCATACCGGGTCAATAAGATGCTCATGGGTGAAATTCTCAAAACTTCCATGGTACCAAGGATTGCTCCAACACCGTGACCGAGTGAAATATATGAGCGCACGAGGGCCTTATACTGTTTAGGCCGCGACTCCCACTGTCGTGTAGTCGGTTGGATAGGGATGTGGCCTTACTCGCCTGATGTAAGAGGGCATTACTAAGCTGAGTCTGACCAGCACGTTAATGGGTCCGCTACCGTCAGGCCTTGCTGGTGATTAACTGTCCACAAGTGGGTAGTGAGGTCTCTTATGCTCGTTTGACTGTACGGGGTCTGTAGAGCGGCAGTCATCTAGTAGTGTAATGGACCCCGGTGATTTCCTTATGATAGAAATGTACTTGATATGTGGATTGGATATGAGCACTGACATTACTTCGCATTGCATTTGGATTGGCTATGTAAGCCTCATAATGCATTACAATACTCATCGCATTACAGTACTCATATTGCATTACAGTATTCATTGCATTACAGTACTCATTGCATTATATAGCCTTGGTATGACTTCCTGCATTATCATACTGCCTTGGTATAGTTTCTTGCATTCATGATAGGCTTGGTAAGGCTAGTGGTATTGGTATTGATCATGACTCCCTTCTGCATTTTCTATCTTCTTTTGAGCACCATTGTCACACATTTTCACCACCCTCTAAGCTTTTTATAAGCTTATGCACGATTGATGCGTGCAGGAGATCCTAGGTAGGCGTCGTAGTGACAGAGTTTGGATTAGAGCTGAGCTTGAGGACCCAGTGTTGTAGACTTCCTTTCTTCCTTCTATTATATTATGTATGTCCTTTTGGACCTTATGGATACTTGTAAAAGTTCAAATTCATAGTAGATTTTGTGGTGTGTGCCTTTGTTATTCTAAGATTTACTTGTTGTGATCTTAGGTATGCTCGTATTGGAATGACTATACTGTTATGGAAATCCTCCTTGTAAGATCCGAGGATCGGAACCTGCCTTAGGAGTCGAGAATGGGGTACTACGGAGGCTGTTGCGACCAGAACCGGCCATCGGGTACCTTGTGAGTCCGATTACCGAGTCTAGGGCATGACATGCAACTCGGTGCTCGAGGAGCGTCAGCGCTCATCTATGCATGACACGTACCTACACCAACTATATGGCTGGTGTGTGGTATACCAGCTAATCTGCTTCGTGCACCATTCGTACCTTTACGCTACTTAATATCACTGATGTGAAAATGCGATCGGAGGCCAATTTCATGCAGAAGCCTTTAACAGCTGGTATTTGTGTTTTCCCTTTACATCAGTGAAATGTGATCGATGGCTTCAAGGGATGGTGGTAAGGTAAAATTAAGTGATTTAAAAAAGAAAATGTTTATTGACTGATGTATTAAAAAAGCAAATAAGGGTGGTAGGTCGAGGTCAACCTTAACCAAACGAGCTGGGAACAAAGTAATAATCGAGTTGAAGAAGCATACAAGGAAAGAACTCAATCAAATGCAATCGAAGAATTTATGTGATTATCTGAAGGTGCAGTATACTGCGTAGATAAAGTTAATGAGCATTACGAGACATACATATAATGCATCGACGGGCCAATTCAATTGGTCCGAAGAGAGATGGGATAAGTACATAAAGGTACTTACGAAATTATATTCTATAGGTAAATGAGAATTTACCTTACATCGAATTAAGACATACTTTTATCATATTTTTATTATAGGTAAACAAAAATGCAACCCAATTTTGACATAGACCACTAGTATTTGAGAATGAATGAGGGTCATGTTTAAGGGTTTGGTTGCATCTGGTGCTCAAGCTTACATGACACATAAGAACGATATTTCTACAGAGTATTTTGGATCATCATCACAAATGTCTTTGAATATACCTATGAGTGGCAATGAAATCAATTTAGATAGTCATAACGTTGACATAAATTTAGATATTTAAGAATGTGAACATGCTCCATTTGTTGATTTAGAAGCTCATCAAGATAAACGACACAAAATAAACAAGAAGAATGATATCAAAAGCAACGTAGATGCGCCCATATATCAGTTAGAAAATATAATATTCCAAATAAGCCACTATCAAATAATATTTTGTGAAACTAATAGGCATATCATTGATAATAAGAACATATTCATTATATTTCAAAGCTCTAAAATCGTTTATCCAAAAGTAGTAGAATAGAGAAGTGTAGATGCTTATAGAAGAAGATGATGATATAAAGATCTAGATAGAGACTTTAGATTAGTGTGTGGTTTATTTTCGATAATTTTGACATTAGTCTTATTTTTTTCCCATAATGTTTTCACATTAGTTTTGGATAGAAACTTTAGATTGGTGTATAGTTCATTTTGAATAATTTTTTAAATTATAATTTGATATTAGTTTTATTTCTTTCACCCATAAATGTCTTTAATTCCGCAGTACTCTTGATTTGTTGTTACATTGAAAATTATTATATGGGTCTTATCAATATTTATCAGTATGGTCTATTTATAGGATTTGTTAATGCCAATAATCCAATTGTCTACAACGTATAATTAAAGTCTTTACTTGTAATGTTGATAGAACTATAACATTAATAACAAAACAAAAGAGGTTATTGAATATTATTATATTAAAGCTCTCATTTAATTATTTAAAGATATTTACTAATAAAGAACAAACAAGTTTTTCTGAGATACGTGGATTATATTTTGTGAAAGATTTACTAGAATATGACCATTTTTTTGTTTGCTACAAATTGTTTATAGTAGATAAATATACATTAATTAGTCTTTGTAACTTGTTTTCGCATTAGATGATGATTGTTAGATAGTAGGTATGTATCACTCGAGGATAATATTGCCATGTTTCTAATGATGATTAGTCATAACCTCTGGAACAAATTTGTAAGAAATCGGTTCCAATATTCAACATAGACGGTACACAAATACTTTCACGAGGTATTATTTGCTATGGTAAAATTTGTCAAGGAGATGATTGTCAGTCTATATTTTAATCAAAATATAAAAAGAATCAGAATGCATCAATATCTTTAAAAAATATTGAAAGTAAAACTCCATATAAAAATATAAATTTATTTACTTCAAATTTAATTATTCTGCTCAAGGGGTTAATATTGACCTTTAATGTTTTGGTTGTCGTTGGTGCGTTAGATGAGACCCTCGTTCCTGCATGCATCCCGACGGATAAACAAGTACTCTATATGAAAAAAGGAAGAGGTGAATGCACTCAGAAGGTTATGACCGTCTATGATTTTTACATATGTCATAGCTAGATGGGAATGAGTAACACATGATTCAATGGTTCTTATGGATGTTGTACTTGATCCAATAAAAAAAATTCCGCTGCTCCTTCTTGAAAATATTTATTATGTTTTTTCATACAACTCGATAAAATTATAACTTAAAATTTGCTAAAAATCTCATTTATTTATATGTAGATAATATTATTTAGTTGATGTTGCTTACACTCACACACAGGGATTTATGGCATCATGCCACAATGCTCAACATTGGTTCTGTGATTTTCGTGGTGATAGGTGATTTAATAGTAAAGAAAATGTTTTCAATCATATGCATATAAAATTGTGGAATGTAATTGAAAGGGCTTTAGGCGTATTGAAGATGCACTTTACAAATTTGAAACGGATGGCACCATATTCCTTATCAACACAAAGAGAGTTATTATATTACATGCATGACACTACATAACTACATAGTTACCTTCCAATAATACGATGATAAAAATGGTCTATTAGAGATGAATGTTCAATTAAAAGATAATATGCATAAAGTGAAAAGAGTCTTTAGAGACTTCGAACAAACTATTTTGTTCGATATATATGCAAGAAAAAATTACTGCCAAACTTATATATATACAAATCATTGTTTTTTCTTTATTCTTACTCTGTTTTTATGGACAATGATTTTTTTAATTTTTTATTAAGTACTCTAATTTGTTTGAATTAAAGGGATACTAACTTAATGATTTTATTTTTATTAACTTAAAAAATAAACCTTTCGAAATGTAAAGCATCTCCAAATAGGAGACAGGGGCAAATGTGCCAAATTAACAAATTTCAAACATTTCAGATGTTTGTTAACAAACAAGTTGTTTCAGATTCAACACTTAATTTTTAGATTTCAGCACTTTTTTTAGACAATTACCAAACATGTTTTCAAACTTCAGATTCAGGCTTCATACTTTAAATTTAAAAAATGAGACCTAATATGTATTTATAGAAAAGAAGGGTGGAGAAGTTTACCCATCATACTTCTCCCATCTGAAGTCTTCACACTGTAGGTTTTACATTCGTTCTTAATAACTATGTATAGGGACCACAGTTCGTACATTCTGCCCCAAACCTATCTAATGATCACAACTATACTGGGGCTCATCGATTCTCTCAATCTAAATAATCTAACAGTTAAATCAAAACCAATGATCATGTGTAGCCCACCTATAATAGTCTTATGTCCTTGACCGCTAAGAAAACCTTAATGCACGCGCTATTGTAAGTGCTAATGTTTTAAGCACACAAGTAGTTGTCAAATTTCGTAGACAAAATGTATAGGGTGTGAAACTTCAACACACTTCAGTTCTCTTCAACATTTCAAGACAAGAGTGCGACTCAACATATCAAGATTAGAAAGCTCGGAAGAATTTCAAGAGAAGAATCATTTGTATGCCAACCTACAGGTAAAGATGACCTTAGAAAAGACCATAAGGTAAAGTGTATCTTTATGGTTTTCTAAGACTTAAAGTATGATAATTTTACTTGAAAAATTAAGAGTGTCCAGCAAGCTTAACATTTCCTTCGGCTAGCCGAACCATCCCGGATCAGCCCAAAATCAGCCTAGGTCAAGTTCCATCAACAAAAGACTTTATTTTTTATGGAACTTCGGCTAGTCGAACCCGGCTCGGGTCAGCTCGAGAGTGACCTAGGTAGAGTTTACAGCAATGCAAAATTGCTGATTTTCGGATTCTTAGGTTAGCCGAACCCTGTCTTCAACTAGTCGAAGCTTGCTCCGGCTAGCTGAAGTTTGGCCTGGGCCAACCTAAGTTTGGATAAAATCAAATCCGGCGAAATCTAATAGCCGTCGGAACAGTATTGAGGAACTCCGGCCTGCCGAATTGATTCTTAGGTTGACTGAAGATTCATATATTTTGCTATAAATAAAGATCATTTCTCAATGTTTCAAAGCACTAAATAAATAAATAAATAAAAATGAGAGAAATCTTCTAAAAGCAAAATAGTGAAATTCTATTATCTTTCAAGCTATTTGCATTGTCATTCTTATATTGTTTTTGTGGCTTATTCAATTTTCTTCTCAAGTAGTGATAAATTCAATTAGAGAGTACCTTATACTCACCTTGAAATTAGATAATTGAATCTGCAGCTTTTAGAGTTTTATTCTTTGAAAATTTATATATCCTTAAATCCTTCTTGGTTGTGCATACATTGGTTCATATTCATCTAAAAAAATAAGGATCATTGCATTTGCTAAATATTCAACTTTAAAGGCTTCATCGGTATCTTCGTTATAACTTACGTTTTCAAGAAGATAAATTTTTAATTTCAGTAAATTAATTTCAATTTTGGTTTGTTTAGATTGCCCAGAAATGTTATCATGTTAAAGAGTAATAAGCCCGTGAAAATCACTTGAGATTTTCTTGTGATTGGCCTGTGAAAATCACATAAATTGTAAGAAGTTATTAAAGTTAGCTTGTAAAAATTTTGAAAATAATGAAAAGCTAAAATTATGTGGATTAATAATTTTGGGAGTAGAGTATTTGTGTCAAACACCGAATCACTATAATTCCATGTATTATGGTGATTGATAATCTTATCGTTGTTTTTATCATCTTGAAATATTAATATTAATAATATTGTGAAATAAGATTGTCCTACTTAAAATTTTAAGTGAAAGTTGTCATATGAATTAATTGAAATTAAGATTTCAATATTAATTGTTGTTGTGAATCTATTTTCTACAAGTAATTAAATTCTATTCAACTCCCTCTATAACATATATAACTCAACTTACAACTATATATTCACATTGTCTATTCATTTTGCCAGCTCATTTTAGAGTATGACCCTGATAATAAAGCAAAGCAAATACAAATACAATCTCAGATGGAACACACCACAAGCAACTATGGCCAATAATCGCCACCATTAAAAACTTCCTAGGATCGGTCGACCTTAGGTAAGGTGGCCATTGCACTCCACCGTTACAAACTTCGTAGAGTCCAATGCAATGTTTATTTACCATCCAACTTGTTGATATGCCCACACTAACTTTAATATAGGAAAACACAAATATCAGCTTGACTTAAAAACTTTTGTGACCCAGTCACCACTATTCCTGTGGTGTGGTCCACCTGAGATTTGGATCTCTTTAATTTTGGGGCCATGTCCTGTAATGAGCGGGCAAAAGACGTGTGGACATGCATTAGAGTTGGGCTCACGGTCAGGGACCCTCCTATTAAGCGGTTATCCTGCACTCACCTAACTGTTTTTTAAGTGCCCACGTATCAAGTGTCGTTGCCGTCAGAGTATCAACTAGGTTTTGCCTAATGCCTACACGAATGGGGAAGTAGGAAATACCCTACGGTGAATGGAGACGCACCAACCTAGACCATTTATTCCATGGGCCCCACTACTTATGGGACAGGATGTAAATGAATTGCATGATCCCCAACATATCTACGCACGCTTTTCAGCCACCCACAAATCGGACGGTCAATATCATCCGACATCGGCCAATCCCACAATGGCCTCTACTGTATAAGCCGTTCAGATCATCCACATTGGCAATCTGTAGGGTGGAAATCAGTCGGGTCACAACGTGGGTCCCACCACCGGCCGGTTACCTAATTTCAGTCTCCCTTGGGAGTCTGTACTCCCATCAGAACCTGGAGAAAAAGAAAATGTAAAAAACTAAAAAGAAAAAGAAAAATCAGTCTCTCTCTGTTTGTTCACGAGAAATGCGTATATCCATGCCGTTCATTTGTTTTGCCCACTCATTTTAGGATATGGTTTTGAAAATGAAGCAGAAATAATCTCAAGTGGACCACACCATAGGCAACAATGATTAATGGACGCACACCATTAAAAACTACCTTGGGTCCACCATAATGTTTGTGTGCCATCCAACTTGCTGATAAGGTCACACGTACATGGATTAAGAGAAAACAACATATATCAGCTTGATCACCACGTGGGTCCCACCACCGGCCGGTTACCTTACCTAATAGGAAGCAGATTGCGTAAACTCTGTGGGGCCCACCGTGGATTTTTGTGTCTTATCCATGCCGTCCATTCATTTTTTCAGATCATTTTAGTGCATGAGCCCAAAATTGAACCACATCCAAAGCTCAAGTGGACCACACCACAGGAAAAAGTGGGGATAACATCATCCACCGTTGAAACCTTCCTAGGGCCCACAGTGATGTTTATTTGTCATACAACCTTTTCGCAAGGTTACAAAGACATGGATTAAGGGAAAAAACAAATATCAGCTTGATTTATATTTTTTTGGCTCCCAAGAAGTTTTAAACGGTAGGCATTCAATTTTCACTGTTTCCTCTGGTGTGGTCCACTTGAGATTTATGTATACTTAAAATTTTGGGATTATGCATAAAATGACCTGTTAAAACGGATGGACGGCGTGGATAAGATACATACATCACGGTGACCCACAGAGTCTACTCATTTCGCAATCCGCATCCTACCTAATATCCGTCTGTTTCATGATTCTTTACTCCAATCAGAACGTGGAGAAAAAGAAAAAAGAAAAAAGAAAAAGGAAAAAGAAAAGAAGAAGAAGAAAAAAAAATCTCTCTCTCTCTGTTTTTCACGAGAAGGTCGTCCTCTCTCCCTCTCTCTCTCCTGTTTTTTTTTTTTTTTTTTTTTTTCAGGAGAAGGTCGTCGTCCCTTCATCTCGAAGATGAACGGCGGCCCATCTGGTTTCCGTACGTATTCCAAGCCGAATCAAAACCCATATTCTAGATTTTCATTTTTTTTTCAAAATTTCTCTAATTTTCTGCTTAAAAAAAAATCCCCCATTTTTTCTTGCAGACAATGCTCCTGTCACAAGAACCTTCGTTATCGGATCGGCCCTCCTTACGATCTTCGTTGGAATTCGAGGTCGTCCAGCATTCCTCGAATTGTCTTACCAGGTACCCGCTTGTCACTTTTCTTCCTCTCTATCTCATGAATTTCCTCTTCTTCTTCTTTTTTTCCACCTGCAATGAATCGATTCCTGTGTATTATCGGTAATCACAAATGGGTTTTTGATTTTTTATTTTATTTTTTGGTCATGGGGGTCGATTGGAATGGAGATTGGAGCTCTAGAACCTGCTTTTTCACTTCAGTTTTAGTTATTTTTTTCTCATGAATTTTCTGCTTTTTGGTTTCTTCTTTTGTGACAGTAATTAATTGGTTCCAGTGCATCATCTGTAATTGCTAATGGTTTTTTCATTTCCTGTCATGGGCGTCAATCGGATTGGAGATTGGAGCTCTAGAACCTGTTTTTTCACTGCAATTTTAGTTATTTTTATCTCACGAGTTTTCTGCTTTTTCTTTCTTCTTTTTCGTCGGCAATCGGTTGATTCCAGTGCACCATCTAAAATTGCAAACGGGTTTTTATTTTTCATCTCGGGTGTCACTTATTGGAGATTGGAGCTCCAGAACCTGTTTTTTTTTTTTTTTTTTTTTTTTTTTTTTCAAATCAGTTTTACTTGTGTAAATTTCTTCTATATTTGGGCAGAGAACTATCGACATCAACTAACAATTTGTAAATATTCAAATTTGAATATTAAGAGAAATCAGCCAATGGTCCAACATCTATTTACATGATTGGCCACCTAATGATCAGATTGCCATGATATGTTAGAGTTTCCATTCAATGGGGATCACGTCATGAGCATTTTAAAAAAAAAATCTTGTGCAAATACATGTGAGTTGACATATAAAGTGCTCTTGGTAGTCATGTGCAAAGACTATTGATATTCACATGTGTATGCCCAACTCATGTGCCAACATGGCACATTTATGTGAGATCCAAGCCATAAATAAGGTGGGGCTCACTTTCTAATATCCTTGCCTAAAAATAAGGCCATTCCACTCATGAAATTAGAAATGGGTTGTGGATGGATTGGCTTGGACAAGATTTTCAAATGTGTCGGTTGGCCTATACAAACTTTTCATTTTGCTTGGACGAGCCCATTGATAGCCCTAAATGCGCTACAATGCTCGCCTAATTTATTTTTGCATTTATTTTCTTTTCATAAATTGTGGCTCATTGATCAACTCAATTTTTTCCAAGAGCATCTAAATGGTGAGTTCAATTCAATATTGGGCTAGGATCTCATACATGTGTGTCATACATGTACATACATGTAGTGTTCGTATCATTACATGTATCGCTGGTTATGGATACAGAAACATGTATTAATATCGCCGATACCCAGACATGTATCCCTAACTAAGGGAAACATGAGGAAATGGTGGAATTTCTCAATAAAACTTCATGAGATGCTAAAATACACATATTTGCTTATCTAGGAATCAAATAATTGAAAGAAAAGAAAAAAAAAATGCATAGATGATAAGCTTCTCTTTAATGGGGGTCTAAAAGCCTATAACATTGGCTCATGGAAACATTAAAGAAACATGGGGAAAATGGTGAAAATTTTCAACGATACTTCAGGAGATGCTAAAATACACATATTTGCATATTTAATAATTAAATAATAGTGAAAAAGACACATATTTGCATATTTAGGAAATAATAAGTTTCCCTTTAATGAGGCCTAAAAGCATATATCGTTGACTTAGGAAAACATTGGGAAACATGGGGAAAATGGAGGATCCATCCATCCATCCATGTATGCACGTACATACATACAAACACGAATGCATGATTCATCCATCCATCCATCCATGCATGCACGTACATATATACAAACACACATGCATGATTCATCCATGCATGCATGCATCCATCCATCCATCCATCCATCCAACTATCAATCCATGCATACATCCGTGCATCCATTATTGCATATACACACATACAAACATGCATTTCATCATACAACCATGCGCGCCCATAAAAATAATTTGAAATAGAATTTTTTTAATAAACTATTTTTTGTGATATCGATACATTAGCGATATTATCAAAATATCGCCGATATGTTGGAGATGCAAGCGACGCTTAGAATTTACACTATCGAAAATATTTGTGATACAATCGGCACCTGGAATTTACACAGTCGAAAATATTGGTGAGACATTAGCAATATCAATACATTTTCGATACTTGGCGATATATCATCGATTCCTGGAATTTCGGTATCGTCGAGGTGGAGATATGGATAATAACGGGGATATTATTGATAATATTGTGGATACTTTGAACAATGCATGCACATGAAATAAAATATGGTAGTTGGGATCTGTATGATAGATGGCTTGGATCTTGTACAAGTAACATTGTCCGTGTAGATGTACGGGAGGAGAAATTTAGTCAAAGTAAAAAACACGTGCCATTAGCTGTTAAGATCACATGATTCCTTAATTAAATATCCTTTCATGGACTCATCCATAGCCAACCATGAAACTAGTTGGAGAGATGATATTCTTTGAAAGTTGAAACCCAAACATTTTACAGAGTCATCTCTCCATGGAGATCTAAGTTTGGTGGTTGTCCATTGTTTTCTATGTGGGGGCCCACCTAATGATTTGACATACCCAATTCTTGCGGGGCTCACTTAATGAATAGTTAGATGGCACACACATGATATGGTGGGCCCCACAGGCAATATACTGTTAAGCATTCAAATGAATAGGTAAATAGACAAGTGAATACGTAGGTGAAATAACATATTCTACAAGAGGTTTGATCAAATACATCCTGATGTATTGCAATAAGGTGCATTGACACTCTAACTGTTGGATCATTTTTTAAAAAAAATTTTATACTAAAAACATTTATGTGATAGGGCTCCCTTTGGATGCGGATGCCCATAAAAACTCTCAAATTGAACATTTCAACTCTTTTATTATAATAAGTTTATGTTACCATTCATGTTCAAAGAAAAAGAGTCAAATTATCGAAGGTTGAAATAAACCAATTGAGAGCTTTCCAACATAGAAGTGGAGACTCATCATATAAACGGTTTGTATTATTGGAAGCAAACCTAGGCTCAAAGGCTAAAGTTCCGATGTATTGTATTGCAATACTTTGGAGTGTATTTGGGTAAGCCTCGTTACACAGACTTGTACATTAATCCTCCTCTCTATGGACTGGAATCCTCTGCAACATGTAAAACACTAAGCTCTGTGGGGTCTGTGTGACATCCACTCTGTACATCAATTTCTCTTTAGGATGATTGGTCATGGGGTTAAAAATCATCTAGACTTACAACCAAGATACTCTGTATCGGTAACCATGGCCATAACGGTCACCACCAGTACCGATACGGGTATCGGCCGTAATGGTTGATATGGGAGCGTAACGGCTATTACGATTATCGTAACGGTTAAAAAAGTAATTTTGCCTGGAAAATTCTGAAAAAAATATCTAGAAAATCTAAAATAATATAAATATACCAAATACGTATTCGGTTTTTGTTTTAAACATGTTTATGGTAGCGTAACAGTCCACTCTTTGGTGAGAGTGTTGTATCGGGATGTCTGGCGAATTTATGAACATGGTTATATGTCTCCAATGTTTACACATTACAATCAAGCATTAGAACTAGAAAAGAAGAGAGAGAGAGAGAGAGAGAGAGAGAGAGAGAGAGAGAGAGAGAGAGAGAGAGAGAGAGCATAAATACTACTTTTTTCAATTTTTTGAAAAAAGGGCCCTCGGAGCTTCTATTCGCTCAAATTGCTTCAATATATGGTTTTAATCCTAAAAACTATCGTAAGAGTTGTTGAAATTTGCTATAAAATGATGTATGAGAGTTTTTCGAATGAAAAAGGTGAAAAATTGAAGAGAAAAATAAATTAAATAGAAGACCTTTACGGAGGTAACAGTCATTATGACCCATAACGGCCAATACGACCTCCGTAATGGCTGATATGGTCCTAAAAAACCAACTGTCCCGTTTTTAGTCCTGTATTACGTCACAGTCATGGCCGTTACTTATACGTATCAGCCTCTACGGTCGTATCGTAACATATACGAAACACCTTGCTTACAACTCAAGTGGGCCACACCACAGGGAACAATGGGGATGGGACACCAACCATAGGTTTGTGTGAGGTCACCATGGTGTCAACCTTTCATCAAAGCCATGCATCAGGTGTAACTCACATGGATAAAGGGAATATACAAGAACTAGCCTAATCGATACTCAGGTGGGCCACAAAGCGTGAACTTAGAGGTCTTGGGTGCAACGCTTTTCATCGAGCTGATCTTTTTCATTAGGCTGATGGATGGAGCGGATTTCACATATACAAAATAGTGGTGGACTCATAAAGGTAAGGTGTTTTACGCACTGCATAAAACAGGCATCTAGACTATTCCACTGCGTAAAACAAATGCTGTAGACAATCTGGTCCCCTCCATGGGCTCTGCAAGGGCTGCACGTGGGCTCCACCATTATGCTTGTGAGCTATCCAGCTTGTCCAGAAGGGTTGCTCGACTGTGAAAATTCAATGGCCCGAAAATCAGTCCAATTGAACCATTATGTGACCACCACATGAATTTGGAGGTTGTTTGGGTGGTTATTAACCGTTTTCTACGCGTAGCCCACCTAATGATTGCATTCACTTGATTTTTGCAAAATCCTATCATCATGGTGGAGCCCACTTATCAAATGTGTTGGATGGCACACACACAACATGATGTGCCCACATAGGTATAATAGCTAGGTGAACACATTTCATGGCAATAGGGTAGTATGGTCATAAAATTCAGGAGTATTGTAGTCGAATAAAAGTCATGAAAAAATAAGTGATTAAAACAAATAGAAAAATATGAAAGTTTATACCGACTTTTAGTAGTAGTGTAGATCATGGTTCTGAATATCGGTATCGGTATCAGTTGGCATATCGACCCGGCTAAAAAACGATACGATACGTGCATCGTGTATCGATATCGGTCTATATCAGACCATATCTGGCAAAAAAAAATTTTAAGCCAAAGAGATAAGGAAAATATCAAGAAAAAAAAAGAGAGAATAATAAGATATTCAAGCGTCTGTCTGTCTTTTTTTTTTTTTTTTTTTTTTTTTTTTTGTATTTTGAACATGCATATGATGGTGTATCAGACCATTCTTTGATGAGAATGTTGTCTGTCAGTTTGACTTGTTGAAGGTCGACTAAATGGGCCCTAATTCAACACAAATCAAGTATGATTTGGTGAATTAGGGCTCATTACATTGAAATACAACAAAAAGAAGATATGAAGGTTTACCCTCCTTTTCGATTTTTCCCGTAATGGCCCAATTCGCTTTGATTTATCGAATCCCATTCAAATAATTTGTTTTGATCCCAAGATGGTCTTAGATCTAGCCTTAAATGAGTTTTTAAGCTTCCTCCATAAAATGAAAAAAGACAAGGAGATGTGAGTGAAATTTTGAATGAAAATAAAAAATTCAAAAATAGGCTTTTAGTGGTGTATGCTGATACGCCCTCTATTGGCCAATGCGGACTGATGCTGGTCAATTTTTTCATATTGGGCTGATATGGTCCGTATCACGTATCATCTTGTGCCGATACAGATACGATATGGCCGTATCGGCCGATAGGATACCGATATTAAAATATATGGTGTAGATATGGATCAATTCGCGTATACTAGTAGGGAACCATTTTAAGAACCTAATCAATACACCAAAAGCCCACATCTTTGCACAATATACACATGTTTGTCATTTTGCCCAGTGGTGCCCATGGTTTGGTGGTCCTGACAATTGTCATGTTTGTCCTGCCTTGAATGGAGAATAACAAACAACATTCAGGATCAGAAGATCCTAGCGGCCAATATAAGGACCTCTATTTAAGTTGAATTTCAACCATTGTTGTATTTCTCTAATTTTTTGTCAGTCTTTAAGCCACAAATTGAAAGGTTAAGATTGTTGTTCAAGGAGATTTTTGAGGCATTGTCCATCGATTGTGACACAGCAGGCTGATGGTTCGGATCACCGAACCAGGGTCCCACATGTCAGAACCGAAAAGTCCTGGATACTGTGCAGAAGATGCTGTCCATGTATCATGTGATTGGGGAAAATTCAGATGTAAACCTATACTTATTCAGTAATTAATCTAATGCAGTCACTTGTCTCTTGATTATGTTCAAACATCTATTTTTAAGGATCTTCACCTAATTAATCTTTATTTTCTTATTTTTCTAACCTTTTACTTCATGTATCATTTGGAGAGCTCCTTGTCCGACAAATATCA
The DNA here is from genome assembly GCA_030180095.1 of Magnolia changhungtana. Lineage (NCBI taxonomy): Eukaryota > Viridiplantae > Streptophyta > Magnoliopsida > Magnoliales > Magnoliaceae > Magnolia > Magnolia changhungtana. The sequence goes on from JASAUF010000319.1 coordinate 521,623, forward strand.
ATGTGGAGAACTTCATACTATTATATGATGTGGTTTTCTATTTACAGTATGTTTGGATTGCAATGGATATGGACAAGAAATGGGAAAAAAAAGAAAATTCATTTCCAAATGATTATTTTCATTGGCACTACTACTATCAAATGGATTCCAATTTTAGGAGTCTTGTTTGGATAGTAAGTGGAAATCTCATATTTGTAACTTGTAAGGCAACTGTCATCTAGTTTTTTGTGCTACTATGGAAAAATAAAATGATTGATGTGTGGAATGCTCTCTTTTCTTCTAGTACCACATCAATGAAAAAACTTTTCCATTTCCATGGTTTTCCATGCATCCAAAAATGCCCTTAGAGATCATACTTAATGAACTCTTTTGGGATGATGTGGTGTAAACGGTGCCAGGCTATTTAATGTTTACTACAATTAGATGGTTTTTCTGTATGCTTTGATGGGTTTCAAATTATATTCATTAAAAAAAAAAGAGGTTACAAAGTATTTTTCGAATTCCATACAGATAGATTGAAAGATATACTCAAATCCTATTTATTATGGCAGGATATTTTCAGAAAGCTTCAGCTTTGGAAGCTAATCACGTCTACATTTGCCTTTTCGTCTACACCAGAGCTGATTTTTGGACTGTATCTTCTCTATTACTTCAGGGTGTTTGAGAGACAGATAGGCTCCAACAAATACTCAGTAAGCAACCATGAAGCCTAAATTCCTCTTGAAGTGATCCAGTTGGCAATATATATGCGACTTTCTATATTACATCTGCCTTTTTCTGTCTATAATAGGACTGTTGACACAAAACAGTAATTCATGCATGCCCATGCCTACTCCTGAGATTTAAATTCCTTTCCATGTCGGGGATAATTGTAATGAAAAACTCCTGTTAAATAATGGTTGTTATTGCTTCAATAGCAGCTGTTATATAACGGAATAATGGCCATTGAAGGTCCTGTTATCTCCTAACCAAGGTTTTTAAAAAAGGTCATAACACCCACTATAACAGGAACACTCACTCTTTGTAATGTAACACAGAACGGCTGTTAAATATAATAAACAAATGATGGCCATTATCTACAGAAGTTGGTTCTTCAACTACAGCAGCATCACATTATGGATTGTAACCTCAAAATTTGGTTTAGAAAATAGCTGTTATTTTCCACACAGCAGATGTTTTCCTTCTTCTTCTTCTTTTTCATTTCATAACGGCCGTTGCTGATTTATGACAGTAACATCAGTCAGCAGTTATGGGGTCATAACATTGTTTTCTAATCCTTGCTCCAAACACTCTTCAAAGAACCTTTACCGATGCCAATTTTTCTCCTAAATTACTATTTTTCTGTTCCCAAGAAATCAAACCTTTTTTTTTTTTTTGTGCTATCGTGTCTGGAGCATGACCATGTCATGAATCGGTCCCCGGAAAGTTGTGGGAGCAGTGATGATAGGTACATGGCTTTTGGATATTTGAATTTTCTGGTACAATTCATGTATCCGACACCATCTGCCAATGCACATATGAGTTTTTCTAACGTGTCTTTTAGACAAACAAAACTTGATCAAGCCTGGAATCCTTACGGCGGGAGACAGAGTAGTCAATTTTTCATAGACCCAGTGGTATGCAGTAACTAGATATACCATTGAGCATGAGGGACAGACATGGAATTTCTATGTATCGGACTATAAACACAAGCACCAAGGTTGGTACCAACAGAGACACATGTTGCCATTAGACCAAAAGTAGAAAGACATGCTCATTGGCAGCAAAGAATAGCAGGGAGCTTACCAATACATATTTCCAGAACACCACCATGAATTAGTGAAAGAGGATTTTCTGAACAGTTAAGGTCTAGAGCATTCATTGCCAGAGAAGATCACTAAGCATGATCACATTGTAATGGCACATGTGTGGAATTTTTAGCAAGGCCAACTTGCATCTGACATCATCATAAGATGCTTTTTGAATGTCAATGGCAGACAGGGCGTGTTTCAATATTGAGGTCATGGGTTGGAGCCAGCCTACCCATCTCTGAAAAATAAAATCCTCGTTATAGAGTTATAGTATTGATTGTTTTCATCCTTCGAAGCATCTCCTTACCACAATAGAAGTGAAGTTGCGGTTGGATGTGTTGCTTTATTTTCTTCCTTCGATTTAGAAATTCATCACCACCAATCTCCAATGACAACCATATAATTAGCATGCATTAGTCCTGTATTATCTCTACCTATGTCTGTCGTAGCTATGTTAATTGGAACCAAATGGAGTCCTGCTCAATTCCTGGCTGAATGCACGTCCTTACTCTTGTTACCAGTAATCATTCTGGTTCTAGATATCTAGCTGAGGTTATTGATGTCTTCTGCTGTGATTATGCAGGTTTTCATCCTGTTTTCCTTGATAGTGACATCACTGTTTGAATTCCTTGCTTTGGCGCTACTTAAAGGTATGCATGGCCACTAATCTTTTGAACCAATACTATTTTAACCTCTTATGGGTATGGACTAACCACTTATCAAGAAATCACTAGAAGCCCTCAGTCATGTGGACGGAAACTGGCTTTGCCACCTCTGGCATTCTAATCATGTCAGAAAGACGGTGGCCCGTAAGCTTGTTCCAATTCCATTTGAACATATTTGCTGTCTCAACAAATTCTATCTGAGGCGGTGTGATCATTATTCAGTCCATTAAAAAAAGAAGAAGAAGAAGGCTTCACATGGGTGTGACATCAGAGCTGTGCATCTGATGTGCCATTGGGTAGTTGACCTGGCCCAGTCAAGCCAGTTGATTCATCACGTGGGCATCACTTGTAGTACAAAAACTATGGCTGGTTCAAAAAAGAAATTGCCAACAATATTCAATGTACACGTGCCCTGCCTGATGATCTGGATCCTATGCTGGGTCATCTATGGTGGGGTCCAACAGTGAAAATGCCAGGTTGGCACATGTGGCTGCATATAGAGGTTTCTGTGGGCTATGTGAAACCTCTTACTGCCATAGGAGCAATTCCTGTTCCACATTCTGCTTGGGGGACTTGTGGTTGATTTTGCGTCATGTTTGCACTTGCGTGCTCTGTCTTCTCGGGAATAAAACCACTCAGCTACTCTTAATGAGGAAATAGTAAATATAATTTAATTTGTTAATCATTACATTTATCCATCTGGCATTCTATGGTGCCGCTCCTGCTTTGAATCACACCTCAAACTTGTGCTCCTGCTTCCTGGCCTTCCATATTTGATAACACTTCAAAACAAAAACCTCTCTGCGACCACACTCAAGTATGTTGCAACTTCAGCTCACGCTCCGTGCAACTATAGTTCAGGAATGTCTGCTGGAGTTTCTCGATGGGTGCACTTCTTTCTAGAGGAAATGCAAAGTGGAAAAAAAAAAAAAAAAAAAAAAAAACCCACTAAAAAGCAAAAGGAGCACATAGGCAAGCAGTTGGTCAAATATATAGAGTGAATCGGGAATTTAAATATATAGTGCCAAATTTTGCTAACTTGTCCTCTTGAATGTGACCAAATGTTTGAAGTCGAGTCATAACAGTCTTCTGAAGTTTCTTGTGATTAAGAATTTGTCATTATTCGGAGGTAGCCATTGTCAAAGCCAAGGTTTTGATGAAGATTAAGGCTTCCAACTAGCTTTGGTTGGGATGACAATAGGCAATTATGATTTGGTCATTATTCATCGGCAGGCATGTCCAAGTATTCCATACCTCACCAAGAAAAAGAAGAAGAAGCGATATGTTATGTGCTTGTTGTGCGTTGATCACATGGGTTATTTGGTCACATGTTATGTTGCCCGATTACGGGTACCGGTATCAAGAATGGTATGGATCAGGTTGATACTAGCATGGCAAGAATTGGTTACTTCTCAATTCTCGTGAATGTAATCATGTTAAAATACTTACTAATGATTTCACAAGTTGATTTTTTTTTGCACAATTGCACCATTTGCTACAGACTGATAACCATGGTTTTAAGACTCATCCGATTCAGGTGCGACTTGGACGACTTGACTCTGATCCAGCACTTCGACCTGATCTGGTTCGATACCATGAGTCGCCCCCCACCCCCCAGCCTGAGTTATCCTGAGTCGCAACTCGACTCAAGACTGGACAAGTTGATCCAAGTCCAAAAATCGTGCTGGTAACCTTTTCAAAAAAAAAAAAAAACCAAACCAGAGATAGAACCTACGAAGATGCCAGTTTGGTTCAAACTTCAAATTGATTCAACCCCCAGTTTGAACCATTTTAAACTGTGACATGATCATCATTTTAAAATAGGATGATAATGTCTTTTTGAAAAGCCATCCATTCAAACCAGTCCAACTGCCAGTTCATAATGGTTCAACTTCTAGTTCAGACCCAATCTGAATGATGTTTTTGAGGTTTTAAGCTTAGTTGCATGATCCTTCTAATCAGGTGCCGCTTTTGATTCAAGTCATGTTTCAGACTTGTTCTCCTAATCCTGCTTCCTACTGTTTATACTTGCTAACATTTTGAAACAGATGCTTCTCTGCTCTTGCACTCGAATCTCTTGTCACTTCGCTTCATGATTCATGCAACTATAGTTTTAAACTTTTTTTTTTAAAAACCCGGACCGGACGGGACCCTTTTTGGTGGGAAGTTTGTTCCAACTGCCCTTCCAACCGATCAGACTTGTCAGACCTGTGCCAACCCATTCTGGACCTGGACTCTAGTTAATTTAGATTATTTAAAATGAAAAGAATTAGTAAATAATATGGATTTGGCATTGTGGTTGGGATGTTTGTTTTCCAAGTGTAGGTTGTGGGTTCAAACTTCACCTATGGCATTATATTCTTTTAGGAAAACTGTTAACCACCTGGTTGAGCCAAGTTCTGGTGACTTGGCCTGTTTTTGTGGCGGGTTATGGTCTAAACTGGTCTGACTATCCAGTCCTGTTCTGGTTGTAAAGCACTGGTTTAAGTGTCGTGGACCAAACTGAACCCAAAATGCTCCAGTTGCAGTTGAACCCTGACGGACTAGATGGTCTGGTCCAGTTTTCAGAACAGTATTGATAACTCTAGTGATGAGGACATCCGACCATTTAGAGTGTACCGGAGTAAGAGGAGGAGATCGGCCCAGCCTTCACTTTGGCTCGATGACTTGTACATGGGACTGGGTGGGCCGCATTGAGGCCCTGAAGACCCCACATGCATGATCATGCATCTTCGAAGACCCTACACTAGGAAAATACATGTGGGCTGCTTGGTTGAGGAGTCTTGACCGTTGGATCGCGAGGACACAACTATCGGACCGTTGGTCATGTGGATCCTTCGATCGGACCGTTGGATCATTGTGATCCTTGATCACTTTGATCGTGAGTGTTTGGATTAGCATATTTTATGTTTTTGTTGACTATTCATAACTTAAGAATAGAATATTTATGTTTAATGGTGTCACAAAACATGTGAGACATTTTTATTTGAAGGGCATTATTGTAAAAATGCATTATTTGAGACTATAAAGGAGGGATGTCCAGCCCTAGCCCTCAGATTTTGGAATAAAAAAGCTCTCTTTTGCTTAGAAAAAGCATCTTCTCTCATGTGAAGTAAGAATCTCATGTAAAATAGGCTATTTTGGTGTGAAGCCAATCTTATTCTTCTCTCTTATTCTCTACAATTGAGGTATTTTCTTCTACTTTCTCCTTCTCCAATCTCCATCTCTCTCAATCCATCTTTATTTCTGTATACCTCTTCCTTTTCCTTTTGTTCTCAACCAAAACTCATCCATATCGCATCCAAAACTACCTAAACCTAGCACATTCAAGCCATATGACTGTACGGACCAAACCCCTAGACCGTACAGCCGTCCATACGGCCAGCCCTCCCTCTCTCTCTTTCCCTCTTAATCCTTGCTCTTTTTTCCCCTTTAAGATCCCTAGCCCTAAGCCTAAAACCCTAACCCAATACCCTAGCTCTCAAAACCCTATTTCTCCACAAACCCTAATTCTTGCTAGCCCTAATTCCAAATCCCCAAATTTCCTGACCCTAAAATTGCACCAAATCTGCCCATTGAATTAGAACCATGCCTATGCTAATGTGAGAGTTCCAATCTGTCATTGGGCCTTAGGTTTTCATGTTTACAAGATTCATGATTGTGTGGGATTGTGAATTTAACATAAATCTGAATTTTATTGCCTCTTTGGTACTCTTGTAATCATGGTAGGATAGCATGTTATCATATTTGATTTACTTTTATTAATCTGTTAATAATCTCCAACATCCAAATAGTTAGATCACGTCCTGCATCATCTAGAGTACAAAATCCCAGCAAATATGCTTTTTAGGTCTTGGAAAAGGGGATCCTTATCCTCGCACTTATCCCGATATCCAGGCATCTGACTTAGATACTCCAGCTTTTCTTGAGGATGTTAGTATTATAGGTCACAAGGAAAACTCTACTGTCAAAGTGAGAACATAATGGGGTTGAAACAACTCAATGGTGTCCGTTTAGAGAAAAGAATTGGTTATCCATGAGAACTACCTGGCCTTGCATTGAGATGGGAGGCATGGGACCCAGCTGAAAAGTACTAGGGCCCTCTATGTTTTCTATAGGCCCCCAATTTCAGCAGCCAATAGAAGGCTGTAAAAGTTGAGAACTATAGTTCTCATGGACTAGCAAGCTGGTACTCTCATGAATCCTTTTTCTGGTTAATTTGTAAGGACATGTAGGGTGCAATTCAGGCAGGTTGGGTCGGTTGAGGGTCAACCCGAGCCCGATCCAGCCTGTACATGTGAATATTCCAATCCCGACCTTACCTGATCCACATTTTCTCAAGCCGAACCAACCCGATTTCAAACCGGGTCGGAGTTTTCCAATCCTAACGGGACCCAAACTTGGGTTAGGTCAATTGGGTTCGGTTGCAGCCCCAAGAACATGCAATGAGCAGTCCCCAGATAAGGTGTTCATTGTTTTGTATTATGGATTGTAACAACTCTATCATTGCAAACCTTCATTCATATCTGGCTCAACTTTTAGTCATGAACACCTTACCGTATCCTTATCATGTCATTCATTATCACTCGCATGCCTATACAATATGATTTTTTCTAAGCCTGCACACACCTCTACACATGGGCACATCGAGCCATGCATTATGTGGGCCCACTGCATAGATGACCTGGCCCAAAAATCAGGCTGGTTTAATCATCAGACGTGCCGCACATGTAGAAAGACGGTCTAAAAACCTCTCCAACTTTCCCTTTCAAGGTACGTGTGTGGACCTGATGAATGGACCAGACCTGATCTTTCAGCCAGGTCATCTATGAGGCATGACCCACCTGATGTACAGCTTGGATGCTGCACACATTCCATATATTATTGGTATGTGTGTCCATGTATAGAGGTAGCAAAAGTTGGTTTATATTGTGTGCCAATGCATGTTCTCTCCTCTCTTTTTACTAGTTAATACACCTTCAACTGAGGACTATTTGGATTTTGAAGGCTTTTCATTCTATAATGATTGAATATGGTGAGAATGGACCATTTAGATGGAAAGGGAAAAAACAAAAACAAAACCCACCAATCTGTGTTTATTATTGTTGTTGTTGTTGTTGCTGCTGCTGCTGTTATTATTGTTGTTGTTTCAAATATTGAGTCAGGTTTCCATTGTTTTCTTGTTCCCGCAGATCCCACCCTAAGCATACTAGCATCAGGACCCTATGGTCTTATCTTTTCTTCCTTTGTACCCTTCTACTTTGACATTCCGGTCACGACAAGGTTCCGTATATTTGGTTTTCGCTTCTCAGACAAGTCGTTTATATATTTAGCTGGTCTTCAGGTAAAGGCCTATTCTCAAACCAGCTCGATTTCCTAGTGATTTACTGATCTTGTTACAAGCAACTGCTGATCTAATTTGAGGAGTTGTTGTTAAATCTTGCAGCTTCTTTTGTCATCTTGGAAAAGATCTCTCTTGCCAGGCATATGCGGTCTTGTAGCTGGCTCTTTATATCGCCTTAATGTGTTGCGGATCCGCAGGCTAAAGGTGACTTCATTTATGGATATTGATGGTCATCAAAATGCATTTGCAGCGTTCATAATGGGAAGAGCTTTTTAAAAAAAATAATTTATATGCGTATGGGTGTGTATTTAGGTGCTTGCAATTCCCAGTGCAGACATGATGCTCGCTGCCAAATCATTGTTTGGATAAGAATACAACCTTCCAGTTCTTATATCAATCATGATTTGGACTAAAAATGGTGGGAAAACAGAAGCTCACTTAAACTCAAGTTCCATTTCCAGTATCACCCAGGTATACAGTATACTATGTACACATGGGAAGCCCGCCAACCATGATTGGGTTGTATTGGTTGGTGCAGTGGAAAAAATTAAAGATAAGGTAGAACCACTCTACCAAATCCGATGCATTGCACCAACAGTCCTAATGGCATCTCACCAAAAGATTAACACTTCCAGTCGTGGGAAAAGAAGAAGAAGCACTCCATTCACTATTCAAAATAGTCATTAACTGCTTTATTATATAGGGTATTTAAGGTCTTTATATAGGCCAAATTTATTTATTTTTAAAAGAAAAAAGAAAAAAAAGAAAAAAAAAAAAGAGAGTAAAAGATCTAAAGAAATCTTACACAAATCTAAACTTTACTATTTTAGACTACGTATGACATAATAAAATCCATAAAAGATTTGACACATGGGCTTCCTACTAAAACAAGAAAGTAGACAACTATTCAAAAGATTCTATATCTAAGAGGGAAACAAAAAGACTCTTAAGTAGGAAATACCCAAAATATATCGTTAAGTCTAAGCCACAAGTGTGTTCTATGGTTTGAAAGTAATGACCGATGTTTTAGAAATCGTAAGGGGGAAGTTTTGGAGGTGTGCTAAATCTCATGTAAGGGAGTGGGTGCTAGCATCAAAGATTATTGCTCAGTTTCTGGATTGTTGGCAAGAGTTGTAAATCTTTTTTGTTTTGTATACTTGTAAATTTGCGGCTTCGGCCTTTTAGAAATAATATTTTCAATGTTAAAAAAAAAAGTCCAAGCCATATATGCATGTTCCATCGACACCGTCCCATTGTATTGGTAGACCACACAAACCAATCGGATCATTTAATTGGGTCCATATATCAGATGACCATGGACTTTTCCAGATCTGTGATCTGGTCAATTTGAATATTTGAGATGGTCCAGATTAGTTAAATGATCCAAATCTTTAATCTGGCAGTTGGATCGGTCCAATACATGATCAAGAGCATTGGATGGGCTCGATCAGGGCATCATATATGTTCTGATGGCTTGATCTTTGATTGAACAACTTGTGTGACCTAGATATCCTTTTATTACTCGTGTTTGGTCTTGGATGCATCACCGGTCACCTGTATGCACTGAAAGCGTTGACAAGCTTGCATTATATTTATACCTCAAGAATCTTTTATCAGGAGAGAGCTCTTCTTATAAATAGTCAGCCCCAAAAGCGTTTCTATGAGTAGAGCTTTGCCAAGCGCACACGTGTTGGCAATAAAGCTTGTGTACACGCCACACATGTGCCAGCATGGCACAACGGATCCAAGATCCAATCCATCCATCAGAACGACAACACAATATTGATGCCCTAGCCAAAGAATCAGATCAATCCATGGTCATGTGGGCCATAGTTTGCAAAACAAATCTACGGCTCTGAAAATCTCAGCCGAAGTTTTCTAACCCATACACCTGTTTCCAATACTGGGGCCCGCATGCTGATTGGACCAGATTTTATTTTGGTGAAAACATGTAAAAGATTGGAACAACCTGATGGATGGACTAGATCTCACACGCATGCCACGCTGGCACATTCGTGGCGTGTACATGAGCTTTATTGCACATGGGTGTGGGCTTAGCAAAGCTTTATATGAGAAAGTAATGCTCTGGTGATTTAACATGAGAAGGGTCAAGTTAGCAGGTTATTCTAGTTCCCCTATATACTCTTTCACCAATCAAAAGAGGCCTGCAAACATCTCTGTTGGGAGCTGAATGGATATCTCTGTATACATTCACTCCACTGGAAAGACTATACACAGAATCTCCCCAATGCTTTTTCTATCTTTGGTGGAGATTTTTTCTTTTCCTTTTTTCCCTTTGTGAAATAACGACTTTATTAGAAGGAAAAAGGTCATACATCAAAGCGAAGGGAACAAGTTCCCAATACAAAGAGAAAATCTAGACCATCTTTAGCCAATGAAGGGGCCAAATTCTTCGATTCTATCCCTGCACAGTGAGGAAAATGTTTAATGTAGAAGCAATGTCCCTAATTTTATCAATGACAAAACCTAAGGTCCACAGCCAAGACTGCTCCTCACGTGTCTAGTTAAAATGACAGTCAAGGAGTTTCTTTCCACTACAACCGGCCTAAACTCCTTGCTAAATATCCCAGTCTTTCCCAAGATAGCCATCACTTTTGCTGTTGAAGAAGCACCACCCTACTTGACCAATGCCATGAAAGTCGCACACCCACCCTCCATTAGGACTTGGAGTACCTTGGGAAGCACCATCAAAGTTAAGTTTCCACCATCCACTAGATGGATGGGTCCACCTAGAGACAACTGCATCCTTTTTCATTTACTATTGGCCACTAACGGGCAATTGAATAGAATCCCTAAATAAGGTTTTAAAAAGCACTCATTTAATTAGGCTCTCTTTGAGTTTCTCCACCACTTCCTGAAGAGGAGCCTTCACATGGTTAAAGATTTGATTGTCTCTCCTTCTATATCTCTCAAAAAAGAGCTAGTGGGAGCATACACCATGCAGTTCTTGTTTATGCTTCATGGGGCCCTTGCTCCAGCTTCATCACATCACCAAGCTTACGATGGAAGGTCCAATCAACCTTAAAGAGCTTCAAGTAGACCCAAATGTTATGTGTTGCCTTAAAGCATCTCAAGATAACCCCGAGATTTTGTACTTGAGGATCAAAAGCCTCACAATTAATAAAGGTGTCATCACTAATGTTGTCAAATGGCATAAGCAATTGCAATTAACCCAAGGAGGCTGTGCTCATATGCAACAAACAAGGGGAGCCACTCTGAAGAGTATTTGGGGTTGATTGGTCAGTGCTGAATGGTTGATGGATGGAGTTTTTGGTTTTCATAACCCATGGGGTAAGATTCTTTGAAACATTTTCTTGGTGGTGGTTCCCTGGTTGACATGATAGACATTCTGGAACTAGTCTAAGAGTCAGGACATGGTGATAGAAAAAATAATAATAATGAGGGAGAATAAAATAATTGCACGGGCTTTCATTTGTGAGGAGTTCACCAATATGAACTGTTATGATCTTAGAAGACACTGACAAGAAGTCGTCGAAGATAATAGGAACAATTAATGGCACTGACCTAGGGTTTCTAATTAATCACAAAAGTTCTTAAAATCTCTACAACCCTCCTTCTAGAGCAAGGCTACTCAACCAAACATTGTTAACTTGCTAACCAATCAAGCAAAAACCAAGAAATAAATGACGAAAACAAATAAACATAGAGGATAGAACAATGTATTTGTGCTGTAGGGCCTAGTCAAATGGTCTACTGGAATGAACCCTATGGCCTCGTCCAGCCCACATGATCTGGACCATATGATCAACCCCATTGCTCATGTATGCAGGCCTGTATGGATGAACAGCATACATGAATATGAACAGTGCACATGCGTGAGGTCCACAATATGATCGCATCACCTGTGCATCCAATAATATGATCAAATCACCTATGGGGCCCAACAATCTGACTGGACCAACTCCTGGGATGCTTCAAATGTTTTTTTTTTTTTTTTTTTTTCTAATAAGACTTGAGTGCAAGTGTGCAACACTTCATCTGCATTTGATGTCTACTGAACTGAGTTGCAATAAGTCAGCAATAAAGAGTAAATCTCCAAAGTGGTTGTGGCCTCATTTAATTGAATAGTGAGGATCAAAAGCTTAAGTGCAATTCTGTGTGTTTCAAGTCGGACATAAAATGATTGTACTGGTGATATGGGTGCTAGTCCTCGTTCTGAATGATGTCAGGCTCCAGATTGGTCATTTTCTTTCTATCAATTTGTGTTATTGCAGTTTTTTTTTTTAAAAAAAAAAACAGTGAGTTGCTGCAATTCATGTCGGTTGAGCACCAAGAATTCATTCTATTATTTCTCATTGTTGGATGTTTTGTGTCAATTTGTATACTTTGCAGTTCCCACAATTCGTAACATCATTTTTTTCACGGTTATCATGGCCATCTTCGGGAAGCTCATCATCTACAAGATCAAGTGGGAACATTATAGGAAGTGTACCTTCTTTCACGGGCCGCCAACCAGAGGCAAGTTCCTTGTCCACATGTGCTTGCTTTAATTCTGATTCTAGAGCTGTTGCCTGTTGTTGATGTTTTCATTTTATTGTTTTCTTTGGATTTTCATTACTGTGGCTAATTATCCATGATGAATGATAATGTGCATCATGGCCTAGTTCAACAATGGCCCGCATGGATTTGCATTTCTCTCCAGTTACAAGTTGCAACCAACCAATAGGAAGTAACACATTTACTGGTTGACATGCTTTTACTGTTTGATGCCTGCCTGATTGGGGTTAGGCTGTTTTCAATTCCCTTAGAACCAGTGGTGTCTTAATCATATTTCTTCCATGGATGGCCCGCTCCTCCCATCAAGAAGACCAAAACAAGGATTGCTTTGTTATGTATTTATATGGACGGATGCATGCTCCATGATGTGTGGTCAGAGACAGAAAACATGCAACCATAGCTAGGCATTTTGTTCAGTTCTCAGACGTGAGTTAGAAAGAAATGTGCCATATATGACCTTGACAATGCTAGATCGGTCCAGCCGAAGTTGCATGCTACAACAATGCTCGGATCATATTTTGTTTTGGCTATTCTTTCTTCCCCATGATTGGGACAGATTACATTCATCAGATCTCAAGAACCGATATGCTAAACTGGATGGTGTCTTTTGCTTTCACAAACGTGTTATGCAGTCTGTTCATATTTTTGATACCTGAAAGTGAGTTTGAGCCTATTAATCGAACAGATGGTGTAGTGTTGCAACCTTTTGGTTTGGGTTCAATCCTAGCGCGTCGTCGTCGTCGTCGTCATCTTCATTGTCATTGTTGTGGTCGTCATCGTCATCTTCATCATTGTCATCACCATCATCGTTAAAGCCTGGTCCTAGCCAGTGTGAAAAATATCACTAAGATTTTGAAAATCTTGCTATAATACCCTGAGAAATAAACCAAACGACATTCTCGTGATATTTTGAAATTTTCTGCAGTCTTCAAAATGTCGCGTTTTTATCACAATATTAACCCGAATTTTTATTTTTATTTTTAATGTAGGAAGTTTTTATATATTAAAATTTCAATCTATTTAATAATTTACAATAAATATTTTAAAACATTTTATTTCTGGCAAGATTTTCCCAATAACATCCCAAGAAAAACCTCAAAATTTGAAAACTCCCGAGAAATTTCCAAGCCAAGAAATTTCCGAGAACGAGATTTGTCACTATGATCCCAGTAGCTGGGATCAACTTTACCTATGGCAATCACCAAAAAAGAAAAAGGAAAACAAAATGCTTGCTTATCACAAAAAAGAAAGAGAAACATTATATGATGTTCAGTTGAAAGAGCATTTTTTTCCTGTTTGGCCCAGCAGTGGTGCAGGTGGGGCCTACCTTTCATCAATCCAAGTTTTGATCTAGTGGGCCTCATCGTAGTGTTGGCCCTCTCCTATATTTCCCCTATTTGAGGATCCTAGTCTACAAGTGGTACAAGGCTTTGATGATGAATTTACAATTGGACCAATCGTCTGCATCTAATGGGATCCAAATCGAATGGCTAGGAATCATCTGGCAACGGCGATCCTATGTTGGCCATCTCCTATATTTCCCCTATTCGATGTTCCTAGTCTACAATTGGGATAATGCTTTGATGATGATGATGATGATTCTACAATTACAGCAATCACATGCATCTTATGGGTATCCAAATCAGAAGGCTGGGAAGCTATCTCTGACATGCAAACTCCCGCAATTTGGATCACCAAAAGGTGGACCGAATGCCCAATCAAACATTTTGTATTTCCTCAAAAATAAAATGTTGTACGACCTAGGTGTTATCCATGACTTCCGAGATAATCTGATATAATACAAGAAATTATCTAAGAGCTCTTTGCTGATAGATTTTCTAGCTCCATGCCTTTTACATGCAGCATATGCACCAACATGGGTAGTGTGTCAGACATCTGATCAGTTCATAAGATTGCACTCCCCATCCCACCACGGCCCATGTAAAACTCAAGCAGGTCCATTCATCAGGTGGGGGAATGGGTGGTGTAAAATACTTGCCAGTGGTCTACATTCAGGGCAAACAGGTAGAGAGAGGATAGGGGGATTACTCTGGTTTTTGCATATGGTCATCTTCACGGTGGGGGCCACCTTACGCTTGCCAGATTGTCACTTGTGCTGCATGTGGAGAGGATGCATTTGGGGCTAGCAACCCTGTGCTAATAAACAAAAACTCCCAACTTTTCTTTTCGAAATTCTGTGGATTCCATTTTTCCACCTTATACTCTTGTTTATGCAACTATTAAAATTTTAAAATTTTTATTCTAATCTTATTTCAGTGGAATTATCCGACGTCTGCTCCACAGGCTTCAACGGCAGAGCCACCTGAAGATTCTGTTTCTACATTGGTTTCAATGGGCTTTGACAGAAACTCGGCAAGACAGGCACTCGTACAGGCTAGAAATGATGTTAACATGGCCACCAACATACTTCTTGAAACGCAGCTGCGGTGAATCCAAAGACCCACCATTTCTTTTTCTAGGAAACAGAAGTGAGTTGGGACCTGATGTGCTTTGAGAAGATGGGCATAATGCTTGCCCCACTTCGGCAAATGGAAGTGGGGTCCACTGCCTGGACTCTGTTCCTTCCTCTTCCCCTAATGAAGAAGGCCACGGCAGGTATGTGATATTAAGATAGTTCTACATTGTTAGGATCGTTAGGAGCCTGTAAATTTCCTCTTTCAGTGTAGCAGATGGATATCGAATGAATGTAAGAAACAGAAAAAGAAAAAGCTTGCAAAATCTTCTTTTTGAGACT
Source organism: Magnolia changhungtana (assembly GCA_030180095.1). NCBI lineage: Eukaryota > Viridiplantae > Streptophyta > Magnoliopsida > Magnoliales > Magnoliaceae > Magnolia > Magnolia changhungtana. The sequence continues at coordinate 536,716 of JASAUF010000319.1, forward strand.
TCATTGGATGATGTGTGAAGCAAAAAGGTTGCCTGACTCTGTGAGTTGACTCATGGCTTACCTGAGTCGATCCGGTTTTCATGCCCCCAACTAAGTTATATTCATACCGATTCGAGTCCTGAGTCATGAGTTTGGTAACCCTTGGTATGAAGCTTGACACACGCAAACCCAAACAATTCTCACGCCATTTCATTTTCGGTGTCTTGATCATGGCATCATTGGACCATTTGCTGGAACTGATGTCCATGTCTGAGGGAGGGAGGAAGCATTTTTAATTTTTACCGTTGGATATGTTACTTTCCATGGACAGGTATTTCCATTTGAATGGGGCTGTCCTCAAATTTGAATATTCTGCTGTCCAAAGGGGAGACTGGAACACTGCTGTCCATGGACATATATGGCCCGGATTCCTGGAGAGCGTGTTCATATTTGAAGGTGGGCCCTACTGCGAGCCATGCCTGAATATCAGGGTGGTGCATCATCCACCAGGCCCACTGGCAGGTTCTTTCAAGGGCTGTTATTATTTTCTAATTTGGCCACATTTGCAGAGTGGAAGAGCCTGATTGGTTGGTAAGTGGGACCCATCTTCCATGGCACCTGGATGTCCAACAAACTTGCTAGATTGGCATGTGTGGATAGGGGTGTACACGGGTCGGGCCGAGTTGAATTGGCCTCAGCCCGTCCAGGCCCGTTCAACAGCCACACATGGCCCAAACCCGACCGGGCCTGGTCACCGAGCCAACATCTCTAGCTCGAATCGGGCCCGGCGCATGGAACCCTCGAGTTCGGGCCAGTTTTGATCCTGAGTTCAGGCCAATTTCGAACCTTACAGCAAGTTCATGGGAAGGACTTTGGCAGGTAATTCGCGTCCCATTACATGGCCCTCGATTAACGGTTTAAATAGTTGAACTATGGACTCCACAAAAATCTAACTAGTCAAGATATTTACATACATTTACATACATTTGACAAAGCATAAAATAAAACATTTTATACAAATTAAATACAGTCATACACGGGTCGGGCCGGGCCGGGTCGGGTCGGGCCGGGGCGAGTCGAATTTCGGACCGAGTCGGGCCGAACTGGGAGGTATCCGAACTCGGCCTGAACTCACTTTCGGGCCTAGAAAATTGGCCCGTCCTGACCCGAACTCAGTTCCGGGTCAGGCCGAGTCGGGCTTTTTCAGGCCGGGTCGAGCGAGCTAACCGGGCTAGCCCGGTTTGTGTACACCCCTATGTGTGGATGGTGTATGTGACATTGGCATATGCAAAATGTTTGTGAAAAGGAAACATTTTACCATTATACAAATATAGTAGTTTCTCTTCACTTCATGGGAACATGTTGACAATATGATCCATCTGATCTGACCATCCATCTGGTCCTCCTTGGACCATAGATAAAAATAAAACACCAGTTTATACTGTTACATATGATGAATAACTTATAAAATGGATGGTCAATGAAAGTAGGGCCAATTAACAATTTGAACATTCCATCAGGTCGGTTTACCATCCATCAATAGCTAGAGAGGTTGAGGTTGTAAATAACTACTTGGATTTGGATCAGGTGTGAGATGAGTCACATTCTGATAGGGAGCCATTGCATATCAGGTACATGGGGAGAGCTGCAAATGGGTGAAAGATTGTGCCGATTGACCATTAGATCATGCCAGACATTGATGGTGGAGATTTGATTACGATTCCAGCAAGCAAAGCCTTAATAGGCCTGTATGGTGGACCTTATTGGCTTGAATCCTGGATTGATTGTTGAGTATGTTCTTATCAGTTAGACAGCTTGCAGGATGCACCAAAAAATCCTCCAGATTGGAAGATCCTAGCCATAGAATATTTATTTACCCGTCAGAAGGCTCAGTATGCCATAGCAGCAACAGTTTGGGTCACGACCTCCCAACCATAAGAAATTTTCATGTCCAACTTGTGGCCTGATAATTTACCATCCAACCAGTAGATAATTTCTGCCAATTGTGAAATAAAATCAGCTTCATCCTATCATCAGATGGGCCACAACATAATAGCTGCACCAACCTTATTGATGGATTCATAGTAAATTATCTCCCTATTGGGGCAGTAAAATAGCAGTCCAACCAAACATAAGCATCTCTCCCAAAAAAAAAAAAAAAAAAAAAAAAAACATTTAAAGTTACAACATAATTAAAACACTAATGACACACAAATTCCTTTCTTCCTCAATTACACCAAACAGAAGAAAATCACTCTTCTTTTTTTCTCGTTGTTGCAATCTTGTACCAAAAGGCCATGTATTTTCATCTCTCCTTGAGTAAGCAGATACAAAATCCCATATACTCACATGCACCTGCACTAGTCTATACTCGTATTCCTCATATTTCAAGTCCCCTCCATGGAAACAAAGGTCATTATTTGCTTATAATGGGGACCATCCATGTTCCAATTTGTAAATTTAGCATTTTGAAATTGCCACTCGATTGCAAACACCAGTGCCCGATACGGGGAGAGGGGCACTGATGATTATCTTATGGCTGATGGGTGGAGTCCTCCCAATTAGCTGGTTTTGCCCCGAGGTTCAGAGTTTATAAGGTGCTGAGGTCGATTTTGCTTTTATGGAGCTGAAAAGCTGGGGTGATCCAGCTCCCGCAGCTGCACTGAATGCCCGACCAGTTGAAGTAGCCCAGGCGAGCTTCGCAATGTACACACAAGAGCTTGCCTTCTAATGCACCTTCTTCAACTGTTCATTCAAATGAGAATTATTAGAACATGAAGCAGTCCCTAAAAAGCATGCTGCAACTCTTAAATCAATGGCCATCGGAAGAACGAAGATTTGAGAGAACAAAACAAACCTACCAATAGTCCACATTTAACATACAACTCGTAGGCACAACACAGCCAACACGCGCATGTGCGGGAGTGTGGGGGGAGAAAAAGGGTGCAGGCTACTCTTGTGGGTGCAAGCTATATGCATAAAGGGGAGAGAGGTGCAGGCTACTCTTTAAAAAAAAAAAAAATCAAAATAGTATAAATGCCCCTAGAGCTAGTAAAATCAGCACCACTCATGAGGCACTGCAAGTAAAATTTGACTTGTTGGTTGATAAGAGCGCAGAGATTTAAAACTATAGTTCATGACTCTATAAGGCTAATTGCATGGGTAACCTTGTTGCTCACATTATACATGGTAGAAATACATGGAAGGGCTGGTGGGTGGGATGACTACTTTTTGGGCCAAGCCATCCATTCAGTGGGACTCACCTAATGCAAGGTTGGGATGTGCCACATAGAGGTCATGTCGCTGCATATGGATGCATCAAAAGATCTTTCGCTGGAAGGTGCGTGCACTCAGCACAACTCCATGCAACGATCCAGCATATATGATGGCTAGGAAACACTAGAGTCGGAGTCCGAGTCACCAAAAATTGTCTGAGGAAGGTGGTTGCCTAAGTGAAAATTTTATACAAGACCAGTGTCCAACCTAACCTAATGTGCCCCAACTTTTGATTGCAGTACAAGACGCATTTACTGTATTTATATATTCCAACAAGAACTCGGCAATGTTATGTTCATAATAGAAGTAAAATATTGTTTAAATATGATTCATAATTTCATAATGGGATGCACAAGCTTGTGTATATCATATAAGTAGGGAATCTTAGGCAAGTATAGCATATCGATTCCCCTGCATGATGCAATGCACCCAAATTGGACACATGGTGTGACAGTTTGTGATCCTGACTGTTTATTGGGTGGGCACCACCACAGATGAACCATTGTCAGCAAATCACAAGGATTTGACAATCCTGCTCCCGATGGATGGACCTCTTCCTGTTCGGTGATGGAAGTTACCAACGTGCTTTCCTCCTTTTCTTTTTCTTTGTAGGTTGCAGGTCAGATGGCTAAGATTGTCTAACCAGTGTGATTTCTCTGCCATGTCCTACAGATGGACCCACCTGATAGATGGTTCAGATCATGAACCATTTTAATTTATCCAATTAGCGGGAGCTCAGAGTAAGCACCAGAGCATGGGGAATGGCACCTAACAGATAGCAACTCAAAATTTTACACCTCAATGGGTGTCAAACAGGTTTACCTGTTTTCATCCATCGCAGAGGCTCAACAAATATAGACGAGCACTCTAGCTCATCAGACCTGTTAAAAGGGTTGCCACTTCTCCGCTTTTGCCACTCGAAGCATGTCTCGCCCTCACCTGGAGTGTGGCCAACAACATTCTCTTGTAATGCAACAACTCTCCGGCACTTTTTGCAGCGGTAAGCAGTAGTTGGTTTTTCTCCATTGGGAGCTACTTCAGAAGATACAGCTTCTGTGGATAAACCCGGATCAGCCGCAAATTTGGAACTGTTCATCTTCTCACCTCGATTATAGGAATCTCCTGAAACCAGATCTTGACCGTCTAAGATGGAGTATCTAAGAAACCGATGAATGAGTTTTAATGTAACTCTTTGAAATTGAAACTGAGGTGACATGGGAACATAAATAAGCATAATAGCCGCGTGTCCCATGTCTTATACCATACACCATACCAGCAAATAAATATACCAAAGTTTTTAAAAGGATGTGTATAAATGTAGTCTACAATAAGATTAAAAACCTTTCAATGTATGTTGAAACTATACAATCAAACAATAGCATTTAATTATCAAAGATAGACCTGAGAAAAAAGTAGGCAATATCAAGAGTGAAATTGAAATGTGTGTGTGTGTGTGTACACACATTTTTTATTGATATTCATAAAACAGATCACCTAAAAACAACAGAGAAAAGGTGGGCTGAATGATGAGCAGTTAAGCTTTGAATATTGCCATCAAAATATGAATGATTCCCAAGGAATAGGTTACTGTTGAGTTACTTGCACTTATAAACAAGAATGCCAAATAGTTTTGTTTTTAGGGCATGTTTCTATGCATGGAATCCAAGACAAAGGGAAAAAAAAATAAAAACAATAATTATCCAATAATGATTTCCATAAGAACTATAGAAACATGGATGCCTATTTTGAGTGGGTAGCAAGTGGAAATCTCATATTCCTCTCACAATCTTATCTAGTTTATTGTTCCACAATTCCAAATTATGGAAAAGTGTAATGATTGCTTGGTGGAATCCACTATGTTCTTTACTATCCAAACAAACATGAATTGTCACATCAAAGGAGAACTGTTTATCTTTTGCCATGGAATCCACGGTTTCTAAACATGGCCTTGAGGCCTCCATGAAACAATGGCCTGACTTCATCAACTATTCATTAGCATAGTCATCGAGCTCTTGTTGTCACGCCAATCCTACATTCATCATCATCTTAGCCTTCCTCCTAGCAATTTAGGGTCGACTTTTAAATCGTAGATTGGTAAGAGCTTTATGCTCGGGCGCCCACCAAACATCAACCTCTGTCTTTTACCTTGGGTCTAGAACCGGTCATGGCAAAGATCATGTTGACAACAATCTCAGCATGTCAACACAGACCTAGTAGTACTCCCCCAAACACACGCACACCACAAATAGAACGAAAGCAAAGGAGAATATGGGGAGGGCGAGTTGGACATACCAATAAGCACAAGGCACGTGCGAGCACACACACATGAACTTCCCTCATATCAGGCAATAAACACAGGCACCCAAGTTGACATTAAGGGACACATTGACTGTCATTGGACCAAAAGTGGAAACGACATACACAACCAGTTGGCTGCAAAAAATAGCAGTGAGTCCATTGATAGATGTTTACCGAACACCACTCGGTCATTCACATTCCAACCTGATCATGCTTGACACTGCACTTTAGCCATAATTATAGCGCATTACCAAAGAAGAGGTGACTTGCAAACAATTAAAGTCTAGAACCAAAAACATTCACTAAGAAATGGCATAACAATGGATAGTGCTAGGACTTGCCAATCGGCACTTAGAGCTGCAGATACCCGAACTATCAAACCCGATTTAATCAGGTCTGGATCAATTTCAGTTTCAATTCATAATCAGGTTGGGTCAAGAACCCGACTCTGGCACACGTTGCATGCCCAAAGATACAATGTTTTAAGTTTTATTCTTAATCATATTTACTACTTAAAAACAATAGAAAAGACATGTTTCGTGTATGGAGCCGAATGAGAATTCAGGCGCGAGCATGAGTCCATATCTGGTTGTAGACACAACCCAAACCTTATTCGGAAATGTAATTCGTGCTCAGAACTAGACTCTATAAAACCTAATGGGAGAACTGAATCTGATGGGATTTGGATTAGCCTCATATATTATACCCATATCTGAACTAACAGCATCTTGATCGGATTCCATTAGTTGGATCTGTATACGGCCATAGGGGTACACCTCTGACCTGAATCTGACAAGTTAACGACCCTAGATAGCAGCAAAATGACTGCCCATCTATTTGCGCTTTTCAGAGTTTCTAGTTTTCCATGAAAAACTAGTTATGCAGAGTTCATTAGAAATAGCATAAATTACAATAATGGAGTTTAGTCAGATTACGGGCCCCTCCCTCCCTGGCATGAATTATAGCATAAATTACAAGAATGGAACCCCAAAGAGTCCTCTCTATAAGGACAGCACCTCTGCTACCTTGCTTTCTTTCCCGGCTTTGAGAGGATGGGCTTAAGTTAGATGAGGACTATAAGCAACCCCAAAGAGTCCTTGACGGTTGATGTAGTGATGGGTCCTCTAAAGTTGCAAAAAACCAAATGTTGTTGGAATTTACCATGGTAGGTTGGCAATGATTATTCCTAGTTGTAGAGGGACCATTGGGCATCAAGAAGACAAATGTGTCTTATGGAGCAGTGACATCAGGATTTCTATGGATCTTAATCGGGATTGGAAGTGGTAGAATCAGCACTGGAAGTGGATCGGATGACACTCTGAACAGTTATGCAACGAAGCAAAGAGATTCTCAACCCCTTGGTTTTAAATACCACTGAAAGGTCTCCCCACCACTTAGAATATGCATCTTCTAAACATATTTTGAATGGCAGCTTTTACTTGGCCTTTGTTTTTTATACCAGTACTCATTGTTCAAGATTGTAAACTTTAAAACCCATTCTAAATAGATGCAATTGCAAAAAGGTGAAAGTTTCTGCTGTTCATCTCCTCATTTCCAGGTCTCTTGGAAATAGCAGAAAAATTATCAATCATGGAAGCATGCCACTGAGAACTAGGAGATTAATCACAAGAAGAATTTAATTTCCTTATTTAAATAATAAAAAAAAAAAGAATTAAATGTGAGAACAATAAGCAGACTTCTTCCGAAATCTCTGTAGCTTGATATAGGGTTCTGAATTTCGAGAGAATGTCCTACCTAACACATTTTTTTGAAAGGTAATGCTACCAGGGATTGAACCCTGTCTAATGAGCAGGAGACGTCCTACCAAACATATAGGGAGTTGAATGAGTAAACTGTAAAATAATATTTCATTTTCATACAAAAGCGGCATGTTTAGACATATTCATATTCATATATTTTAGGAAGTAGAACTCAAAATATGCACGTGCGGACAATATAATAACGAAAAAAAAAAACCCACCCAATACTTTCAAATGAAATCGCTTATATATGGGGCTGGCATGATCTACTTTGAACCCCATGTCCTCGAACATTATTAACTGCAATGAAAATACAACAAATGAACCCTGCTGTCAGAAAAACACATTGCAAAATAGTATCCTAAAATTTTGAAGAACCTGGTGCCATAAATTATATCCAAGTTCTAAGCGCTCACCTCCATAAATGTGGCACGTGTTACAAGATCTAGACCATTCATCTACTAGACACTATTATGGATAGGCCATAAAAAAATCACATTGGTTTGGATGATTCATCGATTGGAAGACTGATTATTAGAATGGATGACCAGAATAATTCCAATCAACCATTGACCTTTAAATTGATAAGAGGACTTAAATGGTTACAACGGATGGTTGGAAGAAGTCCAATCAACAGTTGACTTTCAGTGGGCAAACATCCTCCAATCAGCTGCAAGGATATCCAATCATTGTGAATTTTGAGGTATGGTCCTTTTTTCCATAATTGGCCAGGATATTTATTCATCCAGTAGACGAAAATCATCCAATCTGCTGCAGGGCCCAACAACCAGGCAATCAGATAATGTCCATGTGTGCCACGTATATGGAGCGCTTCAAAAAAAATAAATTTAAAATAATAAAAAATATAAATAAAAAACAAAAAACTTAGATGGAAAGGTAGCACTGAAGTCTTTCCCAACTTTTTACAGGGATAAACACTTAAACCCATTGTTTTTTTATACCCAAAGTCCCACACAGACACATTGTAATGATTGGGATGCAGTTTATTGAAAGAGAAGGGTCTTTGTCAAAAAATATGGGGCATGGTTAAATTGCCTTTTCTACTTGTCTTTTAAAAAAATGCCAAATTACCTTGTCTCACCTGTTCTAGAAAACCATCATTGGGGCATACAAACTCACAGCTTTGCCTTAAAGATTCAAGTGCATCTGCAGGAAATTGTTGGACATAAAAAAGAAGAAATTATTGAAGATGAAGCAAATATTGTATATGAATGCAACAATAATATTCCCAATATCTTCAAACCCATCAGTAAGAAAAGCTAGGCTCTATCAAAAAACTAAAATCAAATCGGAATGACTAACACTAATATATAAGAAGAATGATGCTATCTCACTGGTTTGCACCTTATTGCAGTACAAATGAGTTGTCTTGGCTACATGAAGAGTCCAAAACATTAATATGGATGTACCATGAAATCCACCCACTCTCCATGGACCACCATGCTAAACATGCACTGATTAGAGATCGTTAACAACCAAAGGATACCACTTTTTGTTACAATCATCCATATTAATTGATGATTCTGATTTTCAAATCAAAGCAATTCTAATGCAAGGGCATTTTCGCACTGGGCTCGAGTGAGGTGGCCTGTGGGATGCGGGGGCACACTCAGGGTGGGTGGCCCGCGTGAGGCAGGTGACTCATGTAAGGCGAGATCCATGTGATGTGGGGCCTGCGAGGGGGATTGGGTCGAGGACCTAACCCATGGGAAGTGGAGCATGTGCTATGAGATAAAAGGGATTGATTCGCTATGCTCTATCAGTTCGAGCTTTTAGAGCAAGTGGTTAGTTGTCCTGCATCAAGTGGTATTAGAGCGGGAGGTCTCGTGTTTGAGACTCCTCACCAAAGGTTGTTCGCTCTTTTAGAGCAAGCGGTTAGTTGTCCTGCTTCAATCTACTAAGAAGCAGAAGCATGAGCAATCCTCAGTGGGGTTGATAGCATGAATTTTGTTCATTGGCCTGTGAAGAGTGGGATGAACTCAATGGATGGTCGAGGTAGTGATTGGATTATCCATGTGTCCTATGCAACTCTTTTTATTTTTTGTAGAGTATCCGGTGCAACTCATTTGCATCAGAATATGTTTAAAACTAATATATCATCAGGTCCATAGTATATAAATTACAAACCAACAATAATCCAAAATGAACAGCTCGGATTTGTTCAAACCTTCTTGAGATAGATGTTCGGTTCTCATCAGATAGGCTGTAATGATGGCTGCACTGCAACAACACAGATGCAAAGATTGATGTAAACAACCCTGAAGTTGATAGCTATAGAATAGGAAAAGCAGACATCATGTAGTCATGCTAACTATTCCAACCCAATTGTAGAGCCACTGTTTGCAAAATGCTGCAAGATAACTTTCAGCTACAACCAGCATGAACACAAAAGTAGTTTTCTTGTTATGTACTTGGAAGGATGGCAAATTCATAAAAGTGAATAGAAGAGTCAAAAGACCAAAAGCTTCTGCCTTATATCAAGGTAGAAATAGTCATCAAACAACAAAGCACATAACTTGAGACAGCTCACCAATTAGGCATTGTGTGGTATAGAACATTTTGGGGAATAACCCTATCCACACCAGGCCACATCAAATCAACGGTCTGGATCTCCAGAACATAAGTCAAAACTTGTATGGGCAGTCCTCATCAGGGCCCTACAAGTGTCTGATGTGCCAAGTCGGCATCAGCAATGATCCAGACCATTGATATAATGGGCCCTACCATGGACAAGGATACCCAAATATCTTCCAGACTTCAAAACCTTAGCAATTCAGGCTTTAACCTTTTTTTCCTGAACCACTGCTACAATTTTCAGCCATCCATTTATAGCCCTCTTTAAAAGGAGTTAGGATCTTCCAAACTGGCAACATTTTTGGGTCATCGCCCATCCATGCAGGTCTCATCAAATCAACGACCTGGATCTACAGACCATAACTCACACTTGTATGGACAGTCCACTTCAAGGCCCTACAAGCGTCTGATGCGCCAAATAGCCACGTGAGGGGTGATCCAGAACCTTGATATCATGGGCATGGTAAGCCCATTTTTTGCTCCCTCTATTGATAGATCAGGGGCCCTCCTGCCGGCCGGAACGAAATGATCTTTCAGGAAGTAGTCCCATCACCCTCGGGCCCGGCGCCTGACAAGAGGAGGCGGGGCTCTCTCCAAACATTCCGGGGATGCCCCAAATATCTTCTAGATTTAATAACCTTTGTTTAACCATGTAATCTTTTTTTTCAAACCATTGCCATAAATTTTCAACCATCCATCTATAGGCCACTAAGGAAGGGGTTAGGATCTTCAAATCAGGGACATGTTTAGGCCATCACCAATCCACGCCGGCCCTCATCAAACCAACAGTATGGATCTACAGACCACAAGTCAAACTTGTATGGACAATCCACTTCAGGGCCCAACAAGGTCTGATGCACCAAGCGACCGCGTAAGGGCGATGCAGAACATTGATATACTGGGCCCTACCATCAACAGGGAATGCCCCAAATATCTTCCAGATCTAATAACCTCAGTTTAACCTTCTTCTTCTTTTTTAATCTAAACCATTGCCATAATTCATAATTTTGCAACCATCCATTTATAGGCCACTAAGGAAGGGGTTAGGATCTTCCAATCAGGGGCATTTACAGGCCATCACCAATCCATGCCGGGCCTCATCAAATCAACGGTCTGGATCTCCAGACAATCAGTCACACTTGTACCGGCACCAAACAGTCCTCATCAGCAAAATTCCCTCTTTTCACTTTCCACTCAAGAACCAACCCACAAAAGCTACCACCAATAGCTAAAATTCCACAATTGGAAAACAGAATAAAAACCCAAATTAATAACAGAAGTTACGAAATTACCTCCTCGAGACGCCGGCAAAGCAATGCACTAATACCGACCCTTCTTTCCGGCTCTCATCGATGAAATCCAAACACACATCCAAATAATCCAATAAATTCTCGCTTTCCATATCCCTCAGCGGCACTGCCATCCGCACCAGCTCGAGTTCCGGCCCCGCCCGTTCGAGCGAGTACAGGAGCTTCTGTGGGGCGGCGGGAGCTTCGCCATCGACCGGAAGGTTGTCGTCGGTGCCGACGTAGACCTTGCGGATCTCCTTCGTGGGGATGGAGACGGTGGACCTCCAGTCGGAGAAGAAGGAGATGGAGGCGGAGCTGAGGAGGGAGAGGACGTGCGTGACTTCGGTGCTCCCGCGCTGCAAGATCTCCGCCGCGTCGTTTATGTCGCCGATGAAAAGGTGGTCACGCACCAGATACGGCATGACCGCGGGTCACTGGGAATGGTATGCCCTAACCGTCTCTCTCTCTCTCTCTCTGCTTTTCTTTTCGGCGTCCTCCGTCTCCACCGAGTCCGTCCTGCATTTATATGCTTCTCGCACGTACGAAAAATCTCCACAGGAGATCGCACGTGTAAACCGGCTGGCCAATGACTAGCCCACACGTGCTGAGACGATAACGTGGCGTTTGTCGTGTTTTCTCTTTCCGTTAGAGAAGTTACTGATAGACACGGGATGTGAAGTACACTCGCTCGAGTGCACTCTGCAGGTGGTCGCCTCTCATACATGCATACTCATCACACGTGTGATAGATCCAAACCGTTCATCATGTAGTTTACCCCGTGTAAGTACCAATTATCACCGTTGATGTGCCACGTATGTAGGAAATCTGGAAATATAGATTAACCATCCATTTCTTTATCAGTTGGTATCTGTGGAATACATATCATTTCGGTTGAATGGCCCACTAATAATCAGATAGTCCTACTTGATTGCCTGATGAGAGGTTAGGATTTCTCGCAGGTGGGATACCTTGCCACTTGCCACTGGAGCAATTGCACTTCCATAACTTACAAGATATGATATTTCCTTTATTTCTCTGAGAAATGATCCCATACACCGTTGTGTAATATGATAGCATACAACGTTTTATTTTTCGATTGGTCGTTACATAAGTAGAAAATCTGAGCCGTCAAGATGGTGGGCCATACCATCAACATCACTTGGGATGGAAATTGGAACAATCCACTCATCAGGTGGGCCACATTCATGTACTGAGTAAAACTACAGGATTTACATTGATTTCAATGGTGTAGCCACGTGACTGATGGACCTTCCTAATTTTCTTTCAGGTAATCTTTTTTATGCGGCCTACTGTTTGGACGTCTCGGATGTTATGATGCAAAAGTGACACGTCAGCTGTGTGTGGCATACATGTAATTCGATCTAAACCGTCCAAAATGGATGCCCATCATGAACAGGGCATATATGTAAGAGAAATTTCCAAGTGTACGACCAATATATGGCCCATCAACCATTTGAAGCCCACTCGCTTTTCACCTCCCACGAATACGGACGCGGATTGGCTACTCCCCCTGACACCAGCCAATGGCTGGTGGTCGGTGCTCCGTGATGGACTCCATGCCGTCCATCTATGACGGATCATTTTACGGTATGAGACCAAAAATGAGGTATATCCCAATCTGAAGTGGACCACATTATATGAAACAGTTCTGAATGAGCGTCGACTATTAAAAAACATTTTGTGGCCATAAAAGTTTTGGATCAAGATGATTTTTGTTTTTTCCCTTCATCTGGGCCTGTATGATCTAATCAACGTATTAGATGTCAAATAAACAGTATAGTAGGCCTTAGGAGGATTTTAATGATGGATATCCAACCACTATTGTTTTCATGTGGTGTGGTCCACCTGAGATATATACCTCTAATTTTTGGTATCAAGCCATAAAATGATCTGTATATATGGATGAACGGAATGGATGAAACAGATACAGCATGGTGGGGCCCACAGAGCACCGACCACCAGCCCCGGGCTGGTGTTAGTGGGAGTAGCCAATCCGTTTCCCAAGAATACTCCCCAGCTGTACGGCCCCATTTCTCAGGTAGAAAATGCCCCTGCTTTTCCGCTTTTGAATGTGAGAGAGGTGGGGCTACCTTTAGCTACGGATGATAACCGTAGCTATAACCGTAGCTATAGCCCAACAATGATGTACTCCGATATATCGAAGTTCTTTTGATTAATCAAAAAAGGTCCAAAACTGTCAAGCGAGTTTGCCTCAAAAATCCCGTAATTTTCAATTAATCGAATGTCTTTCGATTAATCGATAAGGGTATTGTATCTTTAGCTACGGATTATAACCGTAGCCATAACTGTATTCTGTGTTAATCTATGAAAAATTTTATTTATTTTTATTTTTTACATGGAAAACTTTATTCGACCTATAATTTTCTCAAATACATATTTGTATAAATATGTATATATAAGCATATAAAAAAAATTCTCTTTTTTTTTCATTTCTTTCTTTATTCATTTAACAAGAATATCTTTAAAACCAAAATTAGTTACTTGATGCACCCTATATGATTTTGGGGTAGGAGAAGCTACTTTAGCCAACTAACATAGTTATTTTTCAAGATTCCATCGGGTCGATGGTCAAAAATCCATTTCATTCACTTTGCGGTCAATTTCAATAAGTTCATGGTCAATTTCATTCATTTTATTTACTTCATGGTCATTTCCATGCATTTCATGGTCAATTCGCTTCACTTAACGGTCATTTCCATGCATTTCACGCTATTCTCGCATTATTCCGTTGATTCACGGTCATTTCGACACGATTTCATGCCATTTCTTCACTTGCGGTCATTTCCATGCATTTCACATCATTTCGATTCATTTCACGGTCATTTCCATGCATTTTACTCATTCCAAACAAGTGTTGATTAAAATCATTTCGAAAGATTTACGCGGTCATTTCCCTTTACTTAGCGCATGTCATTTTCATGCATTTCATGGTCATTTCGATTTCATTGAAGCGCGGTCATTTCCATGCATTTCACGGTCATTTTTCATTTCACATGGAAATCATTTCCATCACCATTTCATAGTCATTCCAAACAATTTGTTGATTCACTATCATTCGAAAGATTTCAACAAAATTTCCACTTGAAGCGGTCATTTCATATGCATTTCATGGTCATTTTGATTCATTTGACGTGAAATATCATTTCCATGCATTTCAAGTTATTCCAAACAATTAAGGTTGATTCACGGTCATTTGAAATGCACATTTTTGTCATTTTCCTTCACTTTGTGGTCATTTTCATGCATTTGACTTCATTTTGATTCATTTCAATTGACGGTCATTTATATGCATTTACGGTGGCTATTCCAAAATAATTCATAAAGGTACATTGATTCACGGTCATTTCGACGAAATGATTTCTCTTCGACTGTGGTCATTTCATGCCATTTCACGGTCATTTCATCGTTCATTTCACGGCCATTTCGATTAATGGCGGAAGGGATGGCCATTTCATTAATCATTCATTATTTCTTTTTCAGGTATTTCATTTGAATCATTAATGAAAATTTCATATAAAAGGATTAATCATTTACGCTATGGCTGGTCATTTCCCTTTCATTCATGACATTTCATTTCATAGTTTATTTATTTCATTTATTCACAGCATTTGATTTTTGCCATTAAATGCAGTTATGTGTTTTCATCATTTGATTCATTTCATGTCAGAAGACGGTCATGACCGCATTTTAGCGGTCATTTCCTTTCACAGAATTTCGAATCATTATGGAAATTATTTCATTTCACTTTCATCGGTCATTTGTGACTTATGCATAGAGTTTATGTTTTCATTTTTTAACGGGTCATTTCCCGCTTCATTTCCAGTTGATCGATATCATCATTTCGATGCTCCCATCATGGTCATTTTCAAATTTGTGAATTTTAGGGCCATGAATTAGTGACAAACCATTATTTTCTTCATCGTGGATAGCATATCATTTCCATGTATTACAAAGTCATTTCATCATTACGGATCATTTTCAATTATCATTTCGACGCATTGTTTGGAATGACCGTGGAAATGCATGGAAATGACCGTGAAATGAATCGAAATGACCGTGAAATGCAAGGAAATGACCGCGAAGTGAAGGGAAATGACCGTGAAATGCATGAAAATGACTGCGAAGTGAAGGGAAATGACCGCGAAATACATGGAAATGACCGCGAAGTGAAGGGAAAGGACCGCGAATGCATGGAAATGATCGCGAAGTGAAGGGAAATGACGGTGAAATGCGTCGAAATGACCACGAAGTGACCGTGAAGTGAAGGGAAATGACCTCGAAATGACCGCGAAGTGAAGGGAAATGACCGCAAAGTGAAGGGAAATGACCGCGAAATGCATCGAAATGATCGCAAAATGCGTCGAAATGACAGCGAAATGCTTTGAAATGAACGCAAAGTGAAGGGAAATGACCGCGAAATGCATGGAAATTACCACAAAGTGAAGAGAAATGACCGCGAAATGCATGAAAATGACTGCGAAGTGACGGTGAAATGAATCGAAATGACCACGAAATGCATGGAAATGACCGTGAAGTGAAGGGAAATGACCGCGAAATGCGTCGAAATGACCGCAAAGTGAAGGGAAATAACCGCGAAATGCGTCGAAATGACCAAAAAGTGAAGGGAAATGACCGCGAAATGCATGGAAATGACCGCCAAGTGAAGGGAAATGATCGCAAAGTGATGGTGAAATGAATCGAAATGACCGTGAAATGCATGGAAATGACCGCGAAGTGAAGGGAAATGAAATGACCGTCAAAAAATAAAATGCGTGAAAATGACCGTGAATCAACACGGAATTGTTTGGAATGACCGTGAAATGCATGGAAATGACAGTGAAATTAATCGAAATGACCGTGAAATGCATGGAAATGACCGCAAATTGAAGGGAAATGACCGCAAAATGCGTCGAAATGACCGTGAATCAACACGGAATTGTTTGGAATGACCGTAAAATGCATGGAAATGACCATGAAATGAATCGAAATGACCGTGAAATGCATGAAAATGACCGCGAAGTGAAGGAAAATGACCGCAAAATGCATCGAAATGACCATGAATCAATACAGAATTGTTTGGAATGACCGTGAAATGCATGGAAATGACGTGAAATGAATCGAAATGACTGTGAAATGCATGAAAATGACCGCGAATCAACACGGAATTGTTTGGAATGACCGTGAAATGCATGGAAATGACCGTGAAATGAATCGAAATGACCGTGAAATGCATGGAAATGACCACCAGTAGTATTTTTATGAAAAACGGAAGTGAAGGGAAATGACCGCGAAATGCGTCAAAATGACCATGAATCAACACGAAATTGTTTGGAATGACCGTGAAATGCATGGAAATGACCGTGAAATGAATCGAAATGACCATGAAATGCATGGAAATGACCGCGAAGTGAAGGGAAATGACCGTGAAATGAGTCGAAATGACTGTGAATTAACACAGAATAGGCGAGAATGACTGTGAAATGCATGAAAATGACCGTTAAGTGAAGCGAATTGACCATGAAATGCATGGAAATGACCATGAAGTAAATGAAATGAATGAAATTGACCACGAACTTATTGAAATTGACCACAAAGTGCATGAAATGGATTTTCAACCATCGACCCGATGGAATCTTGAAAAATAATTATGTTAGTTGGCTAAAGTAGCTTCTCCTACCCGAAAATCATATAGGGTACATCAAGTAACTAATTTTGGTTTTGAAGATATTCTTGTTAAATGAATAAAGAAAGAAACGAAAAAAAGAGAGATTTTTTTTTTTAAATGCTTATATATATATATATATATATATGTGTGTGTGTGTGTGTGTGTGTGTGTGTGTGTGTGTGTGTGCAAATATGTATTTGAGAAAATTGTAGGTAGAATAAAGTTCTCCATGTAAAAAATAAAATAAAAATAAAAAAATAAAAAATTTCATAGATTGACATAGAATACAGTTATGGCTACGGTTATAATCCGTAGCTAAAGATACAATACCCTTTTCGATTAATCGAAAATTGTGGGATTTTTGAAGCAAACTCGCTGGATAGTTTTGGATCTTTTTCGATTAATCGAAATACTTTCGATGCATATAAAAGGATATATTGGAATGGCGTGAGTGAGGGCTATGGCTACGGTTATTATCCGTAGCTATAGAAAGACCCGTAGCCAAAAGTTCCTAATTATTTATTTATTTATTATTATTATTTATTATTTTTTATTTTTTGCCGCTATTTGTGGGTCCTATTGTGAGGTATATGTTATATCCAAACCGTCCATCTTTTTGGCAAACTCGTATTAACACTTGGGCCAAAAAATAAGACAGATCTAGCTATCAAGTGGACCACACTGTTAAAGGATGTGGAGGATTGAACGTCTACCATTGAAACCCTTTTAGGGGTCACAGAAGTTTTGGATCATTATGAAATTTGTTTTTCCTTTTCATCCAGGTCTTTGTGACCTTATGAATAGATTGGATGGAAAATAAATGTTATGGTCGGCCCTACAAAATTTTTAACGGTAAAAATCAATTTTCCCACTGCTCTTTGTGGTGTGGTCCAGTTGATCTTTGGATATAATCTTTTTTTGGATAATGCTCCCAAATGATCTCGAAATATGGATGAACGTTGTGGATATAATAAATACCTAACTGTGGGGCCCACGTAACGTTGATCTCTTTGAACCGTTCGTACAACTCGGAGTTCGAGGAGCGTAAGCGCTCGTCTTCGAGCACCAGCCGATCGGCTCAGGAAGAAAGCAGGGGCATTTTCGACCTGAGAAATGGGGCCGTACAGCTGGGGAGTATTCTTTGGAGTTGGAAATTTCTCTATACGTAATGCTCGGGCCGATTGTTTGTGCAGCAATTTTTGGAATTTCAATTTGTTGAAATAGGGCCATGAATTAGTGATCCAAACCATTGATTCAGTAGGTCTCATCGTTGATGGCATACATAAAAAAATACAAAATTTTATGGATCACGATCTTCCAATCTAGGATATTTTTTAATCATGGGCCTTCCCCATTGAGGCCTAACACATCAACGGTTTGGATCTTGAGCCATGGGAATCCCTTGTACGAACTGAAAGGCCGAACCGTATTGCACAAACATTCCGCCTATCACTGTATGGGGACCACCAATGTTGCTCCAGGCCATCCACTGTTTTAAAGCCATCCATCTCTTGGACGGTGGACCCAGTGTCATTTATTTTTTTCGTCACGTTTGTGGGTCCCAAAGCCTCTACCTACATAATGAATGGATGCTTCTAGCTTTTCAATTTGTGGCCAGAAAATGGACGGTCATAATGAAAAGTAGCCTTTTTTAATTTAAAAAAAAAAAGAAAAGAAAAAGAAAAAGAGAAGTTCATTAATCAGGTATTGCGGCCCTTCAATCATTCTGATTGTATAGGCCCATTTACGGTGGGCCCCACACGTACAGATGGGGTGTGGACGTGGATGTATCATGCTGCTATGCCAGAGTATCATGTCTTTCCTCGCAAGGAGCGGTAGTTTTACTCACACGAGTACACTTTGTACGTGCACCCGCCTCACACGTGGTAGTGAGTCACACGTGTTACGAATTAGTCTCCATCATCAGGTGATATAGTTCAAATATAGGGATAAAGTGGGCCACATCTGTACATATGATCGGATTATTGGTCAATCTTCCTCCACCGTTCATTTGTTTTTGGACATTTTTGGACGGCCCAATAATCATCGTGGCTGATATTTTGTACGTCGAATCCATGCTGTGGTAATCTCACCATACGGATGGATTTTCACACGTGTGCCTTGTTTACACGTATGGGGTGAGTACATCTACAGTGCACCCGAGCAACTTGAGAACTTAGGGACCGACCGCCTCGTCTCGGATCTTTCTAGTCAAGGTGGGGACCACACGTTTACCTGTAAAACTGAATATGATATTTCACAACGATATTTATGTACAGCACACACATGTTTGTCATTTTGTACACGTCTCACCCATAGTTCAATGATCGAGACCAAGGGACTGTTGGGGCCCACCATAGATTGGTCATGCTCTTAAATATCTTTTGATTGGACAATCCTAACCGTTCAATTTATGTCCTGATAGATGGTTACGAACAAAGTAAATCAACGGTCCACATTCAACTCCAAAAAGGCTAGCCGTTGGTGGCTAGGAATTCAAATTTAGCACAGTCCATCGACGGTGGGACCCATCAGATTGATCATCTTGACCGCTGAAATATGGGCCCCACTTATAGAAACTGGAAAGGTAAGCACGCTGCCCATGGAGGATCATATTTATATCTATTTGAATGGATGGTTGTGATCACTTCCAAGATGGTGGGAAGTGTTGGACGTGGCACAGTCATCTGAGATGGAATGGTGTCGTCCATATAGGGGCCTTACATCAGATGGCCCAAAATTACTGGCATTTTTGGGCTACCATATTGTAATTGTGAAATTTATTTCATCCATCCGTTGAGCTCTCGGCCAAAAATCATCCACGCTGATCATCAGTTTTTTGGGGCCACCAAATTGTGTACATGAAATCTACTCTGTCCATCTACCAGGCTTCCGGATTTTAGGGTCTTGGCCAAAAGGCTTATCCGTACACTAACTCATGTGAGCCACACCATCCCTTTCTAAATGATTTGGTAATCTATGGTTTAATTGAGGATGGTCCTGGATAGAGTGGAACGGTGGAACGTATGAACTTAAACGTTTTCTTTCCTTTATGGTTCTACTGAATTACTTAGTAGCAATAGAGATCCGGTCTGTGGTGGTGGTGAGATTTCGGTGCATCTGGGTATATGAATCATAACAAAAAAAAATTAGAAGAACTCACAATTGTGGACTAAATTACATTATTCAGTCTCCCCTGTCGGCGAAACTTGGGATTCTAATGTGGTTTCTAAGTTTTATCGCCCCTTTCCTAATTCAGAGTGTGTCAGAGTGCGTCGTGTTACCATAACCCAGGCCCGGTTTAATCCAAATCATTCTCTGATACTATCTTGTAACGCCCTGAAAATCGGGGGTCGAGCATAATCTCAACTCCCGAGTTCCAACGCATCACTTATGCAACATAATGAATGATTGTTGAATATTGTTTGTATTAGTGCATTGAACATGAGCGAGATTAAGCCAAAACAACACATCATACTCCAGAGACGACTAACTTATGTAAGTGGACGACTGTGATAGATATATACAATATATAAATTATGGTAAGTCTCCAGAATGTGATAATGTTACCAGGTTAACGAATTACAAGTATAATTTCAAAATATACAAAATTGTGTAAGGTCATCTAGTCGACATCCCTGTAACTCCGTTGATCAAGACACGGCTCACATGTCAGAAAACAGCATATACGAGAAAGCATCATCGTCGTCACAAAAGTCCGGCTCACCTCATAAGCATCGCCATCACTTGCAGATACAACAGGGTTTGGTTGGTGTGTACAACACCATCCCGTAATGTGGGAGTGAGTGATCAACTCAGTGGAACAATAAAGCATAGGTTAACATGTTATCAATTCAATCAAGCAGTATAATCGAACACTCCTAAATTCTCTTATTAATGCAAGTATGAATGCAGTCATGATGCATGCCCTCGCCAACATACTCCCTCATGAGACACCATCTTACGTCCGCGGCATGCTTTCATCCCTCAGTGCTCCACATCTTCCAGGCACATGCAGTGCGATGATGAGCATGATTACTGAGTTGTTATTAGTCCCTTTCATACAGCAGTATTGGGAAACTAAGGTGCCTTCCTTATATCATTCACAAACAATGATCTATTCTAAGGTCGTCAATCCTAAATAATCTCATACGATAGTGTGGTTCTAGGTCGCTGCAAGGGCTACTGGTCACATTACACGGAATCGTTGCACCACTCCCCCATCACCTTATCAATACAGGCCTAGTTTATACTGCTTTTACTACGGAAGGCTCGTCGCCTCCGCAGATTCGAGTATGCTCGAGGTCACTAAACCGTATACCGGTTGGGTTGTCGGTTACATTACACGGAATCGTTATACCACTCCCCCATCATCCATCAAAGCAGTAAGGCCGATAGCTCGAATACGTTGTCTCATACCAACGTATTTGGCTCACGAGTTTGGGTTGCTCACTGGTCACTACGGAGAGGCACATAGCCCCAGCGTAGGCCGACAGCTCGACCACGGTGTCCCATACCACCATGTCCGGCTTATGAGTCTTAGTGGATCGAGGTACCAAGGTTAACGGGGTTGCACTGGTAAGTTCGGTACCTTAGATTCAAGCAGTAACGTCCAAACATGGTGAACATACATTAGACAGATCGGGTTACTTGACGAGCTCGGCTAGCTCAAGCGTACGATAAGTTGAATGACATGAAGTGCATAAGCACTTCGCGTGGCCAACCACTATCGCCAACCGAAGTACGACTCGGGTTCGTCGAACACATCTCACATGGCGAATGAATCTCATCCACGAATTCAATCCGTTATTCTGGATTGCCTGACTATACAATAGCCCCAATCACATTCAATTACGAACAGCTTAAAGCAAGAATGGATCAAGATTTCAAATCAAACAATCAAATACCCAATATTCTCCGCCAAGGGTGCTGGTATTGCTGAATCAGAATCGTTACACCACTCTCCCATCACCCTTCACGAATTTTATGAAATACAACTTAAACATATGAAGTAGTCGAGTGGAATTAAATAAACAAGTAATTCAAACATATTAACAAGCATGTTATAAAACACAATGCAAACAGGAAATCCAAACACGTACATTTCATAAACCAGTAAGTTATTAAACTAAACAACTTACATGAAGAAATCATACATATCACTAAGGTAGTTAAGAATCTTATCTCAACACCTACACAAGGCATTACTAGCTTAAGTACATACCTATACAAGCATTTTCACAAACACTTAAACTACACATTCCAACATACCTATAATATACTGATTAAAACGCAAGTCGTAGTGAATCCTTTCACAAAGGATTGCCACATGAACCACGATCATGCATACACGACTAATAGTCATGGCAAGCATAAATCATAATTCCATATTCATTTGAACATTTCTGCAAACACTTAGGCTACAACTAGAACATACACGACGTATGTTAACATAGCAGGTGTTAGGCTAATCCGTTCACTCAGAAGTTGATACACATTTATCTAACATACATATACAGCAATTAATCATGGCAAACACAAATCCGTATTTCATACATATACGATATTTTCTACAAATACGAGGAATACAGTATATTCAACATAGTTAACGTATATCTGAAAAACGAAATGGACAGCACTTTGTACATGTGCAATTGCATGCAGATCATGAATCTATCATTATCTGACATTGAAAGTTTTGAAAACTATAACATATACATCTAAAGTCCGCACCTTTTGTCTGTAAACTTGAACTGAAACCAGTTTGAACCCAACGCCTTTATCTACGGTACAACGACAACCTGATTCATGAAACAGGTTAGCTATTCCATCACTTACACTCTTGGAAACTCTAAAACAGCTTAGGGTTAGGTTTTCTTACCTACGAACGAAGCCAGAATCGCCGGAAAAGTGATTAGATAACGATGGTTAAACACGTATAGCAGGGGGATGGAGTATCAGGAAAATGTTCCCACTTCTCTCACACTTTCTCTCTTTTTTCTCTCTTCTCTCTCCTAGGTTTTTCTCAAATTCGAATGGGATGAGGGAGTGAGGGCTTAAGGTCATTATATAGCCTAAAACATCACCGAAATAGACCTAAGGTCAAGGTATACTTAGGTTATAACCAAAGTGGGTCTGTTCCGTCTCAACGGAGTACTTCTGGCAGCCCCCCTTGAGCTAAAGGTCGGACTTAAGATCACATACATTGGATCTAGGTCGAGTTAAGTTTTTGTTCTAGTCAGGTTCCTATGTCACACGTGGCAGACCAGTTTCAGTTCAACGGTTACCGCAACTCGATCAGGGTTACAAGTACATGGATATGTATATGAAATTTCTCCTAATCCGAGGTTGTATTTGGGTCATATTCTGACGGTCTAATTTCTTATATCAGGCCCGCAAGTGACAAGTCTCAGATTACTTAAATGAGATTTGATTTCTAAAGAAATCTACGTTTTTCATACTCTTCACTCCGGGCTCAAGCGAATAGCCGTGATACACTATTTGAATTTGATTTCTGAGATGATCATCAAGCCCAGCAAGGTTGTCCTAATTCTATAACTTCGTATTATTCGGACATTCAATGTGTGGTCTAGATTCGATACGGAGTTTCGTGATGCTCCCGAGAAAAGCCGGGTAATGCGATTGATCCTAGATTTTAGGGTAATGTAGCGTCGATGATTCTACAAGTTTTGGGTCTTGCAGATCATATTCAAAGTAGATCAAGCAAATTTCGTAGCTAATCTAGTTTAGCACTTAGTTACTTTTGAAGGATAAGGTAATGAAAGGTGAGATTTGTGAAGAAAAAGGGTTAAAAAGTGATTTTAGACTATGGGATTGAGTTCTGACAAGTTAATAAGGTGTTAGGATCGACCCATTGCCTAAGGACGTCTAATTCCAAGTTGACAAAAATCCAGGATGTTACATAACTAGACTCGTGTATAGCTTTAATAACATCTCACCATCGTGGCGTGAATGTTGTACATATTCATTTTAGTTAGAGATTTTGCGTGCGAATACAAGTGATCTTTATATATATATATATATATATATATATATATATATATATATATATATATTCTAATAAAGAATGGGGTTTTAAATATAAGATATAAAAGCACATCTCCACGTATAGCACATATGCTAACTACAATATGGTTTAGGTTATTACTAGGTTTATTGATAGAGATCAATCATTTATTCTTACATGTGTTGGTATTCCTCATTTTTTAGTTTTAATTGTTGATATGAAAATGGATGAATGAAGAATATTAGAGATATAATAAATTCTTTGTGGCCAACCTCTAAGTAAAAATATTTAATGATGTAAATAAAAATGAGCACCTTAAAGAAATAAGAAAATGACAGATATGATCATTAAAGAGAATTGAAAGCTTAAATTTTATAACTTAGTTTTTTTTCATATTTTAAAAAAAAAAATAGGTTTTTTAAATTTTAAATTAGGTTGGAATTGAATTAAAAAAATTTTAGGGGTACCAAACATGAACCTATTTTAGAATTCAAGAGTTCAAGTCTCAATTGCCTAAAAATCCTAAATTTTTAAGGGATTCGTCAGGCTCACATGTTGAATGACTTGAAAAAATATTTTCCAACTACATGTATCATACGCCTGTGATCTGCCAAAAGAATAAGTCATTTCCTTCGGAAGATGATATGGTCGAGTAAGAAGAACCTTAGAGCTTGTATGATTTCCATATTACATTAGGAATGAATTGTAAAGTAGCTATTATTAATTAATGTTTATATCCATCTGATAACGATCAAATAAAAAGGTTCAAAAGATGTCACTCATAATAATGTCACACGTGTTGTAGATAAACTTCACAATGAGGAGTTAGAAATGCTTGCATATGAGAGTATTAAATGTCAGGGTTTTGTCAAAAGCAATTCTGTGGAAAATAATAGTCTCATTAAATCAAGTCTCTTTACAAGTATTAAACACCAAAAATCTCATCAAAACAAATATATATCAAGCATTTAATCATAGATTTCAGCCAAAAGCAACTCTTTGTATATCATAAAGGCAAGTGACTTAAAAACTCCAGCAAGTTTTCTAAGTAGGAGTCCAATGGCTTGAGGACTCTAGCTTACACATGACCTAAATAAGTGAGAGTATCTCTCTTGTAAACGTGGTCATATGTGATAATTTATGCTTATTGGAAAATCAATGAAATTTATACAGTCGATCGTCCAATTCTTTTCACGGTGCAGACCACCAACTTCTATAATATAAACTCCACGAAGGTGAGATGGACACCAACACAGCTAAACCCAACTTTATGTTGTCTCGTCTATCTGTCTACCATGAACACTTATTTCCTTATTTTATTTTAGTTTAGATCCATCGTTGCTTATAGCATGGGGTCCTAGTTTTTTATCCTTAGTCTACATCTTCACCATTCATCCATGTTATCTCAGAGGATCATAAGGAAGATCACTCAGTCCAGAATAGAAGGTTATGGGAGCTTTTCATGCTACGTGTTAGGTGATTTCATCGACCATCTCACAACAAAGTTTGGTCCACACTAGGCAACGAATAGACAGTCGAATCATAATTGTCTCGTTATATGTTTAGTTTTCATTAAGACCACGAACAGACTGTCACATCACCGGCTGTCTTGCCATGAATCTCAATTTTCCACTGAGCGACAAACAGATTGTCAAAGATCCACCTTCCATCGGTCGTTTTGCCACGAAGCTCGATTTTCGATCGAACAACGAATATATGACCATCCTGCAGATCACGATTGTCCTACTATAAAATTCAGTCCATATCAGGCAACGAACAAATCATCACCCCTCAAGTCAATCGTAAGTATTAATATTGTAAAAATCATTTATAAAATAAATTTGAATTTTATCTTCTTTTATTATTGTTCTATTGTTGAACTACAATTGCAATCATGCAAATATTAACATCTTTTCGACTAAAAAGCAAGAAAAAGAATTCATTTGAAGGACGAACCCTCCCCTTTGTCAATCTCTTAAACTTCTTACAATCAGTGGTTGGATAGGCAACCAATCTCCACATATTTGGTCTTAATCGATCTATCTCGGCACCTACGTCATAAGGAGTTCAGTTCAATTTGAGCCACATCTGACTTTGGCATGCATGTGCTATTGAATTTGAGCCAAACAGTCTTTTTTGGCCTGCTCAATGGAACGGTGGGAAAGTAGAAGTTCAATAGTTCAACAATATGATTAGAAGATCTAAACATAAGGAAAAAAAAAATTGAAAGATCAATGAAAAGTTTATGCAAAAGGATATGCCCTTGGAAGCCAATCATTCCTTGGCACTTGCAATCCATGATGTTGGATCTTCCTCCTCCAATAATTCACTAGAGAGCGTTATTAGCCTCTTAAAAGACATACACGCTTCTACAACAAATTTTAGAACAAATGAGAATACGAGCTAAATACATCACCATATTGATGGAGTTTTAGAAATTCTTATAAAGATAATGTCACTTCTCAAAAATCGGCCTAAGATATTATTACTTCAATGAATATAGGTTTAAGAAGAACAGTTAAACCTTAACCAAGGCTTAACCAATTAAATCAAATCATCGTTTCTCAAACTAATTGAGGAATGATAACCAATGACCAACAATACAACTAATACAACTAGTATGACCCATATAACTTATAATCTCGGGGGCAATATTACGATAGCGCTGAACAGCTCGAGGGATAACCTCTCATACCTCTGATGCCAATCCCTTACAGATGTCGAATATCTTAAGGGGAAACCTCCCATGTCACTGCCACCCATTAAATAAATTGCCATCAAATAATCAAATTAGCCAACAAAATGTGAATTTTGGCATTAAAAATAAAATCTACATTGAAAAAATGAAATTAGTCATGAAAGTAAGTATATCTGCAAATATTAAATGTCAAAACTTTCATCAAAGCAAATATCTATCAAGCATTAATGTTAAAGTCCTACAAAAAACAACTCTTTGCATATGCCAAAGTCAAGTAACTAAGGATTTCAACAAGTTTCCTAAGTGGGAATTCAATGACGTGAAGACTCTAGCCTACATGAATAAGTAAGAGTATCTCTCTTGTGCACACAGTTGTGCACGATATGTTATGTTTACGTGGAGAATCGACGAGATTTGCGCGGCCGATCGTCCAAATCTTTCACGATGCAGGGCCACCACTTCCTAAAAGCCTATATAAACAACACTCCACAGAAGCGAGATAAACATCAACAAAAGCAAACCCAGCTCTATACTGCCTCATCTATCCGTCCACTACGGACATTGATTTCTTTGCTTTATTTAAATTTAACCTACATCACTACTTATAGCATGGGGCACTAATTTTATTTTATTTTTTATCCTTAGTCTACCTCTCCGCCATTCATCTAGGCATCCCCATGAATTCCAAGTAAGATCACTCAATATCGAACTGAAAGCTACGGGGCTTTTATACTATGAGTTAAGTGATTCTGTCAGTCATATCGCTACCAAGTTTGGTGCACGCCAGATGACAAACAGATAGTCAAATAATGATCATCTTTTCATGTTTTTGGTTCCCGCCAAGAACACGAACAGACTGTCACCCCATCGATCATCGCACCACGAAGCTCATTTTTCGATCGAGTAACGAACAAACGATCATCCCACACATCATGATCGTATTGCTACGAAGCTCAATCTACACTGGACAATGAACAAATCGTCATCCCTCAAGCTGATCGTGAGTGTTAATATTGTAAAAAATCATTAATAAAATACTTTTGATTTTTATCTTCTTTTACTATTATTTTATTGTTGAACTACATATGCAATCACGTGAATATTAAAGTCATTTCGACCGAAAAGCAAGAAAAATGTTCCATTTGAAGGACGAACCTCCCCCTTCGCCAATCGACTAATCATATTAAGATCAATGGCTAAATAGTCGACTGATCCTCTCAAATCCGATCCTAATCAGTCTATCTCGATACTTAGGGTCACAAGGAGTTCGGCTTGAATTAAGTTACATTTGGATAGGGGTGTACATCGAGTCGAACTGAGTCGAGCTGGCCTCAGCTCGACTTGGCTCGAACAGTGGCTGACCTCAGCTCGAACTCGGCTCGACTCGGTCATCGAGCCTGACTGGCTAGCTCGGCTCAGTTCGGTCAGCAACTCGAGCCGAGTTCGAGCCAAGATAGAGTCAAGTTCGCCATTGAGGCATTTCCACAAACACCTAAACTGCAACTTCAAAACCCTACTGTTTTACAAATAGAGGCAATGGTTTTTTGAATGCTTGATGAAATTATCCAAAAAGAGATGAATATAGATCGCATCGGCAATCAAAGGTACATGCTAGAATAAAACAGGAACTGCATGTTTCTTCCTACAACCACAAAACCTCTCTTGGAAGGAAGTCTGTGTTGCTTACATCTAATCCTTATGATTCATGTAGACATTCCTTTTGAAAATAACGAGCGGTTTTATAACAGGCAAACGCCCACTGTTCATTTCTAGTAGATGTAAGGCAATATCCTCCATGGAACAATCTTGTAGTATCTTTTCCAGTCCTCTTTGTACTTCTGTGCACACCGAGCTTCATCTCTTCTCTCTCTCCATATCAGCTGAATAAGAAGATACAATGGTAGAAGTATGGAACTATAGAAGTGGCTCCACAAGGTAAGTCAAACCTTCCTTCCTTGCCACCAGCCACATTTCGTTGAATCATTTTATCAAACAGTGGGTGAGCAACATCAATGGCAAAGTAACCGAGTCACCAAACTGGTTCGATTCGAGCTGGATTCGATCCGAGTCGAGTCGAGCTGGGGCCTTCTCGAACTCGGCTCAAACTCATTTTTGAGCTCAAAAAATCAGCTCGACTCAGCTCGAACTCAACTTCGAACCGAGTCGAATCAAGCTTTTTCGAGTCAAGTCGAACGAGCTAACCGAGCTAGCTCGGTTCGTGTACACCCCTACATTTGGATGACAAATAACTTTCAATGGTTAAAGGTCCAGCGAGACTAGTATTATCATGTATTTGCCTGTTAAAGTTGTGGATTTGCCTCTGTTTTTTTTCTCTTTCTTTTTTTAATACTAATGCTTTAAAATGAGCTAAGAGAATGAATAGACTACATGAATATAACATATTCATTACGATGACACGCAATTCATATTTACATGACATTTACATATAAATAAGAAAATCACACAAGCCTTTAATGTGGTAGAGCCATCTTTTCACTGGACACGTGACAGGGTGATGTATCGTGCCCACACGTATACTATATTTATGATGGGTGACTTATGTTTTAAAATTAAACTAACACCTTGCTTTTCATATATACAGTTTATCCCATTGCATATTTGGCTGTCAACTGTTTTTATTTTCTACCGTTCCTTTGATGGCCATAGATAAGATGGTTAAGATAGTTTGATGGAAGTCATTTTTGAGACATAAGCAATCCATGCTAAGATCTAGTTCATGGGGGGATCTGATTTTCATATGAACCTGCCACATGTCTTGTGGAGAGATGTCCCTACCATATCACGGTCCCACCTGCTCTACAATATCATCTACCTACTCTCTTTAGCCAACCATGATTGTGACATGTCCATGGCATAACGGTATATTCTTTTATTGTACCGAGACCGTTACCAAAAAAGCATGTGAATCTGCATTAAAAATGCCCTTGCCTGACCGGACGCGGATTGGCTACTCCCCCTGACACCAGCCAATGGCTGGTGGTCGGTGCTCCGTGGGACTCACCATGATGTATGTGTTTCATCCATGCCGTCCATATATTTTTAAGGATCATTTTACGGTATGAGACCAAAAATGAGTTATATACCAGTCTTAAGTGGACCACATTACATGAAACAGTGTTGAATGAGCGTCGACCATTAAAAACATTATGTGGCCATAAAAGTTTCAGATCAAGATAATTTTTGTTTCTTCCCTTCATCTGGGCCTCTATGACCTAATAAACACATTAGATGTCAAATAAACAGTACAGTGGGCCCTAGGAGAATTTTAATGATAGATATCCAACCACTATTTCTTTCACGTGGTGTGGTCCACCTGAGATTTACATACCTCTCATTTTTGGGACCAAGCCATTAAATGATCTGTAAAAATGGATGAACGAAATGGATGAAACACATACATCATGGTGGGGTCCACAGAGCACTGAC
Organism: Magnolia changhungtana; assembly: GCA_030180095.1. NCBI lineage: Eukaryota > Viridiplantae > Streptophyta > Magnoliopsida > Magnoliales > Magnoliaceae > Magnolia > Magnolia changhungtana. The sequence goes on from JASAUF010000319.1 coordinate 566,792, forward strand.
CACCAGCCCCGGGGCTGGTGTCAGGGGGAGTAGCCAATCCGTTTCCTGCCTGACCATTGCTCACACGTGTAAGTAGCTTGGCACGTGAGGGTTGTTTGAAACTAGACCTACTCACACGTACCATAAGGCTACGCCGTGGTTAAATAGGCCCCATTTATCAGATTATCTGCCCGTGATAGGCCGGGGCGTGAATTAGGTACTATCCTCACCGGGGCCTAGCTAGAGACGGACGGTACTATTGGGGGCTCCTTGGGACCCACAGTAATGTAGGTGTTTTATACATCCATCCATTCATTTTGAAACATCATTTTAGGGCATGAACTCAAAGAGGAGACAGATTGATAGAGCACGTGGATCACATCACATGGAGATTTAAAGCTCACCGTTGAAAACTTTCAGGGGGTATAGAAGTTTTGAATCAAGCTGATATTTATATTTTTCCTTTATACGAGTCTATGTGAACTTATGAATAGATTAGATGACAAATAAACATCATGACTGTATCTAGGAAAATTTCGATGGTTGGAATTCAATCTCCACTTCTTAGGGCCTGATTGGGAGCGTAGGTTTGGAACCCCCTCGATTGGAAACCGCCTGGATTGGCAATCCTCCCAATATGTTTGGCACCCTGGAGTGTGAATCAACTTTAATTCAAAAATCTATATTCATGGTATATTTACAGGGGTTTGAATTTAATTACTAAATCAACTTTAATATCCATAATTAAAGAGATATGTAATTTTTGAAACTATGGTTGTGATAAGCCTGCTGAAATATATATGCTTTGCCTGAAAATGATGAAATTCCAAGTCTCGGATGGACCGCAAGCAAAAGATCATGTCTGAGTGATTAATCAACTATTTTTAATCATTGATTAATATGAACAAACAATATGAACAATGTTTGGATGGTGTTGGATAATGTTTGGACAGTGCTGATTTACATGGACAATGTTTGGACAATGCTAATCATCATTAGTGGGCCATGTGCCCAATAGAATGATAGTGTATAGTGACACACATGTTACACCGGCAACTATTAAAATGATTCTATGTGTAATCCAAGCTTCCACCGAGGGGATTAGAAACCCCCATATTTGAAACCCTTATTTACTTTATGCTGCCAAACAACGAAGGAGACTTGAAACCCCCTCCAATCCCCTCCAATCCACGGTGCCAAACGACCCCTTATGGTTTAATCTACTAATTATTAGGCTCATGCTCTAAACTGATCCATCAAAGTGGACGGACATCATGGATAAAACATATACATCATGGTTGGCCTCACCTATCCTCTGCTAGTCCATTTTTAGCAAGACACTGATATTGTAGTATCCGATCCATGCTTGACCACCTGCCCACCCCTCCCTTCTTTAGGATCATTTTAAGATATGAGCCCAAAAAGGAGATAAGTACAATGGTCAAGAGATAAATACAATGGTCAAGTGGACCACCACAAAATTGTAATCTCAGCAACATTAAATGCAAGAGTCATATACGATGTGGTCCACTTGAGCGTTGGATGTATCTCATTTTTAGACTCATACTTTGAAATGGAATGAGAGAAGGAATAGACAACGTAGATAAACCGATACACACGTCCGTCATTCCGTGCTAGAGACGGGCAGCGCGGTTGGCAATCCACTTTCTGACCGCTCTCACATGCCAGATGTTTACATTCAAGCCTCATCATTCATGTATGATATACCACCCCCACCAGGACGTGGCTAGAGAGGACGGTCCTTTCTAGGGCTGTGGACCAACCTTGATATATGTATTTTATCCCCAAAGTTCATCTATTTTGAAAGATGAATCCAAGGTACAAGCCTCAAAAGGTAGGTAGATTGAAGGCTCAAGTGGACCAACTAATAAAAAAAAGGGGAAATTAAATGCTTATAATTGAAAACTTTTCGAATGCTAAGAAGTTTTGGATCAAGCTAATATTTATATTTTCTCGTTCAGGTCTATCTGATCTTATAAACAATTTCCATAGCAAGTCCTTATAAACAATTTCGCTGGCAAATAAACATCACGGTGGGCTTCAAAAGGTTTGAAAAAACTGGGTGTCATTGTTACCAATGCTTTCTTCTCATGGTGTGGTCTACTCAAGCCTACCATCTTCCTCTGGCTATTAACTTAAAATAATCTTTCAAAATGAATAGATAGGGCGGATAAAACACATACATCAAGGTGGGTCACATAGCCTCTACCTAAGTCCTGTTGGCCGTAATATAAGTTATAATTTGGTATAATATGTAATGGGAAATGGTACTATGACGTCGACCTCACAAGAGCTAGCTGCCCATGGGGTATGTGGACCCCACCATGATGTGCAATGGATATTCCACGTGTGCATTTGGTAGGTCCCTTCTAACTCATGAGATGTGCCAAAAATCAGCCATATTGGAACTCGGTGCGTCACAACATCTGAAATCAAAGGAAATCATGACTAAAATATATAAAAGCACTTGGTGTGGACCATTTGAGGTTTGGAATAGCCAGAAATTTGGCATTACCCTTCATCTAAGTGGCGCACACACAATGTATGGATTGGATGTCTAAACCACATCTCACTAAGCCATATATACAATCACTAAGGTTTCAGTAGGCGAGCATCCACTCTCAACTGTTGTCTGTGATGTGGCATACCTAAGTCATAGATTGACCTGATTTTTAAGCTTATGGCTCACCATAAAAGGATGTATCTGATTGGTGGGATAGATGTCCATCACACATCACAGTAGGGTTCACAGAGCTCAAACATATGGTGTATGATATCCATTGATATCCATAACCGTTGATCTGCTTTTTCTCTCATACTCCATCTTTTTCTTAGATGTGTGGTCCACTTAGTAAGGCGACCATCCCAGATTTTTGGGCTAGGGAGTTTTCATAGTCCTCCTGATGACTGACTCAGATCCTCAACGCTTGTGCCATGCCCCACCTGATGAACGGACCAGATCTTGCATGCCTTATTGGCACACGTGCTGTCAAGAAAACCCTCTATATAATCCCATATTTGAACTTGTTGGGCTGTCCCTATTCATAGTTTTAATGAGTTATTTTATACTCTGCCTGAGCATGACGCTTCATACGCAGGTACTAAGAAATTGTACATGTGGCATATATCAAATTAAATCGACTGTTCCCTAATCCAATTTCCAGGTAATCCGATGAGTGTAATTTTTTGTTCATGGTAAAGCTAATGTGGGACCCATAAGTGAACAGTTTAATTTCACTTACTCATATGCACGTTTGCAACGTCTGAGTAATTTCTTAGTACCCGCGCATCATCCACAACACTCTGCCAGAGTATCAAAGTTTTTATTTTTTATTTTTTAATCTGTGGAGTTATTTGATACTCTGGCAACGTACGAAGCTTGATACGCAGGCACCCATAATATATTAATGAAAATAAACCGACTACTTTTCGGAACCCACTGTCATGGAGTCACAATCCAAAAATCATTTTTGTTAAATAATTCTAACCTCTGATTTATTGACACGAGTTGCTGAAATATGACTGTTGGATGTTTTTGTTTTAACCGTCCAATCAATCTCATCAAATCCAATTATCAGATGATCAAGGAATCTTAATTTTTGTTTGATAATACATCTAATCTGAGACCCATAATTTTTACGGTTTAATTTAATTTAATGGTGTTGCAGGGGGTGTATTTTTTAAGTAATTTTAGTGCCTGCGTATCATCCATCATACTCTGCCCGAGTATCAAATCTTCTCTCTCTTTTTCTTTAACCAAAGCCTGCTTGGTCCATCCACCCACGTGCCAACCACCCGTGTGATAGAGCTTGCACGTGGGATCATCCTGGAGTGGACTCCCACACGTGTCCTCTGACCACAACAAAAAGAAGATCGGCAGAGTCATGACACATCTCGTGTGTCATTAATCACGTTCATGGGATTCATGGCACACATGCCAACGTTACTCTGATTGCTTCTCAGGTGGGCCCCACCTCTTCCACCAATGGCAAGATGGGGTCAGTAGTTCTCCACGTGGAGATTCACATTGAGAACTGTTACCCATGCAATGTTTCAGTGGTGGGCCCCACTATAAAGGTTGCATGTAGCGAAAACGACTATGTACACGTCGCCCACACTCGCGGTTTGACTGGTGACCCCGCATCAGCCACCTAGCTGATGTCAAAGCTCCGTGGGTCCCAACATGATGTATGTGTTTTATCCACGCCGTCCATTCATTTTTCCAGCTCATTTTATGGTATGAGCCTAAGAATGAGGTAGATCCAAGGCTCAAGTGGATCACACCACATAGATTTAACAATTACCAAAGAAAACTTCTCGAGGACCCACCACAATGTTTATTTTCCATCCAACCTGTTCATAGAGTCACATAGCCATGGATGAAGGGAAATCCAAAACTTGTGGACCTAAGAAGTTTTCAACGTAAGCGTTCAATCCTCATTATTTCTTGTGGTGTGGTCCATTTGAGTTTTGGATCTGCCTTATTTTTTATTTTATGGTTTAAAATGAGCTGGAAAAATGGATGGACGGCATGGATTAAACATATTCATCATGGCGGGGCCCACAGAACTTTAACATTAGCTAGGTGGCTCGTGTTGGGGTCACCAGCCAAACCGCGTCCCACTCAATCACGCGAGCCACACCGTCGAAATCAATGCAGAAACCATGGTTAGAGGTGGGCATCGAGTCGAGTAGGAGCGGATTCGGCCTAACTCGACCAGGTCCGAAGTTTTTAACACTTTACCCAAATTCGATCGGATCCGAACCACGGGTCCATTTACTCGATCGAAGTTGTACTTGTTATCCTTATTGAACCGAGTCGACTGTCGAAAAACGAGTCGGATCGGGTTATATAAGTTTCAAATCCAATATTCTTGACATTAAAAGTTTCAATGGTAAACGTTCAATCCCACTGCTTTTTGCAGTGTGGTTCACTAGATCTTTAGATCTATCTTATTTTTCAGGTCAAGCCTTAAGACGAGCCTGCCAAGTGGATGGACGGTTTAGATATAACAAATACCTCGTGATGGGACCCACAAAACTTGCTAATGCCAACACGCCAAAACATGCTGCTGGTACGTAGTACACCTGTCGATCCGCGTCCCAAGGATTTTCTTTAGGATGTGGATTTTATGTTAGGTGGGCCACAGTAATATTTGTAAGAAATCCACACCGTCCATCAGTTTTGAAGGCTCATTTTAGGACATGATATATAAAAAAAAATAGGTGGATCCAAAGTTCAAGTGTGCTGGACGAGAGAGAAAACAGAGAAAGGTAGTCATTAAATCTATACTGTTTCCTCTCGTAGGGGCCACTTGAATCTTGGATTATACTTCATTTTTTACAGCATGTATTAAAATGAGCTCCCAAAACGGATGGACGGTGTGGATTTATCACAAACATCAAGGTGGGACCCACCTAACATCCCAAGCAAGGAAGTGATGGGCTCCCTCGTCGTCAGGGAGCTCTGCTCGAGGAACCTCGAGCCGTGTGAGAGATGTGTATTGGTACTCCGCATGACATTATTTAAATGATGATAAGTCAGTGCTCTGTGGGCCCCACCATGATGTATTTACTTCATCCACGCCATCCATCTATTTTTCTATATCATTTTATGGTATTAAAAAAAAAAAGAGATATATCCCCATCTCAAGTGGACAACATTACAGGAAACAATGGTAAACAATATATGTGTAGGTCGAATCGAATCGAATTGGATCAGATCCATTCAGATCTGATTACGGATCGGGTCGGTCCGAGTTGACCATTGATTTGAAATCGATCCGATTAACGGTCGGATCTTGCTGGCCCACCTCGATCAGACCCGATCATGGCCTTCGGTTAGGATCTGTTCAGGGCGGATCGGGTCTGATCCGCCGGATCGGTCCCTTTCTGCCCAGCTCTAACCATGGTATGGTTGTACCGGTGTGGCGTACCTAACGAGTGGATTAGTTCATTTTAGTTGTAGGTGATATTTATGGTGCATCAAACCTATTGAACAGCTGGGATGTTCTGCCCAAGTGACACATTGATAGGGAAGAAAGCGTTGCATGTGAATGTACCCTACAGATCTCATTTGCATATGCCCCATTGAACACCGACATGGGAGTTATTTGATACACTCTGGAAGTATGCTGCTTCATACTTCTCCGAATACATGTATGGCATCAAATTTCATACGATCGATTTGAATGGCAGCGGGCATGGCACTGTCAAGGTCATGGCCATGGCCATGGTCATGATTTTGGGCTCCACAGGGCTATACTTTTTACCAAGAGTTAAGTCGTCACTGGCTTAGAATATTGTGGTAAAAATTTAACTAAAAATTTGACTTTTTAGGATGAAATTAAACTTATCACTAAAAAAGTCATCGTAAAATGTTTAAATTGTTATAGTGTGTGAGGGTGTAAGCATGTGAGGCAGTGTGACTATAGAGTCGCTAGTGACGTACTTTGCACTTCACACGTGTGTATTGTGTCATAATTGAGTCGTTCCCTTGCAACCTTACACAAACCAGTGGGAGACAAGTATGACGGTCGTTATAGGTCAAGTGGCTAGAGTGTTGTCAGTAAGAGGTCTTTGAAAGAGACTTATCTTACATAGAAGCTGGAAGTACTAGTCATTTAAGAAGTGGTATAATTGCTTATGCAGTATTAAACCAAACAATACAGAAACTGCCGCATGTGACTAGCCTAACAATCATAAACGAATAAACGAATAGCCACCAAGTCTAAACAGCTAGCATGCATCTGATTTAACAGCTAATTTCTCACTAACAGTCAAAAACAATCATGTGAAGTTATAACCCTGGACCAAAATGTCCAACAATCCTATCCTATATAAACAGTGGTGATTCATTGAATTGTCACTAACCAATCGAATCACTCTCTCATACGACCCAACAAAAAAAGCTCAAGTGATCTCAAATTATGTCAACTTATTCCGGTGGTAGACTCTCAGGAGTTTCAACACCTGGTCAAGGATTCGAGTACCCATAGGTGGTGAAATCCCACTAGCGTGAGTGTGTGGGGGTGTGTAAAAATAATAATAATAAAATCAAGCCAGCTTATTTTTAATATTTTCGATTTCTTTTATTATTTTACAAATTTTATAAATACATAACAGGAGAGTATCATTTCCTATCACTTATCTCTTATTAGTAAGTATTTGTTTGTTCCATTTAAGGTTGTTTACTCTTTCTCTTCTTTTTTTTTAACATACGCACACACACCACCACACACTCACGCCTTGGTGGGATTTCACCACCTATGGGTACTTGAACCCTTGATCAGGTGTTGAAACTCCTAAGAGTCTACCACTGGAGCAAGAGCAAGGACCAGGTGTTGAAACTCCTAAGAGTCTACCACTGGAGCAAGAGCAAGGACCCATGACTGTTTACTCTTTCTCACTTTAAGGGTCTGTTTGGTTTTCCAAATTACATTGTAATTAGCTTTAAAAACATCATAATAACTTCTTTACATGTATTATTAATCATTGGAGCAGTACTGGAATTCTGCTTTCCCACGCTTTTTTTTTTTTGAATTTTTTGGGGTGTAATAGACAATAACTCTGTGAACGATTGTTTAGAAATACATTGTAGTAGTCACGTCAGTCTGTTATTGGGCTTATGGTGTCCACCATTCCAGTTATACAGCAACTCAAAATGCCTATTTGTTTTTTGCAAAACTGCTGAATATGTTTGGGAGGTTACAAACATGCACATCGGACCACTCAGGATCTTATACGACCAGGACCCAAATCGATCATCCTTATGTCCATCTGCTAACAGAGGACAATGTAGCAGCGTAGGATCTACCTATTCACCATAGGTGTGCATTTTATCTACATAGAGTCGACCTGTGATGAAAATGGATGAACATGGAGATCTGCACACTATCAAGTAGAAGGGTATTGATAGATCATAAACCCCTGATAGTAGATGTTGTAATATTTGGTATCCTGGTTTACCTGAAAGAGCCATACGTTATGTATTCCAAGAACATTAGAGTCCAAAATATTAAAGTCCAAAAGAAAAAGAGTGTCAACCTGGCAATCCAAAGTCGAAAATATTGTCCGTATACAGTCCAAATATATATATATATATATATATATATATATATATATATATATATATATATATACACACATCAACCTACTTAAACGACCACTGTGTCCAGCCATCAGTAGTGCCAAAACATGAGGTGAATGGTGAGGATTAGAATCAGGCAGGCGAAGATAATCCTGATCAGTACCAAAAGTGCATTCACTGATTCTTCATCAACTTCCTCCCACATGCAGTTCCCACTAGCAGATGGACAATAAAAGGAACTAGCATGGGAAGTCGGTAGAGGATTCATGGGAACGGTCACAAAATGCCGTCCAAACATGGACCCCCAGCTGTCACGAACCTCTTGCGTTTCCCTTATGGATGCATTTGTCACATCCATACTATCGCAAAATTTTGTCTATTGATTAAATGCCTCTGATGTGGATTTGTATCCACGGAAGCGTGCCATCGAGTATCCCTCTACCTGATGACGGCATTCCTCCCATGTATAGTATATCTTGAACGACATCCATTGAAGACAACGTAAACCTTTTTAGGCATCTGCACATATTAGGAAATATCAGTGGAATGTGTCTTAAATATTGTAGGAAATATAGAACAGCTATATGAAAACCACAGCCTATTTGCATTTAGAGTAGATAATACCTGAGATAACAATGAAGAATACATCATACCTGATCTTGTGACTAAATAGACCTGCATAGTTAGTACGTACCTTATGCAGATATAAGGAGCATAGTCTGACATAATATGAAAGTTACGTCTAAAGTAAGAGCAGGTAATGCGGGTTGAAAGGCAGTGAGGAATAAGCATTAACTATAGGCCTGAATCCAAAAAAAGAAATAGTTATCATCTAAAAAATATACAGTCATCCAGTCGCGTCTCAACACAACTAGCAGTAAAACAGTATATATAGCAGAAAAAAAAAAAGTTTGTCCAACATTTAAACTACTAGTATACTTTACTAGCTCATTCAGAAAACTAAAAAGTTTATCCAAATAACCAAATGGCTGACCAGTCATATCAAGATAATATCCCAAAAGAGAAGATTAGTGGATAAAAGATCAGTCAGAAGACTGATCTGGTGCAAGCATCATCAATACAAACTCGAACCTCATGGACTCAGGAAGCGAAAGGAACGACGTAGATTGTTGTTCATCTTTGGACAAGATCCTAGTTGCGCGTACGACCTCGTTACTTGTGAAGCCATCAATCTGCTCGAGTGCAGGTACAATCTACTCCATACGTATGACATCTTTCCCTTTGTGTATTGTTATTGCTAGGGACTTGACAGCTTTTGTCACCTCACTCATCCATTTACCAATTATGTCGCAAGGGCGTTCCAATCTGGCTCTCTTCCTAGAACTGGTTGTGTTGCCCGTACTGACAAAGTTGTTGTCATTGAGATTCGGACTACGATTTACAACATGCGCACCGTCATGACTTTGAAATGACCATTGGATGTTATGTCCACTATCTCCCACATCGTCACTTGACAGAATAAATGTATCGTCATTAAGATCAACCGACGTTGTCGGTGTAACATCGTCATCGCGAGACTTTCTCGTACCCCTCTATGTATGCATATTTCTAGTCGAAGCACGAAGTCCAGTAGCTCAGTCACTTCCAAATAAGAACGTGAGGTCATCATACATTCTCACCAGTTTCCTCCGAACATGTTGAGAATATGGATGTGACTATTGACAAAGACATAGAAATATATTGATTAGTAAACCTCAATCAAGCACTTTTGGATAATATAAATGATAAATGAAATTACCAATCTCACCAGTATGTAATCATCCCAGACGTCATCTGGCGCTATTACTAACTTCATGTCGTCATCACAACCAAACTCACTCTCGTTCAAGGTGTCCCGAACCTCAAAATACAACCTCTTTAGTGTTCGCAGGCGATTACCAACATGCTTCTTCATAACCGATATCCCTAATACACTCCTAACACTTTCCACAACCGTTTTATAGGTCTCCTTTTTAAATTCGTTTGCACTCTTGCAGGCGTTAGCAACCACATCCATCAACGTATCGATAAAACAGTCATCCATTTGGTCTGTCCAGCGCATAACACTACCGGACATAACGTTATCATCAAGCGATTTCGATTTGTATTTACGTGGTGTCCTTCGGGGTGTGTCACCCCGACCTTGCCCAAACTGTTTTGTTGGTGTAGTCTGGTTGTCCTGCCTATTTGGATTCATATCGTCGTCACTATATACTTCGATAATCTACAAATAACACAACGAGCATATTTAGTCTGACATGTACAACCAAAGCATCTAGGTCATGAGAATGCAATAATTTATAATAGCTGAAATATAATACGCAAAAACTTAAGATAGAATATAGAAATAGGGATTTTCATCATTACAATCATTCAAAAGTAAATGGGGATATTCTAACACAGGCCGTCTAGGGAAGGCAGTACAATCATGTGATGATATTACCTACTGAAAAAAGTCAAATTACAATTCAAATTTCAAACCATACGACTCACAGGATGAGATTCGTTCCACATCCTACTTGCAATATTGTCTCGATATGTCGCTCATTCGTCCTTCTCACGTTGTGTCACATTAATATCGCATGGAGATAAATCTATACTCTCCAATACATATGTAGATGCGAGTTCATCTTCTACCAAACCATCCCTCCAGATATACGGATAAAGTTGTGTAAAACACAACATGCAATGACTATCTTCACCTGTGTTAGAAGGTTGTATGGTGGAGCTGATTTGATGATTGGAAAGCGGTCTTTTAATACTCAAAAAATTCTCCCTATAACGTTTATTAGTTAAGCATGCAGATAGTTGAATAATTCTTTCTTGTTGGAAGGATTGCAGCCCGTGCGGTACTCATTGAGGTAGTACCGTACACCGCGGTAAGGAACCGTAAATTCCGGAGAATGAGCGTAACCAACATTGACTACGTAATACTTACTTACAATTAATTGTGATGAATTATCAATCTAATTTTATGACAAATCATATTATCAATTGGCTGTCAGACAATTATAGACTCAGTACTTGCAAGGATAGTAAACTGATCGATGGAATGTGTCAAAGCACTCTGTAAGATACGTGCGTCAGAAGTTGATCCCTCCCATCCGGTGAGCATATATACGAACTTCATATCAAATGTACATGCACCCAACACGTTCTGAGAAAGTACCCCTTTCCTGTTACGGTAAGTTGCACTTTCCAATGCCGATATATAGGCGGGTATATGAGTCTCATCAATTGCACCAATGCAGTTCTATTTTCACCGTGAATAATCAGGAAAATAGATATAGTATATGACATTGCGCAACATTGCATAATCTGGTTTTAACATACTTGAAAGTAATCACTCCAGTTAGGATTGGCTAAGATCTCGACTGGTGTATCCGCCATTGGGAGTTTCACAAACTTTGGATACAATCTGATAATAGAATCTACCGCTTTACTAAAATCGCTGCTCAACGTTTCTCCAGATCTTATAAACTGATGCCCGATGACACGGTTTCTAACATTATGTCCTACCGTGTGAAGGAACATGACAAGTTGTTCCTCTATAGATACATGTTTCCCATCTGGAAGTAGATTTCTATCCCTCAGAAACGAGCATAGGTTGAAGAATGTGGCCTTGTTCATTCTGAGTTGTGCTACACACTTATTGTCACCCGTTCTAATAATCTCATTTATTAGTTTTCTTCTTTCAAAGTCTTCAAATCTGGATGGTGATTTAAATAAAATATTATTGCAATATTCACCGAGTGCAGTTATTGTAGTTGTTGCAGCAAGTGTAGCTGCAAAGGTAGCCATTTCCTCCTCTGTTCATCCATGTGCATCCATGTTTTGTTATTTTCTTGTATAACACGCTGACTGTTCGGCTGATTCAGCAGCATCAAACACATCAATATTCAACACTAGTTCTATATATCTGGTCTAGGGAATTTTGAAATGTTCACTCCATATTTGGTATCCTATATCTTCTGCTATGTATTTTATTATATCTGTGCTTCAATTTCAATGAAAATCATGCATATTTCTAAGCTGTCAATCGAGAGATTGTCCATCAAACCATTAACGGTGAGGTTGAAGTTGTTGTCAACTTCGCACTAGGAAATGATTAAGAGTTTTCTTCTATATATATTCGTTGACTTGCTTAGAGAGACAGTTAGTCATTCAGACGAAAATGTTGGGGTTGTTTAGGAGACACATGAGGTGCATTTGAATTATGTGAAATCAGTCTCTGCATGTTCAGTTAACTTGAGCATAAGATAATATAACAAATTATATGTAACCATATTCAGATAGTAGAGCAATTATCTGTCATGATTGATAGTTGTCTCAGCATGTCCAGTTAACCATGACAAAGATAATATAACAAATGATAGGTAACCATGTTCAAATAGTAGAATAAATATTAGTCATGGTTGATAGTTGTCTTAACATGTGCAGTTAATCATAGCAAAGATAATATAATAAATGATAGTTAACCATGTTCAGATAATAGAACAAATATATGTCATGGTTGATAATTGTCTCAGCATGTTCAGTTAACCATGACAAAGATAATATAACAAATGATAGGTAACCATGTTCAGATAGTAGAACAAATATCAGTCATGGTTGATAGTTGTCTTAACTTGCGCAGTTAACCATGACAAAGATAATATAACAAATGATAGGTAACCATGTTCAGATAATAGAACAAATATCTGTCATGGTTGATAGTTGTTTCAACATATTCAGTTAACCATGGCAAATATAATATAACAAATGATAGATAACCATATTCAAATAGTAGAACAAATATCTGTCATGATTGATAGCTATCTCAGAATGTTCAGTTAACCATGGCATAGAAAATATAACAAATCATAGCTACACACACAGCTGAAATCAGTCTCAGCATGTTCAATTAACCTGAGCATAAGATGATGTAAGAAATCATAGCTACACACACAGATGAAATCAGTCTCAGCCATGTTCAGTTAACCTGAGCATGAGATGATGTAAGAGATTAATTACCTACACAAATATTTAAAATTAGTCTCAGCATGTTCAGTTAACCTAAGCATGTTCAGATGTAAGAAATCATAGCTACGCACACAGCAAAAATCAGTCTCAACATGTTCAGTCTCACCATGGCTCTATTGGAATAATAAATGAGAGATACACACACAGTTAAAATCAGTCTCAGCATGTTCAATTAACCATGGCATTGTAAGAATGACAAATGATAGCTAGACACAACTGAAATCAGTCTCAGCATGTTCAGTTAACCATAGCAGAGATGATATAACAAATCATAGCTACACACACAGCTAAAATCAGTCTCAGCATGTTCAGTTAACCTGAGCATGAGATGATGTAAGAAATCATAGATACACACACAGCTGAAATCAGTCTTAGCCATGTTCAGTTAACTTGAGCATGAGATGATGTAAGAGATTGATTACCTACACAGACATTTGAAATCAGTCTCAACATGTTCAGTTAACCTGAGCATGTTCAAATGTAAGAAATCATAGCTACACACACAGCAAAAATCAGTCTCAGCATGTTCAGTCTCACCATGACTCTATTGGAATAACAAATGAGAGCCACACACACAGTTGAAATTAGTCTCAGCATATATGGCATTGTAGGAATGACAAATGATAGCTAGACACAGCTGAAATCAGTCTCAGCATGTTTAGTTAACCATGGCAAAGATGATATAACTTCTGATAGCTACACACATAGCTAAACAGGGCTCCCATGAGCCTATTGGACTGGGAATGTGGCAACACACTAACATACAATGAGCACATTCATTGTGAAAGTAGAAGAAGGAGAATATAAGGCATGTTCGGCTATCAGCACCTATACGGTGGGCCACCATTTTTTATTTTACGGGATCAATGTCAAACATGTGGGTTACAAGTGGCCAAAATAAGCCAGAACAGGACATCGGCTTCTCTTTCATAGACGAACTACTAACTTAATCACTGTCTTCAGACATTCAATAGAGCTAGATGACTTACATGTTCTTGCGTTACCGTAGCTGATGGCGGGGGGTAGATGTCAATCGCAGACAGCAAAGGAAATTTTTGCACGATAAAGTAACGACTTATTACTGTAAATGGTAAAGAAAAAAGAAATTGGAATGAAGGGGTTTTAAATGTGGTCGTAACACATAATACCCGAGGGGGGTATTGGAGAAGATGTCAGTAGAAGACGGTAGATAGAACGGGCCATGGAGATTGTAATGAACATCGCAGTGGGGTGACAAAGACGACAAGTGGAATACACGACAGGCCAACAACATGCAATGCAAGTTAGATCATGGAAATGGTAAAAAGTTGGAAGACAGTAGACATGCAGTAACATGCAAGCTACCGGACAGATGGACATCAAGCAAGGGGTGCAATAGGGATGAAGATGAACAGGAGCAATACAGCCAAATTAAATCTGATTTTACCCCGTTTCAATACCTGAGATAGTATGGTGGTGGATGCGCAATCTGCCGCTGACTGCCAAGATGAGAACCTTACCACCAAATAACCTTCAAGCAATGAACAATCGTCGAGAGGCTTGGACAATAAACACAGGGAAAAAAGAAAAAATGATAGGCGAAAGGATCTCTGGTAGAAGGGTTTCGTGTTGTTTACCTGGTGTGAGGTCGGTTGGTGATCCTGGTCAAGTGTGTTGGTGAGTTCGAAAGCAAAAAGCCTCTTGTTTCAATTTTTAAAACCCCGAAGTCAGGGTGTGAAGCATGATCGGTGCTCATGCGGACCACCGAACTAACGGTGTCAATTTCATAAACAGCGACCTACCGTCTCTGGCTTCTGCGGAAAGAAGTAAAATCCCGTCTCTGCGAAAAGGTGTATTTACAGACGATTCGGACGCTGTCAGAACTGTGTCCAAATCCACACTTTTTCAAACGGGCGGCCACCCGTAATGATGACTTTTTACCACCAAATACTCATAATTTGGAAAACCAAACAGGCCCTATCCGTCCATTAGATGTCTACCAAATTAGCTAATTGAAAAAGTGTACCATTTTTTTATGGTCCGTATAACGTGGGTTCCATGGTTTGGACGGTTTATTTTCATTTAATCACTTTTCATATGCAGTATCTGACTGCATCTTTATGAACTATCACATTCCATCAAAGTATGAAAATTCTCTTGATATTGCAACAGTGTGGATAGAGCTGGGCATCGGTCCGGATTGGATCGGATTGGGTATAACTCGATCCGATCCGAAATCTCTGTGGCCTGATCCGATTCGGAACCGAGTCTGAGTCACCTGACTCGGACCGATCCGATGCATGATTGGCTTGACCTGAACCGAGTGCAACTCGGTCAAGGAAACCAGGTCGGATCGGGTTGGATACGATTCGGATCATTTGAATTTAATTCAATTGTTTCATGTGGTGTGGTCCATTTCAGCCTTCAATATACTGCATTTTTGTGCTCAAGGCCTAAAATGATATGTCAAAATAGACGAACGGCTTAGATAAAACATATACATCAAGGTGGGCCTCACATGATTATGAAAAAACTGTATCCATGATTTCACCATACGTATTACAGTGTTTGACGTGCACTGCACGTCCTTTTCACGCAAGCATGTGACTTGCTATATATAAGTTTTGTGGGTCTGATAATGGGGTATCTGTTATATCCAAACCGTCCATTTCAGCCTTCAATATACTGCATTTTTGTCCTCAAGGCCTAAAATGATATGTCAAAATAGATGAACGGCTTAGATAAAACATATACCTCAAGGTGGGCCTCACATGATTATGAAAAAACTGTATCCATGATTTCACCATACGTATTACAGTGTTTGACGTGCACTGCACGTCCTTTTCACGCAAGCATGTGACTTGCTATATATAAGTTTTGTGGGTCTGATAATGGGGTATATGTTATATCCAAACTGTCCATCCATTTGGCGAGCTCATCTTAAGGCTTGAGACAAAAAATAAGATAGATCTAACTATCGTGGGGACCACAAGAATTGTTTAACGGTGAAAATCATTCTCTACTACTATTTGTGGTGTGGTCCAGATGATCTGTGGATATTATTTATTTTTTTGGATAATGCTCTATAATGATAGCTAAAAATATATGAACGGTGTAGATATAATAAATACATCATTGTGGGCCATGTAACTTTGATATCCTTTGAATTGTTCGTACAACTCGAAGCTCGAGGAGCGTCAGTGCTTGTCTTCGCATGACACATACCTATAGCAACTGAGGGATGTTAAATAGACATCATGGTGGGTGGGTGCATAGAGAGGGAAACGGACTGGCTACTCCCCCTGACATGGTCGGTGCTATGTGGGCCCCACCATGACGTATGTGTTTCATCCATGTTGTCCATATATTTTTATAGATCATTTTACAGTATTAGTCTAAAAATGAGGTATATCCAAATATCAAGTGGACCACATTACAGAAGCTTGATGTTGAATGAGAGTCGACCATTAAAAATATTTTGAGGGCCATAAAAGTTTTAGATCAAGCTGATCTTTGTTTTTTTTCTTCATCTGGGACTGTATGACCTAGTCAACAAATTGGATATCAAATAAACAGTACAGTAGGCCTTAAGAGCATTTTAATGGTGGATATCCGACCGCTATTGTTTTCATGTGGTGTGGTCCACCTGAGATTTATATTCCTCTCATTTTTTGTATCAAGCCATAACATGAACTTTAAAAATGGATGAACGGAATGAACGAAACACATACATCTGGATCGGGTCAGATCAGACCGAATTGGATTCCGGATCGGATCGGTCCAGGTAGGCATAGATCCATACTCGACCCAAAAAACTTTCGGATCTAGCTTGACCTACTTGATCCGCACCGATCCAGGCTTTCAGATCGATTCGGATCAAGTCGGATCCACTGGATCAGGTCAGGATTGCCCATCTCTAAGTGTGGATGATTCATGCGCTCAAAAACTATCCATGTCTCATACATCAAACTTGAATTAAACCGTCCAAGTTATGGGCCCCACTTTTGACTATCTAGAGTGATTTCCACGATTTGAATGGTTGATTTGAGTCACAAGCATGATACGTGAACAATATCCGGGTGCAGGTGTAAGAGCCGTCAATGCATGTCCACTGGAGTATATAAAAAAAATTCCAGTGTATTTTAGCACATATACAACAGGGAAGCAGATTGGCTGGTGTACCACACACCAGCTATATAGCTGTTGTAGGTACGTAGAGGTGGGCATCTGGGACCCGATCTGGTGGATCCGACCCGACCAGACCCGACTCAGTACCGTTTCGAACAGAACCGACGGCTTAGATCGGTCTGATCAGGTCTGGCCACCCAAATCCGTTTGTCTTTCGGGTCGGGTGCGGATAGACGTCTACCCAGACCGACCCGACCCGGATACCCGAACAGAATGGACCCGGCCCGAACAAAACAGACCTGACCTGGCTACGGGTACTATAAATACCTTTTTAAGTTTTTTACCCTAACCCTTACGCCCTTTTTTTTTTACCCTACCCGGCAAAGAGCGAGCGAGACCCCATTTCCGTTTTTTACCAAGTTACCCTAACCCTACCCGATCTTCTTCTTCTCTAGTCTTCTCTTCTTCTTCAGCGCCTGCCGTCCGTCACAGTGTCGTCCCCGTCTGCGTCGAATCTGGCAAGTTTCTATGTTATTTTGAGGCGATCAGTTCTCAATTGTAGGTGATCAGTTCTCTTTCTTTCCTGTAAACACGTGTCATGCCTACGGTACCCAACTCTTGAAGGATGTGGGCCACACATGATGATCCCTGGATATATGAAAATCTCTTTCTTGTAGGTGATCAGTTCTCTTTCTTTCCTGTTTCCATGCATTTGGCTGTGGTAAATGTGTAGACGGTAGAATCTTTAAAGCTTTTGTCTCTTCTTCTGTCTTGAGCTTTTAACTGCAGTCTGTGGAATGAAATCTCTCGTCTATTTTTCTGTTTGATTGTTTGGTGAATTTTACTGAAATGGGTTTTATGCGCTATTGAAAAATCATGTGTCTGTTCTTTGCCAAGCTAGTAATAGAAATGATTTCTCATTATTTTATTGCAACTGTTCTTGTATTTCTGTTCAACCTGTGAGAATTTCTTGTATTGACCCATTTACTAGTAAATGAGGATATATTGACCCATTCATATTTTGTGATACATCCAAACACGCCATTAATATTTTGCGAAATTATCACATACACTGGCTGCAGAGGTTACCACACCATAAATTCATTTTTCCTGGCAAAATGTCAAATGTGTAGAGTATCCAATCCATGCAAAAGGTGGACCACACCATGAAAATCACTTAAGACGAAAATCAGGCCAGTCCACTGACCTTTTGCAATGGTTCTCACCTTTTGCGATGGTTCTCACCTTTTGCATGGCTTAGATGCCATCCAAGGGGCATGGTGGTGGCAAACAGTGATGAATGACCATTAAAAACTATTTGTAGGCCACAGGAAAACTACGGATCCGAATCTTCCACAATCCGATCCGACTCGATTTTTCTAACCGAGTCAGACTCGGATCGGGTCAGACCAGCACATATTCGGGTCTGTCCGAGTCAGAGGAGTCAAACTCGGTCCCGGTTCTGTCCGAGTTCGGGTTGGGACATTAAAAACTCAGATCTGGTCGGGTTGGGCCAAATCCGAGTCGACTCGGTCCGATGCCGAGCTCTAGGTCCAATTAACAGTTAGATCTGTCTTATTTTTCGTCTTAAGGGTCTCAATCCTTAAGACGAACTTGCCAAATGGATGGACGGTTTGGATATCACACATACCTCATGATCAGATCTACAAAACTTGCTGACATCAATACGGCAACGCCTCCGTTGGATTGGCTGGTGTACCACACACCAGCATTCGAAGACAAGCGCCGAGGCTCCTCGAGCTCCGAGTTGTACGAACGGTTCAAAGGAGATCAACGGCCCTACGATGATGTATTTATTATATCCACACCGTCCATCAAATTTTCGAGATCATGTTAGAGCATTATCCAAAAAATGAATCATATCCACTTGATCCGAAACTTCTATGAGCCCCATAAGGGTTTCAATGGTAGACATTGAATCCCCCACTGCTTTTTACAGTGTGGTCCACTTGATCTTTAGATCTATCTTTTTTTTTCGGCTCAAGTCATACAATGAGCTCGCAAAATGGATGGACGGTTTGGATGTAACACATACATCATGACAGGTCCATAACACCCATACTTTTTCGTACTCAAGTGTTACACGTAACCTAACCTGATAGAATACAAATCTGCCTTGATCGAATATTCACATATATTTTATTCTAATTTCAACGGTTGAAAGTAATTTCCATCATATGTTAGCTTATCCATTCATTTTTATTTAATATAAACCATTACATTATTAGAGGAATCAATTTTTAAGATCTCAATTTCACCGATAGGCAAATCTAACCAACAAACTTAGAATTCTGAATTTCGAGATCCAACATTCATCATTGTGTCCATAACACCTAATTAATCAATTTTGCATCTGATCACACAATTCAGCCACCTAATTAGGTAGATAACTTTAAAATTCCATATAGATTAAGCTAAAAGCCTTGACAACCATTGATGGTCGGATTTGAATGCAATCTGGCCATCGGATCCCTGAGAATCCATAATTGAACACCATAGTATAAATGGATGGCCCACAACATGGGATCCCTGAATCAGCTGTATCCCACTGTTTATATGGAATATACGGAGCCTGTTGACTGATTGGAAAAGCCAAGTCCTACTAAAGAAATGGATGGCAAGAACTTCTCCTCGGCCATCCTTTTGTTTTTTACAATATCGCCTGACTTTTATCCAGAGAATCTGAAGAATGGGACCCACGTGATGGATGGCTCGGATCTGAAAGAAATCTGCCATGTTAGCACATGGGGTGGCGTGTATATGGGCACTCCGGAAGCGGATTGCGTACTGAGTAACTCGCTACGCTTAGGGCGTGTTTGGGCGGTGGGATTAGAAGGACGCCGGGCAGGGCTCTTTGGGGCCCACCGTTATGTAAGTGTTTTATCCACGCCGTTGAACAATTTTTTCAGATAAATTTAGTGTGTCAACCAAAAAATGAGGCAGGTCCAAGGCTTGAGTGGACCACAAAGTGGGGATTGAATGTCCACCATTAAAAGCTTCTTGGGAGGCAGAGAAGTTTCTGATCAAGCTGATATTTGTGTTTTCACTTCATCTACGTCTACATGACTTTATGAATAGGTTTTATGGTAAAAAAAAATAAAATCATGTGGGTCCTTAGAAAGGTTTCAACTGTGGGTGTCATATCAGTGCAGGTTCCTTTGTTGTAGTCTACTTAAGCCTTGGACCTGCCTCATTTTTTGGTTGACATTAAATTTATCTGAAAAAATCGTTCAATGGCATGGCTAAAACACTTACATAACGGTGGGCCCTACAGAGCCCTGCACGGACGGATTACCGTCCGGCGCGGGTAGGACGCAATCCGCGTCCGTATTAGAAGGGATTAGGTGGGATGGGATTAAAAAAAACATAATTATTACCCATGGCAAGGATTGTTCCTGATTGCCATCAGATAAGATTAATGTCATGCTTTGTTGATAATAAGGGCTATATTGAATGGATATACCTACCATCATTTGAAATTACTAAGAATAATACACATGTATTATATCTAAACCATTCATTTGTTTTGTAACCTCATTTTATGGCATTGGCTTAAAAATGAGATAGATCCAAAACTTGTGTAGCCTCGAAGAAATTTTCAACGATAAGTATTCAATCCCCATTGCTTTCTATGGTGGGGTCCACTTGAGCTTTAGATTTACCTGATTTTTTTGGCCCATGCACTAAAATAATCTCAAAAAATGGGTGGACGGTGTGGATATAGTCCACACATCATGGCGGAACCTACACAACTTGCTAACATTGAGTGAAATCAGCACTTCCAAGCTTTTCCATTCTTCCCAAACATGGAGTGGAATTGGCACGGACCAGATGAATCCCATCCCACCTAATCCTTTCTAATCCGGCTGCCCAAACAAGCCCTTATGGTACTGAGTAAACTCTGTGAGGTCCACCGTAATTTATGTATTTTATCTGCTCCGTCCATCCATTTTACCAGATAATTTTATGGTTTTATCCTAAAATTGAAGCATATCCAATGTTCAAAAGTACCACACCATGGAAAATAGTGTGAATTGAATGTCTACCGTTGAAAAATTCTAAGGGGCCACATAAGTTTTGGATTAAGCTTATATTTGTGTTTTCCCTTAATCCATGTCTATATGATCTTATTAACAGGTTGGATGACGAATAAACATCACTGTGGGGCCTAGAAAGGTTTCAAAGGTGGAAATCATTATCTTCACTCTTTCCTTTGGTATGATCCAATTGATCTTTGTATATGCTTAAATTTTGGGCTCAACCCCTTAAATTAAATGGAAAAATGTATGACGGCATAGATTGATCACATACATTCAAGGTGGGCCCAACTGAGTTTACTTAGTATGATAAGAGCGTACTGAGTAACTCAGTAGGCAATCCGATTTCGGGCACTCCTGTACACGTGTGTGGGATTAGTAATCATACCTATCTTTTCTTTTGTTTTGCTGAATGATGGAGGATGATTGCCTGGAGTTGAGACGGGCGGCTTGGAATCATCCCTCCTCAATCAAGGAGCTAAGATGGACGGCTTGTAATTATCCTCCTCCAAGGGCCAGTTGGACGTGATTTCATTAGACTATCCAAGCATAAAGACAAGATCCAAGGGAATCTGTGTTAGAGTAACATGAAGGGCAATGATCACATACTTTCGGGCTGTGGGGTCCACCGTGATGTGTATGTACCATTAAGAGCTCCACTAGCCTAGGCTTTGTGCAGTGTAATCTATGTGGGGCCCAATTGATGTGTCTGTGCCACGAAGGGGAATGACCACGCTTCGTAACCCAGCACAAATCGTACTCGGATCGAACCAATTTGAATGTTGCTCACCAAATGTTTGATGAAATGACGAACGGTTCAGAAGAAGGTATGTATACAAAACAAATACCCTTTTTGTTCGATTTTGATGTAGAAATTTGATAAAATATATAAAAACCATTGCACTGTTTTACATCAATGGGATTTTGAAGATCATGTTGTGAAAATACATCACATCCAAAAAATGTACCCAAATAAAGTCTTCAGGACCCAAATCCCAAGGTTCGTGAATTATAAAATAATGATATTTATTGCAATCCACGTAATTCAATTGAATTCAATAAATATTCAACATCGTCTAAAAGAAATTACAGCTGAAATGTTTATTACATTCGACTCTCTTGATAGTTTTCCCTTTCTACATCGAAATTTGAACATAAACTAAACCTAAATAACAAAAGAAAAATTGAATTGAATTAAAACTAAACCAAATTTTGTAGAAAATAAAACTAATAGTAGAGGCCCGCTTGCTCGTAGTATTCCAGCTGTACACCTGTGCATTTTTTTAGTAGGATGAACATAACAGTCCAATAGGGTCATTTCTTACGCAAAATTTAACATGTTCAGATAATATCAATTTTATAATAATGAAGAAAAATAGAATACAGATAATGAAATTTAACAATAGAATTGTGAAAATGCGATGCATGTGAAATCTCCATGAATACTCGTAACATTTATATCATTTATTACAACACCGTACCCAAGTGGATGGTCACATTGCATTAACGCACACGCACTAGTACCTCATGGTGATGGACCCATTTATACGTTAGTTAGTCAAACTATTGCTCCAGTTGTACCTCTAACGACTTATATACGCACATGTACTCATACGCGTCACAAAGAGACTCAAAGGATCCATTGAGTTCTGGGTCTTTCACCCAAGGAACACAATTGTTCTATTTCGCTTGCTTTAGGTCTTTAGGGTCTCTCCTGAATTCGTAACTAACGATATAGAATAATTTAGGGTCTCACCCAAGGGACATGATTGCCCTACTTGCTTACGTTACATCTAACATATTAAAATTGATACTCAATAATGGTAAACATACATGTAAGATGAATAATTATTTCATAATAAAAAATATCAACAATATAATTCTAATTAATAATTCTAGATTTAAATTTTGTTGAAACTTTAATAATTCAAATACTTAATAAAATATTATTTTACTATTATTTAATTTAAAATTTTCTGTGAAATAATGTATAAAAAATTTTAGTTTCAATTCCAAAATTTTAAAAATTTTCTTAAACTTAAGTTCATTTAAATTTAATTTAATTAACTCTTTAAAATTTTAAAATTAAAATTTAGATTTTAATCTTTACAGAAACAAAAATATTACATTGATTTTTATAATATAACATTAATAATGTAATAAAAATTATTATTTAATAATTTAAGTTAATTATTATTTAATTTAAAATTTTCTGTGAAATAATGTATAAGAAATTTTAGTTTCAATTCCAAAATTTTAAAATTTTTTTTAAACTTAAGTTTATTTAAATTTAATTTAATTAACTCTTTAAAATTTTAGAATTAAAATTTAGATTTTAATTCTGAGAAACAAAAATATTAGATTTTTATAATATAACAATAATTCATTTAATAATTTAAGTTAATCTATCTTTAAAAAATTTATCTAATTATTTTAAATCTAAATTTAGGATTTTATTATTATTTATTTTTATATCTAAATTTAATAAGTTTAAGGAAGTTATTAATTTGGACTTTGGATACTATTATTATTATTATTATTATTATTATTATTCAGATTAATTAAACGATTAAATTTAATAACTCACATACTCATTAATTAAAAATATTTTTAAAATTAATTCAAATTTAGTAATTTAAATAAATTCATAAACTAATTTGAATTTAATCTATTTTTAATAATTTACTTTCATATTAATTAATTTTTAAAATTTTAGGAATAATTCATATTTAATTTTTAATCTTAACAAAAAAAATTTAAGACTTAATAAATTAAAATATAAACTTAGATAAATTATTTATTTTATTATGTAAATTTATTTTATTTTATTTATATATAAATATATGTATATATGTATATGTATATATATATATATATATATAATCATTAAATATTAAAAATATAGAAATTTATAAATGAGTTGGATTCCCTATATAATAATCGGACAATAATATCCTATCAAATTTTTGATTAAATAAACATATTAAATACACCAAAATATAAATGGATAAGACCACCTACTTTAAAAGTCCGATGATCCCTGATCTCTCTCTCTCTTGATCTGAGCTCCCACTCCCCTCTCTATTTTAATTTGATTAATTCCTTTGAAAGGGGTGCGTAATGGAATGAAAGAGAGGATTATGGGACTAAGTTTCATTTAGTAAGAGGGTTGGAAAAGGCAAGTCCTACGAAAAGGAAGGAAGAATAGATAAAGTGGTTTAGTCCTCGAAGGTATAATTTTTATTTTTATATTATTATTACAATATAATAAGTCCCACTAACGATTTTATCCAGAGAATCTGCCAAGAGAAGAAGAATGGGATCGAAAACTCACAAGTGACGGTGGGGTTAGTTCCCACAAAAAAATGGGTTACAGCTGCACTAGCGAACTCGGATAGCTCGGATCGGCCCGAAAGAAAAATCTGCCATGTTTAGCACATGGGGTGGCGTGTAGCCGAGGCCACCGACTCGGCCGACTCGATATACACCCGTACGAGTATATACATTCTCCACGAGATTGGCTAGTGGTGAATAATGATTGCATGATTTTGATGTTGAGTAACTCACTACGCTTAAAATGTCATCTATGTGTGGGCCACATGCAGCATGGCCGAGTGGCCAGGTCAGGCTCAAAGACCTCAAAGCCGAGCCGAGTTGCCAGGATCGACTCGGTTCTACTGTGTACATCTCTAAATGATTGTAATAAATCCATTGAAATATATAATTTGACAAAAATGACGAAATTTCAAACATCAGGTGGGCCACATGCATTAGGATCACAACCTAGCATCTAACCAACATGGTGGGCCACATGCATTAGGACACAACCTAGCAACTAACCAACATTTAACATTTTTAACCGTCAATTTACATAACCAATGTTTGGACAGTCTATATCATTCTATTAATATAATTTTAGTATTACAACCAATAATTAAATTATTTTGAGTTATTTTTACGCTAAAGATTAAATGATCACTGCCTTTCAAATGAGGTCATTTTTACACCAATTGATTGCCGTAATTGAATGGTCATGATTATCCAATCACGGTTATTGTCGGGTATTGCAAAATCAATGCCTAGATTCCCCCTATCCGAAGGCCTCTGTCAATCATAGGTGGTCCACATGGGCCCCACATATAAATTCGCATTGGACCGTAGCTAAGCCAATGAAACTTTAATTTGGAAGCATTCGTTTGGTGTGATTGATTGCATCTCTCAATCGCTGCAGCCGACCCTTGACTTTGTAAACCCACTTACATCCAATTTCATACTGGCAAATTAATCACAGCCGTTGGAAATAGATGGGCCACAAAAAGAAGGGAAGAGCCGACATGCTCAAGCCTAAATAACCTCAATGATGTGGCTCTTCCTAAGGTGAAGAGCTGAAAGATTGGAAGTTATCATTATCCATTATCTATCATGTGGGGCCCACCTTTGATTCCATTCCATCTCAAAGAAAAAATAATAATTCATTAGTGGAACTAATTATTGGAGTAACGACTAGGATAATGGACCGTCGGTGTTGATTATACTACAAGAAAAATAGCTGATTGGGAACTTATGTCATGTGGGACCGACTTTGATTGTCCATTCCTCTCAAAAATCACTTTAATCAGATGATCAACGGTCAAAAAATGGACGCACCACTGCTTATATTGGAAAAATTAACAGTTTGTGTTCTGATAAGGTTGATTATCATCCATCATGTGGGGCCTACCTTTGATTCTCATTTCCTCCCTTAAGAAAAAACAAAAGGAGCTTTAATGAGATGGTGCTAACCACTGGAGTAATGACTTTAAAAATGGACGGTCCATGTTGATTATATTAAAAGAAATTGTTGATTGGGAATCTTACATCACGTGGGTCCCCCTTTGATTGTCCATTTCTCTTGAAAATCACCTTGATCAGAAAATCCTGTCTGGGGCTACGTGGGGCCCACAGAGATGTCTTTGACAAATCCTCTCCGTCCATCTGTTTTGCAAGACCACAGTAAGACATGATTCGTTCTTGAGGCGTATAGACCTCAGGTATCACCCACCAAGTTTACTCGCCGCAAGCAAACCTTAATTTGCAAACTAGACTTTAGGGTTTTACCACTGAACCTAAAAAGACCAAAGTACCCCTCCTTTTTCAGGTACTTACCCTAACAGTCAATAGATATTTGGGTCTTTTAAGTAAGTACCAAACCCTAAAAAGTCTATTCGCCTATAAAAAGTTTCCGCCGAGCGAAAAATCGAAAGGCGTCGTACAGACTCGTCCGCTCGCCCTATTATTTCCTCTCAAAATCAGGCAGATTCAAAACTGATGTGGGCCATACCACACGAAAAGGTAGGGATTGAATGCCTGGGTGAGAGAAGCTTTGTATCAGGATGATATTTGTGCCTACAGGTAATCTGAGTGCTAATAACCCCATGAACCGTTTGGATGGCATATAAACATCATGGTCAGCTCCAGGAAGGTTTCAATGGTGGATGCTTCCGTTCCCACTGTTTCATTGGTGTGGTCCACCTGAGTTTTGGATCTACCTGATTTTTAAATTTTTGTCTTATTGTAGTCTTTCAAAACAGATGCACGGTGTGGATTTGTTACATACATCTCTATGGACCCCACAACACCGGGCACATAGTCCGGGTACAGGTATATGTCTGTGCTCGGGTTCACATGCAATCACTAATTACATATTTTAATATAAAAGTACCATAATTATGATTGGGAAATGGTTCTATGCGGAGCTGCATGGCCCTACCGTGATGCGTGTTGAACATCAACACCATGCATTTGCTGGGTCCCCTTTAAATTATGGGATATTCCAAAAATCACCCGTACACAGAACTCAGGTGGGCCATACCATCTAAAATCACATGAAGACATGCATAAAACATATAAAAGCACTTGGCGGGGCTCACCTGAAATTTGGATGCGTCTGACACTTGCTCTGACCCCTTATTCAAGTGGAACACACATAATGGATGGTCTGGATTTGTGAACAACATCTAGGTGGGCCCAAAAAACGATTATGAATGTTTTAATGGGAGGATAACCCCTCTCGACTTTTGTACGTGGTGTGGTCCACAATAGTCATGGATTGACTTGATTTTTAAGCCCGAGGTCCACCATGGAATGGTGCATTTGACTGATGGGGTTGATTTTTGACACGCATCATGGTGGGGTCCACACAGCTCGACCTCATGGGAAGTTCCTATGAGCTCGACGCATAGAACTATTCCCATTATGATTTTATTATGTTTATTTAAACTTGTAATTCAGTTGTCAAACGCAGATGTATCGGGAGACGTACCATTTAAATCTTCTATCCAAATACGCATATCCATGTATTTTTATTATTAATTTAACATTTTAATAATATAAAAGTATCATCATTCTAATTTTATAATAATTATTTAGAATTTTGACAATCAAATTACCTCTTCAATAGCATATAGTATTATAATTTATAACAATTACAAACTTACACTACAATATAATTGTAATTTTCAATCCAAACAGCCCTTAGGCCAACACTAGCATTCCCCAACAGCTACATAATACAAAATGAGACCCACATAAGACTGTCAATGGGCCAGCCAAAGGTGTATTAGACCTGGATTTTGAAGTGTTTGGACCTGGCCGTCGGGCCGGGTCTATTCTATTTTACATATGTTAAACAAAGCTCACTTGGGCCAGGCAAGGCTAAAATGACTTGAGCCTAGCCCGCCCAACCTAAAAATTGATGGGGCCATGGCTGCAAGAACCAAGCCTAGCCCACAGGCCAAGCTAACAGGTCCAAGTAATGAGATATTATATTTTTCACAACTTCCACTATCTATGATAACCTTGCACACCTTTCCATCAATAGTATACCCCTAAATTGCTTTAGGGTTCTCCTAATAAAATTGCTTGAGAGGTGGTCTTCATTGTAATACTTGGGATTCTCATCATATGTGGTTCCATCTTCATAATCATGCTCATCATCGCCTCTTCTACTTGGGCCATGAGTTACTTGCTATGATCCGTCGATGTGTAAAACTTGCTACACTCAACGGCGTGGTGATTTGGATCACCACATTTATAATACTAGAAAGAAGATGTGCTAACCATTTAGGAGGTGTTTGGCGCATGGTGTTAAATGGGATTAGGTGGGATGGAATTGCATTTGGTCATGTCCAAATTCCATCCACCGTTTGGGGAAGGCAATAAGGGTTGAGATTAGGTGGGATGGAATTGTATTTGGTCCATGCAGGATTTCCGTGGATTTTGAAATCCACTACACATGTGGGCCCTACATTGATGCATGTGTTTTATCCTCACCGTCCATCCATATACACCCTTGACATGTGACATCCTAGTTATATATGTGTACAAGTGACCGACGTCCATTGTGAATTTGGTTCATTGATTAAAATTCCATGGTCCACCAAACAAGGTTTTGCTTAATGTAGTGTTTTTCCCATAGCAAGAATTTTATTCCAAACATGCAATCATTGTGCAATAATGGTGTTAACCTCATCTAATACAATTCCATACCATTTAATCCCGTGGGTACATTGGTAACAAGCGGATTACGCACCGTGAGTGTGCCAACAATCGATATTCGGGTATGTCAGGAAGAGTGTCACATCTTGTGAGACGTTCATGTGATTACTTTTCACAATCTATTATCAAATCTGGTCCTTCGACTTAGCGAGATAGTAAAATTAGTTAAAATTCTTTTGTGCATTCATCTATCATCCCATCCCCCTAACATAGCATGTGGAATTGTTTGTACAAGATATGTATATAGTTGTATGGCAGGAAAGTCTTGTGGAAGAGCTTCTTCATCTTGTCCCAAGAGGTGACCTTATCCCTCCCTTACCACCATAGGGTTTCCCACTTATTTCATCACAGAAGTGTACTTCAATCAACTTAACATGTTTAAAATCAGTGTACTTGAAGATGCACTTATTGGTACTGAGCCAATCAACAAACTCTTCAACACTTAGTCCACCATAATTCAACATTAATATTGTAATCTGTGTGATAATTCAAGTAATGGCAGGGTAGAATAGCACCAATTTGTGGCTCCTGATGTGGAGCGCGGTCATGAAAGGGATTAGTACTCTCATCCCTCTCCTAAACATCCGGTAATGAAATCGGTTGTTGATGGGGAAACCCATCGTTTTTGGATTCCCGACCCACATCATCGGGTGGTGGATTCATCACGAAGGATTTATTCTTCCACTTGCTTTTGGAGTCGAGCAATCGTCTAATCCCGCAATTCATCTATGGGGCCAACATCCCCTCTCCCTTTACCCTTGGAGACTTTTGCGACATGTTGATTACAACAAAATAGAATGAGAATAGAGGAAATTGCCTGAGAAACAAAGCTTGCTCTGATACCAGCTGATGCCGACCCAATTGGATAGGACCAATAACGCTCACAACAAAGAACAATGGCTAACAAAGTGGACCAAGTGAAGATGCGCTGGGGGCTAGGGGATGGCCCAAATAGAGGAATCCATAAGAAGATTAAGGGTTTTATCCCTCTCTCACAATCGCACAGTTTTAAGAAAGAAAATTTCAAACTTTATTCAAAAACCAATGCCTAGGGCTCTCTACCAGTGCCTATTTGTTAACAATCATCAAAGTTCTTCTCCTACACAACCTCTTCTCCTCTTTTGAAAATAAGGAGGAAACCTACACTCTACTAATCAAAATCCTTTTTGACTCAGATACTAACATACTGAGTGATTAAAACAAGTAAAATACTAACAAACAATTCGTAAAAACAAACAAAAATATTGAAAGAGCCGTCCATAAGTCAAGTGTGATCCAGAGAGGAAATTTCACCTGGCATATGCCATAGAAACACATTTCGTGCAAGGCATTTGATAATGAGCGGGCCACAATCTTGCCTTCAATCAGATGATAAGAAATTGACTAAACTCATTTATCTCATAGCACCAAACATGTCCCAAAGGAGTCCACATAAGATGTGATTGCATGACAAAGGGAACTTTCCTTATTGTAAACCCGGCTACCGGCAATTCATGTACACTAAAATCTTTTCAGTTATTTATATATTTATCTTTGAAAAAAAAAAAAACAGGAAGTTAAAATGTAAAATAATTCCTCATTCTA
This sequence comes from Magnolia changhungtana, assembly GCA_030180095.1. NCBI lineage: Eukaryota > Viridiplantae > Streptophyta > Magnoliopsida > Magnoliales > Magnoliaceae > Magnolia > Magnolia changhungtana. Next base: position 597,188 of record JASAUF010000319.1, read on the forward strand.
ATTACAAAAAAAAAAAAAAGGGAGCATTTTGAGACATTCATCCATCCTATGAGCTAAACCTCCAAAGAAGAAAGCACAAACAAACACAAACCTCGCCCAATACTTCCAAACGCAATCGCCTATGCGGGGCCCTAAATGGGCCAAGCCCAAGCCTATCCATCCGAAAAAAAGCCGACCTCTCTTGCCCCGGCCCTTTGGCAGCCCTACACTTGTATATACGGGTGTTGCGATCAACTCTAAATCCCATTTCCTCGAACATTTTTTGCTAAAATGGAGAAGACAACAAGCAAATTATTTATCTAAAACAATATCCTGAATTTTTGTTTAGTACAGGCACTCATCTCCATAAATGTGGCATGATTCAGGCCATTCAACTGCAAGGCCCCACCATGGATGGTCCATACAAAAATCCCACTTGGTTGATTTTTTTATTCTTTTGGTTTTGTGTGTGTGGATATGTAAAAGCCGGGTACAAACCCAACTCGTTAACGCTGAAACACATCGTCTATGATTGAGCGACTGGCCTGAACCCACTAGGTCAGATGATATTAGTCACAGATTGATGATTAGAATAGACAGTTTAAGGAATTCTGACCAACAACTGAAATTCAGTGGTCCAAAATCTTCCAATATGTTGCCAGGATATCCAATCAGTCGATGATGAAGATCCTCCAATCCAGTGTGGAGCCCAGCAGATGAGTGGTCTAGATACCTTAACATGTGTGCCATGTATATGCAGATATAACGCTTGGCAAATAACTATAATGTATAAAGATAGTGCCACAATCTTTCCCAAAATTTTCAAGGGCACTGATATTTACACCCCTTGTCTTTTGATACCACTAAAACGACAGGGAGAGGAGCATATATCAAAAATAGGCGGGACCCAGATCATCTACAACACTGTAAAATCCAGTACGTCCATCAGATGAGAACCATTATTTGGACTGTACATACAGAAGATAAATCCGATTAAAAACTCATATTGGCCAATCGAATGGGAAAAACAATGTAAAATTGCTCTAGAAACTGCCAAGTTCACAAAGTGTGGCCTACCTGAGTTCTTTGTCAGGCTGATTTTTGTATTTTCTCTTCATCCTAGTGATCTACATATTATTAATGGGTTTGACGAACAGTACACGCCATGGTTGTAAGACTTGGACAAGTCTGATACAACTCATCTGAGTTGACTTGGACATAGTTGGACCCAATCCGGTTTGATACCACAAGTCGGGCTGATTCAGTCCCAACTTGACTCAGGCACAATGAGTCGTGTCGAGTTACCGAGTTTTTAACCATGATGATGGCTCCACACACAAGCCCATGGATGGCATATCATCCCCATTGCTCCATGCAATGTGGACCATCTGAATTGTGGATCTAGATGTTTTTTTGCCTGAGGGACTAGCATCAAGGATAGAACCCAATGGACAGATTGGATTTTACAAATAAACATGGTAGGCCCCCACAGACTTGGGTGCTTTACTCCATGTGTAAAAGGTGTTGTAGAGGATTCAGTCAAAATACCAGGTGTCAAATGTTCCCATTTTCTACTATCGTCTTCTAAATCACAATACCAAATTGCACGTCTTACCTGTTCAAGAAATCCATCATTAGGGCAGACAACCTCACAGCTCTGCCGCAGTGATTCAAGTGCATCTGCAGGAAAATATTTTTTAAAAAGAAAAGAAAAGACGGTAAATATTGAATAGGAATGTTATATTTTCCAATATCTTCAATCCCATCAGTAGAAAAGCAAGGCTCTACCAAATCACTAGACTCAAATTAGAAAGATTTGCACTAATATGTAAGGGAATGATCCTATATAACCAGTTTGCACCTTATTGTGGTACGAATGAGTTGTCTTGGATGCATCAGAAGTCCAAAACATCGATCTTGATGGTCCATGAAACCACCATGCTGAAATTGCACCGATCTGATGGTCTGAAACATCAGAAGAACGTCACTTTTAGTTACAGCCATCCATTTTCAAAGACATCAGTGGAAGGAAATGCTTTTCAGATCAAAGTGATTCCTGAGAGGAATATGCAATCCTTGAAGGAATGGCTGGTTATCTGAGGCATACATTCTGCAAGCCGTTGATTGGCTAGTTAGGATAGTAATGTATAATTTTCGCTTGCTAGGTTGAAAGGAACGGATGATGCAGACCAAAGATTGTGGTATCCATGTGTCAATGCAACTCATTTGGATCACAATGTGGTGCAAAACTAGTTTCATAGGATCTCTCCCTGATATATGATATTTAAATCCCCAATGCTCAAGATTAAAAAAGGATTTGTTCAGATCTTCAAGAGACAGTCATTCGCTTCTCATCAGATATGCTGTCACGACAGACGCACTGCAGGTACAAAGCAGAAAGATTGATGTAAACCCTTAAGTAGGTTTTTTTTCCTTAAACCCTCGAGTTTTGTTTTGTTTTTTTTTTTTAACACACACACACACACCTCCACACACTCACGCCGTAGTGGGATTTCACCACCTATGGATACTCGAACCCTTGAGTTGTTCATAGCTATAGAACACGAAAAGCACAGACATCAAGTAGTAATCATGCTAAGGGGGTGTTTGGTCGCTTTTTTTGCTTGGCACTGTAATTTGCTGGTTTTTATAGAAAAGTTTGGTCCTTTTTTGGACTTGTTTGCGTCCGTACCTTGTGTGTCAAACAGACCATGGACATGATAGATTGTGGTGCATGTGGGGAAATTAAAGATCAGTTGGTGATGCATGTGCACATTTGATACGGGTGCATATTGACACATTTGCAGCATTTATTCATGCTAGAATTTTAGTTTATTTATTTTATTTTTTTATTTGAAGAGTTGAAAAAAAGGCACGTTAGAACATGTATTGCATGTGCATGGATAAGTGTGATCCTCATGTACACCAAAACCATAAAATGTCATTGAAAAATAGCTCCACCTCTCTAACAAAGATGCCTAATACATGGTCTAATCGTAATAAATTCATGAATACTTGTCCGAAAGTGCATTGATTCCCATGCACAAGGGGGTTGACCAAGGTGTTCCATAACGGTAACGGTGGCCATAACGGCCACCACCGTTACCTTTACGATACAGGGCATAACGACTGTTATGGCCCCGTAACGGCCGTTATGGTCTCTCTTTTTTATTTTTTTATTTATTGAAAAAAACTCCGAAAAAACCTATATCTGCCCCGTAATGTTAATTAAAAAATATGAAAAACCTGTATATGTCCCGTAATAGACCATTACAGGACTATTATGGCCTTTATAGGGGATGGAACAGCAATTACAGGTATTTTTTTTTCCATAACGGCTGTTACGGCCGTTACGACCCTGTAATGTGTAACGGTTGTACCGTTACCTTTATGTAATGGCCTTTACGGCCCCGTAACGGCCTTTACGGCACACCATGGGGTTGACAAACCATGCGCATGTACAGTTGCTTTGACGGCTTGTCGCGATACAACTGTACTCAGATCCAAACTCGGAAATAGTCCTTACTATTATGCACTTGGAAGTATGGCAAATGCATAGAAAGTAAAGGATAGAAAGGTCAAAGGACCAAGAGTTTCTAACTAGAAATGAAATAGAAATAGATCAGTAGTCTACATTGAAAACCAGGAATCTGATTTGGAATGTAGAAAACAGAGCACATACAACTAGGCAATTACAACTGTAGAACCAAACAATGACAAGCGATGCAAATAGACTTATGTAACTTGACGGATATTATGTGTGAAAAAGAAAACTTAATACCTATTGTAAGTTTGTATCACATAGATGAGCAGAGATTAGAGGGCTAAAGTTTGCAAGTAGATATTGTTATGGAGAAAACCGAACTGACCTGTTAAATAAGATGTACAGCCACAGAGAGGGAGTCTTGAAGCGGCGTTGACTAAGAGTTGCCCAAACGGACTACTCAAGCTATCAACACATCAATTGTGAAGATGAGCCGACCTCAAGGGCCCAAAGCTGAGCTTAGAAACCTAACTCACTTGCCAAGCTGAGCTTCGAGACCTGACTCACCTACCGAGCCAAGCTTAGACACCTAACTCATCTGCTAAGCTGAAGCGGGATCTCCAGAGAGAATCATGCCCCGTGCCGAGAAAGGAAAGGTCTTACAACATCGTTCCCGAAGATCATGCTAGCCGAAATTATCTCAACGATATATCCGAAGTTAGATCTCCGTTTAAATACGGGCTCCTTGGCATAAATAGGATATCCCACGTTGATCTGGCGTATTTCCGCAAGATACGCAAGCTTAACAACCGCCTAAACACCCTATAAATACATCTATTGTTAATGGGACCAGGTACGCACAAAAACCCAAGCTATAGTTTCGTTTTCAGGATAAGTCCACTTGCTTGACTTAAGCTTCATAAGGTCCCCACTCATAACCGGCGCCCCATTGTCTTATATTATATTACTGGTGAAGGTAATCGCTCATCCAAAAGTGGTGGCCCCTGCCTATCCAAATTCAAGCAACAACATTTTGGCGCCGTCTGTGGGAACGATAGCAGAGCCACTAGAGTTCCCCAACCTCAACGCAAGACACCATTCTTCCCTTCCCCTACCATCCATGGCTAAGAAAAAGGAAAGGGCGCTAGCTACAATTGAGCTCGTGCAGGGGGGAGCGGCCAGAAAACTTCAAGCTTCACAGTCAGCTCCATAGTCTCAGCCTCTTTTACCAACAATTGTGCAAAGGTCTTAAAACCGCGGAAGCCGACTCATCTCCCTCGAAAACCAGGTGGGAGCTTTGACCGGTAACATCGATCGTATCATGAGGTTGTTGGAAAGACAACATGCGGTCCCCGCCGATCAACAGGCAAAGTTAGAAGCAGCAACTAAACAATCTCGCCCAGTACTTATGCCCCCCGAGCAGCACGCTGTGAAGGCTCGACCAAGAAACAATATACATGTCCAGCACAAACCTTGGGAACCACCGAGTTTTAGGTTCGGAGGATCTAGCCGAGCATCTACAATCCTTCTGGGCATGAATGGAGCTCCATGGTGCCTCCGAGCCTGTAATGTGCAGGGCATTCTCCCTAATGCTAGTGGGGGCTGCTTGGAAGCGGTACATGCACCTAAAACCTAAATTTATTAGCTCGCTTGCGCAACTCAATAGGGCGTTTGCTACACAATTTATTAGGAGAAAGGATATAAGGAAACTCGCAACCCACCTCCTCAAGATAACATAGAGGGAGGATTAACTCTTAATAGACTATATTGCGTAGTTCAATGCTGAGGCTGCCCAAGTGGATGGTTACTCTGATTAGGTTGCCCTCACAGCCATGATTACCGGTCTTAAACAAGGAAAGTTCCTTTTCACGATTGGGAAAAACTCTCCGACAAATCTTGTCGACCTCCTTCATCGAGCTAAAAAATATTTAAATGTGGAAGGTTTATTTAGCACACGTAGAACCACTCGAGGCAAAAACAACTCGTCAAGAGACAAGAAACGAAAGGAATAGAATGAGGAGCTCAATACGAACTCCAAGAGGAGAATAGACGACGACCACAACAACGGCCCTCAATCCAACCGACCTTCAGAAAGCTGATTTCGGATATATACTCCATTGAATACCACGCTAGAACAATTACTCATGGAGGTCAAGGACAAAAGAATCTTAAGGTGGCCAAACAAGATGAGAGTTGACCCCGAGAAGAAAGACAAGAAATATCATCACTTTCACTGGGATCATGGTCATAACACAACAGGGTGTTTCCACCTCAATGTGGAAATTGAATCTCTTATTCGGAAGGAACGTCTGTGCAAATTCATCAACAAAGGCAGAGAAGATCTGCCGGCCAGACAACAAGATCAACGTGACAAGTAGGCCAACAATGAAGCAATAGATGAAATACATACCATCTTTGGAGGACCTGCCAGAGGTAAAGACTCAAATCGAGTGCGCTGAGATCACGCGTGAAGTGCGAATAGCACTAAGGAAGAGAATCAGGTTTACTTCACTAAGCGACCCAATAAGGAGCCTAGGATGGATTCATGTGGCGTCACCTTCACCGAAGAAGACACACATGGAATTCAACATCCACATGACGACACCCCAATGGTTGCCACTAACCACAAGCTACATCGAATATTAGTCGACACTAGGAGCTCAGCGAATATCCTGTTCACGGTCGCCTTCGATAAAATGGGAGTTGGGAGATCAAAATTACGACCTGTGTGAACCCCTCTACTCTGCTTTGCAAGGAAAAATGTGACCTCCAAAGGAAGTTTTCTCCTGCCCGTGACAGCTGGCGAGGGTGCTAACCAGGTCAACAGTATGGTCAACTTTCCTGTGGTAGACTGCCCCTCAGTGTATAATGTGATCCTGGGTAAGCCGTTTTAAAACGTCATGCGAGCTCTAGTGTTAACCTACCACCTCGCTATGAAGTTCCCAACCGAGCATGGAGCCGACTAGGTCAGAAGCGACCAGCATGAAGCCCGGCAATGCTATTCAATAGCTCTCCAACCAAAGGGACAATGACAAGAAGCAATGCAAAATACCTCTCTTGACTAACAGGAAGAAACTGTCGAAAGAGGGTCACCGATTGCGATATAGCTCTCCGAAGTCGACTCATCCTGTACTGTTCAGGTCAGATCGTTACTCGAGCCACAGCTTCAGGCAAAAATAGCCAATCTCTTGAGAGAACATGCTGATGTATTTGCCTGGTCCCATTAAGATATGCTCGGTATATACCCAGGAGACATGGTCTATCGACTGAATATGGACCTCGATCTTAAGCCTATAAGGCCGAAAAGGAGAGCATTCAGCCTTGAAAGATATGCGGCAATCAGTAAGGATGTCGGCAAGCTCCTCAAGGCTGGATTCATTGAGGAAATACACTACCTTGATTAGTTAGCCAATGTCATGCTAGTAAATAAAGCCAGTGAAAAATGGTAGGTCTGTGTAAATTATACAGACCTAAATAAGGCTTGCCCGAAGGACAATTTCTCCCTACCAAGGATTGATCAGTTGGTAGATGGCATTGTTGGGCACGAACTCCTCAACTTTATGGACGTGTATTCTAGGTACAATCAAATCATGATGCAAGAGCTCAACAAGCAGAAAACGGCCTTCATCACCAATAGAGGGTTGTACTGCTACCGGGTAATGTCGTTTGGGCTAAAAAACGCATGAGCAACACACTAGTGCCTAGTAAACAAAATGTTCGCCAAACAAATCGGGAACACGATAGAAGTATACGTGAACGATGTGCTTGTCAAAAGTTCCCAGGCAAGTGACCACGTAACAAATCTGAAAGAGACGTTCAAAATCTTAAGAAAGTACCGAATGAAGTTGAACCCGAGCAATTGCGCCTTCGACATCAGGTTGAGAAAGTTCCTAGGCTTCTTAGTCAATCAAAGGGGATAGAGGCAAACCCCAACGAGATCCGAGCTCTCCTAGAAATGAGTTCACCCAGCACAACGAATGATATTCAACGCATAACGGGGAAAGTGGCGGCTCAAAATAAATTGTCTCTCGGGCCACAAGCAAATGCTTACGGCTTGATGAAGCTGAATCCATTTAGAGCCGTCACAAGTAGGGGTGTACATCAAGTTGAGCTGGCCTCGGCTTGGCCACTGGCTGACCTCGGCTCAAGCTCGGCTCGGTCCTCGAGCCTGACTGGTCAGCTCAACTCGGTTCGGTCAGCAGCTCGGGCCGAGTTTGAGCCAAGATCGAGCCGAGTTCGCCATTGAGGCATTTCCACAAACACCTGGATTGCACCTTCAAAATCCTTCTATATGTGAAATGGAAGCAATGGTTTTACAGGTATTTTATCAAACACCTTCTAAGCAACATTAAAACCAAGAAAAACCAAGAAAAAAAGGGTATTTGTTTCATGTACATACCTTCCTTACCACCAACCACACTTTGTTGAGTCATTTTATCAAACACTTGGTGAGTAACATCAATGGCAAAGTAACCTAGTCACCGAACTAGTTCGATTCGAGCTGGATTCGATCTGAGTCGAGTCGAGCTGGGGCCTGCTCGAACTCATTTTCGAGCTCAAAAAATCAGCTCGACTCGGCTTGAACTCATTTTCGAGCTCAAAAAATCAGCTCGACTCAGCTGGAACTCATTTTCGAACTCAAAAAATCAGCTCGCCTCGGCTCGAACTCAGCTTCGAACCGAGTCGAATCGAGCTTTTTCGAGTCGAGTAGATCTAGCTCGGTTCGTGTACACCCCTAGTCACAGGCCTGTTTCCTATGGCCCACCACAGCTTTGACCCAGGCTCAGGCCTAGGTTTTACCTTGTGGTCCGGGCCGGCCGACGACTAACCACAGCCTGCGCTTGGCCCGTTGTTAGCATGGGTCTAAGACTCGGAGACTTGGACAACTCGTTCAGTCCTGAGTCAAGTTGACTCAGCCGAGTTTCCCCGAGTCACTCTCTATTTTCAATTCTGACTCATGTTGCCAAATGCCGAACCGAATCGTACACGAGTCACACGACCAAGTCCGAGTCGAATCGGACGAGTCGCATCTGACTCGAATGAGACGTCAATCCACAATAGCCTGAGTGCCTTGAAAGCCCTAATACGATGATTTTCTCGAATTTACACCATCAGCTCAATCCCAAATCATCAAAAGAACCCAAGATAATTGCCGAAATTACGAAATTACCTCCTGGAGATACCTGCAAAGCAATGCACCAGAACGGCGCCTTCCTTCCGACCATCATCGATGAAATCCAAGCACAGCTCCAGATTCTCCAGCAGATCCTCGTTCTCCTCGTCTGCCATCGCCACCGCCATTCTCACCTGCTCCAGCTCCGTCCCCGCCCGTTCGACTGTGTACCGAACCCTCCGTGCCACATCGTCGCCGTCCATGTATACGGTCCGGATCTCCTCCGTACGAACCGAGACGAGGGGCCGCAGATCGTCCAGGGAGACGGAGCTGAGGAGGGAGAGAACGTGCGTGATTTCGTTGCTCCCGCGCTGCAGCCTGCAGGACCTCCAGAGCGTCCCTGATGCCGCCGAGGAAGAGACGGTCGCGCACCAGATACGGCATCGCTGCGGGTCACTGGAAATCGTACGCCCTAACTCTCTCTCTCTCTCTCTCTCTCTCAATCGAGCGGAAAATCTGCCGCAAGAGATTTCTGAAATCAGAGCATGTGTACGTTTATACACTGCAGAGAAACTTTGACACTCTGGCAGAGTGTGATGGATTATACACTGGCACTTAGAAATTGCATACGTGGCATAAAAATAGTTCAATTTAATCGTCCAAATTATGATAAAATTATAGATGTATCTTAAACCAAAAATTAAGCTTATTTGATTATCTGACTATCGGATTGGAGAACAAATATTGGACGGTTGAAATGAAAGATATCTAATTGTCCTGTTTCCACGAACAAGTGTCCACGAATCAGATGTTGTTCAAACAGCTGACTACGGACTGTGAGTTGGAGACGGTAAGATACACGATCTATTCGGTTTTAGTTGAGTTAATATATGTCAATTGTATAAATTTCCGAGTGCATGCGTATCAAGCGCAGCTCGAGCATCGTATAACTCCTCGTAACGAAGGGAGCGGATTGGATACCGAACACTTCAGTAGCCAAAACGCTACTGAAGTGATGCCCATTGGTTAGATACGAATGGCATGTTCCCTGGGTATAAATGCTACTCCGTTAGACCCGTTAACGGATCGTTAGCCGTTTCCGCCGTGCACCCACTCGGCCATGAAATCGGACTGTTATACTGAGAAAATTCAGTTGAGCCCACTGTGAACTTATGTTATTTATCCACACCTTTCATCTATTTTTCCATCTAATTTTAGGCGTTGAGCCCAAAATTGAAGCTTATAAAAATCTCAAGTCAACCCTACCATAGGAAACAGTGGAAATAATGATTTCCACCTTTGAAACCTTTCCAGGCCCCATAGTGATGTTTATTTTTCATCCAAACTGTTCAAAGGATCCAAAAACATGGATGAAGGGAAAATAAAATAAAATATAATCTTGATCTAAAACTTTTGTGGCCCGAAGAATTTTTCAACGGTATAAATTCAATTCACACTATTTCCTTTAGTGTGGTCGATTTTAGCCTTTTATATGCTCGGGTTTTGACTTAAGGCCCTACAATTATCTTCTAAATGGATGGACAGACTGAATAAAATACATAAATCAAGGTGAACCCCACAGATTTTACTGAGTACGCAATCCGCTTCCCTGGCCACGTACCGGTAAACTCCACGTACATTTTTTTCTAACGCGGTAGTTTTGGGTAACCCAGATGAGGCCCACTGTGATGTTTGTAAGAAATCCTCCCCTTCAGCCCTTTTTTGAGTTCATTTCAGGACACAATTCCCAAAATAAACCGTATCCAAAGCTCAAGTGGGCCGTACTAAAGGAAAATGTGGTTAGAGAAATTCCCACCGTTAAAATCTACCTAGGTTCGACGGTGATGTTTACAAGCCATCCGTACCATTAATAACTTCATTCCTACTAGGATGAACTGAAATAAAAAATATTAGCAGGACTCAAAACTTTTGTGGCCCACTTGAACTTTGGAAACGGTTCATTTTTGGCTTCATGTCCTGAATTGAACTTTAAAAAAACGGATGTACGGGCAAGATTTCTCACAAACATCACAGTGGCCCCACCTTGGTTCCCTGGCAAGAACTTCATGCGAAAGTCGTTGGCAGGAATCCATGTCCTTTTTTTCTTAAGATAAACAATTACCTGTGCATGGCCGAGTGCATTCACGGCCTAAACGGAAAACATCCGCTAACGGATCTCCGTTGGAAGAGCATTTATTGGAAGGAAACAGTCGATTAATATCCACCAATGCCATTTTGCCATGTCACTTCAGTAGCCTCTTGGCTACTAAAGCGTTCAGTATCCAATCCGCTCCCATAACGAAAAGGTAAATTTACCACTGTACGACCCATTTGTGGACCATTTACCTTTTGAAGACCACTTCTTTTCACCTCACCAGGATAAGGCCCAGCTGTACGGACAACTTTTATAGGTCGAAAATGCTCCTGCTTTTCCTCCAAAGCGGATCGGTTGGTGCTTGAAGACGAGGAGCATGCTCCTCAAAAAGAGATCAAAGTAACATGCCCCACAGTTATGTATTTATTATATCCACAACGTTTATCCATACTTCGAGATCATTTTAGAGCATTATAAAAAAAAAAAAAAAAAATCAGTGGGGACCAACAAATAGATGGACAATTTCAATATAACAAATACCTCATAATGGGACCCACAAAAATGGGTGGGGATTACAAAAGAGATAGATAAAAAATAAAAATAAAATAAAATAAAGAAACCAACAAGTTGGGACCCAATCGACTGGATCAGAGCTAGGCCTATAGATATGGATTATAACCATAACCATAACCATGGTGCAATGCACTTTTTTTTTTTTTTTTTCTTTTTTACATGGAGAACTTTATTCTACCTACATTTTTCTCTAATACATATTTATATAAATATATATATATATATATAAGCATATAAAAAAAATTTCTCTCTCTTTTTTTTTTTTCATTTCTTTCTTTATTCATTTAACAAGAATATCTTCTAAACCAAAATTAGTTACTTAGCGTTCCACCTATGATTTTAGGGTAGGAGAAGCTACTTTAGCCAACCAACTTGGTTATTTTCCAAGATTCCATCAAGTAGATGGTCGAAAATCCATTTCATTTACTTCGCGGTCAATTTCATTCATTTAATTCACTTTGCGGTCAACTCAATTCATTTCACGGTTAATTCCCTTCACTTCACAGTAAATTCCATGCATTTAGCGATCAATTCCCTTCACTTTACGGTCAATCCCCTTCACTTCGCGGTCAATTCCATGCATTTCATAGTCAATTACCTTCACTTCATGGTCAATTTCGTGCATTTCACGGTCAATTCGCTTCACTTAATAGTCAATTTCATGCATTTCACGGTCAATTATGGTGATTCCCCTTCACTTCACGGTCATTTCCATGCATTTCAAGGTCAATTCCCTTCACTTCATAGTCATTTATATGCATTTCCCAGTTAATTCCCTTCACTTCATGGTCATTTTCGTGTATTTCATAGTCAATTCAGGCAATTCCGCTTCACTTCACGGTCATTTTCATGCATTTCACGGTCAATTCCCTTCACTTTACGATCAATTTCCTTCACGGTCAATTTCATGCATTTCACGGTCAATTCTCAGTGATTCCACTTCACTTCACGGTCATTTCCATGCAATTCGCAATCAATTCCCTTCACTTCACGGTCATTTCCATGTTCATGGAAATGACCTCGAAGCGAAGGGAATTAACCATGAAATGCATGGAAATGACCGTGAAGTGAAGGGAATTGACCATGAAATGCATGGAAATGACCGTGAAGTGAAGCGGAATCGCCGGAATTGATCGTGAAATGTATGGAAATGACCATGAAGTGAAGGGAATTTACTGTGAAATGCATGGAATTGATCGTGAAGTGAAGGGGAATCGTCGGAATTGACCATGAAATGCATGGAATTGACCGTCAAGTGAAGCGAATTGACCATGAAATGCACAAAATTGACCATGAAGTGAAGAAAATTGACCATAAAATGCATGGAATTGACCGTGAAGTGAAGGGAATTGACCTTGAAATGCATGGAAATGACCATGAAGTGATGCGGAATTGCCGAAAATGACCGTGAAATGCATGGAAATGACCGTGAAGTGAAGGGAATTAACATTGAAATGCATGAAAATGACCGTGAAGTGAAGGGAATTGACCGTGAAATGCATGGAATTGACCTTGAAGTGAAGGGGAATTAACCGTCAAGTGAAGTGAATTAACCGTGAAATGCACGAAATTGACCGAATTGACCGGGAAATACATAGAATTGATTGTGAAGTAAAGGGAATTGATCGCAAAATGCATGAAATTCACCGTGAAGTGAAGGGAATTGACCGTGAAATAAATTGAGTTGACCGCAAATTGAATGAAATTGACCGCGAAGTGAATGAAATGAATGAAATTGACCACGAACTGATTGAAATTGACCGCAAAGTGAATAAAATGGATTTTTGACCATCGACCTGATGGAATCTTGAAAAATAACCAATTTAGTTGGCTAAAGTTGCTTCTCCTAACCCAAAATGATATGTAGTACGTCAAGTAACTAATTTTGATTTAGAAGATATTCTTCTTAAATGAATAAAGAAAGAAATGAAAAAAAAAAAAAGAAAAAAAAAAAGAGAGAGAGAGATAATTTTTTTATATGCTTATATATATATATATATATTTATATAAATATGTATTAGAGAAAAATGTAAGTAGAATAAAGTTCTCCATGTAAAAGAGAAATTTTTTTTTACTTTTTTTTAAAAAAAGAGAAAAAAGTGCATGGCACTATGGTTATGGATAGATTGGCTCGCGACTCGTTTGACCCCAACTCGTTGTCCCCCATTTTGCAATTGGAGGCTTAGTGCCACCGTTGTAACCGTAGTGATAGGGAGCCCCTGCTTTATCAAAAATATAAAAAGGCGTTGGCATTGTCGACCCTTGGCATGTCGTCCGTACAGATGGGGCTTATTCTGGTGAGGTAAAAAGAAGTGGGCTTCAAAAGGTAAATGTGCCGTAAATGGGTCATACAGTGGCAAATTTCTCTAACGATAATCCGCGTTACTTTCGTAGTTGGACTGTGGACGGAGATGGAAAACTTTCGCTGACTTAGATGGAAGGACTTCATTTTTATGAGATCCAACCCGTCCATCATCGTTGAAACCTTTTTTTTTTTTGGTACAGAACGCAAAAATCATTTCAATTTAATGGTTTCAGTGGCCACAACATACGAAAACGTTGAGATTGGAACTCGCACCCATTAAAATGGTCTGAATTGTGTGGGGTCCACCGTGGTCTATGTATTCTTTCCAATCAGATCATATGACGTCACACAACATGATGAATGGAATTCCTCGAAATACAGACATTCCAAGACTCATGTGGAACCTCCACGTGAAAATTTAGATGTTTTAGTAATGATTCTACACCGTTTCCCATGGTATGGTCCACAAAAGTCTATTTTACGGTTGATTTTTAAGATCCACGGTGAAATTGTATCTTTTAACTTGATGGACGGATAGGATCTTATTTTTATTTGTCCCAAGTAGCTCTTAAGGGGCGAAAGTCCGGCCCTCCGCCTGCCTACGCAAGTCCGGCCGAGGCCTCCCATCAAATGACGAAATAATTAGTAAAGTAGGCAGTGTTTTTTAGGGTAATTAGTTTTTTGGCTGGCGGAAATGTTAGACGCCGGAAGGCAATTTTTAGTGTACGGACGGACCAAAATACCCTCGGTTAAGGTAAAAAGCAAGTGAAAAAGGAGGGTTATTTTCGTCCGAAATAGGTTCTCCGTACGGTCGGTGGTGTATTTTGGTTATCTAAGTTTGTGGTCGGTCGCGTTGAAAAGTCGTGCCTATACATCGAATGACTCTCCCGCCTAATTTTTCGCAAGAGATGACAGGGTGACAGGGTGGAGCCGGATGAACCGGAATATGGTAGATGAGTCCCTCTTTAGTACACGTGGAAGATTTATTTGAAAATCGGGTCCGTCCATATGCAGGACCCTAGCATGGATGGCTTATATCATAAAAATCATTCACATTAGAAAATCCTATCCATCTGATCTGTGCCCGTCATAGTAACGGTAGAAAACAGAAAAGGTTGAGGGTCACATGTTCGGTTGCATGAACTGCTAGAAAAGGAATGGATCGGATTGTCTCACGGGCTTTATTTTAAAATTTAAGCCGTCCGTATATGGGTGGACCGTATCAACCTGCCACGTGTCCTGTGGAGAGATGACTCTACTGTATTTCTGTTCTTCCGGCTCTACCGTATCGTCTCCCGTGCAATAGCTCGTCTTGACGTGTGTCACCACGGCCTACATGCTAAGTGGTGAAATAATCAGAACCGTCATTTTTTGAAATCTACGCTCTGAGGATGGAATAGATGGTTGGATGGATTTAGAACAACGAAAAGAAGATTTCAATGGCTCCGTTTCAACTCTAAAAATCAAGGGTTAGGACCATCGCTGAATTGTATTGATGGAAACATACCTTATATGGATAATGTCTACGATCCAGATCTTTGGACCGTCTCAAATGGGCGATCAGGAAAAAAGAGCCCAGCCATCCAAATTCAACGGACGTGAGTAGCCTGGTTTTTGTTATATGACATCCTCATCGCGTAATGATGAATGGCTGAGATATCTTACATTTGATCGGCCCATCACACTAGAGGCCCTTGTTGAATCACGTCTCGAATAAATAAACAAATAATCTTCCATAGACCATACATATGGGAGGGAGGTCTCCTCGGGCAATCGCTTATCATGGTGCGGCCCATCAGATCGATGGCTGGAATTGCAGTACAAACATGTCCGATGGGTCCCACTTTGCATGGTGTATTCCAGGAGGGTAAAACAAAAAAAATAAAAATCCTTCTTCCTTCTAAATCTTTCAATAAAGGCTAATTTCTCTATTGCTTTGCAGAGAGATTTGATATTTAAATTGTAATATATTACTCAAAGAGAATGCTTACTTTTGCTGGGGGCGGTAGACTCTTTAGGAGTTTCAACACCCGGTCAAGGGTTCAAGTGCCCTAGCGTGCCTTATCCATGCCGTGCCCCGCATGATTTCCTAATGATATTTATTTGTCATCTCATAAGATCAGATGGATATGGATGAACGAAAACCAAAAAATCAGCTTGAGATCAGATGGATATGATGAACGAAAACCAAAAATATCAGCTTGAGAAACCAAAAATATCAGCTTGACCTAAAACTTATGTACCCTTGTAATTTTCAATGGTAGACATTTAATTTACATTGTTTCCTATGGTGGGGTGCAATTGAGCTTTGGATGTGCTTCATTTCTTGCACAAGCCTTAAAATTATCCAGTAAAAATGATGGACAGATTGGATAAAATACATAAATCAATGCAGGCCCCTGTTACAGATGGAGGTTAATTTATATATATTTTGAGTGGTGCCTCATCTCGGACAACTATCTAATCAAATCCCACCACCTCAAGCTTATATTGAGTACTGGCAAAGCATTACCCAAACCACATCTGGAAGAAGAATACATTTAGTAATTAGGAATGAAGCATACGGTAACTTCAAATGTAGATTGACCTTGGCTATCAGTCCTAAAATCAAATTGATTGAACAATCCTACCTTTGATTACAGGACCATTGAATATTTTTCATTCTCAACCGTCCAATGAATATCTATTAATCTAATAGTAGGTAATCAAATGAGCATAACTTTTTGTTTGACTTGGGATGTATGTTAATCGTTGGCAGCCTTTAGAAATCCAAAATATATTCATAGGGTGGGTATATTTCAACCCATTTTATAAATTGACATGGATCTTTTGAATATAGACCACCTATATGGACCTTAAATAATCATAGGGTTGAAATATACTAACCTTGAGGTTTCTGGGTATCTTTCATTCATGACCAGGCTTATTGTATACATAGTGTTAGCTTATGAACGGCTTGGATTGAACAAGAACATCATAATGGCCCCACAAAAGCTAGTATGGGAATGCCTATGTCCTCTAACAAGGGTTAACAAGAAGCCCTTGCGACCTTAAGAGTGTGTTTGGTGGGATTAAATGGTATTGAACTGTATTAGATTAGATAACACCTTTACTGTACAATGATTGCATGTCCAGAAATACCATGGTATGTTGGTCATCCAGTCCATGTTGGATAAAATTCTTGCCACAGGAAAACCATTAGATTAAGCAAAAGACTGCTTGGTGGACCATGGAATTGTAATTAATGAACCAAGTTCACAAACGATGCTGATCACTTGTATATGTATATAAAAAAAAATATCACTTATAAAGAGTGTATGGATGGACAACATGGATAAACATATGCATCAATGTGGGGCCCGCATGTGTAGTGGATTTTAAAATCCACAAAAAATCAACCCACCTAATGACTATTCACATTCAAAGCTCAAGTAAATACCTACCATTGGAACCTTTATAGGGCCAACTATAACGCTTCTATGTCATCTAATTCATTCACACAGTTATTCACACCATAGTGAATAGAAAACACAAAGTTCAGATCATACAAAAAACTTCATAGCCTTTGAGCAGGTTTTAACTAAGGCTGTCATGGGATGGGTCCGGTCATGCCACAATATATATATATATATATATATATATATATATATATATATATATATATATATATATATTTGTTGTTGTTGTTAGCTTGTTAGTACACAACACAGTCAGTTCACACTTCATTGTTAGCCACCCCCATTATGGAATGGATGCCAAGACCTCTGTGTTGAAATGAGCTATCCTTCACTCAATCTACCGCTTGAGTAATTGTAACGCCCTGAAAATCAGGGGTCGAGCAGAAGCTTAGCTTCCGAGTTCTAATGCATCACTTGTGCAACATAGATAATAATAATTGAATGTTATTCGTATTAATGCATTAAACATGAGTGAGATTATACCAAATCAGTATATCATACTCCAGAGACAGTTAAATTACGCAAGCAAAAGACTGTGATAGGTATATAAAATATATAAATTGTTGTAAGTCTCCAGAGTGTGAACATGTTACCGGTTATATATATATATATATATATATATATATACACACACACTCAAAAAATGAACAAAATGAATATACATGGGTGTTCCAAAAGTGTAAAATAACAAGTGTAATGGCATCTAATCAGCAACCCTATAACTCTGTCGATCAGTACATGGTCTACATAGACCCGCCTGATAGCTGCATATAGGAGAAACCCTCTTCATCATCATAAAAGTTCGGCTCTGCTTCGTAAGCATCATCATCATCTGAAACTAAAACAGGGTCTGGTTGGTGTTTAACACACCATCTCGTAACGTGGGAGTGAGTGATCAACTCAGTGAAACTATAAGGTAAAGGTTAACATGTTATTAATTCAATCAAGCAGTAATGATAAAGCAATACAATCAAGCATCCCTAAGTACTCTGATTAATACAAACATGATATGTATTAATGATGCATGTCCTCGCCTACACTCCCTCAGCGTCTTCATCTCACGAGGTGCATGACAACCTCTCGAAAGTGCTCTTCCTCGCCAAAGCACATGCAGTGCGGTGCATACTCATGTTAGCCAATACTTAATTAGATTGATTCATACAACAGTGTTGGGAAGCTAAGGTACTTCCCTTATTTCAATTCTCAAACAATGATCCATTCTAAGGTCGTTAGTCCTAGCAAATCTCATACGATGTTGCGGTTCTAAGTCACTACAAAGGGCTCATCACCTGATCAGTGTAGTCCTAGTTCATACTCTAGTTGTTACGGAAGACTCGTCGCCTCAACGCAGTCTCAGAGTATGCTCGAGGTCACTATAAAGGGCTCGTCACCTGATCAGTGTAGGCCAACAGTTCGAATATAGTGTCTCATACCACCGTATTCGACTCACCAGGCGGTGTTACTCACTAGTCACTACAGGGAGGCTCATTGCTCCAGCGTAGGCCGACAACTCGACCATGGTGTCCCATACCACCATGCCCTGCTCATGAGTCTTAGCGGATCGAGGTACCAAGGTTTAAATGGAATTTTCACTGGTGAGTTTGGTACCTTAGGTTCAAGCAACGACATCCATACATGGTGAACATACATCGGGTCAATCGGGTTACTCAACAAATTCGATTGATACGATAGTACGTTGAATTAATTGACATGGAGCGCTAACCACTGTTGACAATCATCGTACAACTCGGATTCACCGAACGTATCAACTGTGGTGAGACTAGCTCGGCCACTCAAACAGGAATTTTTACTGATTACCTTGACTACGTCATATCCCAAACATATTATGATGTAAGAAATATGTACATGTGGTAATCATACAACATTTAACAACCATTTCAACCATGGATAACATTTGAAAATATAATGAAATATATATAACATGCCATGTTACATCTACATATTCTACTCAAACACACCATATAGATTTACAGCTACTTGAATGAATTTATGTACATAGCTAAGGTGGTTGAGAGTCCTATCTCAACTACCTTATTAACTACAGTTCATCTAGCAACAACTCATTCAAATATTTTGTCAAACACTTAGACTACACATAACCAACATACATGACGTATATTGATTTCAACATATAATAGGGCAATTCCTTTCACTGAGGAGTTGTTTAATACACATCAATCATGTTTTTACATTCCATACATATGCAGGCACAAATCATGAATCCATATTCATTCAATCATTTCAACAAACACTTAGACTACACACTATAACATACATGACGTATGTTGACCATGACATGGATTAGGGCAAGTCCTTTCGCGAAGGAGTTGTCACGAATACAACAGGCATATATCCACGATGGATAATCATAGAAAGCAGGGATTCAAATTCCATACTCATTCAATCATTTCCACAAACACTTAGACTATACATTTCAACTTACACGATACAACTCAGTTATAAGCTATATAAGGGCAAATCCTTTCATAAGGAGTTGTCACGTATTCAACAACCACATGTTCACGATGAATAATCATGGCAAGCACAAAACCAAATTCCCGACATATCCAGTCATTTCAACCTACACATGGAATAACGTATATTCAATATAGTTCATATCTAACCGTAAAGCGAGGGAAACAGCATATCTAACATGTGAAACGGTAACCCAGTCGGTTATAAATCATTAATCGACATTGAAAGCCTTGAAAACCATAGCGTATACGTTTATAGTCTGCACCTTTCGCCGGTAAACTCGTAACGGATTCAGTTTGAACACTTCGCCTTTGTCTATGGCACAACGACAACCTATAGTATGAAATAGGTTAGCTATTTCATCACATACACTATCTGAATCCCTAGAACAGATTAGGGTTATGATTTCTTACCCGAAAATGAAATCATAATCGACGAAATAGTGATACGGTAATGGTAGTTAAGCACATGTAACGGCGGGATTGAATCCCGAGAATAAACCATAACTCTACCTCTCACTTTCCCTCTCTTTCCTTCTCTTTCTTCTCTTTTCTCTCTATAGGGTTTAGAAATTCGTATGTAAAGGGAAAGAAAGGGTTTAAGATGGTTATATAGGCCCAAAATCGACCTCAATGGCCCTAGGGCCATGATATACTCAGGTTATAGCCAAAACCTAACCGTTTCAGCTCAATGGAGCTATTTTGAAGGCCCCTTTTCTACATGCGGTCGGACTTAAGCTCCCTAACATTGGATCTAGGTCAGGCTAAGTTTTCGGTTCGATCGGATTTAGGGATCGATCGCGTCGGACCCGTTTTAATTCAACAGTCACCGGCACTCGATCAGGGTCACAAGTACTCTGACACGTGTTGGAAATTTCCCCTGATCCGAGGGTGTAATTAGGTCAGATTCCGATGGTCATAATCCTTAGATTCAGCCTGTAAGCGAACCGACTCAATTCACTTAAGTTTCAGTTCGTTTTTTTAAAGATATTTGTGTTTCTCACACACTTTGCTCCGGACTCAAGTTGTGCGGTTCGGGATACTATTTGGAGTTGATTTCCGGGATGGTAGTCAAGCCCAATAAGGTGGTCATATTTGTATAGTTTCGCAGTAATCAGACTTTCGACGCGCGGTCTAGGTCCGATATAAAGTTTCAACGTGCTCCCGAGAGCAACTGGGTTTCGAGATGGATCCTAAGTTTTTAGGTAATATAGCGTTAATGGTTCTACTCATTTTGGGTCTTATAGATCATATTTAAAGTAGTTCAAGCTAATTATACTGATTATTCAGTTTAGTACTTAACTAAATTATGCCCTTATTACGACAGAATAAGATCCTAGGGCAGTTCTACGCCCTCTTCTGGCACTTTCAGTTAGTATATTATTTTAATTAATTTTCTAGTAGTTTGTCATCAAGTCTACTTTATCTCTACTAAATTTTATTATATTTCGTGTTGTAGAAAAATTCTAAAATTTTTAGAAGCAGCAGTTATCCAAACTAATGATTTTCAAGCAGTTGTCACAACGACCTATATTTAACTATATTCAAATTTTATTATATTTTTTACTTATTTTTTATATAAAACTAGGCTTATCAAGCTTCAATCTAGCTTTTTAATCACCTAAATTGGAGTTATAACGAGGGAGATGTAACTTTTTGAAGTCGGACAAAAAATTTACAAAATAAGGTGGTGAAAGGTGAGATTTTGAAGGAAATGGGTTGAAAGGGGATTTGAGGCTTTAGGATTGTAACGTCTCAAAAAATTCCGTACAAAGACCCGAGTACCACCTCAGGCAGAAATCACTCAGGATCAAATCATTTAGAAATTATACAAAGTTAACTAAGTGCTAAACTAGATTAGACATAAAATCCGCTTGAATCACTTTAAATACGATCTGCAAGACCCAAAACTTGTAGAATCATTGATGCTAGGTTATCCTAAAATCTAAGATCAATCTCATTACCTGGCTACTCTCGGGAGCATTACAAAACTTCGTATTAGATCTGGACCGCACATCAAAAGTTCGAATAATACGAGATTATAGAATCAGGACCACCTTACTGGGCTTGACAACCATCTCGAAAGTCGAAACCAGATTGTATTCCGGGGCTATTCGCTTGAGCCCGAAGCAATAAGTGTGAGAAAACCTGGTTTTCTTTAGAAATTTAACTAAATTTAAGTAATTTGAAACTTGATGTTTGCGGGCCAAATATAAGCAATCAGACCGTTAGAATCTGACCCAAATACACCCTCGAATCAGGAAACATTTCTCACACAGGTCAGTGTACTTGTGACCCTGATCGAGTTTCTGTGACCGTTGAACTGAAACTGGTCCGCCACGTGTGATATGGAAACCTGATTAGAATGAAACCTTAACTCGACCTAGATCCATAGTCAATGAGCTTAAATCCGACATTTGGCTCAAGGGGGGGCTCCGGAAGTGCTCCATTGAGCTAGAACAGGTCCGCTTTCGACATAACCTAAGTATACCTTGACCCTGGGTCTATTTTGGTTATGTTTTAGCCTATATAAGGACCTTAAACTCTCTCTTATTCAGCCTATACGAATTTGAAGAATCCCTGGGAGAGAAAAGGGAGAGAAAGTGTGAGAGAAGTGGGAGGATTTCCCTGATACTCTATCCTGCCACTATACAAGCTTAACCACCTCTTTCTAATCGCTTTCCCGGCGATTTTAGCTTCATTTATAGGTAAGAAACCCTAACCCTACTCTGATATAGGGTTATGATCATTGCAAATGATGAAATAACTAATCTATTTCATTCTATAGGTTGCTAAATTGTCGTACACGAAGGCTTAGCAAATATATCGAGTTCATTATGCTTCTACAGCGTAAGGTGCGGACTTTAGACGTATAGGTTACGGTTTTCAAAGCTTTCAATGTCAGATAATGATAGATTCATGATTTAGATGCGATTTCACATGTACAATGCGACGTTCGTTTTGCATTTCAGTTACATATGCGAATTATGGCGTATAGTGTATTCTGTATATTTGTAGAAAATACCGTATACGTATAAATTGTGAAAGTATACTTGCCATGATAAATTACTGTATGTACATATTATATATAAGTGTAATACTTGTTCGGCAAAAGAATTCGCCCTAATACATGTTTTTGCTAATATACGTTATGTAGGTTAATAAGTGTATTCCAAGTGTTTGTGAAAATGCTTGTAAGAGTAAGTACGTAGATGATTGGGCTTTAGGTAGGTGTTGAGATAGGATTCTCAACTAACTTAGAGATGTATATGATTTCCTCCATGTTGGTTGTTTAATTTAACCGCTTACTTATGAAATATATGTGTTGTATTTCCTGTTTATATTGTGCTTTATAACATGCTTTATGACATGCTTGTTAACATGCCTGAATTACATTGTTTATTTTGCTTTACTCTACATGCTTCTGGTTAAGGATTGATTGTGATTGGGACTATGATTATAATCCAGACAATCGATAACAGACTTGAGTTCATGGTTGAGATTCATTCGCCACATAGGATGTGTTTGACGAACCCGGGTCATACTTCGGTTGGCGACAGTGGTTAAGCCACGCGAAGTGTTTATGCACTTTATGTCGTTCAGCTGGTTGTGCGCTCGTGCTAGTCGAGCTCGTCAAGTAACCCAATTTGTCTAATGTATGTTCACCATGTTTGGACGCTACTACTTGAACCTAGGGTACCAAACTTACCAGTGTAACCCCGTTAACCTTGGTACCTTGATCCGCTAAGACTCATGAGCCGGACATGATGGTATAAGACACCATGGTCGAGCTGTCAGCCTACGCTGGGGCCACGAGCCTCCTCGTAGTGACCAGTGAGCAACCCAGACTCGTGAGCCAAATACGGTGGTATGAGACATTGTATTCGAGCTGTCGGCCTACGCTGATTAGTGACGAGCCTTTTGTAGTGACCTCGAGCATACCCTAAATCTACGAAGAGACGACGAGCCTTCCCGTAGTAACAGAGTATAAACTAGGCATGTATTGATAAGGTGATGGGGGAGCGGTGCAACGAGTGCGTGTAACAGCCCTGGCAGCCCTTTACGGTGACCTAGAACCGCATCATCGTATGAGATTATCTAGGACTGACGACCCTAGAATGAATCATTGTTCGGAAATGATATAAGGAAGGTACCTTAGTTTCTCAATACTGCTGTATGAAAATGACTAATAACAACTTAGTAATCATGTTCATACCGCACTGCATGTGCCTGGAAGATGTGGAGCACTGATGGATGAAAGCATGCCACGAACGTAAGATGGTGTCGCACGAGGGAGTATGTTGGCGAGAGCATGCATCATTATCACATCTCATCCTTGCATTAATTATAATACTTAGGAATGTTGATTGTATTGCTTTATCATTACTGCTTGACCGAATTGATAACATGTTAACCTGTACTTTATTGTTCCACTGAGTTAGCTACTCACTCCCATGTTACGGGACGGTGTTCTGGACATCCATCAGACCCTGTCTTAGATGCAGGTATTGACGAGACGCAGGAGGCTAAGCCTGATTACTATGATGATCAGGAGGAGTTCTCCTACATGCAGTTTTCTGGAGGATACAATTAGGCCATTCAGATGACGGCGCTACAGGGTGTACTGTTATAGTTGTACCATTTTTTTAGCATTTTGGATTTTTGAAACAAATATATGTATATGGTGACTCAGTAAGGTGTTCATACTCTAGAGACTGATTGTGACGTTTTTTGGCTTTATATACATGTAGATACATCTTTCTGTCTTCCGTTTGTGTTTTATAACTTGACCTGGAGTATGAATTACTGCTTTGGTATAATCCCACTCATGATTATTGCACTAACACAGAGAACATTCAATCATCATTCTCTATGTTGCACAAGTGATGTTTTGGAACTCGAGAGTTGAGTTGCTACTCGACCCTCGAATTTCAGGGTGTTACAAGGATTGAGTTCTGAGAAGTCAATTAAGGTATCATGATTGACTCATTGCCTAAGGATGTCTATCTCCAAATTGACAAAAAATCCAAAGTGTTACAGTAATGGATTAGGGTGAATACCCAATCACACATGATATTAACAAAAATTCCCTTAAAATCTTGAATAGATTTGGGTAGAGGCTAGCCTAAAGGCCTCTTATATGCCGCCTATCCTTCCTAGGTCTAGTATTTCTACCAGTATAAAGTGGGCAGAGCCTGAAAGCTATTGGCCAACTCAGCCTACTAGCAGATTTATTTTTAATGACGAGCATTCAATCCCTCACCATTATTGTAATGTGGCTTAATTAACTTTTGGATCAGACAATACAACTGAATGATAAAATGGATGCCACATGAAGGCAATGGTGGGCCACATTAGAGCTTATGGTTTCCAAGGTTCGAATGTTAGAAATTGTTGTTTGGATACACCAAAAAATATAAAAAATAAATTTACGAAAAATTATTTCACTATGCTGAATCATGTATAAAATACGCTGTCATTAAAGCGTGATTCGCTCCCTTATCAACTGCTGATAGGTTACAAGCGAATTGCTTCCAGGATAAGACAAGGTTTATCTAGATCTAGCGTGCAACAATCACGATGGGTCCACTATGGAACAATTTTGACGCAGCAGATATATTCTGGCAGACTTAGACATTAGAGATGTTCACAGTATTCTATAATGGAGATTTTGATTTTATCTGATTTGATGGGAGGGATGGTGTGTTGAGATGATGAAATCGGACTGGAATGGTCCAGTTTATATAGGCATCAGGTATAGCACCGTTGCTGTGTGGTATTCAATGGTCAAGAACGTTTGAAAACATTTTTGGCCGTTGTTAATTAATCCCAGACATTTCTGGTCATCAGATTAGAAGATCTGACCGTTGGATCATCCTGGCCCGTCCGTTTTCGGACCGTTGTGGCTTTCAAGTTGACTATTCATTTTTAGAAACGGCTGGA
Source organism: Magnolia changhungtana (assembly GCA_030180095.1). Taxonomy (NCBI): domain Eukaryota; kingdom Viridiplantae; phylum Streptophyta; class Magnoliopsida; order Magnoliales; family Magnoliaceae; genus Magnolia; species Magnolia changhungtana. The sequence continues at coordinate 622,633 of JASAUF010000319.1, forward strand.
CATTTTGGATTTAAGATCCGACCGTTCTCAGTCAGCTATAAAACCCAGGCTTATTTCAAATTTTCAGATCCACTGCCCTGAGGCTCTGACCAGACCTATCGCACTGAGGTTGCACCAGTTCGCGTAAGGTCGGGAGGGAGCGACCACTCTGCAACACGATGTGTGCAAAGTGAGCCATCTAGCACCATTACAACCATTGCCTCACTTGCCACGCTTCGCCCACGCCCGTGTGCCGTGCAGCGTAGCGCTGCAGCGCTTTGCATGTGTTCCAAAGGCGTAATCTAACTATTACCTCCTCCAAAAACTCCAAGTAAGAATACTATTCATAAGTTCTCATATAAACCACACAACTTTTCTTTACATTTCCGATGTGGGACAAAGCACACACACCGCACTTTTTAATTCACAAATTTCAAAAGGCGTTTTGGCGAGAAATTCTCGAAATTTTGAAAATTTTTTTTTTAAATATTATTTAAAACCATTGATTTTCAACATCGAAATTAGTGACCTTTAAATGCATGTGACCATTTCTTGAATCAATGACGGTTGGTTCCACAATTTAGTTTGCTTGTATGTGGCCCTGAATTGCCGATCTAAATCTCATATGTACCACATCTCAAGAAACCGTGGTGATTGAATAGTCACCATTAAAAATTTATAAGGGGCTATAAAAGTTTTAAATGAACCTGATAATGTCAAACACAAAGCATATATGTCAGACCTAGAGTTGGGCAGAATCTGACCCGATTCGGCGAATCCGACCCACTTTGGTGGATCCGACCCGATCCGAACCGAACTGAAGGCCTGGATCGGTGCGAATCGAGTAGGACAACTCAGATTCGATCATACATCAAATCGAGTTCGGATCGTGGTCAATCCAGACCGATCCGATCCGAAATTTGAACGAACTCTAACCCCTCTTTCTCTACCCGAAAGAGGCGCCGCACCCACCCATCTCTCTCCCTCTTTCTCTCCCGATTTCCCTCCTCTCCTTCCTTCTCTCCTCCTTTATCTCCCTCTTTCTCTCTCCGATTTCCCTCATCTCCTTCCTTCTCTCCTCCATTTTCTCATTCTTTCTCTCCTGGTTTTCCACATCTCCTTCCTTCTCTCCTCCTTTCTCTCCCTCTCTCTTTCTAGACTCAACTCGATCCAACTCGATTTGGTTTCCTAGACCGAGTTGGACTCGGTTCGAGTCAGGCCGACAATGATTCAAATCGGATCGAATCAACGCTGTTGGACTCGGTCTGGATCGGTTCGAGTTCGGGTCAAGTTCTTGAAAAATCTGATCAAGCTAAGTTGGACCCAATCTAGTTCGACTTGACTCAATGCCCACCTCTAGTCAGACCCACCAAACTGGCTAAAATGTGGAACATTCTATTGCTTTCCGATTTTTAAATATATTGAACAATCTTAACGGTTCTTAACAGATTAATGTCCAGATATACAGCCTAATGAAATAAACTTAACTCGAGTAGTTTATAAGTGCCTGTGTATCATCCACCACACTCTGCGAAAGTATCAAAGTTATTCTTCTATTTAATTTAAGTAATAAAGTATACGTAAAGCTTACAATTTTTCTGAGCGCTTCCGTATGAAGCGTAATCTGCCAAAGTATCAAACGGCTCCTTCTTCGTAACGGGATTTCACTGCTCATTGGAACTCTAACCCTTGACGTGGACCCAGCAGGGAAAGAGTAATGACCGAGCTCTCTTACATAAATGAGAACGGATTGCCTGTGACTCAGGCCAGGGCTGCCTCTGTCCACAAAGATATTTGTAACAAATTCAATTTGTCTATCTATTTTTAAAGACTGAAGGATATATTTCAAATATCGGGCAGATTTGAAAACTCAGGTGAGCCACACCATTAAAACAGTCGAAATAACAACGTCGGCTGTTTAAACTATTCAAGAGCTGATCATGATGTTTAAATGCTATCCAAAGTGGTAGTAGAATTATTACCACTCATATAAACAGTAGGAATAAATATCATCTCAATACAAAACTTCTTGTCACCACCGGATGTTCAGTCGGAAGAGGATTGGCTGGTGTACCATACATCACCGGCATGACTGGTGTGGTACGTGTGCCGCGAGGTCCAACTTGCACAAACGGTTCAAAGGAGATTAAAGTTACATGAGACTCACAATGATGTATTTATTATATTCCGTATCATTTTAAAGCATGAGTAGAAAAATGAACCATATCCAAAAAAATGAACCATACCCAAAGCTTAAGTAGACCACACTACAACTAGTAGCGGAGATTGTCATTCGCACGGCTAGAACATTGATATGACCCACCACAATGTTTATTTTCCATCTAATTTATTTATAAGGTGACAAAGGCATGGATGAAGAGGTAAAACGAATATCATATTAACTTCTGTGACCCTAAAGGGTTTCAATGGTAGGCATTTAATCCTCCACTGCCTTTTATAGTGTGGTCCATTTTATTTATGGATCCGTCTTATTTTTCGGCTCAAGCCTTATGAGGAGATCGCCAAATGAATGGACGGTCTGGATATAACACATACCTCGTGATGGAAGCCACATAACTTGGTGACGTTGACACATTGCTAGATCGGAGGTGTGTGGTACACCAGCCAATCCGCTTCCTCTTCAATCCCATTGTTTCGTGTGATATGGACCACATAAGGTTCGGATCTGCCTGATTTTGAGCATCTAGTACTACTGAGGTCTTGCAAAACAGATGGACGGAGTGGATTTGTCACGGACATCTCTATGGACCCCACACAGCTCCGGGCTATCTCTGTGCCGGGGCATAGGCATTCCTCTCCCGGATTTAATAAATCCCCTTCGGCTGCGGCATTTTCTGTGAAGAAGAAAAACTCAGCAGCAGAACGGAAAAAAGGAAAGGGAAGAAAAGGTGCGATTTTCTATATTCTCTTTCAAGGTTAGGGTTTTGATTTTCCACATATTCGCATTCGATTAGCAGGCGGACTATTTTTTTTTTTTTTTTGGAAAAACTCGATCCTACCTCTTGTATGATATCTATTTTGCATCAGAATCCGCGATTTTTGATATGGCAAAAATCTAGGGCTTTGGTTTTTGTTTTCTTTCTGCATTTGATTTGCCATCAGGCTTTGAGTTTTCTCCTTTTTTTAGAAGATTTCTACTGGACAGCTCGGAGAATATAGATTTTCATCGGACTCTTGCTTTATGGTTGCGTAGTTCCTATTGCGGATGTCTCTCGTCGATCTAGGTAGCTGTTTGGTGCAGATTCTATGTGTTAGAGACTGTTTTCTGCTTGATTTAAGCAAAATTAGGGTTTTGGGATCTCAATAGAGAGGAAAAAGGGGGGTTGGAGCTATTATGTGATGATTAGACGGCATAATGGCTCTTCTGAAAGGTGGGGTCCACCTCTCTTGGTGATCTTAGCAATTGTTAGATTTAGGTTTGCTAAGAACAGGAAGTAGCAGGCAAAGGGTTTACCTCACACCTAGCTAGATTGCTAAAAAGTGGTTGCTGGAATCAGGGGCGGCTCAACATTTTTGGGGGCCCTAGGCAAGTCATAAAAATGAGGCCTTTTAGTTTAAAAAATAAAAAATTAATAAATTCAAAATTAAACTATAAAAATTAATAAACTTTTGTATTCAAGTTTATCTAGTAAATCAGTTTTGATAGATAAAATTACCAAACCGTTCGTAAGGTGAATCCTAGATGGATGAAAGGAAAACATAAATGTTAGCTGATCCAAAATTTCTGCAGTCTGTAGAAAAGTTTTTAATGGTGAGCATTCAATATCCACTTTTTTCTGTGTTGTGGTCCACTTGAGCTTTGATTCTGCTTCATGTTTTTTCTAATATTCTAAATGGGATGAAGAAACGGATCAACGGAATAGATATAACACATATAATAATGTGGACCCCACAGAGCTCATGGTTACAGGAATCCCTAAAGTGGTCTGCATGCAATCCGCGTCTATTGTGAGAATAATAAATTTAGAATTGTATAGTACTCTGGCAGTGTTATAGTTAATAATAGGCATTCCTAGATTGTTAATATAGCATATTTTGACTCCATCCAAACCGTCTAAATTAGGTGATCCGTTCTGGATAGCCTAAATTACAAAAAATCCATGATTTAACTATTCTATCTTCCAATTAGTGGAAATTTGTATGTTGAATTCAAATAATTTGTTTAGTGTACAAGAATCAACCAGTTAGGAGATCCATTCATTGTGTGTTTTTGTTTTTGTTTTTCATGAACCATCTAAACTAGGACCCACTTTTATATCTGTTTAATTTAATTTAAAAATATTCAAAGGTTGCAATTTCTCAGTGCATGTGTATAGATTACCAAACATTGTTAGAGTATTAAAAGCCTGTTCCTATGATATGGGGCCTTCATAATTAGGGGGCCTCAGGCGATTGCCTCACCTGCCTACCCCTTAGAGCCGCCCCTAGCTGGAATCAAACTTATCTCTGATCAGGGGCGACTCTAAGGGGTAGGCAGGTGAGGCAATCGCCTAAGGCCCCCTATTTATGAAGGCCCTATATCATAGGAACAGGCTTTTAATACTCTGACAGCGTCTAGTAATCTATACACATGTTCTTAGAAATTGCAACCTTTGAATATTTTTAAATTAAATTAAAAAGATATAAAAGTGGGTCTCGGTTTAGATGGTTCATGAAAACCAAAAACAAAAACACACAATGGCTGGATCTCCTAATTGGTTGATTCTTGTACACTAAACAAATTATTTGAATTCAACATACAAATTCCCACTAATTGGAAGATAGAATAGTAAAATCAATGGATTTTTTGTAATTTAGCCTATTTAGAATGGATCACCTAATTTAGACGGTTTGGATGGAGTCAAAATATGCTATATTAACAATCTAGGAATGCCTATTTATTAACCATAACACTGCTAGAGTACTATACAATTTAGAATGGACCACTTTAGGGATTCTTGTAGCCCTGAGCTTTGTGGGGTCCACATTATTGTATGTGTTATATCTACTCCGTTGATCCGTTTCTTCATCCCATTTTAGATTATTAGAAAAAACATGAAGCAGAACCAAAGCTCAAGTGGACTACAACACATATATTGAATGCTCACCATTACAAACTTTTCTACAGGCGGCAGGAATTTTGGAGAAGCTGATATTTATGTTTTCATTTCATCCATCTAGGATTCACCTTATGAACGATTTAGTAATTTTATCTATCGAAACTGATTTATAGGATAAGCTTGAATACAAAAGTTTATTAATTTTTATGGTTTAATTTTGAATTTATTAATTTTTTATTTTTTAAACTAAAAAGCCTCATTTTATGACTTGCCTAAGGCCCCCAGAAATGTTGAGCCGCCCCTGTCTCTGATCGAACGGCTGAGGTGCACATATGTATAGTACTGAAGAAGATGGAACTCACAACATTCGTCGAACAAGGGCCAAACACAACCGGGTTGCTATCTCCCTCCCCTAAAGATAGTGACTTAGGTTCGTGTATGGCCCGGAAATGGATCTCCTTGGATGATTATAATTGCGTGATCAATGGATTTTGGCTGTTGCCTGCATATTATTGCCTATATTGTTCTAAGAAAATCTTTCAACCAAAGGAAAGGCATAATTTTCACGTGTTCATTGTTTTTCCTTGAAAGATGATGAACTACACAAGACAAAAGAAAAAAACGAAAAACAAAAAAAGAGAAACCAAAGAAGCGGAAAATAAAAGAATATACAAAACCCCCACCCAAACAGAACAAACATCAACGCTCCCACTCAGACCAGATGGAAAACACCAAACAGACCACCTCCTTTGAAGAACAAGTGCCCATTGTCATGATCTATTTTACAAGTTTGCAATTACATGTGGGCAATTTTGGGACACGAACAAAATGAAAGTGGGTTTGACATTTTATGGGAGAATGGTTGTCGCATTATCATGCATACATGTTGTATTGGATCATTCCTCTCGTGTAAATATCTTTAAAAGACTAGGTTGATACCTTTAGGCCTGTTGGTGATTGGGCCGCGGAATCAAACAGAGATGGATCTAGGATAGCGATCCAAGAGTATCAAGCAAATACAAGAGAACACAAAGATTTAACGTGGAAAACCCTTTTGGGAAAAAACCACGACACAAAACGACAAATCTTCACTATGAAAGTAAAAATTACAAAGAGAAAAGACTTACCCGATTTGAACAACCTCGGATCTCACCCTTGCTACACCCTTTGCAAACCTAGAACCCCTTTTAGAAACCCTTGGAATACTCTTAAAAGCCTTAGAATCACTTTAGAAAGGCCTTAGGGACTCTTATTTATGGTTTAGGAAGCTCTACTTTCGCACCGTCTTGGAATAGTTCGGAAACCGCCTCAAATTTATGCAGTTCGCGTGCAATCTGCGTAACCTTCGACTCTGGTCGAAGCAGGGCTTGGGCTAGTCGAAGGGCACCTTCTACTGGTCAAAGATATCGGAAATTCCGAAATACATTGTTGCTGGACTTTGAGCCGAACTTTCTCAGGGCTATTCGAACTTTTTCAGATTTAAGACATCCGTTAATCAACAATCTCTACCATGTCTTCAATCTTCAAACATGTAGCTTCTTGACTTCTTCTTTGATCTCTGCATCACATCATAGCTTCAATCAATGCTTTTCGCGCACACTCCGTCCTTCTATTATGTCATATACAAGCTCAGAGAAGTTGCCCAAAACTTGAACTTCTCTGTAGGAACGACCTTGGTGAGCATACCTGCCGGATTTACGCTAGTGTGTGGATTGTCATCCATGTGAGAGTTATTTATTTTTTAAATTCAGCCATATGAGTTATTTGTTTAAGGTTTTAAGTTTATTTTTTATTTTTTTAAATTTATGGAAATTTTTTTCAGAAAATTTTTCAACATTTTCAAAATAATATATTTATATACAAGAATGTGAACATGATATTATGCGAATTCCAAAGGCAAAGTTAATACTTATTCTAGGTTGATAGTAATTAGAATTCTGATAACTGAAAATTATAAACTCGAGTTCGATTTTCTAATAATTAGTTTAGAATGAATTGTAATTCGATTTTCTAATCATTAGTTTAGAATGAATTGTCATATACAAGCTCAGAGAAGTTGCCCAAAACTTGAACTTCTCTGTAGGAACGACCTTGGTGAGCATACCTGCCGGATTTACGCTAGTGTGTGGATTGTCATCCATGTGAGAGTTATTTATTTTTTAAATTCAGCCATGTGAGTTATTTGTTTAAGGTTTAAGTTTATTTTTTATTTTTTTAAATTTATGGAAATTTTTTTCAGAAAAATTTTCAACATTTTCAAAATAATATATTTATATACAAGAATGTGAACATGATATTATGCGAATTCCAAAGGCAAAGTTAATACTTATTCTAGGTTGATAGTAATTAGAATTCTGATAACTGAAAATTATAAACTCGAGTTCGATTTTCTAATCATTAGTTTAGAATGAATTGTAATTTGATGTACTGAATTCACAATACACCCTAGCTAACTAAGTGAGGAATATGATATGTGGACTATAATAACAAATTTTGATTCAAACAAGGTTGAATGATCTATTACCATTGACATATGCTTAAACAGAGAATATTGAAAGAAAAAGTGATAAAAAAAAGAAAAAAATTGCCATTAAAGAGCATGAATGTAATGACCATAACAATCGTGTCAGTAATCCGGAGTAAGGATACCTAAGTGTCCATTGCTGTTACCGTTACAATTACGATACCTTAGGTTATGAAGCAAACCTGGTTGGAATCTTCATCTAAGGGTGGTCTATAATAATGAGGATATGATGATAAAAGAAGAAAAAGCATGATGAAAATGAGATAACTAGAGATTTCATTTTCTTGGGATGATTGAAAGGAGTTAGAATAGGGAATATGCATATTTCTAAAAGTTACACTAGTGTCACTGAGCACTTAAGTATATTGGATCATAACTATTCTAAAATTTGATTAGATCTCCGCACTTATCTAAGGGTGGTTTATAATAATGAGGATATGATGATAAAAGAAGAAAAAGCATGATGAAAATGAGATAACTAGAGATTTCATATTCTTGGGATGATTGAAAGGAGTTAGAATAGGGAACATGCATATTTCTAAAAGTTAGACTAGTGTCACTGAGCACTTAAGTATATTGGATCATAAATATTCTAAAATTTGATTAGATCTCTGCACTCAAGGATGTAATGAATTAGGAAATTGAGGTTCTAACTAATTTTCAGACTTACGATAAGTGTTGCTTTGTTTTGGAATTCATATGATGAACGGAGGCATAATCGTATAAATTTTTGAGTGTTGAACTATTTTTCATGTTTTTAATGTTTGTGGGTAACATTTCTGGAAACCCTCACGAGACTATAACTCGTCCATTAGGGAAACCTAGGGGTTTAAAGGCGTGTTACATATGCTAAATGCAATCGAGATTACCTGCGAAAATGGTGTAGTTTTAATTTTTCTAGGATTAGTTTTTATTTTTATTTTTCTTCACTTATTTTGCTCGGGACTAGCAAAATGCTAGTTGAGGGGTGTGTTGAGTATCAAATATTGCATATTTTTTCCCATTTTTATCTTGGTTTTATAAACATGATAATGCTTAATGGTATATTTTATACATGTTTGTGTTGCAAGGTGAACTTGAGAGCTTAGGGTAAAAATAATGTTAAAAACATGAATTTGATGCTCAAGAATTACCAAGTAAAAGAGTGGACATTTGGAGACCAATATTGAAGATCTTAAGACCCCAAAAGTCAAGAAAACCAAGTGGAAAAGAAAGGAAGTGTAAAAATTAGTGCAGGAATTTGCAAGATCTGAGCTTAGATTCATCGAAACAGTTTCGATGACATCGAAGCCAGTCTTCGATGACATCGAAACAGTTTAGATGACATCGAAGAATTATAGAAAAATCAAGTTTAGTTGCTGGACAAATTGGATGCAATCTTAGATTCATCGAAACAGTTTCGATGTTATCGATGCCAGTCTTAGATGACATTGAAGGCTGTTCGATTTCATCGAAGGAATTACGCGGAGCTTACCTGGAGTGAGCAGTTTTGAATTAATTTTCGATTTTTTTAAAACCAGTTTGAAAAAGGGAGTTCCCCACTTATAAATAGAGCTTCCAAGGGCACTCATAAGGATCATTCAAGGCATTCCAAAGAAAGATCTAGGGTTTTTAGAGAGTTTTATCTAGGGTTTTTAGAAAGTTTCATAGTTTTTCTTTACAAGCTTTTTATTCTTTATTGTTGTTTTTTATTTTTGTAATTTAATTGTGTTTTTCTAAGTTCCCTGTAGCCCAAGCTAGAAGGGAAGCACATTGGTTTGATGTTTTTATAGTTATGATGATTGATTGTTTTAATGATGATAAAAATGGTGTATGCATGTTATCAATTGTTTAGGTTTAGTTTTTGATCCTAATGTGAGATTCACATGTTTCCATCATTTGATATCCACATTGATGGATAGGCTTTTCCTGAATCAATTAGATTTCCTAGATAGGAGAGGTTCTCAACCTGCTACATTTCTTTAATATTCATCGTCTTATGGATATGAATTCTTAAAATCACTGGCGCTTGAGAATATATATCAATAGTGCAAATCCATGATTATCTAATCTTTTATATCCTTTATTAAAATGTTTAAACTATTTTATTTTCCGATTAGACCAACCATAGTGCTCGGATCCTGGTTGTGTTATCCAAGTCATCATGATTTTGGAACATTAACCTATGTGTGGAACTTTGAAGCTTGGGTGTTGTTTTAATTCAGTTGAATTACATCCATTCAAAACTCCTAAAATCAAATCATCAGTTTAATTTTTATTACTTAGTTTGTTTTGCATTTGATTTTCTCCTTTTTGCATCAGCTTGGATAAGTTCTTTTCTAAGGTAAGTTCTCTTCTAAACCCTCCAAAATTTCTATAGATTTTCTGTTTTTATTTGAAAGTAAATTTAGTTGTCTTTCAAGTACTAACTGTGACATAAGGTTGCCCTGCTTGAGATTTTATCACCCAAGTGCTATAGTTGTCCCACAGTTGCTGTTTGATCACAAAGATCATCTGCTGAATCTATTTTTTAGATTAGCATAGTTTATTTTCTGCATTAGTTTTATATTCTTTTTATTTATTTTGCTTTGTGGATTGAATCCTCATGGTCGGCTATGCCGCTTGGGTTGTTGGTTAAGTTTTTTTTTTTTATTATTATTTTAAGTATCATACTTGCTATTTGAATTAGTGGTATTTGTTGTCTGGTGTGAATGGTTTGTCCCGTTGGAGTAGGGATCAAAACAATCGACTCTCCTCTGAAGGCGGACTAGTTCCAGGCCTTGATCATTCAGTTAGGAGAGACACTCAACATCACTTGGATTTCATGGCAGTCCCAGTTGATAATCAAAATCCAAATTTGCCGGGTCCAACTATAAATCAAAACAGAGAAAATCAACGTAATCCTCCTCTCGAGTATGAGAATGAAGTTCATAGGAATGTGTTAAACCAACCACAGACTTTACGTGAATGTCTACATCCTGAGAGATCAACTTTATCATCTTGTATAGTGTTCCATGCTCGCACAGGGAACATTGATTTTGAACCAGGTGTAATTCAATTGATCCCTTAATTTCATGGCTTGGATTATGAAAGCCCCTATTTGCACCTCAAGGACTTTGAGGAAGTAATTGTAATATTATAAGTAAACAATGACAATAGGGATGTTACAATCATTCTTGAGGTGTAGATAGAGGCTTTCAGAATCCAAGCCATGAAATTTAGGTATCAATTGAATCACACTTGGTTTAAAATCAATGTTCCCTGTGTGAGCAGGAAACACTACGCAAGATGGTAAAGTTGTTATCTTTGGGTGTAGACGCTCACGTAAAGTCCGTGGTTGGTTTAACACATTCTTATGAACTTTATTATCATCCTCAAGAGGATTACGTTGATTTTCTCTGTTTTGATTTATAGTTGGATCTGACGGATTTGGATTTGGATTATCAACTGGGTCTACTATGGAATCCAATTGATGTTGAGTATCTCTCCTAAGTGAATGATCAAGGCCTGAAACTAATCCGCCTTTGGAGGAGAGTCGATTGTTTTGATTCCTACTCCAACGGGACATAAATCATCGACACCACACAATAAATATCACTAATTCAAATAGCAAGTATGATACTTAAAATAAAAACAAAAACTTAACCAACAACCCAGGCGACAGAGCCGACCATGAGAGTTCAATTCACAAAGCAAAATAAATCAACAACCCAGGCGGTAGAGCCGATCATGAGGGTTCAATCCACAAAGCAAAATAAATAAAAAGAAAATAAAACTAATGCAGAAAATAAACTATGTTAATCTAAAAAATAGATGTAGTGGATGATCTTTGTGATCAAACAACAACTGTAGGATAACCATAGCATTGGGTGATAAAATCCCAAGTAGGACAACCTTCTGTCACGGTTAGTGCTTGAAAGACCCAATTGAATTTATTTTCAAAGAAAAACAGAAAATCTACAGAAATTTTGGAGGGTTTAGAAGAGAACTTACCTTAGAAAAGAACTTACCCAAGCTGATGCGAGAAGGAGAAAATCAAATGCAAAACAAACTAAGTAATAAAAACTAAACTGATGATTTGATTTTGAGAGTTTTGAATGGATGTGATTCAACTGAATTAAAACAACACCCAAGCTTTAAAGTTTCACACATAGGTTAATGTTCCAAAATTGTGATGACTTGGATAACACAACTAGGATCCGAGCATTATGGTTGGCCTAATCAGAAAATAAAACAGTTTAAACATTTTAATAAAGGATATAAAAGATTAGAGAATCACGGACAACCTTCTGTCACGGTTAGTGCTTGAAAGACCCAACTGAATTTATTTTTAAAGAAAAACAGAAAATCTACAGAAAATTTGGAGGGTTTAGAAGAGAACTTACCTTAGAAAAGAACTTACCCAAGCTGATGTGAGAAGGAGAAAATCAAATGCAAAACAAACTAAGTAATAAAAACTAAACTGATGATTTGATTTTGAGAGTTTTGAATGGATGTAATTCAACTGAATTAAAACAACACCCAAACTTTAAAGTTTCACACATAGGTTAATGTTCCAAAATTGTGATGACTTGGATAACTCAACTAAGATCCGAGCATTATGGTCGGCTTAATCTTAAAATAAAACAGTTTAAACATTTTAATAAAGGATATAAAAGATTAGAGAATCATGGATTTGCACCATTGATATATATTCTCAAGCACTAGTGATTTTAAGAATTCATATCCATAAGATGATGAATATCAAATAAATGTAGCAGGTTGAGAGCCTCTTTTATCTAAGAAATCTAATTGATACAGGATAAGTCTATCCATCAATGTGGATCTTATATGATGGAAACATGTGGATCTCACATTAACATAAAAAACGAAATATAAACAATTGATAATATGCATATCCCCTTTTTTTATCATTAAAACAATTAATCATCATCATAACTATGAAAACATTAAACCAATGTGTTTCCCTTCTGGCTTGGGCTAGAGAGAATTTAGAAAAACATAATTAAATTGTAGAAATAAAAAACAACAAGAAAGAATAAAAAATTGTAAAGAAAAATTACGAAACTTTCTAAAAATCCTAGACAAAACTTTCTTAAAACCCTAGATATTTCTTTGAAATGCTTTGAATGAACCTTATGAGTGCCCTGAGAAGCCCTATTTATAGGTGGGGAACTCCCTTTTTCAAACTGGTTTGAAAAAAAATCGGAGACTGCTTTAAAACTGCTCACTCTGCGTAGGCTCTGCGTAAATTCTTCGATGACATCGAACAACCTTCGTTGTCATCTAAGACTGGCTTCGATGGCATTGAAACTGTTTCGATGAATCTAAGACTGCATCCAATTTGTCCAGCAAACAAACTTGATTTTTCTGTAATTCTTCGATGTCATGTAAACTGTTTCGATGTTATCAAAGACTGGCTTCGATGTCATTGAAATTGTTTTGATGAATCTAACTCAGATCCTGCAAATTCCTGCACTAATTTATGCACTTCTTTTTCCACTTGGTTTTCTTGACTTTTGGGGTCTTAAAATCTTCAATCTTGGTCTCTAAATGTCCATTATTTTACTTGGTGATTTTTGAGCATCAAATTCATGCTTTTAACATTGTTTTCACCCTAAGCTCTCAAGTTCACCTTGCAACACAAACATGTGTAAAATATACCATTAAGCATTATCATGTTCATAAAACCAAGATATAAATGGGGAAAAATATGCAATATTTGACACTCAACAATGTTCTCTAGTGTTATGCCTCCTTCCTCAAGCACCTGTCGGATAAAATGGTGATGGACATTAATGTGTTTAGTACGTGAGTGATAAACAGAATTTTTAGCCAAATCAATTCCGTTTTCGCTATCACAATTAACCATTAATGCAGGGGCATTTTCACACCGGGCTTGAGTGGGGTCGCCCATGGAATGAAGGGGCACACTCGAGGTGGGCGGAGCCCACAGGGGAGGTCTCGTGTTCGAGACTCCTTACTAGGGGTGATTAATGCACATTTCACACCGGGCTCGAGTGGGTTAGCCCGTGGGATGTGGGGACACACTCGGGGTGGGTGGCCCGTGTGAAGCGGTACCCATGTGATTTAGGGCCCATGAGGGAGGTTCGGCCGAGGTCCTAACCCATGAGATGTGGGGCCTGGGCTATGAGATATGAATTAATTTGCCATACTCTAACAGTTCGAGCTTTTAGAGCAAGTGGTTAATCTTCCTGCATCACAATTATTCGGCATAGCCTCCTGCTGAATTTTTAACTGATTTATCATGCCTCTTAACTAAATACCTTCTTTAAAAGCTTCTGTCACTGCCATATATTCTGCTTCAGTTGTGGAAAGAGCCACTATGGACTGAAGCTACGTCATCCAACTAATTGCTCCACCCGTTAGTACAAATGAGTAACCTGAAGTCGACTTTCTGGAATCCACACTGCCTGCGTAGTCTGAATCCATATAGCTTACCAATTTTGTCCGTCTTCCCAAAAGTTAAGACGTAGTCTTTGGTACCTCGAATGTATCGAAGTAGCTATTTCACCGCTTCCCAATGTTGTTTGTCGAGGTTTGACATGTATCTGCTCATAACATTGACTGTCGGTGAAATATCTAATCTCGTACAGACCATGACATACATTAAACTACCAACCACATTCGAATAAGGCACATGAGACATAACCTGCTTTTCCTCAATTGGTTTAGGACATTGTTCTAAGGAAAGCTTGAAGTGAGCTGCGTGGGGAACGCTCACCGGCATTGCCTGGTCCATTCCATACTTGATCAATACCTTTTCAAGGTATTCTGCCTATGATAACCAAAGCTTGCTCTTCTTTCTGTATTTATGAATATCTATGCTGAGAACCCTCTCTGTAGCCCTCAGATCTTTCATCTCGAATGTCCCTGATAACTGAGTCTTCAGTATGTTGATTTCAAACATCATGACAGGCGATCGACATATCATCAACATACAATACTAGGATGATGAATTTGCCATAACTCAGTGTCTTGTAATAAACACATTGATCGTATTTATGAGTAAATTTCTGACTCAAAATGAAAGAATCAAATTTCTTATACCATTGCCTAGGCGACTATTTCAGGCCGTACAACGAACTCATTAACATGTAAACTTTTTTCTGCCCCTTTAACTTCGTAGCCTTCTGGTTGCTTCATGTAGATCTACTTTTCCAACTCCTCGTGCAAGAATGCAGTCTTAACACCCATCTGTTCCAACTTGAGATCGTATTGGGCAACCAGTGCCAATACGAATCTGATGGATACTTGCTTAACCACCGGCGCAAATATCTATGTTAAGTCGATTCTGTCTATTTGAGCATACATACCCCTTTGCTACCAGCCTCGCTTTGTATCTATTCTGTTTCCTTTTGAATAACCACTTGCATCCAATCACTTTTTGGCCCACTGGAAGCTCTATCAGCTCCCATGTGTGGTTTTTGTGCAACGAGTCCATCTCATCTTCCATAGCCGCCTTTCACTTTTCTGCATCAGGCTCATTAAGAGCCTCTTGAATAGTTGACGGGTCCCCCTCATCTGTAATGAGGGCATATGTGATATTAGAGTCGTCCCCGTATCTTGCTGGTAACCTGCAATCACGCGGTGAGTTCTTTCTCATAGTGGCTGCTCCACCTGCTCTTATACCTTTGTCTACGCATCTGTTTCTTCCTAAGTATCATTTGTGTCAATCTGGACGTCTATGATCAACCTTCCTGGTTCCTCTTGCTCCTCATTCTTGCAGAATAGAGTGCTTTTATCGAATCTGATGTCACGGCTAGTGATGACCTTGCGTGTGACCTTGTCGAATAACCTGTAACGTTTCACACCAACACCATAGCCAACAAAAATATACTTCTTGGATCTATGGTCTAGCTTATCTCTCTTAACTGACGATACATGAGAGTGAGCCTCACAACCAAATATGTGCAAATCTGAGTAGTCCATCTTATGACCACTCCATACTTCCTTTGAGATTTTACATTCAATTGCCGTAAACGTAGATCGGTTCACTAAGTAGCAAGCCGTGTTAACGGCCTTAGTGTATAAGTCCTTGCCCAATGCAACATTACTTAACATGCATTGGGCTCTCTCTAAGAGAGTTTGATTCATCCACTCAGCCACACCGTTTTGTTCGGGCGTGTGGCGCATTGTGTCGTGCCTAATGATCCCTTTATCTTTGCGATATTCATTAAAATCATTGGAAGTAAATTCTCCACTATTGTCAGTCCTTTAAACTTTTATTTTTCGCCATGTTTTTCCACCATTGCCTTCCATTGTTTGAATATGTTGAAAACTTCGGATTTACGTTTCATGAAGTAAACCCAAACTTTCCTGGAGTAGTCGTCAATGAATAAAACAAACAATGAGGATCCCTCCACAGAAACTTTTCGCGATGGCCCCCATACGTCAGTGCACATAATCAAGCACTCCCTTACATACATGTTTTTCAGATTTAAAGGATAATCTAGATTGTTTATCATATATACAATGCCCGCCTATATCTAAAGCAGAATTCTTAAATGCTGGAATCAAACGACGATCTTAAATGCTGGAATCAAACAACGATCTGATAGTACCTTCATGCCCCGCTCGCTCATGTGGCCCAGACGAGCATGCCACATAGTGCCTTTGCGCTCTCATAATCACGAGTGCCCCTTTTGAAACTTTAAGGACACTATTAAGACCAGTGAACTTGCACCCTATAGCCTCAAGTGCACCGAGAGAAATCTGACTTTTCTTCATATCAGGAACATGCCTGACATCAGTCAAGGTATGCTCCATCCCATCAAACATTTTGATGCTCACAGTACCAATAGCTACAACATTACATGCATTGTCATTGCTCATAAAGACCTGTCCACCATTGCATTCTTTGTAACTGACGAACCAATTCTGATGAGGAGTTATGTGATATGACACTCCTGTGTCTAGGATCCACTCATCTTTACGATTGTCGTGCAAGTGTCTGATCATGGACACAAACAGAACATCACCTCCATTTGTCTCCTTATCAGATGTAACAATATTGGCCTCCCTGGAAGAAGTCTCTAAGTTTTCTTTTTTTGATTTAGGATTAATACAGTTCTTTTTCATGTGTCCAGTCATCCCACAGTTCCAGCACTTTAGTTTTTCTTTGCCCTTGCCCTTAGATTTGGATATAGGTCTTGAAGATCCTGTACCTCGATCAGTATTCTTGCCTCTCGTAATCAGTACGTCAGAAGATGTCCCCATGCCGCCGTTTAGCTTTCTCATGGCCTTCCCTTGAAGGGCTGAGGTAACGGTGTCGACACTCAGGGTTTTATTTGCGGTGTACATCGAGTCCTTGAATGACTTATACGATGCCGGAAGAGAATTTAACAACATACATGCTTGTTCCTCATTTTTTATCACTTCCTCCATATCCAGCAGTTTGCAAACTAATTTATTAAAGTTGCTGATGTGGGCCTCTAGGTCTTCACCCTCTGCCATCTTGAAGGCATACCACTGTAGCTTCAAGTGTAGGCAATTTTCAGAGGATTTTTTCGCATAGATATCTTCTAACTTCGCTCATAAACTAGCTGCAGTTTTCTCCCTCAAAATATTATAGATAACCTCATTCTTGAGACATAAACGGATGAAAGATAAAGCATTCATATCAAGAGTATTCCAGTCTTTGTCATTCATAGTAGATTTCCGCTCCTCAAGAGCCTTAACTTCGCCTTGCTTAGTTAATAGACTGCCACAACGATTGCTTTAATACCACTTGTTGGTGATTAGGCCGTGGAATCACACAGAGATGGATCTAGGATAGTCAAACACAAGATAACACAAATATTTAACGTAGAAAACTCTTTCAGGAAAAAACCACGGCACAAAGCGATAGATCTTTACTACGAAAGCAGAAATTACAAAGAGAAAAGACTTGCCTGATTCGAACAACCTCGAATCTCACCCTTGCTATACCCTTTGCAAACCCTAGAACCCCTTATAGAAACCCTTGGAATACTTTTAGAAGCCTTAGAATAACTTTAGAAAGATCCTAGGGACTCCTATGTATAGTTTAAGAAACTCTACTTTCGCACCGTCTTGGAATAGTCTGGAAACTGCCTCAAATTTACGTAGTCTGTGCGCAATCTGCGTAACCTTCGACTGGTCGAAGATTTCAGAAATTCTAAAATACATTGTTGCTGGACTTTGAGCCGAACTTTCTCAAGGCTAGTCGAACTTTTTCATATTTAAGACATCTGTTAATCAACAAGGCCTGCTACTGCTCTACATAACTCAATGGGCCTCATGATAGAAAGTCCCCTAGGACTTAATGGTCCACTTCCCTAGTTTATTCGACTTTGGTTGCTCTTCCAGATGGAGCTAATGAACATTGTTGGAGGCTATTTGCTTAGATGGCACAGATGAAAGAAAGAACAAATACACGCGCATACAGATTACAGACAGACAGATATAGATGGATAGATAGGGAAGGAGATTTACACAAAGGTCAGTATGAAACGAAGTGATTGTTGGGAATTCCAGTAGGCACAGCAGTTATAAAGATCAAATAAAAAAGAAAATTGCTGGGTATACACTCAATTCAAGAACCCATAAACATGTGGGTGCACGTGCCACGTGCATGCCCCCGCACAGCTTGCATCAACCCGCCTCTGCTTGGCGTGCACATTTCCTTGTGTGAAAATTCACCCCAGCACACTTGGTCCCAAGAACACATGCATTCTCTCTAAAAAGGGCTCAAGGCTCTAATAAAGAAAAACTATATGTAAGGTTGTAAAATGTCTTATTAGCTCCTGACTGAATGGAGGCTTCAGATTGGTTTTCTTCTTCTAGTTCCGGGGTTGAGTCCTTTCATTGGTGAGTTCACATCAAATTCAATTTTTGAACCTACTGAAGATGAATATAACTAAGCATCATATGTCTGTTCTTCTTCATGATACATTAGCTTTGTAATTGTCCTAGGTTCAGCCTTATCCCAAGTAACTGGGGCCAGCTACATGAATCCTGTTGCGCCGTTCTTGTCAGGATTCATGATAAAAGTTGTGTTAAAATTTTCACACTAGCTGCCAACCTGATGAAACTCGGGACTGGCAATGAGAGCACAAAACTCTTACAGGCGTTTTTTTTTTTTTTTTTTTTTTTTAAATTTTTTTTTTAAAAAAGTATTACCTACTAGGGTTATAAACTGGTCGATATTGCAATATCCGTACATGACTTGGACATTGGATATGGATATGGATTCAGATATTGTCTCCAAAGAAGTCAGGTATAGTTTGGATATGGATAGTTGCGCAAAGAAATCGAATATAGTTTGGATATGGATAGCCGCGCAAAGAAGTCAGATGGAAGTGGGATAGTCATGTAATTGGATATCCGACTGATATCTAATTTAAAAGCTTAAAAATAAGTTAAGTACCCAATAAAGTTGACAAAAGTACCTAAAAAAACAATTTCTATAATGTAATTAGCTTAACTTTGCTTAGTGCACACGTGTTAAAAAAATTTGTGTACACACAACACGTGCCAGCATGGCACATATATGTGAGATCTAATCCACCCATTAGGTTGGTCCCACCTCTTACATGTTTTCATATATGTGAGATCTAATCCACCCATTAGGTTGGTCCCACCTCTTACATGTTTTCATATATGTGAGATCTAATCCACCCATTAGGTTGGTCCCACCTCTTACATGTTTTCCCAAAATGAAATATGGTCCAATCAGCATGTGGGCCCTAATATTGGAAACAGGCGGATGGGTTAGAAAACTTTCAACCATTTTTTTTTTTTTTTTTTGAAAGATGAAAATATTATTAGGGCCCAAATGCCAAAAAGAAAAACAGAACAACAACAATAGAAGCAGAAAAGAGAAAGAAAAACAAACTCTACAAACTGGGGACCCACTCCCTGAAGACAACCAGAATCCGATCCACACAACAATTAGGGAACCCACTCCCTTATATACAGCATCACCCTGCTATAGACACCCTCAGAGGAGGACATGACATCACGGAAGCACCTATTTTCCTTTCCAACCAAACTGCCCACCAAATAGCCAGCATTGCAACCTTCCATCTTGACTTTCTCATGCAGCCTATCCCTCTAAAGTGCCAAGAATGATAAAGAGATTCTATCGTAACGGGCATCACCCAAGAAATATTGGCCAGACGAAGGATGCCTGACCAAACAGAGGTGGAGAAAGGGCAATGAATGAACAAGTGGTCGACTGTCTCCTCTGCATTCAGAGTTCAGACAA
Source organism: Magnolia changhungtana (assembly GCA_030180095.1). Classification (NCBI taxonomy): domain Eukaryota; kingdom Viridiplantae; phylum Streptophyta; class Magnoliopsida; order Magnoliales; family Magnoliaceae; genus Magnolia; species Magnolia changhungtana. The sequence goes on from JASAUF010000319.1 coordinate 642,425, forward strand.
AGGGGGCATGCATTAGGAAGGCAAAGCCCCTTCTTTTGCAGACTGTCGATGGTCAGAATCCGATTTCTCCCGGCAAGCCACGCAAAGGCTGCAACTTTCATAGGAGCTCCATAGGTCCAAACCTTTGCTGTACGGCACTCTTCTCCTTGTTAGCCTTCTCCTGTGATAACATAGTAACAGGACTTGATTGAAAAAGCTTCGGATTTGCCATATCTCCAAACTAGAAAGTCTTGTGAACCTAGGATTGGCTGAATTTACTTCAGACAGGAAAGGAGAATCAGCTCGTCGTTGAATTCCAAATCATTTAAATTCCTATGACAAAGGGGGACCCAAACTCCTCCAAACTCTTGGAAGGAATAGCATTGGGCAACTGATTGGTATTGATTGGGCAGAAGTTTGCCAATCTAGGGAAGGAGGTGCATAAAGGGGTGTCCCCACACCAAATGTTGTCCCAAAATCTAATTTTGGTTCCCTCTCCAATAGAGAATTTGTAACCACGGAACATAAAAAGGCCATTGTGGCCACCGACTTCCATAAGAAGGAAGCCCTTTAAAGGGAAGAATCCCTAGTCCATCCCTCTTTGGAGGTGCAATACCTGGCTTCCACAACTTTTCTCTACAAACTGGATTCCTCCATGCCAAAATGCCAAACCCATTTGCCTAAGAAGGCCTTATTGACAGAATCAAGCTGTCTGATTCCTGCTCCCCCTTCCTTGATAAGATGGCACACCTCAGACCAATTTAATAAGTGGAATTTCTTGCCCTTTGCTTCCCCCTGCCTAAGGAAGTCCCATATTAATCTATCGATACAATTAATCACAGATCGAGGACATTTAAAAAGGGACAGAAAATAGATGGAGATTGGAGAGAGAATGTTTGACTAGAGTAATTCTCCCACCAAGGACAGGGTCTTGTTTTTCCACGGGGAGAGCTTTCTCTCCATTCACTCTACTACTTTATTCCACAAGTGAAGAGGGGGTTTGCCCAAACAAAGAGGGTGGCCTAAGTAAGAGGATGGGAAAGAACTCGGATTACACCCAAACAACTTTGCAAATTTGAAGATTTTGTCGTGAGACATATGAACTCCGAGAAGTTCACTTTTTGAAAGATTAATTTAGACCAGAAACTACCTGGAACCATCTCGTGGCAATCCTCAGATTCAGCGCATTGGAATCAGAAGCTTCACAAAACAGGATGGTATCATCTGTAAACAGGAAATGACTAATGCACAATGGAAAGTTAGGAATCAAAATGCCCTTAAAGAGACCTTCATCTTGGCCCTGAGACAATATTTTGCTTAAAGCTTCTGCCACCACTACAAAGAGAAAGGGGGACAAGGGATCTCCTTGTCTAAGGCCTCTCGAAGATTTGAAAAAACCAAATGGAGAGCCATTAATCAGAACTGACAATTTGACCGACGAGATACAAGAACGAACCCACATTCTCCATTTTTGAGCCATAACCCAATCTTTGTAGTATGTAATCTAGAAAGGACTCGTTAACTTCATCCAAAATTTTCAGAGCTTTACATTTGTTTTTGAAACTATGGCCCACCCGAATGGTGGATCAACCCGATTCTTGAGCTAGGGCATCATTATAATGGTGCCTTTTTATGGACTGATTGTATCTTAGACCTATCGTGCCATGCTGGTTCTTATTTGTTGTGTACATGAGCTTTATTGCACACACGTGGGTTTAGCAAAGATCTAATTAGCTAATATCAAGGTAAAGCATTTATACAAAAACTTACCAATAAAGTCAATTAACATGGTCACCATATCAAGTATCAACATCGTCATCCATGTGAATCTTGGTCAACACCATCGAATTTGAAATATCATATATTAGTATTTGATATTTTAGTTAAAAATATTACCAGTTGAGTTTGTGAAAACGCCCTCGGGCAATTGGGTAAACGGATACCTATATGGAAATATCTGTACTTGGCCTGCTTAGGAGTCGGGTAATTGGATAATCAGGTAAAATGCTTTGAATCTCATAAAAATCTCATCTTTTTTATCCGATTTTCTTGTGTTGGGTAACCGGGTGAAGGGATATCCATTGCTAGCCCTATACTTACCGATAAATAAAAGTCTGCATTCAACAGTCAAAATCTATTGAGTGGAAAAAAAAAATCTTGAACTTAGAATTGGCTCTCAAGCATTTTCAAATTTTAATCTGTTCATTGGTTGAAGCAATGCTATGAGTTGTGACAAATCTGATATCAGCCATGAATGGATGCATGTAAGAAAAAGTTGGCATCGGTTTTGTCACCAGCAAGAATTGATTCCAATGCATTTTACATTCTATTTTTGCAGCTGAAGTTGATTATTTTCGAAAATGTTTAAGAATACATTTCAATCCGGGTTCTTATCCATTCTGTACAGCCTAGGGTATGTTTCTTTCTCATTTTTTATTCTTTGAATCATTTAATGTTCTACTTTACACATTCGCATCTCATCCACTGGTGGTCTTACATTTTTTCTGTTTTTGACAGGAGCAAGCCTTTACAAATATGGGACAAAGAAGGTTTGCACTTCTCCCTGTTGTTTTTACTCTCGTTATTGCTGTAACCTTTTTATGAACATGTGAATTGCTTGCTAGACATTATTGTATGAAGTCTTCTGGTTGGATTTGTTCTTCTAATCATAAAACCTTCCCTCCATTACCTGCATGTAAAACCTCCCGTCCATGATCCACAATTATCATCATTTTGCTTGGATTTCATGCAGTTGTCAATGGTCAGATCAAACGGCCACAGGATGAAGACATCCAGTCCAATGTCCTTGAAATAGTTGGCTCAAATGTGCAGTCAACATATATTACATGTCCGGCAGATCCTGCTGCAACTCTTGGCATAAAGCTTCCTTTTTTGGTTATGATCGTGAAGAATCTAAAGAAATATTTCACATTTGAGATACAAGTGCTGGACGATAAGAATGTTCGACGGCGTTTCAGAGCTTCGAATTTTCAAGTGTGTAAGTCTGTCAAATGTCTAGCTGTTGATTTTGATGCTGTTATTATACTTCTTGCCACCAACAATATTGCAGTTGCTGGATTATCGATGGTTAGACATCCTTTTTGATGAAATTCTTTTAATACTAAGAAGGATTGTAAGCTCTATCTTTTGGATGTCAATGTTGAAGAAGAATCCTCAAAAGGGGAAATAAGATTGCAAACTTAGGTCATATACACCTTTTGAATAATCAATGTACTATAGTATGATTTTGATTTCGTAAGTCAATGAGACCTCGTCACCCAAATAGCAAAGAAATGGACAAGAGTACACCCACATAAATATTTGATTAGAGAAAGAGAAATAGTTTATTTATATCAAACTTTTTCCTTCAGTATTTAAGAAAAACTCACACTTAGAAAATTTTGGAATCCCTACCTCCTACCACACCCCCTCTTTTTATATTAAATGAATTTTCAATGTTGATTTCCCCAACTAAGAGATTGATTTCAAATCAATCTAATTTACCTAAGATGGTAAAAACCTAATAATAATAAAAGCAAATCTAGGAAATAATCCTCCAAATCTTCAATCACATCTTTTTATCTCCCATATTTTCAATCACATCTCCCCATATCTTTAATCATAATTTTAAATCAGCTCCCCACATTTTTCGGCAGATAATAAATTGCAAATCTTGATATTTAGACCTGAAATCTATAAATAAACAGTTCACAATGAGCACATGTTGGGCCCTGCAATGGGTTGTGGGCTGCATCACTATAACTGAGATAGCTTCATTCAATGGCCCCAAACACCTGATCCAGGTGGTTCTTGAATGGGGTCCCTCGAAGTTCTAAATCTTCAGTCTCTGTTAAAAAAAGTCAGTCCCAAAGTTACGGAGGTTGGTTATTCTAACAGAAGAAAGGTCTTCACAGTTCAATAAAGTTATTTTTTCTTCTCTACTCAAATATTCTTGTGGTGTACTTGTGTCCATTTTTTTTTTGCGATTCAGGTGTTGAGATCTCATTGACTCGATAACCAGGTTGCTCCACCTGCACAAACCAACTTGACTATCGAGCTAGAGGCAAATGCAGTATTTAACCTCAAAACGAAGTATAGTCTGAATGAAGCCTTACTTACGTGGTATTAAAAAACAGTTGTGTAACAACCATTATGTGAGGGTAACAATGGGGGCCATTGCGCAATACGAGGCTGTAACGGCTATTGAAAAAAAAGGGGCCCATAACTGTGGCCGTTACAGGCCGATATGGGGCTGCAACGGACCGATATGGGCTAGTAACAGTCCGATACAGGGCTCATACATTTTCTTCCTCTGAAAAAAATGCTGAACGTTACAGGGCCGTAGTGGCCATAAGGCTGGTCAATACGGCCACCTTTATCATTATTGAATACCTTGCTTAGGACAGCAGACCATGAACTTAGTACACATGTTGTACATCAAATGTAATTATTGTAGCCTTCAGGTGTGAAAGTAACCTCTACTTATTGGACTCTTCTCTTCGTGTAGGCTGTGACACGAGTGAAGCCATTTATCTGCACCATGCCGCTGAGATTAGATGAGGGATGGAATCAGATCCAGTTGAATCTTGCTGACCTTACAAGAAGGGCTTACGGCACGAACTATGTTGAGACTCTACGGGTCCAAGTTCACGCAAACTGCCGCCTGAGAAGGATATATTTCTCTGACCGCCTTTATTCAGAGGAAGAGCTTCCTCCAGAATTCAAACTGTACCTTCCTATGCAGGTTACCATCAACTCTACTATTCAAGAGTATTTTATTATTATTTGTGGTAGTCTAAACAATTGGAGCTCATGCCTGAAGCTCCATACCGTTGAACTAATGAGCCCAAGAAATGGATGGGAGATGCCCCCAGAATTCCAGATAAGATGATACCATCTATGGCAGTGGCCTACAAATAGACATTTAAGGAAAATGAAATAGCAACAGTGTCAGGACTTCGATTTGGATCTCCCGACCTGGAAGATCATCAAGGCATACCCTGTCCAAATTGGGGACCATTCAATCAACGGTTGGATTAGCAAAACTTGGGTCCCACTTTCACCTACTGTGTGTCAGAACACCATCTGGATCCCGATTCATGAGGACCCCCTATAATTCTTCCTTTATGGTATGTTTGGATGTGGTGAATCCAAGAGAAGGAAACGGAGAGGGTGGGTGAAACTAAGATCCTAGATTACCTAGGTAAATCTATTGGATCTCCTTTTCTCTTTCGCTTGTTTGGTTTGCGCAACGTTTTTTAATGGAAATATATTTTCATTTCCTTTCATCTGTTGGTATTGACATGTAAAAGTATGGAATTATATCCGTGTTATGGTGCTCGACACAATTGTGACATTTACATACATACCCATGGCATATTAAAAAAAAAAAAAACATACATACATACCTATGGCATATTAAAAAAAAAAAAACATACATACATACCCATGGCATGGTGGTCCACAACAATTATGTTTATGTGCCATCCAATCCATTAATCTGCCTTGCTTCATTAGGATGAAAGAAATACCAAAAATCACAGTATTCCATAGCTTGGGTGGGAATACCACATGCATTTAGAGATTTTGGGTATATTTTATGGGGTGGCCTGCCTGAATGTTGAATTAGCCTATTTTTGGGATCAAAGCCAAATAGGGGGTGGTATACCTGATGGATGGGATGGATTTCATGCATGTTAACTTGTTTCCCCCACATTAGAGAAAGTAACCCTGGTAAATACCTAGGCAAGGCATGTGAACATTTTCCTCCCTACAATTGGAGAAATGAGATGATGGAAGTTTTATTCAATGCAAAAGGTGGAAAGGGAAACATATTAACATGGTTAGTCTGCATTTGTAATTAGGTGAAACCGGCTCATTAGGAAAACCTTTTCATTTCCATCAGGGAAACCCCTGTCAACCTATCCAAACAGGCCTGATGCAATATACTTAGTTTACCTTCATCTTGCATATCTCATGCTACCTGACACTGACTGCAGAAGGCATAGGGATGGTGAAAAGAGCTGCAGATGACCTGTGCCTTGGAGGTCTCATGCCCTTTTTCCGGAGGAACTGGCAATGCATCCGCTGCGGACATCGTTACGTCTATGCATTCGGTACGACCCTGTGTGTAAAATGACTGTCTTATCTATTAAAATTACTGACTTCGAAGTTCGAACTATTTTACAAGTCCTAGTGTTAGAGACAAGAGAGCTCTAATATCTGAACTGATCGGCTTATCCTGATCTGCTCAGTGATTGATTTCTACTTGATAGAAAGTTATACAAGAACTTTAAACCTGCACAAAAAGGAAAAAGAAAAAAAAGAAAAAGAAAAAAGAAAAAAGAAAAAACCCCACTTTTCCTACATTTGGATTTTTTTTGGGAGTTATTTGATACTCTGGTTGCGAATAATGTTTGACATGCAGGCACTTTAAAATGGTGCACGCAGTGCACAACAACTCAAATTGCACCCGCTAAACTGTGTAACTCACTGTTGCCAAGTTATATTCCAAAAATCAATTGGTTGCACAACGGTAACCTCTGATTTGTGGATACTTGTTTGTTAAAGTAAGACCATTAGATACTTTTCATTTTAACCGTTCAATAACTGTCTGTGAATCTGATAGAAAGATGGCCAAACAAACGTAATTTTTGGCTCATGATACATCTAAACCTGTATACGGAAATTGGATTGTTTAATTTGAATTACTTGTATGCTATGTGGGCAATTCCTTACTGTGTGTTTGGTTTTCCAATTACAACGGTAATGTAAAGTAAATGAGCCATCATTATAATTTCTTGGTGTTTGTTTCAACAAGAATTATGGCTCGGAAATCGAAGGTCATGTACACTAGTGAAAGAATTTTACTAATTTCATTTTTCCATTATAAAACTACCATTTTTACAGTAATTTCTGGGTGAAACAAATAATAGCAGCACACTCATCATGGCAGTCAAATGTAGGTGATGTCACCACACAATTACAAAAATAATCATTATCCATTTGCAGCCTCACTGGTGTAATTGGAAAACCAAGCACACCCTAGTTTATGAGTGCTGCTGCCAGAGTATTAAAGTCGCTCTCTCTCTCTCTCTAGTGATGGGAATGTTTCCAATTGTTTTATGTTTTGCGATTTTATTGTTACTGCATCTGAAGGCTATATTATCAAAATCCATGTTTCCAAATGAGAAATGCTTTCATCTTCGTTTTGTGTTTGGTGGAGGTCATTCAGTCGAGATCTAGAATTGTGTTTCATTGTTCCTTTCTACCAACGGATGATGCAATTTATTCTACAGTTCTGCAAGGAGCTGTTTGGGGTGAGGGATTTGGGTGCGGATTTAGGAAATCCACAGATTTTAAATTGGAGGATTTTCCAAATTCTGTAACTCCCATGTTTTCATGGATTAGGGGGCAAATCCAAATCCCTCCAAATTCTAAAGACTCGACAAATCTTTTAAAAAATAAACTCTTATAGAGGCCAAAAAAGTAATTCCTTTGCTGTAAATGCTCTACTGCAGTAAATGCTTCTTAAATCCATGGATTTGTGGTTTCATCCCCAAACAGTGGATATTGGAATTTGCCCAATCCAAATCCAAATGCAAATACATGAATTTGACTAGTTCATGGATTTACCAAATTCAACTTCTCAGTTCCTTGATCTCAAACATGCCCTTAATAGGTTTTGTAACTGTGCTGGTAAGGATTTCATGACTTGGGATGGAGAAGTGATGCTTTATTTCTAGTATTTGAAACAGTTGGTTTGTTGTCCGGTTCTGGTTTATTAACATTGATTAAGGCTTAAGAGGCCGGTGCCATTATAATTGTGATTTTATTTCATTAAAAAGAAACCAGGGGTTAGGGCACGTGCGAAGCATGTGGAGAGAGGAAGTGAGAGAGAGATGAAGGGTGCAAATGCAACTACATGCTGCCCATTCAACATGGGCTATCCATCATTACTTTTTCCAATGCTGTGGTCAATTTGTGTTTTAGATCTGCCTTAGGGCTGAAAGTTGGGTGGGTGAAACCTCACCGACCTGACAATGGGTGGGGCTTGGGCAGGATGTATTGGGTTCGGTCTTGGGCTTGGGCTACACAAACACCAGCCTGATAAAACTCGGGTTGGGGTTGGGCTCAGGTTGAGGTCTCGGGTTGCCTGACCAAACCTGAACCTGATGGATATACAAGTTACTTATAAATTATAATTGGGTGCGGATAGACTGTGTTGAAGGCACAGGAAATTCAAATTCCAGTGCTGTCGGGTCACGTTAGTCTGTGCCATTGTCACCCTAGTCTGTCATTTCTGACTCAAGCTGACAAGATACGCCAGAATTCTCACAAATAGATTGCGTCCCACACAACACTACTTTTAAAGGAGTAGTTGCCCTATATTTTAGCTTATTTGTTTAGAAAAAATGAAGATCTTTACTATAAATAACTACATATATAATTAATAAAACAGTAGGTACAAAAAAAAGACGTGTACTGAATTATAATAGACTAATATTAGCATGTATCCACCCAAAGTGACGGAGCCTGATTGTGTTGGGCTTGGGTTGAGAATTCCCAACTCGAGGTTGAGTTGGGTTGGATTAGGGTCAAGGTATAGGAACCTTGGGTCGGGCCAGGGCTCCAATTCCCAACTCGAGGTTGAATTGGGTTGGATTAGGGTCAAGGTATAGGAACCTTGGGTTGGGCCAGGGCTGATCACCAAGCGGACCCAACCCACCTGACTTTTCAGCCCTAATCTGCCTTATGTTGGGCTGACCTTGTAGTAGTGGATTGCATATAGTTATCATGTGGAACCTGTATATAGCATTTGTTACCTAACTCCCTAGCAGTGGAAGTGAATTGCGTCCTAATCCCAGGGCTTTGTGGGGCCCACTATGATGTATTTGTTTTATCCGTCGCTTTTGCCAGGAAGTATCGGTGATAATGACATCCACGGTTGAAACCTTCTCAGGGGCCATCGCAATGTTTATTTGCCATCCAACTTGTTCATAAGGTCATACAGACTTGGATGACGGGAATACACAAATATCAGGTTGATCAAAAACTGTGGCCTACAAAAAGTTTTTAATGGTAGGCATTCAATCCCCACTATATGGTCCATATCAGACTTAGATCTGCTTCTTTTATGGGGGGTTCATATCCTAAAATGATCTGGCAACGGCATGGATAAAACCCATACATCCTGGTGGACCCCACAGAACCTTGCCCTAGTAGCAATGTCAGTGCAGCCTTAAAAGGAGAGTGGGCTGCCCCGGCAGGCATGGATAAAAACCCAACCCATCGATAACTTCAAAAAGACTTGGATGAAGGGAAAGTACAAAGATAGCGTGATACAAAACTTTCGTGGCCTACAAAAAAGCTTTTAATGGCTATTCACCACCTTTTGCAGTGATGTGGCCCACCGGAGATTTTGATCCGCCCATTTTTATTTTATTTTATTTTATTATTTTTTTAATAACGCCATGAAATGATCAGGAAAAAGGGTCCGGTGGTCAGCAATGGAGACGGATTGGCTACTCCCCCTGCCACCAGCTCCGTGGCTGATGGTCGGTGCTCTGTGGGCCCCACCATGATGTTTGTATTTCATCCATTTTTACAGATCATTTTATGACTAGATCCTAAAAAATGAGAGGGACATAAATCTCAGGTGGGCCACACCACATGAAAACAATAGTGATTGGATATCCACCGTTAAAATCCTCCTAAGGGCCACTATACTGTTTATTTGACATCCAATCTGTTGATTAGGTCATACAGGCCTAGATGAAGAGAAAAAACAAAGATAAGCTTGATCCACAACTTTTATGGCCCCCAAAATGTTTTTAATGGTCGACCCTCATTCAACACTGTTTATGTAATGTGGTCCACTTGAGATTTGGATATACCTCATTTTTGGACTCATACCGAAAAATGATCTCTAAAAATAGATGGATGGCATGGATGAAACACATACATCATGATGGGGCCCACATAGCACCGACCATCAGCCATTGGCTGGTGTCAGGGGGAGTAGCCAATCCGTTTCCGTCAGCAATAGTCTACAAAAGAAATAAACAGCTGAAAAAGAGATTGTCCGTCTGCCTGTTTCTAACATTATGGCCCCCGCCTCAATAGTGGACCAGCCTCATCTTTTGAACAGATTATCTACACCGTTGGTCCCATCTGATGGCTACATGTGTGCCTGATTTCAGTGCCCATTAATGAATGGACCAGATCGAGCTCCCCTAATATTTTCCCCAAAGGTGATCTCCACCGTTGATTTCATGGTATCTTTTACCCACTTATCTAGCATTGTTGGATCCAATGGCTCACATCGCCCGTGATAGAGAGTAATTAGTAGCAAAAACAAAAGAGTAACTAATTGAAGTTCAACACTACTATGAACCTTTTCCAGCTCACTAGGCTGTGGTGACTCGTCCAATATAGATGTGGCACACGTGCATATATCCACACCGTTCAAATCGTGGGGCCCAATTGTAAATAGAGCATAGCCCAAAAATTTACAAGAGCAAATTGATTTAAGTGTAACACTACAATCTGATTCTGAAACAATTTATAAGTGCAACAATAGAATGTGCGTTTTGCTAGCTCATTAAACTGTGGCAACTCATCCAGCATAGACGTGGCATCCATGCAGAGAATCCAGGCCGTCCAAATCATGGAGCCCAATAAAAATGGAGCATAGCCCCAACATTTATACAGATCAGATGGTCTGAACTGTCCAATTCGAGATTGCCGTGGATGATGAAAAAGAAAATAGTGGGCCGTCCAAATTCAATTGGAAGAACCCAAAAGGTTTAAGATCGTCCAATCAGTGTGGCCCACAATTAATAAAAGTTCACCCAGTGTTCATTCATATCGAAATAATAAACAAAATCTAATAAAATTCAATGTACAAATGTGAGAATACACACTTTCACAAAGCAAATGAGCAAGACACTAGTCTCTAACAATCTCAACCTTTCAAAGAGAAGAAGCTTCTAGAAACTTGGACACAAAATCCTCATGTCTACAGATCAAACAAATGGGACTTCCACAGACTGAGACCGTTGATCTGATGGGCCTCACATGGAAAAACAAAGCCTAACCTGGTGTGCAAATATACAAATATTAAAATAAATAAAGCAATGGTTCACATTGAACTGAATGAAATGCCAAAAATTGGACAGGTAGGATCTTTGTTTTTTGAGCCAGCGTTGATCCATGGTTCGGTATGGATCAACAAAACAATGGCCCACTTACAGAAACTGAGACTTCATTTCCTGTACTTCATGTCTTTGGAACCGAATCCAAAACAAACAAACAGGCCACTGGGCTTATATGGTATGATGGTTTTCTTTCTCATGTCCTCATACACACCCTTCCTTCCATTGTAATGGGCCTCATGAACAGATCTAAAGCTCAAACTCCTAACATCCTCTCTCTTTCTCATCACAGCCGCCTGATTTCTCAGATCGAGCTTTGGGTGGGCCCGTCTCTCTGAAGCACTCCTAAATAGGTGGTCCTTGTTCATTTTTCTCTTGGACCACTTAACAAAAGAGGCCCATCTACTAATCTTCTTACTGGGCTCACATTTGTTAACTCTAGGCCCAGGAAAGATGCTCTTTCTGGTGGGCCCTGTTGAAGTTGATTTGATGGGCTTGGTGGGCCCTGTGGGTAATGATGTTAATTGCCACGTGTCGTCGGTGGGCCCCACAGAGGCCGACTTTTTGGGCCCTGTGGGCTCTTTGGGGGCAAATGTGAATTGCCATGTAGGTTCCAATGGGCCCATTTTGTTGTTGCGGTGCTGCGGGCCACTTGCGCGGTTCCGGCCCCATCGGAAAGTCCTTAATGAGGAAAAAGACCGGGTCCGCCTACATGCGGTCCCTTGGTCTATTCCCACATCCTCCTTCCTGATTTCCTCGAGAGCTGCTGCGAATGGATCAACATTCTTGTTCTTGAAACTACGCCCATAAATGGGCCCACAAGATACTGAGCCCGGTGACCGCGGTGATGAAACACACAAGCTTGGACTGCTCTCGAATTGAAGGCGTGGCGGCAGCTTCAATGGCCGAAGCTGGCCGTTACAAAAAAGTTCATCAGCAAATGACATGATGGGAAGCTCTCCCGCATTTTGTTGTTGTTGTTGTTGCTGCTGCTGCTGCTGTTGTTGCATTGATGTTTCCATATGTCGATTATGAGGACATATAAGACTTTCAAATCTTTGACTAGTCTCAAATTCAAAATTATCGTCGTCTTTGGCACTCTTGGCTACCCCCAGCCCGGACTCCCATTTGAGCGGTACGATCGGAGACGTCGGGCTCCCCGGCACACTATAGAAGTAAGGTGGGCCATTGAAGCTACTACGCCGATATGGGCTTGATGGGGCACTCACATATGGTGTGGGGATGTCACTCTCCATGTGAAAATCCATGCCATGTCTTGGGCTCTTAAGTGGACCACCTTCCATTTCAAAATATTTATAAGTGGGCCTTAAAGAATTTAATGGGCCTTTTCCAAAAATGGATTGCTTAGATTGGAGATTGAGTGACCACCTTTTCTGGGCCTTAAAAGAAAAGGTTAAGCTACACTTATATATGGGTGGATTGAGTGATCCTTTTTTATAGATAAACTAACCTTCAAAGGATCTATTAATAATGGAGTAACCCCTAATACAAGTTGCTTAAGATATACGGCTGAAAGTAGGCCACATCAGCGGTGGATTGATTTGGACGGTTCATATGGGTTTGGTGGGGTCAATGTGTAACGAAAATGGGAATAATTTATATTAATTATAATCCGTATTATCGTTAGAAAGATGGATTTTTTAAAGCATTTTATGACCATGTTTTTGTCTTGGTGTGTTGAAAGCTTGACTGTTGTGTTGAAGGGAGCGGATTAGGTGTGACCCCAGGCACAAATGTGTGGGGCCCATATAAATGTTTGTGACAAATCCACTCCGTCCATCTGTTTTAAAAGACCATAATAGGATTGATATCTAAAAATCAGGCAGATTCAAAATTCATGTGGGCCATACCACACGAAACAGTGGGGATTGAACGTCTGGGAGCGAGAGCCTATCAACGGTTTGGATGGCATATAAACATCATGGTCAGATCCTTTGTGGTATGGCCCACCTGAGTTCTGGATACTCCTGATGTTTAGGCTGCTGTCTTATTGTGGTCTTTTAAAACAGATGGACGGAGTAGATTTATCACGAACATCTCTGTGGGTCCCACACAGCCCTGGGCACAGAGATATCTCTGTGCCCGGGTCACAGGCAATACGCTCCCTTGGGAAGGCAGAAACAGTAGAGGAGGGAGCATAGGAGGGTTTTTTCGTTTTTGTACAAGTGGGCAGATGGGTGAATGATCCAGACCACTCATCTGCTGGACCCCACTTAGATGGACAAATTCCCAAAATAAAATTTTGATAGGTCAATTGATCCGTTTAAGCTGTGTATTTTAAACAGACGGTTAAGAAGAAAAGTACAGCTCCGGTGCACATCCAACTGAGAAAATGTCCTAGATTGTTGGATAGAAATCCTGATCTGGGATTTTTTTGGTGGCATGGTCTATCCACAGAGGGGTTGAATCAGATCAACGTTTCTGATCGATGAAACCGTGGGGCCCACCTATAACTACTGAAATTCGAGTATAGTGCATCATTAGTTCGTCACACGTACGTATGTTTTCGCGCCTGCGCTTTTCGGAAGCGGATTGGCTGGTGTACCTCACACCAGCTATATAGCTGCTGTATTGACGTCAGCAGGTGCTGTGGGTCTGATAATAAGGTATATGTTATATCCAAACCGTCCATCCATTTGACGAGCTCGTATTAATTCTTGAGACGAAAAATAAGATAGATCTAACCATCAAGTAGACCACACTGAAAAAACCAGTGGCGGATTGAATGTCTACCATTGAAACCCTTTTTGGGGTCACAGAAGTTTTGGATCAATATGAATTTTTTTTTTCCTCTCCATTCAGGTATTTGTGACCTTATGAACAAATTGGATGTAAAATAAATCTTATGGTGGGCCCTACAGATTGTTTAACGGTGAAAATCATTATCTTCGCTGCTATTTATGGTGTGGTCCAGATAATCTTTGGATATGATTCATCTTTTGTGTAATGCTCAAAAATGATATCTAAAAATATATGAACGGTATAGATATAATAAATACATCACTGTAAGGCCCATGTAACTTTGATCTCCTTTGAACCGTTCGTACAACTCGGAGCTCGAGGAGCGTCAGTGATCGCACGACACGTATCTACAGCAGCTATATAGCTGGTGTGAGGTACACCAGCCAATCCGCTTCCGCGCTTTTCCTAACCGTACGTGAGGCGTATGTGACGTGGATGTGGGTTATATCCCAGGGAACGGATTGGCTACTCCCTCTGACACCAGCCAATGGCTGATGGTCAGTGCTCTGTGGGACCCACCATGATGTATGTGTTTCATCCATGCTGTCCATCTATTTTTACAGAAAATTTTACAATTTGAGACCAAAAATGAGATATATCCCAATCTCAAGTGGACCACATTACAGGAAACAGTGTTGAATGAGCCTCAACCATTAAAAACATTTTGATGGCCATAAAAGTGTTGGATCAAGCTGATTTTTGTTTTGTCCCTTCATCTGTGCCTGAATGACCAAATCAACAGATTGGATGTCAAATAAACAGTACAGTGGACCATAGGAAGATTTTAATGGTGGATATCCAATCACTATTTTTTTCATGTAGTGTGGACGACCTGTGACTTATATACCTCTAAATTTTGGGATATGGCCATAAAATGATCTTTAAAAATGGATGAATGGAATGGATGAAAAACATACATCATGGTAGGGCCCACAGAGCACCGACCACGAGCAAAGGGGCTGATGGCAGGGGGAGTAGCCAATCCGTTTCCTCCTCCCAGGAGGCGGTTTGGCTAGTGTCGCTGCCACTAGCCCAGTGGCGACTGGTCGGTGCTCTGTGGGCCCTACTATGAAGTATATATTTTATCCATGTCGTCCACCCTTTTTTACACAACATTTTAGGGCCCGATCCCAAAAATGAGATGGATGTAAATTTCAGGTGGACCACACCATAGGAAAAAAGGATTGATTGGATGCCTACCATTAAAATACTCCTAAGGCCTACTGTAGTGTTTATTTGAAATCCAATCTCTAGTGCCAGTAATGATCAGATTGGAAGTAGGCTTGATAGGTTCTTGGCTACCTCACACTTGCTAGCATCCTTCTACAAGCTACAAATCTGAATTTGGAGCTTTTGGATCATGCGCACATGTTTATTGATATTAGTAGTGGTTCATTCAATTGCAAGTCTCCTTTCAAATTCTTCAACCATGGATGCAAAATGGATTATTTCTTTCACATGTTAGCTAAAACTTGGAGCGGACCTATTAAAGGAACTCTCATATTTATGGTCGCTTGTAGTTTTATGAATGTCAAGCATCTCTTGGTTCAGGGTGTGGATATTTTTATTTTTTATTTTTTATTTTTTTTTAATTTTTAATTTTAAACTCTTGATCCTAGATATATGCTTTTCTAGTCCAAAATATAGGTGTTTTTATCTTAATTTAGAAAGTGAGAGTTTTCTTTTTTATTCGTTTCCTTTTATTTTGCTTTTTGCTTGGCCTCATATGCTTCTTTATATCCTTCCGTCCTTTATTAATTTCTTTTCAAGCGGTTTGCCTTCTTGGAAGTAAAAAAATTTTTTGCTTGCCTTCTCAAGATAAATAAATAAAACATGCACATTACCTTATCATTATTATTATTATTATTATTATTATTTTTTACACACACGAACACACACTCCTACACACTCACGCCATAGTGGAATTTCACCACCTATTAAACAGCCAAAGCAAGCTTGAGAATAAAATGGTGAAGTTGTTTTCATTGATACTGTGAGCAGATCTTTATACGAAGTATATAAGCCAGGAAAGGAAAGGCAATAATACAGATCCTAAGAATAAGGAATCAATTATATAGATCCTAAGAATAAGGAATGAGATTGATATATACAAGCAGTGAATTAAGGTGATGAGTCGTTGATTGTTGATCTTGATGAGGAGAGTAGGTCTTCTTTCCTAATATGCCCCCGCAAGATCGTGCTTCCATCGGAAACACCGATCTTGGAACGAAGAAGTGTGAACCGTGACTTGGCCAAAGGCTTCGTGAGAACATCGGCAAGTTGATCGTGTGTGGAGACATGAGCAACAGTAAGAGAGCCATTGGAAACTTTATCCCGCACAAAATGGTAGTCAAGGGCAATGTGCTTCATCCGAGAGTGAAAGACAGGATTGACGTACAAGTATGTAGCACCAAGATTGTCACATAGGAGACGCGGAGGCTGAGTGGGATAGACACCAAGTTCACCAAGGAGATTGGTGATCCAAGCTAGCTCAGCAGCGGTGGAGGCGACGGCACGATATTCGGCTTCAGTGGAAGACCTGGCTACTGTTCTCTGTTTTTTTGAGCACCACGAAACAGGGTTGGACCATAGGAAAATAACATAAGCAGAGATTGAAGTGCAATCATCACAATTGCCCGCCCAATCGGCATCGGAGTAAGCAGAGAGGCGGAGTGGTTGTAAGCGTCGAAGAACCAACCCGTATGAGATTGTGTGCTTTAGGTAGCGGAGAAGACGCTTGACAGCAGTCCAGTGGGTTTGTGTAGGGGCATGCATGAACTGAGCTAGCTTATTGACGGTGTAGGCAATGTCGGGCCGAGATAGGGAGAGATATTGCATACCGCC
The DNA here is from genome assembly GCA_030180095.1 of Magnolia changhungtana. Classification (NCBI taxonomy): domain Eukaryota; kingdom Viridiplantae; phylum Streptophyta; class Magnoliopsida; order Magnoliales; family Magnoliaceae; genus Magnolia; species Magnolia changhungtana. The sequence continues at coordinate 659,167 of JASAUF010000319.1, forward strand.
AATCAAGCTGCGGTAGCTGGTGGCGTCGGCGACAGGTGTACCATCGGAAAGAGTCAAGCGGGTAGAGGAGCTGATTGGTGTTACGGACTCCTTCATGCCTTCCATGTTGAAGCATGTGAGAAGATCACAGATGTATTTATGTTGTGATAGAAATAATCCATGGCCGTCGGGAATGACTTCAACTCCCAAAAAATAGTGAAGAGAACCGAGATCTTTGATGGAGAATCGGTTGGAGAGATCCCTAATAATTTTTCTGATAAAGGTTGAAGAATTCCCTGTAATTAATAAATCATCAACATAAACAAGAAGGTACACAGTGAGATTGCCGTTAGAATATATAAATAGGGAGGTGTCGCTCTTGGAGTTGGAAAAACCAAGAGAGATGATGAAATTCTTCAATTCTTGAAACCAAGCGAGAGGCGCTTGCTTGAGACCGTATAGTGAACGATGAAGCAGACAAACATGATGGGGTCGAGTGTTATCGACAAAGCCTGGGGGTTGAGACATGAACACCTCCTCGGATAAATGCCCATGAAGAAAGGCATTGTTGACATCCAACTGATGAATTTCCCAGCCATGAGAAAGAGCAAGTGTGAGAACAATGCGAATAGTAGTAGGCTTGATAACAGGGCTGAATGTCTCATGATAGTCAATACCGGGACGTTGGTTGAAACCCTTTGCAACAAGCCGAGCTTTGTAGCGATCAATGCTACCATCAGGTCGCCGCTTAACTCGAAAGACCCACTTACACCCAACGATATTCTGATTGGTTTGGCGGGGAACAAGTTCCCAGGTTCCATTTCGAATGAGAGCATTGAGCTCTTCACACATGGCTTCTCTCCATTTGGGATTGGTGAGGGCTTGAGAAACTGAGGTAGGTACGAGGGTTTGAGGAAGAGGATGTTTAGAAACGGCATAGGAAAATTTGGTTAAAGGTTTGAAAATATTGTTTTTAGAGCGTGTGGTCATGGTATGGATGTTGGGAGGGTCAACGGCTTGGAGGGGGTAATGTGAGGAAGGAGATGGAGATGTATCAGACCGTGGAGCACTATCACGCGTAGAGGAAGCAAGAGATGTGTCTTGTGGAGAAGTTTCCAAGAGATCCACAACCAATGGAGGGCTGCCAGCGTGTACAGTGTCAGGAATAGAAGGGGACTCGGATTGGAAAGATTCATTAAATCTGGACAGAGATGAAGAGGAAGGTGTTGGTGACTCAGAATGGAAATGAGTTGATCTGGCATGGGATTGAGAGGAGTCATGCTTGTTTTTGGAAAGTTGATGCATTGAATGGGATGATGTGGAAGGATTTGACGTAGCGTGATTTGGGGTAGGGGATGAGATACCATTTTCACGCCGAGTTGATTGTGGAGAATTAATAGGGATGATGTGTATTAAATTGTGGGATAAAGTTAGTGGAGAGGAATTGGAAAAGGAAGGTAGCGAATTTGGAGGGGGAGAAGGAGGTAAATTTGGTGACACAATTTGGGAAGACTTGTCACAATGAAGTGATGTAAGGGAAGGGGAGATCGCTGCCCATTTAGAAAGAGTAAAATCATTCACTTTGTCACGCTCATTTAAGGGAGACAAAGAGGGAGAATGATTTTCAATAAAGTGAACATGCCGGGAAAAATAGATTTTGTAATTTGTGGGCTCAAAACAAATATAAGAATTGTGAACATTTGAGTAACCCAAAAAAATACAGGACTTTGACCGCTGTTCGAGCTTGTGATTATTGTAGGGTCGAAGCCATGGATAACAAAGACACTCAAAAACTCTCAATTTGGAATAATTTGACAAATTATTAAATAGACATTCAAATGGGGATTTATTATCAAGTATCGACGTAGGGAGTCGATTAATAAGGTAAACCGCAGCATTGAAAGCATAAGACCAAAGAGATAGAGGGAGAGATGCCTGATGTAAAAGTGTAAGGCCTGTCTCAACAATGTGACGGTGATGACGTTCAGCGGAAGCTATATGTTGTGGTGTGTATGGGGGAGAGATCAAATGTTGAATCCCAGAATTTGCAAACATAGTTTTTAAACCTTGGTATTCTGTTCCACCATCAGAATAAATTGTATTTATGGAAGTTTTGAAGAAATTTTCAATCATAGCTTTAAACTTTGGAAATAAAGAGAAGACATCAGATTTATTTGCCATAGGAAATAACCATGAATATTTTGTATAGTGATCAACAAAAATGACATAGTAAGAATAGCCATCCATTGAACGAATAGGGGATGGACTCCAAACATCCGTATACAATAGATCCAAAGGACATCGACTTTTTAAGCTTGACACACCAAAAGGTAGTTTATGACTTTTGTTACAACGATAAGAATCACAAAAAAACATTTTTGACAGTTTCTGACTCGATTGCACAGGGAGTTTATTAGAGGACACAATTTGACTGAGGACTTTTGATGATGGGTGACCAAGGCGATCATGCCAACGATCAAGAGAAGTCTTGACACCGTAACATACTTGCTTTGTCACCAGATGGATCTCCCTGGTGCTTGACCACTCGTACACTTCATTCTTGCTACATCCTTGAGCAAGAGGTGCCCTCGTGGCTAGATCCTTAACACAAAGGGAAGAAGGGTAAAATTCAACTGAGGCATTATTTGTTTTACAAAATTGGGATACTGAAATTAAATTCTGTTTCATGGATGGAACGCATAAAACATTTGAAAGTGAAAAGGAATTAGTAGGAGTAGTGAGAGTGGATTCTCCAGTGTATGTGATATGCAAACCTGTACCGTCACCAATGATAATATCGTCAGGTCCTTCGTAGGGTTGTTGAATCGAAAGGTTGTTCAAATCAGCGGTGACATGGTGAGAAGCACTTCTGTCAAGAAGCCAGTTAGAGCTTGAGCTGCGATCACCACCCGTGGTTGTGTGATTGACTCTAGGCGGCACGGGTAGGCCGAGTTTCCGTTTCAAGGAGCATTGTGACCTTTGTATTCACAATATTGACAGATCACTGTAGGGGCTTTGTTGGAGTTGTTTCCCTGATTGTTGTTGGTGTTGGCATGGCGCTGACCACCTTGGTTGTTGCAGTTGTGAGAGTATTTTCTCTGAGATTGATTTCCCTGTTGCTGCTGATTGACACGAGCAGCATTAGCAGTCATAACAACGGATCTGCTTTCTTCACGCTTGAGGAATGATTCGTATTCCACAAGCTTGTCATGAAGCTCCTCAAAGCCTATGACAGTGTCTCGCGCTCTAATTGTAGCAGCGAGTTCCTTAAACTCGGGGCCAACTCCATTCAAAATATGAAGGATGAGGTTGGGGTTTGGTACCGGGGAGCCAATGATGGCAAGTTCATCGGCGATGCCGCGAATGAAACCGAGGTATTCAACAATAAATCTTGTTCCTCGTTCTTTAGAGAGTTGATCTGTCAGCCCCATAACTCGAGAGGATGACGAATTAGCATAATATTTTGCAAGGCGATTCCATGCCTCAGCAGCAGTTTTTGACGAACTGATCAGTGGTATTACTTGATCAGAGAGAGATGAGAGAATACCGTGAAAAAGCAGCTTGTCTTGTCTTTGCCATAGAGTGAACTCCGGGTTGGGAATTTGTTTTCCTTCATCTGTCAGCTCAGTATGTGGACAAGGCTTCGATCCGTCGATATATCCGAGCAGATCGTAGCCAAAGAGCAGTGAATCAAACTGAGCCTTCCATGAAGGATAGTTCTCTGGAGTTAACTTGACAGGTAATTGCGTTGAGTTCAGAACAATGAGATTGCTTTGGGTAGGGGAGGGAGATGTGGCTGTGCTCTTTTCTGTCATGATGAGAGAAGAATTTCAACGAAAGAAGAAGGCAGGTTTGGGATCGTTTTAGAGGAGTCGTGGGAGCTTGTTAAGCTCTGATACCATAAACAGCCAAAGCAAGCTTGAGAATAAAATGGTGAAGTTATTTTCATTGATACCGTGAGCAGATCTTTATACGAAGTATACAAGCCAGGAAAGGAAAGGCAATAATACAGATCCTAAGAATAAGGAATCAATTATACAGATCCTAAGAATAAGGAATGAGATTGACATATACAAGCAGTGAATTAAGGTGATGAGTCGTTGATTGTGGATCTTGATGAGGAGAGTAGGTCTTCTTTCCTAATACCTATGGATACTCTAACCCTTGAGCTTTTTTTTTTTTTTTTTTACACATGCACACACACCCCTACGCACTCATGCCATAGTGGAATTTCACCACCTATGGATACTCTAACCCTTGAGCGGGTGTTGAAACTCCCGAGAGTTACCACCCAAGCAAGAGTAAGGATCCAACATGCACATTACCTTGTATTGGACTAGTGGTCTCATCTTTTTTTTTTTTTTTTTTTTTTTTTTTTTTTTTTTTTTTTAACACACACCACCACACACTCACACCGTAGTGGGATTTCACCACCTATGGGTACTCGAATCCCTTGACCAGGTGTTGAAATTGATAAGAGTCTACAACCGGAGCAAGAGCAAGGACCCAAATAGTAGTCCCATCTTAATTTATCTGGACCATTGTATATGCTGTTTCCACGAACGATTCCACGGTTTTCTGCTGTGAATTGGATTGCACAATTCCACGTCTCAGCCGACCTCCTTCCGCACGATTTCAAGCTCTCCACAGCACCACCCTTGCCTATAAAAGAGAAGAAAAGAGAGAGAGGAAGGGATCATCCACGGCTAGAGAAAAGCCAGAGAGACAGTGAGAGAGAGAGAGAGAATTGTTTTTGTTTTGCTGTTTTCCGTTCATTATTGTTGAGTGATCCAGCCAATCATGGTGGCTAAACCTCTTAGCTAGGGCTAAGAGGTGAAGCTTGTAGCGAGATGGGAGGATTCTGCGGCTTGGATTATGTTCGTTGAACTCGTTTTGATCGGTTTGATTTTAAGAAAGATTTTTGGTTTTTAATGATTTAGTGTGACTTATATTACATTAGATCTGTGATGGCTTGAGTTTTCCTTTTTCTTATTCTGATTATGGGGTTAGGAAGCCCTGTTGTTCACCATCGTCTCCTAGGCATGGTTGGATGACGAAATCCTTCCTAACACTCATATATCTTTTGATTGGTTATGGATTGGTCTAAGTTCTGTTGTTTACTGTAACACCCCAGAAAATCGGGGGTCGTGCATACGCTCGACTCCCGAGTCTCCGAGTGTCACTTATCATCAATTTTATGGTTTTATGACTTATCAAGTTTAAATGCGCAGCATGGAATTAATTGAAACATGAGGCACATCCACAACTAGTCTACTGAACTGAAAGAAAACAATATATATAGGTTCAAAAGAATATAAAAGGGCCGCACAAGGTAAAACCCAACAAAATCGTAAAGAAAATCATATGCCCATAAGAATGGTACGTTGAGCCCACGACTCAACGCTCTAGAATCCAGTCTCCTAAGCCGATGGAGAGCCGCCCATCGATGCAAGTAGGAGAGTCCGTCCTCCTTGTCCAAGCTCGCCTCGCCAGGCTCCTTATACCCTGAGTCACCTGCATCTATGAATGGGTCTGGTTGGTGTTTTAAAACACCGTCCCAGAGTGGGAGTGAGTGATCAACTCAGTGTGAACTATTAGTCTCAAGTTACAACAGGCATCAATTAAATTATGAATTTAATGAAAAGCAAACATTCATAAATACCTAACTAATCTTGTTAATGTATATGCATGATAGATGATATGATGTATGCCCTCGCCACAACACTCCTCGAGCGACTCCGCCTAACGATCGCGTATGTCAACACTCCTCAAAGCGACCTCGACTTCCGAGTCGTCACCCTAACTAATGTATGCAAGTGATAATGTTAACCAAGTTCTTAGTTAAGTTCATTCATCCAAAGGTTTGGGAATCCGGGTACACCCCACATATCAATGCCCTAAACGGGTTGCGAGGCCAAGACCCCCAATGCGTGAGGACGAGACCTCGCGGTCCGTGATCCCGTCGGGTTCCTCATCCCGACTTCAAGCACATGAGGAGTGCCGAGAGAAAGGGATCGCTCGCGGTCACTACGGGGAGGCGCGGCACCCTGGGCCGTAGGCCGACAAATGGCCTCGGACACGGTGTCCCATTCCACCATGCCCGGCTCACGAGGCAAAGTGGACCGTAAATCAAATGGTTATCGAGGGGCTACAACGGTTGTAGGGTGTTCCGAGGTTCCATTACATGTGTGAGCAAACATAGTTAACAATCGAATTGTCAATAAGTAGACTAAACCGCACGAGTCAGGCGAGCACGAGACGGACGACATCGGGTACTAGACCCATGCAGTTGAACTGCTGCCGCCCATACGCACTCGTCTAACTTGCGTGTTTAGTCTTAGGGTAGTCCAACCAGAGGGACTACCGCCTAACCTCGTGTTCCTGACCAATCCAAGGGTTCGACGATAATTCATAGATGCCATCATCAAGGTTATCAACCAACATACAACATCATGTTGCATAAATCCTACCATACAATTCAATGTCCCTAACAAGCATAATACATTAATACAAACAAAGTGCATGTGAGAAGTGTGGGTTGGCGAGGAAACGAACCGATTCCTACGCCTCTTAGACTTAAAATGTGCCAAGGCAAGCATCATACAAGACATGAACAACAACATATGAGGTAAATTAAGCAACACATAGGCATATGATCATCTACTATATCACCAAGCATGTGAGGGGCACAAATGCGAATATAAGAAAGAAAACTAACAAACATGCGATCCCACACATCACCAAATGATACCCAAATCCTATGGTCTCTCTAGATTTCACAAACACTTCACTCAAGCAAGCAAAATCATTAAACACATGATAAAATCGGTGCTAGGCCACCTAAGATTAATAGTCCGCACCTAGGATTGTTGGAGGCTTGGGAAAAACGTCCTAGGAAAGAGGGCTTTACAGATCGGCAGGAATCCCTAAAACAACTTCACATGTTAGATTTATAAGCAAAACCCCCCTCCTTACAAGGGTTTTCAAAGAAAAAGAGGGTTGGATCTTACCTAAACGATCCATGAAATGAAGAGGGCAATTTTCGGATGGGTTTCCCCTTGGAGAAGGTGTAGGGAGAGGAGAGATTGATTCCTGGGCCCCACCTTGATTGAGAGTCCACCATGCCTTCATCCCTCTCTCTTTCTTCTCCATTCTCCTCTTTCTCTTCTCCATTTTCTCTTCTAGGGTAAAATTCGTATGGGGAGAGGGGTGCCCAAAAGAGGCCCTTTTTATAATTCCGCATTTGGTGTAAATGGCCCCAAGGGCTAGGTTTTTACTATACTAGACTTATGGGAGGGTCTTTCAGATCTAGGGCCCTATCACCCCTCTCGGCCACCAAATTCGGCGTGTAGGTGCCTTATGGCCCGATTAGGGCCCATGCAAAAATTAAGGACGAACGGATGAACGGATATATGATCTGAGAAAGAGTTTCTGACCTTTAAGTGGTCCTGTGGGGGCCATTTTGGTGATTGGAGCATTTCTGATGGCCCTCTAGCCATGAAATTTATAGGATAAGTGGTCCATGGCCCGATGAGGGGCCTTACAAAATTTGGGAACGAACGGATGCGGAGTTTGGTCGTACGGGTCCGATTCGCGATCAACGGTCATCGTGCCTCGATCGGGGCCCAGATTTGGTGGGAAGGCGTTGAAAAATACATTAAACTTTCACCGTAAATTTGGAAGAAATCCGACGGCTGGAAGACGCAGAGTCTCGCTTATATCAAGTGCGATTTTAACTGCACAGGGCGCATTGGGCAAGTGCCAGATGGTACTTCTGGGTGTCCACTGGGTCCACAGTCCGCGATGGACTACAAGCCCAGTGAGATCTATGATTTTCTAAAGTTTTAGATTTTTCTGACCCTTCTCGGTCGATGGGTGGCCCACACGGGCTGTTGTTAAGTGTAAACGGGCCATCTGGCTTGGTGGCTCGCACTTGGTCTCATCATAACTAGACTAGTCCACCTCAGAATAAACTAACATTGAGTGCTAATGGTTATTAAGTGATATTATAAGTTAATTAAAAAAAAAAAAAATTCAAGGATTTTTTTTTGAAATCTAAAACAGTGAAAATCCGGGATGTTACATTTACCTTGTCTCTTAGGCATGGATTTGTGATGGAATCATACCTAATTCTTATATCTTTCATCTCTTTGAAAACCAGATCAAAAGGGAGTTCAGATTGAGTTCGTGAATCAAGCGTAGATCTCCCTGATCTCTACAAGTGGATCCTCTGAATCCCTAGTTCCCCTTCTCTGAATTTTCTTAAGTTTTTAGATAATTATTTCACCATTATTCCTCAATTCACAATTGGTTTAAATTTCATCTCATTCTAGTTCTAGATCTGGTTAGTTTCAGATAATGTACAGGTTTCAGTCCCTGTGGATTCGACCTCGGTCTTACCGAGTTTATTACTACATCACAACCCTGCACTTGGGGAGTGAACAAGTTTTTGGCGCTGTTGCCGAGGAAACAACAACTTCGCTCTAGCCGTGGATGATCCCTAGCCGTGGATGAACGGAAAATAGTAAAACAAAAACAATTCTCTCTCTCTCTCTCTCACTGTCTCTCTAGCTTTTCTCTAGCCGTGGATGATCCCTTCCTCTCTCTCTCTTTTCTTCTCTTTTATAGGCAAGGGTGATGCTGTGGAGAGCTTGAAATCGTGCGGAAGGAGGTCGGTTGAGACTTGGAATTGTGCAATCCAATTCACAGCAGAAAACCGTGGAATCGTTCGCGGAAACAGCATATACACAGCAATACAGTCCTGAGAATCGGCCCGCAGGCGTCCTTCACTCAAGATCCAAGCCATTCAATCACCATGGCTTTGGTCGGTCATCCCATGGACTGTGTTTGGACGGTCAGGATTGATGGATCGATCCTGTTCTTGCCTGCAAAAGGGCCCGCAGCGTCCGGGTTCCGGACGCTGTGTAAACAGAGCCAGCGTAACCAGTTACGCTGCGCTGACGGTGGGGCCCACTTCCATTGCCTTTTGAACAATCCAAACCGTCCATTCATTTTTCCATAAGAAACCATTCAGTCTTGCTTGGTTTTGGATTCCAACTTGTGGTGTCTCATTGAAGTTTGCTTGGCGCCATCCAACCTGCGTCGAACCTTCGTATTCATTCAATCATTCAAGAAAGTCAGGAAATAGGTCAGAGTGTGGTCGGTTTGACCCTCTGATTGCAATGAATGGCTTAGATCATCACGATGTGTGATGATGGTGGCCCACCAGGAATCGACCACAGCTCTGTTGCGAAACAGAGCTCGCTCGTCCTTTGGCTGTTGAGGTCGGTGGGCCATAATCAATGTAGCAATGAAAATCCAATCCGTCCAATGAATTCATAACGAAAAACCACTTGGAAGTGATTTATTTTGGGTTAGATTCTGGGTGGCCCATGAGATTATCTACTCCACCGTCTGTCCTTTGTTGTACAACAGATCACGTGGGTAAACGTGCATGAGGCCGAACGGACACCTAGGCGTGGGTTTTTTCTCTCTCTCAGGACTCAATAGACGGTTCAGATCAGTCGGAAGGATTGTAAGTGGGGCCCACTAACAACGTCCGGTCGGACGCGTGAAGGACGCTGTGCGTTCGGAAGAAAATTCGAAATTTTTATCGGTCAGCGTTGCGCTGACCGTTTCAGGTGGTGCGGTGCACGTCCAACGTGCGTGTACATGGTGTACACGCACCTCAATTGTGGAATCCACTGTGATGCTCATTGAAATTTGTTCCGTCCATCTGATGTGTCACTCATCTAAAGGCATTGATACCAAACTTGAAGTGTATCCAGATCTCTGGTGGGCCCCGAATCGCTGTTTTATGGGCTGATCTGTCCATTCAGTCACTTCTGCAAGGATCGAACGGTTGAAATTTGACTTGTACGGTTAATTTACATTCCTCAGGCCCTGTATGAAGTTTCGACCCGATCAGATGGTGAGAACCCTATGATCTTTCATTCTGGACATCTTTCAGGCCACTTTGACCTCCAGTTTCTTGATTTTCGCGGATCTCTGGCGTGTAACTTCCTTGATCTTGATCCCCTAGAGTCCGTCCCTTGCTCTGGTGACTTCAAAACGATAAATCCATGCTTTAAGCTTCATTTTTTCAGTCCATACTTGCAAATACACTCTGCATCACAACACGATTAAAGCGGGCCATTAAACGGCATCATATTCATAAATCCAGGCAATAATTAGGGTCTGATATGCAATATTTGACCCTCAACAACCATATGTGTTTGTATTGGACACTAGGTGTTGGTAACCTGGGCTCTTGTAACCTTGATACATTTTTATTAAAACAATTAGATTCTTTTGACTGAGATGATGTTTTACTAATTATGTTATGGACTCATGTCTAACACATACACATGGTGCTTTTTATTGAAGTATATCAAAAGTTGAGAGAGAGAACCTAACGTGGTCCAACGAAAAAGTGTTAACAAATATGACCTTTTTCATTGGGCCTTGTCAAGGACTATATCAGGATAGCAACCATCTCAAAGTGTCCTTGATGAATTACCTAATAGGTTGCTCCTAACCATTCAATCATTTGATTATTTATTTATTATTATTATTATTTTTTTAAAATTATTGTGGAGCCCATACATTTACGATCCACATTCAACTGATAGAAGACCCAATATTGGTGTCTGAAATTTTTGGAGCCTTATCCATCGCCGCTGTTCATGTCAGATCAACGGTGTGGATCATTGAACCATGGGCCCCATCTCCAAAAACCACAATCTTGAGTATGTGTGCATGCACTTGAGATGTTTCTAATGTTTTAACCATCCGTTCCAAGTCTCTTAATTGGATGGTTCAGATCGTCGGAGCATAGTAGACCTTTTTGAGCCATTGGTGATGTGAGCTTGGGTCCACCTATCTAATACAAGCCCCAATGGAAGGTGGTAGAAACATGTCACATTATTAGATGGTTCCCACAGGTTCATGAGCATGTCATAAATGTGACATGTGCATCCAGCCAGGATGCCATGGCCCACCCCTTTTTCTTGCATGCCGAGGATGTGCGAGATGTCATGAATATCTTCATTTATGTATCACGTGGGCGCTGGATAGAAAGCCATGCAGACCATTGATCGAGCCATGTCCCACCATGTTCATGGTCCATGGCCTAGCATTAGAGTTGTACACAAACCGAGTTATCTCGGTTAACTCGTTCGACTTGACTCGAAACTGGGTTCAAGCCGAGTCATGTTGATTTTTTGAGCTTAGAAAAAATTTCAAGCTGAGTCTAACGTAGACCAAGCTCGACTCGACTTGGCTCGGAACTTGACTCGGTTCGAATCGATTCAACTCGGAAGTCTCGGATCAGATTTACTTTATATATATATATATATATATATATATATATATATATATATATATATATATGGGAAAAGGTACTACGTGCTCGAGCGTAAAGCGGTCTCCATGAGGTCGAGCTGGGGTGAGCCCCACCGTGATGCCGTTCGAACATCTACCCCCTCAGTCAGATGCACCATCTCTGGACGGGCCCACACGGCTGAAAATCACGTCTTTGTGGGCCACACCACGTCCAGAAGTGGAGAGGGGCCGTGCACCATTCAAACATTCAAAACCACTTGTGGCCCCCTTTCGAGACGTTTTTTGATGATCAACACCGTCCATCATGTGTGTCCCACTTGGATGTAATTTTAGACCACTTTTCAGGTGGTATCCACATCTTAGGTGGGCCCCACCAAGTGATTTTACATGTTTTTGCATGTATACTTATGTTTTCAGAAGGTATGGCCCACCTATATATAGATATATATATATATGGAAAAGGTTCTATGCTGTCGAGCTCACGTGAACTTCCCATGAGGTGAGTTGTATGGGCCCCATGTGTGTCGAACATCTACCCCATCAGTCAGATGCAACATTCCATGGTGGGTCTGGGTCTTAAAAATCAAGTAAATATGTGACTTGTGTGGGCCACACCAAATACAAAAGTTGAGAGGGGTTACCCTTCATTAAAACATTCATAATCATTTGTTGGGCCCACCGAGATATGATTCACAAATCCAGCCCATCCATATGTATGTTCCACTTGGATGAGGGGTTAGACCAAGTTTCAGATGCATCCAAATTTCAGGTGAGCCCCACCAAGTGCTTTTATATGTTCTGTTTTCACGTGATTTTAGATGGTATAGCCTACCTTAGTTCCGTATACGGCTGATTTTTGGAATATCCCATAATTTAAAAGGGACCCATCAAATGCATGGTGTTGATGGTCGACACACATCACGGTGAGGCCACAAAGCCTTGAACTCGAACTCGGTTCAAAGATTAAGTTTAAGCTCAACTTGAACTCAACCTAAGTTGGCCCCAGCTGAGCTGAGCTGGCCAGTTAAGCTCGAGGACCGAACCGAGCCGAGTTCGAGCTGAGGTAGCCTACCAGCCTAGTCGAGACAGGCCAAGCTCAACTCAGTTCGGCTCGTGTACAGCTCTACCTAGCATTATGTTACCCTAGCTAGGGTGTAAGTGGAACCTGTCGGGTTGGGTCGTGGTTGTGGGGAGTCCGGGCCAGCCCATTTAATAATTGAGTTTAGGGCTGTCAATGTGTATATGGACCCCGGGGATATCCGATGGTGGACCTTGCCCGTTTTAACGGGTCCAGTCCCATTTTTGGACCCATTAAGAAAGCGGGTCGGGTTTGGGCTGGGTCCACGTTTTGGACATGGATTGCGGGTGGGGCCCAATCACCCACCCGGCCAAGCAATCCATTTTCACGCCTGATTGTTTTTTGGCACGTGCAATGTGCAACATACGTGCAAAAAGGAAAAAAAAATGAAAATAGTTCACCACCATTTTAAAACAGGTGGTGACACTTCAACCATACACTTGGCATGGTTTTATTTCAACCCAAACCGTCCACATCGTTGCTCAACGGTGGGTGAAGTACATCCTAAAAATTAGATTGAGAACATCATATCTACACCATCCATTTAATAGCCATCAATTTAATAGTTAGAACTGCTTGATTGTTGTGATTTTCAAGATATGCTCCATCCACAATGTGATCCACAATTTGGATGGTGTAGATATCCATTCTAGAGTCCTCAATATGAGGAAATAAATCATCAATATTTTTAAAATGATAGATTAATTATCAACCGTCCAACCTTTTACAAAATGATAGACTTGAGTGGGGGTCATGGCTCAGTGATCTAAACCATTGATTTAATGGGCCTCATTACAGATTGTACAAGGCAACAAAAGTCCTCCAGACTCAGAAATCCAAGCTAGAAATATAGACATTTCTTTGTTGAATGTAAACCACCCGCATTCCTACATGATTGCATAATATCTTTGCAAGAAAACAATCCCCAGCATTTTGAAGTGGTCCAAAGTGAGGCTAGCTCCTCAACAATCTATTTACTCTTTATTGAATTGGGTTATTGCAATTCAATTCAATTGAACATCCAAACCGCGCCTTAAGTACTCGAAAATCACAAGTAAAAGAAGAGATTTTTATTGGGAAGAGAGTGAAATGGGTTCTTCTACACAAGGGGATATAAACCCACAAACACAAAACTCACATCCTCTAACCTTTCTCCTACCACTACAGCATCTATCCTCATCTGTACAACTTCAATACACACACAAAAAAAGAAGAGAGAAAAATACGTACCGCACATGCGAAAAACGACCTGCATGGCATTTGGTCTTGCTTGGCAGGGGCGGACCCTGCTTCGACTATTCCTGGCTTCGAGGCGCCCACTTGCCCAAAACAAGTGTGTAGGATCGTCCCTTGAAATTCCCACTCGAAGATAGCGACGAGATGAATTACAAGCGTTATTTTCTTCTTTTTTATTTTAAGCCTTTGGCATCGACCGTGAAGATATCCCGTGCAAAAGTCTTACAAATCCCAAGAAACTAAGCTTCCCATCTGAATGTCTTATCCAGTCTTGGAGAACGACATGAACCGGGACAGATGGGCCGAGGCCGAGTTCCTGATATTGTGAGGATCATATGAGTCTTTGCTAAAAGTTCAAACTAAAGAAGAAAGATTTCCTTAGATTGGATGCAAAAGAAAGAAAGAAAAAAAGGGCAAGGAAAAGATAAAAGGCGAATATAAAGATGAACAGAAACACACATAACCAAACAAGCACAACCCACTCCTAATTTAAAAAATCAAAACCAATGGTTTCATGCATGTTCATGAACTTCAGATGATAGTCTGAAAGGAGTGAGAGCAAAGAAATAGCAGGTACAAGCCTGGGTGATATATTAGGTATGGAATGTTACTAGAGCTTATGTGGGAGTCTAATGCACTTGGATTATAGGCCATGGCCACACAGGCCAAATCAGGTTGATCGGGCAGTTGTAACTGCTCGATTGGACAAGGCCCAAAGGTGGGTGCGTGGTCTTTTTTGGTTCCTCAAATCAAGTGGTTAGGATCTCCAAATAGGCCAGATTTTTGGGCCATGATGCATATATGGTGAGGACAGCCAGGTGAGCAGCATGGATCTTGTACACATTTGCCACATGCCCCCATGGATTCATGGAACTTGTGGTATTAAAAAACGGTTACCAAACAGTAAAAGTGGGACCCAGTGCATGATATAGGGCTGCAACGACTGTTCTGAGAGAAAAAAAAGAAAAACAGGTCCATAACAGGCCAGTTACAGGCAAGGTATTTCGTAATGGTGGCCATAATAGGCATCATTGTTACCTTTACGATACGGGTCATAACGACCATTACAGCCTCTTTAATACCAATAATGTTGGAAAAAAATATTCCGAAAAGCCTATATCTGTACCGCAAAAGACGATTACGGGGTTGTTACGGCCTTTACAGGAGGTGTTATGACCCTGTAACGTAAAACGGTTGCCACCGTTACCTTTTCGTAACAGCCATTATCACGGCACACCATGGTTATAGGCCATAACGGTCCAATATAGGGCCAATACATTTTCTTCCTTCAAATTTATTTTTTTGACCATTTTCCGTTACTGTCCATATTGTATTGGCCATATGGCTGGCCGTCACAGCCATCATTACTGTTATTAAAATACCTTAGTGTAAACTCCTAACCAAAACAGTAAATAACAATATACCTAATTAAGCATCAGAAACCCATATTAATCACTGAAGTTGTAAAAGTAGCAAGTAAAAAAAAAAAAAAATTTATTATTATTATCTTACCGATGCAAGCTCCTCAATCACAATTGGCCTATTCCCTTCCTTCTCAAAGAGTTCATATGCACGACGGGCATGTTGCTCCCAAGTATCCAGTCCTTCCATCTGATGCACACTTATGGCAGCAACAGAAAACTCTTCGAAATCTAATTTCCTATATTGAAGAGAACTCACCTACAATGGCAGTAAAAAGGTATGATAAAGGTTACATTCTGAGACATTACATGATTAATGACGACAACAATGACGACAATGACAATAAAAGCTATGAAACTCTGGCACCAATATGTGCTTGGCATCGAACACACATACACGGTGTCGAACACACATACACGGTGTCAAACACAACTACTTTCAAATGACCCACATGTCTGTACAAACATATTAAAGTATTAAGTTTTAAGGGAAGTGATATGCCACCTTTTTTTTTAAAAAAAAGTTTGGCTTGTTTAGTCTACAGCCACCTTGTTGGATAGATCCGCTCCTTTTTTTTTTTTACTACTTGGGGCAAAACAATAGTACAATTTTTGTACTCATGGATCACCAAAAGTAGAATATAAGGGGCGACTCTACTAAACGGGGAGGGGGAGGGTGTAAATAGCAGTTCCCTATTTAAATATCATACTGTTTAAACATTAAAAAAAATACAAGAACAAATCTAAAAGTCAATTATTTAGATTAACAAAATATCCCAAAATAATAATAATAACTAAACCTAAGATTAGTTTTATGCACTGAGAAGTGATCATCTTAGACATGGGGCTGTCAATGGGCCGGGCTGGCCCATCAGGATTTTGGGTGGTGGGCTTGGGCCGAAATACTAGGCCTAAGCGCCAGACCTGGGCCTAAAGTTTAAGCCTTTTTTATTAACTGGGATGGGTTTGGGCTGCACCTAAGAGCTCTTTAGCCCAACCCATTTAAGGTTTCAACAGCATTTTTTGTCAAATCATGCACGATTGGGCATGCCAAATGAACAGCCTAGATCTTGCATAAAAGAGGATGCCTAGCCTCAAACCTAGGCTGGACTTGGACCTAGGTTTTACTTTGTGGCTGGGCTTGCATAGGCCTCACCCTGCCCAAAACCTAGGGTGCCTTGACATTTATTGACATGAAAGTTAGAGCCATTTCTAAGAATTGTGATCATGGTGTGCCATAGCAGCCTTTATGGGGCGGTAAAGGCCGTTATGTAAAGGTAACGGTGGCAACCATTACACATTATGGGGTTGTAATGGCCGTTACGGAAAAAATGACCCATAATGGTTCATTACGGGGCCAGTACAGGTTTTCTAGTTTTTTTTTTTTTTTTTTTGAGAGAGAGAGAGAGAGAGAGAGAGAGAGAGAGAGAGAGAGAGAGAGAGAGAGAGAGAGAGAGAGAGAGAGAGAGAGAGAGAGAGAGAGAGAGAGAGAGAGAGAGAGAGAGAGAGAGAGAGAGAGAGCATAACGGCCGTTATAGCCCATATTGTAAAGGTAACGGTGGTAGTCATTACAGCCACCATTACCGTCACGGAATACCTTGATTGTTATGTCCTTGTTACATCATGGGAAAAATAATAACAAAAAAAAGGTTGGGGTATGTACCATGCTAACGTAATCAACAACCCTTGAGTCCTTCACGGCATCCGTCGAATTTTTCAGTAAAGCCTGTCAATTTACCAATTTCCAGCATCATTTAGAATGACTTAGTAGTAGATGACGAAGGAGCACAACAACACTAAGAAAATAGAAAAAACCAACCGTCTTGAAATTCTGCATAGAGATGCAGCCATTTTTGTTCGGCCCTAATAAAGTAAACTGCTCCCGCAGATAGAAGAGCTGAGACACTGTTAATGTCTTTGCAAGGGCCTGTCATACATGGGGGAAATTCTCTTAAGTGTTTACCGAGGAATGATCAAAACCCAGCGGACTAAAGTATAACAACTAGAAAATAATGGGTGATTTCCACAATTTTCTTGTATGGTAGTGATGCATGGCGCACACATATTTCAATCTAGATTGTCCAAATTGTGATCCCCATTGCAGATTAATATGGCCCAAAAATCACATGGACCAGACATGTTAACCATCTGATATTAGCCACTAAATTTCAACGGTAGACCATTTTCTTTTTAACCATGCATTTGATGGCCTCCAATTGAATGGTTAGGATTGTCTAGTAAGTGTCATTCACGGAAACACCCGATCCACATTGGCACCCATGATTTGGGCAATCTGGATTGACATGTGTATACAACATGCATGGTGGACAAATCACCAGCATTTAGAAAACGGCCCATGTGGCAATCAAGCAACGAGGTATTACCCCCAAAGCTGCCTTCCGCAAAGATGACGAGCATATGTAAGCTTTTGTGAGTTTGTACACCAGAATATCCAAAGGAATCTTGACATCTTCACAATCACGTATCCAAGGATGACCTAAGCACCAAAATCATGTAATCTACATTAGCCTTTCTCAGATGATTGGAATGGTTAGCTGTGGAAGCATGGTACTGAGCCTCAGCAAACGTGTACTTTGCTGATGCACCCACTTCCTTACACGAGGGGGCCATGGTTTGGTGATCCAGACCATTGATTTGATACACTGCCATTACTGTATTTTGTTTTCCTTAAACATCTATTTGTAGCCCAAAAATGAGGTGGTCTCTCCATCCGGCAAATAACATCCAACCTTTCATGTGTGCACAACATCCAACCTGTCCAATAGGTTGGCCCAATCATTGGGATTACCTTGTGTAAAAATCAGCCATATCCACTCAATGAGTGGACCACACTTCTATTTTGTTATTTATCAATGGCGAAGCATTGTTTTCATGGTGTGGCCCACCTGATGAGTGTGTGGGGATGATCATGAGGCAAGCCTCATGGTGGGCCCAACCTATTGGAATGGTTGGATGTCACACGAACATCATAGGTTGGAAGTTATTCACTGGGTGTACTGTAAATTATGGTCCAACCAGTTGGACTAGAAACCTTCTCCCCACAAATTGAAGAGTTGGGCCTTCCAATGTCAATATCTTTAGGCATCCACCATCCATAGCAGGACCATCAGATCAATGGTCTGTATCACAGTACCATGGGCCTCAAACATAGATCTGGAGCATCAATGTACTATAAGTTTGCCGCTGCTCAGGATCCCATATTCTATGATCATATCAAGGCACCAAGTGACTTACAGAGAGCTTGAGAAGCGGTCATTCTTTTACGGTAGTCCTTATTCAACAATCTCTTGACAAAGTCTCTGGCCTCGGGAGACAACGAAGGCCAAGGTGCGTCTTCAAAGCTTGGATCCGCCTTTAGGACAGCTCGGAAAATGCCCGATTCGGTTCGGGCCCAAAAAGGACGGCTCCCACAAAGAAGAATATATGCAATCACACCAATACTCCACATGTCGGCTTCAGTTCCGTAAGCTCTATGCAGAACTTCCGGAGCCACATAATATGCACTCCCAACAATGTCATTCAACCTGTCATCTGCATGTGTCACAGGTATTCAGATCCTAGCCCCTAAGTTGAAAAAATGAAGAAACAAGGCTCAAGAGTCGTTGCTATGCTCACAAGAACCGCTACATGCGGCCCCATGTGCTGACCTGGCATGTACATGGGACGTCTGAGCGATGGTTGAAAAAGTTTTTTTTTTAAAAAAAAAACTCGACTCGAATCAATATCCATCCAGGTCAGGTAGACTCAGAGACTTGATTCGACTTGACACTAATAATAGACACTTAAAAAAGTATTATTATAAAAATACGTTGTTTAAAAAATGAAATCAATGCATGGTCAGTTTGTTGCTGCTGTTTGCTTGCTTGGTGAATGTTGTGTTCAAATCACCCCCTCTTTTTTTTTTTTTTTCCCTTTACTTGAAATTCTCTTAACACGAGCGACTCGTTCGGGTCATGCAAAGTCATGTCGACTGAGTAGGCCAGCCAACTTGACAAATCAAGCTAAGTCTGAACTGAGTCAAACTCCTTAGCAAGTTTCACATTGGCTCTGCTCAATTTCTGGTCGAGTCGAGTTGACCCGGCCAAGTTTCTAGTCAAGCCAATGAGTTTTAGAACCATGGTCTGAGCCATGCCACAGGTGGGTCTCATCATTTAGATTACCTGGCCCAAGAATCGGGCCGGTCGACTCATCAAGTGGGTGGTGTGTCAGACATTTTCAAACTGTCCACTGCTATGGAACACGTATTGCACACCAAATGACTGGACCAGCCTGTTCAACTGCACAGTGCGGCCCAGCTGATGCATGGCTCGAATGGGCTGCATATGAGGTGCATGTGGACTTAGCAAAAGTGGGGATTGAGACTCAAATCATAGGTGGCTAATTTCAAAAGGACTAACCTGGCTTTACATAATCAGACAAACCGAAATCAATGGCCTTCAAGGTAGATTTCTCATCTTTAGAACTGAAAAGAAAATTCTGAAGCAGCAAAGAAGTATGTCAGTACAAAATCTCATTGAGAAGTGACATGACTAACCAGGAAATACAGTTCCGCAAAGAAACAATCTTTCAACAATTCTCACAACACATCTCAATTTCAATTTAGTACTTCATTTTGGGTGCATTTGGTTGCACCAAATATCATGATATTTATGATTAATCAGTTTAATTTGGTGCAAACTTTCATGACATTTCATAAAATTTGGTGCAACCAAACATGCGTTAGATCACTTGGCATTGAGAAATCACTTCCAAAACATATGATTTCCAAAAACTGAAAAAGAAGGCAATGGTTTTAAATGTTATATTCTTTGTGTTGACTGTTGAGAAGCCTGTCCTACAATGATATAAGGGCATCATACAATTCTCAGGCTGCGAGCATTTTCCATTTGTTCAAGTGTGGCCCACATTCCAGTAATCTATATGGATGATATTGTCAGTCCCCCTCTGGGCAGTCCATGCACAAAACATGTACTAGTTGAGAAAATCATAACCCTTCAATTAGTGGCTGGAAAATAGACACTTGAGAAGTAGAGCAATAGTCTGCATTCAACCAAAAAAAGGCCAAGCATTCAATGGGCATGATCTTCCAATATGGGGACATTCAGTTTATGGACCATCGATGGTAAGACCCATCATATCAATATTTTGGATTGCTAAACCATGGGCCCACAAAACCTGGGCAATTTTCCAACTCTCTGCTCGAGAATTTTGTCACACCTCCAATGATACTTCCAGGAAACAGAAATTCTCGACATTATAAGAACTATTCAACTGATAAACGAACATGTGTAAGTGTCCAAGTCCAACCCAGACGCAAGGAATTAGAAATGATGACTCAGGAAAACCTAACACTCTAAAATCCCATATAACAATAAAAATGTATTATTATATAAGGATCATGTTCCATAGGATCCATTGAAACACATGAGACTCTTTCCAAAATCTCCTACCATGCAATAATGACAGGCACGAATATCTATGCACATTCAAATGATGATAGATGAGATCCTTCTAATTGAAAGATATGAAAAATCTGGGCAACGGAAGGTACGATAAGAGTAGATTAGTATATCAGCTTCAAATCATACTGCATTAGTATAGGAAATGTTGTATACCACAATACATACAATGAGGATACCTTGTGAGAGAAATGGTGCAATGCTCTGCTAGAAGATGTAAGTTATAGTAATCCTACTTTCATAGGAACATGAACAGTCCAATCATCGAACTGGGCTATTAATTAGGTCCAGCCCACACTTATGGTTCAAAAGCAGAAATCTCACCAATCGGACATTCCTGATCATCAAATCAATAGCTGATAAGATGGACGATTAAGATTGTATATATCAAAAAATAGGTTCAACCAACAATTTGAACTATCCATTTGGTGAAGTCCATGGATTGCTTATGGTTCTAAAGAATCACTTCAATCAGTCTATCCTAATTCCTAATCACATCATCCATGGGTTGGAAAATGGATGGACGTAACAAAGGCTATTGGATGAATTGAACAATGTTACCTAAATTGCAAACTCCGCATGTTTCTGTTCTGGATCGTGCAATCCAGATTATGGGTCATTTGCGATCTGGATCACCATTTTTACCAATCCGAAATAATGATTCTATACTTACTGTTGACTAAGCTGTAACATGCATTTATATTTAGAATAAAAAGATTTATACTTTGTTTTACACAATAGAATGCAAATAACATAATACAATGGATGTGGGATCCATATTAATAGCATTCATCATTTCATATATAAATCACAATATCAATTCGCATATACAATGGCATGATCCTACCCCTAGTGTACAACATGTTGGAGTAGCATCCCGCATACCATGAACTGCAGCAATCGGCAATCATCTGATCAGAGTGCAAGCTGAACCTATTGGACAGTCTGGATTGATTGATTGGACTGGCCGTGTGTCCATATGCAACAAACAATGCAAGTCATAGTGCTCAAGGAATGCTGGACCTTTTCCCCCATACATAATCAGTAGATGATGGGCAAAATAGAAGAGAAAGCAGACTTTTAAACACCCAAATTTATAATTAGGAATCCACTAATAACTGATGTGTACATTACAGTTTTAAAGTTTCAAGAATCAATTACCTCTGGTTTAAGGTCTCGGTGAACTACTCCTTGCAGATGACAGAAGGAGACAACACTTAGAATCTGGATCATGACAACCTTTGCATCTTCCTCTGAATATTTTCCACCCCTAAAGAACATGACCAACAAGATAGAAGATGGTCTGTCAGTTTCGACTCAGGACAAACTATGAAGCTGTTTGGATATGACCAAAGTTGTGTCATGACAAGTAATCAAAGCAACTGTAAATGTCCATGGTTTGTTAACTCAAGAATTAATGCACTTTTGGACAAGTATCATGGATAGTAACGTTAGACCATTGATTGGGTGTCTCTGGCGGAGAGGTGGAACTCTTATCAATGACACTTTATGATTTGGTGTACATGAGATCACGCTTATCCGTGCACATGCGTAACATGTTCCAACATGCCACGTGTGCAACCGTTCAAGTTCAAGCATCCCAAATGTGCATACATGCCACTATCAATCTTCAAGTAGTAAAAAATGTGGCACATGTGTGCATATGTCCCTTTTCAGTTTGCTACGTCCCACATGTACCAACCACTCTTTAAGTTCTCCACATGGGCCACAATCTATCTGTCCATGTTCCAAGGTGTTTGACAAACAGACAAACATCGGGCATACTTCAAATGTGGCCACACCGTTGATTAAATGGTGATGATGTGGTCAACCTTGGATATGTGGCTCTTCCAGAACAACTAGTCAGCAACATGTCCATGACCAATAGACCTGACAGCATGCAACAGATTGCTAGTCGTGACACAACTTTGCTCAAATCCATAACAGATTGCCTAGCATCCTAACATGTCCAATTTATACTTGCGAGGGGCTCAGGGCAAAGGGATTGGTGATGTAGACTGGTGATCTAATGGGACACACCATGGATAGGGACACCCCAAGTATCTCCCAAACTGAAAGATCACAACCATCCAACAATGAGCTATAAGAAAATGGGTAATGCAAAAATACTGAAAATGGCCAGGAAAAAGGCAAAAGATTTGATGTCTCGGGTCTCGGGTCTTGGGGGCATCTGTCATCCAGAATGGGGCACATGGATCTAAGTTCGATTATAATCCATGGCCCCTACATGTGCAGAACCAGACATAACAAAGCACTATACTCAACTGATGCATCAGGACCCTATAATTCCTTTCCAGTCAGACAACAATGTAAACCACACATGGATGGTGAAACTGCCCAAGGATGCATTTGGATATGGAAACGAAGCGAATTGCAAATATTCATTTTAATCGAGAGGAAAACAAAAGCGGATGATGTTTCCCTCAAATTGCAGTTACATTACTTTCAAGCCCAAATCGAAAGTAAAACAATTGCAATTTGGGACCCAAACCTGCGACGTGAATCCGGAGTATATTACTATTTGGTTTTCTACACTTTATGAGACTAAGATTGCAAATTCGATAGCACATCCAAACACACCCTAAAGGTCGAACTGCAATAAGAGCTGCTGGTTGTAGAAGTAGAAGGTACCTTGAAAGTATTCGATCTAAAAGTTCACCACCCTTGCATAACCTGAAGAACATGTACAAATGGTAAGCTACAAAAGACCAAGTGAAGAAAGAAGTTTCCAAATTCCTGGCTGTATTTAATATATAAAAGCATATATGGAAAATGTAAACTTACTCCATCACTATATACACATTGTCTTCATCTTCTTGGGCATCGTAGAATTGCACTAGATTCTTATGTCCGGTCAGAGCACTCAATATTTTCACTTCTCTCCTCACATCCTCAATCGCAATGGCCGTTGTCATCTGTCAAGACACCATCATTTATCAGATTGGACGGAAAATCTGAGAATATTCTCCAGTAATCCACGTTCACTAGAAAACTTGATATAACCGCTCTTTCTACATGAAAATAAACAATTCAGTGTAGGGCCACTCGCATATCATACCGATAGAGTCAGTGTGCCGTAACAGCCGTTACATAGGTAACAATGGCAACCATTACACATTATGGAAAAAATGTCTGGTAATGGCCCATTGCCCCCTAAAGGCTGTAAGGGTCCGTCATGGGGCAGATACAGGTTTTTCGGTTTTTTTTTTTTCAATAAAAGAAAGAGACCCTAACGACCGTTATGGCTCATATTGTAATGGTAATGGTGGCCACCATTACTATTACAAAATACCTTGTGATAGACACACCCACTGCACGCATGGCATGTGTGTATTTCAATCTAAAACATCCAAACTGCAGGCCCACTAAGGATGGGGCATAATCCAAAATCATCTGTTCACCGTCTATTGGGTGACCATCAAACAAACAGAAAATTATTCGAATTCAGCTACGGAATATACATCAATAGTTAGGATCATCCAGTGGACAAGATCTGTGAATTATACCCCATCCACAATTTGGCCCATGGCTTTGACAGCTTAAATTGGGGGTATATAAATCCAACTTGAAATCAATGTAACTGCAATTGAAGATAGTTCCTAAATTAAATTATGAACGGGGAGGAGACTGCAATTGGGCTTTTCTCGCCTAAACTAGTTATTACAGTTCAATTTGATAGTGCATCCAAACGCGCCCTCAATAAATGAACTGTTGAAAGAATAGAACATGACAACATTTTACAAAAGATGGAAGCTTAAATTAGATCAAAAAAAGGTTGACTATATAGATAGCTAAGAGCCAAAGGTAGATCTGCATAGTTGATGTTGAGTTGGAAATTCACAAAAAGAAATAGACAGAAGAAAGATGGATGACAGCCCAGTGCACCAAAATAAAGAACTTGCAAGCGAAAATCACAAGATGGAAGCAGATACCCAGTCCTTCAAAAAAGATGGCTTCATTCATCAAAAGGGATCTGAAATTGAACTGAACCAACATGATGCTCCCCAATACAAAAGTAATTCTTTTACCAATCAGAACAGAAAGAAGCAACAAAGGAAACCAAACGTATTACGCAGCTTAAGCCGTCAATCATCATTGATGAAACATGCAATGCTCAGCCTTAACACATGGTGTTGTTGTTAAGGTCCGGATAATGGCTGCAACTAACCTGAGTTTGGGTCGGGATGGGTCAGGTTGTCAGGGTCCTTAGGTTGGGTTAGGGTTGAGCATACAGGAATTCAGGTTGGGAATCTCAGGTTAGGATTCAGGTCAGGTCAAGTTGCAGATTGGGTCTTCTTGTGGTTGAGGTCCGGCCGGGCTTGGGTTGATCCTCAACCCTATCCAACCTGCCCGAGTTGCACCCCTAGTCCGAATTCCATACAGGTGGGGCCCACCTGAATGCAATCCAAACCATTCATCTGGCGGCCCCCACCATAAACCAAGGGTTAAAGTATCATCCAAAACCAGCATCAGACAAGCCTAGAAAAAGAGCTTGGCCTGCAAATGGATCACCAAGGGTACTGTGTGGGCAAAGATCGACATGCACCAGGTGAGAAGTCTCCATTGAGGTCTCTTCAGAGACATCCAATAAAATTGAAGAAAAAAAAAAAGTCCATCGAGATGGCTACGATGGTTTGATGGAGGTATTTTTTCAGTCCATCCGTCAATCCATAGTGGGATCTACTGAATGAACAATCTGGATCACGAAATGGTAGACCCCACCTGTACAGCATGTTTTCAGGAATGTCACAAAAATGCTCTCCTAGGAACCGGTTCTCATGGAAACTTCGTGAGAAATTTTGACACATGATGTGGGCACACAATCTGGATGGTCCAATTTCTTTTCTTTTTCTTTATATATATATGATAAACACCACCAATTCAGCCCAAGCATTATATCATACATCTAAATCTCAAGTATCAAGATATAATAAAAGAGGACATATCACCTACAATCAGTTGTATGCAACAATCTATATTTTCTACCTTCAGAATTTTGGTTTTCACTTTTGACCTTGAAGATATCATAATTTACAAGGGCCCCATGAATTCAGAACAAACAAATCTACTAAAACTCACCAAAACAACACTAGTAAAAAACTGCATCTTTGTGAAGGAAATTTAAATCCATATAGTGAGAATTTAAATCAAGAAGCTTCTAAAAATGAAATGAACAGAAACCAACCTTTGATTTTGGAATGACTTTCACTGCCACCTCCTGCCCTTTCAATTCCCCCTTCTTCGGCTTCGCCGAGCAAGTAAACCCAAAATGCCCACGCCCGACCTCTTCCCCGAGCTCGTACTTAGTGAAGAACTGCTTCGGGTACCCGAAATTCTTATCCAATCCCAAGTCATTCTCTTCAGGAATGGAGGCCTCGTTCGGCTTCACGGAGCCATGCCTGCGGGCGAGCAGTGCTCGGATGTGCTTTGCGGGTGATGGAGGAGGGAATGGGCGCTTCAAGATGCGAAAAGGGGTGGAAGTCCTGCTCGAATTCGCTGGCGAGTTCTTGAAAGGGAGGGGGCTGGGGCTGTAGAAAGGGAAGGAAGGAGTTTTGGCAGTTTCAGGATTCGATGGCGGGCCATCAGTATTTCCAGGAGGTGGAGGGTTTTCTGCTTGGGGTTTTTTAATGTTCTTTCCATGACAGAGTCCCATGGAAACAAAAACTCAAGAAACTTATCTTTATAAAGGGAAGATATAAAAAGGAAAAACAGAATTCAAAAGAAAAGACTAAGAAAATGGCAGAAATAGCAAACCCAACAACGAAAATACCAGAAAACTTTTAAAAATTCAAGAAACAGAAAAACCAGAAAGATTATTAGATTAACAGAAGGAACAAAGGAAAAAACAGGTGAAATCCCAGAAAGAGATTCCTAACAAGGAAAATACCAGAAACAACCAACTTCTCTAATTAAAAAAGAAAAAAAAAACCCAAAGAAACAGAAAATCCCAGAAAATGAAAACCCAGAAGTAAATTTCAATTCTACAGATGAAGAAACCCGAGATACAGAGGAGAAAAACAGAGAAACAGAGTTCAATTCTCTTTTAATTAAAAGAAGAAGAAGAAGTAAAAGACCAAAAGGAAAGACACCCAGTAACTAAAACCCCATTAAAAATCAAATTCCCCAGAAGAGTGAAGAAATTGAAAGAAGAAAACCCATTAAAATCCCAACTTTTCTACTCAAACAGAGAGATAGAGCCCAAGAAATGAATAAAAAAAGAGCAGAATTAGAAGTAAATGGTAGAAGAATGAGAATGAGAGAGAGAGAGAGAGAGAGAGAGAGAGAGAGAGAGAACCCAAGTCAGGAATCTATGGATTTCCCAGAGAGAGAACGAGAGAGCTGTAGAAAAGTTTTAAGGAGATGCCTTGGCATGACTGAGAGAGAAGGCGACAGCCTTTCTTTTTGGAGTGCGGTTCCGATACAAACGTTTCTACATTAAGATTAACATGCAAACCTACTTTTGTGGGCCCACCTGATGTTTTCATGACATCCAATCCGTACATCATGTACAAAATTTATTCTATTCTAACGTATTTAAATTTCCTTTCTTATAAAATCTTAGGTGGGCCACACCACAGGGAACAGTTGGGATAGGAACACCCACCATTAAAACCTTTCAGATTGTATTGAGGTACAACGATATTTCCTTTTATTCCATCTAATCTATTCAGAAGATGTATCCAGAAAAATGAATGGAAAAAAATAAAATATAAGGCCTTAAAAAAAGTCATGTCGACCCGCAACACCTGATTTTATACATTTTAGTCATTACTTTAAATGGTGTGGCTCAGATAAGATTTGGATAAAAATTAATTTAGGAACCCAATAATAATTAGAGGGTACACAAATGATGGACGGATTGGATTTTAATAAAACATCAAGGTGTACCCACATATTGATTTGTACTATTAAACTTATATCAGAGACGTTTGTACTGGATCCAGCCACTTCTTTTCGTTGGCTTTTTAGCTTTTTTGAGGTGTTTGGGGGAGGAAATGAGATTTTTTAAAATAGAGGTTGGAATTCACTAATAATGGGGAGTTTTATTGGGATGGAGGCTTTATTAGTTTCCTTACAGCCTGTCCTCTCCATCCCCAAAAACCTATGCTGCTATGTATTGTATTCTACTATTATTTGTATCGGCATCCTCATGTATTCGCACGTGTGAGATAGGCCAGTTGGATTTGCAGCACACGTACAAGTATGGAACATACGTGAGAGATCCGGGCTGTTCGTTGGGTGGTTTGTGGGGTGAGCATGCCATGATCGAGAGATCAAACCGTTGAGATCATTGTCCGGGCCATAATTCTATGAGAATAATGAACGGTGCATTCATCGATCTTAATTTTGGACCGTTCATTCATCGATCTAAAGTGTCCATTGCGTTTGGCATGCTCTTCATGGGGCATCATACCAAAATCACACTTGATAGATGACCGTAACCCTTCGAAAAAGTGGTTCATGAAATGGACGGTCCAGATAAATTAATCTGCGGAGAAGTACAACTGTTAGATTAGGACCTATCTGGTGGACCCCACATTTAATTGCTTAATATGCTCAGGATTCAAAACGATGCAATGATGTTAACCATCGTATCGATGGCCGAAAATAGATTATTTCCATGAAATGACTATTTTTTAGATGGTTTGGATCATTAGATCAATTGGGTCATCATAGGATGACCCATCTAGACTGGATGGACGGTCCAGATCATGTCTTTTATCTACCAACAATTCCATTACAGCTAGTTTACACCACATTATAATGTAGCTGTGGTTCACCTGAGGAATGGATTCTTTTTTAAATAGATGATCCTATGATGAGGCCAACTGATTTGGACGGTCTGGATGTCACATGCACATGACAGGTTGGAAGTTATCCGCTGGGTGGACGGAAACTTATGGTGCAACCGGTTGGACAGAAGACTTCCTCTTACACGACAGACGTTGCTTTTGGCTTTTTGCAACTTGCAACGTAGCATCGCGTCCGTCTGCTCATCGAGAGTTTCTCTAAGCACACGCGCGTTTACAAGTTTTTAAGGAACACGCACCACATGTGCCATCTTGGCATACATATAAAATATCCAAGCCATCCATTTGAAATATACCACTATATATATTTATAATTCCAAGAATTAGATCATTATACTATTCATATGGGCCAAAATTAACTGAACAAATGTACGATTGTATAAAAATTGGCTGAATTTTTCTAACCGTCCAATGTTTTCCAATACCGCGGCACATCTGTAGAATGCACCACCTTTATCTTTGGGCAGTAAAGTTTAAGGTCCACCTGATGGATGGCTTGGATATTTCACCCGTCTGCCACGCTGGCATCTGTGGTGGCGTGTACATTAGCTGAATGTACACACGTGCGGGCTTAGCAAAGTTCGTCCTCGGGTGCATGCATATGAGCTTTGACCAGCATTTGAGTGGACGCGGATTGCGCACTGACGTTAGCAGGAGCGAGTCGCTGCTGTCGGTGCTGTGTGGGCCCACCATGATGTATGCGTTTCATCCATGCCGTCCATCCATTTCATTTTAGGGTATTAGCTTAAAAATGAGTCAGATCCAAATATAATGTGGACCCCACCATAGGAAAATAGTGGTGATTGAACGGTCACCATTAGAAACTTAATAGGGCTCGCTGTAAGGTTTATTTGCCATCTAGCCTATTAACGGTGGACGTTCAATCACCAATGTTTTCATGTGGTGTGATCCCCTCTTACATTTGGATACGCCTCTTTTTAGGCTCGTGCCCTAAAATGATCTGGAAAAATGGATGGACGGTGGGGATAAAAGACATACGTCATGGTGGGGCCCACAGAGTAGGCAATCGGCATCCCCTTTGAGTCATCACAGGCCCTGCCAGGCATGTTTTTTGGACCCTTCATTTGATAAAGCAGCGCTCTCAATGGCTACCCGGATTCGTTACTACGTGAGGTACCCGATTGTTAATCGGAACTGGACCCGGATTTCAAGCCTCTTAAATGATCGGCTCAGATTTGGGGTCATACACTCTGATCTGATTTGGGTCCATGTATTCTGATCTGATAAGAAATCTGGACGGTTCAGATCCATGATCAGGCGCAGTTTTTCCCCTTCTTTTTCTTTGTTCATGGATTTTTATCCTTTAAGGTGCGTTTGGTTGCACCAAATATCATGCTAATCAGATATTTCTTGATACTTGGTGCAACCAAACGCACCTTTATATGATTCTATCTATCATTTAAAGAGTAATTATCTGGTAGGCTAAGTGCATTGAAACCTTACAATGCACGTAACTGCATTTAAACTCCTTGGAACTGACATCACCTACCTCGACTGTTCATTAGTTAATCTTGTTCAAAAATCATAAAAAAGACAGTTTTTTTTTTTTTTTTTCCTGCAATCGTACATAGTTTAGACTCTGATGACTTGCATGAGTCAGATAGTACATTAGGCAGCTTCATCTCATCCAGCTCACTTATTATAGAAAATGAATTGGCTACTCCCCCTACCACCAGCCAATGGCTGGGGGTCGGTGATCCGTGGGCCTCACCATGATGTATGTGTTTCATCCATTTCGTCCATCTATTTTTCTAGATCATTTTATGGTAAGAGACTAAAAACGAGGTATATCCCAATCTCAAGTGCACCACATTACAGGAAACAATGTTGAATGAATGTTGACCATTAAAAACTTTTTGGGGGCCATAAAAGTTTAGTTTTGGTTCAAGCTGATTTATGTTTATTTTTGTCCTTCAGCTAAGTCTGTATGACCTAATCAATAGATTAGATGTCAAATAAACAATACAATAAGCCTTAGGATGATTTTAACAGTGGATATCCAATCGTTGTTGTTTTGCTGTGGTGTGGTCTACATGAGATTTATATCCCTCTCATTTCTGAATCAAGCCATAAAATGATCCTGAAAAATGGATGAAACACATACATCATGGTTGGGCCCACAGAGCTGGGACGGTGGTAAGGGGAGTAGCCAATCCCTTTCCCTTCGTTGATCATCAATGAGGGTACCTACATCAGGATTTTGGGGATCCCTAAAATCCAATGTAGGACCCTCATTAATAATCAGCGAGTTACGTGGGCCCAATTGTTCGTCCAACTCAACTTTCTCGCCATGATCTAAATCATAATTCATACCCTCAAGTAGACTTCATAGGATACCTAAATCCAACCATTTTGGAGCAAGTGCTCATGTGTAATATCATGTCTAAATATGAGAGGACCTGATTCAATTCCTTCAATCGGGTCCAAAGACAAGTAGATAAGTTTCCCACCCAAACCTGACAAGCCCTAGGGTAAAAGGTGTCCCCCATTTCCTCATATGGCGAGATTCATTCATGTGCTCTTGACTAGCCTGGCTATATCAAATAGGAAACATGTTGGTGAGGTTGGGGATCTTCAATGGCATGGCTAGATGATAGTGGACCACGCATGTCACGGTCCACCACATTTGCACGGCGAATTAAATAAGAGTAGCTGCCGGAGCAGTTCTATACCAACATGTATGCCCTACCAATTGATTCCATCCATTGTCGATGATAAATTCGGACGTGTTACCGAAATGGGGCGGGTGGTAAGATTTTCCGTCAAAAATGAAATTTCCTTTGTTTTAAGTAGTATTCTTTAAGTTATGTGTCTTTAAGAAATAGGCGTCAGCATTTTGTAAGAACTCTATATGGTGAGCCTTACTGATCAACGGTCTGGATTGTCATACAGTTGGACTGGATGATTGAGTAGACCAGTGTGCCCCACTTCAGGTGATGCGCTGCGCAATCTATCTGCGCAGCTTTGCATACTAAGGTTGGAATGCTATAGCTGTCTTACGCAGACAGCAATTTGAGTTGAACTGGGATATTACAATGTGGAGCGTGGGAGAGAGAGAGTTATGATGGGTTTCAAACTCTCTCTCCACAGTCTCTATAAAAGAGAGCTGGGTCCCCGATCCTACACCACAGCAAAATTCGAGTCCCATCTACTGTATTGCAAAAAGGGTGTGAAGGAGAGAAAGATCCTAAGCTCTACAGGAATTCTGGTATTCTTATCCAGCTTCCATGGCGACGTTTCAGATGTCTCTTGCACAGACAGATCCATGGGCCTATTCCGCGTATAGATTAAGTTCCACACATTTCTCCTACTGCGAGTATGTTTCTTTCCCGTCTTTCAAATGAATGTGCTAATACGTGGTAACTTTTGGTTCGCTGATATTAATTGCATTAGGTTAGGTCTAAACAATTTGAAACTTATTAAATGTTGTTTTGAAGATAGAAAAAGAACGAAAACTACACCCCCATTAGCTGGATTTTATTTTTGGGTTGCCAACAAATGTTCGATATGCTTAAAGGATTCGACCGAAATGAAGTGACCAATTAATATATATTGACCAAAACATGATTTTGGGCACCTTCAAGAGCTACCAAACATCTACAGAGCTATGATTGTGTACCGACATATTGTGTTGATTTGAGAATGGAAATTAAGAAATTAAGAAAAAACGACACTTTGAGTTGTTAGTGTAGGAATCTTTTATGGATGAGGATTTCTCTCAATTACTATTGATTTTGTTATTCTTGTAATTAGAACATTGGAATCTTCTCCTTAAACAGACATTTGTGCAATCCTTCATTTCAGTTGAATATATTGTCTTGATTTAAAACATTTTCAATTTGAAAAGAATTGTTATAAGAAGTCATTAATTAAGTTAAGAGAAATCAAATAGATTTTTATAGCAAGATTCCTCCTGAATTAACATTTTACCTAATAATACCCTCATTTATTTATTTATTTATTACTTGACAAGCAAGGACGTGGAGAATTATGGCAACCTGCTATGTGTATAACATCCATCCAACACATGAACCCCACAATCATAATCACACAAACCGAAAATCTGATCGATCGAATCAGCAGATGGGCCACAACTGAACTTGGATGTTTTTGATTGGTGTATGTTATTTTTATGGTTTGGCCCATCTTAGAATTGGGTCCGCTAGATTTTTAGCTTGTCTAACAGTCATATATAGACTTTTAGGTGCATCTGTTGGATGGCTTAGATGTCATGTACATGCCAAGTGGGTCTCTTAATTTTTTATTAATTACTTTGAAGAAAAATTAAACAGGGGCATTTATGTAATTTCACCTTAAAATCTCTTCTTAAAATTTTTGATTCTACAACATTATTAGGTGATTGCTAATTTCTAAGGAAGTTTCAGATAAAAATCCCAAAATCAAAAGAAAATTTTATTTTTAATTTTAAAAAAGAAAAGTCAAAGTGCATGAGTCCCCATGGCTACATGCCTTGGATTTTGATACAATTTATTTGTGAGTACCTTTTTAGTGTTCACATTTAGTGCTTGTTTGGATCTTAAGTTGCTTAAGATAAGTTACTTATGCTACAAGTAACTTATCTTAGTTTTTACTTATTAAGAAGATAAGTATGCTTCCTACTTATCAGCTTCTCCTTTCTTTCGTCTCTCTTATGCCTCTTCAGCAACTTATGAATAGTAGAAAAGCTTTTAAAAAATAATTGAAGTGATTAAGTTCTTTTAAGTAAAATAGTTACTTATAAATAATCATGAACCAAACTTAATTATCTAAAATAAACTACTTACCTACTATTGTAAGTAGAAAAAGTAACTTATTTGGTGGTATTCCAACGTCTCCTTAGAGTCTGCGGCTCACTGCTTTATTTTTCTCTTCAATGTGATGGTGTGCTACTAGCTTAGAACATAGACTGCCATTCATATTACTTGACCTGGTATTACCTATTAATAGTAGTGTTTTCCATGTACATGCCAAGTGCCACCGAAATAGGGCGGGTGGTAAGATTTTCCATCAAAAATGAAATTTTCTTCGTTTTTCATAGTATTCTTTAAGTTACGTGTACTAAGAAATAGGCGTCAGCATTTCTCCTACTATGAGTATGTTTCTTTCCTGTCATTTAAACGAATGTGATAACACATGGTGACTTTTCGTTAACTGATATTAACTGCATCAGACCAAGTGTAAACAATTTGAAAGATATTAAATGTTGTTTTGAAGATAGAAAAATAACTAAAACTACACCCCGATTAGCTGGGTTTTATTTTTGGGTCGCCACCAAATGTTCGATACGCTTAGAGGATTCCACCAAAATGAAGTGACCAATTAATATTTTTGACCAAAATGTGATTTTGGATACTTTCAAAAGCTACCAAACATCTACCGAGCTATGTATGTGTACCGACATATTGCGTTAATTTGAGAGTATGAATCTTTTATGGATGGGGATTTCTCTCAATTACTATTGATTTTGTTATTCTTGTAATTAGAATATTGTAATTAATATTCTTCTTAAATAGACATTTGTGCAACCCTTCAAAGAAAGTTTGCAACCTTTGGTGGGTTTTCTCCTCCACAAGTGAAAATGTGCCTCTAGATATTGTCTTGATTTAAAACATTTTCAATTGGAAAACAACTGTTACAAGAAGTTATTAATTAAGATATAATTAAGGGAAATCAAATAGATTTTTATAGCAAGATTCCTCAGGAATTAGCATTTTACCTAATAATACCTTCATTTATTTATCTATTGCTTGAGAAGCAATGAAATAGATAATTATGGCCACCTGGTATGTGTGTAACATCCATCCAACACATGAACCCCACAATCATAATCACACGAACCAAAAATCTGACGGATCGAATCAGCAGGTGGGCCACACCTGAACTAGAATGTTTTTGACTGGTGTATGTTATTTTTATGGTTTGGCCCCACCTTATGATTGGATCTGCTAGATTTTTAGCTTCTCTAATAGTCATATACAGATTTTTGGGGTACATCTGTTGGATGGCTTTGATGTCATGTACATACCATGTGGGCCTCTTAATTTTTTTATTAATCACTTTAACTAAAAAGTAAAAAAGGCCATTTGTGTAATTTCACCCTAAAAACTCTTCCTATTTGATTCCACAACATTAGTATTCGGTGATTGCTAATTTCTAAGGAAGTTTTAGATAAAAATCCCAAAATCAAAAGAAGATTTTGTTTTTTTATTAAAAAAGAAAAGAAAAAGAAAAGAAATGCTTGCACTCTGATTTTGGAATAATTTATTTGTGAGTACATTTTTAGTGTTCAAATTTAGGGCCTGTTTGGATGGTAAGTTGCTTATGCTACAAGTAACTTATCTTAGTTTCTAATTATTAAGAGGATAAATATGTTTGGTAAACAACTACTTATCAACTTGTTCTCTCTTTCATCTCTCTTATACCTCTTTTCAACAACTTATGAATAGTAGAAAAGCAAAAAAATTAACTAAAGTGATTAAGTTTTTTTAAGTAAAAAAATTACTTATAACTAATAATAAACCAAACCTACTTATCTGAAATAAATTTTAGAACAGCCTTGATTCGAAATCCCCTAGATTTGAGTCACAAGCACAAGATCACATTTGAATTTTTAACTGTTGATTTACATGGATAATGTTTGGATGGCGTGGATCATCATATTAAAGTAATTATAGTGATGCAATTGATAATCTAATTGTTTTGAGATATTATTAGTGAGTCATGTGCCCAATAGATTAATAGTCCAGTGACACACATATTACACATGCAACTCTTGGAAAGATTTTAGATGTAATCCAAGCTTTCACGTTGGATTTGAAACTCCCTCTTTGAGTGGGTTTGAAACCCCCAATTACTTTATGGTGCCAAACATACTATAGGATTCCCCCCTACCCCCCACCCCCAAATAATAATAATAATAATAATAAATCCATGGTGCCAAACGACCCCCCAAAAAAAATATATATATATATATATTTATATATATATATATATATATATAATAATAAAAAAAAAAAAAAAAAATCCATGGTGCCAAATGACCCCTTAGGGACTGTGGCCTACCGCTTGATTTTTCTCTTTAACGGTGAACATAAACCGGCATTTATATTACTCGACCTGATATTTTCTATTAATAGTTGTGTACATGCATGTGCTATGTTGGGAATGCATATGTTTCTAAATTGCATCTACATTAGGATACATAGACATTTATATCTATAGAACATGCATATGTACTTATCTAACAATCTTTACATATAAACACATATACACATGCACATGCCACACCCCTTTTAGGGATAACTTAGAACTTATCTTGAAAATTTTTAAAATTTTGAACCACTTTAGGTGAACACAAATAATTAGCAATTTGCGAATAATTCAAGAATTATCAATAAATTAAAGTGAATTATTCATGAATTATGCAATGATTTAAGATTGTGTTTGGATGCATATTGAATTGAATTACAACTATTAGTTTAGGATTTATTTAAGTAGGGGATCTCGCATAATCAAGATTAAGTCTAATCCATATTTTGGTTGACTCATTGTCTTTCACATGACATTCGTCGCACTAAAGCAATGCTTTCCTTCGTAAATGTAGTTAGTAGTTTTTTTTTTTTTTTCTAAAAACTTCTTTAATTGTATTTATGTAGAGAAAAATGCTACTTTATTGTTCAAGTTCTACATTTAGGGCATGGATAGCCAAAATTAGAATTAGATTTAATCCTGATAATGTAATCCAAACATAACTTGAAATGAGTGTTTGATTTTTTAAATTTCATTGTAAATAATCGAAAATAAATTATTATTACTTATAGAAGTATTTCCAGCCAGACCCCTAAGGTTGATTTTGACCACTATTGTGTTTAGAGGAAAACCAACACTAAAACCAAGGCAGAAGATGAAATGTGCAAAATAATAATAATTTGTGGGGCCCACCTCTATGTTGTCTATTGGTTTTAACTGCTCATATTAGGGCATAAGCCCAAAAATGAGGCAGATCCAAAGCAGAAGTGGGCCACACCCTAGGAAATAGGCAGAATTAAACGCCTCCCATTGAAAACTTCTTTGGGGATTATAGAAGTTTTGGATCAAGCTGATATTTGCATATTCCCTTCATCCATGTCTGTGTTACATTATGAATGGGTTGGATGACAAATACACATCCTTGGGGCCCTAGAAAGGGTTCATCTTTCAACGATATATGTCTTTGCCCCCTTATTTAATGTTGTGTGGTCCCTAGGATTTTGGATCTACCTCATTTTTTGGATCATATGCTAAAATGCACTTATAAAACAAATGAACGGCATGGATCAGACATATACATCACGATGGACCCCACAGATTTTTCAAGTATGCAGTCCATGCTATCTCATGCATGCAATCACATGTATAATTAACCATGTATTTTTTTCCTTCCAAAGGTGAAAATTCATAATTATTTATTTACCATCATTTACGATAATAAATAAAAAATCAAATACAAGTGATTTCAAAATGATCTAAATTGTAATTTCCTTTTTTAAGGTTCCTAATAATGATTTGGGTCCAAGATGGTGAGTACTTCACCTCGAGTTGGATTTGAAAGAAAAGCAACTGTAATGTAAGGACTACATCCTTATTGCAAATCTTAAAATTATTCTTTTCCATTAAACCAAGCATTTATATTTCAATTCATTTGTGCATCCAAACACAACCCAAAATAAGAGAAGAATAAGCAAATCCAAAAAGTTCATTCACAAAAATTTGAATTTCTCGAGCTTTTATAGTTTTGAAGAAAAAGCATACTTTTCCAACATTGTTCTCGAACCTTATACCAATTGAAAGATAATCATATCACCACCGTTGAATTTTCCAAGTTTCTTATTTGAAAAGGAATTTATGCACGCATTCCAACATAAATTTCTACACTAGATTTAGCACACCCACATCAAAAAGCATGTTGTATTTAGTTTAAAAAGCCTTCATATAATCCAATATATAAGACTATTAAAATGATCCAATGATATGGAATCATTGGAAGCTTTTTGGGAGATTTTTGATTGATGGGTGTGAGAACAAACACCAAGAATCGAATCTTGGGTTGTTTTGGAACATTTGAAAGGAGTGGATAGAAAAGCTAGTGTTTGTTATTTCTTTCATGGTTTTTGGTCCATGGCCCATCTTTCCACACAAATTAAGCCATTTGCTTAAGACAAACATACACATATGCCCCATGACTATTTTTGGACCCTTAAATTCATAAAAATGTGGTGAAGGCACTTCCATGCTTATTCAAGATTTGAATGACCTTTGATTGTGGCCCACCATTTGAATGGTTCCAACACAAGGAAAAGCAATACAAAAGGCTAGAAATGATACCACTTTTAGAAGATTGGACTAAGTTGTAAGACAAGGCATCCTTTGATTCCATTCCAATTCCCTATCTTGTTTGTTTCCCCACTGGAATAAAGCGAATAAAGATATGAGAGAGCATAAAGAGGAATAAGGCTACTCGCGCCACTAAGGTTAGAATATAGAAGTCATTGATACATGCATCTGTAGATATGTACATGAGATCTGGGTCATTCATCAGTGGGCCATTGATAGATTTATTTGTAAATTTAAAATCCTGGTAGTTTGCTAATTTGGTGGTCCACTTTGAACTTGGACCGTTGATATTTTTTTTATTCATCTTTTTTGTATTCACGTCTTCTTTATTCGATGAGTGATAATTTGGCGAGGACACATAGATAATATGCAGGGCCTGCCTGATGAACGGTCTGGATCTTGCACACTTGCACCAGACTAGCTGGAACGTGTGTATGCTGAGTAGGCCTTCAGAAGGGTGCAGCACAAAAAGGCGTAGCCCATTTGCACACGCTTGTCATCCGACATTTGCAAAGCCCACACGTGTGAGGCATGGGGAAAGGTGCAACATCCAAGCCATCCATCAGATGGGGCCCACCATTTAGATCTTCTCACTCAAACATAAAGCTGATCCACCTCACATGTGGGTCATGAAAGAATTGGACGGGTCAGAAAACTTCAAGTGAATGTGGTCTATTTAACTAATGGACCCCAAATGATTCTTGGGCCAGAACATCTAGACAACGATGACCATCTGATGGATTGATTGGATCTAGTGCATATGAGCCATGGTGTGGCACATGTGTGGTGTGTAGATGAGATGACTCACACGTGCATGTGGACCTAACAAAGCTCTGATCATGATGGGAAAAATCTAAGTGAGGGTAGTTGGGTCAAAAAAACAAAAGAAAGAAGGGTTGTATGTGAACATGGAGTAACATGGGATACAGATGTTTGCCTGCAATGCAAGGAATGCTTGACTGAGAAAATCGTCTTGAAAATCAAAGGGAAGAAATGGCCGGAAATGAGAGAGCATTCCATTTCCACGTTTGTATGGAAGGTGTGAGAATATCACATGTAAGAAAGGGTGGGAAACGTTGAGTTCACGGGTTTCTCTTTCCATGATGTGGCACATGGTTGAGAGATACACGTGGATCTTATTGTGGTCCACACAGGGAATGATGCTCTTTAGACCAGGAATGTAGAGGACCGTTGATGAAGTGGGCCATACATGGATGGAGAACTGGACACTTTGAAAAGTAGCAAGGGATGGTCTAGGTTTGTTGTGAATCTAGTGCTTATATGATGAGCTTGGGTAGGCCTACTTTTTTTAAGATACGCAAGAGTTAGTAGTAGACTTTAAATGTGAGCCACACACGTGGCATCTGTGCCTAGGATGTAGGCTTGGACGGTTTAGATCATTAAAGTGATGTATACACAATAATAAGGCATCTTGTGGGGTAAGTTTTTAGTATAGACCCAGCGGAACACTCACCTTTTTATTAGGTGGCTCGGTCAAAACCTACCTAACTAAATTAGACCTCTATTTACACGGACAAACCTATAAAAATAAAAATATCCTCACTTTCTCTGGCTGCTTTACCCTAAAGACGAATGGTATTTTTATTCAAAACCCTATTTCTGTATTTTAAATATTTACTTTGGTAGCATAAGTTTTTTGGTATCGAAAAAAATTCATAGTATGGAAGAGCCTACAATACTAATTTTTTCCATCTTGTACTATGCTTTATGATTTTGCGGATGTTTGCTCCATGGATTAAATGGTATGAAATTGTATTAGATGGGATTAATAACATTATTGTATAATGACTGGGTGTCTGAAAATATCATGATATTTGGGCTATCCAATTTTGCTATTGAATTAAGCAAAATTTGATTCGGTGGACCATTGTGTTGTAATCAACGAACTAAATTCACAACAGATGTGATCACTTATAAACATACATAAATAGAGTGTCATGTATGAAAGGCTTATATGGATGGAAGGTATAGATAAAACACATGGCCCACATGTGTAGTAACTTTCAAAATCCATTGAAATCTTGCATAGGATCAAATGTCCCACTCAAACACGGGATGAAATTTGGACGGGACGACTGAATGTCAAGAAAGTTCACGAGACTTCTCTTGCTATTAAGATGGATAGAGAACGAAGGAAACTTTGGTTTCCCTAATTAATAGATCATGAAAGTGAGGATAATGGTACCGTAAGGTCGAGCTGTGCGGGCCCCACCGTGATGTGTCTAACATCTACCCCATCTGTTAGATAAACCATTCCATGGTGGGACATGGGCTTAAAAATAAAGTTAATCTGTGGCTTGGGTGGGCCACACCACATGCATTAGTTGAGAGGGGTTACCATCCCATTAAAACATTCATAATTATTTATTGGGCATACTGAGACGTGGTTCACAAATCCAGCCCATCCATTGTGGATATCCCACTTGGATAAGGAGTCAGACCAAGTTTCAGCTGCATCCAAAACTCAGGTGGGCCCCACCAAGTATTTTATATATATTTTAGGCATGTTTGCACATGGTTTTAGATGTTATGGCCCACTTGAGTTCCGTATACGGCTGATTTTTGGATTATCCCATAAACTAAAGGGGACCCATGAAATGGAAGCTGTTGATGTTCGAGACACATCACGGTGGGGCCCACCCCGCTGAGTTTCTCCTTGTTGAGAAGAAAGACTAGAATGCGTAGGCATTCTCCTTGTTGAGTTTCTCCAAGGGTAGATCAAATAGGTACACCGACCTGGCTGATGTGTTGATGTCACCAAGTTCTGTAGGTCCCATCATGGGGGATGCATTATATCCAAACCGTCCATTCATTTGGTGATCTTGTTGTAATGCTTGAGCAGAAAAATAAGATGGATCCAAAGATCAACTGGACCACACTGCAAAAATCAGTGGGTGATTGAACATCCACCATTGAAACCCTTTTAGGGGGTTACAGAAGTTTTGGATCAACATGATATTTTTTTCCCCTCTTCATCCATGTCTTTGTGACCTTATGAACAGATTAGATGGAAAACAAACGTTATTATGGTGAGCTCTACAAATGCTTTAATGGTGAGAATCATTGTCCCACTACTATTTGTGGTGCGGTCCACTTTAGCTTTGGATATGACTTATTTTTAGGCTCATAGTCTAAAATAATCGAGCCAAATGAATGAACGGTGTGGATCTAATAAATTCATCATTGTGGGGCCATGTAACTTTGATCTCGTTTGAACCGTTTGCCGCACGACACGTACCCACACCAGCCAGGTCGGTGGTATGTGGTACACCAGCCAATCAGCTTCCGAGCTAGTCCACACACCCATGTGTACGGGAAAAAATTATTCATGGCATTGGCAGTAGGACCCACAAATCCAGAGTATGGTACTTTTTTGTACTCTAGGTTGGCCATATGTGTGGCCCAAAAGAGCACACGTGGAACATTTTTTCTCTCCATGTGATATGTAGGGAAACGGATTGGCTTCTACCCCCCACCAGCCCCGTGGCTGATGGTCGATCTGTGGACCCCACCATGATGTATGTGTTTCATCAATTCCGTTCATCCATTTTTACATATCATTTTAGGGCATGATTCCAAAAATTAGAGGGATATAAATCCCATGTGGACCACACCACAGGAAAACAATAGTGATTGGATATCCACCATTAAAATCAACCTGAGGCCCACTGTACTGTTTATTTGACATCCAATCTGTTGATTAGATCATACAGGTTTTTAATGGTCCCCAAAAACTTTTATGGCCCCCAAAAAGTTTTTAATAGTCAGTGCTCATTCAACACTGTTTCCTGTAATGTAGTCCACTTGAGATTGGGATATAAATCATTTTTCGTCTCGTACCATTAAATAATCTATAAAAATAGATGGACGGCATGGATGAAACACATACATCATGGTAGGGCCCATAGAGCACCGACTACCAGCCATTGGCTGGTGGCAGGGGAGTAGCCAATCCGTTTCCGATATTTGGGGCATAGAATCAATTTTGTCTATGTTCCCAATCTCACCTCGGAAAATTCTATGAAGAGGTTGCTCCCCGATCTATAGTAAACGAAAGAGCTAAAAAAATCAGTGTTTAATCCTCTAAGTAGGAGCTGACGATGATAGAAACCGTCCATGGAGGTGAGCCACACACGCACATGTGAGACAGAGGTCAAGAGAAGAAGGTGGGAAGAAGGGATGGCACACACATTCTCTCCAGTGTGACACCTAAGGGAGGGGCATCCAAGCTCTTTATCTAAGGTTTTCTTTTTTACACACGTACTCACACCCCACACACACCCACACACTCGTCTCTAGGGGTGTACATGAACCAAGCTAGCTCGGTTAACTCACTCGACTCGACTCGAAAAAGCTCGATTCAAAGCTGAGTTTGAGCCGAGTCAAGCTGATTTTTTGAGCTCGAAAATGAGTTTGAGCCGAGTTGGAGTAGGCCCTAGCTCAACTCGACTTGGATCGAATCCAGCTCGAATCGAACTCGGATCGAACTAGTTTGGTGACTCGGTTATTTTGCCATTGATGTTGTTCACCAACTGTTTGATAAAATGACTCAACGAAATGTGGCTGGTGGCAAGGAAGGTTTGGCTGGTGGCAAGGAAGGTATGTACATGAAACAAATACCTTTTTTCTCTTTGTTTTTATTATTATTATTATTATTTTTTGTTTTGTTTTGTTTTGTTTTTATGTTATTTAGAAGGCGTTTGAGAAAATACCTGTAAAACCATTGCTTCTATTTGTAAAACAGTGGAATTTTG
Source organism: Magnolia changhungtana (assembly GCA_030180095.1). NCBI lineage: Eukaryota > Viridiplantae > Streptophyta > Magnoliopsida > Magnoliales > Magnoliaceae > Magnolia > Magnolia changhungtana. The sequence goes on from JASAUF010000319.1 coordinate 701,704, forward strand.
AAGTTGCAATTAAGGTGTTTGTGGAAATGCCTCAATGGCGAACTCGCCTCGAACTCGACCCGAGCTGCTGACCGAACTGAGCTGAGATGGCCAGTCAGGCTTGAGGATCGAGCCGAGCTGAGTTTGAGCTGAGGTTGGCCATTGTTTGAGCCGAGTCGAGCTGAGGCCAATTCGACTCGGTTCGACTCGATGTACACCCCTACTCGTACTACGGTGAGATTTCACCATAATGGGTACTCGAACTCATGACCTTGTGTTGAAACTCTTGTGAGTCTATCATCAAGGCATGAGTAAGGTCCTAAGGTTACTCTCCCTCTCTGCGATGGAATCTCAAATAAGGATTAGTTTGGATTTCAGAGGAACACCCAAATATGGTGCTTAATTATCTTATAAACTCCAGTATATCCTACTATGAAGTAAGTTCATCAATCTGCCTCATTAATGCAAATATTCATAATATAATCATTCAATTGTTTAGGCCATCCACCATAGATCCAAATCCCATACAGACCGTCCACCATAAACTAAATCCTATGATGATCAAGTAGTAAACCACCAAATCTAAGCCATCGGATCATCATCATGTGTAATAAAATAAGTTTTAATGATCAAAATAAAACTTTAATTATAAAAAATATTTGTAAAGTCGATTAAAATCATTTAAATGTTGGTCCAACTGCATCATTACTTGATGGGTCCCTAATCTAATTAAATCCAGCCTTGAACAAATCTCTAGGTAAACTCAGTGGATCCCCTATTGGCTCATGCAAGAATTAATGAATTCTGATATACATACCCAGCATCATCTATTTTTAATGGCCTAAAAAGCCTCGTAAGCAAGCTAAAGCCACCCACTCAGGATCAAAGACCCATATACATGCCATTGGTTTAAGTATACATAATTTTTGTACACTATCCAGTTTTTAATCATATGATCATAATCTAGGCTAATGACCCCCTAACTATTGACTTGAACTTAATCCTTGAACGCAAGTGTCCAAAAGTTCAATACCATGATCCTATATCCATGACACACTCATACTCTCGTATAGGGTATGGGCAAAGGCACAATTGATACTAAGTTGGTTCTCAATGGTGGAGTCATTCCATCTTGACCCAAGTCAGTCTCCTCATACAGGAAGACCATGCATCTTAAAACATGATGTCTCCCCAGATATGTTCTAAGTATTTGTACCAATCGTGACTCATTAGGCACTAAGATCCATGGAACACAATTCTCCCTAGTCAGTGCCCATTGTGTACAAACTCAAGTTCCCAATATAATTACTAAAAGAATGACTCCTCACACAATCCAAATCATATAAGTTTAAGGCAACACTAGATATTATTTAAGGGATACACTGTGTGAAAATGTTGAAAATTTGACCACAAAAACACGCTAAATTCAATGGTGTTAAATTTATTCGATAGCATATAGCCATCAAATTTAAGAATTATGGATTAAAATGTGACAATGCCCTTTCTTCCCTCCATTTCTGATTTCTCTCTCTCTCTCTCTCTCTCTCTCTCTCTCTCTCTCTCTCTCCAATATCTCTCTCCCTCTCTCTCTCTAATCTCCCTCCCTCCCTCCCTCCTCTCTCTCTCTCTCTCTGTAGTTGCCGGGTGAGTGGGGACAGTAACAATGACATTGACGGTGGGAGCAGCAACAACGACAATGACATTGGGAGCAATGACAATGGGTGTAGGTGTAGGCACAGAAAGGTATGCTTCTCTCCTCTTCTATTTTTCTTCTCTTTAAAGTCGAAATCCCTAATTAGTGATTTCAATCATTGGTCCGGCTCAATAGGCCACTAGAAAAGCTCGGTGGTCCCCACTATAATGCATGCATTTTATCCACTCCGTCCATTTGTTTTACCAGCTTATTTGGGGACTGTTTGGATATTGGAATTAAATGGTATGGAATTGCATTAATTTGAGGACTATTTGGACCATGAGATTAAATTTTGGAATTGCATTTGGTGCTTGTTTTGATTACAGGATTATATGGTATGGAATTGCATTTGGGAGCCTGATCCATAATAACCATCTATTTTACTAGCTCATTTTCGGCATTAGCCTAAAAATGAGGCAGATCCAAAGCGTCCAATGGTCTAATCTTTTTATAGATTTATGGACTCTTAAATGGTCCAATTTTGGATAGATTTTAGGACCGTTCAAGGGTCCAAAGTTGGACAGATATAGGCACAATTGTGCACCTGAAAGATGAACAAATTTGGGCATATAGATGTGCATTAAAGCTGGACATTAGGCACATATGTACATCACAATTGTATAGATTTGCATGATTTTGTGACAAAAAATTTGGCGGATAGCTTGCATGGATTAAATGCATAAAAACAACGGACATATTACACAATTTGAATGCATTAATTAGTGGGCAGATTTTGAACACATGGTGCACATCAAAACTATACAAATTTAAGCATATGGACGTACATCAAAATTGGACAGGTTTAAACATTACTTGATGGTCTAGATAGGCCAAGACCGGACATCAATCAGATGCTACACTTGGACAATTTGGACGTCTAAACAATGGATAAATTTTTCAATAACAAAGGATGTCCGATTAAAAGTTTAGATTAAACAAATTCTAGACATCAAAACATACACCACGAGAAACAAGAAAATTAAATGCCTACCCTTGAAAACTTATTGGGGGCCATACAACTTTTGGATCAAGCTGGTATTTTTGTTTTACATTCCATAACGTCCTGGATTTTCATTGTTTTGGATTTTCAAAAATCCTTAATTTTTCTATGTAATTAACTTATATTATCACTTACTGACCATTAACACTCAGTGTTAGTTTATACATGGGTGGTACTAGTAAAGAACCGCATAAGTCCGATTAATCAATCGTAGGAAGCCAATGAATCCGCCCGATCACTTAAACACTGAATTTAGCCACATGATTTGCTCACACAGAGCCTAAATCTGACCGACCTACCACTAATTAATCAAGACAATCGAAACTAAATTAAAGGATCTACTCGAAGCTAAGTTAGATAAGGCCCGGATCTTGACTAATAGATCAAATCAACCCCGTTACTCTTTTAGCCTAAAACCGGTGGTTTAGAGTAATCATGACCAAATCTTCACTTTTACTAGTTATAAATAGGCCACACTATGAACATAGTTAATCCAAACTCTAATCATTGCCCACAAGAAATCTCAATACCTAATTCATTATAGAAATATCCCGATTTTTCGAACAAGCTCTAGACCGCTCGTTAGTGGGCAACTAGTTTCAAAACTATAGAATAATGTCTGTCTTACTTGGTTCGATGTCCATCACGGGAGTCGGACCTGGGTAGTGTCCAGAACCGCTCAACTTGAGCCAAATGACGAGTGCATGAGAAGTACAAATACTCTAAAGGAAGAAGCTGAAACTTAAGTGAATTAGGTCGTCCACTCTTATGCAAAGTTGAGAATTTCAGACCGTCGGTTTACGACCAAACTTCACACGTGGAGTAAGGATATTTCTATGCTCATATCCGTATAGCCGCGGCCCCGATCTACCATTGGTGATCATTGAACAGACTTCTAATCATATCTGTCAATTGGCGCATCCAAATGGCGGGTTGATCATGTCCATACGTAGATCATCATTAGGGCTAACTAGCATATGGTGTATATCAACATGTACGCCCCGTAGTGGGCCCTGGAGGTTAGAAAAACCATCCCATAGGTCTAGTATAGTAAAAACCCAACTCTTGGGGCCATTTACACCAAATCTGGCATTATAAAATGGCCTCATTTGGGCACCCCCTTCTCCCATACGAATTTCATGCCCTACCTTGGTGAAGGAGAAGAGAAAGAGAAAGAGAGAAGGAGAGAAAGGTGGGCCCAAGGGAGGTAGAATCATGTAACCCATCTTCCCTCTTCCTCAAGAAACCCCCTATCCACAACTACAAACACGATTTTCAATCGATTGGGTAAGTAACTACTCTTCTCCTTTAGAAACCTATTATGTTAAGCTAGGCTTTGCATGTATTCTAACATACAAGTACGTTTGACTTAGGATCTCTACAAATCGACCCGCGAGTTTGGCAACCCTAGGTCGATTCCTCAAGCTCTCAACGATCCGTAGGTGCGGACCATTATCCTTAGGTGGCCAAGTACCAATTTTATGCTAAATTTAATGATTTTGAATGCTAGATTGATGAACATATGAAATCTAACGAAAAACATTAAATTAGGAATCCATATGATGAGTACACCCAACATGCATGAAATGATAAATGGATTGTTTGATCGTTATTCTCAAATTGTTTGGGCATGAGATTCGTGTTGTGTGTACATTCTTGCATCTAACATCTTTGCACAATCTTCTATGTTATTTGCTTAATTGTAATTTCTCATACTATGGATAATGTATGATCTTTGCTTCTTAGGTAGTTCAACACTATTCGCACACATATCTAATTTATGCTATTAAAAGTAGTCACATGCATGTTAATATCCTAAAATCTTATGCTTAGATGTGTTGTACGTTTTAATCCTTTTATACTTGAAGATAAACTCTTGACTGCTTAAAATATTATTAAATATAGCCCACCCTCTGGGTTAGTCAGGAATCTGATATTATAAAGGTAGTCCTGTTAGTTGAGCCGCCCTGTGACTATACTGACTGGTGCGGGCGGACGCGAATGGACGACAGTGGTAGGACTACATGGGTTGTTTGCACCCGATGTCGTGCGTTTCGTGCTCGCCTGAACTGGGGCGATCTAGTCCACCGACCGACCAACCGTGGTTGTTAACCATGATTGTTCACACCTGTTTGGAACTTAGAACACCCCTTGCACACTGATAACGGTTAGTAAATTGATCCACAACCTCGTGAGCCGGGCATGGTGGAATATGATACTGTGTCTGAGCTGTCGGCCTACGCTGGGGTGACGAACCTCCCCGTAATGGTCCGCGAGCGATTCTGCTTTTCAGCACTCCTCACGTGCTTGCATTTGGGGGTGAGGAACCCGATGGGATCAATGATCGTAGGACCTTGGCCTTGCACGCTGAGGGGTCACGGTCTCGCAAAAAGGGATAAGGGTATTGATATCGTTGGGGTGTACCAGTTTTCTCAATCTGCTCGATGAACGGACCTAACTAAAAACTCGGCTAATATGTTCATATTCGCATTGCATTAGTTAGTTGGCGACTAGGTAGTTGAGGTCGCAATAAGGGAGTGTTGGTCATGCACGATAGTAAGACGAAGTCGCTTGAGGGAGTGTCATCGTTGAGGCCATGCATCATATCATAATCCATGCATAAGCATTAATGAAGATTTGTTAGAGATTTGTGAATGTATGTTTTTCATTAAATTCATTATGGAATTGTTATTCGATGTAACTTATGGCTAATGACACCCAATGAGTTAGCTAATCACCCTCACTCTGGGACGGTGTTTTAAAACACCAACCAGACATTCCATTAGATGCAGGTGATATGGAGTTCGACGAGCCGAGCGGGGTGAGCATGGATAAGGAAAAGGAGCTTCCCTGCTTTCAGACTTCTGCAGATACTTTTAGTCTGAGTTCGAGCTACTGCGGGGTATGGGCCAGGGCTCTAGTCACTTTGGGTCATGTATGGGTGGGACTAGTTCCCTATTTAGATAATTTTGGATTTGTGGTTTGGATATTTTTATATTTAGTGGCACTTGATACTGCTTTATGACTTACTTATGCTTCATGCCTTGCTAAACTCTCCATTATTTATGAGATCATTTAAATATAATTAAAATCTAAAGCCCATTAAGGCACCCATGGTACCTAGGAATTCGGGAGTCGAGTTCCTACATGGCCCCCAAAAACCCGGGGTGTTACACATTCATCCACGTCTTTTTGGCCTTGTGAATAAGTTTAATGATAGATACATATTATTGATACGCCTTAGACATGTTTGATTCCATGTGATTACCATGCATTTGAGGAAAATAGGTCATTATGATTTTTCAATTGTGCTTGTGAGGGTGGTGAAATACCTAAACCCTTATTATTCACCAACGTGTTTGATCGAACTAAATTTTCTATGATTGATTTACTTAGGGCCTGTTTGGGAGCGTGGATTTGAAACCCTTTGGATTCGAAACCCCCTGGACTGCCAACCCCCTAGATTCAGAACCCCCTGTTTTTGTTTGGCACCTTGGATTTGGAACCCCCTGGATTGTAAAATTTGTGTTAGGGAGTGTGGATCTGAAACCCCCTCAAAATTTGTAGTATATTTGTATGAATATTTAAGGAGATCAAGTAAATTATTTAAAATACCCAAATTGATTAAAATATACTACAACATAACTAATAGTTATAACAAGCCCATCAAGATATACACATTGGAAAAAAAAGATGTAATTCTGAACTTCTGGTGGGCCAGAAAAGTGGGCCTACTAAATTTCACCATTGTCATGTGTTAAGATAAACAAATCTACTCTAATTTTGGGTGGTCTAAAAACACACCATAGAAATTACAAAACATACGTGCACCCACGTTAATAAATAAAAGGATAAAGACTGTCAAATATAAAATATTTTTAAAGTTATACAAACCCAAATTGCCAAACTAACAAAGCTAAATAAAAGCATACCAATCTCAAATAGTGTTTACAAGAAACTCCTACCTCAGCTCAGCAGGCAATTCAATGAAGAATCGTGATGTCTCTTTATACTCTAAGAGATACCTTAATGCTCGCCATGTATACGGTTTGTTTATATTTGGTACGTCCCTAAGGCATTGCATTATGGTTTGTCGGAAGTTACTCTTTTCAATTTGGGTTATGTGTTGCATATTAACGTAGTCATCGAGTTTGTCTTTCATCTCTATCATTGTGGCTCAAGTCGCTTCAATAGAGAAGGCTATGTGCTTCATCTCTTGCACCATTTCATGATCAATTGTGACCTTCTTTTTCTTCTTTTGCGGTCTTGATGAAGATAACCCAGCTTGTGAAATACCAGTCATTCCAATTATTGACGATGTTACAGGTTGTGTACCTGCATCAGAGAAATCAGACCCTGGAGGCACATTGGGGTTAGCTTCAAATGGGTTTGAGTCAAATGCCCCGGGATTCTCTGATAATTAGTTCGACTTAGTATGCGCCATTGATTTGCTACCAGTAGCATAGTCGGTCCCGACAATTATTGTCGTATTATCATATTGAGGAAATGGGATGTTCCGAAATGCCTTCATTCTAGGGTGCATCTGTGGTCATTAAAATACAAATACATATTAACATTAATACAACAATAAAGATTTTTTATGCCAAAAAAATTCATCGGCTTACCTCGATGTAAGCATTCCATACTTCTGCTTCGACAATAACACACTTTCGAGTATCATTCCATCCAAACCCGTTTAATTCAAGCATGCCTTTCACCTTATGATAGTCATTTCTTAATATCTTGATTTGATTTTTATAATGCTTTGGCATAAGCTCGATGCCCAATTTCTCATGAATTGATCCAACTACTGCAGCGTATGTTGATGGCTTAAATTGATTATTGTCACAACGATAACTAAGGGAGATGTGTTCCAATAATACATTTATCATACAACTATCCATCGCTGAATTCCATTTTATTGGTTTTGCACGAGACGAGCAAGTTCCGTTTGTTGTCGACATTCCTGATGTATGTAGATAATTGAACATTCAAAATAAGATAAAAATATATTATATGCTTCATTATCTAGCATAACAAAATTACATACCAAACATTAACAATTATCAGTTTTGATTAAATCCGATATTAGGATTATAATTTTCATACATCGCTTCTGCAAGACTATCACGAAATTGACTCCAATCATATCTTTCTCATTTAGTTGGTTCTTCAGTTTGTATCTCTTCATCAGAGACGTCACTATCACTTTCCTGCATTTCGATTATCCCATTATGAAATTCATCGGCACATGAATGGTATTCCTAGCCCTCATTTGTATCATAGCTTATATCATTGGAATCATTGAGAAGTACATCATTCCTCCTATTAATAATATGATTATGTATGATGCAACATGTAATTACAATATTTGTTTGCGTTTATATGGGATAGTTCGGTGTGTTCTTTAATATAGGAAATCGTGCTTTCAAAACTCCAAAAGCACATTCAATGGCATTTCTTAATGACGAATAACGAAGATTAAATAACTCTTTCTTGTCCCTCGTAAGACAACTTTACTTAAATTCTTTTAGATGGTAATGGACGCCTCGATAGGGTGTAAGGAAGCCAGGAGTATTAGGAAAACCAGCATCAAAGTAGTACTTGCATTTAAGTACAGACAATTTTCCTTCACGCGTGCGTGCTGATGCCAGTATACGTGAATTTGCGACAGATCCTTCCCAACCAGCAAGGACGTATAGAAATTTTAAATCAAATGAACATGCTACCAAAATATTTTGGGATATGAACCCCTTTCTGTTTCACCACGAACCTTGATCTTTCACTGAAATCTTTGCAGGAACGTGCGTACCATCTATAGCACCGATACAATCTTTAAAATATGGGAAGAATCATTCATTATTTTATATTTTCGGAGGTATGCCTGGCTGAATAGGTGGTATAAATATGTCATGGAGTTTGACAATTGCATTTAATACTTTGTTAAAGTATCGACTTATAGTTTCTCCTGAATGATTAAAATGGTGCCGTAAAATATGATTTTTTACACAGTGGCTAATGGTATACAAAAAAGTTATTAATTGTTCTTCTGGGCTAACTTCAAGCATATCGGTCAAGTGGCCACTCTCATGAATCAAATCCTGTAAACGAATAAAACAATCCTTATTCATTTGAATATGGTCAAAGCATGTGGTATCGGGTCCATCGAGAATCGCATTGGTAGATTGCAGACCTATCCAGTTGCGGGACTCTCGAATATCATTTTCATCATCCTCTTCCATATAGTTTTGCGCGACCATTGCTACTATCATGGATGCAACATTACACATCATAGTTGCGGCTAATGCAGCCGCAGTTACTGCCGTGAATAAAACAATCGCTTTCTCGTTCTCATTATCTGTATCTGAGTCTGAATTATTTAAATTTGTCATTTATATAGCTTGTTGAATGAACATTTGTTAAATTCATTACATTTGGTAGATGTGAGCTATAAAAGGGGGTGAAGAAAAAAGAGACGTCAAGATTCAAGGAAGATGGAACATCAACAAGTGAGCTATGCTCTTCTTTTCAAGGAATAGGGCTGAAGTGCCCTATGCCTCCGAGCACCGACATATAGAAGATACAAAGAATGTGACACTATGCATTTTGACAAAGTTTAGGTTTAGGAGTCATGACTGAAGTTTGGAAAATAAAAAATAAGGGAGTTCAACCTTATTGAACCCTCTATGTCATTGAATGGAAGTAACCTCAAACGCATGGTGCAAAAAATGAAACGCAATAGCGAGGAGGGGGAGTTCAACCTTATCTCTACTATATATAAATGAATAGCAAACAGACAAATTCTGACCATGCAATTAGTTCTATGAGTGTTAAACTTTGAGATTTAATAGGACATTAGAAGGGATAAGTCAGGGTTATTTTAGGAGTTGTAAAATATGTGAGCTTGTCAACTGACGGCTCCAATTTACCCATCCAGCACAATCGAGCGGTGATGATTTCTTTTACATGCATGCAAGTAACCCACACATGATGCAAGTAGTCCACACATTCTCCGTTGGGCCCACTGTCAATGCATGTGGTTTATCCATGCCGTCCATCCATTTTTCCATGTAATTTTAGGAGTTGAGCCCAAAATTGAAGCATATACAAAGTTCAAGTGGAACATACCATAGGAAACAGTGGAAATATTAATTTCCACTATTAAAACCTTTACAAGGCATCCAGTGATGTTTATTTGTCATCCAACCTGTTCTTAAGATCACACTGACATGTATGAAGTGAAAACACAATTATTAACTTCATCTAAAACTTTTGTGGCTCCTAGAACTTTTCAAAAGTAGATGTTCAATTAATACTTTTTTCAATGGTGTGGTCCACTTAGTTTTTTTATATGCTTTATTTTTAGGCTAACCCACTAAAAGTATCTGATAAAACAGATGGACGGAGGGGATAATATGGATGAATGATAGTGGTCCTGCAGTATATTTTACATAATACACGGAGTCTGCAGGAAGGACATTAAAATGTGGTGGCTTCATAGGGATGGACGTTGTCAACTTGATTTTTATTGCAAAAATAAAGTTCTTCAGGTTCCTTAATGATAGTTGAAAATCCACTCCAACTATAATATGAGTTATCTTATTTTAGGCGTAGGACCTAAATTTTAGGGCCATTGGTAGTTCCAGTTGATCACACAGTTAAAAACAGTGTGTAAAAGTAATTATAATGGTTGAATTTGTTTTCATTTATATGACCCACTTGAATGATATTTACCCCTAAATTTTTTTCTCAAATCTTAAATTTTAATGGGCTATATAATGGCTGGATTACACCATCCATATAACCATCATGGTGGGACATATGAATAAAGTGTTCTCGTCCCTCCATTCACTGTCTAATTTGGTATGGCCCATGTTAAGCCTAAATTAGTACAATATTTTGGCTATACGGATAAATTTCGACAAGTCATCACATAATCGGAACAGATTTTGCATAACCATGTTAATGGGCCATGCAACTAATAAATTGTAATTCATTCAAAGAAAACGTTATAAACCAACCTTTACTGTCCGTCACCTTTTATAACTCTGTAACAGTGATCCACAGCAACCTTCCAGCAGACTCTAGCGGCGTATGCAGCAACCTTCGCCGGTACCGGAAAGGTTATGATCATAACGTTTTTTTAAGAAGATGAATGAGCTTTTTTGAAAAAGATAAATGAGAGTTGCGGTAAATGGGTGCGTGTGAATAGGTTTTTAAAGAAAATTTCAAACGGTCGGATTTTCAACCGTTGAGCTACTTCAAAAAGCTAATCCAAGGTCAGAGCGTGGATTACAAACCCCCAGATCCAGGGGATTGCAAACCCCCTGGATTGCCAACCCCCAGTTACTTTATGGTGCCAAATAATCGACGGTGCCAAACGACCCCTTAGCTAATGTAAATATTTTCTGTTAGAAGATGTATTTGAACTCAACTAAGACTATTATGCTAAAGTTATTAACCGCTGTATTAATCCATTATCACTTGAAGATGTATTTGTTGTATTTAAACTGAACTCAAGCCATTACCACTTGAATGATTGGATTAATTTAAATATTATTGTTGTGAATACATGTTTTATATAATGGTTCTTATTGCCTCTAAAAAACAATGCTAATGATTATTATTATTATTTTTTATTTTATTATTATTATTATTATTATTTTGTTTCGGGTAATCATTTGGAATGGGTAGTGTTGGAAAAAAACTTAAAGAAACTGATCTTCTTATCTTCTCCCCACTTTTGTTGCCACAACAGACCTACAAATTAAGTTCAATTATACTTTATTAGATCTTTCTTGCATGAAATTTTGTATATTTGTGTTTCATGTTATGATAATCCAAGCCACTGACTATATAAGATGGTTGTTCATAGTCAGGGTTGAAAAGATCGGAAAATAAGTATAGAATTTGAAATTGATTTTGCTCAAGTAGTTGCTGAAGGATTGCTGCATAACATCTTCGAGTTCGCAAGCACCATGCATATAAATATTGACTCACATGGATGGACAAAAGATGGTTCAGAAAGAACATCATATCCTGCATAAGTATTGCTTGTAAGACTTTATATATTACATATTGCATTTACTCTGTACATTCATGAAAAAATTTATAATTTATTAGGCAGCGATAAAACATTGATTTCTAATTGTATGTCATTTGCTTTTGCTCAGTTGAAGAATTTGATTTTGTTGTTCACATCTACATTGCTTGCCAGAAGTGTTGATTCTTCACATCTACCCTATTTATTGGAAGGAGATCTTCGATATTGACTACGGAGTTGGAGGACGGGGATTACTATATGATTGTTGGTTCAGAACTTGTATATGAATTACTTGTTTCCATTCATATGATAGTTGATCTTTTTATTTTTGTTGTAAATGGATTGTTGGTTTTGAACTGTTGTACTTCGGACAGTCATTATGGGCATTAGATGAGTATTGTGGAGATTGGATGTGTATCGGATGGTTTTGTAAAAATTGAATGTGTATTTGTCATGCCCTGAAAATTGGTGTATAGAGACTCCGGTCCCGAGTTTTTTGGTGTGAACCTAGTAAAAATGCACATGGGTGAGTTCCCACGTGCCCACGCATTCTGGTTAACCTTCACCCAAGATCAATAATCAGAATATCTTTAAAATTAACGGCATCAAAAGTTAAGCAGAGATAATTATACCTCGAAATATATGGCTAATTATTCAAAATATACAACTCCAAAAGTGGTGACTGCCCAAATGAGGGATACATAAGCCACAATATACATTTAACAAAACCAAACTATGGAGTCCAACCAGCTGGGGACTCCGATAAATACATAACAAAAAATTAATAAAATGTAAAGTCTTTTGTTTTTGCCCAATACTCATAAAAGATTATGCTGATGGTGTAAGCTGGTCTAAGCCTACCCGTCTGAGACTCGGTGGTACCTGCATTAACAATATCATTTGGTTGATATTTTAAAACACCCTCCCAGGTGTAAGTGAGTAGCTAAATCAGTGGTACCATTTTCTAAGTTACACATGTTATCAAAATGATCAAGTGCATATAATGATAGCATAACAAAACCAGTAATTTCCTATCTAGTCCTTTTAGATGCATGGATGTTATAATGTGATGATGCATGATCCTCACAATCCAACACTCCCTCAGTAAGCAACCTCAAAGTTTATTTCGTAGAATATCAACGCTCCCTCATCACGCAACTTCAACACCTTTCGTAAACTACCTATCTTATTAAGTGTCGTGATATGCATGACTAGCCAAATAATTATTAATCCTAATTCAAGCAGCAATGTGGTAAAGTCAGGTATTGTTATTGTATCACGAGTCTTTACCTAGATCACGAGGCTCGATGCGGCCGTAACGGTTCATCACCTGTATTCCTTGATAGATTTTAGGGTTTATCACCTAAGGACAATCACAAATAATATGAGTGTCATCACTCAAAAATAAATGTGGTGAAGTCACGACATCAATTCCATTAACAATAAGGTAGGTCGCGGCCTTCACTAGTGTTCAATGGTTACTACGTGGAGGCTCGTCACCCAATTTTGTACTAATATGGTGGGCTCATCACCCCCATTATTTTACCAATATGGCAGGCATGTCACCCCAGCATAGGCCGATAGATCGGACACGGTGTCTCATACCACCATTCCCAGCTCACGAGTCTTTGTAGGATCATAGCGCACTAACTATTATGAATTGACTTAAATCAATATTAACAGTGATGCATGATCCTCACAATCCAACACTCCCTCAGCAAGTAACCTCAAAGCATATTTCGTAGAATGCCAACGCTCCCTTATCACGTGATTCCAACACCTTTCGCAAACTACTTATCTTATCAAGTGTCATGATATACATGATTAGCCAAATAATTATTAATCCTAATTCAAGCAGCAATTTGGTAAAGTCAGGATATTGCCATTGTATCACAAGTCTTTACCTAGATCACGAGGCTCGATGCAACCGTAACGGTTCATCACCTGTATTCCTTGATCCATTTTAGGGTTTATCACCCAATGACAATCACAAATAATATGAGGGTCATCACTCAAAATTAAATGTGGTGAAGTGACGACATCATTTCCATTAACAATAAGGTAGGTCCTGGCCTTCACTAGTGCTCAATGGTTATTACGTGGAGGCTCTTCACCCAATTTTATACCAATATGGCGGGCTCATCACCCCCATTTTTTTTACCAATATGGCAGGCATGTCACCCTAGCATGGGTCGATAGATTGGACACAGTGTCCCATACCACCATTCTTAGCTCATGAGACTTTGTAGGATTATAACGCACTAACTATTATGAATTGACTTAAATCAATATTAACAGTGGTATCTTAGATTCCTTTGAATATTATACAACTAACAATCATAAGAATGATCGGGCCATGCATTGAACTGATCCAATCGACAACGGGGCTCCCAAAAAAACCAACATTAGGTGTGAAGCATTCCGTATATCTACAATTACCGTTAGTCGTCCACGTTCAACCTTGATTGGCCGTATAAGTGGATAACTAACGCAAAGTGGGCCATCCACTTAACGTTTTTGAAGGAATTGATCCATATAACTACAAATCATATTATCAAATACATAAACATAATCACGAAACAACTTAATACTACAATAGGATGTATCAACCAAACATGTATACGAATCAATACAATTCAATATATATCAATACAATCCAACGTATATCAATACAATCCAACGTACATCAATATCACTTATCAATTTATATATAAGAGTTCTAACAGTAGAAGTTTTATCTTGTTCAAGCATTTCATCAAACATGTTGGCTACCATCTATAAGTAACATTACGATTACAATAATAAAGCAATTCAAATACAAATTGCATATGACATCTTATAATCAACCAAAAATCATTATCTAAAACTATCAAGGGTTGATAAAATAAAACATAGAATAATGGTCCGCACCTTAGAGGGTTTCACCCAATTTACTCACACTTATAAGGTTAGGATTTTAAGAAAAAGCATAATTCCTATACAAGCACCAAAAACTATGTGAGATTCATGCAATTTATCCCAAAAAACCTAGATCAGGAAGTAGGGTTCGTTATTCTGATCATCGATGAAAGGAATTTGATAATGAATTTGGTAATGGCTAGGGCTTTGGATGGAAGGAATTGATGAAAAGGAGCACCAACCTCTCCCACTCTTGGTCTCATTCTTCTTCTTCTTCTTCTTCTTCTTCTTCTTCTTCTCTCTCTCTCTCTCTCTCTCTAACCTAGAAAATTCGAATTTGGGGGAGGGGAGCCCAAATAAGATGTATTTATAGTACTAAAAGCAGTGCTTTTAGCCATAAGGGCTAGGTTTTTAGTCATATAACTCTATTGAAGGTTAATTTTAGCTTTTGGGGCCCATATAGAGTTGTATGGGTCAATCTATGTTGTGGGATAGCTGGTCCTAGTGATGATCTATGTAAGACTTCGATCGCCTAGCAGTTTGTACGTAATGATTGATGACTTTGATCAAAAGTCAGTTCTATAGTTACTGATCATTGATCGAGGTCACGGTTATACGTACATGCATAAAATATTAATTTAAATTGGTGTCCTAAATTTAGTTACGATCTAATGATTCAAAAGACACAACTTCGGCAAACAGCGGATGTAGACAAATAACTTAAATTTCTTACAATTTTCAAGGGCATCCGCACATCTCATACACTCACCTTGTGAGCCCAAGTTGAGTAATTCAACGCTCAGTCTTGTTTCGATGTCTCACGATAGACATCAAGGCCATTAAGATGAATGTCTTTCTATAGTTTCAAATTTAGTGGCCCACTAACTAGCGGTTTAGAGCTTGTTCAGATAATCATGTCATTTCTATAATGAATTGAGTAGCAAGATTTCTTACGCGCGATAATTATGGTTTGGATTAGCTAGGTTCATAGTGTGGCCTATTCCCAATTAGTAGAAATGATGATTCGATCTTAATCACCTGAAACTGTTGGTTCTTAGGCTAATAGAATAGCTGGGTCAGGTTGGTTTGTTAATCAAGATATGACAACTAGTTGTTTTGGCTTTAGGTGTGTCTTTATTTAGTTATGCTTGTCTTGATTAGTCAGTGATAGGTCGGCTAGATCTATACCCTATATGAATAAGTCACAAGGTTAGGCCCAAGAATTTGGTGATTGGGCGCATTCGTTAACTTTCTACGGTTAATTAATTGAATTGGTGTGGTTCTTTACTGGTAACACCCATGTATAGGTTAACATCGAGCATTAAAGGTTAATAAGTGACAAAGTAAGCTAACTCTAGTAATTTTTTTTAAAGAATTTTTAAAATTCAAAATAGAAAAAATCTAGAACGTTATAGTATTAGATGGTTTTGTGAAAAATGGATGTGTATTGGATGATTTTTTGAAAATTACATATATTAGATGGTTTTGTATAAATTAGATGTGTATTGGATAGTTTTGTGAAAATTAGATGTGTTTTCTACAAATATAGGTTTATGGGCATAGCTATAGTCCCGAGGCTATTTTTTTTTTTTTAATTCCTATAAAACACAAAAATCGACGGCCCTTAGCCATTGATTCAACAATTTTCAATGCCCATAACGACTTTTCTTGACCTCTCTTGACCATCTAATGGCCACGAGCTATTGATCTTATTTTTTAGAACGACGACTCGAAGCCATCGAAAGTAGTATCCATTGATCAATGGTTGTCGAATTCATACTTGCATTTAACGGCTATTATCTTTGCCATTGAACTATAGTTGACGGTTATGAACCGTCTAATATGAAAATCGAAAGAAATAACTGCATTTTTCGACAACACGAGCCATCGATTATTGATAAATTCAACAACTCATGGTCATCGAATTAACCACTTTTTCACCACATAATAGCCCAAATAAAACCCAGGGTTATTAAGATTAACAACTGAAATCAATCTCATCACATCCATATAGCTAATAAATCTAGGCGCACATTAAATTTTTAGGGTGCAACTTCAGCAACTCATCTATCACACGGGACATCAGAGCCATGAGCCATGAGCCCATTTTGTTAGATTGAATCTAAAACTTATGATCCCATTAATAAGTAATTGTATTGTGCTCAAGTTAAGAGCATTAGTCCTTTTGTAGGTTAGGGCAATGGTCCACATACAATGCATTTATGTACTGCATATATTGGATACCTATGTACCCATTAACATGTAGAAAATAGCCTATGGCTAGGTTTGGACTTGGGACTGGACTAGTTTTAATCGAGTCAGGCTAACATATGAGGTATGTGTATGGCGGCACATATAAAGCATGTGCAGTATAGCAGAGAGAGATCAAGATAGAGAGAATGAAAGAAAGAGGCTTCAGCAGAGATGGCCTCGGGTATATGCAAAGGTGCAGGCTATATGAGAAAAGATTTCTGGCTGCTTGCAAAAAGTAGGTGTACGAGCCACGGCAAGGAGGAGGAGAGAGAGGGTGTGAGGTACTAAAAGTAAAATAGATTAAAATAGTCTATGATGCTATAAGCATGTAAAATCTTATCCATTGGTTATTCGTATGCTGAAAAAAAAATATCTAAATGGCTTATTTTTTGTTGGCGAAATTTCCAAAGCTACTCATGTGGTATATATTAGAGATATATATAGCATCTTGGCTTACTTGGTGGTCAGATTATAAAGATGATCTAACCATTGGTCCATTCATCAGATGGGCCACAACTAGTGTTGCACACGAGTTGAATTGGGTCGAGCTTGGCACAACTCGACTCGACTCGACCACTAGCTGACCCCAACTCTAACTCGACGGCTCGATCTCTCGAGACTCAAGCTGGTCACGGCTCGACAAGAATGGTTGCCGGGCCGGTTTGACCCGAGTTTGAGCTAGTGCGGCATTTTCTCAGACACATGGAGTGCACCTTCAATTTCTTACAGTATGTAAAAAGCAGCAACAGTTTATAAGTTTTTATCAAACACTTAGTAGACAACATCAAAATCAAGATCCAAAGGTTGTTTTATCATGTAATATTTTTCTTTTGGTAGTAATTTGTTTCATATCCATACCTTCCTTGCTATCAGCCAATCCCACGAAGAATATATGCACCTGGAATAATACTTCGTTGAGTCATTTTATCAAACACTTGGTGAACAATAACAATATCAAATTAACCAAGTCACCAAACTAGAGGTTCAATTTGAGCTGATTCGAGCTTGGCCAAGCTCGAAATCAGCTTGAAATTTTTTCAACTCAGATTCAAACCGAGTTGAATCGGGCTTTTTCGAGTCGAGTTGCGCGAGTTAACCGAGCTAACTCGGTTTGCGTGCACCTGCGGCCACAATATTTGAAACTTGTGGACAACTCAGTAAACTTGGCCAAATTTATTTCAACCGTCCATCCGTTTGTGAGTTGATATATGAACTACTTAACTCGTGGACTGTCCTTATTATTCGACCAGGCTGTTTAAAGGGTGCAACCCACCCATGGACGGCTTGGATCGTTGGACCCTTCTGAAACATGATGGTAAATGGCATATAAAAAGCCGGTCTCATAAAACGCATGCATGCGGACTACGAAGATCGTACATCCAAAAGTACAAAGGATATACCACTACGTTTACTATTTAGATGAATGATGACATGGAGTCTGACTCTACCACTATTAGCGGTTGAGTGTGGCCCACGTCGGCCTGTCTATAGCGTCCAGCCATCTAGGGAATATAGGGAATTCATGCAACTCCAACTTCCGTGGGGCCCACTTCAGTGTCTGTGTGAAATCCAATCTGTTCATTAGTTTCGTGAACTCATGTTATGGTAAGAATTTAAGAATGAGGCAGATCTGAGACTTGAGTGGGCCACACCACAGGAAGTAATGAGGATAGAAATGCCAACCATTAAAACCTTCCTATTAACGGTGATGTTTATATGCCATCTTAACCGTTCGTTAGGTGTCTCCCACCAGGATGAAGGAAGAAAATTATCTTCCTGATCCAAAACTTTTGTGGGCCCCAAACAGATTTCAACTTTCAGGCTCTCATCATGAAACTGATGGAGGGTGTACATTTCAACAGGGCTCTGGGTTCATGTCCACGTTCAATGGATCCCCATCATTAAAGTAGGACCGTTCCAATCCTGAGGTGGGCCACACCATAGAATATGATGGACATGTCTTCATGGTGTTGGACGAGTTGGATGCCGCATACAAACCATGGTGGGACCCACACAGTTATGGTTGCATGGGACGCGGATTTCCTGCTGAGGCCTTTCAGGAAATTCTTGGGCTGGAAACTTAGGTGGGGCCAATGTTTCTGAGAAATCCACCCCGTTCATCCATTTTTTTAAGTCATTTTAGGACATATGGCCAAAAATGAGCCTGATCCAATATTCAAGTAGGCCGAAAACGTGAGTATTTAACGTCCACAGTTGAAATATTCATGGGGCCACAGAAGTTTTGAATCTGGATAATATTTTTGTTTCAGTTCATCTCAGTAGTAATGACGTTACAAACGTTATGGATTGCATGTAAACATCACAGTCGACCCAGGAAGGTTTCAACGGTAGGAGTTCCCTACCTACCTTTTCCTTTAGTGTGGCCCACTTGAGTCTTGGATTCTGCTCATTTTTGGTCTTTAGTCTTAAAATGATCTCACAAAACGGATGGACGGTGTAGATTTCTCACAAAAATCACAACAGGCCCCACATAGGTTTCCAGCGCAGGAACTTCCTGCTCCGGTTGCATGTGATGGTTCCTAAGTTCTTAGAACGAGACAGGCATGGCGTTTCCCAGGTGGGACCCACATTGCACATTGTAATGGCCGTGAAAATGACATCGCTATCGAGTTTATCGGTACAAGGTGGGCCCGCACGTATCATTATCGAAATGTGTTAGGTGACCCACGACAGCCGGTTTTTACTTTTGTCATGATAGGTGGAGGGTTGTGGGACCCACCTCATTTTTTTTATTATTTTATTTTTTTTCTTTCGGAGTTTGATCATTGAATTCATCGCTTAGGATTCTTCCGAGACTTTGGAGTGGTCGGCTGTGGGCCACTAGCATTCACACTGCTGGGAACGAGAATCCTCTACACCACCTGGTTTACACAGGGTAGAAAACACTCAAGCTTGTGGGGCCCACCATGTTGTATTTGTGAAATCCACTCCATCCATCAGGTTCAATCCTCAATTCTAGGACTTGGGTGTCAAAAATCAGTGTTATCCATAAATCAGGTGGGCCACAATGCAGGAACAATGAGTGTAGTATTCCAACCGTAGGTTTTTTTTTTCAGGGACACCATTGTGTGTATATTTCATCAAACCCGTTAATCATGTGTAATTCATTATGATGAAATTAAAAAAACAAAAATCATCTTGATCCAAACATCATGTGGACCACACCATGTGAATTCACATGTTTTAGTAGCATTTTACATTATTTCCATTTGTGTGACCCATCACGGTTTTATTGTTCTGATCCTTTGTACCTACGATTTAAGTATTGGTCCTCACCTGATGGACGGACTGGATTTACACATAAAAATAATGGGCCCCACAGATCCTAACCGTTTCTCGCAGCCGCGTAAAACACGCACGATTCGCATTGGCGGTTGCGCGCAATCATCTGCCACCACGTGTCATTCTCTCATTGGTCAGTTACTCTGGGCCGGATTCGTGGAAATATCATGTTCCTTGGACTCTGTGATTAAGATGCCTTGAGAATGATTTGAAAAGATTATTTTTTTAAAGATTATTTAAATAGGAGAAATTAGTAGGGAATCGTGCGGTGGGCCGCGCACATGCAGAAAAAATGTACAATATTATGCTGACGTGGAATGTTTGTGCAAGATCTACGTGGGTCATTAGGTGGTTCTGGCCATGTATATGTCATGACCCAAAAACAAAATGATATAATATCAACCATTGGTTGAGAAAGAATT
Organism: Magnolia changhungtana; assembly: GCA_030180095.1. Taxonomy (NCBI): domain Eukaryota; kingdom Viridiplantae; phylum Streptophyta; class Magnoliopsida; order Magnoliales; family Magnoliaceae; genus Magnolia; species Magnolia changhungtana. Next base: position 722,295 of record JASAUF010000319.1, read on the forward strand.
ATTATAATATTTAAATCTACGGTCATTCATAGCTGGACCCCACTCTTATCTATTCTTAATATATTTTGTACTAAATCTCACCATTCATTGGGTGGCCACCAATCTGACATATGTATAAAGTTGGAGGTGTCTCATGTACTAATATTTTTATTATTATTTAATACTAATATATAATAATTTAGAGCATTGTTGAGGTCATGCGTGTGAACAAGTCATACATATGCAAGCAGCCGGATGATTGTGGGGCCCATCGTGTGATGTATTTTATTTACATCCTTGCCATTTATCTATTTTTGCAGCTCATTTTTGGGCAATATACCAAAGATGAAGAAGATATAAATCTTAGGTGGACCACACCACAGGAAATGGGAGTGATTGATCATTAAAAACTTCGTCTAGGTTTTTGTGACAATATCAACAAGTTGGATGGCAAATAAATATTTTGATAGCTCAAAAAGTTTTTAATGGTGGGTATTCGATCACTGTTGTTTTTAATGGTGTGATCCACCTTGGATTTGTATTTGCTTCATTTTTTGAATCATGACCTAAAATGAGCTATCAAAATTAGGAGTGTATGTGGGCCCAGGTCGGACTCAACAAAATTAAATTTTTAGTAGAGCTGGCCCAATGGCTCGGCCTAAAACAATTTAAAATCTGAGCGGAGAACAACCCCTTGCTTGGCCCATTGATAGACCTAGTCAAAATGGGTGAATAACATGGATTCAGGTCCACCATGATGGGCCCCACAATTGGGGATCCACTAAAGCTACGCCTATAAATGCACATGCCATCACATATGCCAGCTTGGCATACAAGCGAGAAATACCCCGGCCATTCATCAAGTGGACCTCATTGTAAAGATGTTATTACTCAAAGACAAAGGTGGTCCATTCACTACATGCCTACCATATATAATATTAGAAATCAGTTGATGGGGTAAGAAAACTTTAGCTAATTTTTTCATAATTATACATTTTTTGACTTAATTGTGGCCCACCTAGAGCTATACACGAGTTGAACCGAGTCAAGCTTGGCATAGCTTGGCTCCGCCAGTAGCTAACCCTAGCTTGAACTCGGCGTGGCTCGGTCCTTGAGCCTGTCTGGCCAGCTCGGCTCAGTTCAGCTAGCAGTTTAGGCCACTTTGAGCCTAGTTCGAGCCAGCGCGGCATTTTTTCAAACACATAAAATGTATCTTCAATTTTTCAAAGAACGCAAAAAAGTAACAATATTTTTATAGATATTTCATCAAATACTTAGAGAGCAGCATCAAAATCAACACACCCGGAGAGTAGCATCAAAATCAAACACCCGGCTTATCTATTCCTTCGTCACCAACACTTCGTTGAGTCATTTCATCAAACACTTGGTGAGCAGCATCCATATCAAAATAAGCGAGTTACCGAGCTGATTCGATCCAAGTCGGTTCGAGTTGAGCTTCGATCCGAGTCGAGTCGATCTCAGGCAAGCTTGAAATTGACTCGAAATTTTTTCAAGCTCCAAAATCTAGCTCGGCTCGGTCTGAATCCAATTTCAAACTGAGACGAGTCGAGCTTTTCTGAGGCGAATTGAGCAAGCTAATCAAGCTATGTTGACTCGTGTACAACTCTAGGCCCACCTAACTAGTGGTATGATCTGGTTTTTGGTATAGGTAATATACAGTGTTGTCCTTTTGATGGATGGCTTGGATATTGCACGTGCCACCGTGTGGTCACATGTGATGGTGTGTACATTAGCTGACTTGTACTTGTTGTAGATCTAAATAACAATCTGGTCCATCCATCTAATGGGCCATAATAAGGATGTGTTATGTTTCAAAAACCAGACTTATTAGACAAATCCTACATGACTTATTTTTTCAATTGATCCCAATGGATATCTGTTTGTCGACTTTTCTACTATTGTTTTAATGCCATTTATCACATTGATGGGAATTTCTATTAGCCGTGAGTTTTAATCATAAGCCATCCATGCTAGGGACCACCATATGGATGGATCCCATGCCATTAACATTAATGGCATTGTTGAAAATCTAAATTAAATCAAAAGAAAAAGAAGAAAGAGAAAGAAAGAAAGAAGGAATTAAATTTTTATGATAATTTTCTCAACAACTATGATTTGACTGAGCCAAGTATCCAAAAATCTAGAGTACTTTTTGAGTTAGGAAATGACCAAAATGCCCTGCTAAGTCAGTTTATTTTTCAAGTATATGACATCAAACGGGTGATTGCGATGGTTATTAGATGAAAGAAAAATAGAACAATCCAATCAAAGGTGGACCACACATTAAGAAGTTTTGACTTTTGAGTGGTGTATATTGTTTTTATGATATGACCCACCAATTGGTTTTTTTTTTTTTTTTTAATTATTATTATTATGTTTGTTTGATCATCATTGTGGAGTGCACTTGTTAGATATGTGCGATGCGAAGAAAATTCCCTAACTTTAAAATAGATTAACCTCACTAGTTTAATCTGGGCTTTTGATCAAATGCCTTATAGTATGTACCCCTGGTCAAACTCTCATCTTAGGTAAAAGCATTTGTGAGATCCAAACCATTCATCTGCCAAAATCTCTATGGATGGTGGGATCACATTATTCTTCAAAATATTATAATCGCCTCTTTGAGGGCTTTTGATGATTAAAAACAAATGATTTGATGAAGATAAATAATGATCAAAATTTATATAGCCCATTTAATAAATGGTGTCATCAATTTAAATACCATCTTAAATTAGGTGTGTTTCAATTTTGGACAACACGAATCAACTTGTGGCACGCTTGTCTGGCATCGTGGATTTGAAATTACCTCAGTTTAGAATCTTTTGATTGTGTTTGGCACTTAAAATCAAAATCCCCAGTGATCTAAAAGTATAGATGTATAGTATATTTATAAAAGTTTAAATTTAATCATTAAATCAACTTTAATATCCCTAATTAGCGTACACATGTAATGTTTGACACAATAATTGTAATAAGCATGCTAAAATATATACTTTGGCTGAAAACGATGAAATTCCAAATCCCAAATGAACCACGAGCATACGATCACATCCAAGCAACTAACTAATAATTTCTAAACGTTGATTTATATGGACAATGTTTGAACGGTGCATTTCATCCTATTAAAGTAATTTTAGTGATGCAGCTAATAATCTTATTGTTTTGGAATGTCATCAGCAGGCCACATTCCCAATAGATTCTAGCCTAGTATCACACATATTACATATGTGACTTATGAGAAGATTTAGGATTTCCATCTTGGATTTCAAATCCTCTTCTTGAGGGGATATGAAATCCCCTATTATTTTATGGTATCAAATAAATGGGGGATTTGAATTCACAGTGCCAAATGACCCAAAGTCTCTATAATTGAAATATGGCCGTGATTTGCGAAAGTTAGGTTAGCTTAAGCATCAACCCAACCTTAAGAGGACCAGACCCAACCCAAATTCCAAACTTGAAATGCCTAACCAACCCATTGTCCTTTTCAACATTAAGGGCCTGTTTGGTTGGTGGGATTAGAAGGGATTCAAGAAACATAATTATTAATATGGTTTTGGGTCAAGCTGCTCTGGTCAGGACTCGGCCGGGTTCGGTTGACCAAATCCAAGTTGCAGCCATGGATTGCTATTGGCCTTGTAATTAATATGGTTTTTCTAACCCAGCCATCGTTCTTGAACTATTCAACTTGGAAGGTTGGGACCAAATTCTCAACTTTTATTTTTCTAATTTTAATTATTTTAATTATGACATCATGATGACGTACCATACCGAACCGGTTGGACCTGATGTCCGACCGGTTTGGACATGACCAGCCGAAAACCCGGGCCAGACTCCGGTCTTTGCGACAACGCAATAATGCTAATCAAAGGCTATCAATAGCTGAAAATGATGAATTTCACTTTTGAATAAAGGTCAGGCGTCCGTGGACGGTTGACTACCATTTATTAAATGATCACGGCCGTACAAGTCGTGGATAAGTGTCGTTGGATGATGGGTCCCGTTTTAAGCCGTCCAATTCATGGGCCACCTCTTGGATGTATCATAGCCAAAAAAATCACGCCATTTGGAAGTTTTTAACTATTAGATCCACCATTGATTTATGGACGGCCAAGAATTTTATCTCAGCCCATCCATGAGGCTCCACCTGAGTTGAACGGTCCAGATGCAGTAGCCAATACGATAAGTTATGGGGCCCTTTCATTTTACTGGATGGTGGTAAATGTACATTGGATCCTAGATGTATGTTAATCCAAACCATCCATATCATAGGGCCTGTTGCGGATGGAGGATTTGACGGAAGTAAGTGTGATCGAAGATCCGAACCATCCAAATCATGCCATGGAATATACACTGGTCAGATGTCAAAAAATTACACGGATGAAATCAGATGTTTAAGATCCTCTGGCCAGTGATTTTCAGGTTTTATAATAAAACCAACAAATCATTCGATTTTGACGGTCCGGATTTGGTCTTTATTTCTTCTGATTTTAATATTTTTAACTTAGTTATGAGGTCACGATGACATCATGCGTTTGACGGGTATTCCAACCGGTTTGGGCTGCACTGGTTGCAGCCAGGACGTAGTGGCAGGGGCTATGTGGGCCCCACCGTGATGAATGTATTTTATCCACGCCGTACATCCATTTTTTATAGATCATTAAAAGCCATGATCCAAAAAAGGAGGAAGATCCAAAGCTCAAGTGGACCACACAACAGGAAGCAGTGGTGATAATGACCCCACCGTTGAAACATTCAATCACTACCTTTTCCTGTGGTGTGGCCCACTTAAACCTTAGATCTGTCTCTTTTTTAGGCTCATTTCTTAAAATGATCTGTCAAAATAGATAAACAGCGTGGATAAAACAAATACATCATGGTGGGCCCCACAAAGCCCCATCCTGGCAGAGGTTGGACACTTGGACTTTGGACAGTTTCCTATGTAACCATTCCTTGGGCCTACGGAGTGGATGGTTAGGATTGTCTGACCAAAATGGTCCTTTAAAGATAGCCGGACCTTTTTTTGTGAACAATCCTGTCCATCGATTTTAACATGCTAGTGATTGGACGGTCAGGATCCTCTTCCTGCATAGTTTTTCGTGGTGACCTGTGAAATACGGGTTGGCTAATTGGACGGGCCAGATTGATGGTATTGACTATCCCATTCTTTAAAAAACGCAATATGCGGATGGGAACGTTTCCGTGCATTTGGCCCACTGAAGGGAAATGGACATCGACCTCTTTTGTCCATCTAGAATGGATGGAAAGCGATTCATCCGTTCCTCTCCAGGATTTCTACTATATCTGATGGGCAACGACTACAGATTGGGAGAAACATCCAAGGGACGCGGATTGCTGTGCTCTGTGGGTCTGAACATGATATATATGTTTTATCCACACCGTCCATCCATTTTTCCAGCTCATTTTAGGAATTGAGCCGAAAAATGAGTTAGATCAGAATTTCAGGTGGACCTCACCACAGGAAGCAGTTTGATTGAACGCCCACCATTAAAAACTACCTGGGCCATTAAAGTTTTGGATCAAGCAGATTTTTTATTTTTTATTTCCTTTCATTCCTGTCTTTGTAACCTTATCAACAGGTTGGATGGCAAATAAACATTACGGTGGGAAGTTTTTAATGGTCAGCATTCAATCACCACTTTTCTCCTATGATGTGGTCCACCTGAGGTTTGGATCTGCCTCGTTTTTTGGCTCATGCCCTAAAATAATTATAAAGAATAGATGGACGGCCTGGATAAAACATATACATCATTGTCGGGCTCACATACGGCCTTGCTAGAGTGGCACATGTAAAATTGGACTTACCAGATCAAGGGTCAGCATTCACCGTCCGTACAGTCATAGATACGGTGCTATGGGTAATGGGAAGTGTCAGAGGGCTTGATTCTACCAGGTGCTGATTCAATCAGGTTCGATCAGGTCGTGTCCGTGGCCCACCTTGATATATTGGTTGTATATCCACGCCGTTCACCCATTTTGACATATCATTTTAGTGCGTGGTACCAAAAATGAAGCAGATCCAAATCTCATGTGGACCACACCGTAGGAAACGGTGGTGATTGACCATTGAAAACTTGGGCCCTAAAAGTTTTGGATCAAGCTGAATTTGTATTTTCCCCTTCTTCCAGGTCTTTTTGACCTTATCAACAGGTTGGATGGAAAATAAAAATTACGGTGGGCCCTAGAAACTTTTTAATGGCAGGCATTTAATCGCTGCTATTTCTTATGATGTGGTCTACCTTAGAGTTTTATTTGCTTCTTCTTTGGGATCACCACCTAAATTGATGTAGAAAAATGGATGGACGCCGTGGATTTACAATACTCACATCAAGGTGGGCCCCACGATCACGGCCTGACCGAGGTCGGTCATTTCCCGACTGGACTGAATGGGCGCCTGATTCTACCCGCTATTTTGAAGTTCGAGCAAAAGAGACTCTTGATGTGGCCAAAGCCAGCAACAGCTCGACCGAATCTACGCCGTACACGGCCTCTTCCCTATGTAATATCCTTTTCAGTTCAAACGGTTAAACTAGCTTTCATCAACATTGACTAGAAATCTGGACGCGGATTTCGAGTTGACCGTACATCCGTCGTGGCAGGAAACTGTGGGGCCCACCGTGAAGTATGTGTTTTATCCCCGCCGTTCATCTAATTTCCATCTCATTTTAGGCCATGAGCCCAAAATTGTAGCATATCAAAAGATCAAGGGGCCACAACATATGAAACTGACGGATAACGACATCCACCAATGAAACTTTCCCAGTGCTGACACTGACACTGATGTTCATTTGTCATGTACCCTCTTCATAAGGTTAAATAGATATGGATGAAAGGAAAATACAAATGTCTTGATCCAAAACTTATGTAGCCTCTGAGATGTTTTCAACGCTAGAGATGAGAAAATTTCTCATGGTGTGGTCCACTTGAGCTTTGGACATGCTTCAATTTTGGGTTAGTCCACCGTGGTAGGTAATCCGCGTACGATACAATGATCTTTCTACATCCACCGTGGATGACAAGCTTCCTAAATTAGATCCGAATTGAATATTGGTCAAATTTGTGAGCCTCCGTAATGTCTCAGATTTTCATTATTTTGAATTTTAAAAATTCTCAAAATTTTTCATTATAATTAGCTCATGTTGTCGTTTATTCACCATTAACACTCGATGTTATCTTATACGCAGTCGTTACCAATAAAGAATCACACAAATTCGATTAATTAACCGTAGGAAGCTAACGAATTTGCTCGATTACTTAAACTTCGCCTAGTCTCGTGATTTATTCATTTAGGGTCCAAATCTAGCCGACCTATCACTGACTAATCAAGATAACCACAACTAAATAAAGACATGCTAAAAGCCAAAACAACTAGGGTTTGGATTAGACTAAACTAACACAATTACTCCTTTAGTCTAAAAATCAACAGTTTAAAGTAATTAGGATTAAATCACCATTTTTACTAATTGTCAATAAGACACACTATAAACTTAGCTAATCCACACTCTAATCATCGCGCACAAGAAATCTCGCTATCCAATTCATTCTAAAAAGGTCATGATTATCCGAATAAGCTCTACATCGCTTGTTAGTGGGCCACTAAATCCGAAACTATAGAAAGACGTTCATCTTTGCGAGCTTGACGTCCATCACGGCACATCGAGCTGAAATCGCATTTCGAATCGCTCAACTTAGACTCACAAGGCCAATGCATGAGAATGTGAATACCTTTAGAGTCTGTTAGGAACTTAAGTTAAATGCCCATTTTCACTCTAAGCCTAAGTTATAGCTTTTAGACTGTTAGATCGCGACTAAATTTCGGGTAGCAACCTAAATTAATACCCTACACATATCCGTATAGTCGCAATCTCGATCGACTGTTCATAACGATTGAACTTACTTTTGATCATACACATCGATTGGTACATCCAAATGACGCTTCGATCATATCCATACGTAGATCATCACTAGTGCCAACTATCATATGGTGTATATCGACCTTTACAACCCATAGTAGACCCCAAATGTTAAAAACACCCTTATATATGGCTAGTATAATGAAAACATAAACCTTAGGGCTATCTGCACCATTTATGGTGCCATAAATAGTGTATTTGGGAGCAACCCTTACTCTCATTCAAATTTTACCTTAGAAAGAAAGAGAGAATGAGAGAATGGAGTAGAGGGAGAGCAAGTGATTGAGATTGGTCTCCTTCACTGAATTCTTTCAATCGAAGCCCTGGCCTCGACCGTTCTTCTTTGTCAAATCCACCTTACTCGCGATTGAGAGGTAAGAAATAAACCCTACTTCTCAACCTAGATTTTTCTAGGTTGAATTGCATGAATCTCAACTAATTCTTTCGAAATTAGTGTAGGAACCTTTTTCCCCAAAATCCTAACCTTATGAGCTTAAAGATTGGAAATCCCTTCTTAAGGTATGGACCATTATTCCTAGGTTGTCATATACCAACCCTTGAGGGTCTCAGTTAATGATTTGTTATTTGTAGATAGCTTGGTGTATGTTAATATGTTCACATTTTGATTTGATCGTAACATATGTTATTGCTTATGGGTGCTCACATGTTTGATAAAATGCCTAAGTGATTGAATGTGTTGTTCTATTGATGCTCGCATGTTTGATGGAATACCTAGGTGAATTTGTGATTTTATTTATGCTCACATGTTTGACGAAATGCTCAAGTGAGTGTGTTGTTTCTATTGATGCTCATATGTTTGATGAAATGCCTAAGTAATAATATTGTTGAATTTAGGCTTCATATGAAACCTCGCTATGACTGCACGACGAATGACTAGTCTGTAGTGATGTTTAAAATTGCTTACAATGTTGGGACAGATGACTAACCACCCGAAGTAAGGGATGACCTACGAATTAGGTCGGCCATCATAGGTTTGTTTAATCGACCCAGGTTGAACACGGATAGCCAACAATAGTTGAACTCTAAGGGATGCTTACACCCAATGCTGGTTGTACCGGGATTCTCATAGGTCAATCAAATTAATCTAATAATTGACTAATCATGCATGTTCACATTGTATGATAAGACCAAATAGAATTTAAGATACCCCATTCTCATTGAATGAGTCTACTTATAACCATTAGTGGTACGATCCACAATACTCATGAGTCGGACATAATGGTATGGGACATCATGTCTGAGTTGTCGGCCTACACTAGGTGACGAGCCTCCCCTTAGTGACCAATGAGCAATCATGAAGTCTACAAGCCTACTACATCATAAATGGAATGGATATCGTGACCACACAACAAGTACGTTTTGGTGACGACTCTTGCATCAATTGTGGTTGTCCTCCACCATGTCGAGAAGTAACTAACCCCGTATCATCCAAATCCTTTGAGATCGGTCGGGCTAGTCGGTCGAGCCAGTGTTAGTCTCGCATTAGCTAGGGAGTTGTCGCTTAGGTGATGAATCTAAAAAACAGATTAAATGACACAAGTGAGGAGCCACTACGGCCACCCCAAGACTTGTGATGTGATTGAGACCATGATAAAATGGTGGTATACTATCTTCCTCAATATGTTGGATGAACAAAATTTAATAACTACTCGGCTAACATACTGTAACGCCCTGAAATTCGAGGGTCGAGTAGCAACTCAACTCTCGAGTTCCAAAACATCACTTATGCAACATAGAGAACGATGATTGAATGTTGGCTGTGTTAGTGCAATAAACATGAGTGAGATTATACCAAAACAGTAATTCATACTCCAGATCCATGTATAAATGCAAGCGGAAGACTGAAAGATGTATATAAATGTGTATGAAACAAAATAATCTCGATCTCAAGAGTATGAATACCAACTGAGTCACCATATACATGTATTTGTTCTTGAATCAAAATGTCCAAAACGGTACAACTATAACCATAAACCCTGTAGCCTCGTAAATCTGGATAGCCTACGCGAAGCCTCCAGCGAACTGCATGAAGGAAAACTCATCCTGATCATCATAATAATCAGGCTCAGCCTCCTGAGTATCATCGGTACCTGCATCTAAGACAGAGTCTGGTGGGTGTCCAGAACACCATCCCGTAACGTGGGAGTGAGTAGCTAACTCAGTGGAACAATAAAGCATAAGTTAACATGTTATCAAATCAGTCAAGCATGTAATGATAAAGTAGTACAATCAACAATCTTAAGTACTATTGTTAATGCAATTATGAAATGCAGTCGTGATGCATGCCCCTCGCCTAACCACCCTCATACGGCACCATCTTACGTCTGCGGCATGCGTTCATCCCTCAGTGCTCCACATCTTCCAGGCACATATAATGTGATGATGAGCATGATTACCAAGTTATTATTAGTCCATTTCAAATAGCAGTGTTGGGAAACTAAGGTACCTCCCTTATATCATTCTCAAGCAATGATCCCTTCTAGGGTCGTCAATCCTAGATAATCTCATACGATAGTGCGGTTCTAGGTCGTTGTCAGGGCTGTTACACGGAATCGTTGCACCACTCCCCCATCACCTTATCAATACAGGCCTAGTTTGTACTCTTTTACTACGGGAAGGCTCGTCGCCTCACCGCAGATTTAGAGTATGCTCGAGGTCACTACACCGGCACGGCGGTCGCTGGCCGGTTACACTGTTACACCATTCCCCATCACCCATCAAAATAATATGGCCGACAAACTCGAATACGTGTCCCATACACCATTCCCCATCACCCCGGTCAAAATAATATGTGGCCCCCACAGAAGCCGACAACTCGACCATGGTGTCCCATACTACCATGTCGGCCATAGTCTTAGTGGATCGAGGTACCAAGGTTAACGTGGTTCGGCTAAGTTTGGTACCCTCAGGTTCAAGATGGCGTCAAACATTATGAACAAACATTAGACAGATCGGGTTACTTGACGAGCCTGACTAGCACGAGCGCACAACCAACTGAACGACATGAAGTGCATAAGCACTTCGCGTGGCCTAACCACTATCGCCAACCGAAGTACGACTCGGGTTCGTCAAACACATCCTACGTGGCGAATAAAACTCAACCACGAACTCAAGTTTGTTACCGATTGCCTGGACTATAATCATAGCCCCAATCACAATCGATCCTTATTCAGAACCATATAGAGTAAAGCTGAATAAACATAGTAATTCAAGCATGTTAACAAGCATGTCATAAAGCATGTCATAAAGCACAATATAAACAGGAAAATACAAACACATATATTTCATAAGTAAGCGGTTAAATTAAATAACCAACATGAAGGAAATCATATACATCTCTAAAGTAGCTGAGAATCCTATCTCAACACCTACCTAAAGCACAATCCTCAAAGTACTTACTCTTACAAGCATTTTCACAAACACTTAGGATACACTTTTTCAACATACATAGTGTATACTTAGCAAAAACATGTATTAGGGTGAACCCTTTCGCCAAGTAAATATTATACACATATATAACATGTTCATACAGTAATTAATCATGACAAACACACTTTCAAAATTTATACATATATGGTACTTTCTACAAATACGAGGAATACAGTATATTCAACATAGTTAACGTATACCGAAAAATGAAACGGACAACACTTTATACATGTGCAATAACATACAAATCATGAATCTATCATTATCTGACATTGAAAGTGTTGAAAATCATAACCTATACATCTAAAGTCCGCACCTTACACCGTAGAAGCGTAATAAATCTGGTAGGAATGCTAAGGCTTCTTCCACGACAATACAACGGCTTAAAGCACAAGTAATGTTAGCTATTTCGCTAATTAATTGAATCAATTGAAACCCTAAAACAGGTGAGGGTTAGGATTTTCTTACCTAGAAACGAAGTCAGAATCGCCGGGAAAGCGATTAGAATGGTGTGGTTAAGCTTGTAGAGTGGCAGGGTAAAATAGCAGGGAGATTCTCCCACTTATCTCACACTTTCTCTCTCTTTTCTCTCTTCTCACTCCTAGGATTTTTCTCAAATTCGTATGGGCTGAATGAGAGAGTGTTTAAGGTCCTTATATAGCCTAAAGCATCACCAAAATAGACCTAAGGTTAAGGTATACTTAGGTTATAACCAAAGTGAGCTTGTTCTAGCTCAACGGAGCACTTCTGGCGGCCCCTTTTCTGCGTGCGGTCGGACTTAAGCTCACCAACCTTGGATCTAGGTGGAGTTAAGTTTTCGTTTCAGTCGAATTCTCAGATCACGCGTGGCGGAGCAGTTTCAGTTCAACGGTCACCGAATCTCGATCAGGGTTACAAGTACACGGACATGTGCTAGGAAATATCCCTGATCCGAGGGTGTATTTGGGTCAGATTCTGACGGTCTGATTACTTATATTTGGCCCACAAATATCAAGTCTCAGATTACTTTAATTTGATTTAATTTCTAAAGAAAACCGGTTTTCTCACACTCCTCGCTCTGAGCTCAAGCGAATAGCCGTGGGACACTATCTGGATTTGATTTCTGAGATGGTTGTCAAGCCCAGCAAGGCGGTCCTAATTCTATAACCTCGTATCATTCGGACTTTCGATGTGCTGTCCAGATCTGATATAAGGATTCAATGTGCTCCCGAGAGCAATCGGGTAATGAGTTTGATCCTAGATTTTAGGGTAACCTAGCGTCAATGATTCTACAAGTTTTGGATCTTGCAGATCGTATTTAAAGTGATTCAAACAGATTTCATGGCTAATCTAGTTTAGCACTTAGTTAACTTTGTCTAATTTCTAAAGGATTTGATCCTAAGTGATTTCTGCCTGAGGTGGTACTCGAGTCTTTGTACGAAATTTTCTGAGTCGTTACACATACACATAAATCACATTGCATTAGATATGATGTTGCGATTAGGGGGTCGAGTCACTTGTGAGAGAGTATTAGCATTTGCGAAATAGGCATTGAAGTCGCTTGCAAGGGAGTGTTGGATTGTAAGGGAATCCATCATCTCATTATTTCATACGTGTATCTAACAAGAGTATTTAAAGGTAATTGTTTACTTATTTATAATTGCCTGAGCTGATTGTGTCAATAACATGTGTAACTTACAACTAATGGAACCACTGAATTAGCTACTCACTCTCACCCGGAATGGTGTTTTAAAACACCAACCAAGCGACGTTGTTGATGCAAGTGTTATCGAGGCCTCCGTCAGGTAGGCTTGGATCAGCTTGTACTTTATTGTGATGTCTTAGGAGTGTTGGGTGAAACTGAAATACCTTGCTTTTATTTTAATTTTGTGCATGTATATGTTGGATTCCCCGACTGGGTGTGCTCTATGTGTTAATTTTGTTGTATTATCTTTGCGAATTGTATAATCCCCATTTTGGGTGATCACCACTATTGGAATTGTACTTTAACTATGAGCCATATATTTATGGATTTTTGATAACTTTACCTCACTTTGGATTCACTAAGTTAAATTGCGCTAATCTGATTATTCGTGTGGAATGAATGTGAATCTAAACGAGGTCACTCGTGCGTTTTCATTTGGTTCACACTATGGAACTCAGGACCACAACACAAGAAAATAGTGGTAATTGAATGCCCACCATTAAAAACATCTTAGGGCCCACTCTAATGGTTATTTGCCATCCGACCTATTGATTAGGTCACATGGACCTAGACGAAGGGGTAACACAAAAATCAGCTTGTTCCAAAATTTTTGTGGCGTCCAAGATGTTTTTTAATGGTGGCATGCAATCACCACTGTTTCATGTAGTGTGGTCCATATGAGATTTTGATTTGCATCATTTTTGGGCTCACGCTCTAAAATGAACTAGAGAAATTGATGGACGGCATGGATAAAATGCATACATCATGGCGGGGTCTATATAGCACCGTAAAGTAGCAACTTGGTACTGCCAGGGTCAGCCTGCAACCCACATCCACCTAAATCTCCCCAGTCGAATGATTTTAGCCCTTGAATAGTGAATGTAGCAAAATTCCTACCTTGAATGGAAAAAGGGTAAAAGATGAGCATTAAGATCTGATCAATTTTTTATATGAACGACCTGAATGCACAAATATTGAAAATGAACACTCTAATTTTATTAATTTTAAACGACAATGGTCTAATTAGTTGTAAGCTAAAGATGAATGGTTTGATTACACCCGTAATAAAGATGAATGGTTTGATTCTGCCAATGTTGACAATGAATGGTCTGATTGTGACTATATTAAAGATGAGTGGTATGACTCATCTAATGTAGAAGATGAACGGTCTTAATGTATAGATTTTGAAGACGAACCTCTTGATTTCACTGAGTTCAAAGAAAATTTGTCCCATCATGTTAAAGTTGTAGATGTCACACCCCAATCCCGGTTATCCAAGTAGTGAGACCCATGTTCCAAGTTCGAGGTGTGAACTTCAATTAAGGGACATGGATAGTAAGATTAGCATTTAGATCATACAAAGTAATCAAAGTCACGTTTATCAACCCATCAGTAAAAAAAAAAAGGAGGTGCATGGATAACTGAACTAGAGAGTGCCAAGGTGAACATCTAAAATATAACCAAGTTTAAATCCCTCAATTGGGGATACACAACCATTGTAAAATAAAATATACATAATAATAGTAGCAAATAAGGAAAACTCCTCCACTCGCTACTCCCCGCTAGGCGTTAAGTTACTCTCCAAAGCCTCGCCCTACTCCTAAAATCCTTGCATATGTCAAATGGAAAGTATTAAAGGCTTACAAAGTGAAGAAGTACCCTCAAGATTAGCATACGCCATAATAGCCAAGCATGGTTATGACTAAAGCAAAAGTTTATAATATACAATTCATACATGCCGTTCACACATGCAATATAATAAAACAATGTTGCATATGAATCACATTGGGTGAATCCTATCTAGTGCATAGGGTGTAAGAAAGTTCCTTGAAAAGACAACAACAAGTTCTCCCGAGAAAAGCCACGAGGGGCATGAAAATCAAAATGAAGTTCTTCCCACTATAAAACAGGGTTGCTAGTTCAAAGCTTCCTTTCTTTGATTCATAAAGATAGTAATCCGTGCATCTAAACAATTTGTAAACACTACAATTAAACTAACACATACTTAATGGGAGAAAGCTTGCAACCAACTATACATGAAACAAACATTAAGCCAGAATATCAAGAAAAGCTTGAAGGGTAATTCTTCACCTTGTCGTAGCTAGGGTTTTTAGGTTCGTACGTGCACTCCAACCCGATCTTGCTCCCGTATGACGGCTCCTACAACTGAGAATTAGGGGTTGGGGGGAAAATCGAACCCTAATGCCACAATCTAAAGTTAGAATAAAAATCCATCTAGGTTATATCTAAATCTAACCAGGCATTTCTACTTACTGATTCTCCTAGGCTAAGCTGATTTAGCATTAAGGACCCAAAATTAGACTTGGAAGGACAATCCAACTTGTCACCAATAGAGAACTCATGCAAGCAGTGGAGCAATGGTTATAGACCGGTCCAGCTCTAAAAACCTTGCATGCATGTGCCGCTGAATAGAGCGTAGACATCATGCATGCGCCGGTAAAGGGGCGGGGGTGTAGATGCACGACAACCTGCACGCCCAATGTTGAGGGTCAAATATTACATATTAGACTTTAGTTATTACTTGATTTTATGAACATGATACTGTTTAATGCCCTATTTTAATTGTGTTTGCATTGCAAGGTGAATTTAGGAGCCTAGACTGAAAAAAGTACTAAAAGCATGAAATTAACACTCAGAAGTCACCAAGGCAAGGGATGGATCCCAGGAGACCGAGATCGAATAATTTACACGCCAGCGATCCGAAAAAATCAAGCAATTCATGCTAAAGAGGCCTGAAAATCATCCAGAATGCAAGATCACAGGGTTTCCACCATCCATTGGTTCAAAACTTTATATTTAGCCTAAGGACCCTAAATTAATCGTACACATCAAATTTCAACCATTGAATCTTTGTGGAAGTGGCCCAACGGACAGATCATCCCATAAAACACTAATATGTGACCCATCTGATATGCTTCAATTTTGGTCACAACCCCTTAAATTAGATGGCACAACGAATGAACGGAGCGGATTCTCATGAACATCACTGTGGACCCCACCCTGAGGGTGTGCGTGTGCATAACACACATACACAGGCTGTGCACCGGTG
Source organism: Magnolia changhungtana (assembly GCA_030180095.1). Classification (NCBI taxonomy): domain Eukaryota; kingdom Viridiplantae; phylum Streptophyta; class Magnoliopsida; order Magnoliales; family Magnoliaceae; genus Magnolia; species Magnolia changhungtana. The sequence continues at coordinate 738,433 of JASAUF010000319.1, forward strand.
GGGCAGCCCAGTCAAAGTCGGGCTGACCTGACCTCTCTCGCGCAACAAGCCCAGCAGGCGGGCGTTGTTGGGACGGTCGATCACATTGGGCCACACCCATCATCCAAACAGACGATCTAGACCGTCCATCTGCTCTGGAGGGTGGCCACAACCCTGGCCATGGTGGCCTTTTAGCCCCATACATGTGTGAACACATAGATCAATGAAAAATGTAGGATGAACGACGAAGTTGATAAAGTGGACCGCACCAAAACTCGACCAAAACTACTCCTTTCCGACTGAAATCGAGTCAGGAATCCAATGAACTAGGTGGATCTCTCTGAAAACATCACTGTGGGGTCCACCAAGCATCTCAACGCAATAACTTTTTATAATGGACGTCCGAACGCGTCTGAGATTTTTGGGAGGTTGTGGCCCATTACCGATGATCGGATGGCTGATATGGACCGTCCATCATGTAGGCCATCCAAAAACGTCCTAGGGGACGTTATTTTTTTTTGGAAAGAAAGTAAGGAAAGTGGGAAAGTTTCTGCCTGTTTTCTTGGCTGCACAAACAGCCTTACGCAAAGATTTTCTTGGCTGCGCAAGGAGTGCATCGCCTGTTTTGCGTAAATACTCCAACCACTGACATATTCCTACTATAAAAAGAGAAAAAAAGGGACGTGAGATTCATCTTAGATCATGGAGCATAAGAGGGAGCAAGGGAGAGAGAAAATGTGGGGAGGCTGCCTATCAAGAGTTTTTCCTTCCTTTTTTTCTTATTTGTTTTTATTTTCTAAGAGGTTTTTAGTGTCATCATGTCTACGACTAGTTAAACCTCTTAGCTAGGGCTAAGAGGTGAAGCTTGTAGCGTGATGGGTGAGTTTCTATGGCTTTGATTCATGCGATGAACTCTCTTTGATAGTCGTTTGATTATAAGATATACTTTCAGTTTTTAATGGTTTATTGTGACTCAAATTACAGTAGATCTACAATAGCTTTGAGTATGTTCTTTTCATTATGAGATTATGAATTTAGGAGGCCCTGTTGTTCACCATCGTCTCCTGGGCGTGGTTAGATGATGGAACCCTTCCTAATGTTCATAATTCCATTAGATTGGTTGTGAATTGGTTAAATTCTGTTGTTTGCTTTGTCTCATGGGCATGGTTTTGTGATGGAATCCCTTCTAGTTCTTATACCTCTCATCTATAGAAAACTAGATCAAAGAAAGTTCATATTTGTGTTTTAATAGATTATCTTCCAACTGGATGAAGATGGGACTCTCATTCCAGTCGTGTTTATGAATCAAGCATAGATCTCCCTAATCTCTACAAGCGGATCTTTGGCACCCTAGTTTCCTACCTTTGAATTTTACAAGTTTTAGTTAATTAGTTCACCATTATTATCTTAAATTTAACTGGTTTAGATTACATCTTCTTCTAGTTCTAGTTCTAGTTACTTTCAAATTATGTACAAGGTTCAGTCCCTGTGGATTCGACCTCAGTCTTACCGAGATTATTACTATATCGTGACACTACACTTGGGTTTGTGAACACCCAACTCTCTTGATCTCGATCTCCCTCTCTTCCTCCATCTCCATCTCTCACTTAGTCTTTCTCTATCTCTCTTGGTATATCACTCTTTCTTAAATTGAAAGAAAATGCAGAAAGGGCTTCGTATAGCCTCAAACAAAAAGAGATGGATCGCAAGAGTATTAAAATTTCAGGATTGTTGGTCGAACCGTCTCCAACTGACGACTTTGTCGATCGAATCGACAGAGCACAAATTCAAGCTACACAAATCGGTCAGATTGACAGGGTGGTCTGTCGGATTGAATGAACTTGGTTTTGCACACAATATGGACTTCCTCACCAGCCTAAGGTTTCAGGTTTTGACCACAAGCTCCTACTGATTAACCCAGGGCTCTCGGGCTAGGTTTTAATGCAGTTTTGAATGTTGTAAGGGTGGGAGGACCAATCGAATGGACTGAGTGGTTAACATATGGGTTAGGTATTTGACTCGAACATTCTAACACTGCTCTACCTAATCGAACACTTGAGGGCAAGCAAACAAGGGACCCAATGATTTGAGTCCCACAAGGCTTGACACGATATGGTCTGGTGGGGGGTGAGGAGTCTATCGAGTTTTGAGTTTCCAAAGTTAGGGTTCACTAATACAATTTTAGGTTATTTAGGCTTGTCTACTTATCGAGTCGGATCGTGCTAAAGGTTTCTAGAATTAGGGTTTTGGCTAAAAATTTTAGGTTTTCAAATTGGAGACAAGTGTGTGAGTACGTGCAATCACGTGACCAATCGAACCAAAAAAAAAGTCTTCCTAGTGACGCACGAAAACATTCAATATTCAAGTATTGGATGGGGGTGCGTTACAAAAGATCAACCGTTCAGTTGGAAAAATTAAATATGAACAGCCAAATCATACTTTTGATGGGCTGTTTGGTTGCACCAAATTTCATTAAAATTTACACTAAATTAGATTGATTAATCACGAAATATCACAATATCTAATGTAACCAAATGCACTTTTAAATATTCAAAATACTTCTCAAAATTATTCAAAAGACACCCATTCATCCATTTTGTCATTTATCGGTGGATAGACATTGTTTTGTATGGTGTGGTCCACCTGATAGCAGATGGGGATGAATTTCTCACAAGGTGATTTTCATGGTAGGGCCAACCTATTAAAAGGGTTGGATATCTCCCGCACGTGATGAGTTGGAAGCTATTTTCTTGGAAGACCGTAAATTATATGGTCTAACAGGTTGGACTTTGAACCTTCTCCTACAAAATAGCGTTCGATTCTGTTGTTGGATTACACCATCAAATCAAATCAAATCAAATCCGACGAAGAAAGGCCAGGAAAGCAACGGAAACGGAAGCGGATTGCATCTGCCACGCAGGAAGCGGACTATATGGTCTACGTAGGGGCTCTGTGGGGGCTTACCGTGACGTGTTGGTTTTATCCACGCCGTCCATCCATTTTTTCAGATAATTTTAGAGTATAAATTTAAAAATTAGGTAGGTCCATTGCTCAAGTAGGCCGCACACATAAAGCAGCAGTGATAATGAAACTCACCTTTGAAAATGTTATTAGGGGCCATCCAACCTGTTCATAAGGTCATATAGACGTGGATGAAGGAAACCACAAATATTTTTCCACCCACAAGAAATTTTTAATGGGGGGAGTTCAATCCTATTATGTAGTCCAATTTAGCTTGGATTTACCTCATTTATAAATTCATGTCAATAAATGATATGAAAAGATGGATGGACGGTGTAGATATAACCCGTAGAGCTGAAAGTCAAGCTAGTTCAACCAGCCCAAAAACTTAAACCGACCCAAGACCAACCGACATTGGGTTGAGTTTGGGCAGGATGTATCGGCATCAGTTTCAGGCTTGGGCTGTACAAACACCAACGTGAAAAAACTTGAGTTAAGCTGAGTTGAAGTGTCGGGTTGCCCAACCCAAGCAACCCAACCCAAATCACTATCTAAGTTCTTTATATTTTATAATTGACAAAAAATCTTCTATGTTGAACACAGGAAAATTCAATGATGTCAAGTTTCATTGGTCTGCATCATTTCTGATGACTTAAACTAACAAGATATGTTAGATTTTTTTTCTCTCAAATAAATTGCATGCCACACCACGCAACTTTTAAATGAGTAGTTGTCCTGTATTTTAACTTGTTTATTTAAAAAAAAAAATTGAATTCTTTATTATAAATATCTATATATATAGAATTAATAAAATAATGGTCATAAAAAATAAAACATGTATTGAAAATATAATTAACTAAGGCAATAACGAAAATATCAGTATATATTCACTCCACCGAGTCCGCTTGGGTTGGGCTTGAGTTAAGAATTCTTAACCTGAGGTTATAGTTGGGTTAGATTTGGGTCGCTGAGGCATAGGATCCCTGGGTTGGGATAGGTACAACCCAACCCAACCCAACCCAACCCAACCCAACCCAACCCAACCCAACCCGACTCGACTCGACTCGACTCTCAGCCCTATTAACCCATAACCCATAGGTCACTGTGGGCCCCGGGTAGGACACATGACATGGGTGTGGACTAAGAGTTACCCAGGTAACACTAGAGTGGGTATTTTCCTTGACCATGGGGCCCACCTTGATGTATGTATGGTATATCCATGCCATTTATCAGTTTTTCTAGATCATTTTAAGGTACCATCCCACAAATGAAGTAGATCAAAATCTCAAAGGAAAACACAAACATCCACTTGATTCAAACCTTTTGTGGCTCACAAGAAGGTTTTAATGGTTAATCACCATCACTTTATGAAGCGTCGTCCACTTGGATATTTGGATCTTCTTTATATTTAATACCATGTCTTTAAATGAGCTGGAAAAACAGATGGACAGCGTGGATTAAAGAAGCATGCATCACGTTGGGCCCCACAGAGTCCTGCCACCGGTGGCAGTCTCAACACGCAATCCATGTCCTAAAGTCTATCCTCGAAGGAGGAACAAGATCCTCTGCCTTACAGGTGGGGGCATGATACAGTTATCCTTGTGGGTCCACCGTTGATTGACTATGCCTCTTAAATTGCATGTGGATGGCATGGTGGTCGGTGCTCCGTGCTCTGTGGGCCCCACCATGATGTATGCGTTATATCCGTGCGGTCTATTATTTTGCCCGTTCATCTTAGGGCATGAGAAAAAAAAATGCAGATCCAAATCTCAGGTGGACCACACCAGAGGAAAGCAACAGTTATCGATCGTCCAATATTAAAATCTTTATAGGGCCCACTCTAATATTTATTTGTCATCCAACCTGTTGATTATGTCACACAAATCCAGATGAAAGGATAACACAAAAAATTAGCTTATCCAGAATTTTTGTGGTGTCTAAGATGTTTTTAATAGTGGGCGTGCAATCACTACTGTTTCCTATGGTGTGGTCCACCTGAGATTTTGATCTGGCTGGTTGTTGGGCTCATGTCCTAAAATGAGCTGAAAAAATAGACAAAACACATACTTCATGGTTGGTCCACAGAGCACTAACCAGTAGCCTATTGGTGGTGGTAGGGTCAGTACGCAATCCAGGTCCTCCTAAATCTCTCTAATCGAACTATCATAGCCCTTGTATGACAAATGTAGCAAAAGTTCTGGATAGAGGGTAAAAGATGACCATTAAGATCTGATGTATTTTAAAGATGAACGGTCTAGATGCACAAATATTGAAAATTAACACTGAATTTATTGATTTTAAACATAAATGGTCCAATTAGGTGTAAGTCGAAGATGAATGGTCTGATCCTGCTGAAATTAAAGATGAACAGTCTGATTATACTCAAAATAAAGATGAACGGTTTGATTCGGATAATGTTGACAATCAATGGTTTGATTGTAACTATATTAAAGATGAGTGGTATGTATGATTGGTAAGATGTTGAAGATAAACCGTCTTAACGTATAGATTCCACTGCGTTCAAAAGTTGAAGATGAATGGTTCGGTCGGCAAAATTAAATAAGAACCGTCTAATTATAGCTATAGCATATAGCGTAATGACTAGGAAATTGCTGACTTTTCAGGGCCTGTTTGGTTGCACTTAATTTCATTAAATTCTGTACGAAATTAGATTGATTAATCATGAAATATCTTGATATTTAATGCAACCAAACGCACCGTTAAATATTGAATGTTTCCCAATTATTTGAATCACACCCACTCATCCAGATTTTTGCATTTATCAATGGATAGATATTGTTTTCTATCGTGTGGCCTATTGGATGAGTAGATGTAGATTATTTTCACAAAAGATGATTTTCATGGTGGGGCCAACCTATTAGAAGGGTTGGATTTCTCCTACATATGATGAATTGGAAGTTATATGCATGGGAGACCATAAATTATGGTACAACTGGTTGGACTTAAAATCTTCTCGAACAAAATAACGTTCAATTCTACTGTAGCATTAAATCGTAAAAAATTACGAAGAAAGCCCCAAAAAAGGGCGAGGATTGGGCACTACCCCACCAGGACCTAATTAAAAAGGGATGATCTGTCAGGAACTCTGTGGGGCCCACCATGATGTAAGTGTTTTATCTACACCGTTCATCTATTTTGAAAAATCATTTGATGTGATGATTCAAAAAACGAGGCAGATTGAAGACTTAATTGGACCACACCACAGGAAACAGTAGGAATTGAAAGTCCACCACTGAAAATCTCTTGGCAGCCATGGAAATTTCTGATCAAGCTGATATCTATGTTTTCCCTTCATCCGGATTTTCCATGGGACCACCGTAATGTCTATTTTCCATCCAACCTGTTGATAAGTCACATGAACATGGATGAAGAAAAAAAATAAATATCTGCTTGATTCAAACCTTTTGTGGCCCACAAGAAATTTTCAATGGTCAATTACCATATTTCCTGTAGTGTGGTCTACCTGAGATTTGAATTTGCTTAATATTTGGGGCTATTCCTAAAATGTTCTGGAAAAATGAATGGACGGCTTGGATAAAACACATATATCATACTGGGCCCCACAGTCCTCCCACCGGTGGCAGGGTCGACATGCAATGCAATCCACGTCTGGAAATTGATCCTCTAACCTCTATCGAGGAATAGTACGATCCTCTACCTTATGGGTCCACTGTGGATTGACCATGCCTCTTAAATTGGACGCAGATTGCATATTCGTCCGTGCTTAGTGCCCTGTGGGACCCACCATGATGTATGTGTTTTATTCATCCGGTCCATTCATTTTGCCAGCCCATCTTAGGATATGAGAAAAAAAAAATGCAGATCTAAATCTCAGGTCGACCACACCAAAGGAAGATAGTGGTAATTGAAAGCCCACCATTAAAAACTTCCTAGGGCCCACTCTAATATTTATTTGCCATCCAACGTGTTGATTAGGTAATACAAACACCAGGTGAAGGGTTCTGAGTACCCATAGGTGGTGAAATCCCACTAAGGCGTCAGTGTGTGGGTGTGTGTAAACAAAAAAAAAAAAAAAAAAAAGTATTACAAACATGAATGAAGGGATAACACCAAAATCAGCTTATCCAAAACTTTTAATGAACGGTCTAGATGTACAAATATTGAAAATGAACACTGATTTTATTGATTTTAAACAATAATAGTCTAATTAGTTGTAAGTTGAAGATGAATGGTCTGGCCGTGCTAAAATTAAAGATGAATGGTTTGATCATACTCACAATAAAGATGAATGGTTGGATTCGGCTAATGTTGACAATGAATGGTTTGATTGTGACTATATTAAAGATGAGTTGCAAGACTGGTCTAATGCAGAAGATGAACGGTGTTAATGTATAGATTTTGAAGACCAACTTCCTGATTCCACTGAGTTCAAATAAAAATTGTCCTACCATGTGAAAGTTGAAGATGAACGGCTCAGATGATAAAATTAAATAAGAACAGTCCAATCGCACCTATAGCATAATAATTAATAACTCAACTCTAGTACAAGGACATAAAAATAGCTGACTTTTTAGGGTCTGTTAGGTTGCACCATATTTAACGCAACTACCCTTAAATATTGATGTTTCCCAAATCACATCCACTCAGGACTATTAAGTGTATTTTGTCATTTATCAATTTATAGACGTTATTTTCCATGGTGCCCCCATCCAATGAGTAGATGGGGATGATTTTCATGGTGCGGCCCATCCAATGAGTAGATGGGGATGATTTTCATGGTGTGGCCAACTGTTTATGGTGTGTTCATGCGAACCAATGAGATGACGCCATGTATCAGCGATACATACAAATGACGGACGAAATCTTACTAGCACCTCGAGAATATCTTTTACCCCATATCTTTCAGTGTTACGTCACCGGCTTAAAGCAAAATGATACAAAGTCATGCGCATGTCTACAGATAAGACATTGTGACAAGCAATACAGCCCTAACACAAGTGACATGTGTGGTCGAAGCAACCTGCTCAATAAGTCTATAAAGACTCGCCGAAATAGATATTTTACTGCAATCCAAATATGCTTGACAAGGCCGTCTCACACGATCTTGCCAAAATGCAAGATCTTCCTAAAAATGTAATATCCCATATTTTCGCTATTTTGGATTTTAGAAAACCCTTGAAAATTTTCGCTATAATTAACTTATATTGTCGTTTACTAACCCATAACACTCGATGTTAGCCTATACGCGTGTGCTGATAAAGAACCGCACAAATCCAGTTAATTAACTTTAGAAAGCTAACGAATCCGACTGATCACTTAAACTTTGAGTTTAGCCTCATGATTGAGCTGACCAATCACTGATGTACCGGGGCGGATCGGATCCATTTTGCCCAGCTCTAGTTGTACCGGGGTTCTCCTAGGTCAATTAAATTAGTTTACCGACCGATTAATCATGTATGTTCACAACGTATGACTCGACCAAATTGAATATAAGATACTCTGTTTTTAGTGGATGAATCTATTCATAACCGTTAACACAATATGATCTCACTAAGACTCATGAGTCAGACATGGTGGTATGTGACATCGTATCAAAGCTGTCGGCCTATGCTGAGGTGACGAGCCTCCTTATAATGTCCCGGGTTTTCGGTATTTTGGATTTTCAAAAATCCTTGAAAATTTTCACTATAATTAGTCTACGTTGTCACTTATTAACTATTAACGCTCAAGGTGAGCCTATATGCAGGTAGTACCAGTAAAGAACTACGTGAATCTAATTAATCAACCACAGGAAGCTAACGAATCCGCTAGCTGACTTAAACTTCGAGTCTAACATCATAATTTCTTCATCCAGGGCCCAAACCTAGCCAACCTATCGTTGACTAATTAAGATGACAACAACTAAATAAAAACCTACTAAAAGCCAAGACAACTAGGGGTCTGATCTTAATTAATGAGTTAAACTGACCCGGTTACTCCTTGAGCCCAAAAACCAACGATTTAGAGTGATTAGGATTGGATCGCTATTTTCGTTAATTGCAAATAGGCCATACTATGAACATGACTAATCCAAACCCTAATCATTGCGCACAAGAAATCTCGCTACCCAATTCAGTCAAGAAATGCATTGATTATCCGAACAAGTTCTAAACTGCTAGTTAGTGGACCATTAAACCCGTGACAGTAAAAAGGCGTTCGTTTTAGTGGGCTTGACGTCTATCGCGGGACATCGAGCCAAGATCGCATCTCGAATTGCTCAACTTGGACTCGCAAGGCATATGCATGAGATGTGTGAATATTTATGAAATTAATCGAGAACTTAAGTTAGTTATCTATATCCGGTCTTAGCCAAAGTTATAGCTTTTGGAACATTATATTGTGACCAAATTTAGAGCAACATCCTGAGTTAATACCCTGCAAATATTTGTATAGCTGCAGCCCCAATCGACTATCGATGATCGTCGAACTGACTTCTGATCATGCCCTTTGATCATCGCATCCAAATGGCAGGCCGATCGTATCCATATGTAAATCATCATTAGGGCTAACTATCATATAGTATATATCAACCCCTACACCCCATAGTGGACTCCAAATGTTAGATACACCCTCCCCTAGGGTTAGTATAGTAAAAACCTAGGTCGTATATCCATTTGCACCATTTCTGGCACTATAAATATTTCACTATTTCACACCCCCTCTCCCCATAAGAATTTCATGCCCTAGGTTGGGAGAGAAAGAAAGAGAAAGAGGAGGAGTGAAAGCAAGTGAGGGGGAGATTGGTGTTTCCTTCACAGAATCACTTCAATCTGACCCTAGTCGCTACTGAATCTTCCTTCAATCCTCTTCTGTCGACAATTAAATGTAAGAATTTTTTATAACATTTCAATTTCACAACCTAGTGTAGATTTCTATCTATTAATGGTGTTTCCTTGATCTTAGTTTAGGATTAATGATTTTTTCTCCAAAACCCTAAGCACGATTAGGTCGCGTGAAACCCTCTAAGGTGCGGACCATTCTTCTAGATTTCATTATATCAATTCTTGATAGTGATAGATAATGATTTTGGTTGTTTATAATATTTATATGTTATGTATACTTGAATTACTTTATTGTTATAACTTTAATATTACATGTTGTTGGTAGTCAACATATTCGATGAAATGCTTGAGAAATATGAAATTCATATTATTATGACTTTTTATGTTATTTGATAAGTGTTATTGATATATGTAGTTTTGTGTCAATATTCATTCGTTGGTGTTGATTCACACATCTGTTTAATCGATACACCCCATTGTAGTATTAAGTGGTTGCGCGACTTGTTTATGTATTTGATAATTTAATTTATAGTCGTGTGGATCAAGTCATGTAAAATATTAAGTAAGTGGATGACCTACTTTGGGTTAGCTATCCTCGATTTATACAATCGACTAAGGTTGAACACGGACGACTGACAGTAGTTGGAGCTACACGGAATGCTTCACATTCAATGTCGGTTTTACTTGGGATCCCCCGTTGTCGATCGCATTAGTCTAATATAGGGCATAATCATTCTTATGTTTAGTGATTGTATAATATTTGATAGAATCTGGGATATCACTATTACCGTTGATTTTAAGTTTATTAATAAGTATTAGTGTATTACAATCCTACAAAGACTTGTGAGCCGGGCATGGTGATATGGGACACCGTGTCTGAGCTGTCAGCCTACACTGGGGTGACGTGTCTGCCACATAGGCAAAACATTGGGTGATGAGCTTGCCATGTTGGTAAAACATTGAGTGACTACCCTCCCCATAGTGACCATCGAGCACCGATGAATGTCGCGACCTTACCATGTTGTTAATGGTTTAGGGTGGCGTGCCTTCTCCACATTTGAGGTGTGGGTGACGACCTTTACCGTGGATGTGATTGTCCTTGGGCAACAAGTCATAATATTAACCTGACTGAGTTGTATGAACTATTAGGCAATGAACCCAAATTTGGATCAAGGGACACTGGTGAGGGGCTCCTACGTGCAGCCACAATTTACTTGAATCCATTTAATGACAATTAATAGAATAAATGTATCCTAGCTTTGCCAACCTGTTATTTGAACCGGAAATAATAACTATTTGGCTAATCATGCATATCATTACATTGTTAGGTTGTGCTACGGGCCAACCATTACGCAGATATCGACGTCATCACTAGTAATAACATTGATGTGGTTCTATATTAGCATCATTGATCCTGGGCATTCATCATGTTAAATACTTCTGGGTTGTACCGCGGGCTAACCATTGCGCTTATCATCATGTCATACATATATTTAAATAATTAACTTAGCAATTATTTATTTTATAATGCTATCATTACTTATGCTTAATTGTGTTGATAACATGTGTAACTTAGAAAATAGAACCATTGAGTTAACTATTCGTTCTCACATGAGATAATGTTTTTAAACATCAACCAGACAATATTATTGAAGTAGGTACCACCAAGATTAACACATTAAATGAGACATAGTGGACTGTTGATTGTGCCTCGTACTTCCAGTTGACGGATGGACAGGCTTGGGTGGCATGCTTCGCCTCTCCTTTTTATACATTTTGAGGATTTGTATATTTGGAGTCCTCAGCTGGGTGGACTCCATTAATTGTTTTGTAGAATGCTTATTGTGAGTTGTATAATCCTCATTTGAGTGGACACCACTAATGGTATGGTACTTTGATTGTTAGCCCTATATTTATGTATTTTTATTAGCACTACCTTGCTTTGGATTTGCTAAGTTGAATTGTGTTACTCTAATTATTCATATGTGGAATGAATGTGAATCTAAACAAGGTTACACATGTAATTTCATTTGGTCACATTCGGGAATTTGGGACTAGGGTCTTTGTACTCGGGTGAGGATTTTCAAGACATGACACTCCCCGTAGTGATCAGTGAGCACTGACAGAGGTGATAGATCATTGTTCGAATGGCTGTAACGCCCCGGATTTTTGCCAACCTGGGATTAGACGTCCTTAGGCAATGGGTCAATCCTAACACAGGTTTAACTTCTTAAACGCTCAATTAAAGTCTCAAATCGTTCCTTAAATCATTTTCTTCACAAATCCCACCCTTCACTACCTTGTGCTTTCAATTTTTCAAAGCACCTTCGCCCTAGACACTATCTTAAACTAGCTAAGTAGTATAACTTGGATCACTTTATATACAAACTACAATGGACTAAGTTCCACCTCAGACGAAAATCACTTAGGATTAAATCCTTTAGAAATTGACAAAGTGAACTAGGTGTTAAACTAGATTAGCCATGAAATCCATTTGAATCGCTTTAAATACGATCTGCAAGACCCAAAACTTTGAGAATCATTGACGCTAGGTTACCCTAAAGTTTAAAACCAAACTCATTTCCCGTCTCGCTCTCGGGAATGAAACGAAACTTCAGTATTAGGTCTAGATCGTACATCGGGAGTCCGATTAACCCGAAGCTAAGGAACTAGGACCGCCCCACTGGGCTTAACAATCATCTCAAAAATCAGCTCCATCCGATGTTCCACGGCCATTCGTTTTGATTCGGAGCGAGGAGTGTGAAAAACACTATTCCCATGCCAAAATAAATATCTCGGAATAGTGATCGGCATCATTCGTTGACGCGTCAGTATTAAGCAACCTGACCGTCAGAATCAGACCAAATTACACCCTCGGATTAAGAAAAATTTCAGGAACATTTACATGTACTTGGAATTTCTGATCGTGGCCCACTGACCGTCGAACTGAAAGTGGTCCGCCACGTGCGATCTGGGAATCCAATCGAGTCAAAAACGTAATCCCACATAGATCCGTCGATGGTGAGATTAAGTCTGACGTTTGGCTCAAGGAGGGCTACCAGAACCTCTCTTTTGAGCTGGAAAAGTGACGAATATCCTATATTAGCAGTAACCCTTGAACCTGAGTCTATTTTCGGAATGTTTTTGGCTATAAAAGGGCCTTAGAGCACCCTCTCTCACAGCCATACGAATTTGAGTTTTGGGAGAGAGAAAAGAGAGAGAAAAGAGAGAAAAACCTGGAGTTTGCTGCCGATCTTCCTCCTACTGCTTGGGACTGTTACACGGCCTACACCGCTTCATTCCAGGTGTTTTTCCGGCGGTATCCATCCTCTTTGAAGGTAAGAAACCCTAACCCTAGGTCTGAATTTTGGTAGGATCGTTGTAGGCTATGTAACAACTAACCGATTCCGCTCTTTAGGCTAGAAATCGCCCGTAGACGGAAGTTCCTCTACCCTTGCTGATTCGTTTCGTTTCCAAAGGCAAAGGTGAGGACTTTAAGTGCATAAGTTACGGTTTTCAACGCTTTCAATGTCAGATAATGGTAGATTCATGATCTGCTTGCAAATGCACATGTACAAAGTGCTTTCCGTTTCCTGTTTTGATTAGCGGTGTGAAATATGGAATTTCACATATTCTAGGTATACGTAGAAATACCGTATACGTATTTTTTTTGGATAAATACTTGACATGTTTATTTAATGTATAATTATATAATATATGAATAAAATACTAGTTTGGTGAAAGGAATCGCCAAAAATATATGTTTACTTGTAAATGCGTCGTATGTAGAAATACGGTATTGTACGAAGTACCGTATACATGTATATTTTAGCGATGTGTTTGTCATGATTAATTATCGTATAAATATATTATGTGCGTATAAAATATTTACTTGGCGAAAGGGATCGCCGAAATCTATGTTCCTTTGTAAACACTATGTATGTCGAAATTGGGTATACGTGAAAGTACCCTATACGTATAAAATTTGCTTGATATGATTGCCATGTTTAATTCTTTGTATGAATATGATGTATATGTATAAAATACTAGTTTAGTAAAGGGACAACCCTAGTACACACTTCTCTAGCATACGTCATGTATGTTGAAATAGTGCATTCCAAGTGTTGGTGAAATCACTTGTGAGTGTAAGTGCTTAAGTGTTAGAACCTTAGTTAGGTCTTTGAGATGGGATTCTCCGCTACCTTAGAGTCACATATGACACCCTCCATGTGGTTGTTCACTCTAACCACTCACCTATGAACTCTAAGTATTTGTATCCCTATGTGTATAGTGCTTTATAACATGCTTTATAACTTGCTTTACAACATGCCTTATAACATGCTTTACTTCATGCTTTATAATACATGCTTTACCTCATGCTTTACTTCATGCTTCTAGCTGATTGAGTTTGGGACTATGCCTATAGTCCAAACATTGATACCGAGACTTGCGGTTGTGGTCGAGATTCATATCGCCACGGTGGACGTGTCACAGCGAACCCGAGTCGTACTTCGGTTGGCGATAGTGGTTGGCCACACGGAGTGCTTTTGCGCTCCATATCGCTCAACTTGTGGTGCGCTCGAGCTAGTCGAGCTCGTCAAGCAAACCGATATGTGTATATGTATGTTCACCATGTTTGGTCGCCATTCTTTGCTTGAACCTAGGGTACCAAACTTACCGGTGGCGATCCCGTTAACCATGGTACCTCGATCCGCTAAGACGCATGAGCGGGCATGGTGGTATGGGACACCGTGGTTGAGCCGTCGGCTCCACGCTGGGGTCATGTGCCTCCCGTAGTGACCATTGCGCAACCAACCTCGTGAGCCGATTATGGTGGTATGGGACACTATATTCGAGTTTTGTCGATACTTACGGCGAGAGCCGAGTACGGTGAGACCGTGCTCGTGTGACGGGCGACGAGTCCTCCGTAGTATCTTCGAGTATACTCCAAGTGTACGTGATTGGCGACGAGTCTTTCACAAAGAACTAGAGTATGAGTTGAGAGCCGAGTACGGTGAGACCCGTACTGAGCCGACGGCTAGTGATTGGGCCAAGTACGGTGAGACTGTACTTGAGCCGACGGCTTAAAGAATTGAGCCGCATACGGTGAGATCTGATCCGCGATTTTTGGTTGACGGGTGACGAGCCCTTTGCGATGCCTTCACTACGCTTCTCAAACCATAACATCGTATGAGATTAACTAGGATTGACGACCCTAGAATGGATCATGTTTGGGAATGATACTGGGGAGGTACCTTAGTTTTCCAATATTCTTTGTTTGAAATGGACTAATAATAACTTGGTAATCATGAGCATCATCGCACCGCATGTGCTTTGTAGATGTGGCGCACTGAGGGAGTAAGCATTCGCGAACGTAAGATAATGTCGCTTGAGGGTGGTTTGGCAAGGGCATACAGCATCATGTCATTTCATTTTTTTGCACTTAACCAAGAGTAGTTAGAAATGTTTGATTTGTACTGCTTTATCATTACTGCTTGATTGAATTGATAACATGTTAACCTATGCTTTACTGTTCCACTGAGTTGATCACTCACTCCCACGTTACGGGACGGTGTTGTACACACCAACCAGATTTGTTGAGTTTCAGGTGGTGGCGATGCTTGTGAAGCCTATAAAGTAATTTTAATCCCCGCCCACCCTCCTGCCAAATATGCCATTCCCAATCCTGAAGTGGGATTAGCAATACAGTCCCATTTTAATGCAACTTAAGACCATTGGTCAAATTGTGTTGAAGTGATAAAGTCCCTTGATATACATTGACCCACCACACTCTGATAGCTTAAACTTTTAGAGTAAATGGTTGTTTGACAAATAGACCCTTGGAGTTTTGGACCTAGAGCAGTGCTCCTAGATTTCGACAGACCTGCCAACCGTAGAGGAAATTCAACAAATTAATAATGTGAACCTTAGGATCCTCTTATTTGGTATGAGCATATGTGAAATGCTTGGGCGTAGTTAGCTCATAACTACAGCAACTTCGATTCGATTAGACAACTTTGACCCTAAGTGATAAAACCCTTCCTTGTATTAGAAATGAAGTGAAATCATCTAACGTATAAGCATAGACTTTGGACTCACCTATGGATTTCCTCTACTCCTAAATTAAGACTAGACTCCTGGTTAGGCTAAGGAAAGTAAAAGACTAATTAATTATGCTAGGTTAATTGAATAATAGACTTAGTTATTCGGCTTAACTGACTCAGACCCACTATACAATTTTCTTTCCGTGTTGGCCCGACCATTTTGCAACTAAAGGTTTATCCCTTTGCTTTTGAAAAGTATTAGGAGTATATAGCTCGATAGCGACTTTGCCTTTTAAGCCTAAGGAATTACCCAAATGGGCAACAGACAGTTAGGAATTAGGTCTCGAATCTCATGTCATTATAACATACACATTGTACATATGAACTTAGAAAAAAAAAAAAAATAGTCTGCCTGTTGACCTATTCTTTCCAAATACCTTTGTACTAATAAGGTATAGAATTATCTTATAGTAATAAACTAGATATGACTTGGGAGGGTAAGTTGAGATCGTAATAAAAGTCCTTTGGTAGAATTAGGCATCTTGCCTCAAACTCACACCTGCCCGTGACCTCAACCACATTGCCCATCATTTTAGCTCCTCTCGATACCCATAGGTATCAATGCCATAGTATACATCGTCGATGAAAGGCAGACCAATGTATTTCCCATTTCATTTTAAGGATAGGTTATAAATTACACCTTGTTCCGACATACGGAGCAGGACATAAATCTTAAGCCTTGAGGGTGAAAATAAATTTTAAGGGGGGTAGAACATGATGAACCCGCTCTAGTTAGGTCACCTAATACACCTCTTTGACCTGGGTGGCGCAGCGGAAACATGGTGGACCCTATCCCACTGGCCCAGGATCGAAACGGTGCTCGATAAATACGAACATTATAGAAGCCCTAGTAAGTTCTACTATGAGAAACCGTTTTAAGATGATTTAGTAAGACTTGATTCACCCTTTCCTTGGACATAGATAATATCGAGGACTCTCTTAGACTAAGACCTAAAGGGCAACCTTAGAATAAACAATTTGAGCCTTTCAATGATGGACATTCCCTACTCTTAGAGAGTGATCGGACTACGGAGTTACTGACATCTACAACTGCGAAGTTTTCGCGGCTTGACCCAATTCCCAATCCTGGGTGACTACCGATGGACTCTCACGACGAGCGGACGACCGAGATCCACCGGGATTCGGAAGGGATACGATGAGCTTCCTACCCTGGCCCGGTAGATGATCGATGTATCGGGATCGAGCCCACTATTACCGTCTCTCCGTGTTGGTCAACCAATGAAAACAACTATCTTACTCTAAATTGTGGGAATTGTCGTCGAGACTCCAAATAGATAAAGAAATAAATGGTAGCAAACCATCAGGGTATGAGAAATGGATAAAGAATTTTGTTTTAAGGGGGGTAGACTAAAATGAACCAGCTGGTATATACCCTACCACGCGTAGAAACTTGGAATTAATAAGTCTTAGGCAAATGAAATAATAGAAATCTTCCCTTATTACCCTTAGCCAATTTCGGGGACGAAATTTTGTTTTAAGGGGGGTAGATTGTAACGCCCCGGATTTTTGCCAACCTGGGATTAGACGTCCTTAGGCAATGGGTCAATCCTAACACAGGTTTAACTTCTTAAACGCTCAATTAAAGTCTCAAATCGTTCCTTAAATCATTTTCTTCACAAATCCCACCCTTCACTACCTTGTGCTTTCAATTTTTCAAAGCACCTTCGCCCTAGACACTATCTTAAACTAGCTAAGTAGTATAACTTGGATCACTTTATATACAAACTACAATGGACTAAGTTCCACCTCAGACGAAAATCACTTAGGATTAAATCCTTTAGAAATTGACAAAGTGAACTAGGTGTTAAACTAGATTAGCCATGAAATCCATTTGAATCGCTTTAAATACGATCTGCAAGACCCAAAACTTGAGAATCATTGACGCTAGGTTACCCTAAAGTTTAGAACCAAACTCATTTCCGTCTGCTTCTCGGGAATGAAACGAAACTTCAGATTAGGGTCAGATCGTACATCGGGAGTCCGATTAACCCGAAGCTAAGGAACTAGGACCGCCCATGGGCTTAACAATCATCTCAAAAATCAGCTCCATCCGATGTTCCACGGCCATTCGTTTCGATTTGAGCGAGGGAGTGTGAAAACACTATTCCCATGCCAAAATAAATATCTGGAATAGTGATCCGCATCATTCGTTGACGCGTCAAGTATTAAGCAACCCGACCGTCGAATCGAGACAAATTACACCCTCGGATTAAGAAAAATTTCAGAACATTTACATGTACTTGGAATTTCGATCGTGGCCCACCGACCGTCGAGGCGAAAGTGGTCCGCCACGTGCGATCCTGGGAATCCAATCGAGTCAAAAACGTAATCCCACATAGATCCGTCGATGGTGAGATTAAGTCGACGTTTGGCTCAAGGAGGGCTACCGAACTCTCTTTCGAAGTGGAAAAGTGACGAATATCCTATATTAGCAGTAACCCTTGAACCTGAGTCTATTTTCGGAATGTTTTTGGCTATAAAAGGGCCTTAGAGCACCCTCTCTCACAGCCATACGAATTTGAGTTTTGGGAGAGAGAAAAGAGAGAGAAAAGAGAGAGAAAAACCTGGAGTTTGCTGCCGATCTTCCTCCTACTGCTTGGGACTGTTACACGGCCTACACCGCTTCATTCCAGGTGTTTTTCCGGCGGTATCCATCCTCTTTGAAGGTAAGAAACCCTAACCCTAGGTCTGAATTTTGGTAGGATCGTTGTAGGCTATGTAACAACTAACCGATTCCGCTCTTTAGGCTAGAAATCGCCCGTAGACGGAAGTTCCTCTACCCTTGCTGATTCGTTTCGTTTCCAAAGGCAAAGGTGAGGACTTTAAGTGCATAAGTTACGGTTTTCAACGCTTTCAATGTCAGATAATGGTAGATTCATGATCTGCTTGCAAATGCACATGTACAAAGTGCTTTCCGTTTCCTGTTTTGATTAGCGGTGTGAAATATGGAATTTCACATATTCTAGGTATACGTAGAAATACCGTATACGTATTTTTTTGGATAAATACTTGACATGTTTATTTAATGTATAATTATATAATATATGAATAAAATACTAGTTTGGCGAAAGGAATCGCCAAAATATATGTTTACTTGTAAATGCGCAGTATGTAGAAATACGGTATTGTACGAAGTACCGTATACATGTATATTTTAGCGATGTGTTTGTCATGATTAATTATCGTATAAATATATTATGTGCGTATAAAATATTTACTTGGCGAAAGGGATCGCCGAAATCTATGTTCCTTTGTAAACACTATGTATGTCGAAATTGGGTATACGTGAAAGTACCCTATACGTATAAAATTTGCTGATATGATTGCCATGTTTAATTCTTTGTATGAATATGATGTATATGTATAAAATACTAGTTTAGTAAAGGGACAACCCTAGTACACACTTCTCTAGCATACGTCATGTATGTTGAAATAGTGCATTCCAAGTGTTGGTGAAATCACTTGTGAGTGTAAGTGCTTAAGTGTTAGAACCTTAGTTAGGTGCTGAGATGGGATTCTCCGCTACCTTAGAGTCACATATGACACCCTCCATGTGGTTGTTCACTCTAACCACTCACCTATGAACTCTAAGTATTTGTATCCCTATGTGTATAGTGCTTTATAACATGCTTTATAACTTGCTTTACAACATGCCTTATAACATGCTTTACTTCATGCTTTATAATACATGCTTTACCTCATGCTTTACTTCATGCTTCACAACTGATTGAGTTTGGGACTATGCCTATAGTCCAAACATTCGGTACCAGACTTGCGGTTGTGGCTGAGATTCATATCGCCACGGTGGACGTGTCTGGCGAACCCGAGTCGTACTTCGGTTGGCGATAGTGGTTGGCCACACGGAGTGCTTTTGCGCTCCATATCGCTCAACTTGTGGTGCGCTCGAGCTAGTCAGGCTCGTCAAGCAAACCGATATGTGTATATGTATGTTCACCATGTTTGGTCGCTACTGCTTGAACCTAGGGTACCAAACTTACCAAGTGGCGATCCCGTTAACCATGGTACCTCGATCCGCTAAGACGCATGAGCCGGGCATGGTGGTATGGGACACCGTGGTTGTTGTCGGCCTCTGCCGGGGTCATGTGCCTCCCCGTAGTGACCATTGCGCAACCAACCTCGTGAGCCGATTATGGTGGTATGGGACACTATATTCGAGCTGTCGATACTTACGGCGAGAGCCGAAGTACGGTGAGACACGTGTGCTCGTGTTGACGGGCGACGAGTCCTCCGTAGTATCTTCGAGTATACCCAAGTGTCTGTGATTGGCGACGAGTCTTTCACAGTAACTAGAGTATGAGTTGAGCCGAGTACGGTGAGACCTGTACTCGAGCTGACGGCTAGTGATTGGGCCAAGTACGGTGAGACCTGTACTTGAGCTGACGGCCAGCAATTGAGCCGCATACGGTGAGATCTGTATCCGCGCTGACGGGTGACGAGCCCTTTGCGATGCCTTCACTACGCTTCTCAAACCATAACATCGTATGAGATTAACTAGGATTGACGACCCTAGAATGGATCATGTTTGGGAATGATACAAGGGAGGTACCTTAGTTTCCCAATATTGCTGTTTGAAATGGACTAATAATAACTTGGTAATCATGAGCATCATCGCACCGCATGTGCTTTGTAGATGTGGCGCAAGACCGAGGAGTAAGCATTCGCGAACGTAAGATAATGTCGCTTGAGGGTGGTTTGGCAAGGCATACAAACATCATGTCATTTCATTTTTTGCACTTAACAAGAGTAGTTAGAAATGTTTGATTTGTCCGCTTTATCATTCTTGCTTGATTGAATTGATAACATGTTAACCTATGCTTTTTGCTCCACCGAGTTGATCACTCACTCCCACGTTACGGGACGGTGTTGTACACACCAACCAGCATTTGTTGAGTTTCGGGTGGTGGCGATGCTTGTGAAGCAGAGTAGGACTACTTCTATGGTGATAGGAGGAATTCTCCTATCTCAGTATCTTCTCTGGCAGTCAATGAAGACCCGATATTGTATTGACGGGGCTATAGTACTGGGATAGGAGGCATTACACTTCCTCACATTTGGTACATTTTAGAAGCTGCACTTGTATTTATTTAACCTGGTAATGTTATCACACTCACGGAGACTCATCATAAGTTATATATTTTATCTATCTATCACAGTCTTCCGCTTGCAAATTTAACTGTCTCTGGAGTATGATGTACTGTTTTGGCTTAATCTCACTCATGTTCAATGCACGAATACAGTCAACACTCAATCATCATTCATTTTGTTGCATAAATGATGTTCTGGAACTCGGGAGTTGAGTTTATGTTCGACCCCCGATTTTCAGGGTGTTACAATGGCCCCCGTCAAATTATCCAATAGATGGTTCCATGCTAGATCAATGTTTCGAATAACCTAGGTGGGAATGAAATTAGGTGACGAGCCCTTTCCTTTGTGGTGATTTAGTTTTATGTGACAAGCCTACACCTCATAATTGAGTGATCATACTCAGTGTTTGGGTGACAACTTGTACCGAGTTGATCCTTATATCTTTTGAATATCATGTCGTACTTTTAGAATTGTTTGATTTGTTAGATAAACGGGTGATACTTAAATTTGAATCAATGATCATTGGTGATGAGCCGTTATGTGCCGCAAAAAGCCACATGATCCGAATAAGGACTCGTAATATAACGTAGGTATCCTAACTTTGTCAATATATTGTATGAATTGGAATTAATAATCATTTGACTAATCATGCACATCAATTGCATTGTGCTAGAATAAGATGTTACGATTTGGCGTTGGAGTCGCTTGATAAGAGAGTGTTGGCATTTGCGAAATAGGCTTTGAAATCGCTTGTGAGGGAGTGTTGGATTGTAAGGTGAATGCATCATTTCATAATTTCATTCGTATATTTAATGAGAGTATTTAGAAAGTGGTTGTCTACCTGTTTTATCATTACCTGTGTTGATTGAGTTAATAACATGTGTAACTAAGAACTAATGGAACCATTGATTAAGCTACTCACTCCAACCTGGGATGGTGTTTTAAAACATCAACCAAACACTATTACTGATAAAGGTACCACTGAGACTGACACATTAGACAAGACATAGTGAACCCTGTTGATGGTGCTCTGCACTTCCAGTTGTCATATGGGCTGGCTTAGGAGGGGTGCCTCGCTCTCTCCTTTTCGTATATTTTGAGAATTGGTATTTTGGAGTCTCCATCTGGGTGGATTCCAATAGTTGTCTTGTTGAATGTTTATTATAGCTTGTGTAGCTCTCATTTGGGTGAACACCACTTTTGTAACTGTACGTTTTTAATACTAGTTATATATTTCTGGGTTTAATTATCTCTGCTTAACTTTTGATGCCGTTGATTTAAAGCTACTCTGATTATTGATCATGTGTGAATTTTAATTGGATTGTGCAGACACGTAGGAACTCACCCACGTGCATTTTCGCTATGTTCACACGCAGGAACTTGGGATCCTAGTCTCCGTACTTATGTGCCAATTTTCAGGGCATGACAATAGAAACGATTGACGCTTTCACGACAATTATGAACATTTAAGAAGATGGTTCTTCTCAAAAAGGAAGGAAATTGAAAAACGTCATGAGATATCCAAGTCCAATGAGACTAATCTCGTAACATTTACAGATATCTGCAACCACACTAACAAGGAGATCCGAAAATAGTTTCATATTGTAACCTTCAGGGATCTTGTAATTGTCAAGGATCTTAGACCAGCTAGGAAATCCGAAAGGGTTTGCTACCTCCCAAGCTATATAAGGAGCATGTGATAAAAAGCTTAGAGCCCACACCAAACACAATCTATTTACATAACATAATGCTTCTTATCTTGGTATAGTTCCTCTACTTCTGTTCAACCACGGTATAGAACATTCGAAGTTTAGGATAGTTTAGATCACTATTGTCTAGCGTCAGCACTGTAGTATACATAAGAATATTATAAATATCCACAACCTACTATTATCAAATCCCCGATCAACTGAGTCCTTGTTTGGAAAATCACACTCCAGTCACATCCTACGGACCATCTGTCTCGCTTGTTTGTATACATAGATGATCGCATATATTTATCTTTTATTTATTCTCTGTTTATTTTATTTGTCTGTTCATTGTACTGATCTTCAAATACAAATCAGTAAAATTAGGAATATTATCAATGTTTAGTTTTAATCTTTTCCATCCATTATTACATTACTGAGAAACACAAGGCCCGCAATCACCGTTGAAAAAAAAAAGTCCTTAGTACAAGGCAAAAAGTTTCCATTCAGAAGGATTAACCATCGCGTTGCAACAATGGGTGGCTGGGAAGGCGGCCTATCTACATAGACCCATTCTTAATAGGTCTATCTCAACACTAGGATCGAAAAGTGTTTAATTGAACTCAAGTCGAGAATGACTCTATCATGTCCGCATTATCTTAATTACACATGTTTGATTAAATACGAGCTTTATTAACGTGAGTGGCCGATTGAACAGCGAACACCAACCTATTGGAAGGGTTGGATCTCTCCCACGCGTGATTAATTGGAAGGTATTTTCTTGGGATACCAAAAATTATGGTCCAACCTGTTGGTCTTGAAACCTCAAACAAAACACCATTCAATGCTATTCTAGCATTACATCATCTAAGCCCGGGAAGAAAGAAGATAGACCAAGATAGGGGATAGAAACAAGGGGAGCGGATTAGGTGTTACCCAGGTTGCACCGGAGTGGGTGTTTCCCGCACCATGGGCCCACCTTGATGTATATGTTGTATATCCACACCGTCCATCAGTTTTTTCATCATCTTAATGGATGCTCCCAAGATGAAGCAGATCCAAATCTCAAGGGGACCACACCATAGGAAACACCCACCGTTAAAAACTTGCCATGGCCCACCATAATGTTTATATGCCATCCAACCTGTTGATAAGTTCACACGGATCTGGTTGAAGGGAAAACACAAATATCAGCTTGATTCAAATATTTTTCGGCCCATAAGTAGTTTTTAATGGTTAATCAACACTGCTTCATGTAGTGTGGTCCACTTGAGATTTGGATCTTCTTTATCTCTTGGATCATGCTAAAATGATCTGGAAAAACTGATGGACGGTCTAGATAGACAACACATCCATCAAGGTGGCCCCCACGGTCAGGAAACAAGACCTTTCTATTGCATATTACTTAGGAAAGTACAAAAAAGAGTAAATGCATATGTACAACTTCCAACTCTCACTGCAACCAAACACAATTTCCTTGCGCAAGCAAAGATTGAAATAGAGAAACCTCCAAAACGCCGAAATTCAAAACTACAACTGTCAAAGTAATAATTTCCGGGACAAGACTTTCCATTGATGTTTTGTGAAATGCCTAGTATACCATTTGGATGTAGATAATACCTATAATGTTGGATCAACGGCCATGAGGTCCTCTTGATCATAGTTGTTTGTGGTCTAGATCCTGGGTTATCCCCACACCCATTTGTTAATCAAGCTTCTAATCCATTTAATTTCATATAATTCTTATTAATAATGTTATTTATTTTGCAAAGTAATTATTTTTAAATTGCTTGAATTGAGAATAAGGAGAGGATTAATGCTCTCAAATGAAAGAGTTGATTATCCAACTATTACATTGGTGGATTGGAGTATAAGATATGAGAGTAGTAACCACACTACAACGTATAAGTGAAAATTGGACCTGGCTCCATGGTTTTGTAATAAACAGACTCTGTTTTAACATTGAAATCATGGGATCGAGTTGTAAAACAATATGTAGAATTGGAAAATGAAAAATAATCATTCTATACATCGAGTATGGAGATCAAATAAATTGAATAAAACGTGTATTTGATTTGTCATTGCTGGAGTTTTCCGCCCTGTTTAAAGAAGCGTAAGGATGGGAATGTAAAGCTTTTGACTTTTGTAGGCTTAGGACCCAACTCTGCTGGTATAGTTTAAAGAGTTTAAGAGTTTAAAACTCATTGAAACTCCTCTCCCTTAGTTCTACATGAATTTGACAATTCTAATCCAACTAGAACATTGTTCATGAGATACAATTAAAGTGCACTACCCCTTTCACGATTTTAGATTAATCACAACCTTGTGTGGTCCACTAGTATACCCAAATCACATGATCCAACCCTTAGGAAAATCTAGACCATTGATTAGTAAAGCTCACGTAATAGAAATTGTTATACGACTGCCCAAGTGGTGTGGGTGTGGGTGCATGTGTGAGAGAAAATATAAACCTTACTTTGAATTAGGAAAATCACTCTCTCATTGTAATCACCGGTCTCATGACACTTCAACGTACTTCATTGGTTTATTTGCTGCAGTTGGCCCAACCACGGTTTAAAGACTTGGCGACTTAGACTAACTTGTCAGTTCACAAGTCGAATTATGACTTACACGAGACGAGTAGCACCAACTCATTTGAGTATTAAAACCATGGGCCCAACCCATCAAGTAAATGGGTTGGGCTCTGGTTGACCCCAACCTAAACAGGCCAATCTACCACCTACTTACTAATAAAGTCATAGAAATCTTTTAAGTCCTTTGGTAACAAAGTCATAGAAATCTTCAAGTCCTAAACCTTTCAAATAAAACCAATGGGCCAAAAATAAGGCCCACCCTAGAGTTATCAATGTGTAGCCGAATTCGCGGCTACCCGACGGACCCTACCTGATTTTAATAGGTCTGTGTCTCATTTGTTGGACCAGTTTGATATGTAGTCGGGCTTGGATATCAACTTCTACGACTCGGTTAAAATCAGGTCTGGTTAGGTTTGGGGTGGAGTCCATGTGTTATGTTAGTTAAAGTCCGATTAGGGTTGGGTCCAATTAGTTTTAGTAGTAAAACTATATATAAATTACACAAATAAGAGAGCCATTTACATACCATCCACATCAAATTAGTAAATGCATGTGAGATATAATACCTACCATTGGATGGCCCAACCAACGAATTAATTAATTATCTCAAACCTAACTCAAAACTTAGATCCAAAGACCTAATGGGTACCCAAATCCAATTGGATTTAGATCTGGTTCTATCAACCATTGAGCCATAGAGTAGGACCCACTTTGAAATTTTGAAATTGTTAGGATTTATGAGAGGGAAAGGCTAACCAAATTTTAAAACTGGCTACCAACTTGATGCAACCCTCCATTATTCTATTATTCTGGCTTGAGACTAACAATAATAGTAAAAAACTCACATTAGCTTAAGTAAAATTCCTAAATTAAAATATAATAGTGAAAAGAAAAAATTGCATACCCACGCTCACGATTTGATTTAATCTACTAGTAATTATACCCATGGTGTGGCAATGGGATGCGGATTTCTTGAAAGCCTTTTGCAGGAAGTTCCTGCACTGGGATGCTCTCTGGGGCCACCGTCCATCCGTTTTGAGAGCTCATTTTAGGTCAAGTGACAAAAAATAAGGTGGATCCGAAATTCAAGTGGCCCATATGAGAGGAAAAACCATGGAAAGAGTTTCTTATAGTTGAAACCTCCCTGACATCTGCCTTGATGTTTATATGCCATCCAACCCGTTTATAAGGTCATTACCAATGAGATGAAGTGAAAACACCAAAAAAATTTACTTGATATGAAACTTTGTGGCCATAGGAATGTTTCAAACAGTGGTCACTGAATTCCCACTGTTTCCTCCGCTCACTTGAGTTTTGGATCCACCTCTTTTTTAGTCATATGTCCTAAAATGATCTCTAGATGCAAGGTGTGGATTTCTCATATGCATCACAGTGGGCCCCACTTACATCCAGTACAAGAAATTCCTACGATAGGCTTTTGCAAGAAATCCGCGTCCATGGTAACGGGACGCTGATTTCTTGCCAAAGCCTTCTGCAGGAAGTTCTTGCAGAAGTTAGGTGGGACCCACTATGATGTTTGTGAGAAATCCACCTTGTCCATCCATTTTGTGAATTCATTTTAGGAATTGAGGCAAAAAATGAACTGGATCCAATACTCAAGTGGGCCGAAAATGTGAGGATTAAACATCCACAGTTAAAATATTCATTGGGTCGCAGAAGTTTTGAATCATGCTAATATTCGTATTTGCAATTAGAGGTAGGGCACCGTACAACTCGATATGGCTAACTCGACTCGTCTGACTCATTCCGATCCGACTCGACCCAAACCGAATGGGTGAGTCGGTCCAAACTGAGTAGGCTTTGCCCAATCCGAACTCAAACCGAGTCAAGTTCGAGTGACCTAATAACTCAACTCGACTCGACCTGAAACTCGTTTCGGTTAGACCCAATTCAATCCGAAACCCGACTCTCTAACCCTACCTGCCGCACTCTACTCCGACCCGATCCCGAAAATATCTCTCTCCATCCTCCTCATCTTCCAAGCCCGACCTCTCTCTCTCTCTCTCTCTCTCTCTCTCTCTCTCTCTCTCTCTCTCACACACACACACACACACACACACATCCTCCTCATCTTCCAAGCCCGGCAACCACCCACCACCACTTGGTGCCAACTCGACCCGACTTGGTACTTCTAATCGGATCAGACTCAGTCCAGATAAGTTCAGGCAAGACCGGACTCGGATCGAGTCAGGCATGCTAGACTCAGTATCAAGTTGGATCAAGTTTGGGTCAGGCGTATTTCAAAACCATATCGAGTCGAGTCAGCCATAAATCGATCTGACTCAACTCGATGCCCAGCTCAATTTGCAGTTCATCCCATTATGAATGACGTTATGAACGGTATGGATGGCATGTAAACATCACTCTCAACCCCAAGGAGGTTTCAACGGTAAGAATTTCCCTAACCATCTTTTCCTTTAGTACGGCCCACTTGAATCTTGGATCATTCTCACTTCTGGTCTCATATCCAGAAACAAGCTCACAAAACGGATGGGCGGGGTGGATTTCTCACAAACATCACGGTGGGCCCCACCTAGGTTTCCAGCGCAGGCCGCGTCCGGTAATAGCTCCTCCTGCAGCTGCGTCCTCGGCCCTAGTGGATGACATGGCACTTACATGGCAATGGATCGGTCAACCCTCGGGGCAACTGGCCTGACTCACTTCTAAGTTAGGTGGGCCAAGTTAAAACGGGCAGTGGGTTGGGCTCAATTCCGAAGAATATGACCCATTTAAGTAAATGGGCCAGGCTTGGGTTGTACCCTACCCATCCCAACTGGTCCATATATCTTAATAATGGGTTGGGCCGAATGTCTCTATCCGAAGTGGCCCAAAACCCAAAACAAATCAATGGCTCCAACTCAATTACAATTAAATGGTTTGGGTCAGTCCCTCTTGGGCTTGATGACTTTGAAGTAGCTAGTTGGGTGGGGTCACAGGGTAATGGGTCGTAGATCAGGTTTGGGCTAGAAATCTTGGCCTGTTTAGATGGGTTAGGCTCGGCTGACCTTGACTCACCCAAGCCCCACCCACTGCCACTAGAGCTATCAACGGCCAGGCCAAGCTCTGTCCAAGCGCGGCCTGGACCATTGAGAGGTAGCCCATGATGATTATGAATGGTCCATGTCCGAGCCCGAGCCCGAGCCCAATCGCCTTCTTTTGTAAGCATGCCCAATCATGCATGATATTAACAAAAATGGCCTTGAAGCCTTAAACATGCTGAGACAAGTCGAGTTTGGGCCTGATGACGGGCTTTTAGATGTAGTCCGAAGCCAGCCGAATTAGTAAACGGGCTTAAATTTTAAGCTTGGGTTCAGCCTTTGGGCCTACATTTTCATCATGGATGTAAACGAGCCAAGCCCATCTGACCAGCCCGGCCCTGGCCCTGACCCATTGACAGCCCTAATGGCCACCCTTGTATTGTCACTTGTGTGTTAGCTCTGACACTCTCCTCTGGTGCATCTGCACTGTTGTCCTTGATATATACCATGGATAAGCATGAGATGCACCCTACCACCGTACATCGCACATAGTAGGTTGACTTTGATTTTTCATTTTAATCTATGGTTTTATATGTAATTAATGACTTGTCAATTGTCATATGTATGGTTAGGAATATTTGGATATACCCACATAGAAAGAGAAGATCATCAATGATGGGCGATACATCCACTCTTCTCTCTATTTTGTTGTCTCCTCGTGTTTTAGATCGACCTAACATGAGATGATACAGTATAAATATACATATGAATGCTATATAGCCATCATGATGGGCTGCATGTAACCTTTGTTGGCCACACTGGTTGTGCAGCTATAAGTGAACCCAAAGAGAGGTGAGAACTACTTGGCTGTGATCTCCAACTAGTGATGTGGGTGAGACCCTGACTATAGGGGCCCACCTGGATGTATGCACTGTATATCCATGCCATTCATCTATTTTTCTAACTTATTTTTAGCTCATGGTCCTAAAATCGAAGCAAATATAATTTTCAAGTCAACCACAACACAGGAAATAGTGGTTATTGACCATTACAAATATTTTGTAGGCTACATAAGTTTTGGAACAATCTGATATTTGTTTTTCACTTTCATCCAGGTCTATGTGACCTTATCAACAGGTTGGATGGTAAAATAGACATTATGGTGGATGTTAAGAAGTTTTTAATGGCTGGTGTTCAGTGGCCGCTATTTCCTATGGTGTGGTCCACCTGAAATTCGTATCTATTTTAGTTTTAGGAAAATTACCTAAAATAAGTTGGAAAAATAGATTAATGGTGTGGATATACAATGCATACATCAAGGTGGGCCCTTATGGTCAAGGTCTCATCCACATCGCTCATGAAGAGGTCGGAGCCAAGCCCTGGGAGCCTTCTATTTGTATACAAAAGAGCGGAGGGAGATATGAGTAAAATCTAAGTCATTTGTTAATAAGCATGTATATCTTTAAAATTTTGAAAGAATTACTAATTTATATTGAAAATCTCATTTAATATCTCAAAAAATTTCAAGGCGTGTTTGGCTGGACCGATCCCATGGGATAGGTAATGATGGTGGTGTCAGTGTTTGTCTGTTAATCCCATGAGTTTTGATATAGAGCGGGTCGCAAACAGTTTCATGGCCAAGATGGATCAGAAAAGGCACGGTCGACGACAGAAGTGATTCGGATCATCGGACCTTAGATCGGGCGTATCTCGCAATCCAGAATGAGTTACCTGACGTAAAATATATGATTTTGGGGTAGAACGAGCTACTTTAGCCAACCAACCCAGCTATGCAGGGTTGCGATCCCTGGAATTGCGAAAAACCCCTAGATCGATGGTTGTTTCCTACTTTAATTTCGTTTTTACTATAAATAGTAAGTTTTAGTTTGGTTATAACTCTTCATCCGTCGGGCTTTAGGAGTTGCACCCAACGTGAAAAGAGCTTAGAATAATTAGGAGAACGGTTTGGTGAAGCCAAATAGGACACTTACTATTTTTGGCCGAAAACCTTCCGCACTAGTAGACATCACGACCGTCTATAAATAGTAAGTTTACTATTTATAGTAAGTCGCGGATTCTAGGAGTTCTAGTTGTAGTTTGATTCTGATTTCTTTCTCATCGTTTGATACCCCTATTTAAAGGGTTGTGAACTCGTTTTTAGTCATCAATTAATCAATTTTGAATTTCTTAGAATTTATTTCTATTTTCTACTTTCTTTCCTCGTCGGTTCGAGAAGTCTCTGTGAGGAGTCCAGAGAAGCTCCGTGGATTCGGAGTAGTTATCCTCATCACGTTCATCTCTGCGTCAGGTTTGGGATAGCCCATGGGATATCCAGCAGGGTGTTTGGATGGTCACAAATGGATGGGTTTGCATCTCCACTGCTTCTCATAGTGTGCCCCACTCACTGCTTTATAGCTGCCTCAAAACAACTTCATGGCTGAATGTAGGCAGGTGAAAATGATGGAAGGAGTAGATATCTCATTGATATCTCGGTGGGCCCTACACAGGGGTGAAAACCTATATCTCGAGATTGGCGGCAGGCGTTGTTTACGAGGGTACGGTGGAATGGTTTTTATTCCGCCGTCCCAAACAGAAAAGGGGATGGGATGTAAACAGTATAACCCTCGTAAAACGTCTTTATCCCATATCCAGCACCCGGCCAAACACGCCCTCAAGTTCATGATCTCCTCGAAACTTCTTCAAATGGACAAAAATGTCCTTGGCTCCTTCCATTATACATAATAGAGTTAAAACATTTGGAAATTGATTTATAATTTGTTTATGCCTAGATAGGTGTTTTATTAATCCCATGGTAGTTAAGAAAAAATGTTAATGTCAGCTACTAGTGGGGTATGCTTTAGTAATCCAAGCCATTCATCTAGTGAGTCCAATAATTAGATGGACCATATCCAATAATTCCCAATTCAATGATCCAAGCTCTCTGATCAGTGGCTTGTAAATAACTACAGCCAATGATCACAAGTAAGATAAATATTATAATCCGTTGATTAGTATCATCTAAATGGGGAGAATTTTTCAGTATCTCCCTCCATGATGTCGCCTACTATTTAAATGGCCAGGATGAACAAATGGCAGACACTACTTCATCAGCTTGTTGTGCCAAGCAACTTGAAAGATAGACCGTTGAATTGTCTCTGCTTGAATAAGACCATTCTTTTAGAGGTCACATGAAGTTTGATCCAAAGAAGCTGCCATTATTTGTTACACCTGGCAAGGTAAGGATGGGCTGACCTTTCAAGTAGTAACCGGTGAGCCCCAACATGTGTAAGACACATGCTCACCTGAGCACCTTTGCACACGTATCATGGGCGTGTAATCCGAACGATTCCATGTGACGCGGAATCACATGAAACCTCATGGGAGCAATTTTTAACTTGATCTAAAACTTTGGTGGGCCATAGAAAAGAGAGATGCAAATCAACAGAGGAAACTATTTTCTTTTTTCATGGCCCACCAAAGTTTTGAATCAAAGTAAAAGTTGGGTCCAAGGGATTTCATGGGGTGTTGCATCACGTGGACTGTTCAGATTTTGGAATCACATCACGTGCGAATTGGTGCACAGTTGAGCATTATATATATATATATATATATATATATATATATATATATATATATATATATATATATATATATATATATATATATATACTTGTTAAAAGATCTTATTGGTCCATTGAAAATGGATGGGTAATAGAACCAAATGCCAACAGTCCACATTTAATGAGGAGGCATTTAGGGGGATAGGACCATCAGGGACTTTCATATATTGTTAGAGCACCATCAAGAAAATTGCGAATATGGCTCGGTCAGTGAAATAAGAGGGGTCTTCTTGGCACATATGACAACTTGGCACACTGTTAAATGTCATCACCACCTCTCTTGAATATTCCGAAGTCTTCCGGAAACTTTCAGACATTTCTGAAAAATTCTAAAATTCTCTAAAATCTTCTGGAAACTTCTAGAGTTTGATGGAGTTTTCTTTACTCTTCTGAAATGTTTCAGATTATGCTAGAACATTCCGGACTATGCTAGAACCTTCCAGATTCTCTTAGAATGTTCCGGAATATAATAGAACCTTATAGGATATATTTGAAAGCTTTTAAAACTCTTTAGAATTATATTGATTCTAGAACCATCCATAGCTCCCTATAAATATGGGGAGAGCCTCATTATGTACATACACACACAAATACATAAACAAGAAAGAGTGAGTTCAAGAGTGAAAGTAAGGTGTCCAAGTATTAAAAGGTCAAAAGAGTTTTTCCTTGTGTGTGAGAGTTATCATTTAAGAGTGATAGTTTGTTAGTGTTGTAAAGCATACGCTTGTTGTGTACAAGTATTTGTAATAAATATAATTACATTTACTTGTGGCGTTCAACTCTTCAAACACGTCAAAGATCCATAAATTCACTATGCGGGGCCATTAGCCCAAAAAGAATCATGTCCACTCAGCAGGTGGGGCACATGGGTACCTTGGTTGTGGACCAATGGCTTTTTTTTCCTTACCATCCATTTCTTTCTACTAAGTGTGACTCACTTTATAAGTGGATAGCTTGTTTTAGGACGAGGGCAGGTTCATGTGGGTCCACTGTTGGGAGAAAGATCCCTTTTTGACTAAATGCACAACAATATCTAATTAACAAAAAGTTAAATAAAAATGCAAACCAAAATATAGAGATTTATGTAGTTCCTTTTTGGTATATTCATATATTCATGACAATTCACAATATTCAAAGGCAAAAAAATAAAGAGGTACTTCTCAATACAATGACGGCTCTCTCTCTCAACAAAATATATATCATCCTAAATGAATCAGAGTTTACCTGAAAACTTTATGATATTAGGAAATTACTCTCTAGATCAGGAGCACGCCCCGAAACGCCCAAGCAAGAGAGTGCTGTCCCCTTGTGATCCCAGCCCAGTGAGCTCAGCATGAAGCTCAACCCTGCAAAAGTTCATGTTGGATGAGCAATATACTTTTGATGATCAGGCTCATAGATCCTAACATTTAGGTCAATTCCTTGCCCATATCCTCTACAAGTTTATATGTTAGTACATTGCAAAGAATACTCATTTTATGTGTAAGTCTCATTAAGGGGGCTTTTCAAAAGGGGGATTGGATCACTAAAAGGTGGTTCCACAAGGCTAATTTTCCTCCAGCTAGCCTTGTGTGCGAGTATATGTTAGAGTAAAATGTAGCACTTTGTTAAAATGCCATGAAAAGGAAAAACTTACGAACCCTCTGCATCCTCTCTCTTGCTATTCGCTACAAAAGTTTTTTTTTTTTTTTTTTTATTAATAATAATAATAATAATAATAATAATTTGCAACTTTTATTTTAAAAAATGAAGTACTCCAATAGAAAGTATGATACCTTCAAGATCTCAATAATGGCAACCAACCTTAGGCGTTCCTAGTGTACGTTTGTTTTCATGAAGCTCTATGATTTAGCATGTCACTATCTTTGAAAATGGAAAACATGATTGTACACGGACATTATATATAAGGAAAACATGATTGTATACCAGACATTATATATAAGGAAATAACATATCCAAGATCAATGAACTAGAATTTAGTATTATCATCTATTGACAGTGGATGTGGCATGTGTCTCAATTGGACCAGTGATCTAGTTTTCCCTAATGTGGATGTTAAATGGTTCACAATATATATAAATGTGATTGCCATAGTAGATTAATATAATTTTTTTTTTGTTAAGATGTATATTTGTTAAGATCTCCTAAGGCCCTTTCGGTACGAAATATTAAATAGTATGGAATTATATTGAATGGAATTAAGACCGGTATTGCACAACGATTATATGTTTGGAAATACCATGATATTTTGACCGTCCAATCCTTCATTTAGGATCAAATTCTCCATTTGGGAAAAACACGGTATTAAGTAAAATCTACAGTTGTGGATCATAGAATTGTAATAAACAAACCACAATCAACAAACTGAATTTGACAACTACTGATTCAAGTCAACTGTACGCAGAGTAACTCAAATGTCATTGTAAATGGTGCATATGAATGGACAGCATTGACGAAACACATGCATCAACATGAGGCCCACAAATGTAATGGATTTCAAAATCCGCCGGAAATCCTACATTATCTACTATTAAGACGAATGATATGATTCATGTATCCCATGGATCTCAATAGATATTCCACCTTTTCTATATATTTTCATCATTCTCAATATAATAAATAAATTACAATTTTCACAATACAATCACTAATGCATATCAATGATCATGTCAACCATTTAATTAGCCGCTTCCAAAGAAAAGCCAGAAAACAAGAATTTATCAAGTGTCCACATTCTTTGGAAGGAAGTGAATAAAAGTGAATGATAGGTATTGGTTTGGAACATGAGCCATCCACATAAGACCCATCAGATTGATGGTTCGAAGTGATAGTGTCATGTGGAGAGATGGCACTACAATGTTCTTGTTTTACTAGCTCTACCATATCATTTCCCTTGTATATATTTCCTAAGGCTGAAACTGGAACTGGGTTCGATTCAAGCCCAATGCAAACTCGAGTTGAGTCATACAGTGTTAGGCTCGGGTTGGAGTTTTGTAACCAGAGATAAATTCAAGGCATTCCTGATTGAATCAAACAAGGTGACCCAAATATGCATACTCAACTCAATCCAAATCTAATTTAAAATGCGTTTTAGGTAATGCTGCAGTAAATAGGAAGCATCCAACCAACTTGAGTGGTTATAGATCCAAGTTTCAGCCCAAATAGGTCAGTTCATGTTCGGAGGTTTGAATTTGTACCACATGGGTACTGCTCAGATATCATCACGCGCGCACACATATATAATTTTATTGTTTATTGAGGTACTAAAGTCATATATAATGAAAGTAGCTTTTGGACTTTCCCCTAGGGAAAAAAATTTTCATTTTCTAATCATGCAGTCCTTCAATCCAAGGGTGTTTTTAACATGCACTTTCTTTTCCTTCTTGGGAGTAGATTAGGTGCAGCCCCGGCCTCACCCAGGATAGTGTGGCCCTTATCGTGGGGGCACCTTAATATATGTATTCTATATCCATGCCCTCCATCCGTTTTGCAAGATCATTTTAGGGCATGAGCCTAAAATGAAGCATATCCAATTCTCATGTGGACCATAACATGCAAAAAAGTAGTGATTGACTATTAATGGGCTATGGAAGTTTTGGATTGTGTTGATATTTGTTTTTTTTTTTTTTTTTTTTTCCTTCATCCATGTTCACATGACCTTATCAATAGGTTGAATGGGAAATTGACATTATGCAAACATTTTTCGTTTTGGTTTTTTTTTTTTTTTTTTTTTTTTTTTTCTCTTTATCTATGTTTATGTGACCTTATCAATATGTTAAATGGGTAATAGACATTATGATGGGCATTAGGAAGTTTTTTTTTTTTATATACTGATGG
The DNA here is from genome assembly GCA_030180095.1 of Magnolia changhungtana. Lineage (NCBI taxonomy): Eukaryota > Viridiplantae > Streptophyta > Magnoliopsida > Magnoliales > Magnoliaceae > Magnolia > Magnolia changhungtana. The sequence goes on from JASAUF010000319.1 coordinate 774,145, forward strand.
GGCATTCAATCACCATTGTTTCTTATAGCATAGTCCACTTGAAATTTGGATCTTCTAGAATTTTGGGCTCACCTTTAAAATGTTTGGGAAAAATGGATAAATGGTATGGATATAGAATACATACATCAAGGTTGGCCCCACAGTAAAAGCTGCACCATCTTGAGTGAGGCCAAGGCGCACCTAATCTACTCCCCTCTTCTCCACCTGTAGTGGGCGTGGAAGATAGACTTGGGGAGTCCAGTAGCAAAGGCTCTATAGGATCCTTTGTGTTGAATTTACAGTATTTATACCATACATTTGTTATGATTCAGCCAATATAAACTTCTAGTTGATCACAGCACTAGAAAACATTATAAAATGTGAGATGATCAGATTTTATTTCTCTTTCTTTCTCTGCTTGTAGTCATGCAATTCCCCTCCATCTCTCCCTGCTTTTTGTCCCTCACCGGGCTTCTCTACCCACCATACCTAGTAGTTGTCTACTCAAATAGTTTGTTAGTACTAAGCCATACAAATGGTCATATTGCTAGTGCCCCTCATTAACAACTGACCATACAAATTACATGTTTCTAGGATGGACCCATTTAGATCCGAAATATTTTGGGAGCAGATTACGTGAGGACTCAACCCGAATGGACCCAGACAGATCTGATCCTACCTGATCCGGGGTAGTTCTTATTGATCTTTCTATTTTTTTACTATGGTATGGTCCACTTGAGCTTTGGATATGCATCAATTTTGGGTTCAACCATTAAAATGATATGCAAAAAAGAATTGACGGCGTGGATAAATCATATGCATTCAAGGTGGGCCCCAATAGAATTTAGGGTGTACGATAACAAATTGGTTTACTGGTGTACCACACACAGGCGTTAGCTGTAGCCTGTAGGTACGTGTCGTGCCAAGACGAGCACGGACGCTCCTCAAGCTCCGAGTTGTACGAACGGTTTAAAGGTTATCAAAGTTACATGGGCCCCACAGTGATGTATTTATTATATCTACACTGTTCATATATTTTTAGAGACCATTACAGACCATGTTCCAAAAACTGAATAATATCGAAAGATCATCTGGACCACACCACAAATAGCATTAGAGAATGATTTTCACCGTTAAATAATTTGTGTGGTCCACATGGTAGTTAGATCTGTCTTATTTTTAGTCTCAAGCCTTAAGACGAGCTCGCCAAATGAATGGACGGTTTGGATATAACACATACCCCATCGTCAAACTTACGGGACTTGCTAACCAGTAACCTCAATACAGCCCGCGACGTACGTGAAAAGGAAGTAAGTGACGTGCATTGCACGTCAACATGATAATGCCCAGATGAAGCTATATGCACTTTTCTCATAGTTATGTGGGGCCCACCTTGATGTATATGTTTGATCTAAGCCATTCATTCATCTTGAGGTATGGTTTTAAGCGCTGAACACAAAAATATGATTAAGGTTTGGTTTGAAGATCCAATTTAGTTTTATCACCGGGTCGGAATCAGACTCGGATCAGCCCATTCAAATTTCGAATCTGTCCAAGTCAAGTGACCCAGACTTGATCCCCGGATCGGAATGAGTTCAAGTCAAGCTCATGAGATTTCGAATCTGATCGGGTGGGACCCAATCCGTTCCGACTCGGACCGATGCCCAGCTCTAGTACTAAGCCATACAAATGGTCATGTTGCTAGTGCCCCTCATTAACAACTGACTATACAAATTACATGTTTCTAGGATGGACCCAACATAATATGGGAGTAGATTAGGTGAGGCCTTGGCCCTACACAAGATGGCGTGGCCATTACCATAGGACCCACCTTGATGCATGCATTTCATATCCATATCATCCATCTATTTTTTTATATCATTTTATGGCATGAACCAAAAAATGGAGTAAATCCAAATCTAAAGTAGACTGTACCATAGGAAACAGTGGTGATTGTCCTGCCATTAAAACTTCGTAGGGCTCGCTGTAATGTTTATTTGACATCCAACCTGTTAATAAGGTCACATAAAACTTGATGAAGTTGAGATTCGTATCAGCTTCATTTTTTGGCTCATGCTCTAACTTGATCTGAAAAAATTGATGGACGGCGTGGATATAGAATAATGATCCAAAAAAATGATAAGGGACTCACCTAATCCACTCCCACATAATACTAAACCTGATTTTTAGACCCGACTTTGGATCTATACCCTATTACCAGTTACAATCAATGCTTAAAGCTAAACCTAGGGGTGTACATCAAGTTGAACAGAGTGGAGCTGGCCTCAGCCTGACTTGGCTCGGCCACTAGTTGACCTCAGCTTGAACTCGGCTTAGCTCGGTCCTCGAGCTTGACTGGCCAGCTCAACTCAATTTGGTCAGCAACTCGGGCGGTTCGAGCTAAGTTCACCTGTGCAGCATTTCCACAAACACATGACTGCACCTTCAAAATCTCATTGTATGTAAAACAACATCAAAGGTTTTTCAGATGTTTTATCAACATCTTTTAAGCAACATAAAAATCAAGGAAAAAAAGAGCATTTGTTTCATATACGTACCTTGCCACCGGCCACACTTTGTTGAGTCATTTTATCAAACATTTGGTAAGCAACATCAATCTCAAAGTAGCCAAGTCACCGAATTGGTTCGATCCGAGTTCGAGTAGAGCTGGGTTCAATCCGAGCCGAATCTGGGGCCAGCTCGAACTCGGCTTGAACTCATTTTTGAGCTCAAAAAATTAGCTTGACTCAGCTCGAACTTAACTTCGAACCGAGTCGAATCCAGCTTTTTCGAGTCGAGTTGAGCGAGCTAACCGAGCTAGCTCGGTTCGTGTGCACCTCTAGCCAGAACCAGTCAGACATGCAAGGAATCTGAGCATGATTGGATTTGGATCCGACGGCTCAGATATGTTATGATACTTGTATTCAACACGACAGACCCGGATTGACTCGTTCTGTCCAATTGGATCGGGTCTGGCTGAGTTGGAGTTGACGAATGAGTGGCATCAGACTGGTCAGAATCTTAAAACAATCATCCAACCTCAACCATTGATAACCTACTTTTTTCTCATGTGGCTGGGATCATCTTCATTTCAGCGGTTTGGATTGCGCAGTCACCTACTTCAGAATTCGGAATCGCAAGTAAGTTGTCCGCCTGGGACTGCGGACCCGACACGGACCCTACCGGGTCATCAACGCGATCTCATTTGAATATCTCCGCAGAGACAGTGGAGCAATTCGCGCGGGTAGAGATCGAAGAGCCAATTCGCTGCGCACACGTGCACATTGGACAAAATTGTGCGGAATGCACGCCATTAGATGGAAGCAACCATCAACATGCCTTAGCATTAAAAAAGAAAGAAGTAAATAAAAAAGGTCCTCTCATCAGTCATCAGGTGGGCCATGAGTATAAATCAACGGTGGTGAATTTTCTTGTTCGCCATGGTCCATTTTTCTCATACAAGTTTAGATCACAAGTTGAATAGATCTTCATGATTTCCTGTCCAGGTAATCAAAAGTTTTTCACCCACCTGATGAACTGCCCGGATTTCTCACACGTACGCTAAGTTAACACGTATGCCGCGAATAACCTTTTCCATTCTCTCCGCATGCGAATCGCCCCTTCTCAGTTCTCATCGTCTTTCTCCATCTCAAAAGCTGCAGCCTGCAGTAGAGCTCTCTCTCTCTCTCTCTGTATCTCTCTCAGAGCAAAATCTCACCGTTAAATCCCACCCAATTCCAATCTATTCAATTCCCAAATCCCAGCACTCCAAAATCCCATTTCAAACCTCTCCTCCACCATCCCTTCCCATGGCCACAACCCTTGCCAACTCCCCACTAAAGCACCTTCTTTCCCCCTCCAATTCCAGACCCTTCTCTACATTCCCAGCTAATTTGAAAATTACCCATTCGCCCTTCCACGGCAGAAATGTCAGATGGTTGCCTGCGGCGACCCGTCTTCCTGTCTCGAATTCTCTGCTCAAGGAGAAGTGGTTGGATTCCCTTTCTTGCCCCTTTGTGGAAAGGGATGGGGATTTGGGAATCGATGGGGTGGTGATGCCTGGAAACGATATGGGCCCCGAATGGGTGGTCGGGATTGATCCTGATGTTTCCGGTGCTCTGGCGCTCTTGAAAGTCGACGGCGATTCAGGTGTCTCCGCCCAGGTGTGGTTCGTTATCTCTGTTTGTTTTTCTTCTCTTTCTTTAGATAAATTGAGAAGTAATGCTTCTTTGTAGTGTGGTTCCGTCGTACAAGTGGCGAAGATATATGGTGATCAGGAACGTTGATTGGGTGGGCCACAATGTGGATGGTGCAGTTGCAAGAGAGAGTAGTGATTGGAGTTGGATAACCATAATATCAGATTGTTGTGAGTTTCGCCTGTTAAATGTCGAACCGTTGCTCGTTTTCTTGATTTAAACCGTACCCTTTTGCGGCTACCATCGGATGGCTACCATGTTCTGATTGCTTTGATTTTTGGAATGTGGCTCAGCCATGTAGTGGCCCACCTAATCAATGGTCCTGATCACTGCAAACCAGACCCAAAAATGCCACTTTACTGTAGATATGTTTCTCTGTGATTCTAAGGACTCCATGAAGCATGGACATGTCATTATTGCTATCCTCAAATGAGAAATGCTGTTATGATGTGCAGTCCTCACCATACACATAATAAACATCTCTTGCGATTGGGACCATTGATCAGGTGGGATGCCGCCTAGATGGGCCATTGCCTAAAAATTAACATGATTGGATAATCCCAACCATTCGATTATTGTAAACTTCTCTTCATAAATTATTTTGTGCAGGCCTTTAAAATTTTGTATTCAACTTTCATGTAGGTTTTCGATACTCCTCATGTGGAAGTGTTGATTGGCAAAAGAGTTCGAAAACGCCTAGACGCAAAGTCAATTGTTGAATTGCTTCGCAGTTTCAAGGCACCACATGGTATGAGGAATTCATGTCATGGTTTGAAAACATCATTTGATACCATAGTTTTGGGACTCATCTGAGTTTAGTTGTATTCGGCACTACCTGATCCAGTTCAATACCATGAGTCACCACTTGGTATGAGGAATTCATGTCATGGTTTAAAACATCATTTGATAGCATGGTTTTAGGACTTGTTCCCAGTGAGTTGATCCAAGTCTCCGAGTCTAAAAACCATGTCTGATACATGCTCTTCTCATGTTGGGCCTATCAACTCTAGGCGAGATGATTTGAGAGCCTGATTCAGGAAGGACGTAGGGAGTCGGGTCTAATCAAACAAGTTCTGTTTGACTGATTCCCACTTGACCAAGTCGGCCTATGACTCTGTTGTATCAAATGAGTTGCATGGTTTAACTCATATGATACAAAGGTTTAAGGGGGATTGCTTACATTGAAATCTAGGACTGACTCAGTGTGACTCGATTGAGTCATATGGGTTTTGGTTATATGATTCAGACTCTGCACCTATCAAGTTTGTCATGGAACTTGGAAAGTTTATCCCCATTTCATCTACTACTTAATTGTGTCTTATGTTAGTTTCCATGTACAAGTTGGATGGTGCATTGAAGCTGAGTTATTTCATGAATGATCCTCAGTATTGTATTCATAGTTTCGGGGTAAATTCTATGGACTTGTTAGCAGCTGTATGTGCCTTATCAACAACAAAAAAGAACAACTGCAATTTCCAAACACACGTGTTGAGAACAAAAACTATAGAGCAGATCCTTTCATTCCATCTTTAATGGTAATCTATTAGAAATGAAGCAAAGGAAGGATACATGCTTGGGAAAAACAAACAAGAGGATCATTTGACCATCAAAGGCTAGAGTCGACATCCAAAGATCCTACAAACTCCTCTCAGGGCCTTTTTGGATAATGGGAAGGAAAAAGAAAAGAATGTAATAATTATCCAATGATGAAGTGGAATGGCGGAAAAAGGATCCATGTAGCCAATCCCAATTAGTTGGGAACTGGGATAAGGCTTAGATGATGATGATGATATCTCACAAAAGAAGAAGAAGAAGAAGAAGAAGAAGAAGAAGAAGATTTCCATGAGCACTATTCAAACATGGATTCCATTTTTAGGGATCTTGTTTAGATATCAAATGGAAATCTCATTTTTGTGAGATAACGCTCACCTCGTATCTTGTGTTGGGGAAATTGACTTTGGAAAATTGTAATGATTACTATGTGGAATCTGTCACTATTGATATCCAAATATAGTGAAACATATATCGTGGGAAAAGTGTTTCATTTTTCTTTTTCCCTTTCTTTTGGTGCTAGCCAAGGTCCCAAACAAGCCCTCAACTTTTAGTAGAATACCGTCACAAAAAGAAAACTTCCGCTAGAAGCAAGGTATTATGTATCCGTTATGATACGGTCGTGACCATTACGCGATATAGGGGTGAAATAGGGCAGTTGGTTTTTGGGACTGTAACGGGCGTTACAGGGCATAACGACCGTTACCCCCATAACGGTCGAAAAACGACCACATTTTTCTATTTAAATTCACTTTTTCACCTTTTTCATTCTAAAAACTTTTCTACATTATTCAGTAGCAAATTTCTAATGCTTGATTGTGATGTGTAAATATTAGGGGCACATAACTGTGTTTATAAATTCACTAGACAACTGGATACAACACTCATACCAAAGAGTGGACCGTTACGCTACCACAAACATGTTCAAAACAAAAAAATGAATACATAATTAGAATATTTACTTTATTATGAATTTTCTAAATATTTTTCAAAAAATTTTTGGGCAATTTTTTTTTCCAACTGTTACGAGGTTGTAACGGTTGTTATGGCCGATACCCGTATCAGTAATGGTGGTGACCATTATGGCCACCGTTACCGATATAGAAAACCTTGGCTAAAAGCTTTGAGACCCAACACCCAATCTACCGCCTTTCCCCTAGCTCTTTGAAAGACTTCTTTGAGCAGTTCCAACTTGTTGTTGAAGGTCCTAGTATTATCTTCCTTTTTAAAATTGACTAGAGCTGTGCTGATAAAGCCAATCTCTGCAAGACCAGTCACCACCTGTTACCCCAGTTATGAACTTGTAAGAAAGCTGCTATTGACCATGGCATTGCCAAAGCTGTCTCAAACGTTGCAAAAAGCCGCTTTGAAACTCTGTCGTGAAGGTGCAATGAATAAATTAATAGTCCACAGATTTAACATAACTTAAACACAATGCAACTGTTTATAACTATTTGCTCCTTAAATGATTTACGGTAAGAACCTTGTATTTTCGATCAGTCTCCAAACACAGTGACACCGGGTGGACCCTGATACAATTAAATCATGAGTGTAGACTGTCCTTTCTATCCCTCACCCCATTTTGAGGGAATTGTAGAAGGATTCACCGAAGACTCAACTTGGTTTGTGGGGCTTTTTTTTTTTTTTTTTTTTTTTTTTTTTTAAGACACAAGGTGTCCCCACCTCTTTTTTGAAGTGAGACTAATCCTTGCGAATACACGCAATCACCCACAACCACGTGTATTGGGTAAAGCCAAGGAGGGGAATCGAACCCTCGCCTATAGGGAGCAAACCTACAGTGAAGACCATTCGCCCAAACCTCGTTGGTTCATATTTTTTAAGATGAGTGTTTCCACAACAGTAACTTCTATGAGCACCCTTCTCTTCATTTTTCTTAGTACTTTGCCAATTTTTTTATAGAGAAACCAGGACAATGACCCAATGGCTGTCCTGGACAGTTGTGCCTAGGACAAATCTTTTCTTGCAATCAAATGGCCCTTAATCTGATGCAGGACATGAAATTCAAATATGATGTGCAAGATTTTCGGGCTTAAGATCACATTAGTTCAGAAACAATTACACAAATTCCATATCCCACACAAAAGTTCAAACATTTAATCAAGGGGAATCTATGCGGGTCCAGACCTACACATGTTAGGGCTAGATCAATAAAAATTATGGACCAAACGATACTCAAAGGGAAGTCAATTCATCCACACATACACAATAATATGTCCCTAATCCAGGGGATTCACAAGTTTCAGTTCAGAGAATCCTAGGATTAGAAAAGGGGGCAAGCAAATTAAAAACAATACAATCTAGGGTTAGAGTTATGGAAAGTAAGTATGAGAGGGATGAAAGAGGTGGAAAACTGAACTTGTAGACAGTCCATGCGCGCGGACAGCAGGCCAGACCTGACGCACATGCGCAGGGGCCTGGCTGCATGTGCGAGGGGGCCCTGAACCTGGAAACTGACTCCTTGAGTTTGGTCGGCTAGGGGTGGGCTCCAAAACCCCCGATTTTTAGGCCGATTCGATATGCGGTTTGTGCGTGGTGCTTCGCCGAAGTTTCAACCTTCTTGCAAGGCCAGATTTTGGAATTCTTCTGTAGAGAGAAAAATTGCTGCAATAGAGGACGGATTTGAAGCATAGATGATTGTAGGCGAAGAGAAGTATGGACGGTAGAAGATGAGGGCGAATCGGGATAGGTGTGGTTTCGCACCACGGTAGTCAGCCATTCGAGGAAGGGAGGGTTTCACACCCAATTGGATTTTCACAACTCAGAAACTTAGAGTAGAAAAACGTAGGAATTTTTATTAATATTCAATGAATAAAAAAGACTACAAGGGATGCCTATTTATAATAAAACTCTATACCCCAAAACTCGCCCTATGTGCGCAACCTATTACTTAGCGATGGAGTAATAAAAAATAATAATCAATCAAAGTAATCTAAACCATCCATGATACTCTTAATAACAATAATAAGCAAAATCTAAAATACGAGATTAATTAGAATAGTAGGCCACGATCATGAGAACCCATGGTGGGCTTTACATGATTATCGGGTCCACTCCAATGAACCAAAATGCAGTCCTCTAACTAGGAGGCCCTCCCTGGACGTCGTCATTGATCCAGATCAATGGTGAGGCCCTCCTCCTTGCGTACGTGCGAAGGGGAGGCGTGCGTGTGCACGTGATGTCTTCATCAACTCTCCCCGGTTGCGAAGATTTCGCCACTGGCGAAACAAAAGTCCTGAACTGCTCCAAGATGTCAGGATCAAGTCTTTGAAGTTCCTCCTCAATGAGTCACGTACTGTCTGAAGCTGAGCGTAACTTCCACTTAACCAGGTACTTTTAAAATCTGTTGTCCGACGTTGATACTATCTGATGGTCCAGAATATCCTATATTTCCCCTTTGGGTGTGGGAAGGTTAGGTATGAGAGGTAGAAGCTGGGAAGAAAGGTTGGGAAGAGATTATGGATCAAGGGACAGATCTGGGGAATCAGGATGGGTGGGCGAAGGGCCGGACGAAGTATCAGTGGTCCCCTGAAAAGTAACTAGATCCTTCACATTGAATGTGAAACTAATTCCCATGAAAGGTGGAAGATCTACCACATACGCATTGAGACCGTTTTGTCTAATAATTTTGAAGGGTCCAGTGCTACGCGCATGTAATTTACGAACAGCCCCCTAAGGATACCGCTCGGGCCTAATGCGGACCATCATAGAGTCCCCTACATTGAATTCCTTGAAACGTTTATGCTGGTCTGCAGAAAATTTGTAATGTTCATTACTAGTAGTGATCTTTCGCCTGATTTCTTGATGCAATGAATGAATGTGATGCGCAAAGGACTTTACAGACTCTGATAGCCTATGGGACAGTGACATAGGGACAAGATCAATAGACTTCCTACACCTGAGCAAACTCCCTAGGCTCCTATTGACCACCTCAGTCTGACTATCTATCTGAGGGTGGTAGGCAAAAGAAAATTGGAGCCTAGTATTCATCATGTGCCATAGTCTCTTCCAAAAGTAACTCATGAATCGCACGTCATGGTCAGACATTATGGTTTTTAGTAACCCATGTAGTTTAACGACCTCACTAAAGAATAGCTTGGCAACATGGGATGCGTCGAGGGTCTTAGAACAAGGAACGAAGTGGGCCATTTTAGAAAAATGGTCAACGACAACGAATATGGAATCGTGTTTCCGAATAGTCTTGGGGAGTCCAAGCACGAAGTCCATGCTGATGTCCTACCAAGGGATGAATGGAACTGGCAATGGTGTGTATAATCCTGTATTTTGTTTCTTTTGTTTTGCCAGTTGACAAGTACGACATTGCCCTATAATTTTAACCACGTCTTGCTTGAGGCTTGGCCAATGAAACCTATCCTCCACTAGGGCAATGGTCTTGTCTCGACCGAAATGACCCGCGACCCCTCCTGAATATAACTCCCAGACAAGAAAATTGCGTAGGGAGGTGCACGGTATGCACAAGTGGTCACTCCTAAACAAATATCCGTCTAAAATTAAGTACTCATTGCTAGCTCCTGATGGACTCTCTAACAACGATGCGTACACGACTCCAAAATCTGGACACTCAGAATAATCTTCTTTGATGCGCTCGAGACCCGTGACTTCGACACTCATGGAATTGAGTAACGCGACTCGACGACTCAACGCGTCGGCATGCTTGTTCTCTACACCGGCTTTGTGCTTAAGCACAAAAGTATACTCTTGAAGGAATTGAACCCACTTGGCGTGCTTAAGGTTTAATTTCTTCTGTGAGTTTAGATATCTCAAGGCCTCATGATCTGAGAATAAGACGAATTCCTGCGGCAATAGGTAATGATGCCAATGGCGCAGTGATTGCACTACCGCATAGAATTCTTTGTCATAGGTGGAATAATTTTGTTTCGCCTCATTCAGTTTCTCATTAAAAAAGGCGACAGAGTGCCCTTTCTGACTCGATACTATGCCGACTCCTGACACGTCACATGCGACTTCAAAAGCTTTTGAAAAATTCGGAAGTCGCATGACTGGAGCTTCGGTCATCTTGACCTATCTCCTTGAAGGCCTTCGAGGCTGCCTTTGTCCATTAAAACTCTCATTTTTTTAATGCAATTTGTGATGGGAGCCATGATGGAACTGAAACCTCGAATGAACTGCCTATAGAAGGTGGCTAAGTCATGAAAGCTGCGTGCCTCATGAATATTGCAGTGTTCAGGCTAATTGACGATGGCTTCGACCTTCTCGGGATTCGCTGATACGCCCTTAGCTGACACAATAAAACCTAAGAAGATAACATTACTAGACAAAAACGCACACTTCTTTAGGTTGGCGTACAATTTCTCGGCTCTAAGGATCCCACAAACTTGCCTCAAATGGTTAAGGTGTTGTTCCTTGGTCATGCTATAAATCAAGATATCATGAGAGTATACGATCAGGAACTTCTCTACGAAGGGCCTCAACACTTGGGTCATCACACGCGTGCTTAGGGCGTTAGTTAACTCAAAAGGCATAACTAGTCACTGATATAGCCCATCCTTCGTCTTGAAGGCCGTCTTCCACTCATCACCAGGGTGTACACGGATTTGGCGATAACCACTTTTGAGGTCAATTTTCGAGAAGATAGTAGTATCGGCCATCATATCCAATATATCATCAAGACGCGGTATAGGAAACCGATACTTAATTGTGATTTTGTTGATGACCCTACTATCAACACATATCCTCTGTGTGTCATCCTTCCTGGGTGTAAGAAGGGTGGGCACGATACACGGGCTCATGCTCTCTCGAATGAAACCCTTTTCTAGGAGTTCGTCAATTTGTCTCTTCAACTCAGCGTGCTCCTTTGGGTTTATTTTGTAATGTGGGAGGTTTGGTAGAGTCGCCCCAGGGATTAAATTAATGGCATGCTGTATATCCCTCATAGGGGGAAGCTCATTCGGTAAATCATCAGGAAAGACATCACGAAACTCAGACACTACCTGAATGGCCTCAGTGGGTAACTCTACACTAGCCTCTGGTACACTCTCCCTAGCCATATACCATCGAGTCTGCCTCTGTTTCTCACTTAAAGTCTTTGACATTTAGAATATGGAGAGGTTTGGACTTGGACTTCGACTCCTTCAATTCTTTTGAGCCGCTCACACCACTCTGTGTTGGACTCCTTTCCTGTCGTGTTCTTGGGTGGCGGTGGATTTAGCTTGACCTTTTTGCCCTCGAACCAGAATGTACACACATTTGAACAACCAAATATGGTAACATCCCTGTCATAGAGCCACGGTTTACCCAGAATGATATGGCCAACATCTATGGGAACAACATCACACAAAATTGTCTTTATATGATCGAAACTGAATAGGAACAAGACAACGGTGCGAGACTAGAATGGAAGTTTCATCAACCCAGGAGACTATAGGGTTGAGGATGGGCTTCCAGCTTTAAGCCCAAACGGCTCATAGTGCTAGTCGATGCTACGTTGGCACAACTACCACTATCCATGATCATCTTACAACTCTTTTCCCCACACTTTGCATAATTATAGAAGATCGTGTTGCGGCGCCAATCGTTAGTATTCTTGGCTTGAGCAAAGGCGCAACGCACAACTACGAGGGTCGCAGACTCTTGCGCTCCCTCTTCCTCATCATTAGGGGTTTCTATTGGCTCATATTCTTCCTCCTCACCGTCACTCTCTAGGGGCACTACTTCTACTTGCCCATCAATAAGGAATACCTAGGTGCCCTCTTTCGTGTTGCACTGGTAGGCAAAGTGACCAAACCCCTGGCACCTAAAACACCTAGTTGCCCCACTTCCACGTGAGCTAGACCCGACAATTTCTTTACCCTTATCATTCTTGGGACTGGGCTGAAAACGGTTGGAAGGTTTCTTTTGGTACCCAGTGTTAAGTTTAGCCCCAGAGGGGTTGGCTTTAGCACTAGAATCGCTTTGAGGTATTGCTCGACGTCTAACATTACTTGATACAACTGTTCGATAGTGTCTATGTCTTTGGCGAGCAATTCTCTCCTAATGTCAGGACGGAGGTCCGTTTTAAAACGAGCAAGGGTGAGTACGAGGTCCTCGTCAACAGCGGATCAAGCACTCTTCGAACTTCTCAATTTATTCAGCAACACTCATGGAACCTTGTCGAAGAGACTGTCATTCCTCAATTAACCGTAAGCGATAAGAGAAAGGGAGGTACTTCTTCTTAAGCGTTTCTTTCATTTCTCCCCAATGGACTATTGTGAGCTCCTTCGCTCTTTCTTTCTTTCGCTCTACTGTCACCCAATACCTTTTTGCTTGGCCCACAAGCTTCATCCTGGCGAATCGGACTCGACGAGCATTCAACATGTCATACTACTCAAAATAGTGGTCCATATCTGCCAACCAATCTAAAAAGGCTTTAGGGTCCAAGTGACCATCAAACGTAGGGGCATCTACTTTAACTCCCTTGAGGAGTTGCGCATCTAGGTTATATTGATTATGATGTCCCTCGCGGGGTGGGTGCACAAGTGCGCGCCCATGACTAATTTTTTGGCCACCTCTATTCCTTGGTCTAACCTCTTGACCACCTGCCTGAGATTGGGCATCTTCTCCAATGGTGGGGTTTGCCCTGAGGGAGGTCTCTAGTTAGGTAACGCGCACATTAAACTGCTCAAGGCGTTGGTCCATACGTTGTTCCAAGCGCCTACCCAAAGACTCAAACTGCTGGGTCAACTTGTTCATTGATTCTTATAATTGTTCCATGTTTAGCGTAGGGTGCAAACCAAAACCACGACCTGTACGTGTGGGCATACAACTACTAACTCAACTTAAGGACCTTCTACTACGACTATATGCGTCTAAATGGGACTCAATGATCCTATGAGACTCTACATGAGGGAAACTACATAACGCTACCAAAATTCAGCAATATGGTTGTCAAAATAAAGGGATAACAGAAAATTTCAGTAATGTGAATTGCTAACTTTCTAATAACAGAAATTTCAGTAGCTTATATCAGGAATTATGGACCTCTAAACAACTATATATGATGAGACTTGATGCATAATGGACATAAACAAACTAAATCCTAAACATGTAATGCATTCCCCTATAAGAATCTGGCTCTGATACCAAATTTGATGCAAGACATGAAATTCAAATATGATGTGCAAGATTTTCGGGCTTAAGATCACATTAGTTCAGAAACAATTACACAAATTCCATATCCCACACAAAAGTTCAAACATTTAATCAAGGGGAATTTATGCGGGTCCAGACCTACACATGTTAGGGTTGGATCAATAAAAATTATGGATCAAACGATACTCAAAGAGAAGTAAATTCATCCATACATACATAGCAATATGTCCATAATCCAAGGGATTCACAGGTTTTAGTTCAGAGAACCCTAGGATTAGAAAAAGGGAGAAAACAAATTGAAAACGATGCAATCTATGATTAGAGTTATGGAAAGTAAGTACGAGAGGGATTAAAGAGGTAGAAAGCTGAACCCGACGACAGTTCACGCACGCGGACAGTTGGCTAGACCTGACACACGTGCGCAAGGGCTTGGTTGCACGTGCGAGGGGGCCCCAAACTCTGAAACCGACTACTTGAGTCTGGTCGGCCGGGGGTGGGCTCCAAAACTCCCAATTTTCGGGCCGATCCGATATGCGGTCTGTGTGTGGTGCTTCGCCGAAGTTTCAGCCCTCCTGCAGGGCTAGATTCTAGAATTCTGCCGTAGAGAGAAAAATTGCTGCAATAGAGAACGGATTTGAAGTGTAGATGATTGTAGGCGAAAAGAAGTATGAATGGTAGAAGATGGGGGCGAATCAGGATAGGTGTGGCTTCGCACCACGGTAGTCAGGCCTTCGAGGAAGGGAGGGTTTCACACCCAATTGGATTTCCACAATTCAGAAACTCAGAGGATTAGAAAAACGTAGGAATTTTTATTAATCTTCAATGAATCAAAAAGACTACAAGGGGTGCCTATTTATAATAAAACCCTATACCTCAAAACTCTCTCCATGTGCGCAACTTATTACTTGGCGATGGAGTAATAAAAAATAACTACTAATCAAAGTAATCTAAATCGTCCATGATACTCTTAATAACAATAATAAGCAAAACCTAAAATACGAGATTAATTAGAATAGTGAGTCACGATCATGAGAACCCATGGTGGGCTTTACATGACTATCGGGTCTACCCCAACGAACCAAAATGCAGTCTTCAAACTAGGAGGCTCTCCCTGGACGTCATCATTGATCTAGATCGATGGTGGGGCCCTCCTCCTCCTTGCGTACATGCGTAAGGGAGGCATGCATGTGCACGTGATGTCCCCATCATAATCCTTAACCATAAGATCCAAATCTACCATAACCTTACAACTGCCACTTTCTAAATTCAACCTAAACAGTTCTATACAGTCCTTTATGATCTCCCCAACACAACCTTGCCCATTAACAGTCGTTAATTATGGCTGATTCAAATCTTAATTTTCATCCTCAACTAAAGTTGTGGACAAAGCTTATAACTGCAGCGTACACCTTGATCAGTAAGGTCAACCTCAGCTTGAACCTTACCCCAACAGTCCAGCAACACCCTTGATAAAACTGAATGCTTGCAATTTAATTGCCTTGTGCAAACAATGGCAGCCTCAATCTTATAGAATCAACAGATGTTGCTTGCCCAATCAACCCCTTGGCATGGTTGAAATATGCATCTGCCTCTTGCTCAAGCGTTACTATACTTTCAGGAGAAATTGGCTTTTCTTCTTAGCTTCTTGAGAATTTAGAGAAATACCTTCTCTATGTTGTCAGGTCTCAAATTACACATCCACTTCCAAATTTTATCGATCCTTGTGCCAATTTTTTAGATCCTGCAGTCCATATGTTGGTTGTCCAAACCTTAGTTGCACGATCCTTCTAATCGGGTGCCACTCCTGCTTCAAATCACGCTTTGGAATTGCGCTTCTGCTCCTACTTCCTATCTGTTTATACTTGCTGACATTTTGAAATAGACGTTCCCCAGTCCCACACCCAAATCTGATGCCGTTTCACTTCATGCTTCGTGCAACGATAGCCCAAACACTTGAATATGGTAACTTCATGCCTCTTGACTAGTATTAGCAAACTATACGTTGCCAGGACACTATTGAAGGTGTTGCTGCTGAGAAACCAGACAACCCTTTGGATTTTGGACATCAATGATTTAAAATCTCAAAACGGTTCAATGTTATATGCTTGTTATCATTTAGTACGTACTTGGATGAGCTTCATGGAAGATCATTGAGCTGAGTACACACATACATACAATCTTGAAAGCACAAATTGATATTACCTGCAAGCGTAAACTCCAGATGGTGTCCTTATGTGGTCGGTAGCTTCTGCAGTCTAAAGCTACTCTTTTCCTTGATTGTTGAGAATAAATGTAGCTATTTGACAACATTAGCTGTGTATTTGTTTTATTGCGATTTGTCATCCCAACCTTTGGATTACATTGTTGATACTATAAGCAACTTAGATTTTATGGATTTAGAGATCTTTTAAGGTTAAAATGTGTGAAGTTGTTGTTTTCTGCGTGCGGTTTACTTTTTGTTCATATGATTTTTCATGCTTGTATGTGGGGTTACACAGTTTTTTATTTTGTAGTTCTCCTACAACTGTGCAACTTGTACCACTATAAGAATCGTTCCTGAACTTGTTTATTTTATTTTAGTTTTTAGCTTTTTCTTCTTTGTTGTCTATTGATTCTGGTCACATTGCAACCTTACAATCGTCGTATTGCTAACCACACATAATCGTATCATCGCTAATCACTAGGGCTGTCAATGGGCCAGGTTTAGACTGGGCCAAGGTCAGTAGAAGCCTGGCCCACATTTATGAATTAAGCCCAAGCCCTGCCAGGGTTTCCTAACGGGCCAAAATGGACTCGCTCGGGCCCAGCTATGTAAGTTAAAACCAGCATACCCCAAGCCTGGCTAAAATTGACAACCCTACTAGTCACACACGATTTGCACCTAGTATACAGGCCAAACAGGCAATGTTAGAGATCTGAGCTAACCAGGTCTTCTAGATGACCTAGAGAAAAGAAGCCACACTTCTGCAGTAGATGTCAACGGTTGGCAATATGTTAAAAACCAGCCATTGTTTTCATACAATTATGATCCCCTTGATTGGTGGGTGGGTCTGATTTCATGCCACATCATCTATGCGGCAAGTGCGCCTTATGCACGGGTCAGCTCTCATACACACTTGCCAGTAGCCTTGTGTAGAGGAATGTGTGGAGCAAGCTAACATCCATGGATTGTCATTTTCCTGTTTTTTTAACCATCCACTATACATTATGGAGAACTCTATTTTCTCTCACTTTAGGCAACTTATTTTATTTATTTATATTTTTTTTGAAACACTTTAGGCAACTTATAAGTGTACACATGATGAAAAATTGTAATAAATTTATTTGTAGACGTGTTATACTACACTTTCTTAATAAACAGATGTTGTATTTTAGGAACTGCTGCATATATCGAGCAATCAAACCCCTTCCCAAAAGACGGCAAGCAGGTTTGTGTTGAATTCCCCATGTTTATAATATTCTATGTTGGTGCTTTAATTGCAGAATCTTCACTTATTTCCAGAGAAGATTTGTTCCTTGTGTGATTTATGAATAAAATAGCCAAATTTGACTTTATTCATTTCCTTCATTAAACTACAAAATCAGCATTATCTGAAACTTTGATTTTGGGAAAAGTTGAAATCTGGCAAGCGTGAACTTTCCCACACATGAACACATACAAATTGTGAGCCCCAATTAGGATTGATTGCAACCCTAAACTCACAGCTTTCAGATGACCGCAACCTTCTGATTGGTGACCATCAATGAACAGTTTGAAGGGCTATATATGTTCTTTTGGGCTAACAAAAGTTTGCAAATCATAAAAAGGACAGTTAAGAGGAAATTGGTTGTTGTATTGACTTTTGGGCTTAATCCGTGCTATCGAGAAGTTGAGGGAAACACCGACTATTTGAACTTCTGATCCATTACGTTCTAGTGAATGGATCGTTTCCCCCCTCGCTTCGCTCTCCCCCCGAGGGCCTGGGGTAACGTTCTACTAGGCTTTAGTAGGCTCTAGCTTAAGGGAGCGTTAGCGACCTTTATTATTATTATTATTAATTTTTTTAAAACAAGTGTTCCCATGGTAGTCCAAATACCTGTAGAATACTTGACAAAATCAGGTTGGAGGAGAGACAAGAAATCTGTGAGGAGAATGTAAAGTTCCTGTCAAATCTTTTGTTTGAGGAGGTGTGGGTCAGACCGAGCATGGATAATCAATCTAATTTGATCAATGGTGAAGAGGCTGATTGGCTGGAGAGACCATTTTGGAAAGATGAACTACAGATAATGCTTTCCAACTCTCATCTCCTTAGCAATAAGAGTACTAAAGATAAAATTTCAAGTATTTTAGGATGAATTGAAAGGGGACTTACTTGATATTGTGTTCTAAATTTCATGAAAGAGGGAAGGACTTTCCAAAGAAATCGGTGTTTTTAGTACTCTTATTGCTAAGGAGATGAGAGTTGGAAGGATTGCATGCCCATTGGTCTAGGATTCGTATAAAATACTTGGCATGATCCTAATGACCAAAACTTAGAATGGTGCTCAGGATGTTGTTTCGAAGTTGCAAGGGGCTTTATTATTTGGGAGGCAGATCTTGAATGGGGGCCTCATAGTACATGAGTGCACATATTCTCGATACAGGGAGGGAACTTGATGTGGTAAAAGCTTACAACCATGTAGACTGGAAGCTTCTAGCTAGGGCAGGATGGGATTCGGAGTTTGATGGAGAAGCTGGATATCAGAATGTGCAAGTTATGCTCACATCTGAATTATATGGTTAACAGAAGGTCAGAAGCACTTAAGTGTAATGCTCAGGAAGGCATCTGAGGAGAGCCTTACTCACCAGGTGTTTTAAGGTTGATAGAGCCAGCTTTCTGGTGTCTAATTTGTTGTTTGCAGATGATAATCTCTCTCTCTCTCTCTCTCTCTCTCTCTCTCTCTCTCTCTTGTCTGAATTGAAAATTTATTGGAAAAGTTCTAAAGAACAAGATAAAAACTATTTAACTGATGCACTAGATAATCGGAATGATATATCAAAGAACCTACCACATAACATCCCTCAAACAAATACAATGGAGCATTATAGAAAACGAGTATTTAGCCCAAGATATCACTTGGCCATTGTGCTTTTAGAAGAACCTTTGATCTGACTGGAGGCTTGACTCATTACAAAATGACTTATTATTATGTTCTTGCCAAATCGACGAAAGCGGGGCCCATAGGGATAACCTCTGTTGGGATAAACGACGGAATCACACAGAGATGAATCTAAGATTGCAATCCAAAAACACCAAGCAAACACAAAGAGAACACAACAATTTAACGTGGAAAACCCTTTCGGGAAAAATTCACGGCACAAAGCGACAGAAATCCACTATGAAAGCATAAATTACAAAGAGAAATGACTTATCCGATTTGAGCAATCCGTAAATCTCATCCTTGTTACACCCTTTGAAACCCTAGAACTATTTAGAAACCCTTTGGAATAGTTTAGGAAATGTTGGAATATCTTAGAATGGCACATGAAGCATCCTAGGAACTCCTATTTATAGATTAAGAACTCCAACTTTCACACCGAGTTGGAGTACTCCGGAAACCGCCTCAAATTTACAGTCCGCGCATAATCTTCGTAACCTTAGGCTGGGCGAACCAAAGCTCGGGCTAGCCGATCAACACTTCGGCTAGCCGAACTTGTCCTTAGGCTGTCCGAATTTCCTGTAATTTCCAAAATAACATGTTGTTGGATTTTCACTCGAACTTTCTCGGGCTGGTTGAATTTCCTGCAACTTTTCATCCGAAGCCTGCTTGATGTCATCGAGCCTGTTTGACAGATTTAAGACATCTGTCACCAACAATTTCCACCATGTCTTCAATTTTCAAACGTGTAGCTTCTTGACCTCATCTTATTTTTGCCTCGCATCATAGCTTTATCAATGCTTCTCGCGCACACTTCGTTCTCCTTTTATGCCATCGCCAAGCCTAGAGAAGTTGTAAAGAACTTGAACTTCTCTGTAGGAACAACCTTGGTGAGCATGTCTGCCGGATTCACGCTGGTGTGAATCTTTTCCAGTATTATGCCCTCAAGCATCCGTCGGATAAAATGGTGACGAACGTTAATGTGTTTAGTACGCGAGTGATAAACAAAATTTTTGGGCAAATTAATAGCGCTCTCGCTATCATAATTAACCGGCACGGCCTTCTGCTGAAGCTCCAACTGATTTATCATCCCTCTTAACCAAACACCTTCCTTAAATGCTTCTGTCACTGTCATATACTCTGCTTTGGTTGTGGAAAGAGACACTACGAACTGAAGCTTCGACATTCAACTAATTGCTCCACCCGCTAGTACAAGTAACATGAAGTCGACTTTCTGGAATCCACACTGCTTGCTTAATCTGAATCCACATACCCTACTAACTTTGCTCCTATTTTCTCAAAAGGTAAGACATAGTCTTCTGTACCTCGAATTTATCGAAGTAACCATCTCACAGCCTCCCAATGTTGCTTGTAGAGCTATTTGCTCACAACACTGATTGCCTGTGAAATAACCAGTCTAATACAAACCATGACATGCATTGCCAACCGCATTCGAATAAGGCTCATGAGACATATCCTGCTTTTCTTCATCTGTTTTGGGACATTGTCATGAGGAAAGCTTGAAGTTAGCTGTGTAGCGAACACTCATTGACTTTGCCTAGTCCATTGTATACTTGATCAATACTTACTCAAGGTATTCTGCCTGAGATAACCAAAGCCTGCTCCTCTTCTAGTCTCTATGAATATCAATGCCGATGATGCAGGATATGAAATTCAAATGTGATGTGCGAGATTTCAGGCTTAAGATTACGTTAGTTCAGAAACAATTACACAAATTCCATGTCCTACATGAAAGTTCAAACATTTAATTAAGGGGAATCTATGCGGGTCTAGGCCTACACATGTTAGGGCTGGATCAATAAAAATTATGAACCAAACGATACTCAAAGATAAGAAATAATCATCCACACATGCACAATAATTAGTCCCTAATCCAAGGGATTCACTAATTTCAACTCAAGGAACCTTAGGGTGAGAAAAGGGGCAAATAAATTAAGGATAATGCAATCTAAGGTTAAGGTTTATGAAAAACTGGTATGAAA
The DNA here is from genome assembly GCA_030180095.1 of Magnolia changhungtana. Classification (NCBI taxonomy): domain Eukaryota; kingdom Viridiplantae; phylum Streptophyta; class Magnoliopsida; order Magnoliales; family Magnoliaceae; genus Magnolia; species Magnolia changhungtana. The sequence goes on from JASAUF010000319.1 coordinate 795,119, forward strand.
GGATAAAATAAGAAGAAAACTTGAACCGGAAGATAGTTCCCGCCCGCGGACAACAATAATGGCCCAAACGCACTTACGTGTGATCACGGCCGCACGTGTGTGGGGCTCACTATTTAGAAAAAGGTCACATTGGCCTTGGTCGGCCAGGGATGGATTCCAAAACCCCTAAATCTCAGCTCGATCCGATGCACGGTTTGTGCATGGTGCTCCACCGAAGTTTCAGCCCTCCTGCGGGCCAGATTCTGAAAATCTACTGTAAAGAGAAAAACGGCTGTAACTATTGATGGATTTGCAGATGGAATGCTTGTAGGAGGAGAAATATAGATGGAAGAAGGTAGGGGCGAATCGGGATAGATGTAGCTTCGCACCACGGTAGTTAGCCCTTCGAAGAAGGGAGGGCTTCGCACCCAATTAGGTTTTCATAACTCGGAAAGGAGCAGGAAAACGCAACAATTTTTATTAATCTTCATTGAATCAAAAGAACTACAAAGGGTGCCTATTTATAGGGAAAACCTTATACCCCTAAACTCGCGCCATGTGCGCAACCTATTACTTGGCGATGAAGTAAACTAAAATAAAAATCAAACAAAGAAATCTAAAGCGTTCATGATATTCTAAATAATAACAATAAGCAAAACCTAAAATATGAAATCAATCCGACTAGTGGGCCACAATTATGAGATCCCATGATGGACTTTTCTTGACTATCGGGCCCACTCTTTGAATTAAAATTCCGTCTTCTAACTAGGAGGCTCTTCCTAGACGCCGTTATCGAGCCAGATCAACGGTGGGGCCCTCCTTCATACGTACGTGCGTAGGGGGGCGGCGCGTGTACGCATGATGTCCCCATCAGCCGAGATTCTTCCTCATCCCTTTTGTCTCGGTTACGAGATTCTTCCTCAATACGAACATACTTTTGAATTTGTTCCAGGGTGAACTCGTCAAATTTATGTAGTAGCTTTTTCCTGTAGTCTTTCCTGCTCGGAGGCAATTAGGCGATAATAGCTCCGGCTTGAAAGGATTTAAGTAGGTTTATTTTCAAAGCCTTTATTTTGTTTATAATTAATCGTAATTCATGGATTTGGGCCAGTATGGGCTTATTGTCTACCATCGTGAAATCGAAGCACCCGGCGATTAAGAATTTCTGTGTTCATTCTTCTTCAGCCTTTACTTGTATTCCAGTGCACTCCAGATTTCTTTTGCTGAGGTGGTTCCTGTGTACAGATCGTACAATCGATCAGAAAGCACATTGAGAATATAGCCACGACACAACAGTTCGTCTTCTTATCGCTTAATTCTGGCAGCGATCTATTCTGGAGTGTCGGCATCCATTGCTTTTGGTAGAGGCTGGAGATTCGGGTCCAGGATGTTGAAATATCTTCAATGTAGTGAGAAAAAATTCCAGCTTGTCTTGCCACTTGGTGAAATTCGTATCGTGGAATTGGTCTAGTGTGATCAGATCTTGGTTCATCAGTTTGATTGATGCAACACTTTGAGTATCCATAATCACACTTTAAGATTGTTGTGAGATATTTTGGAAAAATCGAAAAAATAAAATTTAAAGAAAATTATTTCTTTTTAGCACCAGGTTGAATCATGTATAAATACACTGTCCTTAAAGCGTGATTCGCCCTCTCATCAATTGTTGATGGGTTACAAGCGAATTGCTTCTAGGATAAGACAAGCCTTCTATTTATATCCTACGTGCATCAATCACAAATGGTCTACTTAGAAACTTTTTAACGCAGTTAATCGTTTGACATACTTGATTAGCGGACGTCTTTGCAATATTTTTAGAAGGAGATGGATTTTAGTGAGATCTAATGGTTTGAAAGAGATCTGTCGGAGTTGATTGTTTTGGACCGGAATGGTCCAGTTTATATAGGCACTAGGGGAGTGGACCGTTGCTAGGTGGTTATCAATGATTTAGAACGTTTGAAAAACGTTTCTGACCGTTGATATTGAATATGGGTCGTTTTTTTATTGTTGGATCATCAAAGCCTGTAAGTGTAAAGTGCGCCATCTAGCGCCACTACAACCACACTGCTCGTGCCTGTGCCCGAGCGCATGCACGTGTGCGTTCCAGTGTTACGCATTGGAACATGCAACCCAAGCATCTCAACCTTCAAATCTCCAAGTAAGAATACTATACGCACTTCCACATATAAAGCACAAGACATTGTCTCCTTTTCGATGTGGGATTAAAGAAAACCGTACTTTTCATTTGAAAATTTCAAATCATTTTGGCGGAAAAACAAAAATTTGAAATAGTTGATCCTGATAGGACCAAGAGATATCAAGTATGTCTTTGTAGGATATGCACAAAATAGTAAGGCTTATTGACTTTTGGATTTGGATTCCAATGTAATCATAAAATCTAGAAATGTAAAGTTCTTTGAGTACTCTTTATTCATGGAGAAAAAAAAAAATTAAGATTCAATATCTTAATAAAACTATAGAAAGAACACAACAAGAAGTTGAAACTCCAAGTGAACCTCGTAGGAGTCAAAGAGCAAGAGTAGAGAAGAGTCTTGATCCTGATCAAATAGACTCTCAGTCTCTCTTTTAATCTTGTAGAGGGTGATAGAGAGAATGTCATTAGGAAAATACCTGTAGTTTTAACTGTAGAAGAAGAACCTAAAACCTTTAGTGAAGCTATGACTTCAAGAGATCCGCTTTTTGGAAAGAGACCATTAATAATGAAATGGATTCCACTTAACTATAGGGTGTAAGTGGGTATTTAAGAAGAAATATCACACTGATGGTACAATATAAACCTTTAAGGCAAGATTAGTTGCCAAGGGTTTCCGATAGAAAGAAGGAATCAATTATTTTGACATATCTTTACCAGTGGCTAGAATAATATTGATTAGGATTTTATTCGCTTTAACATCCATATATCATCTTCATATCCATCAAATGGACGTGATGACAACATTCTTGAATGGTGACCTTGATGAGGAGGTATATATGGAGCAACCGGAATGATTTGTTCTACCATGAAATGAAAGAAAAGTGTATAGACTTGTTAAGTCTTTGTATGAATTAAAACAAGCACCAAAACAGTGGTATAATAAATTTGATCCTAAAGTTCTGTCTTATGGTTTTGTACATAACATTGCTGATAATGCATATACTCAAAAGTCTGTAATGATTATATTGTAATCATATGTTTATATGTAGATGATATGTTAATAATCAGCAACAAAATGGAAAGTGTAACTGAAACAAAGAAGTTTCTCTTCTCTGTTTTCAAAATGAAGGATCTTGGACAAGTAGATACTATATTAAGTATCAAAATTAAAAAGCATAGTGGGGGTTATGCATTGTGCCAGTCTCATTATATTGAGAAGATATTGAACAAGTTTAACTACTTGAAAATCAAAGAGGCAAAAACTACATTTGATCAAAGTATCAAATTAAAGGAAAACAATTGAAGAGCAGTTGCATAAGTAGAGTATGCTAGTGCTATAGGCAGCCTTATGTATGTTATGCAATGCACAAGACCAGATATATTATACACTATGAGTAAACTAACTAGGTTTACTAGTAATCTAAGTGTAGAACACTGGAAAGCTATAAGTAGAGTTTTAGGTTATCTAAAAGAAACCAAAGAACTAGGGCTATTCTACTCAGAATTTCTGGCCGTGTTAGAAGGATACCGATGCAAGTTGGATATCGAGCGCAGGGGACAACAAGTCCACAACAGGGTGGATATTCACCTTAGGAGGTGCATCTATATCTTGGGGATCCAAAAAACAAACTTGCATAATGCACTCAACAATGGAATCTGAGTTCATAGCATTGGTTGCAACTGGCAAAAATGTTGAGTGGTTGATGGATCTTTTATTAGAAATCTCATTCTATGCGAAGCTTATACCGATTGTTTCACTTCATTATGACAGTGTAGCCACTCTAGCAAGAGCCTACAGTGGTACGTATAATGGGAAGTCCAGACACATAAGTTTGAGACATGACTATATAAGGCAGTTGATTCAAGATGGAATCATTGCGATCTCATATATGAAGTCAAGTAATAATTTGGTTGATCCGTTTACTAAATCTCTAATAAGAGAGGTAGTAAGGATAATATCTAGAGGAATGTGCTTGAAACTCTTCAATCAAAGTTCCACCAGTGATTGAAACCCAACCCAAAGTTAGAAAATCTCTAGAGATTGGGTTCAATGGGTAAAAACAAATCACTGATATGTGAAAATTTTTAGCACTAAAATAACCTCATCTAGGATGAAAAGTGTTGGCCGTTACAATTAGAGGGATGAGTCTTGGAACTCTTAATGAAATCTAGTCAATAGGACAAGTGTTTTAAGTCACGGAAAACACCGGAAGGATTTCGCATATATAAATGTAGAAGTGATGTCGTTTCTCATGAGAGTTAGAGTTCTTTCGGGAGCATATGGCCATTAAAAGTGCTAAGCGAGTAATGTAAAGGAACTTACATAACACAGATGTTATTATGTGTGTGGTATATTCGTTTATGTCATTTAGGAATAACTAGTTCAAAGTTGCGGCAACTAGAAATTTCGACAAAACTTTAAAATACTTACACTAAGGAAAGATTCAAATCATGAGATATCTTCCTTTATGCATAATAGCTATCTTTTATATCTAACAAAATTTTTTCTATTGTTTTTTCAAAAAAAAAAAAAAAAAAAAAAAACCAAGTGGGTGATTGTTGAAATTTTGGTTTTTGAAAAAATCAAAATATTTCAAATTTTCGTTTTCCTGCCAAAACGATTTGAAATTTTAAAATGAAAAGTGCCGTTTTCTTTAGTCCCACATCGAAAATGAGAAAAGATGTTTTGTGCTTTATATGTGGAGGTGTGTGTGGTATTCTTACTTGGAGATTCGGAGGTTGAGATGCTCGGGTTGCATACGCATTGGAACGCACTCGCGCGCTTTGGCACAGGCGTGGGCGTAGACGAGGGCGTGGACAGTGTGGCTGTAGTGGTGTTAGATGACGCCCTTCGCACTTTGCACTTTGCACATTCGCATTATGTTGTAGAGTAGTCACTCTCTCGTGACCTTACGCGAACCATCGCGAGATGGTGCGATCACGGTGTGAGATAAGCCTGGGTTTTATAGGCTATAGAGAACAGTCAGATCTATGGATCTGAAACGGTCAGTCATTTTGAGAACGGCTAACAGCCTTAAAAGCCACAACGATCCGAAAATGGACGGGATTTGATGATCCAATGGTCAGATCTTTTGAACCAACGATCTGAAATGGTCCAAATTCAATATCAACGGTCAAAAATGTTTTTCAAACGTTTTGAACCATTGATGACCACCTAGCAACAGTCCACTCCCCTAGTGTCTATGTAAACTGGATCATTTCGGTCCAAAACAATCAACTCCAACAGATCTCTTCCACACCATCAGATCTCACTAAAATCCATCTTCTTCTAAGAATATTGAAAAGATGTTCGTTAATCGAGTCTGCCAAACGATTAGCTTCGTTGAAAAGTTCCTAAGTAGACCCTTAGTGATTGCTGCACGCAAGATTTAGATAAAAGGCTTGTCTTATCCTAGAAGCAATTTGCCTGTAACCCATCAGCAATTGATAATGGGGCAAATCACGCTTTAAGGACATCGTATTCATACGTGATTTAGCCTGGTGCTAAAAAGAAATAATTTTCTTTAATTATTATTTTTTCAGTTTTTCCAAAATATTTCACAACAGGCATGAATTGAGAAGCATGAGACTATGACTCATGCCCTATCATGTAAGTGGATGTGGAGACTTGGGGACGTAGAAGAATGCCTGAGAAACATATTATATAGCGTGTAAATATGGTGAGGGAGGGGGGTCTGATTTATTAATGACCTATCCTTTAGGGAGCCTTAGGCATTTCATGAGCTGTTTTCATGGAGCAAAATTCATTTTCTAGGAGGGGTGTACTTTGAGGTGGGGGTTGGCTCACGGATAAGATTCTAGGAGGATATTCAGTTCGGGATAGTCTTCGATGCCATGAGTTTGCCATGCTTTATGGAGTTGCCTTGCAGAAGGATGTTAAGGTCGCGGATAAGATTCTGGGCGGTTATTTGGTTCAGGATAGTCTTCGATGCCATGAGTCTGCCATGCTTTATGGAGTTGCCTTGCAGAAGGATGTTAAGGCCTTTCAATGTGCTAGCTTGATTGGGGATTTGGTGCTTTGGAAGCCTTGGTAAGAACTAAGAACTAATTGCCTTGGTAAGAACTAAGAACTAAGCCTTGACGAGACTGATGAATTTATGCAGCTGCTTAATTGGCTTTTCAAGTCTTTCAGCTTCTGAAAGAGATAGATGGCAACCCTGGAAGTTTCAGTCATATCATGCTAACCTGGTTCTCAGTCAATGTGCATGGTCTCAGGGAAGGCCCCAACAGCAGGGTTCTGCCAATTGTCAACAATATCGGCCAACTGGTTACTGCAGGAACCCAACACTAAAGTCCCCTAGAATCAGTCTTTTACATGTTATTGATGACATTAAATTTATTGTTGATATTTGATGGTATATGGCGATATATCGTCAAGGCGTTATAAAGTTGCACGGTATCGATCAAAAGTTGTGATACAAGTTTTGATCAGTATTTGCTTCATTAAAAAAATAAAATGAGAACAAGGTTTTTTGTACCCCCTCTTTTGTGATTCCCTTTGTTGCTGTGTTTTAATAACTCCACTTGACTTGTTTTGCATCAAAACATGGATTTGGCAGAGAAATCATGACTGGAAAGGGCTTTCGGTTCATAACCTTAAGGTGACAAAATGAAATTTTCTTTTATGAATTCGATTTGTTCAACAGAGTGGCAAAAGAAATATGTTGATGCATGCCTTCCATGCGTTGAAATTGTTATAGGGTAGAAATTTTTTTGGTTAATGAGATGGGCAGATCCACAGATTGGCTGAAGACTTCCATCATTTTGAAAAGCTAGTTGTAAATTAAAAAGAAAAAAAGAAAAAAAAATAAAGAGGACTCAAGCCCAACTGGTTGGATTATAAGTTAACAGTCCACCAAGTGGATAACTTCCAACTTTTCATGTGTCTGTGACATACAATCCCTCTAATAGGTTAGCCCCATGGATCACCTCATGCAAAAATGAGGTGCATCCAATTCATCAGTGGACGGCAGTTGTAATTTGCTATTTATCAATGGCTATACATTGTTTTCTATGATGTGGCCAACTTGAAGAGTAGATGGGACTGATTTTTGCACTAGGCTATCCTCATGCTGGGGCCAACCTATTGGGAGGGTTGGATGTCACATGTACTTCACAATGTTGGAAGTTATCCATTGGATGGATTATAACTTGCGGTCCAGCTGGTTGGACTTGATACCTCCTTTCAAAAAAAAATAAAAAATTATACTAGAAATCTGCAGTGGGTCACCCCTTCTATATTTCTGTTAAATAATTAAACATTATTAGTTACAAATAGTTACTAAACAGTTACTGATGACTTTTAGCTGCCTTTTAACTCCAGGTGGATCTTAGACCAAGGTAGATTTTTTGCTTTTTTAGTTTTTGTTTGTATTATTTATTTTATTGCTTGTATTGTATGGGATTTGAATGATATAAACTCATTTTGAATATAATTACATCATTTATGGCCAACAGCACATGATTTTGTCCCATGAACAATGGAAAACAAATATGCATAGTTTTTTTTTCTTCTTTCTTTCCTTCCCCCCCCCCCCCCAATGTTTTGAGTTATAAGCATGTAATCTTGTGTTTTTTAACACATACTAAAGTTCCACTAAAAAATTCCACCATTGTCATAAAGTTTCCCCAAAGTTTCCCTCAGACTTTGAAACCTTATGCAGTATTTTCTGATATATCCCCCGACATTTCCTGTTCTTGAAGGTGTGATATCATGTGCAATATCGATGTTTAAAACATTTGAGCGTCCAAAACATAGCTGCCAACAGCTCTTGGGAACTCTCTTCTGCTGGTGTTCTCTTGTTTAACTAGATGTTTAATCATGCATTTGCATTAATGCGCATATGTCTAGAAGTTATGGTATTTTAATTAGACCAAGCTATTTATCTCGCATCGTATGTCTTGGGTTACTATTTTGTTCATGATCATGTTCGTGGAAGCTTCGTATCTGTTTTCTTCCCTTCCTTTGAAGTATAAAGTTCCATCCATATGCAGTTTCTAGGTAGGCTAGACTTCTATATGCCTTACGACCATCTCTTAAATGGTGGTGACTCATCTTAGCATGTGTGCATGCCCATTCAAACCATCCAAAGCATCCACTCTATGAATGGAGCACAACCCAAAATATGCTGATTGGGTGACCTTAAACATCCTATATGGCAAATGGATTTGAACTACTGACCATTTTCTTTTTTAGTGCTCACTTGATGGGCACGGATTCAATGGTTATGCTCATCTGATAACTTTGCTTCTTGGGATATGATCCATCCATAACGGGGACATGATTTGGACAGTGATGATTGATTGACATGTATGCCAAGCATATGGTGGATGAGCCACCACCATTAGGAAATGTGGAAAATGCTGATAATAGTCTAGCTCTAGGTATAACTCTTTGCAGTGGTTATTTTCATGCTACTTTAGTAGTATGATAGACATGCCTGTTAAATGGTGTTTGCACCCATGGCCCAATGGACGGTTCTCTGTGTTGCATTTGAAGTCTAGATTCAATCATAGCTTACCTGCCAAAAGAAAAGAAAAAGACCTAATTGCTTCTTTGAATATGTTTAAAAGGGGTGTTTGCTGTTTTATTCGTCAGATGCAATGCTTTTGATTCAGTCACAATTTTGAAGCCTGACCACAAAAGATGACTGTTTATCATGATTTTGATGGGGGTGTTTTCTGCTTTTCTGTTTTTTCTTTCTTCTCTCTCATTTTTTTTCCCCAAGGGGTGGTGGAGTGGAGGATTTGGATATGGGTTATGGATTGGGATTCTAGTTGCATCAGGATTTTCTGTCATTCCTGTGCCGTCTCTTCTTTGGAAGAACCGGTTTGATCTTTCTGGGAGCTGTGCAAGTAAGGTTCGTCTGATCTTTTACTGTTGATGTTGTTCTCTAAATATGCAAACTGGTAATAGATGACCCCCATTTACTGAAAAATCTTGAATCATGGGGTATAGCGCTCCTGAATATAGTGATATTTTTGCATTTTTTTTTTTATCAAACAAGTGCTTTTCTTTAACTGATAATTCTTTAAATGTTTCTATGCTGGGAATCTACTTGAGTGCATTGGAGAATGTGGACAGCATAGCTAGCAATTCGGCACCTGGCTAAACTGCATACAACCACTCAAGTATTATTTGATGTAGACACTAAAAAATATGGTTAAAAATTTGGTCACAAAAAATGGAAACACCAAAAAATCGGAGACGTATGCGTTTGAGTATAAATATAGTTTTTACTGGAAAAGTTCAGGACCAAATATTTGGAGGTTCTACGTAGGGCTGCAACTTGGGTTTGGGTCAACCCTAACCCGACAGGGTCCTCGGTTGGGTTAGGTTTGGAAAACTCCAATCCAATTTGAAATCAGGTTGGGTTTGGGCTGAGCAAATTCAGGTTGGCTTAGGCCGGATTGATAATAATCACATGTATTTTGGGACAGGTTGGGTCGGTTTAAGGTTGAGTATAGAGAAATTCAGGTCGGGATCCTTGGGGTTTGGGTCCTCTTGAGGTCGGGTCGGGATCGGGTTGACCCTCGACCCGACCCAACCAACCTGAGTTGCACCCCTAGATTTACCTGACGAGACTAACCTTCCAATAATATCGTCCACGTAGACAAGGACAATTGAGAGCCCCTCAGTCTTCTCGAAGAAGAGTGTAACATAGCATGGTATTAAATAACGGTTGTGGTGGTGGTGCTTGTAACGTGATACAGGGTCGTAATGCCTGAGTTGAAAAATATGGCCTGTTAGGGGCCAATGCATTTTTTTTCTTTCTAAAAAAAGTCAACCATTAGAGGGCTGTAACGGCTGTTGTAATGGCCATTGTGGTCCATATCATAACTACCATAAGGTTGGCCGTTGCGGCCGCCATTGCCGTTATCGAATATCTTGATTGGCAGTGAGGGAGAGTAATACACATACTGGATTCAACTTGGCAACATGAGAAAATGTCTCACAGAAGTCAATTCCATTAGTCTGAGTAAACCCTTTAGTTGCCAGACGTGCTTTGTAGCATTCTACGTCGCCATTGGGTTTATGCTTGATGGTAAACATCTACCTGGTCAACATGAAAGATATATCGATTCATTGTGATAGATTAAATTTCTCGCTGTTATAAAATGCTTGATATCGTTGATACATCGAAGTACTCCCCTATCATTGAATATATCATGATATACATTGATACATTGCGATATATTTGGGTTTACCTGAATGGGATACCTGAATCCAATTGAATTCAGGTCTGATACCTCTTGATGATATCCCTATCCAAACCCGATAGTACCTGAATCTGATTCCCTTAGTTGGTTCCAGATATGGGTACACCAGAACCCAACCCTTATGGGGCCAATGTATTAGGATACTTCGGTATCCGCAGTTCCAGGTATCCAACCTGAACTGGACCCATCGACAGCCCTATGCATGGTTGAACTTGTAAAGCAAATTTTCAGGGCTATTTCTGGTCATTATTTGCTTACATTTATAATGGATATGGGTTTTTGGCAGGATGATAGCAGGAAGGCTGCGTCCATATTATTTCCATCTCTTAGCCCCCTTTTAAAGAGGAAGAAGGATCATGGTATGTATTCCCCTCATTGATCACTGATTCATCATTCACCAACAATGTCACTCCATCCTTAATTGACAGTGTAAATATGTAGAGATTCATGAGGTGTTATACTTATACGATGCTCGATTGAAAGAAACGTCTACTTTCTGTTTGGCCTAGCAATGGACTTGGTGGGGACCTCCTTCCTCAGTTACCCAAGTCATTCATCTGATGGGTCCCACCTTGAGATGAATCGTTCCATAATAATCTCTCTTGAAAACGAACCTTTGATGCAGGACAACTAACTACTTGCTGTAAAAGCTCGAACTGATAGAGCATGGTGAATTAATCCCTTTATCTCATAGCCCAGGCCCCACATCCCATGGGTTAGGACCTCGGCCGAACCCCCCTCATGTGCCCCACATCATATGGGTACCGCCTCACATTAGCCACCTGCCTCACACAAGCCACCCACCCCGAGTGTGCCCCTGCATCCCACAGGCCACCTCACTCGAGCCTGGTGTGAAAATGCCCCTGCATTAACCTTGCTGTCAGATTGGTGGCTTGCAAATGGACAGTGGCAGGCCATGGTTTACACTTAACAGCTGCCTGACTGGATATGATTATCTGATGTGGAATGTTTTTTTGGATATATCATCCTCCTTGGCGCTGACAATATCAATGCTGTGGATCTCAAAAAGGTGTGCCCCACAAGTTTGTTTGGCTGAGTAAATTTCTGAATTGAATATTTGTGTATTTCCAGGAGAGTAATATGGCTAGTCTTGTGGAACTTATGTATCCATTTAAGCAAACAGCATTTAACGATAGAATCATACAGAAGGACATGTCCTATAACATACCAATTTGATGAAAAAGCTGCTTCGTATCTGTAACTTTCGTTTATCAAGTCGCTTGTTTTCTCCTCAACTTACCTTCTGCTTTTACTAATATTTACAGGCAGGGCTGAGGCTCTTCTAATTGCAGCCTATGGGAAAGGCCTTGCACCACCAGAGTCCTGCAATACGTGGAACTAGACACCTTGGTATGGCAGTTTTGGCGTGTTGCCTTGATTTTCTTCACAACAGCAGCTTTTGATCAAATGGCAGGTGTTTCTTGGAAGGAGAAGGCATGGGAAAAAGTGGATAGTTCCATGTTGGGGAAAGCATGATGGGGGCATAAATGGTCTGGGCCATGGTTTTGGTGCGGATATTTAACTTGTTGGCTTGGCCTTGTCTGTCGGGGCCCATTCGATTTCTTTTTTGTCAGCCCATATAGACCCTTAGGTGGTGGTGAATGAAGCAGCTGAAATATTCCAATCACTCAGGTAGCCTTCACTGGTTTTCAAGCTTCTTCAGAGTTTTCAAGTTGCGGCGCCAATTTGTATCATTACAGTCTAATTCATCTCCCTTGAGAAATGCTAGGGATTATCAGCATGGAGTGATCTAATCCCTCACCATGTGAATGTGTATTGCACTCGTTTTTCAGTAGGTACAACTACAAGTGGGGCCCTGGGTTGTGTGGTCCAAACCATTGGCCTGATGCAGCCATCATGCAGCAAACATGCCTCTGGTTGGAAGACCTTAGCCACCAACTGGGGCATCGTTTGAGTTGAATGTGGACCATTGATGCAATCCATTTCTTTACAGTATTTATTGAAAGTTACGAAAGTTGGTGACTTGAAAATCAGCAAGGTTTGTCCTTGCTAACTCGTTTGATTCCCGATGACTAGAAATGAGTCGCTCTCCTGGTCAACTGATCTTTTTCTAATAGAAGTTGAAAGGAGCCATGAGTTTGGGTTTTTGGTGAATGATGCATCGATGATGGGGCCAAGCTGATCATGGGTGTAACTAGGGCATGGCCCATTTTTATAAATGAAAACCTGAGCACTATTTTTGCGCTAGTTCATGTGCCATGTAAGGCCACAGCTTCCATCAATCTTATTTATCGTTTCTTTGAGGGGAAAGAATTCAATCAAAATCTCCAATGGCTACTGTTTAAACGGTTAAGATTCACCTGAGATGGCTAACATCAGCATTCAAAATTGCTAGGACAGTCAGATTATGGTGATATTGGGTTGCTGTGAAATTCACGGCCGTCCCCATTAAGTGAATGGTTTAGAACATCATACACACTCCACATGTATGGTATATAAAGCTGGAAGATGAAATCCAAAGCCCTGAATGATCTCTGGCTTGATTTATATGAAATGTAACAGCCTGTTTGGTAGACGCCTAAAAATGTGTTTGCTTCATTTTAGCTAATCATATTATGAGCTTGAGATAATGATTATTGATTATCAAATAAAAAATGTTATTTATTATTATTGTTGTTGTTATTATTATTATTATTATGTATACTTTTTTTGGTTAAGGGTGTCTTTCACGATATTTGGTGCAAACCAAACAGACCCTATAAATATAATTTCAGTATCTATTATAGAATAAGAGAATGCATGCCTGTGTTTGGACATACAAGTCAGCTGAAGTGTAAGTTTTAGCTTATTCAAGGGAAGGGAGGAAATTTTTTATTATTATTTATTATTATTTTTTATTATCAAGCTAGAGGGTTTTTTCAGCATGAGCTACTGATGTGGGAGCCCTTCTTTTTTGCTCTCTTCTACTTAATTGCTCTTCTTAGTTAGAGGTATTTGAGTACAGTGAGTCTTTTCATGATCTGATGGACTAGTAAACAAAGAAATTCAACTACTAATAAAACAGTATAGGCAACACTGGAAAATCCTGATTTTGCACTAAGGCACACACACATGGGTTCCACCCGCTGAATGACTTGGATATTGCATGAATTCCTTTGCTCCATCAGCATGCATGTGCATTCCTAGTATTCAGGAATGCTATGGAAGGAGACTGCAATTTCCTTATTTTCCCCTTCATTAGACTAATGATCACAAGTAAATTTGATGGGGTACCCAATCGCGCCATGCATGCTTATACTCGTGTTATTGGAGCTGTGTATCACAGCCAATAACATTCAGATTGGATCCCAAACATGCCAAACAAGGAAGAATTTGCCAGAGGATATTCTTTTCTGCCTACATTATCTTTTTAGCTTTTACTTGGACAAATGCCTTGATTTGTTCATCCACCATGAACCCAAATCATGCATAGATCACGGCACTGCAGATTGATCACCTACGGTGGAAGATTCAAAGAAAAACAAAAGATTCAACATCTTAAATCAAATGATATGTTCCCTAAGACAGTTTTCAATATTTACTTCAAACATAGTAAAATTTCTAATCTTAGAAATAAAGTAATAAAATTTCTGATGATGTTTACAAGTATGCATAGCTAGGAAGAACACTCAACGGTCTTGTTGCATCGTTTTAAAACTCGAATGAATTTCATAGGAATTGTCAGTCAGCTTGGATTCAGTACGACCGGATCTGGTCTGATACCACAAGTCACCCATCCCGGGCAAGCCCTGACTCAACTCGGCACCAAACGAGTTGATCCATGTTGGGGAATCTTTTAACCATGGTCTTGGTCCCATGATTTTTGGTTAAATTGCAATTCGGAGCCCAATCCTGAAATATTATCATTTAAAGTAATTGTAATGCAATTACAAAATTACGAAACTATACTGATTCCCTACTCAAGGATACTCTTGATGTATCAAGTTGTCGATTCCTATTTGTGGGGACCATTGATCTGTTGGGACCCAACATGGAGGGTTAGACGTGTACACTGAGTCTCGACTCGGCTTGGCCACCAGTTGACCCTAGCTCGAACTCGGCTCGGCTCGGTCCTTGAGCCTGACTGGCCAGCTCGGCTTAGTTCGGTCAGTAGCTCGGGCCAATTCGAGTCGAGTTCGAGCCAAAATCAAGCCTCTGCAGCATTTTTACGAACACATGCAGTACATTTTCAATTTCTCACTGTATGTAAAACAGTAGTAGCTGTTTACAAGTATTTCATCAAACACCTAGGCAACATTAAAATCAAGGAAAAATGGTATTTGTTTCATATACATACCTTCCTTGCCACTAGCCGACACTTCGTTGAGTCATTTCATCAAACATTTGGCGAGCAACATCAATATGAAAGTAACCGAGTCACCAAGCTAGTTCGATCCAAGTTCAATTCGAGTTGGGGTTCAATCCGAGTCGAGTCGAGCTCGGGCAAGTTCGAACTCGGTTCGAAATTTTTTCGAGCTCCAAAAATCAGCTCGAACACAGCTTCGAACTGAGTCAAATTGAGCTTTTTTCGAGTCGAGTCGAGCAAGCTAACCAAGCTAACTCAGTTTATGTACACCCCTAGACACCGTTACCATGAAACATTCACCAGACTTGGGTCTTCATTCAGCCATGTGTGACCCTATTGCATTTTCTTCCTTAGTGTTTACATGCTACAAATTGAAATATTTGGTTTATCGCATCAAAGGACATTTTTGGGTCACAGTTCATCCATGGTGGGACCCGACAGAACTGTTTGGATCATTGAGCCATGGAACCCTTGTGCAAACAGGAAATCCAAGCCATCATCATACCCATCAATGTGTTGTTCGACCTGGAAGGTCTATTGACTTTGAAATGGTTTAATAACTCTATATAATACATTTCTGGATAGAGATAACAGATTATCACATTTTAAAAAAATAAAAATTAATTAAATTAAATTAAAAGAAAAAGAAAAAGAAAGAAAAATTCAAGATTTGCTCTCTCTGCACAGCCAATGACAGTGGACATAAGCTTCATGCCTGTCCATGTAAGCAAAACAGCAAAATCGAAACTAAAGAGGAATTATAAGATCATAGGCCGACAGATGTGCTCTTTGTGATTGTTTTACAGTTTGGAAAACTGGGGTCCAAGGTTCATCAATCCAGATAATTGGTTTGATGCTACTGCCCCAGAAATCTTCCTATTTGAAGACCAAACTACCATTTTCTTTGGTCCCTTTCCAGTCGAAAGTGGTCTTCTTTGCCAGCCATTTTCAGGCCATGAATTGAAAGGTTAAGATTGTCCTATCAAAGAGATTTCAAAGGCATGATTTTAGCCAAGGAGGTCCGAACAGATCTATGGTCTAGACTGATGAGGCTCCAGACAAAACTGATATCCTCTGGTAAAAGAATCTTATAATTTCTCAAACTTACATGGTAATAAGGCCGTGCTTCCGGCGCTCGATTGGAAGGTCCCAAATTTGTGACCTGAATAGAAACAAAGACCCCCTTGTAGTATATTTCATGCTTTAATGAAGGGAGACCTCAAAAATGACTCCTTCAAGGTTTCCGACCACTGATCTGGTCCCATGTACTTCACTGATCTGCATTCCGTGCCGTGTAGCTTCATCAACAACGATCGTGTCCATACTGCTCCGAAAGGAAACAATGAAATCAATTAGATAAGAAATCCAAGTTTTCAAAAAGAAAACATTTGGTGTTGGGACACATTGTATTTTCAAGTCTGAATTTGCTGCGGGGTGGCATTTGAAGCCAAGCAACTGCGTCCACCAGGTACAAGAATACAAATGCAGACATGGTGTGTATGAGTGGTTGCCATTCACCAGAATTCCACAGTGAATGCTCCTAATCTAAAAAAAATATGGATGACCCACATAAGTTTGACCACACACGAGGATAAAAATGGACAGTTAGAACTAGAAGATGGATAGCCAGCAGTCTAACTCATTGTTCATGTGATGTGTGAACTGGGCGGATTTTGGGTTTATGACATTCCCTGAGCGCATGCGTGATGAACGTTCAGGATCTCACACATTTGTACAATGCTGGCATGTGTACATGAGTAGGTTCAAATAGTTTCCACCTTTGCTAAATGGTTGTTCCCTGATCTCAAAGTGAAAATTTGAGGAAATAAGAAATGCACCACCAACAAAGACTCGGAATGATTATGAGGTAGAATCCAAGGAAGAGGGTTAAACTACATACAGTATCATGACTGTTATTTCCAGACTCACATCTTCAAGTGCTGAATACAAATGCCCCACATGTGCCAATGTGGCACATATAGGCAGGATCCTTGATGTTCATCAACAAGTCCCCTCCATGACTGTCTGATCCTATCCTAAAAACCAGGCTGGCCCACTTATCAGATGAGTGACACATGCATGTTCCAACCCATGGCTCAGTGGTAGACCGTTTTTCAACAATGAGATCATGGGTTCGAGTGCCTATATCGGGTGTTGTGCGTTTTAATTATAAAAAAAAAAAAAGTGCATGACACATGCATGTTGAATTTATACACTGGTGATCATTTTCCAACAGTCCATTTCTCTGTGAATGTGGAGCCCAGCTCTTATATGTGCTGACCAGATTTTTTTGGTCTAGGAACATTCACCACCAGGACCACTCTATGATGGTCCTATCTTGAGCACCTATTACATGTTGGCACTTGTAATGCTTTTGTCTATGCATGCCCAATATCCATGATCAGTTTTCTTGCATGGATGCTCTTACAGGAGACTTCCACATTGGGTTTTAAAGCACATTCATTCTTGAGGAATTAATATGATCCCCATCTCAGGTTTTAAGTCCGTAAAAGTGTGGCCCATGGGTTAAGGCTAAAAATTTTCCAAATTGGATTATCCTGTCTGTCCAATTTTTGACCTTCTTTACTAAAAAGGAGGTTTCGACCCAGCTTTTTCTGGTCGACTCAGCAAAAAAGCAATCAGGTTGGTTTTGTTGACACGGCATTTTGGCACCTATTTTGTCGAGCGGGAGATGAGACAGGTTTGCAAAGTGCATCCAAGCGCACGAACTCAACTGTTGTTTGGATGAAAATTGCATTTAGGTCTCAAACGCCCCTTCGGAGGGTGTGTCCTAATGGGTCAGATCCAGGAAATTTGCCATGCCGGCCCAACCATATATGTTCTCAAGCCAAAAGCCAAGACAGACAGTTACCAGAAGATTAGCGAGACCAACACCCACATTCAAGATACAAGTGCAGCGCACCTGACAAGCATACCAGATGGATTTTATGGCTAGGGTGCATACATGGTGGGGCCTGCCTAATAAACAGCCCATTTCTCACACATAGGAAGATGGATTTTAGATAGCTTACCCAGATTCTCTCAACAGAAAGCAAGCTAATCTAGAGCTTAACCATCACAAGTCCATGGAAGATTATGTCACTTACATCTTTGCTCGAGATACATATCCCAGTATGAATTTGCAGCTACCCTTTCTGAAACGGAGAAGCTGCTCTACGGTATCAAAAAGCGGACGAATGCTAGACTGTTGAAAGCTTATAGTATTGTCAAGGAGTTTAAAAGGCAAAATAGCATTAGTGACTAACAAAGGAAAGCAAACTTAGTAAAAAAAAAAAAAAGGCAAACTAGGATATAGATGTCAGCTCCAAGAACTAGATCAAATCCGCCAGAATATTTTTGTAAGATTCGGCTAATGTCATCAGCATTTCCCCACTCTAGCTTCTCAGATACCAATCCTGCAAGCAAATATCAAAAGAAATGCAATAGGGTTCTCATCAACATTGTCTAATAATATACCAAAACCAATTCCATGTGAGAGAGATGTTAGGGTGCACTTTCGGTAGGGCAGTCAACAGGCCAGGCTCAGGTCAGGCCAAGGTCTGTCTAAGCCTAGCCCATGTAAGTTCTGGGATGTTCATCAATTGTGCCCCATTATGCATGCTATACAAAAAAAAAGAGCCCTTGAAACCATAAACAAGCTGGCCTGGGCCAGGCCGACCGGCTCTTAGACACCAGCTTGAGCCCAGCCGGTTAATAAACGGGCTTAAATTTTAGGCCTGAGCCCTGCTTAAATTTGTGTTTTTTTTTTTTTTTTGTTTTTTTGGATTTTTTTTTTTTCCCTTTTTGGAAGGTATTTTTTTGGATTAGATTTTTTTTTCTGTTAGCTCTAATAAAATTGTGTTGCCATTGAAAAAAATTTATTAACCTTTATGATATCCACTTGATTAGACTCAGTGTTTGGAAATCAATTCAATTGTGCAAACAAAACAGCAGCTTAGATGTGCATCCAAATTCCATTTTCATGTGCCATTAAAATGCAGCTTAAAAGAACAGTCTCTAACTACAATTAATTGACATGGGGTCCACCTTTGAATGAGTTATCCAATGCAGATCAAATTATCCAAACACCTTCAATGAAATGGGTTGCTAACTGGAAGTGACAATATGCATTGTTCTGCTACAGTAGGTTCTCCATATCTTATACATTCTCTTCTCACCAGAAAACCTATATCACCACTGAGGCTGAATAAGGTGGTAGTACAACATCAATATTAAAATAGTTGGGAGCAATCCACCTTACAAATGGCATATTTGCAAAGTCAATCTGGATTGTCCAAATCACTGGCCTCATAGTGGATAGAGCAAGCCTGAAAATCACTCATCTTATGATCCTAACAATCCAATTGACAGCAATCAAATGGAAATAGTCAACAGTACAATCAAATGGCTACCTTCTGATCAGCAAGATTTTTGGGCTATGCTCCATCCACATTGGGATCATTGATTTAGATGGTCCTGATTCCTCCACATGCATGCCAAAGGCATGTTTGATGAGTCACACCACCACTTCAAAATTGTTGGTGAACTATCGCCAGTCTTCTACTATAATTGAATATCCATAAATAAGAGCTTTGCTAAACCAACAGGCATGTACAACAGTACTAGTCGGCTAACACGCCACCACATATGCCAGCCTGGATGATGGGTGTAATGTCCAAGCCATCCACCAGAAGGTAGCCCTATGTAGATTCCCTATCCCAAGAATTAGGTCGGTCCACAATAACTGAACAAATATACGGTTGTGAAAAAATAGATCAAAGTTTCTAGCCTGTCCAGTTATTTCTAATATCATGGCACACCAAGTGGACCACCTTTTATCTTTAAGCATTACCATCAGTATGGCGATTGGCGAGGTCCATGCGATCGATGGGTTGGATATTTCACCTTAGTGGCATGTGCATTAACTGACTTGTACGTGTTTGGGCTTAGCAAAGCTCCCATACTCCCATAAATAGAATCAGATATTAGTTTATTGCAACAAAGACCATAACTTCAGAAATTAATCTCTTACCAATACAATCTGGAGTTTCAGATGGCTGGTGTAGCTCAATATTTTTGTTCAAGATCTGAGAAGAGAAAAAGTATAAAGAAAACACACAAGGTAAACAAAGAAATTAAAGAACTTGCCTAAAACTTGGGTACTGTTGGGAAGAAAGAAGAAGTGCAAATAGCAGTTGTGCCCTATCTAAACAGGCCCAACTTCACATTGAAACTGGCGCTTCATTTGGCATGCATGGGAGCAGAATGGAAAAGTCTGTCAAACCAGCTCCAAATGGGAAGGGAACTCGTTTCCTCAAACAGATGAAGCAATTGTGCCATTTGGGTCAATGGCTATTTTGCTCAATACAAATATACTAACTTCAAAACGCACTCATGTCCATTTGTAGGTCCCTCATTGTTTGGGGTGGGGGATATTATTTCTCACCCAAATATTATACAAGGCATCTCAGGTCAGACATGAAATGCATCAGGTAATAATATGGGGCAGGAAAAGGCAGAAAATTAGAATTCCTTATGCTACCATATCCAGCTTCCATGCAGCCACAAACACACTGCTCATAACACGGTTTGCGCCCCAGAGAAAGGTGGATTTACTTGTGATTTGGGTAATGAAAGAAAGGAAATGTAAGAAATTAATGATCATGTTGTATATAGACACTATGGGTATTTCAAATGCAGTGCATGTGGAGAGAGACTCAGGGGCAGGGTGCGGCTAGATAAATCAGGATTATTCTCCGTCAAAGCCCTGTATTCCTTCGCCCTCCCCTCAGCTCCTTCTCTCCACCAAGCGAACCCTTACATTTGGAAATATTTGGCTCCTAAATTTCTTTGCTTTGGGTGGCTTGCGGGTTGGAACAGAA
This sequence comes from Magnolia changhungtana, assembly GCA_030180095.1. Taxonomy (NCBI): domain Eukaryota; kingdom Viridiplantae; phylum Streptophyta; class Magnoliopsida; order Magnoliales; family Magnoliaceae; genus Magnolia; species Magnolia changhungtana. The sequence continues at coordinate 815,703 of JASAUF010000319.1, forward strand.
TCCTCACGGTTGACAATCTGGCCAAACGTGGTTTGCAAATAGTGAATATATGTGTGTGCTGTATGTGAGAGGCGGAAACTGTCGATCATCTTCTGGTTCATTGCCCTTTCTTCTACCCATTATGGACAGATATTTGCCACAGGTTGTCGATCTACTGGTGCAATCCAGTTACAGCTGCCGACCTCCTTGCGGCTTGGCACGGGCCTAAGTTGGGGAAGCCCAAATCTATTGTTTGGCACATGTTTATCCTCGCCATGTGGTGGGCCATTTGGACCGAAAGAAACGATAGATGCTTTAATAATAAGTCTTCCTCTGTTACTTCTGTGGGGGCTAGGGCTAAGAAGATGGTCATTGAATGGTCTGCTAATGTCAGGGATCTGTCTAATTTCGATTTTAGCTTCTTAGGGTGGTAGGGTGTTTCTGCTATCTCAGCAGTTTCCTCTTCTTTTTCCTCGTTTTGTGTTTTTTTCTTTTTTCTTTCCTTCCTTTGTATCTTTTTTTCCTTTAATGCATTTTCTGTTTGTTGCCTTTATAAAAAAAAAAAAGCAAAGAAGAGAAGTCGATGTGGGCTACTCCAAAGGAGTTGCAATGACAACATTCCTTTGGGTTGAAGGGCTAGCAAATGATAAAACTGAATATTTCTACCCACCCCACTATGATGCAGGACATGAAATTAAATATGACATGCAAGATTTCAAGCTTTAGATCATACTAATTTTAAACAATCACAAAATTCCACGTCCCACATTCGATCAAACATTCAACAAGGGGAATCTACGGGGGTCCAAGCCTACACAAGTTTAAGGCTGGATCAAATAAAATTACAAACCAAACAATACCCGAAGGAGTGTAAGATTCATCCAATCTTGCAAAGGATAATTCCCCAATTCAAGAGATTCACCATGTTTCAATTCGGGGGAAAATCTAGGGTTTGCAAAAGTTGGAAATACTAGGAATTTGGGATTATCTAAGGTTAGGGTTGGGGTTTTAAGGCGAGAGAGGAGAAAAAGAGAAGGAATCTAGAACCTAAGACGATCCACGCGTGTGGACAACAACTTGGCCCAGGCGCACGTGCGTTAGTCCCTGTTTGCACGTGTGTGGGGCCCACAGAATCGGAAAACGATTCCTAGGGTTTGGTCGGCTAGGGGAGACCCACTCTCACACTAATTTTCGTGTCGATCCATTGCTCGGTGTGTGTGTGGTGCTCCGCTGAAGTTTCAGCCTCTCTGGTGGGCCAGAATCTGAAAATCTGTTGTGGAGAAGAACTTGGGCACAAAACAAAAGTGAATTTGAAGATGGGAGGGTTGTAGAAGATGATGAAAGTGGAGAGTAGGAGGTGGGGTGATTTGGGATGGTTGTGGCTTCGCACCACGGTAGTTAGCCCTTCAAGGAAGGGAGTGTTTCGCACCCAATTAGCTTCTTCAACTCAGAGGGATAGAGAAGAAGAAAAAACACAGGATTTTATTCATAAACTTCAATAATAATAAAAATACCTACATGGGTTGCCTATTTATAAGAAAACCTCAAACCCCAAAAGCCGCGCCATGTGCCCACACTAATACTTAGAGATGAAGTAACAAAAATAACAACTAATCTATGCAATCAAAACCGTTCATGATGTTTCTAATAATGATAATAACCAAAACTCAAAATTATATATCATTTAGGGTAGTGGGCCACAATCATGAGATCCAATGGTGGAATCCACATGATGATCGGGTTCACTCCAATGCTCCATAGCATAGCCCCCTAACTAAGAGGTCTTCCATAGATGTCGTCGTCGATCCAGATTGATAGTGGGGTCTTCCTCCTCCTTGAGTACGTGCATAGGGTGGGGGGCGTGCGAGTGCGCATGATGTCCCCATCACACTACTAATTACAAGTGTAACATTGGCCAAATGTAGCTCACATGACATATATTATAGATAAGCTAGAAAGTTAGGTAATGTAGGGTTTGTTGGATGCTTATTTGAACTAAATTGCCGTAGTTCAATTAAATATAGAAGTAAAAACAGAAGTGGATGCAGGATCTTTCTACTTCATGATGATGAATGACCAACCAATAATTGCAATTCCATGTGTTTCAAGTCAGGCTCGAAACGATTTGGAAGCTGGCCTCTCTTTTTGAATGCAGGTGGGATATCCCCAATTTGATTATGTTCACTTTATTGAATTGAATAATTGCAATTTGAATCTTCATTTTTTTCGGTGAGTAATAGGATTACTAAAAGAAGACAAACCAAAGCTACGAAAGAGGTAGGGAGCCATGATAATTGAATGACCACCTCAATAGACCTAACCCTATACTATTTGGATGTCTCTACATCCATTAGATCCCAATTTTCCATGTTTATTGATCATGTAGGACAATGCTTGACAACTTAGGCTTAAACAATGCATGATTTCCTTTCAGAATCTTGATATTTGTGATGATGTTAGCATGATTTGTGATTTTTATTGCTTAATTTAATTTTTCTGATTGATCTCACACATTATTTGATTTCATGCATTGGTCCTCCATCAGCTTCCCCTCCATCGACATCGGAATCAACCTATACAGTCACTTCAATGGCTCAAGGCACATAGATTGTTGATCCACTTCAACACCACCTCAATCCCAAATTCTCAATGGTTCCAATCACTTGCTAGGCCTTTTCATTTTTTGTGGGTGCATGTGGTGTGGGGTACGACCCTTTTAATAACCTTATAAGCTGATAATTCAATACCGTTATATGAGAATATTTAAAAACCTACTATTAATAATTTAGTTATATTAGAGCCACAGGCATTAAATATATAAAACATATGTAGCTAGATTAAAATACATTTGAGTGTTGTAATCAATATATAAAGAGATTAGGAAACAACGAAAAACAGATACTAGGTTCCATCTAAATGAGTGTTCGACAATGGATTCTCTTCAAATTAGAGTTTACTGGTTACAGTCTTCTTTTACAAATAATTGAGAAGTATAAGTTGATTTTACATTCCATGCAGTGATATAGAGGAGCTACTTGGATTGCCATTACTTGGCTAAAAGACAGAACTAAGGGCCTGTTTGGATTGGTGGAATCCAAAAGCTAACCATGAAAAAGAAAACATTTTCCGCTGCTTGCAACAATAAAGTAACTTGTGGAAAATTGTTTTCCTATCAACAGTTTCCCTTAAATAAAAATAAAAAAAAAAAAGTATTTTCCTTTTCCTCCAATAAAACTTGATAATCTTCATTTCCACACTGTTTGAGACATATTTCAATTTTTGACCATTGAACATCCCATATTTCCATGGAATCGGGAAAACTAAAACAGACAACTATTTAAGGATTGTTTCCCACATATTTCCTTATCCACAATTTTTCTCAGATCCATTTTACTTTTTAGATTTCGCCAATCCAAATGAAGATGAAAGCTCTATCATGCTTGCATGGTGCTGATCGGATGGTTAGTGCAGTGGTTAGAACATTCTAACCAATGAGATCTCCTATACTGCGTTATCACCATGACGGTGCCATCAGATGAACAATTCTGACCATCAGTAGTAATCCCCATATATATAGTGAAACTGTGATCAGGTTGTCTCAATTTAGGTAGGTGTGTGGTTCCATAAGCCACCAAATAGGTTATTGTATCTAGTAGTCCAATACATAAAACCCCATATCCAGTATTTTAAATATATGCCGATATATCCCATGATACATCTTGTATCCCACCTGTGCGATACGAAACGCATAAGTAGTGGGATATATCCCACATGTTCGATCTGGTGAGCTGTGAGCATTTTTTATTTTCGATCCTTATTTCTGTAAATTATGTTAAAACTTACATCAATGTCAAATTGTTACAAATCCATGATTTTTCATGGATTGAGAGCTTAGATTTTGAGATTTGGAGAATAAGGACCGAGTTGTGAAAATTTGAAAAAAATCAAAATTTTCCCAATTTCTCGAAAATCGGTTGCAATCTGTGTCCAAACATAAAATCGAACATGTATGTAACCTGATTTAGTGATTCTTCTTTTGCTTTTGAATGTATTGCTTGTGTTTCCACGTCTTCTTATATTTATAAATTATATGAATAAACTCTAAATATACTTGCATGTTGCATCAATTTAGTTAGACAATGCATAGAGTAGGACCTCATACAAAAACCTATTATGTGCACTTGTTTTTTGTAATGTTTTGATTTGTAAGTGTCTATTGATGTCTTTTTTAACAATCACTAAAATTTCATTAAAAATTCGACCAATTTCCAATGTTTCCCTGTGTTTCCAACAACAGTGATATATTACGCGATATAATCGATATATTCCATGCGATTACCGATACGTATCTATATCCCAAGGGTGCGATACGTAATGCGATATTGATATTTCAAACACTGCCTATATCCACACACATCCAACATTGGATAAAAATCCAACATGTAGTTCTTTCACAATTGCTGGTCCAGAAATGGAAAATTGAACTTGACAATGTGTAAGCATACATAACACAAGTAATGGGAAATCAAAAGAAGAAAGAGATTAGATGATATTAGACCATGCCTTGAGAACTTCTTCATTATGATCAGTCAAGACCACCTCACGACAAAATCTGCTGCACAGTATACCTGTGATGCCTGAAAACAAGAATGGAGTTCTAAGGCATCATTTTATGAAAATGGAAAAACAGGTCAGCAGTTAGGAAAAGCATGTGGTAATTATCACAACAAGCTTCACACATCTATACGTGATGAATATCTGATCATGTTTTTAGCGCATTCATTCTCTCTCTTTTTGGTTAGGTAAGCTAGGATAGAACTCAAAATCTCAAGCTGGAAATGCAGGCTGTCTACCACTGAACTATGGGCCCACACCCATGCGATGTGATTCTTAAGAACACTTCTTTGGCTGTATGCATGTGTGTGTACCTTTTTAGGAGAAATATAGATGCACATAGACATCACTATGGTAGTAGACAGGAAAATGCAGAGGCTACTTGTGAGAGTAGGATTTCGAGATCCACTCTCCCCACACAGTATGACATCTAGGCCATTTATTAGGTAAGGCCAATAGCGTATGTGTTGTGGCCCGGAAGTCACATCGGTTTGGTATCCAGTAGGCCACACATATAAAACAAATGGATGATTAGAAGGAACTTACTAACAGCCCACAATCCACATACATGCATGGCCCACCTGATGACCAGTCTGGCATGTTAATCAGGCCATGAAAAATACACGGTGTAGTCCCCCTAGTGAATGGGTAAGATCTCAGCAGGGAGGACAGAAAATCCTTCTCCTGCGAGAAGCCTCAGCAGTTCCAAGTACTAATGCATCACAATGACATCCATAGAAATGGAATATGCATCTAAAACAACTGTAGCTCTATAATCGACAAGAATCTCCCTCTTGCATAAAATAGGGACCCACCCAACATCCCCCCTATTATTATTATTATTTTGAAAGGAGACAATTCTAATAATAAAGAGAAACAAAAACAAAGCTAGCAAACCAGCAAGTTACCCTCTTGTCACTCCACTATCAGGCCAACACAAAAGGGAAACAACATAAAAAAGAACAAAAAAGCCAGCCCCACCAGCAAAAACTGCAGCTAGAAACTTCAACATCACTAAAGACAGACTCGCTAACAGATCTGCTGATCAGCACCCCCTTGAACCCTAGTCTCTTCAGTGCCCAATTAATCGCCACGAGCAGGATTCTTTTAGGAGACTATCGGTATGGCCTCGTCTTTGAACATTTTTCTCTCCTTCTACACCGCCAGAGTACAGAAAGGAAGATCATCTTCCACAAAATCTCTAATCGGCCCTTGAACAGACCACCATACCAGTCCAACATCACTTCACTGATGGACTTCTTAAAAGTCCAACAGGTCCCAAATCGGTCAACAAATGAGGGCCAAAGAGCAATGAATGAATGGACAATCAACAGTTTCCTCCGTACATTTGAAACACATGTTGGGTAAGACCATGTTGCACTCATTTAGGTTGTCCAACATTAGAATTTTATTTGCAGTCATTCCCAAGCAATGGGGCCTTCCAAACTTTACACGAGGAGAAGAAGTAACCACCCTCAAAAATGACACCAACAAGAATGATCTTGCCAAAATACTGGCATTTGGAGCCAATCTTCAAACTTTTCTGTCACTGATCACACTATCTATATGAACTTCTTGTGACCAGCCAAATGGATCGGCAAACAAATTGATTGTGTCTAACAAAATGTTATGCAATTGGATATTCTAGACCACAACATCCCCCACCATTAATGTCCTGGACCTTATCATCGTTGATATTCACAAGAGTGAACAAAGCCTGATAGAACATTGCAAGGGGCACATCATCCATCCAAGCATCCATTCAAAACCAGATTTGTCTCCTCTACCAAACAGAAAACACCCCTCCTGATTTCCACACTAACTCCACTGGAGCCATCGTACTAGTGCCCCACCTAGCTAATTGCTTTCCACATCTCGAAACTTCTTGAACTAGCTAGCACCAATCCTGGGAAACCATCTTCCCTTCAACACACCATATTTCCCCCACTCACATGCCTCCAAAAAGTGTCTGGTTTCTCCTCAAACATCCACCGCCACTTAGAAGATCCCAATTACCATCTCTCAATGCCTTCTTGACAAAGTACATAAAGGCAAATAAGATAGATTGTTCATTTCAAATAGAATCATATAGAGCTGATCCCTCCTCCCCCACTCCCACCAACACCCCCCTCCTCCCCAGGAGAAAATATGATTGTGTTAAGATCACTCTACACACACCACAGGAGATGCCATCTAGCATAAGCACTTTGATCAAAACTGGGACTGCAAGCTTGGATTATAAAGGCCATAAACCACCATCACATCTACCTGAAAATTTCCCCTACAGCACAAATAATCGAGACAGGAAATTAAAACCCACCTGTTTGTCTTCAACCATAACCACTGTTTGCGATGTCAACTATATCGGCTGATACATCAGCCGATATTATTGATATCGCACCTCAGTGATATGAAACTTGCAGGAAGTTGCGGGACTTTTGGATATCGACGATATTATTGCAATGAATCACAATGGATCACATTGTATTGATTATGTATTGTCAATACAACGATATTGATAGTAACACTTGCATTTTCAGGGAAAAAAAAAAAAATCGAAAAAAAAAAAAACTTACAAAATTCCAATTCTATGTCAAGTCTTCCACTTTTAATTCATTTCTTAGATTTATAAATGATACGAATTGATTTTGAATACAGTTGCATCACTTCTTTGAGATAGCACAATGGTTTAGGACCTTATACAAAGGAAACTTATTGCGTGCACTTGCTTTTTGTGATATTTTGAGTTTTAAGTGTGTAATTATGTATTTTTTAACCTCTTGAAGTTTCACTGAAAAATTTGACCAAATTTCCCAATGTTTCACTGTTTTCGTATCCCAAGGGTGTAATACATCCATCAATACCAATCTTGAAAACATTGACCATAACTATGTCATTGTTCCACATCATAAAAATTGCCCCACAAACCTGATGGCAAGTAAAAAATGCGAAACCTTTATTGATTTAGATTCATAAATCACATTGCCATTAACACTGGCCAATTTTGATTCTTAAAACAAACAATAACAACTTTTCTCATTCTAAGCAATTTTTTAAGAATAGACCGACGAATGGGGTTACCAAGCCCTGATGCAGGACAATTAACTACTTGCTTTAAAAGCTCGAATGGTTAGAGTATGACGAATTAATCCCTTTATCTCATATCCTAGGCCCTACATCGCATGGGTTAGGACCTCGGCCAAACCCCCTTGGTGGGCCCCAAATCACATGGGCCGCCCACCCCGAGTGTGTCCTCGCATCCCACGGGCTACCCCACTCGAGTCTGGTGTAAAATGCGCATTAATCACCCTCGGTGAGGAGTCTTGAACAAGAGACCTCCTCCGTGGGCCGCACCCACCCCGAGTGTGCCCCTGCATCCCACAAGCGACCCCGCTCAAGCCCAGTGTGAAAATGCCCCTGCATTAAGCCCCCTCACATTCCATCACACAACCTTCATTGTGAATCTTTTTTTACCCCTTACCTCCTTTCTTCTCCTTGACTGCATACCCATTGAATCTAAACAACTTAAATTTGCCAATTCTCACTTCTTCTTCTTTTTTACACACACACCCACGCACGCCGCAGTGGGATTTCACCACCTATGGGTTTCGACCCCAAGATCTCATGTTGAAACTCCTCACTTACCTTTCCTGATGAATGTTGAATTCACCATGGATTCCTCCATGTTTTACTGTTACATATATGAATTTTGATGGAATAAAGGAGAGAAGTAGATACAACCTACATACAACTTACCGACACCCGAGCCTAATTCGACAACTGAACATCCTTTAAGTATGTCGACATTCTTGGAGAGGTAATTGTTCAGCAGCAAAGCACCTGGCCATACCAACTGCCCTGTGAGATCATAGTCAGCTGCCACACAATACAATGATTAGTAGACAATATAAAACAGGAAGGTGTTAGAAGAAACCAAATGCAACACTGACATGAATAGCATTCCCATGTGCCAGTCTGTGCAAGTGGCTCATGGTTTACATGATCCAAGCAATTGAACTATAGGGACCTCAGATGGATGGCAGCTGCCTTAAAAATATTCCAGATGAAAGATCCTAGACAATACTTGGCCTTTCTTCTAGGCTATTGCTATATTTTTTTCCCTAGCTGTTGATTTGTAGCCCCCCTAACCAAAGGTTAGGATCTCCCAACCTTGGACATTGTTAGGGCATCCTCCATCCACATGGGGCTCATCATATCAATGGTCTGGGTTACCTAACCAAGGAGCTATTATTTAACCATGGGCCCTACATGCATTGATTGGTGTATGAAGGACACTGTTGAAGCTCTGATGATGAAGACCTGATTTCTCCGACACTCCAACATTGAAACATAAATTAGAATTGAAGGGCATGTGGTTCAAAACATTTTGCAGTATGACTTGGTTTTGACTGAATCATATGTTTTGGTTTGCAAAAAAAAACAAGTCAACAGATGATGTTCACAGATTTGGAACTAATACAGACATGTCAGCGCAAGTTGTACCAGTAGTCAAATTCCTAAACCGCTATTTAAATCATGGGGTGGGGGTTGTTGCTATTTATACCAAATGACAGCACCTAATTCAGCTGTTATTTCATCATCTTGGTAATTTCAATGGCTTCTTAAGTCCATCCGCTAAGGGGTCATTTGGCACCATGGATTTGGGGGGGTTTGAGGGGATTTCAAATCCCCAGGCATGTTTGGCACCCTAAAATAACTGGAGGTTTCAAATCCCTTCAAAGAGGGGGTTTGAAATCCACGGTGAAAGCTTGGATTACATCTAAAATCCTTCCAAGAGTTGCATGTGTAACATGTGTGTCACTAGACTATTAATCTATTGGGCACATGGCCCACTGATGATATCCCAAAACAATTAGATTATCAATTGCATCACTATAATTACTTTAATGCGATGATCTGAGCCGTCCAAACATTATCCATGTAAATCAACAGTTAAAAGTCGTTGGTTAGTCACTCGGATGTGATCTTGTGCTAGCAGCCCATCCGAGACTTGGAATTTCATCGTTTTCAGGCAAAGTATATATTTCAATGGGCTTGTTACAACCATTGTGTCAAACATTACATACATACACTAATTAGAGATATTAAAGTTGATTTAGTAATTAAATTCAAACCCCCGTAAATATATTATGCATAGCTACTTTTGGATTAGAGGGGATTCTAAATTTCGGGTGCCAAACACAATAGGAGGATTCCCAATCCAGGGGATTTCAAATCCAAGGGGTTCCAAATCCATGCTCCCAAAAAGGCCCTAAGTGATGTTAACTGGGATTAATCCTATATTGTTTTGGACATTGTATAAATGTAGTTTATTATTATGTTACTTGAGTGTGGTTGTAGATATTGAGTGTGACAAGGACTGGAAATGGTGGATCCTCCAAAATCCAAAATTTCAAGGATTAATTAAAACATATGGCAATTTGGTTGAAGTCATGTAGTAAGGTATTCAATAACGGTAACGGTGGTTGTAACAGCCAGCCTTATGGTCATGACAAAACGGGCCGTAATGGTTGTTATGGCCCTCGTAACAGCCATTATGGCCTATAACAGTTGAAATTCTTTTAACAGAGAAAAGTATATCGGCCCATTACAGACCCGTACTGGCTCATTACAAGGTCGTAACGGCCATTACTAGCCCGTTACGAGATCTCTCTTTTTTCTTTCTTCTTTTTTTTTCCCAAATCAGGCATTACAGCCCCATATCGCATAATTGGCACCACCGTTGCCATTATATAACAGTCATTGTTGTCATAACGTAAAGGTTTTTTAATACCATACTGGGAACTATAATGTTTTTGTCTTATGCAAAAATCATTATCATCTCCCAGCTATTTTGTGACATGCTATATGAATTCAGTTGGCCCTAATTCCCACCAAAATAATAAAATGCTAACATATTTACCCCTGAGGTAAATGTTAAAAAAATCGTGGTACCTTTCTTTTTACACTGCCAAAGCCTCCATTTGGTCATCATCATCATCTAAGCCTTGTCCCAAATATGGGGGTCGGCTACATGAATCATGTTCCTCCATTCAACTCTCAAGGGCCATAACTTTAGTTAGACCATAGGTCATCAACTCTTTTCTTACTACCTCCACCCATGTCCTTTTAGGCCTTCCCTTGCGCATTTGCAACCTTCGACTTGTACTAACTCACTCCTTCCAACCGAGGGCGTTCTTAGTCTCCATTGCCCATGACTAAACCATCTAAGGCCTCGTTTGGCACCATGGATTCGAAATACCTAGATTGGAAATCCCTTAGATTTGGAATACCCTGGATTCAGAATTCTCTAGTTGTTTTTGGCACTTTGGATTCAGAATCCCCTGTAGTCCAAAAATAGCTATGCGCTTAAATTTTATAGTATATTTACAGGAGTTTGAATTTAATTACTAAATCGACTTTAATATCCCTAATTAGTGTACATATGTAATTTTCTCACAGTGATTGTAATAAGCTCATTGAAATATATACTTTGGCCAGAAATGATGAAATTCCAACCCCCGGATGGACCATAAGCATAGGATCATAACCAAGCAACTAACCAATGTTTTTTTTTACCGTTGATTTACATGAACAATGTTTGGACTGCTTAGATCATTCTATTGATGCAATTTTAGTGATGCAGTAAATAACTTGATTGTTTTAAGATATCATCATCAGATCACGTGTACAATAAATTAGTAGCCTAATGGCACATGTTATACATGCGACTCTCTTGCCTTTAAAATGAGCACAAAAAAGGAGAGGATTGGTAATCCAAGCACAAAGGAGGGATTGCAAAGCTCACCAAAAGTGAGGATTTAAAATCCCATGGATTTGGAATACCCTCTAATCCACCCTACCAAACGATTAACGAATTCAGAATACCTTCAAATCCCCCCAAATCCGCAGTGCCGAACAACCCGTAAGCCTACCTTTCATCATCTTATTACATATCGGTGTTACTCCTAAGTTCCCTTGAATGCATTTATTTCTAATCCTAGCCTTCCTTGTCTTGCCTCTCATCCTATAAACATCTCGTTCTTTAATTGCTCAACATTCTGCCCATAAAGCATGGTTTGTCTTGTAGCTAACCTATAAAATTTCCCTTTCAGTTTGAGTGGCACACAACAATCACAAAAAAATCCAATTCCACCCAGCTTGAATTCTATGGGCAACATCCATTTCAATCTCTCCATTTTCATGAATTATAGACCCAAGATATCAAAAGTGGTCATTTTGGAAAACTTCTTGGTAAAAAATCTTAACTAATTCCTCCTTTCTACTCCTATTGTTACCAAAATTGCACTCCACATACTCTATTTTAATCCGACTAATTTCAAATTATTAGATTCTAAAAGCACCTCTCTATAAATTTGGCTTTGTGTTTATGCTCCCTCGTCTTGTCAATCAAAACTGTATCTGCAAACAACATACATTATGGGATCTCTTCCTGCAAATGCCTTCTTAACTCATCCATAACCAATGTGAAAACGTACGGGCTTAATGTTGACTCTTGGTCTAAACCTCCAATAATTTGGAACTCACTTGTCTCTCCACTGGTGGTCCTCACATTTCTCACCGCTCCCTCATACATATCCTTAATCATGTCAATATATCCTCTTGAGACTCCATTCTTTTCCAACATCCCTAAGATTAACTCTCTAAGGACCATATCATGAACTTTCCCTAAGTTAATGAAGACAATGTGGGATCCTTTCTCCTCTCCCTGTATTTCTCCATTAATTGCCTAAGTAGGAAAATAACTTCAGTGGTAGATCTCCTTGGCGTGGAAGGAAACTGATATTTTAATACATGTCTCATGCCTTGGCCTTTTGCTCAATCACTCTTTCCCGAAGTTTCATAATATGGCTCATAAGTTTAATCCCACAATAGTTAGTACAGCTCTGCATGTGTCCTTTCTTCTTATAAGTTTAAAGCACCCATCTGATGTTCTTGGAAAAATAATAATAACATTTTAAATGTTGTAGAGGAAACATGCCAGAATATTGCACTATTCCCAAATGTGCTCAAAATCATATCAAAGACTCAAAACATTCCCCCAAAATATTGTAAGCTGATTTTGTAGCCCAATTGGTATGGTGCCCTATAAATTCTAAACAATTAATAGGCCTATGATTAAAAACAGCAGTAGATGTGCAGCATATCTCATCTCCAATATGTAGACGACACGCTTCTTTTTTGCGAGGCAAAGATGGATTATGTTCGGAACTTGAGAAAGATCCTAGTGTGTTTTGAGGCAGTCTCAGGGTTGAAGATAAACGCGGCGAAGTCAGAAATGTTAGGTGTGCACATAGACCTTGAGGATCTACATCGGATGACTCTTGCTTTTGAATGTCAAACCGATTACTACCCAACTCTTTATTTGGGCTTGCCTCTTTGCTTGGGGAAACTAGCAAAGTACCTTTGGGACAAGTTGATTGAAAGGATTGACTGGAAACTTGCTACGTGGAAACGTAGGTATATGTCTTTGGAGGCCCGCATTACTTTGATCAAGTCGGCGTTTGGCAACATGCCATTATACTTTATGTCATTACTTAAATGCCTAAAATCAGTGTTGGATAAGCTTGAGAAGATGGGGAGGGATTTCCTTTGGCACAGGGACAGTGAAGGGAGAAAGTTCCATCTTCTAAGATGGGAGGAGGTTTGCAAGCCAATAGCAGGTATAAAGCCTCTACATCTTATGAATATGGCTTTGCTTGGGAAGTGGATTTGGAGATTCAACGTTGAGGAGGGGAGGTTATGGAGAAATTTGATTGCAGCCAAGTATGGGGTGCAAGAGGGAGGTTGGTTTCTTAAGGTCTCATCCTCTAACAGAGCTTCAGGTGTTTGGAAAGCAATTATGGGAACGCATCATATGGTGACCAGGGGCATTTCCTTCAAAGTCTGATTGGGTTCTCGAATAAGATTCTGGGCGGATATCTGGTGTGACTCGCAGGCACTTCAGGGCATGTTCCCTAGACTTGCCAGGCTAGCACCGGAAAGGCATGTGTGCATGGTGGATTGCTACTCAATGGTTGGGGGGAAGTTTGTTTGGTGCCCCTATTGTCATAGGAATATGTCTGATACTGAGGTGGAAGACTTTTTATTGTTGTTGAAGCTTCTTGATTCAGTTGCTCCCTTCCTAAGAAGATAATATGGTGTGATCAGGGAGTAAATCACGCCAGCTCTTAGTTAAAGTATTCTTCAGGTTCATCTCTGTGACTTCTAGTAAATCACCCATTTCATCATTGGTTCTACGGAGCTCCCCTAGAGTCGCAGCTTTTGTTTGGATGGTAGGCCGGAAGAGAATCCTAAACATAGACAATCTTCAAAGAAGAGTCCTTGTGTTGCCAAACATTTGCCTTGTGTGCATGGGAAATGAGGAATCAATCAAACAAATTTTTATTCATTGCCCTTTTGCCTCTAGAATATGGGATTTCTTCCTATCGTGGTTGGGTACAGCTTGGGCAATGCCTAAGTCCATGGAGGAGCTTCTTTGGGCCTGGCATGGTGGGGGTGGAGGGAAGGTGCAAAAAGTTGTGTGGCGTTTGCTTGTTATGGCAATCTTGTGGGACATCTGGGGGTCTAGGAATGACTGGTGTTTTCGCAACATCATAGAAGGGAAGAACAAAGTGATTTATAGGATTAAAAAGCTTATGTCTAAATGGGCATTGTACGTTAAGGAGGCTTCAACTCTCATGACTTTTTGAGTTTTTTTGGTGTTGTATTTTTATTCTTTTCGCTTCGATGCTTCTTAATAAAATTACCATTCTCTTTAACCAAAAAAGTAGATGTGGAGCTTAAGTTTCAAGGATGGGGAATCCCTTCTCTAATAGTCCAAACACTTGAAAGATTTGAGTATCAGAGGCCAATGATGCTCAGATTCTTTAAGAAACTTGGGTATCTACTCGGATGAGGATTATAGATCCTCCTTCCCAAACTTAGATCGAGTTTTGAATTCCATGCCTGCTAATTATTTAAAGTTTAGATTGATTTTTATTGGATAGGAACAAGTCCATTGGAAAGTACTTTGACATGATTATACTATAAATTGAAACCAAATCTTTGTTGTATTTGTATCTCTAGAATTTGGGATTTAGAGTGATTCTCATGTATCATCTTTCCATTCTCAATACCCATAGCCTTACATATGATTGACTTGCTACTCTATGTAAGGAGCCCATGATTTTCTTTGCAGTTGATACCGATAAGTGTTACTCAAGTAAAACATAGATCCTCTCTCTTCTATGAAAAGAGGCCATGGTTCCTTTTTCTTTAATTGATAACTGAAATTTATTAAATAGAAAGAAGGATGTCCAGTAAAGAAAGGGAAGATTGCCAATCAGCAATGTCATGCACCCCTCCCCCAACCTGAGAAAACCAAAGGAGCTCATGATTTACTCACACAAAGGGAGAGCAATAGCAGGGGCCACAAAGTGACAGTTCTCAAAAAGTCAATAAGCATGGATGCCTAAGAACTGGGAGGGAGTTTCTAAGGAGGAAGCAGCAGTGGCACCTCGGGTGGAGACTGGAGAGTTCCTATAACTAAGGCCCATAATCATGAAGACACATTCCATTTTAGTCAAGATATAGATCTTGGAATAATTCGTGCTTCTCCCTTGTCAACTCTACTCTATTTCAAGGAATACTGCCATGTATCTCGCGTTTTCAAGTTCCACGCAGCTCCATCCCCATGAAATATGTGGGAAACATGCGTGGTGATCGGGATTGTTAATATGATAGGCCATGGCATGGATGGCTGTATGCCAAATATGCTATTGATTGGACAACTCTGGCAATCAAGTTTAGGGTTTGTGCATTTTGCTTTTTGAACATCTAACATTCTGATTGCAGGACACTAATCAGATGGCTGCCATAGACCAATCCCCTCGCTTTTGGGATATAGCCCACACCACATGGCGGCCCACCAGACTAACAATCCCAATCAACTTATAGCTTTCCACGTGTACCACAAGACGGGAGCTGCATATAAATTCTATCATGCGAGTTGAATAAATAGATTCCTATGTTTTTTGTTGTCAATCGGTCAAAGTTCACTCTAGGTTGATTTATCCACTTATTAGCTTGATCTAGAAATAAACCTTCGTTTAAGGTTTCCAGTTTCAACCGAACGGTTGTTGTCGCCTGCAATGAGAAATTCTGCTTAATACAGAATAAGACTTCCTCACCACTGATCAAGTTGTATGCAAAAGAGGTCATTCTAGGTTAATCATGCTTAAGGTTAGATACTTGGGCCACTGGCAGATGGTACCCACATGGCTGAAAAGGTCACGCGATCCAAGCCATCCCATCTTGGAGGCCAGAACTCGAACGGCCCGCATTACCAAATCTTAACAACATGACAATCTTACTCCACAAATAAGCAGACTTGTCTATTGAACTTGGAATGCTGATTGTTATTGTTTCCGATGGTCTGGATATCTGCATCCACAGCATGACCAACCAGATGGTCAGTCAGATCATCCAAACATGCAGGGGCCCCACACACGGATGACCCAATCACCCAACACCGAGTCTGATCAATACAAAATAACCTCTATGAGAACACCCAAATCAAGATTTCTCAGCATTTACTAAAAATATACATGGGTTCTCAATCCTGACAAGTATGCCCCCCCATGGATAGTCAATGCTCCGGAAACCTCTCTGATGATACGATCCTAACCATTCAATTTTCAGACAACAAATGGAATATAAAGAAGAGAAATACATCAAGGGTCCACATTCAGGTATAAAAAAAAAAGGCCCCAATATTGGTGGCTAGGATCTCCCTATCTGGGAGATTTTAGAGGCAACGGTGGGACACAATACCAAGGTTCTAGATTATCAAAACATAGGCAGCACTTGTCGGGGTAGGAAGCAGGAGTAAACTGTACAAAGACTCCTCTTGTATTGAAACACTTACTAGAAGAAGATTGAAGGCAAAGGAGCTGAAGAACATGGGTCCCAAATGTGAAAGAGGTGAGCTGATAACTGCAAGAAATCAAAATTGAAAACATGATTAGACAAAATTGTAATTTGGATGAAAACAAAAAATGGGTTTTCTCTATTTTCTGTTGTTTTATGATTATTACTCGCAATTGATGAAAAAAGACTCATCCAAACAGACAATCTCCTCTTCTTCTTTCGCTCCCTGCATGTTTTTCTGGTTTGAAGGGTTTTCTCTATGTTATTGTATTGTATAAGGGCTTGGGGCTAGACTCGGATGTTGGTGGTGACTCTTCAAACGTACGCATGACATACTCGTAACGCAATCCAGACCGTCTAAATCGCTGGCCCCACTATGGATGGGGCAATAGTCAAAAACTGCACTGAGAACGTGATGTTAACGGTTTGATTTTTCTTCCCTTACAATTGGAGCACTTTCTAGTTTACTTTCGACCATTCATTTGATAGCCATTCATTGGATGGTCATCATTGCTTGATCATGCGATTGTAGATGTTTGACGTGGGACCTACAATTTTTATGGCCCGGTGCCACCTGAAGATGAGTCACCGACATTTTTTAAACGGTGGAAAACTAAAGCAGAAGTCTTACCCATTGGGACCATTGGTTTACCACCATTGTAACAAGGGGAGTTATTTGATTACTGTGGGTGAGTGTGATGTTTTATACTTGGGCGCTCTGGAATTATTTATTAGACGTACTTCAACTCAGATTAACTGTTCAAATTGTGGAGTCCAATGCAATTAGATCATGATTCAAATTATAGATTTATATAATTATTATGACCGTTTACACATGTTATTGTTGGGGGCTTGCACAAAACCTTAGGATTTAGCCTCCCGAAACAAACCAGAAATATAGATAATAA
This sequence comes from Magnolia changhungtana, assembly GCA_030180095.1. Lineage (NCBI taxonomy): Eukaryota > Viridiplantae > Streptophyta > Magnoliopsida > Magnoliales > Magnoliaceae > Magnolia > Magnolia changhungtana. The sequence goes on from JASAUF010000319.1 coordinate 833,135, forward strand.
AGCAATGAAATAAAACAAAGCATAAATTACACACCACACAAGAGATTTTTACGTTGAAAACCCTCAAATAGGTAAAAACTATAGGACCTCGTCCAGATCAACAATCCACTATGAAGTATAACGTTACAACCTTCTCCATTCACGCAGGAGTGGATAAACAATAAGAGAAACAAAGAAAACGAAGAGATCTAATCGATTACGAGGACGTGGAAGCGCCGAGATATCAAGTGCACAGTAGATAACCTTTACGAGCAGAACCTCCCTTCCACATGCTTCCTTTCTCTCTTTCTCTCACCTCTTTGATAGCCCTAAACTCTTTAGCAAACCCTTGTAAAGCTTTAGAAAACCCTCTTGTATCTTTTCCATACTCTAGAAAACCCTAGGGACTTCCTATTTATAGTTTTAGGAAACTCTCATCCGCATCCTTGTTACGAAATGACTCAAAAATCCGCAATTCGCACAAAATCGCGGAACGAATCTACGTAACCTCGACTGGTCGAGTAGATCCCTCAACCGGTCGAGCGACGCCTTCGACCGATCGAGCACATCCCACGACCAGTCGAGTACCTCGGAAATCCAAAACCTCAACTCGTTGGACTTTGAGTCGAGCCCTGCTCGACTGGTCGTGCACCAGCCCTCGACCGGTCGAGCGAGCACGGGACAAAAATCTCATCAAATCTCCCCCCTTTTGTCCCTAGGGGGATTCGCCTTTTTCAAGCCAGCTTGGTTTCTGCAAACCTCAAACTTGCCCTTGAGCAAAGCCTTGGTCATCATGTCTGACCCATTATCGTCTGTGTAAACCTTCTCAAGCTGTAACACCTTCTGTTCCAAAGTATCCCTGATCCAGTGATACCGAATCTTTATGTGCTTAGACTTGGAATGCTGACTTGGATTCCTGCTCAAGTGTATAGCATTCTGACTATAGTAATAAACCACGTGCTCCTCCTGCTTCAGGCTAAGTTCCTGTAGGAACCTCTTCATCCAAAACATCTTTTTACATGCCTCTGTGACTACAATGTACTCGGCCTCTGTCGTCGACAATGCTACGACCTTCTGTAGCTTGCTCTATAAAGAAACCGCTCCCCCTGCAAACGTGAACATAAACCCCGATGTAGACTTCCTGGAGTCTATGTCGTCTGCCATATCTGCATCTATGTAGCCCTCTAACACAGGTTTTCCATCGCCATAGCACAGGCTCAACCTGGATGAGCCTCTTAGATACCGCAATATCCACTTCATTGTAACGCCCTGAAATTCGGGGGTCGAGTATGAACTCAACTCCCGAGTTCCAACGCATCACTTATGCAACATACATAATGATGGTTAAATGTTGTCTGAGTTAGAGCAATAAACATGAATGAGATTATACCAAAACAGTAAATCATACTCCAGTTCAATTGTATAAAGGCAAGCGGAAGACTGAAATTTTATATTCAAAGTATGTAAAGTAACAAAATTTTATGAACTCCAGAGTATGAGTACTAACTGAGTACCAATATACATGTATTGTTTCTAAGTCAAAAATCAAAATACAATCCTCAAGAGAGGCCCTGAAAATCCCGCGATGCAGCCGGCCTAAGCAAAGCCGTCAGAATACTGCATAAAGGAGAACTCCTCCTGATCCTCATCAAAGTCGGGCTCCGGCTCCGGCTCCTGAACCAAGGCGCCATCTACACCTGTGACAGAGTCGGGTGGGTGTTGCAAACACCGTCCCGTAACGTGGGAGTGAGTAGCTAACTCAGTGGAACAATAAAGCATAGGTTAACATGTTATCAAATTAATCAAGCAGTAATGATAAAGCAGTACAAATCAAACATTTCTAACTACTCTTGTTAAGTGCAAAAATGATATGACATGATCTTTGTATGCCCTTGCCAAACCACCCTCAAGCGACATCATCTTACGTTCGCGAATGCTTACTCCTCTCGGTGCGCCACATCTACAAAGCACATGCGATGCGATGATGCTCATGATTACCAAGTTTTTATTAGTCCATTTCAACCAAAGCAGTATTGGGAAACTAAGGTACCTCCCTTGTATCATTCCCAAACATGATCCATTCTAGGGTCGTCAATCCTAGCTAATCTCATACGATATTATGGTTTGAGAAGCGTAGTGAAGGCATCGCAAAGGGCTCGTCACCCGTCGGCACGGAGCACTGAGATCTCATCGTATGCGGCTCAATTGCTGGCTGTCAGCTCGAGTACAGTCTCAACGTACTCGGCTCAATCACTAGGCGTCAACTCGAGTATGGGTCTCACCGTACTCGGCTCAACTCATACTCTAGTTCTTTGTGAAAGACTCGTCGTCAATCACGGACACTTGGAGTACACTCGATGATACTACGGAGGACTCGTCACCGTCAAAGACGAGCACAGGTCTCACCGTACTCGGCTCTCGCCGTAAGTATCGACAGCTCGAATACAGTGTCCCATACCACCGTATTCGGCTCACGAGTTTTGGTTGCGCAATGGTCACTACGGGGAGGCACATGGCCCCAGCGTAGGCCGACAGCTCGACCACGGTGTCCCATACCACCATGCCCGGCTCATGCGACTTAGCGGATCGAGGTACCATGGTTAAACGGGATCGCCACTGGTAAGTTTGGTACCCTAGGTTCAAACAGTAGCGACCAAACATGGTGAACACACAATACATTTCGGTTTACTTGACGAGCCTGACTAGCTCGAGCGCACCACAAGTTGAGCGATATGGAGCGCAAAAGCACTCCATGTGGCCAACCACTATCGCCAACCGAAGTACGACTCGGGTTCGCCAGACACGTCCGTTGTGGCGATATGAATCTCAACCACAACCGCAAGTCTGGTACCGAATGTTTGGACTATAGACGTAGTCCCAAACTCAAACAGTTTTCATCAATAGCATGTGGAGTAAAGCATGATAAACAAGCAATACAAGCATGTTAGCGGGCATGTTATAAAGCATGAAGTAAAACATGATGTAAAGCATGTTGTAAAGCATGTTGTGAAGCATGTTGTAAAGCACTATCCACATAGGGATACAATTATGTACACATTACAAGGGAGTGGTTCTAGCGAACCACCGCATGGAGGAGATCCTACATGTCTCTAAGGGAGTCGGGAATTCCATATCAACACCTTTCTAAGGCACTAATACACAAGCCTTTACACACACAAGCACTTACACAACACTTAGAGTACGACATTCCAACATACATGACGTATGTTAGTAAATCGTGTGTTAGGGCTATTCTCTCACCAAGCGGTTATTTTACCCGCGTATACCATATTCATACAACAAATAATCATGACAATTACACTTCCAAATTTTACACATATGCGGTATTTCTAAAATACACAATTTCAACATACTTGACATTTACAAGGGAACATGTATTTTGGCGATTCCTTTCGCCAAACCAGTATTTTATACATATATTGTATGATCATACATTAAATAAACATGACATACATTTTCCCAAAAAATATACATATACGGTATTTCTAGAATACACAATTTCAACATACGTAGCATTTACACATGAACATGTATTTCGGCGATTCCTTTCGCCAAATTAGTATTTTATCCATATATCATATAATCATACATTAAATAAACATGTCAAACATTTTCTCAAAAAAAATACGTATACGGTATTTCTATGTATACCAAGAATATGTGAAATTCCGTATTCTACAACGTTAATAGAAACAGGAAACGGAAAGCACTTTGTACATGTGCATTTACATGCAGATCATGAATCTATCATTATCTGACATTGAAAGCGTTGAAAACCGTAACTTATACACTTAAAGTCCTCACCTTTGCCCTTGGAATTCCAACGAATCAGCAAGGGTAGTAGAGCTTCCGTATACGGGAGTTTTCTAGCCTAAAGAGTGGAATCGGTTAGCCTTTTCATAACCCACAACGATCCTACCTTAAATCAGACCTAGGGTTAGGGTTTCTTACCTTCAAATGGGATGGATACCGCCGGGAAAACACCTAGAACGGGGCGTTGTAGGCCGTGCGACAACCCAAAGCAATAGGAGGAAGATCAGCAGCAAATTTCAAGCCTTTCTCTCTCTTTTCTTTCTCTCTCTCTAGGGTTTTTCTCCCAAATTCGTATGGCTGTGAGAGGGGCTGTTCTAAGCCCCTTTTATAGCCAAAAACATTCCCAAAATAGACTCAGGTTCAAGGGTGACTGCTTATATAGGCATTTCGCCACTTTTCCAGCTCAAAAGGGAGGTTCTGGTAGCCCTCCTTGAGCCAAACGTCAGACTTAAGCTCACCACCTATGGATCTATGTGGGATTACGTTTTCGACTCGATCGGATTCCCAGATCGCACGTGGCGGACCACTTTCAGTTCAACGGTCAGTGGGCCACGATCAGAAATTCTAAGTACATGTAAATGTTCCTGAAATTTTTCTTAATCCGAGGGTGTAATTTGGTCTGATTCTGACGGTCAGGTTGCTTAATACTGACGCGTCAACGAATGATGCCAGATCACTATTCCTGATATTTATTTTGGAATAGGAATAGTGTTTTTCACACATCCTCGCTCCGAATCGAAACGAATGGCCGTGGGACATCGGATGAACCTGATTTTTGAGATGATTGTCAAGTCCAGTGAGGCGGTCCTAGTTCCTTAACTTTGTGTTAATCGGACTTCCGATGTGCGGTCTAGACCTAATACGAAGTTTCGTTTCATTCAGAAGCGGTGGAAATGAGTTTGGTTCTAAACTTTAGGGTAACCTAGCGTCACTTGTTTTACAAGTTTTGGGTCTTGCAGATCATATTTAAAGCGATCCCAACGGATTTCACGGCTAATCGAGTTTAGTACTTAGTTAACTTTGTTAAATTTCTAAAGGATTTAATCCTAATTGATTTCTGGTCGAGGTGGTACTCGACCCAATGTACGAAAATTTACAGGTCGTTACAATCTACCCCCCTTAAACAAAAAATTTCGTCCTCGAAATTTATACCTTTTCGTAGTCCTCGAGAATCTGAGGGTAGTTCTTTCTGACCTCGGCCTCAGTCTCCCAGGTAGCTTCCTCCTCGGAATGATGTGTCCAAAGCACCTTCACAAGTGGGATGACCTTGCTACGTAGTACCTGCTCCTTCCTATCAAGGATACGCGTCGGGCGCAGCTCGTACGTAGCATCCTCACTCAACTGTACCTGCTCCCATCTGATGATATGCGAAGGATCAGGAACGTACTTCTTCAGCATAGATACATGAAATACGTTGTGTACGGAAGCAAGTGGTGTAGGCAAGGCGAGACGATACGCCACATCACCCACTCGATCCGAAGATCGAAATGGACCGATAAACCTCGGTGTGAGCTTCCCCTTCTTCCCAAACCGAAGGACTCCTTCATAGGGGAAACTTGAAGGAATACATGATCCCCGACCTCGAACTCCAGCGGTCGCCGCCTCGTATCGGCGTAACTCTTTCTGCTTTCTGTGCGCGTGAGTAATTGACGCCTGATAATGTCTACCTTCTCTGTAGTCGCCTGTACCAACTCTGGGCCAATCAGACTACGCTCGCCAACCTCTGCCCAACAGTGCGGTGCCCTACAAGGTCGACCATATAGAGCCTCATATGGGGCCATGCCAATAGTCGCCTGGAAGTTGTTGTTGTAGGCGAACTCTGCGTACGGAAGACGGCCATCATCCCATCTGTCCTTGAAGTCCAACACACATGCTCGCAACATATCCTCCAGAACCGATTCACCCGCTCTGTACGCCCATCACCGAGGATGAAACGCCAGATCGAACTTCAACTTCACACCCATCGCCTCCTGGATACGAGTCCAGAAGAAAGATGTGAACCACGTGTCTCTGTCCGACACGATCTCCAAAGGAACCCCGTGCAGATGGACGATCTCCCTGATGTACAATCTAGTCAGCTCGTCTGCAGAGTTCGTAACTCTGATAGGGAGGAAATGGGCCGATTTGGTCAACCGGTCCACAATCACCCAAATGGAATCGTGCCCCTTCCTCGTCTTCGGGAACCCTGATATGAAGTCCATAGAGATGAAGTCCCACTTCCACTCCGCTATAGGCATGGGCTGAAGTAGTCCAGGAGGTCGTCGATGTTCTGCCTTGACCTGCTGGCACGTCAGACATCGAGACACATACTCAGCAATGTGGGCCTTCATGTTATCCCACCAATACGTCCGTCTCATATCCTGGTACATCTTCGTGCTACCAGGATGCATCGCAAACTTCGAGTTATGGGCGGACTCGAGAAGCTCGCATCTCAAGTCAGCCACATCAGGAACACATAGGCGGCCACGGAATCGTAAACCCCCATCAGAACCAACTCGGAGTCCACGGCGTCGCTAGCCTGCTCTCGAAGCTCAGACAGCCGTATATCGCCATCTTGGGCCTCAACAATCCTGTCGTCAATAAGTGGCCGCACCCGAACTTGCGCAACACACTCAAAAGGCTCCTCGACAGTGAGTCTCTGCTCGAAGTCCCGCACAAACTTCATCATGTCCCACTCGGCTATCATCAGCGGTGCCGCAAATGCGATCGCTTTCTTGCGGCTCAACGCGTCTGCCACAAGGTTCGCCTTGCCAGGGTGGTAGGAAACCTCGAACTTGAAGTCCTTCAAGGTCTCCATCCATCGGCGCTGTCTCATATTCAAATCCCGCTGTGTAAATATGTATTTAAGGCTCTTATGGTCGCAGAAAAGCTCGAACTCCTCACCGTAGAGGTAATGTCTCCAGAGCTTCAATGCAAAGATGACAGCTGCCAACTCCAGGTCATGTGTAGGGTAATTCTCCTCGTGCTTCCTTAATTGTCTCGAGGCATACGAAATCACTCTATCCTTCTGCATCAGCACACAACCCAAACCAACGCGAGACGCGTCAGTATACACCGTGTATTTCACCCCTTGCTCTGGCAATACTAGCACAGGGCGGACGTCAACTTGTCCTTAGCTCCTTAAAGCCGCCTCCGCCTTCTCATTCCAGGCGAACTTGAGTCCTTCCGAGTCAGCGAGACAATGGCCTGGCGATCTTCGAGAAATCCCGAATGAAACGTCACGTAATACCCGGCCGGACCGGAAACTCCTCACCTCGAACCGACTCAAGGCTGCCTGCTAATCCCGAACCGCGGCTACCTTAGCAAGGTCCATCTTTGCTATCCCATCCTTGGACACTACATGTCCCGAGAACTTGACTTCCTCCCTGCCGGAAGTCGCACTTCTTGTATTGCGCAAACAACCTGGTTCTTCTCCAACGTATCCACAATACGCTCGCGCAGTGCTCCTCGTGCTCCTCCCGACTCGTGGAGTATATCAAGATGTCATCGATAAAGACGATGACGAATCGGTAAAGGAAGGGCCGAAATACCCGGTTCATCGAGATCCATGAACACGGTACAGTGCGTTCGTCGGACCGAACGCATCACCAAAAACTCATAGTGCCCGGCACGTCCGAAGGCTGTCTTCTCGCACGTCCTCCTCTCTCACGCGCAACTGGTGGTACCCTGACTGAAGGTCAATCTTCGAGAAATACTTCGCCCCCCTCAATTGATCGAACAGATCATCAATCCTGGGCAAAGGATACTTGTTCTTCACCGTGATCTGGTTCAACCTACGGTAATCAATACACAACCGTAGCGACCCGTCCTTCTTCTTCACGAACAACACAGGTGCTCCCCAAGGAGACACACTAGGTCGAATAAAACCTCTCTCTACAAGTTCGTCAATCTGTTTCCGCAGCTCCTCCATCTCACATGGAGGCATACGATAAGTCGGCAACGAGATGGGCGTCGCACCAGGCGTAAGGTCAATCGTAAAATCAATCTCACGCCGAGAAGGTAAACCAGGGATAGTCTTAAAGACTCCAATAAACTCCCGAACCACTGGCGTACCCTCCAGTGTCGGACCATCAATCAGCACAAGTAAAGCAGCATAACAATCAACTCGATAGGGCCAACTGACCTGCACTGGGAACGTGAAAGCTGTGCCGTCAGGTCCATAGGCAGTCACGATCCGAACATCGCAATCTATCTCCGCCCTCATCTTAGCGAGCCAATCCATGCCAAGTATAACGTCGTAGTGCCATAGCGGAGCAACAATAAGGTCGACGAGCACTGTGCTGCTACCCAAAACTATCGAGCAACCCTCGCAGAACCGTGTGACATCCGAACAGGTCCCGGTAGCCGTAGTGAGTCTCATTCCCCTAGTGGGAATCGTATGCAAAGATAGGCGTTTCACCGTCCCACAAGAAATAATAGAAATAGTGGACCCAGTGTCCACCAATAAAGAAACGGGAGTACCATGAACATGAGCCGTACCCTCAAAAGCCATCGGTGCCAAAATCGATGCCTCTGGTGCCTCAGCAACAAGCGTGTGCACGCGAGCCTGCTGCTGGCGGTTCGGCTGAGGAGCCAAGGGCCGTTGTGGCGGCCGGAGCGCGACGCGGGAGGTCGGAAGGAAGGATGTGCGGGAGCGGTCTGTAGCGGTGGAGCGGTTGGCTGTGGATAAGGGCGATCCATCTCGCGGTGGCGCAAATCCGCTAGCCCTCATGCGCGAGAAACAGCTCTCAGCAGGGTGTCCTGGTTTCCCGCAATACGTGCAGGTCACCAACGGGCGTCTCACAGGAACAACAGGTGCTGTGGCCCTGGGGGGCGAATCAGCACGTGGCCTCTTGCTTAAGATAGGCCTGCTCTGCAAATCCTGGCGTGGCCTCGCAACCATAGCACCACGTGATCTGGCCAATCGGTCCACATCCTGCTCAGCCGTCATAGACATGTGGACCAATGCCGCGTAGGTGGGGATACTGAGGCAGCATATCCTCGACCGTATGTCGGGTCGCAAGCCCATGGAAAAACGACGCATCCGCATCTGCTCATCCACCAGTATAGTCGGGACAAAGCGGCCCAACTCTGTGAAGCGGTGCTCGTACTCTGTAATCGTCATGCCTCCCTGCCTGAGGCGCAGAAACTCATCCTCCCGCTCATGTCGATAAGTCTGCGGGTAGTATTTCTCGTGGAACTGAAACTCGAAAGCCTCCCAGTCCACACGTGTCTGTGCGACAGACCGCAACACGCTATCCCACCATAAACTGGCCTCCCTCTCAAACATGAAAGCGGCCAGCTCCACCTGCTCTGCCTCTGAGCAATGCAGCATCCGAAGCATTTTAGAGATGCGGTCAAGCCAGAACTCTGCCTCCTCGGGTCTGTGAGAACCCATAAATGAGGGAGGCCTCAAGCGCTGAAATCGCTCGAGTAGACCACGAGTACTGACCTCTCCAGTAGGAGGTGCGACGGATGTGGGCAGAGGCACATCTTCAACCTGAGCAGGAGGCTCAGAATGCTCATCAGGATGTGCAGATGTCGTAGGTGGAGTCGCACTACCACCATGGGACAAGGCCTCAGCGATAGTGGTCATAAGCTGCTGATGCTGCTGCTGCTGTATCTGCTGCTGCTGCTGATGCATCTGCTGCTGCTGCATCTGCTGCTGATGCATCATCATCATCAGCTGCTCAAACCTATCAGTCGGCGGAGCAGCCTGAGAGTCATGCTGCGCAGAAGAAGACGACCGATACTGCTCACGGACCGGGGGCGTGTAAGGTGGCAGTCCACCGGTAGGACCAGCAAGAGGCTGATCAGAACCCAACCCTCGGTCCACAGGACCGCTACTACCGAAGGAGTCTGGTCCATAGAGCCAGTCAGAAGGAGGCGTGCCGTTCTCCGCGTATACTGCCGCGGCATGCCCTAGACAACATAGGGTAGATCATTTGTGAGATAAGGCACAATACACTTCATAAAGCACTTAAGCACTCCACACATCATCAAAACAAAAGAGGCTACATGCTTTTCATTTACCCAAAATTGTCATCATACATGGAATACAGAGTTACATGAATCACGACAGAAATCACATGATAGCCAATACATTCACTACATCAAACACCTAAAACATGTTACTATCTACTACATCATCTACATGAAAACATAAACCGCCTATCGCAGTAACCAAAGCAAACAACAACACACAACCACGTGGATGACTAAACATCCGAAGCAGGCGGTGGAGGAGGAGCATTCTTGTCCTCACACAACATAGAATGGCCTTCAACGTACGAGACACCTTCTTAAAGCTCCTCTTCATATAGGCTTCGGTCTCTTCAAGCTTGGCTCGGGTCTCACCAAGCTCAGCCCGAACTTGTCCAACCTCTTGCTGCAGGGCGGCTTGACCCTCCTCGAGACGGGCCAAACGTGCATCAAAAGCATCCCGATTCACACCCTGTTCCTGAGCCGCAGGATGTGAACTCTCCTCAGTGTCCTGAGCCTCAGGTTCTTCTTCCTGTATGTCATCACCGCGCTCCTCATCACTCTCTGCCTGGAGGTCAAAACTCTCCTCACCGACACTATCCGACTCATCTCCAGACTCGTCGAGTCGGGCTTGCCGCTGTTGAGGGCCGATCTTCATATTCTTGAGTGTCGCTTCACTTATGACTCGGACTGGTGCAAGATTTTCCATGTTGAGTCTATAGCCGACATCACGAGCCATCCTGCAGATCAGACGGCCAAATGGGAGCGAAAAATCGTTCCTGGCAGAACGAACAACATGAACTATCTGGGATAGGATGAATGTGGGTAGACATATGTTGTCCCCGCGTCCCATCTTGTACAGAAAGTCCACCATCACCCGAGTACACTCCGTGTGGTTACCCCACCATGGGTATACATTGTATGTGAAAATGTGATGAAGTAAACGGAAGTCTTCGGTCATCTTTATCGCCGCAATACAATTTCCTTGCTTCCAAGTAACCCGGCGACCACAGAGATTCGCGTGCGACGATCCCTTTCCTGCGCACTTCTAGAGAAGTCATCACTAGGCTGCACTTGACCAAGCGGGATCTTCGTGATTCGAACCACCTCATCCACAGTGATTGTGCACCTTATGCCCCTCACAGAGACAGTAAACTGAAGAGGCTCTACTGATGAGTCCACGATGTGAGCGTAGAAAGCGCGAATCGTGTTCTCACATGCGGGAGACTCGCCTTCAAAAATAGAATTCCATCCGATATCCACCAAGTGGTCCATCATCGGGTGTAGGCCAAACATTCTTTCATCCACATGAGCTTCAAACACAACCTTGCGGCCCGCGAAGCGCCCGTATTCGATGCCTATCGGATAAGCATTTCTGGCGGGATGGTCAGGATCCAGGTCTCGCTTCGACCTAAACTCCCGCACGGTGCTTGTGCCGGCCCCAACATCGGATCTTCTTCAGAATGGGGCGGCCTACTTGGGCGGCGTCATCGGCGCGTGTTTTCCTCTTTTCCATGAGAGATAGGATGGAGGAAATGGAAAAATGGTAGCCACCACACCAAGGAGGGCCATGGAAAATTGCCAAAATGGGGGAACAAGGGGCTGATCTCTTTGATCCTCCACAAACAACAATCCAATGTGTGTGGAAGGAGCACTAGAGGTAGGAAATGAAGGAGAAACAAGAAGAGAATGGAATGGGTTAGTATATTACCCGATTTTTGAGCTCCAAGGAGGGGTATGAGAGCTCCAACTTGAGAAAATGGGGAAAGGAGGAAGCTAGGGCTGTTGTGGAAGGTTGGGGTGTGTGAGTTATGGAAGAAAATGGAAGATTTGAAGGTTTGGAGGATGGGTTTTTGAGAAAAAGTGAAAATGGGTGTGGAGGTGTTGGAAAATGGGTGAAATGAGGAAGAAGGGTGCTCCAGCCCCTTAAAACCTAACCAACTTGCAATTTGGCACGTGCCAGGGGGTAGAGGGGGTCAGGCCGACCAACCTCATGCTTGGACCCACCTCAGAAAGTCGACCGGACCGCGGTCCGCTGCCGGTGCCGCGGCGGCGCCGCCGCGGTCGGACTTGGTCGGAACCGCGCCGCCGCGGTGGGGCCCTGTTTACCATGTGTCCAGGGTGCCAAATGCACCCTGGTTCGATTGGGAACCTTAATAGATTAACGTGGGGGGCCCCCGAACTCAGTTCAGTTTCAGAACGGTTAGTTCCGAAAATTTTCTGAACTAATCTGATTTTTTCTGATTTTTGAATACTGATTTTGGGTGGATAGTGACCTGGACATGTTAATAGACGGTCTAGGAGTGATTTAGAGTCTGTATGTGCGGTCAGGATCGAGTACAGACTCGATCAACGCGTTCGTTTTTAATGAATTTCGCCGAACGGTGAAATCGGGAGACCCTAAGATTGTTTCTACATTTTTGCGCACCCTCCTAGGTTGTAACACGTCAGCGTACGTAGTGGGGACATAACTCAGGTCCGGTTTAATCAAAATCATGCTCTGATACCAACTTGTAACGCCCTGAAATTCGGGGGTCGAGTATGAACTCAACTCCCGAGTTTCAACGCATCACTTATGCAACATACATAATGATGGTTAAATGTTGTCTGAGTTAGAGCAATAAACATGAATGAGATTATACCAAAACAGTAAATCATACTCCAGTTCAATTGTATAAAGACAAGCGGAAGACTGAAATTTTATATTCAAAGTATGTAAAGTAACAAAATTTTATGAACTCCAGAGTATGAGTACTAACTGAGTACCAATATACATGTATTGTTTCTAAGTCAAAAATCAAAATACAATCCTCAAGAGAGGCCCTGAAAATCCCACGATGCAGCCGGCCTAAGCAAAGCCGTCAGAATACTGCATAAAGGAGAACTCCTCCTGATCCTCATCAAAGTCGGGTTCGGCCCGCTCCTGAACCAAGGCGCCATCTACACCTGTGACTGAGTCTGGTGGGTGTTGCAAACACCGTCCCGTAACGTGGGAGTGAGTAGCTAACTCAGTAGAACAATAAAGCATAGGTTAACATGTTATCAAATCAATCAAGCAGTAATGATAAAGCAGTACAAATCAAACATTTCTAACTACTCTTGTTAAGTGCAAAAATGATATGACATGATGCTGTATGCCCTTGCCAAACCACCCTCAAGCGACATCATCTTACGTTCGCGAATGCTTACTCCCTCAGTGCGCCACATCTACAAAGCACATGCGGTGCGATGATGCTCATAATTACCAAGTTTTTATTAGTCCATTTCAACCAGCGGTATTGGGAAACTAAGGTACCTCCCTTGTATCATTCCCAAACATGATCCATTCTAGGGTCGTCAATCCTAGCTAATCTCATACGATATTATGGTTTGAGAAGCGTAGTGAAGGCATCGCAAAGGGCTCGTCACCGTCAGCGCGGATACAGATCTCACCGTATGCGGCTCAATTCTTGGCCGTCGCCTCGAGTACATGTGTCTCATGTACTCGGCTCAATCACTAGCCGCCAGCTCGAGTACAAGTCTCACCGTACTCGGCTCAACTCATACTCTAGTTGCTGTGAAAGACTCGTCGCCAATCACAGACACTTGGAGTACACTCGATGATACTACGGAGGACTCGTCGCCGTCAAGCACGAGCACGGGTCTCACCGTACTCGGCTCTCGCCGTAGAGAGTATCGACGGCTCGAATACGGTGTCCCATACCACCGCAGATTCGGCTCACGAGTTTTGGTTGCGCAATGGTCACTACGGGAGGCACATGGCCCCGGCGAGGCCGACAGCTCGACCACGGTGTCCCATACCACCATGCCCGGCTCATGCGACTTAGCGGATCGAGGTACCATGGTTAAACGGGATCGCCACTGGTAAGTTTGGTACCCTAGGTTCAAACAGTAGCGACCAAACATGGTGAACACACAATACATTTCGGTTTACTTGACGAGCCTGACTAGCTCGAGCGCACCACAAGTTGAGCGATATGGAGCGCAAAAGCACTCCATGTGGCCAACCACTATCGCCAACCGAAGTACGACTCGGGTTCTCCAGACAGGTCCGTTGTGGCGATATGAATCTCAGCCACAACCACAAGTCTAGTACCGAATGTTTGGACTATAGACGTAGTCCCAAACTCAAACAGTTTTCATCAATAGCATGTGGAGTAAAGCATGATAAACAAGCAATACAAGCATGTTAGCGGGCATGTTATAAAGCATGAAGTAAAACATGATGTAAAGCATGTTGTAAAGCATGTTGTGAAGCATGTTGTAAAGCACTATCCACATAGGGATACAATTATGTACACATTACAAGGGAGTGGTTCTAGCGAACCACCGCATGGAGGAGATCCTACATGTCTCTAAGGGAGTCGGGAATTCCATATCAGCACCTTTCTAAGGCACTAATACACAAGCCTTTACACACACAAGCACTTACACAACACTTAAAGTACGCCATTCCAACATACATGACATATGTTAGCAAATCGTGTGTTAGGGCTATTCTCTCGCCAAGCGGTTATTTTACCCGCGTATACCATATTCATACAACAAATAATCATGACAATTACACTTCCAAATTTTACACATATGCGGTATTTCTAGAATACACAATTTCAACATACGTAACATTTACACATGAACATGTATTTCGGCGATTCCTTTCGCCAAATTAGTATTTTATCCATATATCATATAATCATACATTAAATAAATATGTCAAACATTTTCTCAAAAAAAATACGTATACGGTATTTCTACGTATACCAAGAATATGTGAAATTCCGTATTCTACAACGTTAATCGAAACAAGAAACGGAAAGCACTTTGTACATGTGCATTTACATGCAGATCATGAATCTATCATTATCTAACATTGAAAGCGTTGAAACCGTAACTTATACACTTAAAGTCCTCACCTTTGCCCTTCGAATTCCAACGAATCAGCAAGGGTAGTAGAGTTTCCGTATACGGGAGTTTTCTAGCCTAAAGAGCGGAATCGGTTAGCCTTTTCATAACCCACAACGATCCTACCTTAAATCAGACCTAGGGTTAGGGTTTCTTACCTTTAAATGGGATGGATACTGCCGGGAAAACACCTAGAACGGGGCGGTGTAGGCCGTGCGACAACCCAAAGCAGTAGGAGGAAGATCAACAGCAAATTCCAAGCCTTTCTCTCTCTTTTCTTTCTCTCTCTAGGGTTTTTCTCCCAAATTCGTATGGCCGTGAGAGGGGCTGTTCTAAGCCCCTTTTATAGCCAAAAACATTCCCAAAATAGACTCAAGTTCAAGGGTGACTGCTTATATAGGCATTTCGCCACTTTTCCAGCTCAAAAGGGAGGTTCTGGTGGCCCTCCTTAAGCCAAACGTCAGACTTAAGCTTACCACCTATGGATCTATGTGGGATTACATTTTCGACTCGATCGGATTCCCAGATCGCACGTGGCGGACCACTTTCAGTTCAACGGTCAGTGGGCCACGATCCAAAATTCCAAGTACATGTAAATGTTCCTGAAATTTTTCTTAATCCGAGGGTGTAATTTGGTCTGATTCTGACGGTCAGGTTGCTTAATACTGACGCGTCAACGAATGATGCCAGATCACTATTCCTGATATTTATTTTGGAATAGGAATAGTGTTTTTCACACATCCTTGCTCCGAATCGAAACGAATGGCCGTGGGACATCGAATGGACCTGATTTTTGAGATGATTGTCAAGTCCAGTGAGGCGGTCCTAGTTCCTTAACTTTGTGTTAATCGGACTTCCGATGTGCGGTCTAGACCTAATACGAAGTTTCGTTTCATTCCTGAGAGCAGCCGGGAAATGAGTTTGGTTCTAAACTTTAGGGTAACCTAGCGTCACTTGTTTTGCAAGTTTTGGGTCTTGTAGATCATATTTAAAGCGATCCCAACGGATTTCACGGCTAATCGAGTTTAGTACTTAGTTAACTTTGTTAAATTTCTAAATGATTTAATCCTAATTGATTTCTGGTCGAGGTGGTACTCGACTCAATGTACGGAAATTTACAGGTCGTTACATTCACCGTTGCCCAATACTCTTTTCTAGGATTGACAAGATACCGGCTGACTACACCAACCACATATGTTATGTCTAGGCGTGTACACATCATAACATACATCAAACTTCCTACAGCTAACACGTAGGATATCTTCTGCATCTCTTCCACCTCTGCCTTCGTCTTGGGACACTGCTGTCGCTCAATTCGAAGTGACCATCCAGTGGAGTACTGACTGGCTTCGCTGCATTCATATTGAACCGTTGTAGGATTTTTTCAATATACCGCTCTTGTGACAGCCAAAGCTTCCTGCTGCTTCTGTCACAGGTTATCTCTATTCGTAGGATCTGTCTAACCGGGCCCAAGTCTTTCATCGCAAAAGACTTGCCCAACTCTTGTTTCAACCAGTTGATCTTCTTGATGTTTTTTTCCAAAATGAGCATATCATCAACATATAACAGCAGAACTAAGAAATCACCATCTGAGAACTTGTGCGTGAACATACAAGGGTCCGACTCCGTTCTGTCATACCCGTGCTTCAACATAAACGAGTCGAACTTCTTTTACCATTGCCGTTGAACTTGTTTCAGCCCATACAATCTCTTCCTCAACCTACACACCATATGCTCTTTGCCCTTGACTTCGAACCCCTCTGGTTGGTGCATGTATATCTCTTCTTCCAGGTCACTATGGAGGAAGACAGTTTTAACATCTAACTGTTCTATCTCCAGATCCATGCTAGCCGCCAACCCAAGCAACACCCGTATGGATGTCATCTTCACTACTGGTGAGAATATCTCCTCAAAGTCTATGCCTTTTCTCTGACCAAACCCTTTCACCACAA
The DNA here is from genome assembly GCA_030180095.1 of Magnolia changhungtana. Classification (NCBI taxonomy): domain Eukaryota; kingdom Viridiplantae; phylum Streptophyta; class Magnoliopsida; order Magnoliales; family Magnoliaceae; genus Magnolia; species Magnolia changhungtana. Next base: position 849,763 of record JASAUF010000319.1, read on the forward strand.
GTCTGACCTTGAACCTTGTCTATGAATTCTTCTGCTTAACCTTCTTTCTGAACACCCACTTGTTGCTTAGAGCTTTCTTGCCCTTAGGCAGTTTCACCATATCATAGGTGTGTTTCTTATGCGAGGATTCCATCTTCTCTTGCATAACTTTCAACCACTCCCTCTTGTGCTCGTCGGTTAGGGCTTCAGAATAATCTTTTGGCTCTCCCCCATCAGTCAGCATAATGTACTCATGCGGCGAGTACCTCTTGGACGACTGTCTGTCCCTAGACGAACTCCTCACCTGTGGCTCAATAGGTGGATCAAGTGGGGGCTGCTCCCCTGGTCCATCTTCTAAAGGAACTCCCTTGTCCTCTGCACCTTTCTATACTCCCCCGTTATCAGGCACCACAGGAGGAATAATAGGATCCATGTCCTCTAGTTCACCTGAACTAAGCTGGTTCTTCTCTGGCTTACCAATATCTTCTACACACTGATCTTCAAAGAAAACCACATCCCTTCTCCTGACGAGTTTCTTCTTGGTCGGATTCCACAATTTGTAACCGAACTTTTCATCACCGTACCCCAAGAATACACACTGCCTGATCTTCATATCGAGCTTGGACCTCTCGTCCTTTGGTACGTGAACGGATGCCTTGCATCAAAATACCCTGAGATGACTATACGATGGATCTTATCCAGTCCACACCTTCTCAAGTACTTCTCCATTCAATGGGGTTGATGGAGACCTGTTTATCAAATACATCGTCGTGTGCATTGCTTCTCCCCAGAACGTCTTGGACAATTTCGCGTGGGATAACATGCATCTGATTCTCTTTACAATGGTGTGATTCATTCGCTTAGCTACACCATTATGCTGGGGAGTCTTGGGAACCGTCTGTTCATGCCGTATACCCAGGGACTTGCAGTACTCATAAAAGTCGCCAATGTATTCATCACCATTGTCAGTGTGGATGCACTTCAATGATCTACTTGTCTCTCTCTCTCTCAACCATAGCATGAAACAATTTAAACACACCAAAGACCTCGTCCTTGGATTTTAAAGCATACACCCAAACCCTCCTAGATGCATCATCTATAAAAGTGACAAAATACAATGCCCTACCCAAGGTTTTTGTCGTCATAAGACCACAAATATTAGAATAAACCAAATCTAATGCATGCACTTTATTAACATGAGAAGCAGATTTAATAAATAAAACTCTATGTTGTTTCCCTGATAAACAATCAAGACAGGTTTTGAGAGGTGTACCTGTCACGTCTGGAAGGAGCCACTTCCTCGTTAGTAGCTGAAGCCCTTTTTCACTCATGTGACTTAGACGCTTGTGCCACATGTCAATAGCTGAATCTTCCGCTGCGTTCAACCCACCCATGCACACACTGACATTTGCCTTGTAAATGGTGCAACACTTCTTTCCTCTGGCTGTGATCAATGAACCCTTGATGAGCTTTTAACGCCCACCAGCAAACCGACTTTTATATCCATCATCATCCAACCTACCCGTCGACATCAAGTTGAGGCGAAGGTCTGGGATATGTTTCACATCCCTGAGAACTAATGTGCAGCCCACATCGCTCTTCACACAAATATCACCGACCCCTACGATCTTCGATACGCTATAATTTTCTATCTTCACAGTCTCATAGTCTCCTGACTTGTAGCTTGTGAAGAAGTCCCTGCGTGAAGTCGCATGAAAAGAAGCGCCTGAGTCTATCACCCAGTCGGTGTCCTGACTCGTAGCCGTGAGACATACATCGTGATCTACTGAAAGAATAACTACAATGTCGCCATTTAAGGCCACCGCAGTGGAATCTGATTCATTTTCTTTCTCCTTTCTTTTTCCTTTCTTATCGTTCTTCTTACCACGACATTGCTTGTAGTGGCCCTTCTTGCCACAATTCCAGCAATTAACATCCTTTCTGTTACTCGACTTGCCTTTTGATTTATCTCAATGCAGCTGCGTTTCCACCACCCTCTCCCAAATTCGAAATGGATAGCCGTTGCCTGTAACAAAGTAACCTCTGACTTGAAAAACACCTAATTCCTCTCTTACATTTCTTGCAATCTTACCTGATAGAAAGTTACAGGTTGAGACTTTGTTACCTGTAACATTTCTCCCCCAAACACACACTTTCTTACATTTTACACAAGTTATAGGCATCCAAACGGCCCCTTAGGTTTTTAGGTTTCTTTGATTTCTTTTACCCTAACCTAGTAACCCAGCATGATTTCTTTTACCCTCTTCTTCTTCAACACCCGTCCGTACCTGTTTGCGTTCGGGTGTGCGGCCCTGGCTCGACGGTGGTTCGGCAGTGGTCGGGGTCCAGCCCTGGCTCGCTGCCCTCTGGTGGCCCACTGGTGGCCCACCTAATGAATCGATCAGCTTTATTATTTAGTTGAATCATTCTTTTTGGTGGGCCATCTCTAGATTAGATATATCATAAAGGTCATGTGAGCTATTTAAGAAAACAAATGATTTTGGGTTGAATCCCACCTGAGATTTTGGCCCTGAGGGAGGTGAAGCATCTATGGATGGGCCCGATGTCGTGAATATAGAACGTGGGTCCCACTTATATTGATGTATTTTCTTCTGATTAATAAAATTAAGAAATGGTCCTGTTCTCTCATAGTGCTGTAAATTATAATGATCCTGTATTAACCGTTCATTTAGACAGAAATTTAACAGAGCTCACAAAATCTAACTCTCAACTCATCATTGGATAGGTAGGAGCCTTCATCAAAGGCACACATTGGCAAATGATTAGCAGATAAAATAGGGGGAACATGAGAGCATAGATTCTAAACTATCAATTTCCTCGAAGACAATCTTTTTCAGTTTTTTCTTTCTTTCTTTCTTTACAGATTTTTTAGAAGTTCCTATGCAGGTTGCAATGAAATGTTATTACAGGACATACCCAAGTTCAACAAAAACTGCCATGCAATGGATGTTGCCTTACAGAATAAAAAGATTTTTTTTCAAAGAACAGTACACGGCTTCAGTGGGTACACTGCTAGGAAAGGAGCAAGCCACGCCGTGGGTTTGCCACCTGTCCACCTCATACATGAGATACACATGCCAATCCTGGCCATCCAAATGGTGGGCACCATTGTGGATAGAGCAGAGCCTGGACGTCACAGTGCTTGGGTGATCTTAACCATATGATTTTGTCCATTGAAAATGGACAGCTGATCATTTTTCTATTTAACTGCCCATTTTATGGTTGCAATTGGATAGCTAGGATCTTCTAACAAGTGCAACCTTCAAGCTTTGCTCCACCTACAATGGGGCCAATGATTTGGATGGTCTGCATTAGCATACACCAATGCTGGGTGTAATGTGAATGGGTTGCAACTATTTAATTAAAAAAGGTTAAAATCCACATTTTCACACTACAGTGTCACTAATGGTGGCTTATCTGCTAATCATGAGGTTGCTGTTTTACAAGTGAGGTCCAGTTTAGCCCTTCCACATCTTCTGGTCATGAATTCCTTTCTTGTCATAATTATCACTGAAAAAGCAGCTTCTAGTGGGAAACTTAGTTCACTTGCTTATTAAGGCAGGCATTCCAATCAGTTGCACTGCTGAATAATCATTTCTCCTTCAGTCCACCACAGCTTCTGGTCCTAAATTCCTTTCTCATTTTGAATATCACTGAAGAAACAACTTCCCATTGCAAACTTAGGCCTAATCACTTATTAAGGCACTCCAATCAGTTCCACCCACAAATTAATTATTTCTCACTTACTCCATTTCAGTATATGTTAAAGAATGGGCACATGTCACATGAAGCAAAGATGCAATCGTATAAAACTCACTAGTAGAAGATAATACATTTACGAATAAACAACTACAATATCCTTTTTTTTTTTTGGAGAAGTCACGGATTATATTAATAATAGAAAGAAATACATTAGAAATGAGGCTGCACCGCCGCGGGAGCTACACAGCCTACTACACACCTAGGAACAGCAAATTACAATCCTTTAATTTGTCAACATTAACGGCCACTCAACAACTAGCATTCTAGCTCTAGCAGCTACATATTCCGCTGATTTTGAGATCCCATTGAAACATCTACTTTCACAAGTGACTCCCTACAGATTGGACCTGTTAGATGGTTGGTTTACACTTCTTATCCAGGGTGCGAAACTCAAAATCATGTGAAATATTTTATGTTCTCAGTCAAATCAGATCTTCCACAGCTATTTTTGTTACTCTATTTTTCGGCTGACTCATTCGGTGATTGCTTAAGGGTTATATCATATATGCTTGACAATGACATTGCTTTCTTTTAATCATTTATCCCAATATATTAATCTTTATTTGTTTCTGTTCCTTTCTCAGGTTGAAGGCTTGAAGCAGAGGAACAATCTGAAGAGCATTTATTGCAACACACACACACACACTTTTTTTAAAAGACTCATTTTGAGGATTTGTGGGGGTCCACAAGTCAATCTAATAGCCTTCCAATTGACAGCCTCTACTGTCCATTCTTGGACCCTGTTTTGGTGATTGCATGTTGTCCTGCATCAGGTTTTACGCTGATTTTCTGGTTTGCAGTTGAAGTTTCATACGTACATTATTTTCGTGCCATTTGAAGATTCATACCAAACATAGATGGTTATTTTTAAATGTCTTGTTTTCTGCTCTTTCCACAAGCCTCTCATTCATCTGGTTCCATACCTCGGCTAAAAGAGGAAGGTTGGTGTCCATTCGGTACGCAATCCTAAAACTTTTTCCAATTTACCATTTAAAGACGATCCAAAATTTCAGGGAGGAAGGCTCAGATGATGCTAATGATAATGACGGCTATCTTCGTGTTTTTTAAAACCTGAACCGTGTTATTTTAATAGTGTTTTCTACTTGATGCCTATGTAACTAATGAAATAGTAACCTACATTGATAGCTATAAGTGAGCCCCATGGATTATGTTCTATCGAGCCTGCCATTATGTGGACAGCAGGAAATGTTTAATTGCTCTTTGGCACCTACTTCCAAGTTCCTTGCTAAGAATGAGGCAACTCTTATGTTATGCACAAATATCCAAATCCGATGGGAAAGCTGCATTTGAAGCAATTGCTTCATCAATTGAAGAAGCAAAATCAGAGGTCTGTTTTAATCTCATAGGCCGTCATAACAGAATTCAGTCCATATTGGATTGCCAAATCTCTGCATATTTTGAATCAATGAAGCACTGAGATGATTGAAAGTTTCATGATCATGGGCAATACCGACTTGATACTCTACTGGAAGCAAAAGCTAAGCAAGGGGTGCAGGTACTTTTAAGATCTGTTTGGGATATCATTCTTCTTTGTTGTTTCTTTTCAATTCTTTTAACTACTCACAAACTCTCTCTCTCTCTCTCTCTCTCTCTCTCTCTCTCTGTTTTATGATGCCACGGAGTAATCTAAGATGCAAATTCAACCATATGCAGATTTATATCCGTACAAAAAAAGAAGTTGCAATTGCTTTGAAAATCAATACTGTGTATAGTAAGCGAAGGCTTCTTAACATTCACGAGAATGTGAGAGTTCTACGTTATCCTGATCATTTCTCAACCGGAGTTTATCTATGGTATGCAATTCAAACCTGAGTCAGCTTAAACTTCTTCTCATAGATCTCTTGAAATGCTTTGCTAAGCCCACATGGCACATGCACCACTAAACTGGCTACATGTGCTAGCCTGTCATGTGTGTGGAACATAAAGATGCATCGGGTGGGCCTGACCATGATGATGACCTGATCCAAAAATGAGGCCGGTCCCTACATCAGATGGGCCACACATGTCCATTGAAGTGGACTGTTAGATACTTCGATGTTTTAGAACCATCTATCATCTCTATACTTTTTTTTTTATTATTTTTTGCTGTAAGGGTCCAGCCGTGTATAGATAGCTGATGTTTGGAGGACATTTGGGTTCCTTGTAGGGCTAGAGCTGTACACGAGCAGAGTAAGCTCGGGTACTCGCTCGACTCGACTCGCAATAACTCGACTCGACTCGTCAGGTGGTTGAGCTGAGTACAAGTGGATTTTTGCCACTCGTTATGATTTCGAGTAGAGTATGAGCTGGGTAGTACTCGACTTGGTACTCGACTCGTATACTCAAATCGGTACTCGAGACTCGTACTCGACCAGGGCCCTATACCTAAAACGAAAGCCCTAATCCCTCCCGTTCCCAGTCGCTTTCGCCCGCTCGCCCAAAACGAAAAAAAATACCCTTCCCTAGTTCCCTTTTCTTCCCTCTAGAGCTGTACACGAGTCGAGCCGAGTCGAGTATCGCCCTACTTGTACTCGGCTCTTAATGCACGAGTCCTACTCGTACTCTGCTCTACTCGGCCAGCGAGCATGGAATCCTTGCTCGTGCTCTACTCGCCCGAGTACGAGCAGAAATCGAGTCGAGTCGAGTCCGAGTATTCGAGGCGAGTTCGAGTCCGAGTCTGAATTTGAGCCCAATTCAAGCAAGGTTTTTGAGCAACGAGTTCGAGCTTTGAGCCGAGTTTGAGTTATAAATTGAGATTCATTTGAATTTCAATTCAATTGTGAATTGGAATTCGAAGTTGACCGAAGCAATAAAATATATAAAATGCACATAATATATGATTAAAAAACTTCAATAATTACATTAACATATTTACATAACATTGTTCAAAATGACAATTCATAACTAATAACCTCCATAAGAGGAGTGCCTTCCTGTTTTGTTATTTGATCCATAGGAACTGCTATCTATTTTTTCATATACATATTGGTTCACTTCCTCTGAGTCAGAAGGCGAAGAGATATTTCCTTCACTTTGAATTAGATTTTTCAAACTTTCTTTATGTGAAGAATTGTCTGTAGTACCCAATGCCTTATAAAATTCACCGAGACGGGGCAGGAATTTGAATTTGTTACTCTTTTTCTTCTTCTTGTTTGTTGTACTCGACCTTGCTTCAACATCGTGTTGTCTTTTATTCGAATATCGCTGAAGTCTAGAAACATCTTTCATACTATGTTTTAAGGTGAGTTGGAATTGTTCTTCTTCTAAAGCTTTTAATCTAACTTCCTCTGCATCTTTTGTGGATATCATTCGTGTACTAGATCCAGAAGCAGAAGGTTTGGATGGAGTAGAAGGTTTTCTATTCGAATTTAACAGGGCTTGAAAAAGAATTCAGACATCCTTAGGGGCATTGGGGCATGGTTTTGCATCACCACCTCGACATGACAAGTGTAAACGAAAGCGATTAGTCTTGTTCACAAACTTTGTGCCACACAAACCACATTTAATCTTTGTTTTTCTAGACCTTGGTGGTGATTCAATTAGGGAAGCGTAGTCCCAAATGTTTATCAATGGGTTAGATGACGACATATCTACACTCAATTTTTAATTAAAAAAATCAGAATATTGATAAATAATTTAAACTTGATATATGAACAAAAGAAAGCAATATAAATGTATCAAAATTCAAAAATAAAAGCAAATGAATAGGCATATGTAAATAAATATCAAAGATTCAGTCTTCCAAACTACATTTCAAAAGGACCAACACTTTCATGTTTGCAGTTGCAGTGAAACAATATTACAGATCATTCAACTTTCAACCAAAAAGAATTGAAAAAATGAAAATAATTACTGATCTGCAGATAGAGACTCGTCACAAATCTCAATCTCCTTTTCTTCATCATCATCATTCACATCTCCTCCTCATATTGAGCGCAACCAATCTTGCATACAAATCAACGCTTCAACTGTATTTGGCGAAAGTGAGCTTTGATACTTGCTCACAACCCTGCTCCCTGTGCTGAATGCGGATTCTGATGCTACCGTTGAAATTGGTATTGATAATATGTCCCATGCCAGATAATGTAGGGTATTTTGATTCACTAACCCTCATCTTCCACCATTTCAACACATCAAATTCGAATCGCACTACGATTGGCTCCTTGAGGTACATTTCTAGCTATGATTCCTTAGTATCAACTCCTATTCGTGCTTGTGCCAAGTATGATATATATTCATTTAGCACATCCGGATTACTAGGTACAGAAATATCCACATCTCTACTTTCTTCAACACCCGCTGCAGGTAAAGTATTAATATACGATTTGTACAAGGGCTTGACGAACCTTAAACTTCTCTGCTGCCGAGAGGATGGAGTCTTGGTCTCTTAGGACACGTCTTCAAATGTCTAATTAGATGTGTCGTAGATCCTCATGGAATCTTGCTGAATAAACCTTTGCAGCGATTACACTTTATCTTCTGTATACCGTTAACTGTCACATCTTCGAAATCATCCCACACTGCTGATCTCTTCTTCTTCCCTTTGCATGCAGTTGATGTGTCTGTGTCTCCCTCTACGATTAGAGGAGATGTGGCTGATGCACCCATTCCAGGAGTATTTGGGCTTTCGTCTTGACTAGTCATCTATAAAAGAAAGTTCTCGATATGTTATACGGCTATACCTAAACGGTTAGACCGCTAGACGGGCATAGTTACTTAACTGTCTAAATCAGTCACCCATTTAAGGTTGGATAGATTGTAATGCCTTCATTTTTCAATTTAAATGTTACACCGAAATTTCGGCAGCATCTCTGCTTTTATCTCTAGAATATATTAATCTTGTATTTGATTCCCATGTCAATCATCAACACAGTGTGGACATTTGACGATGAAAATAAATACATGAAATATATCCAGAGAGAAAAAGGAGAGACGAAACCAGAACAGACATATGCATTTAAATTGGAATAAATGAAGACATTATAATCTATCTAACCCTGAACTATCCAAAAAGGAAAAATTTAAGAATTTCTATGCATCCAAGAACACACTGAATCTATGTCTGACAACATAAAAATCCTCAAATGGGCAACTGATTATCCTATACTACAACTAGAACAATACAAATAATAATAAAACATGACAATCAAACAATAAATGAATTAAAAGTGCAATCTGAAAGATGAATGCTAAGTGTAATAACTTGAGTGCACTAAGCATTCCTCAACCCAAATGCCAAATCCAATTAAGCTATTGAAACCCAACTCTAGCTACTAAGCATCCAACAAAGATAAAAGAATCACTATATTAAGTTCAAAGAAATCCAAAGCACAAATGAAATCAGAAAAGAAAATGACCCAAAACCAGTTTAGACATTAAAACACATATATCGAAGTGGGCCCATAGTCAGCCACTCACCCACTAAGCTATTATTCGAACTCACCTAATTAAACTCTATTTCTTTATTTGCACCTTTAAAGTTCAAACAATATTATCTAGATAGCAAATGGGCCCAATCTAAGTTCAACCTACTTTAGGCAGGAATACGCTTGTGGGTTTGACTCGATGCAAGATTTAAGCTTGATAATTAATTGGGTTGGACGGGATAATATTTGGAATTGGATACCGAGTCAGCCTTGATTAGAAAATCCATTTTGGCCAAGTTGACATGTATGGAAAGCTACCATTATTTTCTATTTTTTTTTCCATAAGATTCTCATTGTAATTTTCATGAAGAGCCAATTTTACATGATAGTAAGAGGCATTAAACAAAACAACTCATAAACAAAGCAACACATCATTATTTCTCTCTCTATCTCTCACTCCTCATTTTCCCTCCATAGCTAGCAACCCCTCTCCCAACGTCCCTTTCTTTCCAAATTCTCCAGCCCTCTAAACCCAAAAATCCCACAAATCTCACTACTAAAAATACATCTCAACCATTAAAATCTCTTCCTTGTTTTAAGATCTCCATAGTGTGAAAGTTTGAAGGCTTGCTTTGCATGTGAGTGATTATAAATTTCTAATTTTCTTTCTAACCTTTGAATCTTCTTTCTCTTCATGAATGGATCATATGGGACCCACCAATCCATGGTGGGGATCCCATTTGATCCCATGGATATGGCCCTTTGGCTCATCCTACATGCATGTCATGATCCATGTTGGGGTCATTCTCTATGGACCCCATCATGATGTATTTCATGATCTACTCTATTTCAAGGTCATGTAGACCTTAAATATCATGTTGGGATGACATCCCAACCATCCATTTTAATCATAGATCATGCATGCATTAGTTTAATGTTGCGTGTTCAATCAACATAGTTGTATGAATGATATTGATTCTTAGGACGGCCCATTAGTGGATGGGCCCTACCCTCATGGCCGAATTGTCTTTCCTTCTTCTCTTTTCTCTGATGTGTGGATGATGATGTGTGTGTGGTCCACTTGGTGGGCCTGGGACGTCCCAAAAATTCAGCAAGGGTGAGACGCCCCTACCACCCAATCCCATGAATTTTGGGCACTTTAATTAATGCATGCAAGTGTCCTGGCCTAAGTCCATGATTTGGACATGTGTGGGGCCCACTAAGGAAGGCCACACATCCTTTTATTTGCTTTATATATTTTGATATAGGCAGATATGTCCAGCCATACATGGCTGTCCAAAAATTTGGACTGTTGCATGGATTCTTATAATTAATGTTTGGCATGGATTTGGACTATGATTTCCACTATTTTTCTTGAGGTTGTGGGGTGTAATATGAAGGAGTTGACCCCACCTTGAAGTGTGATGGATCACACCTCAGACGGCCGATGCAATGACACTCAAAAGGAGGCCCAAATGGGGGGTGGGCAGTTCACCTTGCTAGACCGTCCAGCCCTATAGATTGAGGGGAAAACACAATTTCCAGCTTGATTTTCTAAGTGGTAGGCCACTTTTGTGGACCCTACCTTGCGGTATTTTATGGAAAAAATACTAATCATACATCCCTCCCCTCCTAGATGAAGTTTGGGCTCACCTTATTGGATAAACAATGTATGAACAAAAACATTTTTACCCAACAGAATTTCTGGACAGATTGTAATCTTGAATTAAATTAAAATACTTCTGATCATCCAAAAATTACGAAATTTTGTAGAGGTGTGGCCCACCCATGAAAGGACCACCCTGTAAACTTTCAGGGCCATCGGGCCCCTGTACCGTCCATAGTGCGTCTTGGAGTGGCCCACCAGGCTGGGAAGGCCAGCCTTGTGGGCCCACCTTAATGTATTTTATGTGCCATCGTTCATCCAAGTGGGGTTCATGGGGGGCATGATCAATCCCTCCTTCTGTAGCATCCATTTGAGACCCATTTGGATGAGTTTTGGGCCAATTACCCAGGCCCATAGGGCTACCTACCCTTGGGACGCCCAACCCATTGGGGGGTTGTTGGATGTACAGTCCAGCAGTATGGCCCACCTGATTTATGTGTTTTATTCACTCCATCTAGTGGGACCCTTTGTGACTTGTATGAGCCACTAGAGATTTAAAATAATTGTATAAATAAATTTTTATTGAATTTCTAGCAAGCCTAGATAGTGGGTGGGCCAAAATTTCAACATTAGGCCCAAGGTTGCTACCCACAAATGTATGTTTTGGGGCAGCATGACCCACTAGATTTAGGGACATTATTACACGTATCTTGCCCTATTTTGATTAGATTTCTAGGCTTAATTAGTGCACTCTTAAGGCCCACTTTAAATGGGTTTCCTAGGCCCAATGTCTTGAAACTTCCTTGATAGGCCCCTGATCTTTGGGCCTATATTTAATACACTATTGTGATGGATTTTATAGGCCCAAACACTCAAGTAGTTAGGCCCTTGCTTGCCTATTAAATTAAACCCATACTTGGGCCAAGATATGAGACCCAACTCAATTGTTTTAAATATAAGGATTGCCCATGTGGTTGGAATAATGATCTGCCCATTAGGCCCACCACAATGAATGGACTCATGATCTTTATGGTTGGGCCCAAACCTTGCTTAAGGGCTCACCTTGCTGCCTAAGTATTAGGCTTAGTGTATGACCCACTAGGCCATGGATTTGCTTAGGTCTTGGGCTTTGCTTTTATATGCGTGTAGGTAGCGGGCTACCTTTTGGGATCCAATTGAGGTTGGATGTCCGCCTTGGTGGCCCTAAGGTAGGCCCATAGGATTCCTATAGGTGGTTGAAGGCCCACCTTGGGCCCTTGATTAGGACCGCTTCTTCCTTGGGTTTTTATGACCCTCTTAGCTTATGGGCTACCCCAAAGTATTGGGCCTCCACTAGAGGACTTCTCCTTAGAGTACATGTTTATGTATCTAGACCTTGTCCCTCCTTGAGAAGGAGGAGTATATTTTACGATATCATCACCGAGTAGCACACTTACATCATTATAACTCATATGCATCATCTGCGTGAATTGATTGCATTATGTGGTGGTCATAGAGGGATGGAGTTTCTCTCCTTGTGCACATTGAGTGTCTGAAGTTAGTGCATGATCTGTATGTGTGACTCATGCATTGACATCGTATTTCATAATGATACCGCCCTTTGCTTCATCAGGGCCTTGCCTCCACAAGGATATTCGTGGATGGCTGTATGTGTGGACACTAGAAATGTTACTTGAGCATATCGAGTGCATAGGATACCCATGGGTGAAAATTTTAAAACTTCCATGGTACCACGGATCTGCCCCAACGCCGTGACCGAGTGGAAACTATGAGCGCACGAGGGCCTTATACCATTAGGCCGCGACTCCCACTGTTGTGTAGTCGGTTGGGTAGGGGTGTGGCCTTACTCGCCTGGTGTAAGAAAGCATCACTAGGCTGAGTCTGACCAGCTTGTAAATAGGTCTGCTGTCGTTGGGCCTTGTTGGTGATTGGTTATCCACAGGCGGGTAGTGAGGTCTCTTCCGCTCGTTTGACTGTGCGGGTCTGGAGAGCGGCAGTCATCCAACAGTGTACTGGACCCCGGTGATTTCCTTATGATGAGAAATGTACTTGATATGTGGATTGGATATGAGCATTGATATTACTTGCATCGCATACGCATCGGCTGTATAAGCCCTTTTATGCATCGCCTTGGTATGACATCCAGTACTCATTGCATTGTACTCATAATACGCCTCGGTAAGGCTAGCGACATTGTCATTGATCATTTTTCCCTGTATCTCCTATTATTCTTCTGTACACCATTATCACACACCTTCACCACCCTTTAAGCTTCTATAAGTTTATGCACGATTGATGCGTGCAGGAGATCCTAGGCAGGCGTCGTAGCGGCAGAGCTTGGATTAGAGTTGAGCTTGAGGACCCCATTGTTGCAGACTTTTCTCTATTTCTTTCATTATCTTATGTATGTCCTTTTGAACCCTTTGTACTTGTAAAAGTTCAAACTTATAGTGGATTTTGTGATGTGTCCCTTTGTTATTTTCGAGATGTTACTTGCTGTGATCTTGGGTATGCTCGTATTGGAAATGGTTATTCGGTTATGGAAATCCTCCTTGTGGGATCCCAGGATCAGACCTGTCTCAGGAGCCGAGAATGAGGTACTACGAAAGCTGTTGCAGTCAGAACCGGCTATCGAGTTCCTTGTAAGTCCGGTTACCAAGTCCGGGGCGTGACAGGATCCGCATTAAACTGGGGAATAGTCCATCTATAGGAGTTCAAGCACAGTGGAGAATCTCTGGGACACGAATTAAATAGCCGTGCAACCAAAGGCCCGGTGGGGTCCACTACTATATCTGTGTGACATCCATTGCCCTCAGTTGGTCAGCTCATGTTAGGAAGTGAGCCCAAAAATCAGATCCGAATCTCAAGTAGGCACACGACACCCCATAGGAAACAATGGGGATGGGAATGCCCACCACTAGAACTTTCCTGGGCCCACTGTGATATTTTGTACGCCATCCCACCCATCAATGAGGGAAACAGATTGGCTACTCCCCCTGCCACCATCCCTGTGGCTGGTGTTCGGTGCTCAGTGGGCCCCACCATGATGTATGTGTTTCATCCATTCTGTTCATCCATTTTTAAAGATCATTATAGGGCTTTATCCCAAAAATGAGAGGGATGTAAACCTCAGGTGGACCACACCACAGGAAAACAATAGTGATTGGATATCCACCATTTAAATCCTCCTAAGGCCCAGTGTACTGTTTATTTGAAATCCAATCTGTTGATTAAGTCATACAGACCCAGATCAAGGGACGAGGGGAAAAAAAAAAAAAAAAAAACAAACAAAGATCAACTTGATCCAAAACTTTTATGGCCCCCAAAAAGCTTTTAATGGTCGACCTTCATTGAACACTGTTTCCTGTAATGTGGTCCACCTGAGATTGGGATATAACTCATTTTTGATATCATACCATAAAATGATCTAAAAAAATAGATGTACGGAATGGATGAAACAAATACATCATTGTGGGGCCCACAAAGCACCAACCACCAGCCATTGGCTGGTGGCGGGGGGAGTAGCCAATCCCTTTCCATCAATGAGTTACACCAGGATGAAGGGAGAAAGCAAATATCAGGTGGATCCGGGGTTGGTACCAGATGGAGTCCAGTAAAGGTTCGGATGGCCTTGGACTCACGTTCTTAGATCACGGAAAGGACCCGGACATGCTTTAACCGTCGGATCTTGCCCATTTTTCGTCCTCAAGTGTGTACTCGTCCCTTTGGGTATTGTACATGGTTCAGTGATAAGACCGTCCATCTGATGGGCTGCAATGTGGATGGATGATGCCTAAACTTCTCGTGGAAATACTTCATCAATCCAATTCTTCCATTTTCTATGAAATGTGGATGACTGACGTGTCATTTCCGTAACCATTAGTTTCAGGCCATTGATGGATGGAAGAATTGGGCTCTTTCTTTTTGGGAGATCAACGGTCTGAATCACCGAACCGTGTGCGCCTCAGTAGGTAGCCGAGGTCAAGATGATATTACAAATTTGATACTCAGCCATAGTACGACAATTGATATGCAGACACTGGGATATTGTTTAGGCTGCAAGTGTTAACTCAAATCAACCCCGAATGGCAGGTCCGGCCATGGATAGGTCATCCCCTTAAAATCAAATCGACTCTGCGATCCTACGATTGATGTATATTTATTTGAAAAATTAGGAGATTTTTCAAATAAAAAATAAAAAATAAAATCTATTGACAAAAAAAAAATTGAAACAAACATTACCATAATGAATTATCATCAATTCAACAGCATTGAGAACAACATCAAGAAAAACAAGAAGAAATGAAGAAGAAGAAGATCAAGAAGGAGAAGAAGAAAAAGCAGCAGCTACTGAAACGAAGAACTGGTTTTTGAATTCCTGTCCAAGTCTTTCATGTCTCAGGTCGCAGGCTGCGAAAGAATGAATCCATCATCATAACAGCTTCCCAACTGACCTTCCACTTTCTTATTTATGTCCAGACCCTTCATTAGTACATTATAATCACGTTTACCATGACTTATGATGCATGACTCTGCTGCATCTGGCTGATAATCCCACAGTACCGGTCTACCATAGTAGGACGATGAAACAAGCTGATATTCATGATGTGCGAAAAATTTTACTTTACAAATACCACTCATGTGGGCCCTCTCGGGGACTTTTAATGGGAGAGTTGGTATGCCTGATGTCCTATATCTTGATTTCATCATAATTGTCTGATGCGGTAGCAGTACATTTTTCATTAATAGAGTTCCAATCACACGACACGAGAGGTCTGTCCTCACCTCTGAAAGTGATCCCAGCATTCCGATCGCGAACGTCTCTGATACGTAGGAAGCCATCGTAGCATGCGAAAGCATATAATGTCGGATTTTTAGGATTCCAAGTTACACATGAAACAATGTCAACGTCAATCTTATCATATTAGTACGTATATTGAGGGATTGGTTGATCGATGTACCAGTGGTAGACAGTGTCATCCAAAGAGGCTGCAAGAAAAGAATCGTCAGATGATGTGATTGGGCAGAGTTTTTGATTGGGAAGCTTTGGAGGGTATATCTGTAAATAGCTGCAAACCTTATCGGTATTGTATCCAACCACAACGATTGTTACAGTAAATTAAAAGAGTTGTAAGTCTATCAATTTGAGGCTTATGGACAAAAGAATGGGAGATTTCATCTTGATGCTCCAGAGGACTTTTGAGCCAGTAGTATGTGAAAGAGGAGAACCTGTTGGCAAGGCAAGCAAGCGATACGTATATTGTTAGCTTTGAAATTGTTGGCATACTGGTAAATTGTAAGGTCCCTACTGGGTCAATCATGAAGGGTTCTCTTCTTATAAAAGAGATTTCAACTTAAATGATTCAATCCACTCCAACATCTCAATTCTATAATAGGTAGATTTAACAATTTCAAAAGGTCGTGAATCAACATTTTAAGTAACTTTTTTAACTGCATATATGAAAGGAGACTAGAGCTGATATCTAGACAAAAAAAAAAAGAAGCCATAATGAAAATAAACAACCAAATGATCTATTATATATGTGAAAAAACATGTAAAACGTCTGAAATAGGATACAACTGCGTGACATCAAAGTTTAAAGTCAAGAGTACAATACCTGATCATGTGTAAAGGGTGATTTCTACTTTTCATAACTTCAAAATTTTCTTAGGATTAAATACACATTAAGAAAACCCTAGCAAAATATTACACAAATCACCCATCATTAAAAAATAAAAATTTTAGTCTATATTTTGTAGTACAACATTATATTTATACAAAATATAATATAGCACACATTTCAACTCAAGTATATAACACCTTTTAAGCTATTGTAATTGGACATTCCATAATTTACATTACATTTAAATGACATTCATTGAGATGACTCAAAAAGAGGGAACTATATAAAAATGCGTACCAAAAGAATCTTGGAAGGCACATTTTGTGCTACTAAATAGCTCTACTCTTGGAGTGACATTTGATGGTCCACTAGTGGCCCATATCCAAAATGAGCCCAAGGAACCACAAAGTCTTGGCTTTTTGGTAGGGTTTTCAAGACTAAGGGTCATTGGTATACACTTCCAGAGTGAGTTTATGCAAAAGGGACTTTTATACTTGTCTTTCTACATTACCTTAAAGAAAAAATATTTTTAGCACTTATTTTGCCTAGAGAATGATGATACACCTGCAAAAGTCCATTCAAATGCACAAAACAAATGAGTTTTAGCTTAAAACATTGTTTAGGCATCAAACACCTTTTTGTGGGTATCCACTAATGGGCCTTAACTAGCCATGGGCTAGAGTGGACCTGACATTTTAGCCTTTTGGCAGGCCAAGCTAGCAGTTTCAGCTGAATAATAAATAAGCTGGGTCAAGCCAAGTCTGATCATTTTCTTATAGCGGCTAGCTTGAGGTTGGACTCTGCCCATTTGTGTTTTATACTCGTTGGATATGGGTCCATATCCCAGACACAATCACTATATGTGCTAGACACTTTCATGTATTTTTGCCTGATTAATTACATGGGCTGATCGCTCCTGATCCCAAACATGCATCCACGGTACACACGCAAATGCATGTAAATTTTGACCATCAAAATCTTGGGCCTTATAGTGGATGGAGAAAATACATATTGATAACCATTCAATTGAAGATCATCAACGATGGATGACTATTGAGAAAAATGATGGACGGGCAAAATTGTATGGTTAAGATTATGTGGCTTATGTGATTTGCATGCTATCACTCATCCACGGTATGGCTGCTATAAAGATTTTTAAAAAAAATAAAAAAAATAAATTCAGTGACATGAGCTGTCATGGTATAATGTATTGAGGAAAATGCACATGGGCAAAGATGAAACAGAGAAAATCTGATCGAAGGCAGAAATGATTATGCCCGTTGGAACTTTAAAATAGTCGTTATCTTGCAAATCAGAATGAGTATTTCGACATATCATATATGATTTTGGGGTAAGATAAGGTACTTTAGCCAGCCAACCCACTATGCTAGGTTGCCCATGCCGGATTTGTGAGATTCCATCAGATCGACAGGCAAAAGTGAATTTTACTTTCATTTTTATTATACATAATAAGTTTTAACTGTTATATAACTTTTGATCCTTTGAGTTGTATGAGTCATGCCTAACATGAAAAGGGCTTAGAAAAGTTACTAGAACAGCATGGTTAGGCAAAATTGGACACTTACCATTTTTGGACGAAAACCATGAAGTGTAGTAGGAATGATGATCTTCTGCAAATAGTAAGTTTACTATTTATAGTTACTCGCCTTTTAAAGGAGTTTTAGTTTAAAACTTTATTCTAGGTTTGGGCTCATTATTTAAAGAATTATAATTTCATTTTTATTCATCAATCAATTTATTTCAAATTTATTACTATTTTTACCCCCTCATGGATTCAAGAAAACTTTGCGAGGAGTCTAGAGAGATCTGTGGATTTGGAGTAGTTACTCCCTTAGTGAGACCACGACCTTCCTCATCACATCCTTTCCTGCGACAATTTTGAATGTACATGGGACCAGTAAATTAGAATTAGAAGCTCCGGCTCTCTACCTTCCAACATTGGCCTCTTTCTTTTATTTGCTAAGACATTGATGGGATGGCTATGGTCATCTGATCATTGTCTTCTTGGAGACACGATATAAAAAATGCTCATCGATCCAAACCGTCCAATTTGTATGGCACTGATCTGATGGAAAGTTCATTCCTCGGTGTGAACATTTTAAGGTAGTATAATGAGGGGAAGGTAAGGATGGTCCATATCTATGATTTGACTCTCCACGTACGTGTCTAAAAGTACCAGACATTTAAGAGTGGTCATGTCTCGAGGCCAATTGGGTCCAAAAGAGTGATCTAAACCATTAATATTTCAAGCCCCAACCACTGATGGATCCTGGATGGATGAAGTTTGATCCATGGTACACCAGTCCCAATCTATTGTATGTTCCTCTAAGCTCGATCTATGATGGGGTCCACAATTTTTCGATCCAATAAATGCATACCAAGGTCTGAAAAATCAAAATATATATTCTGGAGCTGAAAGCAATTAATTCAGTTGAACTTTTTAGGGTGACTAGAGGTGTCACTGGGCCTGGCCTGTTAGCATAGGAGGTTTTACCTCATGAGCCAACTTATTCTAGCCCGCCCAACCAAAAAAATTGAAAAAACAAAAAAAAAAAATCCCTATTTCTCCAACTGTTCCTGATCGATCCATTGATGAAGTGGGACACACTTGTACAAGTAACAGACATTTTGGAGGAATCAAACCAACGGTGGGGATTAAAATGGCATATTTGTGAAATATAATACATGTGCACATATATATATATATATATATATATATATATATATATATATATATATATATATATATATATATATATATATATATAGTTGAGCCTTGCTGGGCTAGGTTGGTCCTAGTCGGGCTTCCTTGACTTGTGCTCGAGCCTAACCTGAACAATGATCGGCACATGCATGCGAAGCCAACGCCTGGCCTCAGGCCAATCAGGTAGGTCCAAGCCCAGCCCAAAGCTGGGTTGGGCTTGCAAATGAGGCAGGCTTCCTGGCCCATTGGCACCCTTCAGTAATATTTAATATTTTAAGACTTTAAAAAGTAGAATTAAGGCTAGTTTGGTGGCTTATATTTGGTATGAATTAGAAATCAAATTACAATTTCCATGGAATCGATGTGCATTAAAATCCCCATGGAATCAATGTGAATTAGAATTCTCATTAGAGTTTGATAGTCACTAATTGAAATGCATTGGAATTTTGTATTATATTCATATGAACTTAAATTTAATACCCCAAGTTAGGGGCATTTGGTACCTTATATTTGTATATGAGAGGATTTGAGTATAAACAAAATCAAATCACTGATTTGCCATTGTGCTTGGAAGTAAATGAAATCGGAAGTATTCAAAATACACACTTTGGGTGTGTTTTGAAATTTACTATCTTTTACCAGAGTATATATCTTAACGGGCTTATTAAATTTTCTTGTCAAATGTCAAATTCACCCTAAACTGGATATTAGGGCCTGTTTGATTTTTGTGCTCAACTTTAATTACCATGTAAATGGGTAATAATTATTTACCCAAGTAATTACCACATCTTTCTGCTTGACACGTCACGGTCAACCTTATTACCCATTTACCTAAATGGCCCACCGAGATGTATGTGACGTATCGACACCGCTCATTTGTTATGCTAGCTGAATTTAGGGCATGAGCAAATAAATGGGGCAGATCCAAAGCTCAAGTGGACCACAACATAGGAAACAACGGGTATCAACCACCTACCATTAAAAACTTTTTGGGGCCTTTAAAAGTTTTGAAAACTCACTGATATTTGTGTTTTTCCCTTATCCATGTCTATGTGAGCCCATGAACGGGTTAGATGATGAAAAACCTCAATGTGGGCCCAGTTAAGGAAGTAACTTTCAATGGTATAAGGTCATTGTTTCCTTTCGTGTGAGCCATTTGAGTATTGGATCAGCCTCATTTTTGGTCTGATATATCAAAATTTTATAATTAAATAGATGGACGGTGTGGATATATCATATGCATTACAGTGGGGTCCACATATTTAAGTCAACATTTCACTTATTAGGTGGAATTACTCTCGCCTTTACGAACTAGGTGAAAAAGTAATAATTACTTATTTACCATGATTTACATGTATCATGGAAAATCAAACCGGCCCTTAAAGTAATTTAGTATGAATATGCTAAGTAATTCCTATATGCATTTCAAACACAAGCTCCCAAAACACACATCAGCTAGCATGAAGCCTGCATGGCTCAAGCCCATCATGACCAAAACACTACAGACAAAATGGTCCAGACACGTGTTTCTTAAATCATGGCCCATCGATTTTGGTCCCACTGAATAAGTGATCCATTATATATATATATATGAACACAGGTGGGGCCCCACTATCTCTCCCTTAGCCATCCAATTGAAGGCTGTGGAAATGGACATATACAACCATCAATCTTCACTTCATAGTAAATATATCTTGCGGTCAGGATCACCTAATGAGGGAGATTTTCTGCTGGAGAATGCCGGGAGACCCTTGACCTGACTATGTGAGGTCTACCATGATGTATGTGTTTTATCCCCGCCGTCCATCCATTTGAACAAGACAAGACCACATTACAGGAAATAGTGGGCATTGAAATCATATCATTGGAAACTTGGGCCACGTTTTTTTGGATCAAGCTGATATTTGTGTTTTCTCTTCAAGTCTGTGTGACCTTACTAACAGTTGGAAAATTAAAATCATGTTGGGCCCTAGGAAATTGTCAACGGTGGGTGTCATTATCTCCACCATTGCCTATGTTGTGGCCCACTTGAGCTTTGGATCTTCCTCATTTTTGTGCTCATGCCCTAAAATGATCTGGCAAAATAGATGGACAGCATACATAAAACACACACATAGCAGCATGGATAAATGACAGAGTAGGTCACCAGGGCAATCCGCTTCCTTTTCTTTCAGCCAACATGTACGTCCATGCAATATCCGATCTGTGCAAAAGGTGGGCCACACAATGATTCACCAGTTGCATCCACTCATCAAGCTTGAAAAACCTACAAAATCAATGGATACCGAATGAGTGAATCGACCTGATTTTCTACTGAGTAATCATCATGGTGTGGCCCACCATACACGGATGATATATACACGTGACACGTTGGCTGGAAAGAAGATCGGCTCCTCTTTTTTTCGTATATCCCATGCATGTGATGGACTGGAATTTTACTAAGCTTTTTATGTAAAATCCAATCCTTACGTTAAAAAAGCCTGTGGGCTACAACGATGGGACCATGTAAAATTTCTCCCAACACTGCTAAGTGGTGTGGCCCACCTTAGATTTTTACAGGATAACTTTGGATCATGATATTTCTGTTTCCCCTTCGTCAACATACTATTAATACCTTTTGAACAATTTAGATGGCAAATAAACATCACAGTCAGCCCTCGAAAGGTTCCAATGGTAGATATCATTATCTCCACTATTTCCTATGATGTGGTCCACTTGAACTTTGCACCTAACTCTCTTTTTATATATATATATATATATATATATATTAGCTCATGCCCTAAAATGAGCTGGTAAAACAGATGAATCACATCCATAAAACACAAACATGGCTATGAACCCTGCAGAGTTATGCCAGCAGGTATGCAGATTACCTGTTCAGACTGCCACAAAGAGTTTATGTGGTCCAGGCCATGTGGTCCCACAGATATGCCCATGATAAATCCATTCTATCCATAAATTCGCAAGATTACAGTAGAATAGGGGTCCAAAAATTAGGTATATTCAAAACTTAGGTGGGACATAACACATGAAACAATAGAATAAGAGTCCAAACATACGTGGGCCATGTCACATGAAACAATGAGAATCAAAAATTTATCCGTTGAAACCTTATTGGAGCCAATCATGATGTTTATATGCCATTAAAGCTGTTCATAGTGTTCTTTCTGGTCATAGGCATAAATATCATTCTGATTCAAAACTTCTCGTGTCCACCTAAAGTTTCCAAGGATGTGTGTTCAGTTCATGGTGTTTGGTGTAGTGTGGTTCACTTGATTTTTGAATTTTATTCATTTTTAAATTATGTCTTCTTGTGATCTTAAGAAAACATGGATAGAATTATTTTTTACGTACCAATGTAGCCCCACATAGCTTCCAAACATAGGAACTTCATGTTTGATGTGATAGGCAATTGACATACTTCCTATCGTCTTTCTATTCTTCTTTGTGGTGGTGTTGTCCAATGTATCTCTTGATCTAGTTATTTCTCTGCGTAAAGACATAAAAATGAGGATAGAATTTTATTTACAATGCACGGATGGTTTTTTTTTTTTTTTTTTTTCTGTGTAATGTTTTTCTGAAAAAGAGACTCGATTAAGAGAAAAATTGATCTTTAACTCTTAACAGTCTGTTTACTGTCCGTGAATTGAAGGGATAAGATTTTTTTTGTTTGTTTTTGAAGACACAGGGTATCCCCACCTCTTTTTTGAAGTGAGACTAATCCCTGTGGATACACGCAATCACCCACAACCATGTTGGGTAATTAAAGGGATAAGATATCCAAACCTATGGTGAAGACCATTTGCCCAAACCTCGTTGGGTAATTGAAGGGATAAGATATCCAAACCTAGGATATTTTGGTGTATGATCCATCCATTATGGAGCCCATCATAGAGATGGCTTAGATCATTGCATGGTCCATGCATGTTGGAGCCCATCATAAGGATGGCTTAGATCACTGAACCAAGGACACTACTTTTATAAACTGAAAACCCATGGTACTGTAGAAACTCTTGTGCCGAGCATTGCATAATATCTCTTCCATGTATATATACCTAGGAAGTCTAGTACTGTTGTTCCCAAGTATCTATTTCTGTTGTAAATTTGTAAGGTGTACCTGATATGTAGTGAGAAGGTCATCCATGGCTATCCTGAAATTGAAGTTATGATTCAGAATGAAAAAGCCAATTCACTTGCACTCTAGGTTTTATCATTTTAGAAGAAAGAAATAACTCTATATATGCACCTTCTGTTATCTGAGCTTCTTTATATTCTATTGCACCATATGTTATAAAACCAAAAGTGTCTTCTTTTTGTGCAGAGCTCTCTATGAGGATGCCAGGTTTTTTTATCAGATGGACACAAATAAAAAATTTGCTGAATTTCGAGGTCAACTGAATGGGATTCTCTTTCATGTTAGTCAGGTTTTTCACATAGCTTATGATGAATATGTTTTGCCTCTATTAACTATCTCACGCCACACAATGACGTTATATAAAATGAAACAGGAGAAGCTAGGAAAGATGATGGACTAGATGGTACATGTCCAAAAGACTGTTGGTAAGTTTCATGGTGTTAGGAAAAAAGATACGGTGGGATATCTTCTGGGGTATTAGGATCTGTTTCTCTTTGAGAGTCTAAGATGTTGGGGGACTCAATAAAAAATTATATTTTTGGAAACTGATTTCCTGACTTTCACAAGGAATGCCTGGGAGGAGGGAAAAACAGTCACAAGGAATACAAGGGGATGAAAACAGAGGTTCGAAGAATTATATTTTGTCAAATACTTTTAAACAAGGCAACCATTCCAGCAAGTACTCTAGTAGCTTTTGGAGTAGGAAATCTGAAATAAGTACTTAGTAAATTTCCAATTAAGGGAAAGAAAAAAAAATGCTTCCAGAATGAAGAAACTGGTGAGGTAATCAATAACATGGACCTTAGCACACTAGGCTGGTATGTTGGGTCTTAAGTTGATTCAACAGGTTTGGCCATGCACCCTCTTAAATCTAGAATTTTGTCAATTTGTTTTAGCATCGCTGTTTACAAGGATTTGTATAAAAGCTTCGGAGGATTTGCTGCAGATGTTGTTGCTACCATTGACCAGGTATAAATTTGATGTCTTCACATAATCTGAACATATTTCCTTGCATTTGCATATTTAATTAAATATAATTCCTCAATTGTTTGCTTGTTATTGAGTTATGGAGTCATTGCATTCGGAATATTATTATCTAGAAGATCCTAACCATACGGATTCGAAGGCCATGACATCGAAGACCATCTTGCTGGATTTGGTATGAGTTATGCTGATTCATTTGGAGGAGAATGAAAATGACCGCAATGAGCAACCTTTGGAATCTGCGGCGGATGAGATGAATGGTGTTGCACAGAATCTGTATGTACTTTCTTTTGGTAGGTGGAGCATCAACCAAGGTAAGTAAGTCTAATGGAATTTTGAATCTTCATTTTCATTGCCTGAAATTTACCTAAACGCTGTTTCTTTGACTCGGCTAACTAGTTAAAACCAGGCCAAGTCGGCATAGTTTCAAGTTGACTAACCAGGAAAACAAGACTGAGTTACTTGCAAACCAAGGCCTACCTAGTTCCAGTCCAATTTCTGTTTTCTCTTTCTACTTGAAATTACTATGTTTTACTAGTTATTTCTGTCTTCTCTTTCTAGTTGAATAGATTAGCAGACTGATGGAAATTACTTCCACAGTCCATTTTCTAGTTGTTTCTGATTTATGGTTGGGTTTGGCTCCCTATTTAGCTCTAAGGTCTTTTATGGTTGGTTTTCAGCTTTTCTGAATTAGAGATTTTGTATGATTATAGGTCCAATTGCTGATGACATGTTCCACTGGCAAGCAACAATTATGGGACCAGCAGATAGCCCCTTTGCAGGTGGTGTATTTTTGGTAACCATTCGCTTACCACCAGCTTCTCAGCTTTTATGTATGTTGTACCTTCATTTACCTCTAATTGCTATCTACTAGGGATCTAATATTAGACATATGAGACCAAAAGGCTATGATGATTATGATGATGGTGACAATGAGTGAAGTTACATTTGTATTTTCATGTAACTAAGGTTTGCATGATTGCATCCTCTTCTTTGAAACATGAAAAATGTAAGCCATTACGGTGAATTGCAACTTCTCTTGGCTTATTTGGGCGAGGTTCTTCAAAACCTTCAGGGTGGCTTGGGTAATGCTCAGAAAGAATGATGCATTCTTCGAGGTTAGGCTTGGGTAACTATCCTTTTTCTTTATTCTGATCTACATATTAGTATTTGTTCTTTATATTCTTTGAATTTGTAGCTATGGTTCGACCAAGTGTGGTCTAAGGCAACTCCAAGCATTTCTTTTGAAGGAGTGCAAGCGATCCAATGTTGAAGTACATGCATCGTCGCTAGGCATGGAATTAACAGATTTGCTTCTAAGGTAACTCTGGTAGCATTTCCAAATGCCCTAATGCCTGTAGCTTTCCTTCACTAACTTTGGCCATCACATGAACTGAATCAATAAATCTATCAATTTTCAAAAAAAAAAAAAAGAAAGAAAGAAGAAAGAAAGAGAAGGCAAAATTAACAATCAGCCCGAAATAGGAAAAACACAAAACAAATCAAACAAATTAAATAAAAGACAAACTTCCTTGACAAAAAACCTCCCACTACAGGCAAACTTTATATGTACATAGAAAATCTTCAAATATCAATGAACCATGATGGACCAAAATCCGTACAAAGAAAAAAAAAAGAAAAAACATGCATGTACGCGTGTGCTACCGTACCAGACACCATGCCAAACACATGAAATGCCATGGCATGGCCCCTTAAACAGAGCTCCAAGAGAGCATCAAAAGCATCACAACCAAGGAAATCTTTGACAAAAGCTCTCCCTCACTACAACATGCCATCACCACTACGGGGGCAGTTATTTCATACTCTGTAAGAGTGTGATGGTTCATATGAATGCATTCCAAATTATACAAATGGCATATACGTAAATCAAGCTAACCATCAGAAGCCTGGGACCCAAAGTCTATAAGACATAACCCCAAAATCAGATTGATTGAACTATCCTGCACTCTCATTAGTATAATTCAGACAAATGACTAATTTTCATTTAGCTATCCGTTATATGTCAACCAATCAGCCAATTAAAACATTGGCAATGTGTAATTCTAGTTCGTTGTGTCTTGCTTATTATGCATGCTGTGATGCAGGACAATTAACCACTTGCTCTAAAAGCTTGAACTGTTAGAGCATGGCGAATTAATCCATTTATCTCATAGCCTAGGCTCCACATCTCATGGGTTAGGACTTCAGCCGAACCCCCCTCATGGGCCCCAAATCACATGGGTACCGCCTCACACAGGCTGCCCACCCCGAGTGTGTCCCCGCATCCTACAGGCTACCCCACTTGAGCCCAATGTGAAATGCGCATTAATCACCCCCGGCGAGGAGTCTCGAACACGAGACCTCCCTCGTGGGCCCCGCCCACCCCGAGTGTGCCCCTGCATCCCACAGGCGACCCGACTCAAGCCCAGCGTGAAAATGCCCCTGCATTATGCTGATTTTTATGTGTTTTGCAGTTTGGCAGTTATATTTGGTACAGGGCTGGCGACTAGTCTATTTAATGTATACTAAGAAGGAAATACCCGGATTGGGCAATCTTAACCCGTAAAATAATTTTGTGACTTGTATGCAGGCTTACTATTTAGAGACTTGAGATTATGAAATTTCTGAGATTTTTTCTTCTCTTCTGCAATTTTTTTAGTCATTCCATCATTAGAAATGCTGCAACAATTCTTAAGAAAAAAATATATTTTATTGGGCCTAACTGAAACATATGGCTTCTGTGTGTTTGTGTGTGTGTGGTTCTTAGCCTCAGGAAAATGCACACTTTGTTGAGGTTCCTATTTGTATATATGCACAGTTTTCTCTTAACAGTTTAGGTTGTCCCGTTGCTTCCTTCAGATATTACAATATGGTGATGCGAGAGGATTCTGTTGTGGAAATTGACAAAACTGACATAGCTGTGGTGAAGTTTATAGAATCGACAGAGGCTTTTGTTGTGGTTCTCAGATGTCGGAGAGCATCAAAGCATTCCTGCCCTGTTACCAGCTGGTCTCATCTTCTGTTTTGTGGTTGTGATTTGCCGAGGAGATGCTACAGCTATTTTCAGTCCCAGCTGATGTATGGTTTCAGTTGTTTGGCTGTATGAGGCTATTTTCAGTCACAGTCTCCAGCTTGTTCATGTGCATTTGTAGTTTGTTTTGAAAACTTTAAATAGACTGTTAACTGTTTTATTAGTATTGTGCTGGTTGTTTTATGTTGAATGTTAAATGGCTGAAACATGCACAGGTTTGATCATCAGTTGATTATGATATTGTTAGCTTCGGTTGATAGAAACCCAAACTAAAGATTGATTTAGTCTCAATTGGCATCAACCGATGTTAAAAACTAAATTTAGCCTCAGTTGTTGAGAACTGAGGTTAAAAACTGAATTTAGCCTCAGTTGATGCCGATAGAAGCTAAATCCATCTCTAATCTCAATTTTACCTCAGTTACCTAAATCGAGACTACAACTCCCGTGGCTAAAGGTTTTAGCCTCGGTTGTTGAGAATCGAGGTTAAAAATAGATTTAGCTTCGGTTGGAGGCTGAAGCTAAAAAGTTCTTTTAGCTTCACTTGAAAAACCGAGGCTATAAAAGCCGCTTTAGCTTCAGTTGCTAAAACCAAGGCTAAAGCCTTTAGCCACGGGTTCCACCCTCTATTTGAATAATTGAGGTAAAACTGAGGCTAAAGACTTTAGCCTCAGTTTTTAACCTTTTTAGCCACAATTTTAAACTGAGGCTAAAGGCCTTTTTTGTTGTAGTGTTGCTGACATGCTGGTACATTACAATGCTTGACTTTTTTATCATGAAGGTTAAAGAAATGATTTCAAATTAAATGATTCAATTCACTCCAACATCTCAAACGGTTAAAGACTTTAGCCTTTAACCTTTTTAGCCACAATTTTAAACTGAAGCTAAAGGCCTTTTTTGTTGTAGTGTTGCTGACATGCTGGTACATTACAATGCTTGACTTTTTTATCATGAAGGTTAAAGAAATGATTTCAAATTAAATGATTCAATTCACTCCAACATCTCTATTTGTATTGTGAATTAACAATACAAATAACTTTTTTAAACAATATAAATAAAAGGAGACGAGCAGATAACTATCAAATTAAAAAGGCAAACAAATGCCACTATGAAAATAAACAAAAATAAAATAAAATGGTCTATTATATAGATTTCTAACCAGTAATAGCATATGATGAATATAAAGACGAAGCAATGGACACAATCACCATATAAAACACATTAGAGAGAAAATACATGTGAAAAAGAATATCTAAAACATGAGAGAATACAGCTATGTAACATGAAAGTGTAAAGGTGCGAGTACAATACCCACTCATGTGTAAAGGGTGAATTCTACTTTTCAAAACTTCAAAATGATTTCCTAAAAAATAAAATAACATTGAGAGCAAGCTAGTGGAAGAATACACAAATTACCTGTTATTAAAAATATAATTTTTGGTCTATATATTTTTTATGCATCAAATACTAAGGGCAAGGAACCATGAAAGCTTGGCTTTTTGGTAGGGTTTTCAAGACTAAGGCCATTTGTATGCACTTTCACAAGATAAGTTTTTGCAAAGAGGTTTATGTGCCTCGCATTCTATATCTTGATATCTTGATGAAAAACAATGTTTAGTGCCTATTTTGTAGAGTGAGTGATGGAATAGGGTTTGCAAAAGTATATTCAAAAGAGGATTTGGCTCAAAACACTGTCTACAGATCAAATGGCCCTTTTGATGATGCTCATTTAACCGGAATTAGCTAGCCATGGGCTATAGTGGGCTTGACATCTAGGCCTCTTGATAGGCCAAGCCTGCATATTGGGTTGAAGGATAGATAAGTGGGGTCAAGCCAATTTTGATAATTTTATTATAGTGGCCTAGCTTGAGGTTGGATTAGGCCCATTTATGTTTTATGTTGGGTGAACATGGGCCCATGTCTGGGACACAATCACCATATGTGCCCGATACTTTCGAGAATTTTTTACCTGATTAGTTATATAGGCCAATCGCTATTGGGCCCAAAGTGCAACCAAAGACATGCATGCACATTCACATGAAATTTCGACTATCAAAATCTTAGGCCTTATAGCAAATGGAGAAAATATATATTGATAACCATCCAATTGAAGATCATCAGAAATGGACCATTACAGCGGAGAAAATGATGGACAAGCAAAATAATATGGTTAAGACTATCTGACTTAGTTGATTTGCAGGCCATCGTTCATCCATAACTAGTCCCCTATAAAAGAAGAAGAAAAAAAATACCATGGCTGAGCTACTACAATATAGTGTCTTTCAAACATTGGCCTCTTCCTTTTTATTTGCCTGACATTGATGGGATCGTTATGGTCATTTGATCACAATGTCGCCTTGGAAACTTATTATTTAAATGTCACTGGTTCCAAACCATCCAATTTGTATGGCACTGATCTGATGGAAAGTTCATTTATCGGCGTGAACATTTTTTAAGGTAGCCGTAAGATGGGTTCGTATATATGATCTCAAGGGCTACTGGTCCAAAAGTTTATACAGTGGCAAGTGGAGCACATGGTTCAGTGATCCAAACCATTGATATTTTTGGCCCCACCATTCATTGATCCTAGATGGATGTAGTTCAACCCATGGTACACCAATCACTATCTATCGTACGTTCCACCAAGTTCTATATATGGTGGGGTCCACAGATTTCCCATCGAATAAATACATAGCAAGGTCTCAAATGTCAAAATATATATGGGGAAGTTGAAAGCCAGTAATTCAGTTGCACTTTGTAGGGGGCCTAGCCCGGCCTGAAACCCAAGACCTAAGTCCTAACCCTAGACCAAGCCCGGTTGGCATGGAAGCCCAACCCTAAGGTTGAAAAAATTGGTTGGGCCCATGCCCAACCCAATCCTGCCTGCCCAACTCAGAAAGATTTCTCACTTGACTGTTCCTAATATATATCCTTTGATCAAGTAAGGTACGCGATACATAATTTAGAGGAACAAAACCAATGGTGGGGATTAAAACGGCATATTTGTGCAATATAATACGTGTATGTATAAACTCTGGTCATCTTGGGCTCGGCTAGGCCTAGTCGGGCTTCTTTGACTTGAGCACAAGCCCATCTTGAACATTGACTAGGCCATGCATGTGAGGTCCAAGCCTAGCCTTGGGCCAAGCAAGTAGGTTCAAGCCCAGTCAAAAGCTGGGTTTGGGCTTAGTGAATCGGGTGGGCTACCCAGTCCATTGCCACTCTTAAGAGTGACCTCCAAGACATTAATATTTAATATTTCAAGACTTGAAAAAATAGCCCTACGAGTGATCTCCAAGACAATAATATTTAAAATTTCAAGACTTAAAAAAGTAGCCTTAGGGATCTTTGAGTAACTAATATTTGGTATAAATTAGAATCCAAATCACAATTACTATGAAATCAATATAAAATAAATGTGAATTAGAATCCGCAGCTATGTTTGACAGCCAGTAATTAGAGTACATTGGAATGTTCTAGTAGATTCACACAAACTTGATTAAGTAAATCAGTTTTAATACCCCAAGCTAGGGGCTATTTAGCATTTTATATTTACATTTATTTGAAGGAATTTGAGTGTAAATGGAATCAAATCGCTAATTTTGGCACTGCATTTGGAAGGTAAATGGAATCAAATGTGTTGGAATATACACTATTACATATTATGAAATTTCAGGTTTTTGGTCAGATCCGGCTATATAGTTGGAGTGAAAAGCCTTTTTGGCTCTATTTTTAAAGGCGGCAGAGTTGCATGTCTAACATTGGTTATAGTATCCACAGGTTACTCTAATATACACATGACATATTAATGATACTCCAAAATAATTCAATTATTAGCTACAACATTAAAATCACATCAATAGAATGATTCAATTGTCCCGACATTGGTCATCTAAATTAACACATAAAAATGTTGTTGAGTCGCTCGTTTGTTATCCTTACATTTGTGGCTCACTCGAAGCTCAAAATTTCATCATTTTTTTGCCAAATTATATATTTTAATGGCTTATTAAAATGGGCTTATTAAAACTAGTTTGTTGAATATCACATGTCCTAATTGAGAATATTAAAGCTGATTTAGTTTATCAAATTCATGCCAATGCATTCTAAATACACATCAACTCGCTTTAAGCCAACATTGCCCAAGCCCAACATAACCCAAACACTTCTACTAGCAAGATAGTCTGCATGCATGTTTCTTAAATCATGGCCCTTTTTTTTTTCTTTTTTTTTTTTTCTGAGAGATAATAGAGACTTTCATTAAAAGGAAAACATGGGAGCAACCGACCCGCTGAGATAGCGAGTTAGTTAGCTCCATACAAAAGCACATTACAATCTTTTAGAGGGAAAACAATAGAAGCCCATTCGAAAATATAAAACTGAACCCCTTGCACAATGGAATCCCGCCCTTTAGATTCCCCTCTAAAACATCTCCCATAGCTCTCTTCCCACACCGCCCACTAAATAAATGGCCCATTGATTTTGGTCCCACTGAATAAATTATCCACGTCTGATATAAAGTGAGATAAACTATTTCTTAACCCTAGAATGATACAAGTGAGGCCCACCTTTAAGACCTAAGCCTTTCTTAACATGGCTTATGCCCCAATACTATCTCTCCCTTATCATCATACCCAGCCATCCAATTGAAGGCTGTGCAAATGTACATGCACAACCATCAATCCTTTTTTTTTTTAACACACGCACACACCCCCCCCACACACACTCACGCCGTAGTGGGATTTCACCACCAATGGATACTCGAACCCTTGTCCGGGTGTTGAAACTCCTGGGAGTCTACCACCGGAGCAAGAGTAAGGATCCACAACCATCAATCCTCACTTCATAGGAAATTTATTGTGCGGTCAGGATCACCCTAGTAAGGGAGATTTTCTGCTGGAGAAATGATCACGTGCAGCGGTAAGAAAACTTTCACACTCTTCCATTTCTTTCCTAGGCCAATTGCCTAGAGATCCTTGACCTGACTCTGTGGGCCACACCATAATGTGTGCTTTGTCGACACCACCCATCCATTTTGCTAGATCATTTTGGGGCATGAGCCCAAAAATGAGGCAGATCCAAAGCTCAAGTTGACGACACCACAGGAAACAGTGGGGATTGAACACCTACTGTTAGAAACTTCCTTGGGCCACAACACTTTTGGATCAAGCTGATATTTGTGTTTTCCCTTCATAGAGGTTTGTGTGACCTTACCAACATGTTGGATGGCAAATTAAAATCACTGTGGGCCCTTTAAAGTTTTCCATAGTGGGTGTTGTTATCCCCCTAAGTTGCTTGTGGTGTGGTCCACTTGAGCTTTGGATCTGCCTCATTTTAACTTAGGTCATAAAATGATCCCACCAAATGGATGGACGGCTTGGATAAAATACACACATCATGGAGACCCCGCAGATTCAGCTCATCAGGTCACCAGGGGCAATCCGCCTCCATTTCTTTCCAGCAAACATGCATTGATAGAATATCCAACCGGTGCAAAAGATGGGCCATACAATGATGATTACCAGTTGGATCCACTCATCATGCTGGACAAACCTTCAAAACAATAGATATGGTGGGGTTGACCAAATGAGTGAATCGACCAGATTTTCTACCAAGTAATCATTGTGGTGGGGCCCACCTTACATGGATAGTATATACACATGTGACAAGTTGGCTGGAAAGATATAAACTCCTCTTTTTCCATGGGACAGGAATTGTCCAGATGACCTCCAACACAGCATGGAAAACACAGGATCTATAGGTTACCCTGACTTATATGTAAAATTCTCTCCCTTTACATTCTCTATGTATTGCGCAAGAATCATTATTCAACGTCTTATATAAAAGATTAGCTTGAATAAAAACTCACGTCGTACACATCAATGGGATTACTAAAATTTCTTCCAAAATTCATAATTGACTCATCTTTAATTTTTATCGGGATATCATAATTACACCTAATTAATATGTACAAGTAAAGATACACAACATATATTTCATACCCGCTCTTTCACCAAAAGTGAACTTATATTCAATATATATCTCATCCCTTCTTTTTCAAAAAAAAAAAAAAAAGTGTAATGAGTTGCCAAACATATATCACTGATTCTCATTAGCTCATTTTAGGGCATGACCTAAAAATTGGCTGATTCAAAGCTTAAGTAAAACACATCACGTGTTACGATAATTATGATACTTATTTTGATAATTTCTTAAAGGGTCATATAAGATTTGAATGAGTTTTATATCTTTATCTTCTCTTTATTTAGCTTTATGTCACTTGTAAATCAATTTTATAACAAATAATTATCACAATTTTTGGTAAGAAAGTTTCCTTATATCTTGCTATATATATATATATTACACAAATACAATGAAAAATTATTGTTACTACTAACATTTCAATTGCCACAACTACCTGGATGGGTGGTGTCATCTTAGTGCTTAAAAGGTACTTTTAGCAGGCAGCACATGTAAGGGGAGAACTTGCTGGCAGTACAAGCATGCGGCATGTTGTTGCTGTTGATCTTGAGATTACTGTTATACTATTAGATTGTAAGTTTGTCGTTTACCTTATTGTGTTGGTTGATTATGTGGGTTCATCTTCTTGCGGCAAGGTTAGGGACGACTCTAATTGGTGTTATTAGGGTGACAACATTGTTTCAGACGTACTTGCAATTTGTTTGTATATGTTTTTGACATATTTAAAGTTCAAAGAATAAAAATACATTTACGATCTTTTTTTTTTTCACAACAAAATGATTTACGTGGTTCCCCTTCGATACGTCCACGAAATCACATTGATCTACTATGTTCAAAGGTAAAAATAAAAAATAAAAAAGCAATTCTCAATACAATACAACTCTCTTTCTCTCACTTTTTCTTTCTCTAGAATATATATTATCCCAAAATGAACTAGGGTAAAACACTAAGATTACGGAATTTCCGTTCAAGCAGGCGGCATACCCCAAGCAAGGCGACCCCCAACGAGCTTAGCGCAGAGGTCGACGTGTGACAGTGCTAGCTGGATGAACATTACATCTCTGATGATCAGGTTCCATAAAGCCCAACACTGTGGGCCACATTGAACTTGTGCACCCAACCAATTCGGCTAACCTCAGCATTGCCAAAATCGGCACACCAATTGATACCATGTTATTAAATCAAAACCTACATAATGCACCCAATCTAAAGTAGATTAGGCCATCAAAGCTAACGGCCACTATCATTCTGCGAACCTTCCCATTGATAGAAACAAGGCCTCATTCATCACTCGACTCACATTACCCTTTCCAACGTCTCCAATGTATCATATATGGACTGAGACATTTGATGTGACTCGTCCTCCACCCCAAATGTGTGGACCGCATGATCCACCTCTATTGCACTGCATCCATGCGGCTTCCTAATTCTCCTCTCTTTCATCATCTTCCTCACCCTAGCGGCATCCCCCAACCGCCCGGCTTCCTCATACATGTTAGCCAAGAGCACATACCGCCCCGCATTCTCGGGATCAAGAACAAACAGCTTCTCAGCAGCCTCCTCTGCAAGATCTATATTGTTATGTATACGACAAGCACCAAGCAATGCTCCCCACACATCCTTTCCCGCCTTCATGGGCATTCTTTTAATGAGTCTGGCCGCCTCATCGAGTTGCCCAGCCCGGCCCAAGAGGTCCACCACACAGGCGTAATGGCCACCACTCCTCTCCACGCCATGTTCCCCCATCTTTTCAAAGATTTCCAGGCCCTTTTCGACCAACCCCGCATGGCTACAAGTAGATAGCACACAAATGAAGCTGATATCATCTGGCTGCACACCCGCTTCCACCATCTGTGTGAACATCTCTAGAGCTGATTCTG
Source organism: Magnolia changhungtana (assembly GCA_030180095.1). Taxonomy (NCBI): domain Eukaryota; kingdom Viridiplantae; phylum Streptophyta; class Magnoliopsida; order Magnoliales; family Magnoliaceae; genus Magnolia; species Magnolia changhungtana. The sequence goes on from JASAUF010000319.1 coordinate 884,855, forward strand.
CATTGCCATGCATCCCATAACCCCATATCATTGCATTCCATACTACTACATTTCTTTCAAGCATTCTATCGAAAATGACCCGAGCAGTTTCCAACCGGCCACACCTTGCATACATTCCGACTAGACCGCTTCCCAAGACAACATCTATTCCAATCTCGGACTTTATGATGTGAGAATGAATCCACATACCCTCATGGATCGCCACCAATTGCGCACAAACAGGCAGAACGGTAACCAGGGTAACACGATCCAGCATTTTTGTAGTGCCACCTACCACCACCATCTGTTTGAAAAGCAATAGTGCTTGGCTCAGGCATTCATTCTGGCTATATCCTGCTATCATGGAATTCCAACTGACCAGATCCTTCTCAGGAATTCCATCAAACAGCTTCCTAGCCATTCCGATCTCACCGCACTTAGCATAGAACGCAACTAGAGCATTGCTCACGAACAAATCAGACTCCAGCCCCGCTGTCAAAACATGGCCATGGATCTCCCTCCCCATCCTCCCATCTTCCATCGCACCGCACGCCTTTAGCAAGAAAGGAAATGTGTACCGGTTCGGACAAACCCCACTCCTCCGCATGCACCTGTAAACCTCAACAACTTCCACAAAAGGACCCAAATTCGCATAACCGCGGATGACAACATTCCACAGAAGAACATCTCTTTCACGCACTCCCTCAAAAACCTGGCGTGCACCGTCCATGCCCGAGCTCCCGTATTCAGCATACTGGCTAACGAGCTTCGCAGCGAGAAACGGGTTCTGCTGGAAACCGCTGGAGATGATCTGGGCATGAATTATCTTGAGGCTTTTCTCACTGCTGCAATCTTGCAGGAGCTGAGTGTAGATGTAAGAGTCCCTGTAATATTTTCCTCTCCAACTTCCACAGAAAAGCCTGACACATTTACAATCTATTGACTTCAACCACCTAATACTTATCCTTAATTTATGCTTAAATAAATTTCAACTTAAATAATTCAGTTCACTCCAACATCTCAATTCTATTATACTTAACAATTTCAAAAGGTCACAAATTAACATTGGAAGAAATTTTTTTAACTGTATAAATGAAAGGAGATTAAAACTAATAAATATAACATAAAATAGACAAAAACAAATGTTATGATGAAAATAGACAACCAAATAATATATTATATATATTTCTAACAAATAATATCATGTGATGAATATAAAGAAAGAAACAACGTAAAATGCATGAGAGAGACTACCTGTTAAAAAACATGTAAAACATCTGAGAGAGGATACAATTATGCCACATGAAAGTGTAAAAGCATGAATTACAATGCATGATCATGCATAAAGAGTGATTTCTATTTTTTAAAACTTAAAAAGAATTTCTTAGGAAACAAAAAGTGCATTGAGAACACCCTAATGAAAGATTACACAAATTACTGTCATTAAAAACTTAATCTTTAGTCTATACATTTTTTATGCATTGAATACATTTAGGTAAAGGATCCTATGAAAGGATGGGATAGTACAACATTATACTTATACAAAATATAATACAACCTAAGTATATAATACCTCTTAACCAACTGTAATTGGCCATTTCTTTATCAAAGTTGCACTTAAATGACATTTCATGAGATGGCTCTTTTTTTTTTTTAAGTGTACCAAATACATTTGGAAGGCACATTTCGGGCTACCAAATGACTCTACTCTTGTAGTGCCATTTGATGGTCTACTCATGGCACAAATCCAAAGTGAGCCCAAGGAACGATGAAGGATTATGGTAGGGTTTTCAAGACTAAGGCCATTTGTATGCACTTTCACAAGGGGAAGTTTATGCAAATGGAGTTTTCATGCCTCGCATTCTATACCTTAAAGAAAAACAAATATAGCACTTAATTTGCCAAGCGAGTGACGGGATAGGGTTTGCAAAAGTGCATCCAAGCGATGCACGAAATACAAAATGGGGTTTGACTCAAAACATTATTTACGCATTAAATGGCCCTTTTGAGGATATCCATGTAAACGGGCCTTAACTAGCCATGGACTAGAGTGGGCTTGACATTTAGGCCTCTTGACAGACCTGGCCTGCAGATTCAGTTGAATGATAAATAAGTCGGCTCAAGCCAGGTTTGATGTATATAAGTTTTTTTTATAGTGGCCCAACTTGAGATTGGATTAGGCCATTTATGTTTTATATTGGGTGGACATGCCCCATGTCTCGGACACAATCACTATATGTGTTGGATACTTTCAAGCTTCTTTTTTCACTTGATTAATTACATGGGCTAATCACTGTTGGGCCCAAAGTGCATCCACGGTATATGCATGCATATGCACATAAAATTTCAACCATCAAAATCTTGGGCCTCATAGGAGATGGGGAAAATATATATTGATAACCATGCAATTGAAGACTATCAGAAATGGGTCGTTAAGGAGAAAATGATGGACGCGCAAAATGATATGGTTAAGACTATCTGACTTGTGCGATTGGCAGGCCATCACTCATCCACAAGTAGTCTGCTATAAAAGAAAATAACACTATGACTGAGCTACCATAGTATAATTAATGCCTGTTGGAAATTGCACATGAGCCATTGACATGATCTGAACCGTCCATTAAGTTTTTTCCGCTTTTCTTGATAGGCATGAAAAACACATAATTGTAAGAGAGGGTGCTAGCCTTCCAAATATTAGCCTAACCCTTTTATTTGCCATGTCATTGATGGGATCGTTATGGTCATCTTATCACAATGTCTCCTCGGAGGCTCGTTATCAAAATGTCCCTGGATCCAAACTGTCCAATTTGTATGGCATTGATTCGATGGAAAGCTCATTTATCGATGTGAACATTTTAAGGTAGCCCAATGAGGGGAAGGTTCGGATCTATGATCTCATGGTCTACTGGTCCAGAACTTTATATAGTAGCAAGTGGAGTGCACCATTAATATTTTGAGCCCCACCATTGATAGATCCTGGATGGATGTAGTTCGATCCATGGTACACCAATCCCTTTCTATTGTAAGTTCCAACAAGTTCAATCAATCATGGGGTCCAGAGATTTCCGATTCAATAAATGCGTGGCAAGGTCTGGAAAGTCAAAATATGTATTGGAGAGTTAGAAGCGAGTAATTCAGTTGCACTTTGTAGGGTACCTAGGAGTGGCAATGGGCTTAGTCTGGCCTAACACTTAAGACCCAACATCCGAGACCAGATCAATCCAAATTAGCATGGGAGCCCAACCCCGAGCTTGAAAAAATTGGTTGGGCTGTACACAACCCAATCCAGCCCACTAGACCCAAAAAAATTTGATAAAATATCTATTTCTCACTTGTCGTTCCTCATCTATCCATTAACCGAGTGAGGCACACTTGCACAAGTAATAGACAATTCGGAGGAACAAAACCAAATGGTGAGGATTAAAATGACATATTTGTGCAATATAATACATGTAGATATAAAGTTGGGTGGATAGGCTGGGCGTAGTTGGGTTTCTGTTTTTTTTTACTTGAGCACAAGCCCAATCTGAAATTTGACTGGGCCATGCATGTGAGGTCCAGGCCCGGCCTCGGGCCAAGAAAGTAGGTCCAAGCCTAGTCCAAAGATAGTTGGGCTTGGTGGATTGAGCAAGCTACCTGGCCCATTGCCACCCTTAATAGTGACCTCCAAAACTCAGTAATATTTAATATTTAAATACTTAAAAAAGTATTCTCGGGCCCAGTTTGGTGGCTTATATATGGTATAAATTAAAATCCAAATAACAATTATCATGGAATCGATATGAACTAGAATACCAATGAAATCGATGTGCATTCGAAATCCTCGGGTCATGTTTGACAATCACTAATTGGAGTGCATTGAAATTTTGTAGTATATTCATATAAACCTGAATTTGATTAAGTATATCAGATTTAATACCCTAAGTTAGGAGTCATTCAATACCTTGTATTTGGGTATATTTGAGTGTAAATAGTATCAAATCACTTATTTGGTATTGTGTACTTAGGTAAATACAATAAAGGGTTTTTAGAATACACACTTTTGATGTATTTCAAAATTTTAAGTTTTGTTTATGAGATTTGACTGTACTTGGAGTGAAATGTCATTTTGGGTCCTTTTTAAAAGCATTAGAGTCACACATCTAACAAAGGCATAGGTAGGCTACTAATCTATTGTACACATGGCAAGTTAGTGATACTCCTAAACAATCTAGTTACAGCATACAACAATAAAATCACATCAATAGGATGATCTAAACTATTCAAACATTGGACATCTAAATGAACAGTTTAAAAAATGTTGTTGAGTTGCTCGTTTATGATCCTTATGTTTGTGGCCCACCTAAGATTCAAAATTTCCTCATTTTTAGGCGAAGTGTATATATTTTAATGGACTTTTTAAAATCATTCTATGGAATATCACGTGTTCTGACTCAAGACATTAAACCTAATTTAGTTAATTAAATTCACGAGTTCTTCTTACTAACAATGTGGACATTAAGAATGCTGCCTCAGATTTCTTTTCCAAACTCTTACAAGAAGATGATGAACTGCATATGGGAGACCTCTCAGTTATCCCTTGGTGTCTGAGGAAGACAACCGCGGCCTGATGCTCGACCCAATGTGGGAGGAAGTCCATGAGGCAGTGAAATCTCTTCCTCCGGATGGTGCTCCGAGTCTTGACGGATTCTCGGGAGCATTCTTCCAAGAATGTTGGGATACGGTGGGCCATGATATCCTTGCAGTGGTCATTTTCTTCTTCAACGGAGGAAGTCTGCCCAAAATGCTTACATCCACCCTTCTTTGCCTAATCTCAAAGATAAGCTCTCTCCCATATATTTTTCTGACTTTAGGCCAATAAGCCTTTGTAACTGTATTTACAAAATCTTATCTAAGGTGATTGCAGTGAGACTAGGAAAACTTCTTCCAAACATCATCTCCCCAGAACGGGGCATTTGTGTAGGGCAGATCAATAGCAGAGAGTGGTGCGCTGGTCCAAGAGATCTTCCGAGACATCAATAGGAAAACTAGAGGTGGCAACCTTATCTTGAAGTTGGACATGGAAAAAGCTAACGATAGGCTGAACTGGTCCTTCCTCAAGAAAGTCCTTTCGAAGTTTGGCTTTGCAAACAATTGGATTGACCTAGTTGAAAAGTGTTGGTCCAATTCCTGGTTCTCCATTATTATCAACGGGGAATCGTCGGGATTCTTCAAATCTTCAAGGGGTCTTCAACAAGGAGACTCAATCTCTCTAGGTCTATTTATCCTAGCGGCTGAAGTTCTAAGCCGGGGTTTTAAGAAGCTCGTTCTTAGCGACGCATGTCAACCCTTCAAGACCCGAAGAGATTGCCCCATTCTTTCTCATCTCCTATTTGCAGACGACACAATTCTCTTTGCAAATGGTAGTAGTGCTTCTTTGAAGACCATTGCCAGATTCCTCAAGGACTATGAAAAGGCCTCGGGTCAAAAAAATTAATAAGAACAAAAGCTTCTTCATTCCTCCTTCGGCGCAATCGGAATCCCACTCAAGATTGGTCGGTAACATTCTTGGCTATCGTAAGGCAGATTTTCCATTTACTTACCTCGGTATCCCTATCTTCCAAGGGAGACCGAAGAGGGCATTCTTCCGAAGCTTGGTCAACAAAATTCAGCAAAATAATTCAAGTTGGAAAAGCAGAATCATCTCCCAGGCTAGGAGATTGACATTAATCAATCATGTCTTATCGAGTGTGCCGATACATACTCTCTCAGCGACAGTGGTCCCGGCTAGCATCCTATCCGATCTGGAGAGGGCCTTCTTAGATTTCTTTTGGGGATGGGAGGCGTCCAAAAAGAGGTGTCACTGGCTCAGTTGGAACAAATTGACCCTCCCAAAATCTGAAGGAGGTTTGGGGATCAAGAACCTCAGATCAGTCCTTCAGACATTCAGATTGCAGTTCAGCTGGATGGTCAAATTTAGAGGGAACCAAAGTTGTTGGTGCAGTTTTATGTGAGCCAAGCATCCAGCGAACACGTGCTCAAATGGCAGATTTAGCCTTTCATCTGCAGCTTCGCCGTTCTGGAAACAGGTTCTTAGTGAGGTTCCGGCTGTTATAGACCGTGCTAGATGGCTCATAGGGAGTGGGAACATATCCTTCTGGGAAAAAGACTGGACAGGCCTTGGCCCCCTGTGCTCTCTCTCCTAGCATCCAATCCCAGCTGCTACCCAATCTATGTTAGTCAAAGATTGGATCGGCCCTCTCGGCTGAAAATTTGTTCCGGATGCTACCAAGCTCCTCCCGCAGCACGTGATCAAGCACGTTACAAATGAGGGATTCTGTACCTCTTCTACTGAAGATAGATGCATATGGCTGGACTCCATCAGTAGGGAGCTCTCGATGGGGCAGGCTTGACAGACGATCAGACAACGGGCTGATCAGAAACTCTGGGCGAAGTAGGTATGGCACGCCAAACTTCCTCCCAAAATCTCCCTCCTTACTTGGAAACTTTTCCATGGTGCTATTCCGGTAGAAGCTTCAGTTCAGAAGAGAGGCATCCATCTAGCTTCGAAATGTGTTTGTTGCCTCTCTCCTTTCCTTCCGGATTGTGAATCAATCGACCACCTATTTGTTATCAGCAACACGACTTCTCAAATCTAGAATTTCTTCAACAAAGCCTGCAACGTCCAGCCCATCAGGCCCTCCTCAGCCACGTCAATTGCCATCCGCTAGTGGGCGTCATCCCCTGCTTCTAAATCTTTGTCCCTCCTCAAAGACCTAATCCAAGCATTCATTTTCTGAGAAATTTGGCTAGCGAGGAACAGAGAAAAATTTGAAAACAAAAATATGCATGTTGCCAACACCAGATCTAGCATTATCTGCTGGATTAACCTATCGAGCTCCGACCTTTCGTCGCCCAAATCCCTCAAGCTGCCCATCCAGCTCTCTTTTAGCATGCTGGGGATCCATATCCCTCCGTCCAACCTTCCAGCGCTGTCCAAGGTGAAATGATCAAGGCCCAATCGGGACCGGGTCAAAGTCAACGTGGATGGCTCGGCGAGAGGAAACCCCGGTCCCTCTGGAGGGGGAGGAGTGGGAAGAGATAGTGACGGTAAGTTTCTCTTTGCTTTTGCCTTTGGGTATGGCTTTAGGTCCAATACTAGGGCAGAGATGAGGGCTATCCTAGATGGTATTGCCCATTGTGCCCAGCTTGGAATCTCGAGAGTGGAGATCACTTCCGACTCGAGCACGGTTGTGGCGGCCCTTGCTAAGGTGTCCCATGGCCCCTGGGCCCTGTGGTACTGGAGGAAGAGAATAGAAGCCTTGAGAGGTACTTTGGAGGTTCGCATCTCCCATACTCCAAGGGAGGCTAACTTGGCTACAGATGAGCTCCCCTGTCTGGGTAACGGCACCCAAATCAATATATCCTTCCGCGATAAGGACTCCCTCTCGATTATCGCCAAAGGCCAGCTGTTCCTGGACAAGGTTGGGTTGGGCAACCTTCGTGTGATCTAACCCCTTCCATTCTTTCTTCCTTTTCATTTCTTTTTCATTGTCTTTCTTTCGTAGTCCCACATGATAGGCGGGCCCCTTTGTATCGACTATTGGTGGCCTAGCCCGAATTTAGCATTAGAGCTGCACAGCCAGGTGCTACCCCTTTTGTTGATATAAACAAAGATTTTTATTTTTTTTTTAGGAGAAAAAAAAAATCTATACTTTGAATGGACTATAGGAAAGATCTAATTTCCAACATATACCTTTTCAATGCCTTGCCCATTGCACATATTTGAACTCCATCTGCACATGCCATTCGGCAATTTTATGATTCTTCATTTTGAACCTCATATTTACTGTAATGAAGATGAAGCGCCTAAGTGAAAGTTTGGTGTGAATGGAAGCAAGAGTTCCTACCATCATAAATAATAGCTTAGTTCATTTTCATCATCAGAAGAACTGACACTATATGCTCTAGTACAGAAGACACTATAAACGGGTGAATATTTTAAATGTTAATGAGAAGGGCAAATATTTTGACAACTTAATGCAGCTAAACACCTTGTTAAGATTCCCCATCAAGAAGAACGGAGGAAAATTTTTGATAGCTTCTGCCCTATCGTGCCCTCTTTATATCTTTCTTGATGTTCTCTTTCTTACAATAAAATCATTGTTTCCTTTCAGTTCACAAAACAGGGGAAAAAAAGAAGAAGAAGAAGAAGAAGAAGAAGAAGAAGAAGAAGAAGAACAAAGAATGTCAGCTTCAAGCTATAATGGTATGGAAGAGACCATCCTTCGAGCAATCTAACACTTGTATAATTCTCCTTTCAAAGAGACAGTGGATGCCTCATCCCTGCCATTATGGCATGGGAACCCATCAGCGAATTACACGATCTGAAATGGTGTCCAACTATAGGAGTATCAACAAACCACTTGCCCCTGCGTGATATAAGCCATCGCATCATGTCATTTACTTCCCTGCTACAACCTCTAAACATTTATGCATTTCCATAGCAGTAAATTCAGAAAGTGATTCACAATGGATCAAATTGATGCTGCAATTTCCATGAGCCAAATTGTAGACAAGAAATGAATTTTCAACTTCCAATCCCAACAACCAATGTAAAATATAGGTGTAAATCCATGCTGTAAAGAAGATTTCAAGCCATGCATATTAAAGTATCAAACATGAAACATCTACTCAAATCCTTAAAAAGAACAATACATTCACACGTGTGTGTGTGTGTGTGTGTGGGTCATACTTACTCTTTGTCTCCCAGTTTCACTTCAGTCCCCCCATATTCAGGTAACAGAACAGTGTCTCCTTCCTTCAAAGCAACAGGAATAACATTCCCATCTCTATCACGAGCACCAGGACCCACCGCAACAACTTTCCCAGAATTCAACTGAATCAAGCACAAAAAAAAATATAAATTAGTAATAAAAACAACCAAAAGATATAATGAAACATTTTAAAGAAAAACCCAAAACTCCTCAAGCCCAAAGAAACTAAGAAAATAACGAGATGTGCCCAATGGAAGCAACAACCAAAAGCTAGAACCCGTAGATAAATTTCAAGAACCTATATTCATGCACCAGATTATTCTTGTTGTTTCAAGAAGCATATAATGACCAATATGAAGGCTACATTAACTCTATAAAGTTAGATGTTTGTTAAATCTACACGCGCATGGAGCCCTGCCCATCCACATGCAGGTACACGTGCCAATGTGGAACATGTGTGCAAGATCTGAGCTTTCCAACAGTTGGAAACAATCATTAGATCTTCCCCCTAAAAAATCGGGCCATTTCTCGCCTCAGGTGGGCCACAAGGTACAAAGTAAACAGATGGTTTTTTTTTTCTAGCCATCCATTTGTTTTATATGTTACGGTCTGCCTAAAGCATGAAATAGTTTGATTTCAGCCAGAAGATCTAACCAATGCAGCCACCTGATGGAAAGATCAGAGCACACACTCATGTCCCATATTGGCACATGTTTCCCACACATCGAATTAGAAAACTTCATGAAAGTAACAGCCGCAAAACCAACCCACCCTAGTTGCTCAAAAGAGTCCGCATCGAGTGAAATTCCAATAGTACTATTGCTTGGGCTTCTGGATCTAGGCCAACTCCTTGGAAGTGGCAATTCATCGTAGATGAAATGAGAGGAAAGGTCTGTTTGTTCCCTAATCTTCTAATCTTGTCCATAGAGAGGCCAATTCACCAATGTTTGGTCAAGGAAGCTATCGGCCAAGGATCTCTGTATGATGCTAAGGTTTATCCATTACCTAAATGGATATAATCTCATTTTCTATCTTTTAGAGAACTGATCCCCCACAGGCAGGTATTGTACCATCTTGACCGCCAACATGCCACTTGTGTAGGGGACACCAGTACCATGAGATTGGTAGGCCCGACCATGAAGATCACCTAGCACAAAAATCAAGCTGGTCGGCTCATCACGTCAGCCACACCATCAGAATCGGTGGAAACCAACAGTCCGACTCCGCATAAAGGTTCAGCCCACCTAGTAGTAGATCAGACTGGTTTTCGAGAAAGGTTCGTCCCTATCGTCTTGATGTTAATGATTTCCCAAACATGCAGAATGTTGGTAGGAAAGATGGTCTGGTACCACAAGTTGCAGTACCGATGCCTGTAGCTGATCAGTTCTCTCTTTTAAAGCAATTCTATTATTACCTATCAAAAAAAAAAAAAAAAAACCACCATTTTTTTCTTTTGGTAATGCAAGAGTACAGAGTTGTACTATTGTCTCAACATAAGTACATAATGAAGGGTGTTCTTATAATCAAGGTGGGTGTAAATATGAATAAAAAACACTAGAAGACAATAAATAAGAATCTTCACTAGAAAAGGAGTCTGATGGGATGATTTTCATCAGATATTGTACCAAATCGACCAAAGAAAAGGAAGATATTGAAAACCCAAGTGAGATTTTCGAATTAAAAAGCTACCCAGAAGCAGAAAATGACGATTGATCAAGTAAGGGGAAGAGAAGCAGACTGTGTAGAGAAGATGAGTTCTTTCTTTGAATGAGGGGATTGGAAATTATTGGAATTTTCTTTTACCTTGTTCGTTTTTTCAGGGAGTAAAATTCCTGCATTGGTTTTCGATGGAGGGACGATTTTCTCGACGAGAATCCTGTCTAGAGAAGGAATCAAGCGCCTCACCATGAGAGAGAGAGAGAGAGAGAGAGAGAGAGAGAGAGAGAGAGAGAGAGAGAGAGAGAGAGAGAGTGAGAGAGAGAGAGAGAGAGAGAGATGATATGAAACGAACGAAAACTGCCTGGTGGTGCAGTAGGGTTTAAGGAGGTTTATTTACGTGTCAAATTACATAAATGCCCCTGACTTGGGTTCTGGAGAACAACTTTGATACTCCGGCGGGGACGCGGATTAGCTACTCAACCCGTCAGCAGCGAGGAAGAGACGTCGTTAAGTTCTGTAGGGCCCACCATGATGTATGTTTTGTATCCACACCGTCCATCCATTTGGAGAGATCATTTTAGGGCATTATTCGAAGAATTAAGCAGATCCAAATCTCAAGTGGACCCCGCCACAAAAAACAGTGGGGACAGTGACGCCCACCATTGAAACCTTCCTAGGGCCCACCATGATTTTTATTTGAGATCCAACCTATTCATACGTTAAAAAAGACATGGAATCAGGGAAAAAACAAATGTCATCTTGATCGAAAACTTCTGTGGCCCTCAATAAGTTTTTAATGGTAAGTGATCAAACCTCACTGTTTTCTATAGTGGTCCACTTGAGATTTGGACCGGTTTAATTATTTTTTTTCATGCCCTAAAATGATCTCTCCTAATGGATGGACGGTTTGGATACAACACATACATCATGTTGGGGCCTACAGAACTTGGTGACGTCACTTCAGCAGCAATATCGCTAGCTAATCCGCATCCCTCCGGCGGAGTGTGATGAATGATACGCCGTCACTAAATAATATTCATACCGAATTAATACCTCAAATAGTCGATTGCTTGATATCTGATAGATGGTTAGCATGAAAATCAATCAACGGTTCAAATTCAACAAACATTTTTTTAATAAACTGAGGTATAATTTTATTAATATCATTTTAGGTTTGCAGCTCTCCTACATTGTTTTCTATGATTCGCACGGTTTAATTTGAGTTATATATAATGCTATCAATGCACCGGGGTGGCCCGTTGAGCTTTTGGGCATGGCCCACCTTAAGTCGAGCTTGGGCTAGAGTACAGGTTCAAGGGCCAGGATTCAGCTTATATTAAGGCCCACTTCTTAATGTTGAGGTGGTGCCTCGTACAGATGTATGATGTCTCTCCCGTTAGGAAACATCGTCCTCTCATCCACATGCACGGAAGCATGTATGTACGATTGTGGTTGTAAATCTTACTTTCTTAGGAATTTTTCACACGCTCTCTTTAGTGGTGGTCTATATAATATATACATAGGCAAAGAGATGTATTCTATTAATTCATCTTTTAAGGTATTTTCTTATATAAGATTTCTTGTATGGGTTAAAGAGATGTAAGCCATGTTTCTCATATTTTCAGCGAAAAAGAAAGTACTCTGTTATTATCTTGCAGAATAAGTATATTGCTAGACTACGTAAATCTTTGTGACCTTTGTCTTTTATTTTGGAATAATCATTTTCTTTTGTGTTTTGGCCTTGCAATCGCACGTTTTTCTGCAATACTTGAAAGCACTGAATTTGGTGGCCTTGCGATCACATGGTTTTTCTGCAATACTCGAAAGCACTGAATTTGGACCATGTACAACAACTCGGCCTCGCCCATTAGGCAATTTCGCAATACGCATAATTCGGATACATGAACATCCTCATTTTACTTATGTTAGTGATCCAACCCGCTCATGTTCCGGCTCAGGCCCAGCATAAACATTTCGCTCAGGCTCACGGGCTGAGTCTAGGATGATCAGCCTATATTAAACAATGGATGGGAGCTTGGCCTGGCCCTAACCTAGCCACACCCCTAGTTATACATGAGTCACGAGTAAAATTACAAATGCCCGTGTATCATCCTTCCCAGGCTGCCAGAGTATCTAATAACTCCTCTTTAAGGTCTCAGAGTTTGCTATCTTACACTCAATTCGCTGCATGCAGCGCAGTTGCCACAATGGAAAGGAGTGTGGCAAGATGTCCTCCCAACCATGAAATCATCATACTAAAAAATCAGGCTGTTTCAATAATCCCGTAAGCCATCCTTGTAGCAAAAAGAATGGACGGTTTAAAAAGAATAGCCAACGGTCCACATTCGACTTATATGTATTGCCCCACCCAACCATTTTTGCACATGATAATCTTCACAATGGGCCCACCATTGTGACTTTGACAGAGAAGAATGGCTGCTAGCAACGACTCTTCCAATTCCATGCCCGTAGTTCCCTTGAATTTTCATCTGGATAGGCAAGATCATTTCATATCATTTTGGCAGCTAGAGTCGGTATTTCACCTTATAAGATAGACTTATTTGAAGACCCATTTCCCTATTTAATGTGGATTTGCAAGTGTTGCTGTTGTTTGCTTCCTTCGTCCTGTAGGTTGATTTTGTGGGTGTACACTGCCTATGCAATTCTACAGCTGTTGTTGCTGTTGATTATAATGTTTCTGTTGGCAGTTTGCAGATGAAAAACACTTCGCTTTGGATATGTTGTTTATTCATTCTCTTTATTTTATTTATCCTTAAAAACGAACAGAGAAATTTCATTGAGTAAAATGATAAAGAAACATAAATTTGGTTGGAAGAACGAAGAGTTCATATTGCTTAATAGGTCTGGAATTTGATAAGTTGGACACACTTGATGGGCCGTTGGGTTTAAGTGTCATATGACAGGCGTGGAGAGAGCTTTACAATATACTGGCTCCCAGAGTTCATATACTGGCCATGGAAACTACCTATCATACCGAATGGCAAGAAGACGAAACCATGAGCAATTCATTCGTGATTTGGACTAGCACTGGAATGAATGGCCATGGAAAGCACCCTGCAATTCATTCATGTGGAGTGTACTGTTCAAGCTCTCAGTTTATATAAGTGAGGGCCATGTTTCAACTATCTACGCCATTAAAATGGACTCTTCATGGATGGGCCATGCACCAAAAAACCCCCAGACTGGGACCCTAGCTGTACAACAGAGTCTTTTCTTGGTTCAATGTGAACTGATGCTGTGTTTTCTTTCTAAACTAACTATGGAAGGGTTAGGCTTCTTCAAATAAGCAGAGGGGCCCACCATAATGTTTGTGTTATATCCACTCCATCCATCTGTTTCACCAACTCATTTTAGGACATTTGCATAGACGGAGACCCAAAACGCAAGTGAGCCACACCACATGGAACAGTGAGGATTGAACACCCACAATTTGAAACCTTCTTGGGCGCCACCGGATCAAGCTGATATTTGTGTTTTCCCTAATCCAGAGGGAAATCATCCATCTGTGATTTCACAGGCCTCATGTTTGGGCCTGTGCCCTAAATGAGCTGGCAAAATGGATGGACGGGGTGCAATACCTCTACAATTTTCACTACGGACATGTAAATTACTTTCATTGGTCAAATACATTTAGATATAATTTTGTCCATGTGCTATACTTGTATCCACACTATCTTATCTATTTTGCAATATCATTTCAGGGCACATCCCCAAAAATGTGAGAGATCCAACACTTATGGGGACCTCAAGAAGTTTTCAATAGCAGACATCCAATCCTTACTGCTAGCTGTCATGTGGTCCATTTCGAATTTGTATCCGCCTCATTTTTGTCTCATTGCATAAAATGATCACACAAGATGAGTGGACTGTGTGGATATAACACAAAATCAAGGGGGGCCCACGAAACTATACCACATCAACCCCCGTCCACCTATTCATGCCATGCTGAGATTCCCAAGGATTCCAATGATTTGACAGTTGGCAATATCCAATCAAAGGAAAGCAGTAACGATGTATGTTTTACTCTACATTACTGTCGTTTCCAATAATCCAAACATGCACTAAAAGCTGACAGGACGTTGAGCTGGAACTGCCCACTGGAACCACTCGGGTTACCTACACACCCGTTTCAGGCAAGAAAATATTCAAACTCTGGTCGGTTCGACTGGTTGGCTATACAAACCAAGCAAACTTTCAAGTGTGCTAGATTTTAGTTGCTTAATTCCTATCATCTATTTATATATAATGCCATGGGTTGAACCAGTCAGTCTACCTGATGACTGAACGGCCCACGTAAACAGATCGAGGCCCAGTCCAGGTTTGAATACATTGGTTTGTATCACAAAACCCTGGTCCACACTAACCCAGCTTGTACAAGCTCAAAACCTGAACAGTACTGCAAAAACTTTTTGGCTGAGCACAACCCATTGGATTGCAAATTTCCTTTTTATTTTTTATTTTTTTGCATTATTGTAACATGTTTTGGAGATTTCCACACCCTGCAATACTTTCTGCGAAGATCATTGATATTTCTTTATTTCCATGAGTCTATTACTAGATGAAGGATTGCCCAATAACATTACCTTTATAACTTGGAGGCATTCGCCATAGTTCTGCTCAAAGCAATGGCTGTTTTTGAATCCGACTGACATCCCAAATGCTTGCAGATGAAGTCTCCAGCCGACATGAGCTTGCCAAGATCCACATTGGTCTTTACACCGAGCCCATGGAGCATATACACAACGTCCTCAGTAGCCACATTGCCAGAGGCACCCTTGGCATATGGGCACCCTCCAAGGCCAGAAACAGACGAGTCCACGGTGCTGATTCCCATCTGTTAAAATAGAAGAAAACAATTCCAGAGTTGATCCTTAGAAGACTGCTTGGTTTTGAGGGGGTCTTTCAATACGTTGAATACTTAGGAAATGAACTCGATTTACATGAGATCCGACTTTTCCACCATTTGTGGAATGAAAAGTCTAGAAATTGATTTCCATTTCCAAGGTTGTACTACAAAAACTGGATATAAATTTCTCCCCAAAAACATACTGAAGTCTTATTTCTAAGATTATGCAGGATAGCCCTCGTAGAAAAGTGCATTCCAAACCAGCGTTTGGAGTATCAAGAGTATCAGCCGATATTATCGGTTATCAATTTGCAAATTTGGGAGTGATATCATGGACTTTAACCTCCAATTTGCAAATTTGGAAAATAAAAATAAATAAATAAATAAAAGAAAATTCCCCCATTTAACTCACAATTAGGTGTGGAAAAATCACATTAGAGTGGTTGGAGGCTGATCTACAAATTGAAGTACTTTTTAATTAAAAAACTTTTTTTTTTCAAAAATTCCAGATTGAGCAGTTATTTAACCTTAAAATTCATGTGTTTATGATCAACGGTTATTCAATTACATCCTTTGGTGCCAATACTGAAAACGTTGTTCCAAATCAAACATCAAAATTACTATCGGATTCCGCAGTTTTTCATTTGCTATACATTCCCAGGGTTGTCCATGAGCACGACTAGGAATCTCTCTATCCGAAAAGGAACTGTGAAATCCTCAACCCATGTATATGCACAATATCTGGAGTACTCAGTTTGTACAAGTGGGGCCCATGGCTCACAGATCCATCATCCATAGCATTGACATAATGGGCTCCACCATCAATGGAGCGCTATCCTGATCCTTCCCATCAAAGTTGAATACAAAAAGTTAAGATAGAAGGGTCCACATTCAATGATAGAAAAGACAACAATTAAATGGCTTGGATGATCTGATCTGGGACATTTTGGTGCATCCCCTATCCATTTTGTGGGGAACCATTCGAAGGGTCTTTATCAGCAAATCATGGGCTACACTCATAAAACTGCAGGATCAGGTCAACAATATTTTTTTAAAATCTCTTTTTGATTAAATGGGATTAGTGATTTACTCTTGAAAATTATACAGAGCTTTGCTTACTTGGAGGGAAACGAGAATATTTGAAAGAGATTGCCCATATGTATCATGGAAATGGACAGCAAGCTTCTCAACAGGGACAACAGCCATCACAGCTTCAAGCATTGGAACAATGGTGCCTGCAACAAAGGAAAGAAGCATGTAAAGAAAACAAAACCAGAATGAGTATCTGGTGCTGCATGCTAAGAT
Organism: Magnolia changhungtana; assembly: GCA_030180095.1. NCBI lineage: Eukaryota > Viridiplantae > Streptophyta > Magnoliopsida > Magnoliales > Magnoliaceae > Magnolia > Magnolia changhungtana. Next base: position 901,421 of record JASAUF010000319.1, read on the forward strand.
CTTAGTTATCATGCATTCAATCTCGGTCAAGAAGGCATTTCCAGACATTCCATTGTTGGGCCCTATGACATATGGGGCATAGCCCAAAAATCACACTGGTTAGGTGATCCAAGCCACTGATTGGATGCTTCTGAGAATTACACCTCCAGCCAAATGTCAACATTAGATAGGAATTATGTCCCTTGATCAGTGGCTAGGCGCATCTGATTTTTAAAGTATGGCACATTCAAGGTAGGTACAACAGATGAACAGTCCAGATCTCATACAAGCATGCCGCATGTACTGACATTGAGCACTTGATAACAAATCCAATTATTAACAGTTACTAGTAAGCATTGGATCCACTCCCAGCAAAAATAAAGAATTAACAAAAAAAATTTAACATTAGTGGTCAAAACAAGCATATTCTGCAATGCAGCTTTTGAAAGTATGGAAGTTAAGGAAACCCCTCCTGTCTACGGTGGACAGATTAATTATTCTTTTAACTTCACATAATTTTGGACATTTGGCACAATAGTCTGTGATCCAGACCATTCATTTGGTGGGCGCCGCCATGATCATGTCAATATTCGATAATTTCCCAAATCTAATGTTCTTAACCCTCCAATAAGTGACCTATAAAGAAGAATGTGAGATTGGGTGCTACCTAGTAGCTGGACTTTCCAGCAGAACCTGGCAGTCGTATAATGCCCATGTACATCCTCATCCCATTTATCTGGCCATTTAACAGCACGTAGGATTTAACCTTTACAGAGAATATGAGCAACAGTCACCCACTGGACGAGAACAAATCTAACCAGATGGTATGATTTCAATCGATTTTTCCACATAGTAGCCACTCCATGTTTGGATCTAGCTGATGAACAATCCAGTGATAGTACTTCTGTGCAGCATCAAGGATATGCAACGATTAGAAAATGCTACATACGGCCCAACTTTTCTTTATGCAAAGATTATAAAATGCAACGTAGAGCTCAACTTTTCTTTTATGTTCTCTTCAACAGTAAGATGGCAGTGGCAAACCATCAGAGGCTTAAGCTTGAACCTCAGCTATGAGTCCCCTATTGGGTCTCAACTCACCACTGTATTTGTGAATGAATCTGGCGAAGAATAATTACAGTAGTGACTCGAAAGTTTTTTCTTAGTTTAGCATGCTTATCCTGGTTATCGGTGGCAGGTGGAAGCAGGCATGGGAGCCGGAGAGGCATCGGAATGTAGAAAATAAACTAATTTGACATGTAATGTCCAGGAACCATGGGCTTCCTAAGTGGGACTGGCAACTTAAGCAGAAGGCTCTTCCTACTATCATAGATACATCAAGTCTACCCCACTGTAAGGTGAAACCAGATCCTACAACCAAGGTCTGTTAATGGTAACAGTGGCCATAAAGGCCAGCCTAATGGCTGTTTCAATATCGGTCGTAGCTCGTAACAGCTATTACAGCCCCTATAACAACTGAAAAAGAAGGAGAATTCAGAAGAAAAGGGAAGATCCAAATATGCAGCCTTTTCTAATTTTGAAAATATATATGATGGTGTAATGGGCCATTCTTTGGTAAGAATATTGTCTCGGGCTACCTGATGATACTGTTAACCTGATAAGCTAAGACTGACTTTAAAACAGCCATCATACAATCTGTGGGATTCATCCCACTAATGCATATCTCTAATCATTTTATACAATTTTCCTCAAGAAATTTAAGGGAAAATTAATATAAAATTCAGAGGAATATTGTCGGGCCGATTTGGGTACACTTGAATGACCTCAAAACAGCCAGAAATTCATGTACTCCACGAGATTCATCCCACTGATGCATATCCTTAAACCATTTTACATAATTTTGCTTAAGAAAATTGAGGAAAAAATAAAAGAATATTTTATACTATTCAACCCCAAAATGACCCAAAATTGGCCTAAAATACCCAACAATAGAAAAAGAGTTCAAAATCATTGATTTTGTGCATGCATTATAGATCTAAACTTCATATATGTCACTCATTAATCTAAACTGCAAACATTTTTTTTTTTCTTTTTTGGAAAGATATCTAAACTCCAAACATTTTAGATAAAATAAAATAAAAAAGAATAAATTGCTGGAAACTATTTTAAAAACGGTGAAAATATAAAACATTGAAAATTTATGCAAATATGCTCACATAGAACACAAATCTAGTAAGATTTTGAATCAACACAAATGCGCAAGAATAAATAAAGAAGGAAAAAAAAAAAAAACCTTTTCTTACTTTCCCTGAAATAGACTCTGGATGTTTGATTCATTGAATCAAAAACTCAAATCTTGTATTTTGATCTTGAAAATTGGTTTTAAAAAAATGGATGCAAAACAATCCCACAAGGCTAAAACGGGGACAAACGGGGGAGAGTGTGGAAATTTTTGAGGGAAAAAATGCCGTATTGGCCCATTACGCTTGTTACGAGCCATTTTTTCAGGACTGGGCATTACACCCCCGTATCATGTAATGGGTCCCATTGTTACCATTACATAATGGCCATTATGGCCATTACGTAACCTTTTTCAAACACCTTGCCTCCAACAAACAAAATGAAGTCTCCGTGTGAAAAACAAGGGGCATGTATCACTGCTCATGGTTCCCAAGGATGAGGGGATATGCTAGAGTCAAATCGTACTCGAGATAACCATGATTGGGAGTGGAAAAAACATTTGGATTTTGCATTCGCTCTTGTTTGTCAAGGCGGTTGCTCACAACACTGAAGCTTTTGCTCTTTGGGAAGCTATAAAGATCATCCACAACCAGCTCTGAGGGAAGACGTCAATGTGGAAGGGGATTCTGCTAATGTTATTGATTGGGTTAAAGGGGTGCAGCCAAGGGCTTGGAACTTATGCTTTTGACAAAGATATTTATCTGCTGGGCTAAACTCTTCTTTTTTTTTTTTCTTTTTTTGGCAAGTTGGTAGAGAGGATAATTATATTAGCATGATGCATTGGCAAAGGCTGGGGTTCCTTGCCTTTCTCTTTGTAGTGGGAACTTTGGTCCCCTTTATGCAATCTTGTTGTCTTTGAAAATAAAAAAGGAAAACACTAGCCCTCTTATTCTTTCCGTTCTCTGCACCCTCCCAAGCACCAAACATGATTAGTATGCCTGGGAAGCCCTGTCAACGACTTGCGGTTCTCCCAAACTACCTAATGTTACCAATAGACTTCTGAGTTTTGGAATTGCCCCACTTGGAAACAATCTCATCCAATGCGCATTATTTCTTGGGGTAGATACTTTCACATCCATGTCCTTACCTTGCTTGCTACATGGTCATAGCCATTATTTAAATGGTTTATAACCTTACCTGGAGTACCCACTCCAATTGTATCACCAAGGGAGATTTCAAAGCAGCCCATATCATAAAGCGCTTTCGAAACGTATGACACTTTTGATGGGAGCACTGCTCCTTCAACAGGACAGCCCGCAACACATGATACATACCTACCAAGGTTGAAAATCAGCAACTTCAAATCAGTACATGAAGCAGCATGAGACATGCTTCAGCAGCTATTGACTTTCGTGAGATTATGAAAACATCAATGCTAATGAAACAACGGTTATAATGCAAAACCACAAGGATGGGTATCAAATCATATTGGATTACCAATAAACTGATAAAAAGAAAACCAAAACCCCAAACATAAGCACTGATTTACTCTTTAATATGATGCTGGAATCAATGTTTTAAATATCGACGATATCGGCCGATATATCGTGTATCCGACGTGTGCAATACGAAACGGACAGGTAGTGCTGATATATCCCACATGTTGGATTCAGTAAGCATTTTCAATTTCCAATCCTTTTTTTTTTAGATTATGTTAAATCAGTGTCAAATGGTTACAAATCCATTGGTTCTTCATGTTTTGCATGAAAAATCATGGAGTTGGAACTTTGATTTCAATATCCATTGGTTCTTCATGTTCTCCTCTCTTTTTTTCCAAAATTTTCCTTCAACCAGCTGTCAATTGAGACTAATTTCGAAGTATTTAGGAGTATTTGATGAAACGATCATCACGTACACTCTAATTTCGAAATTTGAGTGTAAGTGGTCTGATTTGGAAAAATTTTGGGAAATTTAGAAATTTTCCCAATTTCTCCCAAATTGCTTGCAATGTTGCACTCCAAACATGAAATCAAGCATGTATGAGGGTTGATCTACTGATTTGTTGAGTCCTTGTTAATTGTCAAAAAATAAAAATTATTTTTAATTAAAAATTTTTTTTAATTATTAAAATATTAGATTTTTTTTTTTCGAAATTTCCTTTTAATCAGCTATCAATTGAGACTAATTTCGAAGTATTTAGGAATGTTTGATGAAATGATCATCACATACACTATAAATGTTATGCATTCAATTTGAATATAGTTGCATTAGTTCAATTAGACAACACAGCTTAGGGCCCTATGCAAAGGAAACTTATTATTTGCACTTCTTTTTTGAGATGTTATGATTTAAAATTGTGCATTAAGGTCTTTTTTAACAATCCCTGAAGTTTCAATGAAAAATTCAACCATTTTCCCAATGTTTCCCCATGTTTCCCAAAAGGTGCAATAAATTACCCGATACAAATATCTCATGCGATAACCGATTCGTATCTATATCCCAAGGATAAGATACATAATACAAAACTGATATTTTGAACACTGGTTGGAATTGATTAGTTTGGATGCACAACTAAGTTCAGTTCAATCAAAAGATGAAATACTAAAACTGTAATGACATATCTCAGTACTCAAAATGAGGAAGTAACCCTTGAGTGTAATGCACAATCCTTCGAGTCCAACTTGTAATACTATTGCATTTTACAGCATAGTCCCTTGATAAGAATACCAATGAAGGTTGATTAGTCCATACCATTGAACTCGTCGTTTCATCATAGCCCTTGCCCCAGAACTTTGTGGTTAGCTATACTGTTTTGCCAATCAATCCAATTTAAGGCCCTATCCTCGGTAAAACAACAGGCCCTCAAATCCTTTCTAACCAGCTTGATACAAGCCTGTCTTCTTCTCATCCACTTCACTTTTCTAGTCCCTCAACCCTAATCAATTATTCCATATTGCACATGATTGAACCATCTCAAGCTATTCTCATCATTTTATCTTTGATTAATACTATTTCTAGGCTGCTTTGCATGCGTTCATTTTTATTTTTTATTTTATCCTTCTAGGCCCTGTTTGGGAGACACCTAAAAAATTAATTCATCTCATTTTACTTAACAGTAATTAAGTTTTAGATATCTTGATCTCTATCTAATGCACAAGTTCACGTTAACAGTAACGATGTCTCTGAGATTAAGATCTCTAATACATGATTACTGTTAACTAAAATGAGAAAAACTCATTTTTAAGAGTGCCAAACAAGTCTTAGTCTTCCCACACATCCATTCCAACATCCTCATCGAAAACACTCAACCTCTGCTCATGCTGCCTGCTAGCTGTCCAACACTTTACCTTAGTCATCTAAGAGGACAATAAAAGAGAAACATGAGATACAAATGCATAAATGAACTCTTAACATCTGCCCTGCAATAACGTCCATGACTAAGTTGGAAAAATTGAGACATATATTTGCCATGAGCACTGCACCAAGTTATCCAGTTGGAACGCAATGAGATGAATCAGTTGGGATTCAAGTATCTCTGGCCCCTCTCTTTCCACTGCAATAGAGTGGAACAGAAGTTCTAGCATATCATGATATCACAGTATCTAAATATACGTGACGATGGTGACAACTATAGCACATCAAGATGGATGTTGGACTAAATCAGGATGATGAACTACATCAGAGTGGACTGATTTACTTTTGGGAAAACATGTACAAGTTTGGACCAACTTGATGGATGGATTGAATCTCACAATTATGGGCCATGCTGGCATATGTGTGGCATGTACATAACTTTATTGCACACTGGTGTGCGATTAGCAAAGCTCTATGGTATAACTTTAAACCATGACTAACCAACTTATATAGCCTTCTCATCATTCGAAATAGACATCTTGTGAAAGAAAATAATTTGCTGGGCCAGTAAAACAAACAGTAGAAATGGCAAATCTTCACTTGGTCAGTAGAAAGAAATTGTCGGGCCCTTGAACCTTCCAAGAGGAATAGGTTTCTAGGAAAAGGAAAAGCAAGACGCACCCACGAACAGGAATAGAGAGCTTTCTGGCAGCAAGAGCAACATCACGGTAACGAGTGAGGCTCTCTTCAATGCTACAGTTAATGTTTGATCTAGAAAAGGACTCTGAAGCGGATGCAAATACGGCGACTTCCTTTGCACCAGCTGCTACTGCTGCTTCAAAACCCTGGAGCATGTGACGTCAAATCGTCAACTGTTCTCTTCAAACAAATTTTCATGGTCTAAATGATTTTAGAATCAGTTTCAGACAAGCGATTACTTTAAGATTGGGCGTTAACACAGGAAATCTGACACCGTCCACGTTTTGAATTGCTTCCATCACATCCTTTGCATCTGCTAGCTGTAATGCATTTCGGCCACAAAATGATTCAGAAATTGGAAGTTCATGGGTTCAAAATGACAGACTGAAGTTTTGTGTACCAAGAAAATGCAGGTGGGACGCCAAACAAAGTGCATAAAAATGAAGCAGAAGTATGTGGGCCGGGGGGGACATGAAACAAGGAAGTCCTTTACCATCTGAGGCGGATCTAATGGTAAAAAGATAAGAGGGATTATAGGGTCCTGAGAGATCCAGCAAACATACAATTTCTTTTATGCTTTCAGTTTTGTACATGTGGGCCCATTGTCTGGTGATCCAGAACCATTCTCTTATGTACTCCACCTTGGATAGGGGATGCCTCAAACTAGATTGGAAAATCCAAAACTTTAATCTTTAACCTTTTCTTGTCAAGCATGGACAATTACTGGATTTTTTTTTCAACAATATTTGTAGCCACTGATCAAGGGGTTAGATTTCGGGAGGCATTCCCCTTCCTAGGTAGGTCCATCGATCATTTATTCATCCATCCATTCAACAATAAATGGATTTATAGATCCATTAACAGTGTATGTTTCTTCACTAACAGACCCTTTTGGCATGGGTTGGCCTCCAAACAACTTGAGGCCCATTAGGCCAGGCTTGGGCAGGAACATCTGGTCCGTTTGATAATGCCAATCTTGGGAATGTTCAGAACCATGCCCTAGATAGCCTTAACTAAAAGTCACAACTAACTTTTCTTTGTGCATTATAGTCCAAAAACCTTTCTCGGTTGAAGAATGAAGATTCCACAAGGAATAAGCAGTTTACAGTTGAAGTACTGTGAAAGCAAGTCAACATAAAAGGTATAGAAGGCAAAAAAAAAAAAAAATAATAATAATAATAATAATAAGGAAAGACAGAGAGAGAAAAACTAAGGGTACATTACCTGTGGTACCCATTTTGGTGAAACAAAGCTTGTAGCCTCGACAACAGGCAGACCAGAAGAAACCAATCTTTGGATCAGTTCAATCTTTACAGCTGTAGGTACAATATTCTTCTCATTTTGCAATCCATCCCTTGGCCCAACTTCCACAATCTTTACAAACTTTGGTATATCACTTAAAAACTGCAATTATGCAAACCAAAATAAAAATAAAAATAAAAAATCTCCATATTATGCACCACTTGAATCAGAAAGAGGTGATGGAACAAATATGATTAATAAATCAAGGAATTCAGAAAATAGCAACTGAAAACTAAATAAAGAGAAAAGTGTGCAACATCTAAATAAAGCTATCAAGAATGAGGAATCTAAACTGAGAAATTAGAAGGCAGCATGATGTCACGATCAATCATTTCCATGTCTCCTTGACATGGGCTTATAGCCATTTCAACTCTCCTTGTACATAGTTTTTTTTTATGTGTACAATATTCTAGAGAAGATTAGAGAGTTGACGAGATTTTTGGAACATCCTAGAGTGTTCTAGTACCTTCTTGTAGCTAGAGAATTCTAGAAACTTTCTAGAATCCTCTTTAGCTGTTGGATGGTCGTCATGTGGAATCATCCTAAACATTCATGTAGAGAGACTAGAAGCTTCCTACCTCTATATAAGGAGGGGTCCTCATTTGAAAAGCACCCAAGAAAGTTGTAAGCTCTTGTGTTCTAGTGCAATACAATTTCTCTTGCCTTCCAAAGCTTTCTTGTGATCTCTCCCCTTCAAGTAGCTAGGTTAGCACTTGGGTGCCGGTTGACTCATTCATGACAAGACTGTATGAGGAATGTTGCATGGTCTACACTTGGGGAAGCACTTGGGATGTGGCAATGAGCCGAGGTTATAGAGCTGTAGAGCTAAGGATGCTGAGATGGATGTGTGGGAAGAATATGATAGAATTGAAAAGAGGTCAAACAAAGCAGCAGAGAAGTACTCTACTTGGAAATACAATGATGGGGAGCAAATTTAGATGGTATGTTCATGTGCACCAAACAGCGTAGATGGTAGGGTTTAAGGGCTTGAAGATGATTAGAGGAAGACCTAAAAGGACTTGGATTGAGGTGGTGAGAAGGGATATGAAAACTTACTGAGGACAGGCCTTAGACAGGATTCTTAAGCAATTGATGTATGTAAGCAGTTAGCACTCATAATATTTTCCTGAGGCTTCTCATTTTGCAGCGATAATGATCAACACACAAACAAAAATGTGCGCACGCGCGTGTGTATGTATGTATGTGTGCATTCTTTTTCATCAAATATGAAAACTCCAGTCTCCAACTCATCCAAGTCACCAGGTCGACTGGTCCAAGTCAAAACTTTGCAGTAGGCCTAATTGAGTTTTGAGGCTTGAGTTTTCCATCATTGAATGTAGATGACAAACCATAGGGTTGAGGAACATTTATCAGTCAAACACTTCTCCCCTCAAGTTTTCCCAATTATGAGTTATTTCTACAAGTATCTATATTTCACCACACCCACATTAAGAAAAAAAAAAAAAAAAAAATCAAATGAAGATTCTACAATAATAAAGAAGCACATTCGGAATTTAACAGCACCTTATTTGTTTGATATCCCGTGTCCTTGTAATTGCATTGTGTGCCATATTGACGGTTTTGTGAATGCGGCGAACCACAAGCATTATCAAATACTCTACTCCAACCAAGCGATGAGATCCTTGGATTTGATGGGTTTACTTGGAAAATTTCCCTTGAATAGCTTCTCCGTGGGAACGTCTCTCTTGTGGATTCCTCACTGCAAGGGAAGAACTCATTACAGTCATTCGATAAAGCCATCTTCTTAAGCAAAAAATCTAAGTTCACAATATAATAGATGAGAACAATGGAACAAAAATTACAAAATTGGAATGTAATCATTGACATTCAAAGAGTAATGGAAAAGATTTTATACAGTATAAGGTCCCATTTCACTGTCAACTGCTTTGGAGAGGATATTTCATTGAAACTGATAACCATTCAAAGTGTTTGGCCTTTTCCTAGACAGGCATCAGTAAGAGTGCTAAAAGTAGCACTTCTCCACCCAAAAATGTGAACTACAGAGAAATTGTTTGCATTGCACCTGTTTTTCAGCCACTACTGATTTGAGCAGAAAAATATCTGTTCGAATACATGTTTGGCAGACATCCAAACGCACCCTAAAGGTCAGATTGATATATTGACAAATTAGTTACGAAAAGTTAAGGGCCCATTTGGATAGGGGATTCCGCAAAATCAGTATTAAGCCCTAGGCCCTCCGCATAGGATTCACAGCATTAAAGCGGCAACTTTGCTCCGCATAAATGCAATTAGAGACTCTGTTCTTCTTCTTTTTTGTTTTTTTTTTTTTCTAAGAATTCCTTAATTGTATTTATGCAGAGGAGAAAGCCATTTTAGTACAGGGAATCCTACGTAGAAGGCATGGGGCTTGCCAAAATCGGGATCAGACCTAATCCCAATTTTGCAGGATCCCCTGCCCAAACAGACCCTAAGTAAATGATAAAATCCTATTGAGCCGTTAATAATGGTTACCAAACTCTTGATTTAACAAAGTATCAACAGCTTATAAACCTTAAGATTGCTAGTGCAATAAAAGCACTAGCAACAAATCTTAAGATTGGATTTGTGCATGTGAAAATATTATACAAGGAACCCATTTAGAGTTGGCCATATGGCACAAGAGCACAAAATTCAGCCTATCCAGAATTTCGAGGAACATGAAATCCCTCCATTAAAAAGTTCACATAGACAAAAGCAGCACCAGAAGATGAAGAGGTCAGCCAATGCAGGAACTAGCTCAAATTCTGAGGAAAAGGACAATATGAAAAACAAGCATCAAGCTCCAGGAGTTTATCCCACGATTAAGATTATTCAAGTAATAACGTGTAGACAAACAGCTATTCTGCTAATTATTTAAACCCTTTGACAACACACCGCCTTTCAGTACACAGGTGTAAATCAAATGTATTGCAAGTAGACAATTTTTAGCCATCAATTCTCTTCATGCACATGTGGCCGATCTGATGAGCGGACTGAGCTGATTTTGTACCAGCACACCTACTCAGTAGGGCATACGTGATGAATGCTCTGGACCTCGCACACGTATGATGCACTGCCAAGTCTTGAGTAGGATTAGGATTCTAATCCTACTCATGTGACACTTAGCAGAGCTGACGTATTACACATGAACCCATCAGGTTTACCAAAAACAAGTAATATGAATAACTTGAGCTTTGCTAAGCACACCCGCAAGGGCAATAAAACTCATGTACACACCACACCTGACAGCATGGCATGATAGGTACAAGATCCAATCCATCCATCAGAAAGGAACCACTATATTGATGCCCTGGCCCAAGAATCAGGTTGATCCACGGATCACGTGGGCCACAATTTGCAAAACAAATGTATGGCTCTAAAAACTTGGCTGAAGTATTCTGACCCATTCACCTATTTCCAATATTGGGGCCCACATGTTGAGTGGACCAGATTTATTGATAGGAAAACATGAAGAAGGTTGGACCAACCTGATGGATGGACTGGATCTCCCAGCTATGTGCCATGCTGGCACATGGGTGGCATGTACATGAGCCTTTATTGCATACGCATGCGCTTAGCAAAGCTATGGATAACCTAAGGAATAGTTCAATTTTATTTGTTATTCATCTTTCACATCATTATTGAAGCAGGTTATTCAATTGTTAAGTGCAAAGCAAAAACTACAGACAATTAGGCACCAACATATGAAACTCAAGTAACTGTTCTTGTAAGGTACATTCACGGTGAGAAATTATAGGATCTTGATGCACCATGAGATGAATGATGTCCTGATGCACTCAGTTCGTGCTAGTGAGGCCCGTGATTTGATGATGTATACCATCAATTTGATGGCCTCACTGCGGATGGGGGAAGCCCCAAAATCTTCTAAATTTGATGATCCTAGCAATCCAATCTGTGCCTTTTTTTCCAGACTGTTGACTTATTTGTCTTATCGGTCTATTTTGCACGCCACAGTCAAAAAGGTTGTGAACTTCCAAACTGGGACATTCTTGAGGCATTCCCCATGAAACATGGGCCCATTATACTAACCATGTGGATTGCCAAAACCCAACTTGTATGCACGCATGAATCAAGGCATTACACTGTAACTTCTCATTCACAAGGCTCTTCATCAGTCATAGGCCTATGCAAAGAGGGGGAAAAACAGAAAATCCAGTAGATCATAACATAACATCTTCAACCTGTGAAGACATACTTGCCACTGTTGGAAGAGCTGCACCTCCTCTCTTCAATCAAGTGATTTCTCATTTCCATTTCACTGATACCCAGCCAGCAAGAACTGGAGCAAAATGTTTGAAATCTACCAATGCCGTTCAAGTTTGGCAAGTTCTCAAGACCAAGTGGCTCCTCTAAACTTGACGCTTTGGAGCTGGATATCAGAAGGGAAACTGGAACATATATGCGCGATAAGCAAGTGCTCCGCCATGAACAACTATGCAAGGCCTTGGATGCAAGCATTGGATCAACAGCAGTACGAGAAGGGTCAATTCGCCTCAGACGAAAGGACTATTAAAACTCATTTCAAAAATTCAAGTACCTGAATTCCAATGCACAAAGAAAATTAAGCCAAAAGAACATATCAATGCATGTATAGAAACTGAGATCTTGCAACCCTTTAGGGTACCCTTATATTCAAATGTACATTAGTTTGCCAAATATATATTCTAGCTAGCATGTGGGTTTACCACCAAATTGTGGTTGGAGCCTGGAGGTGCTCTCTGAGTGTACTCAACAAAATGCTTGGTGTTTGGGTGCTTAAGCATGCAACAATTTCCTCTTTTTTTCACCCTGAATCGCAAAAAGCCTCATTTTTTTCTGAAGTACAATTTGGTGGTAGTGCACACTGTCGACCATGGATCCATGAACCACCCAAATCTTACACTTAATTAGTGCAAATCTCAAGTGGTTGCCAAAAAGTACTATCAAACAACTGGGTTTGGACAAACACTATAGTCATTCCTCATTGACAAGGATTCCCCACTTCCAATGCAGACAATGAATTGCTACAATCAATTGTGTAGATATTCTTTCCAGTTATGTTTCTTAAGCAGGAAAAGATTCCCAGATATGAAGCATGTGATAGAAGAGATCGAGCCATTATATGAGTTAGGTTCTTAATGGAACACCTGTCAAAACTAACGACATTCTCATATTCACCCCGCCTTTGAGCAACTTACAAGTTACAACAACATAAGATCTTTAATTACGGAGGCTCCATGTATCCAAACAATAGAACATCAGAAACCGCTTTTTTTAAAAACAGTATTAAGTGGCGTTTTACAAATGGCAATGATGTAGAAGCTCTTTTAGAGAAGTTCAATAAAGATGTCCAAATTATATAGAGAAGATTTGACAATGATATCAGTGGATGAAAATATTTTATGATCAGCAATGAAAATAAATCAAATTGCTTATAAATGTGGAATCGATCCTATGATATTTTTTGCCTTCTATGAAGATTTTTAAGTTTGAATACTTAGAAAGTTGGCTGCTACGCTTAATGTCTTGCTTGCCTTTAGAAGGCAAACAGTATAAAAGGAAATTTTAAAAGGATTCTTTTTTTTTTAAAGGCCCATGAACATGTAGGTGAGAAAGAAAGCAATCATGCTAACATAACTCGACAGGCATAATGACTTCACTTGCCATCAGATGACATCATTGAAAAAGAAAAATAAGAGAAACCCATTAACAAAAAAGAAACCCGTTCAATCAAACCATGTTTGTCAATTCAGAAAGGTTATATATATGGTTTATAACAAGCCCTTCATGCTTGGTTCGCACACTTTAGTTCCTTACGCAGAATGGGTTTCTATGCAGTTAGGCCACTTCAGATGTGTTCACGTACTCTTCCAATCAGTGCGATTTGTCTTGCATCTATATGTTGACAACATTATCCTCACCAATGAATGCAACTCTTTGATTCCATCCTTTTACTCTCGCCTCTCAGTTTGACATGAAAGAACTTGGCTCATTGCATTATTTTCTAGGAATAGAAATTGTTCAAGACTCGTGTGAATATTTTTTCTTAGATGAGATATGCTTTAAATCTCCTCTTTGCATAAAAAATGGAAGATAACAAGCCAGTTTCCACACCTATTGCCATTGGTAAAAGCTCGGTATCTCTGTTGTGACTTGTGAGCCATATCCTGATCTATCTCATTAACGCAATCATCTTGGGATTCTTTCTTTTTTTTTTTTTAAACAATACCTAACTCAAACCCAACTAGATTTCACTTATGATATACCAGTTCGCAAATGCTCCTACTATTAATAAATTTATATTCACCCAACAAATTCAATTTTACTTGAAGGACTGAAAACAAATCAATGGGGCCATGCTGGTACGACAGAATATGCATTAGGTTAGAAAGCCAAAACAAAAGAAGCCACCATAGAACAGAAAGAACATTATATTGATATCGTGGCTAACGTACACCCGGGTGCTGAACATAGACATGGAGGGTACATTCATCCCTGTTCTACCCTTGCGGTTAAGGCTTACAATGATGCTGATGGGGCTAACAATCCTGATGTTTGGAGATCAACGACTAGATATTGTTTTTATCTTAGCCATTGTTTATTGCTCTAGTAATGAAGTTGAATGCCAGTCTCTAGATTTTGCAGTAACTAACACTACTTGGATGTGCTTTCCTCTTTAAAGCATGGGTATCTCCCTGTCCCAATTACTCTACTTTATGCAAGATATTAAAAAATGCGTAACAACTGTAATGGATGCTATGTAATGATAAAGGTGGGACCCATTACACAGTACAGGACTGTAATGGCCCTTCTGAAAAATATCGCCCGTAAAGGGCCAATACAGGCTCATAACGGTCCGATACAAGGCCGATTCAGTTTCTTCCTTTATAAAATAATAATAATAATAATAATTTACTGTTACGACCACCATCATTGAATGCCTTGATTTTTTGACAAATTCAGTGCTATATGCATGTGTTGGAATCCAGTCTTTCATGTGCACACCAAATAAATGAAAAATAAACTTCACCTTGCTTGGGAGAGAGTTTCCATCGGTTTAGTGAAGGTTCTCTTAGCGACCTCTCTAAATAGTTTGTTGACATCTTCACCAAAGCTTTGTCAAGGGGCCATTTCAGGGCTTAAGAGTATGTTGGCCACTGCATCCCCAGAGGCACTCAATTTGAGGGGGAGTGTTAAGGGAAAATGCCTGCTATGAGTGTACTCCCATAATTTCTATGTACTATGAGGGTATTCTTCTAATGTGTAATTCTACAAGCTTTTTGAGTATAAATTTTTTAGATGACCCTGAGAATATCCCTATGATCTCTAAAGATAAGCTTGAGAAGATCTCTTACTAGATAGACTTGAGAAGTCCACAATATTATACATTTGTAATCATTTATTTACTCAACCAAGGAAACAAATCTTTTTTTTTTTTAAATGGAAAGGATTCGTTTAGTGAATCCAAATTAGTTAGGATAAGGCTGAGATGACGATGATGATGATGAATCAAGGAAACAAATCTTTTTTTAAAATAGAAAGGAAATGAGTCAATTACCATTGGATAATCAAGGTAACAATTCTATCTTCCAATCCTTTTCTTTCAAAATCTACTCATGTCATGTTCACAATAATGAGATTTCATTCATCCTAATATCATTTTAGGAAGGCACATCGGTGCATTTCCAGTTCCATTTTGTGAATGGTACTGACTTATTGTCCTTATAATAGTACAACCCACTTGTCCAAACTTCTACCTTTTTTTACTCTGATTCATATGCGTCTAAGGAAAAAAAAAAAAAAAAAGAAAAAGCGATGAAATGGAAAGTTCGAAATTGCCATTAACCCAACCTATGGTTCATCCAAGAGGAGACCCATTAGCTGATCAAGAATCGATTGGCATATGCACCAAAATCTAATGGTTTGTAGGGACTAAGAACCTGCACTGCAATTTACAGAATTGTAGAAGAAGCCTGATGATTAATAAACCTTCAACATAACAAAACTAATCCCTTTGACAGGACATAAAACAGAAAATTCAGCATCATTTTCTGTTTCCACAATCAGAATTCCCACAAAATCATCATGTAACTCGAAGGTAAGACAACCCACAAATCAAAACGAAATAATTCCATAACAACACGAGCTTCATAATCCACATGAATGGCGTATGATGATCCAGACCATTCATCCAGCAACTACCACACTGGTGGTTCATAGACACAAAAGTCGTACTGATCGGACAACTGTGACCGTCCAATTGTCTTGTATTTTTTTCATGTTGAACATGGACCATCTATCTTTTTCAATTTAACGATCCACCCATTCAGGCCACTTATCAGATGGACACTGCAGTCTGATCACCATGCCTATCCAGCTATGACCCAATCCACGTGGTGGACCACACATGAATTCCACATCTAAAGTACCATTCTTCCAATCAAACCATAGATGAAAAATAAAACAATTGAGTTATTCCAGTATCAATCCTTCATGAATTAATACGGTGGGCCCAAATGCTCCCACCTATAATCAAACGAGACCCTTGGATAGGAGCAGTCCACCTTTTTTTTTTTCTTCTTCTTCATCACACAGGCCTTAAAATCACACTGATCAGATCATCACATCCATTCAAATAACGGCCGAAAAAAATGGAAAGAAATACCAGCTTCGCTCTTACCGTCCATTTCACATACCATTTATCGTGCGCCTGAGATTATACAATCAACATTGAATTTGGGTGTGTGCAATCTAGGGTGGGTTCCTTCTATCCAACGGCGATTTTTTTATCATAGTGCCCATGCATCAAAAACCTTAAATTTCCAAACATCAGGTATCCAATCCTTAGCTGAATATAATTAAAATAAATAAATAACTCTAAAAGCATTCAAACAGATAACAGAAAATCAAAAGAAATGAGAATTTCTCACCGTGAAAAAGAAGCAATCCAAACTGCAAGTTTCGTAGATTTCAAATGCTCTCGTGATTTTGATAGACATGTGCAGAGAAAACACAGAAATACAAATTGCAGACGCGCCCATCTTCAAGCGCCAAACACATACGCGCCACGTGGCACTTCTGTGCGGGATCTGGGACATCCGTAGGATGGTCCTTCGCTGTGATTTGCGAATCCGGACAGTCCATTTTTCATGGTCGAGGCGACGACCCCTCTATTACTGAGTAGGTGCTGGAAAAGCTCTGTGAGCCCCACCATGATGTATGTATTTTATCTTGACCGTCCATACAAGTATTTTATCTTGACCGTTCATTTATAGAGAGATCCTCTGTTACTGGGTAAACAGGGATTTCCTGTTACCCTGATCCTCATTGGTCCACGTCACCACTCACTTAAAAAATAAAAAAAATAAAAGAAAGCTTCGGACGCCAAACCGTTATTAAAAAAAACAAAGGAAAAAAAAAAAAACAGAAAAAGAAAACGGGAAGGGAGGGAAAAGAAAAAGAAAAGAAGCTCCGGATTCCACACATACACGCAGGATCCGAGAAATCTCCTGCAATTCCACCCATCTAAAGGGAAAAGAAAAAGAAGAATTCGTATCCTCTGTTGAGCTCGACTTCAGCAGCCGATCGCGGTCAGTCTGCATCAGAACCGTACGTAAATCATTCACCCATCTTCTTCATTCATGAATTCTGTTTTCTGCTTCCTTTTCCGTCGATCTTAGGGTTAGTGTTTGGTTTTTGAACTTGAGCTCTTGAAATTATCCTGTGTTGGACGAGAATTAGAGAAAAAATTACCCTTGTTCAAGAATAGGCGTGTATTTTAGCGGATTGGGAAAGGGAAACCCAACAAATTAGCCCGGTTTATGATAATGTTAACCGTAAGATAAGAGGATTCAGTTCAGTGAGTGGTCTGAGTGTGATTTTTTTATCTGGCTAATATTTTTTTATCTGGCTAACCGTAAGATAAGAAACTGTGGGGGCCACAAAAGTTTTAAATCTGGCTAATATTTGTATCTTCAATTCACCCCAGTGGAGAAATAGTGACCGGAGAGGGATTTCAGAGCATAATTTTGTCCGACAGAAGAATTTAGTGCCTCCTAAACAATGGAAAACTATTGTACATAGTTTTTTTTTTTTTTTTTTTCAGTAATGTTTCGAGTTCTCAATCAATTCTTTTACCATCTTCTGAAGTTTCACTTAAAAATTCTACAAGTCCCAAAGTTTCCCCAATGTTTCCCTCAGACTGTGCAATATATGCAATATTTCTCAATATTTCCCAGTGTTTCTGTATCCCATGGGTTTGATACATAGTGCGATAACAATATATAAATCATTGGCTACACAGAATAAATAATCACGAGCATGGGGTTAGTTTGTGTCAGGACATTTTTAGAATAATTCCTAACTTTTTGTATGCTTCTGTGTATATCTTGCAAAAACTTACATGATAAACTGACACATGAGAAATATAATAGTGACACAGCTCTACGTCAACATAATGAGAAAATAAAAAAGGAATACATGCATTAAGCAGAAAATACAAAATATAAAATATTAGATTCATAAGTCAATGGACAAGGGAAAGGTCTACAATGCTTATAACAAAAAGGAGAAGATAATTGTGCAACACTCACTAATTTTAAAATACTGTATCAAACATCACACACATCTGTGAAACTAAATGAAAAGAAGACATTTCCCCGATTGAACCCATCATACTACCTATAGTTTCACAAAGCATGAAGTGAAGCGGAAACCAATTCAGATATGGGAGCAGGGAAGCATCTATTTCGAAATGTTAGTAAGTATTAAAAGCCAGGTTGGAGTGAGTCTGCAAGTGATAAGTGTGACTTGAAGGGGGAGCGGCACTAAGGTTAGAAGGATCATGCAACTAAGATCCTCCTGCATGACTCACTCCCATACTAGGTCTTACATCTTCCATGGCATCCAGCTAAAATTAAAATGAGCATAGTGCCACTAAGAGGTTGTAGATGTTGAAAAGATGAGAAAGAAAGTTGTCTACCCAATGAAATGTACACCAAAATTACTACAGAATGAGAAGGGTGAGTGATCAGTGAAAGAATGGATTGAAGAGATGAGTCATGGAACACACACCAACATGAAATGTCTGTGAGATCTAGAGCATTGACCATGTTGTGAGCCTTGTAACCAAACATAAGAATCATTCACTTACAAGGTGGGCCACATACATACAACAAGCATAGCTGATTAAGACTAGCAGTCCATTTTAGTTTTGTAGCCCATTTTTCTCAAATAGATGGCCCACTTGATGAGTGAACTGGCCTGATTTTGGGCCAGGCATCTTATTAGCAATGTGTCAACTAATCACAAGCTCAGTTAAAGGAAGAGGTTGATGACAGATGCAGCTGGCTACTGAAACTTTACAAAGCAATCTTGAGAATTCCCATTTTGAATGAAACAAGTTCCGTAGGCTAACTCGAAATAGATGGGACAAGGCTATTATAATGATGACAGTGATGGTGATTGTTACATAGTTGGATCATTCAAAAAACTAAGTTCCAGCGTCAAGTACTAAGTACTAGAATAATATGATTAGGGATCTCATGTCCTCCACACTTTTGAACTCTAGAACTGTTAGTGTTCGCTTTTACTGTGAATTGCAATACTTGAACTTTTTGAAGAGTACTTCAACATGATTGTTAGGATAAGTATCATTAAGAAGTAGAACACTGATAGCTCCACTGAAACAGTACAGGCCTGCTATAACAGCCATCCGTACAACCACTACAGCATATTTACCTTTTGAAGGATATGACATGCACCGTTTTTGTGCATCAACCATTAAAGTGGTTGCCGAATTAATGGCAGGTTGTGCAAAGTGTTTTACGTTAGATGACGGGTTATATATATTATACAACTTTTTTTTTTTTGTTGTTTTTTTAAATCATAGTCCTCATGTTAAATTTCTCTTGACATTATAGGTCAATGGAAAATAGAGCTCCTATGGCTTTTTTGCACGCCATGCCTGGTGGATTCTATGCCTCATTCATGACGTGATATAGACATCGACTCAGCAGTGAAAGTTGGTATGGATGATCCAGACATGGATGAGAAGGTACTGAATCCAGAAATTGGTATGGAGTTTAAAACAGAGAAAGATGCATATGATTTCTACAATAGTTTCGGAAGGAAAGTCGGTTTCAGTATTCGAAAGCATAGTGTAAAAAAAGACAAAAAGACGGGTGTATTGAAAATGAGAGATTTTGTTTGTTCCAAAGAAGGTAAACGTTCATTTGATAAACGTGATGTTAATGTAAAGCATCATCGGGATGAAACAAGAACAGGTTGTGAGGCACATATGAAAATTAGATTGGGAGTTGACGGAAAATATCGTGTTACTGATATTAAGATTGATCATAATCATATTCTTGCATCTCCTGAAGAAGTTCATTTGTTGAGATCACAACGGAAATTTACTCAAGAAGTAGTTGCTGATAATTGTGATAATGCAGGTATAAATCCAAAAGCGACATATGATTTCATGACTAAACAAGCCGGTGGTCGACGATGAATGTTGGATATAATTTAGTAGATTACAAGAATTATTTACAGACGAAAAGGGTGAAAGCAATGAAGAAATTTGATGACGAAGGTCTTTTGATATTTTTTAAAAGAAAGCAAGCTGAAGATCCAATGTTCTTTTATTGTATTCAATTCGATGTTCAAGATTGTATCACCAACATATTTTGGGCAGATGGAAGAATGATTTTAGATTATGAACGTTTTGGAGATGTGATTTGCTTTGACACAACGTATAAAACAAATGAGTACGGACGGCCATTTGCACCATTTATTGGTGTTAATCATCATAGACAGACAGTTATATTTGGGGCTGCACTCCTCTACGATGAAACAATCGATTCTTTCAGATGGTTGTTTAGAACATTCTGTGATGCAATGTGTAGAAAAGAACCCCAAACCATTCTCACAGATCAGGATAAGGCTATGTCAAATGCCATCAAGATAGAGTTACCTGGAACGGTTCATCGTATATGTGTATGGCATATGTTTCAGAATGCTTGCAAACATCTAAGTCATCTATTTTGTTCTTCCAAGTCGTTTGGCAATGATTTTAGTAGATGTGTATATGATTTTGATGAGGAGCATGAATTTCTTGAAGCATGGGAAAGAATGATCATGAAATATAATCTCACAGATAATATATGGTTACAACAGTTATTCAATGAAAAAAAGAAGTGGGCATTAGTATATGGAAAGAATAGTTTTTGTGCAGATATGAAGAGCACGCAGCGTTGTGAAAGTTTAAATAAGGATTTGAAGAAATACTTGCATCCTGGTCAAAATATAATCAGATTTTTTGAACATTTCGAACGCTTGGTGGATGATAGACAAAATGCAGAATTAGAAGCCAATTTCAAAATGACCCAAAGTTCACCAATTGTAACTTTTCCTGTTAGTATCCTGAAGCACGCAGCTAGTGTATATACACCAACTATTTTTAAATTATTTCAAGGCAATTTGGTGATAGCCTTGATCAAATAGTGGAACAAGTAGATGAGTCCGGTACAGTAAGAAAATATCAAGTTTTGAATAGAAGAAATCAGAGTCTTCACATTGTTACCGTTGACTCAATGGATGAGTCCATCACTTGCAACTGTAGAAAGTTTGAATTCATGGGTATTTTGTGTTCCCATGCATTAAAAGCTACGAATCATACCCTCACAAATATCCCAGCCAAGTATATCTTGAAAAGGTGGACTCGAGAAGCTGCTTCAATTTCATTCCCCTCATTAAGTAGTGGAAGTGACTCCTTTGACAAAAGCAAGAAATCACAATCCCGGCGTTACAATAGTTTACTTTACAATTTTACGAAATTGTGCTTGTTATCGACGATCCGCTGCAGAGATTCTCTAAAAGGCCTGCTTACATCGCAACAACCGCAGCCTAATGGAAAATAGAAGGAAACATAAGGGCAATTTAGTAGTGAGAAAGGGAGGTGGTGAGGAATTTGGAAGAAGGAGAAGGGTATTTTGGGGATTTACTGACCGTGGGTGAGGGAGACTGTGGAGAGATTGAAAGCAGCGTTGAGGTGGGTGGAGTCGAGGAGCGAGTGGACGTCCGAGTCGGCGAACTCGTTGACGAGAATGGCGAGTCGAGGTCAGGAAACACACCCTCCTTTTCTTTTCTCGCCCTTGCTTAGTTTTCTTTTTCGCTGATTTTTTTTTCCTTTGTTTTTTTTAATAATGGTTTGGCGTCCGGAGCTTTTTCTTATATTTTTTATTTTTAAGGTGAGTGGTGACGTGGACCAATGAGATTCAGGTAACAGGAAATCCCTGTTTACCCAGTAACAGAGGATCCAGACTCATTTATAGATTGAGTCACTGCTACTACTTCATGTGGTGCGGTGCACTTGGGATTTCGATTTACTTCATTTGGGGTTGACGCCCTGAAAAATTATAAAATATACACATCATGTTGGGCCCACAGAGCTTTTCCAGCACCTCCATCATAGTGGAGGAATCACCATTGAATCCGAGTCGGGATTTTTTTTGGGACACGCTCCAGTGATGGGACATAACAGACCAACGGTTTGGATTACCAAGCCACTTGGTGTATAGCGTGCAAAGATGTGAGCCATTTGGAGGACTAATAGTGCTTTAATAATCCTAAGGGCCCGTTTGGGAGCATGGATTCAGAACCCTTGGATTAGGAGGAACTCCTGGATTTGAAATACTTCCTGTTTGGCCGGACCGATCCCACGATATTAGGAGGGATGGGGCGATATCCCAGGATATGCATGACGAGCCAAACAACCCGGTGAGCTTGTCCCGGGATATAAGCAATCCCAGGGATCTTAAAACAATCCACTGGCATCACCATCATTACCTTAAAATTGATCCCATGCCTTTGTTGGACGAATTGGAAGGTAAAATCCCGGATATGCCGAGCATGCCAAACAAACTCATTGAACTTGTCCCGGGATATAGCAATCTCATGGATCTTAAACCAATCCACTGACACCACATCATTACCTTAAAATCCATCCCATCATTCGGCCTGTTTGACCGGGTGAATCCCATGAAATTAGGAGGGATGGGATGGATTTTAAGGGCCTGTTTGGCCATGGAATTAGGAGGGATGGGATGGATTTTAAGGGCCTGTTTGGCCGGACCGATTCCATAGGATTAGGAGGGATGGGATGGATTTTAAGGTAATGATGGTGGTGTCAGTGGATTGGTTTGGATCCATGGGATTGTTATATCCCGGGACAAGCTCACCGAGTCTTTTTGAAACGTTTGGTATATCCTGGGATTATTGTTGTCATGGTGATTGGATGTGCCATGGGATTTAACGAATCCACTGGGTTATGATACTCTGCCCGTTTGGATGATCAGGGACAGGGAAGCCAGATTGGTAGCAGAAATTGTTGCCGACGTGGTTGGCTGGACGGTCACGGATACATGCATGCACATACAGTCATTACACGTGTGGGTATATTAAAACAGCTATCCAACCGTGGAGTGACATAATTGGTTGTCTCCATCTGATGTGGCACATCTACATTGATTAGGATTGTTGGCACGGTGGGCCACTATGTAAATAGTCCCGATTGCCCAGGAGTGGACGTTGTTGACTAGATCTGCAGCAATTTTCCACAGAACCTGCAACAACTTAAAAATTCATGAGTCCGGATCCTCTGTTACTGGGTAAACAGGGATTTCCTGTTACCTGATTCTCATTGGTCCACGTCACCACTCACTTTAAAAATAAAAAATATAAGAAAAAGCTCCGGACGCCAAACCATTATTAAAAAAAACAAAGGAAAAAAAAAATCAACGAAAGAAAACGGCAAGGGCGAGAAAAGAAAAGGAGGGTGTGTTTCCTGACCTCTGACTCGCCATTCTCGTCAACGAGTTCGCCGACTCGGACGTCCACTCGCTCCTCGACTCCACCCACCTCAACGCTGCTTTCAATCTCTCCACAGTCTCCCTCACCCACGGTCAGTAAATCCCCAAAATACCCTTCTCCTTCTTCCAAATTCCTCACCACCTCCCTTTCTCACTACTAAATTGCCCTTATGTTTCCTTCTATTTTCCATTAGGCTGCGGTTGTTGCGATGTAAGCTGTGCCTTTTAGAGAATCTCTGCATGACGGATCGTCGATAGCAAGCACAATTTCGACTGCCTCCTTATCGAGGTATTGTTCCTTTGTTGGTTCCGTTGCCTACCTCACTTGCATACATTCAAAGTCCAATTTTTTGAATTTTTAGTCCGATGCTTTTCGGATTTCCCAAATTTACATAACAAAAAGTTAAAGGAGGGTGTGTTTCGTAGACATCCGGGCTTGAGAAGCCATAGAAGTTTGTAGCGGAGTTAGAGGAAGTCATAAATCTGGATTGGATTATTCTTTGTGGTGATGCTGAATCACTTCCCAAGATCTTAAGCATGGATGTTGTGAAGCAGCAGTTGCAGATGTGGATCTTGTGCTGCTGAACAAGTACATTTTTTACCTGATAGGAATGATCACATGCATTATCCAGCCCCATGTTCCCTGCCAGCATGTCATGTGTGTAGTATATCTGGGCCATGCAAAAGAAAGAATGTCGATGGTTCATTTAAAAAGGAACCAACAATTTAAATGGTCTGGATTGCTGTACCGGTACCACCATGTGACGGACAGGGAATCAGATTGTTTTTGCAACCAACTTAA
The DNA here is from genome assembly GCA_030180095.1 of Magnolia changhungtana. Lineage (NCBI taxonomy): Eukaryota > Viridiplantae > Streptophyta > Magnoliopsida > Magnoliales > Magnoliaceae > Magnolia > Magnolia changhungtana. Next base: position 925,568 of record JASAUF010000319.1, read on the forward strand.
TTGCCCTTATTGTTTGTTAAATTACCAAAAAAGCCAGACATTTATCATGGCATGGATAATAAGTACAGGGAATGATCACATACTCAGACATATTTCAATTCAATTTGTGGGGACTACTTCAATGTGTGAAGAATCCAAACCATGCATCAGGTGATCCACATCCTGCTCATTATATAACTCAAAAACTAGGCTGGTCTAAAAAAACTCGAGTCCGAATCCTCTATTATTTGGTAAATAGGGATTCCCTGATTGCCTAATCCTCTTGCTTTTGGATGGCCTTTTTTTCCTGTAAATCATTTTACAGACTGTAAATGATTTGCAGCATTTATAGGCAAAAAGTTCGGATTTCATTTACAAGCTCAAATGGTTCTCCATTCACAGAACTTAAAATGCTTTACAGGCTATCCAAACGCACACAATCATTTACCTGTAAATCATTTACTGCTTAAAGCTAAACAGTATGTGCACTCAGAATCATTTGCAACAGGAAAGCTTGCCCTGTTTAGCTTTCCTGTTAAAAAATTTGGGTTGAACCTTAGATCAGGTGCCTGCCCTGTTTAGCTTTCCTGTTAAAAAATTTTCATGCAAATTAGCGCAGTTTATGATAATGTTAACCATAAGATAAGAGGATTCAGTTCAGTGAGTGGTCTGAGTGTGAATTTTTTTAGCAGATTGAGAAAGGAAAAATCTACAATAAACATGGGTTTATGAATGCCTAGAGAGAGAGAGAGAGAGAGAGAGAGCGAGAGTGGTCTGGGTGTGTATCAGAACCTGTTTAAATATCATGCAAATTCACAGCCCAGACGGGCCACACCACAATCAGCAGTGGAATTGAATGCCTACTCTTAAAATTTTGTGGCTTTCAGAAGTTTTGGATCATGCTGATACTTGTATTTTCCATTCATTATGGTGGTTATGACCTTATGAACGGGTTAGATGGCATATAAACATAAGGCTGGCCCCCACTAAGGTTTCAATGGTGTTCATTCCCATTTCATCCCACTGTTTTCTATGGTGTGGCACCCCAATTTTGGATATGCCTAGATTTTTTGACCCTGTCCTAACACAAGCCTGTAAAATTGATGAATGAATGGATATCACATCTACATCATGATGTGCCCCACAGAGCTTGCCTCTGTAACTCTTGTTTAGGCAGTTAGGTAGCACCTATACAGGGAGAGATGAATTTTAAATTGAAATATTTCGAACCTGATGCATTATAAGTTACCTTCCAACCACTGATAAGTTCCAACTAGCATTGTGTCTCAAAACCCAACTTGTCCCCATATGAAAGGAAAATTGCATATCTTTAGAAAGAATTTTTTAAAGAGTTGGCTCATGTTAATTTCCGTTTCTATTAGATTTGGATGCTACCCTGTTTCTTTTAATTTTTGTTTTTTCTTATGCTAGAATATGGGCTTCAGTATGATATGTTACATGAGTGCTTCAACTAGACTCTGGTACCTGCATCAAGGTACGGGTATGAGTGGTATGGCTCTTTCGGGTCCTCCCAAAGGTTCATATTCTCTTGTTGCTGGTTAAAATACATCACAGAGCTTTCTTATATTTTCAGCAAGATCCCTTTGTCGGGGGGACTAGTAGTCTTCCTTAGAATCTCGAGACACACATGAAAAGGGATACCTTTCCAAGATCAAAGCATTATCCCAATTAATTGAGCTGGCTATATGAATCATGTTCCATCATTCCACTATCAAGGGACATGCATGCATAATATTTTTATTTTACCGGTGCTTTTACAATTTTTACCGGCGCTTCTACATACTGGCATTCATCAAAAGCGCCAGTAAAGGATACTAAGCGTCGGTAAAAGTATCTATTTTAGCGGCGGTCATCAAAAACGCCGATAAAGATGTGCGACTGCCGATAAGAGATACAACGACGTCCCCCTTTAGCGGCTCGAGTACAACCGCCGGTAATTCCTTTTCCAGTGGTTTTTTAGACTTTTAGGGGCGTTTTTGGCCGCCGGTAAAGCCCAATTTTCTTATAGTGTAGCTAACTATTACTTTTGCTTTATTACTTAAGATTTTTTTTTTTTTTTTGTTACTCTTTGCTAATTTTTTTTGTTCTTTCTTTTGAGCGTTTTAAATGAATGAAGATTAAAAACTGGAAATAGAAAAAGAAACTATAGTCTTCGCCAAAATAAACAACCATATCACATTTCTAAGTGAAATCACTTCACACTCACACAACCATATCATATCCTCAAGTGCAACCTCATCATATAGTCTATCAATCGTATCACATTCTCAAGTGGATCCACCACACCAACTGTTAAACAACCATATCATATCCTCCAATGCAACCTCATCACACAGTCCATAAAGTATTTCACATTCTCAAGCGAAACCACATCACACTATCACACAACCATATCATATGCATCCTCAAGTGCAACCTCATCATATAGTTCATCAACTGTATCATATTCTCAAGTGGAATCACATCACATTATCGTCTCAACCATGTCATGCGCTCAAGTGCAACCTAATCACATAGTCCATCAACCATATCATATCTTCAAGTGTAACCACATCACATTATCATACAACCATATCATATCCTCAGGTGTAAACTCATCACGTTGTCCATCAATCGTATCACATTCTCAAGTGGATATATACCTCATCACACTATCACACTACCATACCACATCCTCAAGTACAATTCCACGTTGTCCATCAACTGTATCACATTCTCAAGTGGACACATCACACTCACACAACAACATATCATATCCTCAAGTGTAACCTCATCACATGGTCCTTCAATTTCTTTCATTCTCAAGTGTAACTTCATCACACTGTCGCACTACAATATCATATCCTCAAGCGTAACCTCATCACATAGTCTATTAATTTTATCATATTTTCAAGTGTAACATGATCACACTGTCACACAACCTTGGATTATCCAACGTCATGATAGTCTATCAGCCATAACATATTCCCAAGTGGAGATCATTGATCACACTCTCACACAATCATATCATATTCTCAAGCACAAATAGTCTATCAACCATATCGCATTCTTCAATCTGGAACCACTTTATATTGTTACATAATCATATCATATGTATATGTGCAACCTAATCACATGGTAATATCAACTATATCATATTTTCAAATGTAACCACATCATACTATCACACAACCATATCATATCCTCCAGTGCAACCTCATTACATAGTACGATAACCATATGCCATTCTCAAGTGGAACCATATCACACTATCACACAACCATATCATATCCTCAAGCACAACCTCATCATATAGTCTATCAACCATATCATATAGTGAAGGCATTCAAGTATAAAAAGAAAAGTTTATTACGATGCACTTAGTTATTTATATTGTCATTGTTTTTCTTGAGTTTTTCTTATGATTATGATTTCTGTGTGCTTTTCATATTAGTTCACCACACCTTTTTTTTTTGGCACTCTTTTTTCTACTGATGGCATTTGACAGGGATCTCATAACACAAATAGATTGGATGGTTGGTATGGTTTATCAATAGATCTGTTGATTCAAGACTGTAGATATGTTCCTATGGGATCTATTCCAGACCTTGAATATTTTTGTTTGTGTTTGTATGCATTAATCGTTTCTATCTGTCTTAGAAATGCTTAGCTTTATCTTCAAACATGTGACACTAGCACACTTCCTCCTCTCTGTCATTGTCCTATCAAGGTAAACTCGAAGTAAACTCACTTAGAAAGTGGTTATATCAATTCATTGTAGTCTTCTCTTCATTTGCGACATTTTATAAGTTGTAACCTTCAAGAAGTTAGAAACTGTGGAACATCCCAATAGCTGGGTTCTGGTCAACTTATACAAGTTTTAACACATATTGGATAATTTCTATTACTTACGGGCATGTTTGTCTACAAACCCTTTAAATGCTTAAGTGCTTCACATAGTAAATTTACCACATTTGTGATTTTGATCCAATTTACATATTCAAGTCACTTTCCCAAGTTGGTTCCCCCCAAGAAACAAATGTGAATGGCCAACCGTGACTTGTTAATATGGCCCAACGTATGAGAATTGGTCGGATGATGGGCCCACTATCCGATAACATCAATGCATATGGGGCATAACAATTGTCCCAATCAGGTTATCCTTGATATTATCCATATCTCTAGCTCGGCGATACTGATAACACTGATAGTATCATAAATTCTATGTATCGGCGATATATCACCAATGTATCGCCAATATTTCCGACGGTGTAAATTCCAAGTCTCTTGTATTGCCAATATTTTTGACTATGAAATTCCAGGTGTTGCTTGTATCGCTAGTGTATCAACAATATTTCAATAATATTGCAAATGTGTCGATGTCACCAAAAATCTGTTTATATATGGATCTGAGTAATTTTTTTTTCTTATGTTATCATCTACTTTTCTCTCATCATTTATTTGTCTTATAAACAGGATTATATTATCATACTATGATATCATATTGAAGTGGTTTTTGGTATGCCATGGTGAGTTATTTTACCCTCTTTTAGATAATATCAATTAAATTTAGAATGATTTAATATGCAATATTAAATAAGTATGTGATGAACTCATTATGATTGTTTCTCATTGAATGTAGGAGAACATTCACTCACAAAAAGTCAATTATACTACTAGATGTGCGCCGTTGAAGTTTTATAATTTTATCAAGCAAGTGGATTTGAAGGATGAACATATTAAAGTGATAGAGGATACTCCATTTAAAGGATTTATGCATTTTCCCAAGTTTTCAAGTTCAACGCACATTTCTAAATACTCTTCTTACTAGATGGGATGACGAACATAATTGTTTCCTCCTCGGAGGAAAGAAGATCTTTCTTCAACCCCAAGACATTGCCATTATATTGGGATTGAGTATGAATGGAGAACATATGGATTTGAGAAGGGAATTGAGTGCAAGTGAGAAAGAACTAAAGAAAAAATATTTTGCAAATGTTCTTCTCAAAAGAGAGTTAATAGAGGAGAATATTAAGAAATTGTTGAAAGAAAGTTCGGAAGAATCTATATCTGATTTTGCGAAATTGTTCATCTTGTATTTATTCAATACAATTCTTTTTCCAATAGCCAGCGAGACAACTCCTATATTTCTGTTACACTATGTGAATGAGTTGAAAAATTTGCATAGTTATGCATGGGCCACTGCCATTTGGACATTTCTGGTTAGGAGTATTTCTGAAAGCGTGAGGAAGAAGAAAAAGTACGTGAATGGGTGTGTCATGGTTTTGGAAGTAAGTATTACTTTTTATATTAATGAGGTTGTTTTCAATATATATATATATATATATATATATATATATATATATATATATCTATATATATATATATATATATATATATATATATATTATATATATATATATCTATCTATATATATATATATATATATTGTTTTGCATGTTTATCTCAACAATGATATTGTTTTCAACAGCCCTGGTTACACGAGCATATTATTCTTCCGTCATGGTTATCAACGAAGATGGTGTATCCACGTATTTTGAGATGGGTCGATTATAGTTATCGACAGACGGACACACATAAAAAATTATTAGACACTCTTATCTGCACACAGGTATATACATTTGTTAAAGAATTATTTATTTAAAAATTCATCATTATTATGTCCAAGTGTACATTTATATTGATATATTTATCTCCATCAGATTATTGAAGATATAACCCCTACGAATGAGGAGAGTCACCTTTTACCTCTCACCGTAAGCACTTGATATTTATGTTTTTGCCCATTATGTAATTACCCCATGGTTGCACACTTGAGATATATGAGTCTTTGTTGTGATTGGCATACAGGAGACATCAAATTCAATCAAAGAAATACGCCAGTGGTTAGAACCATGTCTTGTGAAGATTGAAGAGAAAATAGTAAATATTCCTCATATAATGATTATTTTGTTTATATCATAGATTCTTGCTAATATAAATGATCTCACACTTGATCATATAAGTAATGGTTGTGATATTCATATAGGACGCCTCCAGCTCGAATGGAGAAATACGTCAGTGGTTGGAACCCATGCTATTGAAGATCGATGAGAAAATTGTAAGTAAAATTTTATACGTTTACTATACATATTTTTAGATTATATAACTAATTTCACATTACTTTACATAAGGTAACCTCAAATGCAAATAAAGAAATTCGTCAGTGGTTAGAACCCATACTTGTGAGGATTGAAGAGAAAATCGTAAGTACTTTTCACATAATGGTTATTTCATCTATATACATGCACATATTTCTAATTAGAAATTCATTTTGAAATACTTTGTTTTTATTGCGGTTTATTTCAACTTGTGTTGAATTTTATGCTATTGAAATAGGACCAGTCTATGACTCAGAATAGGAATCACGAAGAGAGCTTACATTGCAAACAAATGTTGAAGGAACGTAACCAATTGTTGGAGGTGTTAAAAGGAATGCAAGCTAAGTTAGATACACAGGCAGCACTCATCACAGAGATATTGGATAAATTGACAAAGTCAGAGAAGAAATGCAATTATGCCAGTCCGATGTATGAGACAATGGAGGATAATTGGATGGCAGCATGTAGTCCACAACTTTCTCCTCCTATAAATGTAATATCGGATGCACCATTAGCTGCAAATGAGCCACATATTTTCCCTCCTACGAATGCGATGGCTACCAAGCATGATTGTGTACCTGTAAGTCCGAGTTCCATAGTGAAGCGTGTGAAAGAGGGTGGTAGGATTAGAAATGCTTCAAAGGTCTTACAATCACCGTACATGATAACGTATCATAAACGTAATACTAAAAGCAAAGTAAAATCACCTGATAATGATTCAACAATGGAAGAGAGCGTGGCTGGGCTTATGTTGTCTCAAGAAGAGGAAGTTGCAATTAAAAGTTTCATTAACATGACTGATTGCAAGTATGACACATAAATTAATTAGTTTGTCATTATTCACTTACTTTCATTGTGGTAGTTCCTCACACTAATACCCTATACATGTCTTTAGGGAGGATTCTTGTGGACCACTTTATGTTCTTAGAAGTTCATTGAACTTATTGATTGATCTTAGAGGATGGCTTGATGATGAGGTATATCTACATATATTGTTTTCATTCTCTTACTACCTCATGCAGTAACATATATTAATATAATATTAATGAATACAAAGAGAATAATCATTTGACATTATATATATATATTTTTAATTGTGTTTCAGGTTATAGACAAGTATAGTGAATTGTTGAAGAGTCGACAAAATAGAGATAGACAGGATTTATTAAAATGTCATTTCTTTAATACCTGGTTTCATGTAAGTTTTTCATATAAATGTGCAATGTTCATACAAATATTGATGTATTTAGAAGCATTTTAATTTGTTTGTGATTGAACTATTTCAGAAATTTATATGTTCAAGGAGAAATGATACGGCAAAAAGTACGATATCTAAAGATACGGATAATAGTTTTAGTCTTCAAATTCAATGTGTCTTTGAGATGATACCTTATGATTTGGGGGGTAGAGATAAAATTTTTATTCCTATGAATGAAGTATCACACTGGTACTTGCTCACTATTGACCTGAAGAAAAAAACATTTATAGCTTACAATTCCATCAAAGGTCATCATACATCTAGCTACATCAACATAATGGTATGTAGTTGTTTATATGTTTCGATTTTACGTATTTTTTCGATGTAAATTGTTTAAACTCGAATAATATGATTTTTATAAGAATATTTACTTTTTATTGTCATCGCAGGTTACGAGTGTAAAAAAATATTTTGCAATACATGGTATACCTGATTGCGGTACTTTTCAACTTATTATGAATAATGAGTGCCCTCAACAACAAAATTCGTATGTTTATACTTCAACCATTTCTTTGTACAGATGTGTGTTGATTTTGTTTTAATAGGCACTCATTTTTATTATTTTGATGTAAATAGGTATGATTGCAGTCTTTTTGTAATGAAATTTATGGATTGCTTGTCCCAAGGAGATAGATTTTATTTCAATTCGGTATTTTCACTTCATCTTTAGGATTTTTCAGTTATGTATCATTTAGGAGATATATTTACAGTCCAATGTCATGATCAGGGAGATACGCAATTTCAACGAAAAAAGATAGCTGCACAACTTTTGCTTGGCAAGATAAGTCCATAAAAATAAGGTATTAGTGTCGATTATAATTTCGTACTAAGTTCATAATCACAAACAGTACTTACTGCTTACATTTCTTTTATTTCTAGTTGACATTATGAACTGAGTGGGTTTATTGTGCCATTTTCATATATGAAACATTCTTATACTTTTTGGATATGAAGCGAAACTTTGAAAGTATGAGTATGACATTCCTATACTTTTGTGGCTTGCTCAATGTGATTTGCAGGTGCACGAGTTGGAGATGGCTAGTGTGGCTAAGGATGATACAGATTAACAAAATATGATTTTCTTCTCCTTTCGAGTAGGGTCTTTGTGTGAATTCATCCAGGGAAGATATTACAAGTTGAAGATATCGTGATTGTCTATCTCTCGTGATTTTATTCCATAGCCCTTGTTGTTTCTAGTTGCCCTCATGCTTTAAAACTGGTTATTAGTCGAAGTTCGTATGAAGAAGAGGTTGAGGGGCCTCAATGCCTATTATGTATTTGCAAGCCTCAGATTTTTTTGGGTTGCTCAGTTTGATATTGTATATTTTTTTGTTGGTTGTTTGTTGTCACTTATTGCCTTAAACTTTTTGTTAGGTAGCTCTTTTATTGGAAAGTATATCTACTTGATACAATGGGTCCTTACTCATATGCCTGTGTCTGGGCTATATGATATTATTTCAACTTTTTGTTTGTAGTGCCTACCCGAATGTTTGTACAGTTTCTTCCTTACATGTTTGGATTTTTATATATAGTGTACTCCCACTTTACAAAAAAAAAAGGTACGACTTAACATATTTGTATAGTACAATGTTGGCGATTATTTTGATACACATATGGCTGATCAATGCACCTATTGAGATGTGGAAAAGGCCATGGCATTGTACAAGGACGTAACTGTATCCTATTTTAGAGATAATTCCTCTATCATAATTTTGCTTCTCTTATCCTGTTACATATTGAAAACATGAAATTATTGTAGGGCCTTTAACTAAGCCTTAGCCCTCCAAAGGTATGTTTGATTTATGTATGATCTGAATTCTTTTCAAATATTTGAAAGAGATAGACAAAGAATTCATTTAGGACCTTGTCTTTGAAATGCATTGGAATTTAAATCACAAATCAAGGTGATTGTGAGTCCAAGTAGTATTTGAGTTGGCTTCCTGCTGATGATGATTTGAAGGCCTTAATGAATAAATCCAATGAGTAGTCTGGTGGAGGATCTAGGAAGGAAAGAACAAAGGCCGCAACACGAAAATGTTACATCGTGTGCATAAATCTTCCAGGTATGTACATCATGCACGAGATAATTAATTTATGTATGTTTTTATGCTTTCACTACAACAAAACAGGGTTTAATCGACGCTTTGGCGGGATCATTTCCCAGCGCTAGGTAAAACCGGGCTAAGCAACCAAAGTACGTGGCACAATCACTCTCAGTCTCCCTCTCTCAGGTCTCTCTCTCTCTCTATGTTAATCTCGCTCTCAATCTCTCTCTTGAGATCGAGTATATTCAATGTTGAAACCCTAATTAGGATTTTACAATGGTGAATTCCTAATTAGGGATTTACAATGTTGAACCCCTAATTAGGGATTTACAATGCTGAAACCCTAATTAGGGATTTACATGTATGATTTACAAGGGCATGTTTGAGTTGAGTATAGGGTTTATGCGCGTGTTTTGCTGTGAAATGTAGAGTTTATATAGGTAGAGAAAAGGAGCAAAGAATCAGGCATCCCCTGTTGCCGGAGAAAGAGATGGCGTAGGAGATCTCTCTTCTCGTCAGATGTGCTGAGATGGGAATGAGATCTCTCTTCTCTTCTTTGAAGCTCGTCTAGTAAGCTCAAGTACATCTCTCTATATCCCTCTCTCATTGATTTCTTTTCTCAACCCTTCAAAAGACAGTTGTTATTAATTAGATCCTGACCTACTTCAGGATGAAATTGGGCTAGGCCCCACCCCAGATTAATCTAGTATAAAATTGTGGAAACATTGTATATGTTGGATATCAAATTATACAGAAATAATGTATCCAGCGATGGGAACTGCACCTTTAATTCATTTGGTGACATATCCAAACAAAATGTTTATCTTTAACTTAAATCTGCTGCTTTTATTGGTTTCATTATTCATAGGTTCTGTATGATGTTCTGTCACTGAAGATTTTCTTGATGTGTTTCCTTAGTTTTGTAGGAAATTAAACTGCCAAATAGTTGCAGAATAATGTAACGTGAGATATTATTCTTTTCTCAAATAAAAGAAAAGGAAAAAGGAAACGAAAGAAAGAAAAGAAATCGTGAAAAATAATTGTTACTGTGATTTACTTACTATAGGAAGAATTTAAGAAATAATATTAGATAGAGAGTTTACATGCGACTGTTTACGCTCAGCTATTTTTGGTCAGATTTATTGCAGAAAGAAAAATAACATTTTAAAGACTATTGCGAATAATATGTAGGTTTTCATCCCTGAATTGAGATAAGTTGCACTGCTGTTTGTAGAACTACTCTTTCTGATATGATCTCTATGGATGAGTTTCATGCATCAACATGGATTTCGAGCAAGTAATTGCGATTTTTAAGGTTGAAAAGTGGAAGAAATATGCAAACTGAATTTCTTTACTTTTCACCCTTCAAAATTGTAATTCCAATGTGAAAAACATATGTTGATGATTGTAAGCTTACCTGTAGATTATCCGATCTTGTTATGGAAAAATTACTTTTTGGTTTCAGATCCACATGCATGGGATCACCATTGCATAACTCTGTAATAATGTATTTCTCAAAAAAATGTCTTTTTTTAAAAAAAAATTTGTTTAATTTTTTTATTTCTTCCTAAATAGTGAAAGATTCTGGCAAATCTGTAGATCAGCCTATGCTCATCAAGATATACTCTCCCTAATTCCAGAGACATCAGAAATAGGACCCTTATCCTTAAGGACAACCCCATCCATGAGCAGGGTATCCATCATGATCAGAGTGTGGGTGCCCTAATGTAGTTTGTAGTTTGTAGATTTGGTGGCCCCTTTGTATAGTTTTTTTTTTTTTCTGGGCCTGGCTCTGTGTATTCTTTTCCCACTGTTTTTGCCTAATAAAATTTTCATCTTTCAGAATATATATATATATATATATATATATATATATATATATATATATATATATATATATATATGGTTAAAATAAGCAAGACTACATTTTTATAAAGGCTAAGAAGAACATAAAATGTACCTTGGTTTCGCTTCCACATCCAAGTGATCACCATTGCATAGCTCTGTAATAATGTATTTCTCCAAAAAAAAAATGTCTTTTTATTTAATTTAATATATATATTTTCCATAGTGAAAGATTCTGGCAAATCCGTAGATCAGCCTATGCTCATCAACGTATACTCTCCCTAATTCCCCTCTCAGATCGTGATTTCTTGATGAAAATCATGACATAGAGGAGAAATTTAGGTATAGAGCACTTTTGACTTTGGGTTCACATGACACGTGCACTATTTACTTTATCATCATTATCTTGTCCCAGCTATTTGAAGTCATATAAACAATTTACTTCTTTTGAGGAACGTATGAAAATTCCCCAACTCAAGCTACATGACTTCATCATCTTCATCATCATCTAAGCTTTATCTCAAGTAATTGGGTTCAGGTACACAAATCCTGCTCACCATTCCACTTTACGATGTTTTCAAAGAATGTCTAAAACACCCATGTACAATGAATGATAGAATAGTGAATAAACATTTAGTTGTCAAATGATGTTGTTTCTGTTTAAGCATGATATCATTGTGTTTTTCCTCCTTCCCTTTTGATTTCATTCTAAGGTAATTATACATTTTCACATAATTTCATTATATAATATCTGACTTTAATTTTTTGTCTATCCACTTGTTTAATATTGCACAGATTTGGGACAAGTGAGACTGGGTTGAAGCCCAAGTTGAAAATGCTAAGCAAGCAGGCTATTCTTTATGCACTTAAGTCTCAAGTATCATCGATGAAGCTCACATTCATCATGATCTTCATTCTCTCAGTAACTTTCTGTACTTTTGCTAGTTGTTCTATTCGACCATCCACCTGGTACTGAATTCTTTTACCTACAGTACTGCTAATTTCTATTTTTTATTTTTGGTTTTAGGTGCTTCTTTTCACTGGATGATACTTCTGGCAAGCACTCTATGGACATAATATGTCTGAGTATTCTAGCTGATGAACCTCACAGATTTATCATTCTCCAAATACATGTACAAACCAGTGTTTTAAATAGCACACCCATAGCGTATACATAGTATACGCTAGCTATACTGCCTTCACATGCATACAGATGCATTTCACATCCAAGTTAGGATCTGGCTAATTGGTATTCACTTTATGCTTTCTGGCTAATTGGTATTCACTTTATGCTTTCTTTGCAAAGGTACATCGATACAGGAGATTTTTTCCAAGTACCTTGAGGAAAGGAGATTTATATCTAGAGGCAACTGCAAATTTCTGGCGCTTATCATCCAAAAGCTTTTGTTCAGGGGCAAAGAGAAAGATGATGATGAGTTTTTGCACATGGTAGGTGTGAAGGACATGTCAAAGGTGGTCCTCATGGAGGATGCAACCAGCAAGGAGAGGAAGCTTGAGGAGATGAAGAGAGATCAAGTGATCTCTGGAGCTCTTAATTCAGTTGCCCTAGTCAGAGCAGAGGTTGATAGGTTCTCACAAAAGGTGACTTCTAAAATTCTACCAACAACATGCCGACTGCATTGTAGTTGAGATCATAGTTTAAAAACCCGAAAACTCAACCTGACTCAAAGACTCTTACCTGACTTGACTTGGTTGCTGGTAACAATAAATTAAAAATAGTAGGAATAGGAAGGAACATTTAAATTAGTTATCTTTGTTATTAGTCTTATAAAATGAGAAACCAAGCCACTAAAGATCACATAGCTCACTGGTTGAATGTCTTTGCACGCCTACACCTATGTTATTCTACTTTTTATTAAAAAGGCCTGAGTCACAGCAATCACGTTGAGTTGACGGAGTCTCCCCGAGTCAGGGTCAAGTCACTCTAAGATTGGAGTTTACCACTGACTATGCTCAAAATCTTGCTGAGCTTTTTCGAGTCGAGTCAGCGAGTTTTAGAACTATGGTTGAGATTCATGTGCTTTTCCTTTTTTGGGAAATGATGTGGCTTAGATTTTGCAGGCATCTTCTTTGGAGGCAACCATGCATGTTGGGACCAAGGTTACTGAAAAGGAGTTTGTGGAGTTGACTGAATTATTCACAGTTCAATTGTTGAATTTGGATAGCATTGACGCTGAAGGAGAAGCAAAAGTACAGAGACGGAGTGAGGTAGTTAATTTTCTTCAAGCTATGGTTGCCTTTCCCTTTCTTGCATATCGTGTACCTTTTCAAGCGTCTAGCTATCATCAGTGGGTTATAAAGCTTTGTGACTTTGCATCTACTGATATAGGTATTCAGTCAGAGCTCAGCAAGGGGCTTATCATTCCCAAATCGGTTTAAAGGTTTTGATCTAAGCTTATACTTGAATTGCTGTGGTTGAATATAATGCAGATACTTCTTTCATGTGAATTGGAGTCTAATCTAGAGGAATCATCTGCTCCTCAACCAAATATGTGATGGCTTGATCTAGTTTTGTTTTTCACATGGGCATTTTTCATGAAATTTTTGTGAGGCTTTATTCATGTTAACTAAGTGCAAGAGGTTAATATTCAGATATGATGATCTTTTGGGAATCTAAAATCATTAGCTGCTATCAGATTTATTCGAAGTCGTTGATCAAAGAGCAAAGCTATTCAGTGAGTTGTCGATTGATCCATCGGTGGTATGCATCCCAATGCATTTAATGGTTTTCTGCTCCTCAACCAAATATGTGATGGCTTGATCTAGTTTTGTTTTTCACATGGGCATTTTTCATGAAATTTTTGTGAGGCTTTATTCATGTTAACTAAGTGCAAGAGGTTAATATTAGATATGATGATCTTTTGGGAATCTAAAATCATTAGTGCCATCCCAAGTAGATCCAGGTATGCATCCCAATGCATTTAATGGTTTTCTATTTAATAATGTGTTTTGTTTGTACCTGGAGGGGGAACACCATTGTTTTGAGCATTTACACATGCTTTTCATGGATTTTAATTTTAATTTTTAAATTATTATTTTTTATTGTTGTCTGCTAAACTTTTCTCTGTTTTCTTCTGGCAACAAATAAGCTTCCAATGGTAAAGAAACTCAAGCCAAGAGGGAGAAATCAAAGGAGAAGGTATTTAAATGCCCATCTTTCATTTTATTTATTTGCTTATGGGCAGAATACTTCAAATGTGTTTGTTGCCCAACAGCAACAATTATGTTATTTATATAAAAAAATTCTCAAACTTGATTGTTTTTATAGGGTCAGTTGACACTCTCCACTGCTGAACCTCCTAATCCTACAAGTGATCCTAAACATGAACAGAGAGCAGACTAGCATACAAGCATCTGCATCAAGTGTGACATCTGATAAAGATGAAGATGCCCCAATCTGTTGCTTGCTGTTGCCGTGTTCAGTAATTTTACAGACCAGAAAAGTACAGATGTTTTTGGCGAGTTGTGGAAATTGAAGCCATTGCCTGAAGAAAGGAAGTGCCATTATCAGTCATCAGATTTGACGCCACTCGTGCAGGATTTTAATCAATTGTGCCTAAATTTAGGCCTACAAGCACTTCAGCCTTCTGACACGACTCATGCTAGGAGTAGACCATATAGAGGATTTGTTATTTAACTATTTATATTCAATACCATTTTCAATTTATTGTAATAAATATTATATATTTTGTTATTGTGTAGTAATATAAATTTTGTTTAATGTTAGTGTTAATTGTATTGCATCATTTTTATGTTTCAAATATTTAAAAAAAAAGTACAGGTTTCAATTGAATTATATGTAATAATAAAAAATTACTGGCCTGCACTGGGCCCTTTCAAATTTATACAAAGACTTGCGCTTGTATAGACTTTTGTCGGCGCTTTGCCGTGAGTAAATTTGTTTGGAAACCATGCTTTTGCGGCACTTGGATAGACTTTTGCTAGTGCTTTTTTCACTTTCGCCGGTGCTTCTGTTCGAAATACAAGCAGCCAACAAAAGTGTCGGGTCATGATTAGCCCAGAATTGCAGGAATTGCTAGGCTTGACTTATGCAATTTAATGAATATACAAAATGCTATATGCATGGTCGAAACTGCCTTCCATCAATATTAGTTTTTACGAAGGACGTAGCTAACGTATTTTCTTTGGGTGCTTTTTTGGGAGTTAACAATTGTGAAAATGCTAATTCGAGTGTGGCAACAAAATTGACAATGGAATTTATATAATATTATCTTTTAAATTTTCAATATGTGAAAAATAAAATAAAAATGGTTAGGTTGCTTGAACATATACAGACCTTTTACTGGCACTTCTACATGCCTTTACTGGCTGTTCCATACACGCCTTTATTGGCACTTATAAAAGTGGCGTCCGGATCCTCTGTTATTTGGTCAACAGGGATTCCCTGAATGCCCAGTCCTGATCGGTCCACGTCACCACTCACTTTAAAATAAAAAAATTCTAAAAAAAAAACAATACAATTTCTACGGACTCCAAACCGTTATATAAAAAAATAAATAAAACAACCAGAAAAAGAAAATGGGAAGGGAGGGAAAAGAAGAAGAAGAGGGTGAGTCTCATCTCTCTCTCTCTCTCTCTCTCTCTCTCTCTCTCTCTCCTGTTGGGGCGTTTTCCTTTCTGTCTAAAAGGTGAGAGTAATAGAAATTGCAGAAGATTTATAAGGTTGGAATTTGAATTTTCATATATTTTAGTTGGGTTTTCCTTTAAATTTGGACTCCACATTCTTTAAAAAGATTCACTGCTTTAGAGAAAAGCGACGACTGCTTCCGTTGGCAAGCTGTTGGATTCTTCTTTGTCATTTCACCGCCCTACCATAAAGATCACATTGCACAAAAATCAGGCCCTGAGTCAACCCGTATATCGTTCATTGACTCCATCAATGTGGCCCATCTTATTAGAGGGCCAGCTGAATTTTTGTGTAAGTCAATTTTCATGTTGTGGCCTACCGTTTTTAACGTTACGGCTTTCCTGTGGCCAGGCAAAAGCACGTCCTTACAGCTCTAGATCATCAGTTACTCTGTATGATGGTCCTATGACTAAGGATTTGCATACTATTGCTAAGGCTTTTTTGTGTAAATAAGGCCCGCTGATTGAAATTCCTACCGTTGGAATGATAGGCCTCGCCATGGATGGTGGACAAGTTGAGTTATGCAAGTGATTGAAATTACATCACACTATTGTCTCAACCATGTCATGCGCTCAAGTGCAACCTAATCACATAGTCCATCAACTATATCATATCCTCAAGTGTAACCGCATCATATTATCATACAAGCATATCATATCCTCAAGTGCAAACTCATCACACTGTCCATCAATCGTATTACATTCTCAAGTGGATATATACCACATTCTTAAGTACAACTCCATCACGTTGTCCATCAACTGTATCACATTCTCAAGTGGATACATCACACTCACACAACCATATATCATATCCTCAAGTGTAACCTCATCACATAGTCCTTCAATTTCTTTCATTCTCAAGTGTAACTTCATCACACATCAGCACTACAATATCATATCCTCAAGCGTAACCTCATCACATAGTCCATCAACTGTATCACTTTACACATATGCATGTACCTATTCTGATATAGATTGTACTCTCTTACATGGTGTCTGCCACTTCTTTCATTTACATTGGGATGCCTTCTAATAATCCAAGTCATCAATCTCAACTAGTTATTAGTTCCAGTACACATTTCATGGGTTGTCATGCAAACATCATACATCTTACTCCTACAAACAGAAGACCAGGCCTTTCGGAAGTGAATTTCTTTTTCTTGCTATGGAGCATTCCCTTAGAATTGTAATAATAGTGCATGAGTAAGGGAGAGTGAGTTAAAAGTAGAGAAATTTAAATAGCCAAAAATATTGATAAATATGATAAAATTACTCACCCTAGAATACCCTCTGCAAGTTAACTTGGAATAATAAAAGTTTCCATGTACATTTCAAATCCATTTAGCATATTCATCAGAACATACAATTCCAGCCCAATTCATAAATCATTCACCAATTATCAAGGCATTCGGTAAAAGGTGTCACTACAAGAAAATTGGCCTTTATCAATAGTTAAAACCACCGGCAAAGGCCTAGAAAACCACGAGTAAAGCCCAAATCCGTAGATGAGGCAAGCGCCAACAAAAGTGTCATCTGTAAAGGCTTTACTGGTGATCAGAGACTTTTATCGACGGTTGTGCTGGACACCCCTATAGGTAAGATTTACCATCACTTTTATAAGCGCCAGAAAAGGCGCTTATGGAACAGCCGATAAAGGTATGTGGAAGTGCCAGTAAAAGGTCTATATATGTGCAGGCCAATGTTTATAATATTTGATTGTAACCTGCATATTTTTTTACATATTTAAAATTTAAAAGATAATATTCTATAAATTACACATTTTCATGAGTGTGTAATGTGATGAGGTTACACTTGAGGATATGATATGGTTGATGGATTAATATGGTTACACTTGAGGATATGATATGGTTGAGTGATAGTGTGATGGTTACACTTGAGAATATGATGTAGTTGAGTGATAGTGTGATGTGGTTACACTTGAGAATATGACATGGTTGATGGACTATGTGATGAGATTGTACTTGAGGATTTATGATATGGTTGTGTGAGGGTGATGTGGCTCCACTTGCGAATGTGATACGGTTGATGAACTATATGACGAGGTTACATGAATATTTGATGATAGTGTGATGTGGTTACACTTGAGGATATGATGTGGTTGAGTGATAGTGTGATGTGGTTACACTTGAGAATATGACATGGTTGATGGATTATGTGATGAGGTTGCACTTTAGGATATGATATGGTTGTTGGGCAGTGTGGAGTGGTTCCAAATTGAATAAGGTCATATGATTGAAGGACTATATGATGATGTTAAACTTAAGGATATGATATGATTGTATGTCAATGTGAAGTGGTTCCACCTGAAAAATGTGGAACGGTTGATGGATTATGTGATGAGATTGTACTTGAGGATTTATGATATGGTTGTGTGAGGGTGATGTGGCTCCACTTGCGAATGTAATACAGTTGATGAACTATATGACGAGGTTACACTTGAGGATATGATGTGGTTGAGTGATAGTGTGATGTGGTTACACTTGAGGATATGATGTGGTTGAGTGAGTGTGATGTGGTTACACTTGAGAATATGACATGGTTGATGGATTATGTGATGAGGTTGCACTTTAGGATATGATATGGTTGTTGGGCAGTGTGGAGTGGTTCCAAATTGAATAAGGTCATATGATTGAAGGACTATATGATGATGTTAAACTTAAGGATATGATATGATTGTATGTCAATGTGAAGTGGTTCCACCTGAAAAATGTGGAACGGTTGATGGACTATGTGATGAGATTGTACTTGAGGATTTATGATATGGTTGTGTGAGGGTGATGTGGCTCCACTTGCGAATGTGATACGGTTGATGAACTATATGACGAGGTTACACTTGAGGATATGATGTGGTTGAGTGATAGTGTGATGTGGTTACACTTGAGGATATGATGTGGTTGAGTGATAGTGATGATTGGTTACACTTGAGAATATGATATGGTTGATGGATTACATGATGAGGTTGCACTTTATGATATGATAGGGTCATGGTAGTGTTGGAGTGGTTCCAAATTGAATAAGGTCATATGATTGAAAGACTATATGATGATGTTTAACTTGAGGATATGATATGATTGTACGACAATGTGAAGTGGTTCCACTTGAAAATGTGAAACGGTTGATGGACTATGTGATGAGATTGTACTTGAGGATTTATGATATGGTTGTGTGAGCGTGATGTGGCTCCACTTGTGAATGTGATACGGTTGATGAACTATATGACGAGGTTACACTTGAGGATATGATGTGGTTGAGTGATAGTGTGATGTGGTTACACTTGAGGATATGATGTGGTTGAGTGATAGTGTGATGTGGTTACACTTGAGAATATGATGTGGTTGAGTGATAGTGTGATGTGGTTACACTTGAGAATATGATATGGTTGATGGACTACGTGATGAGGTTGCACTTTAGGATATGATAGGGCTGTTGGGCAGTGTGGAGTGGTTCCAAATTGAATAAGGTCATATGATTGAAGGACTATATGATGATGTTAAACTTGAGGATATGATATGATTGTACGACAATGTGAAGTGGTTCCACTTGAAAATGTGAAACGGTTGATGGACTATGTGATGAGATTGTACTTGAGGATTTATGATATGGTTGTGTGAGGGTGATGTGGCTCCACTTGCGAATGTGATACGGTTGATGAATTATATGAAGTGGTTACACTTGAGGATATGATGTGGTTGAGTGATAGTGTGTTGTGTGATGTGGCTATACTTGAGGATATGATGTGGTTGAGTGATACGGTTGATGAATTATATGAAGTGGCTACACTTGAGGATATGATGTGGTTGAGTGATAGTGTGATGTGGTTACACTTGAGAATATGATATGGTTGATGGATTATGTGATGAGGTTGTACTTATGGATATGATATGGTTGTGTGATAGTACAATGTGGTTACACTTGAGAGTTAGCAAACCTTAAAAACCTGTGAATCTCTATGATATCATACTGGATGAGCAGTTACACATTGCAATAGCAACCATTCACTATATCACGTTCAATTGCCTCACATGTGCCAAGAAGCTTCTTCTAAAAAAGAAACACTTGCAAACCAAATCCCTATTTAAAACTTAAAAATAAGGTACTACTATTTATACTAAAACAACTCATGGGCCTGTTCCTACAAGACGGGCTGGTGGTAATCAATACTCTAACTCTTGATTATACCAACAGCTATACTCTTAAAATGATCATGTAATAGCAATTTTGGCAGTGAAAGTGGCAAAAAAACAAAATCTAGTTCAAAATGTTTGCTAGTGTCAACACCTAGAATCAGAACTGAGAGCAGGAGCAGAAGAAGCATAGTGTGTCTGTAAGGGCCTCCAACTAAGGATCAGATCCATTTCAAGTTCCAATATGATAGTATGATATGCCGAGGCATACTTAACTCTACAAACAGAACTTGGTACCACCAAAAGTTGAAGGTAGATAGAGTTGTAGCATTTATATGATCTTTGGCTTAAGGATATGTATGGTATCCTTCCACCCCGTGCTCCAATATATAAGGCCTATTGTTTGGTGATCCATAGCATTGGTTGGATTGGCATAGCCCTAAATGAACCATTTCTCAAAACTCTCACTGATGGGATGATCGTAAGTCTTCATTCAGTGGCCTGAAAATGGTGATTCACGAAAAAATACAACTATAACACAAATTCATCAGAAAATACCAAAGATTGGATGGCTAGGATTTGCCAACCTGGAGATTTTTGGGGCTTGGTCCATACCACATCCAAAGTTGTGTGACAGTGTGATGTGGTTACACTTGAAAATATGGTATAATTGATGGACTATGTGATGAGGTTACACTTGAGGATATGATATTGTAGTGCAACAATGTGATGATGTTACACTTGAGAGTGAAAGAAATGCGCAGGACTATGCGATGAGGTTACACTTGAGGATATGATATATGGTTGTGTGATGTGATGTGTCCACATTAGGATGTGATACGGTTGATGGACAACGTGATGGAGTTGTACTTAAGGATGTAGTATGGTAGTGTGATAGTGTACTGAGGTATATATCCACTTGAGAATGTGATACGATTGATGGACAATGTGATGAGTTTGCAACTAAGGATATGATATGGTTGTATGATAATGTGATGTGGTTACACTTGAGGATATGATATGGTTGATGGATTGTATGATATGGTTCCACTTGAGAATGTGAAACACTTTATGGATTGTGTGATGAGGTTGCATTTGAGGATATGATATGGTTGTTTAACAGTTGGTGTGGTGGATCCACTTGAGAATGTAATACGATTGATAGACTATATGATGAGGTTATACTTGAGGATATGATATGGTTGTGTGAGTGTGAAGTGATTTCACTTAGAAATGTGATGTGGTTGTTTATTTTGGTAAAATTATAGTTTATTTTTCTATTTTCAGTTTTCAATCTTCATTCATTTAAAAACTCTCAAAAAAAAATAAAAAAAAAAAAAAAAAAAAAAAAAAAGCAAAAAAGCAAAAAGTAAAAAATAATAATAATAATAACAATAATGTTAGGTGATAAATTAAAAGTAATCACTACCAAAAAGGGTCAAAAGCTACGGATAAAAACCGTAGCTATATAGTAATGGCTACAGTGTTAGATCTAAGGCTACGGTGTTAGATCTAAGGCTACAGATATTAGCCGTAGCTAGCTTCAATTTTATTTTATTTTTGATTTTTTATTAAAGTGGCTTACCATTGCTAGTCCATGCCCTGATAGATCAACTCATCTAGAAAATCCAAATTCAAGTTTGTCAAAAAAACATGCACAACAACTTTCATGAATTAGATCATCCAAGTTATTCCCAACTGTATGAAATTCTTTATCCATTGTAAACACTTTACAAGCTAGCCAAATGCACAATCTGTTTACTTGTAAACAGATTACCTCTTAAAAGGGAAGCGGACTAGTGTTACCTATTCAACAGGTCTTATTGATGAACTAACAGTGCAACAATCAAATATAATGAAATATAGAGCAGTTATGCTCTTCCATAAGATCATTACAGTCATATGCAAGCATCCAAGAACAAGTAAAGCAAGAAATCACATGGATCCTTACCACTGAATGACTTACCTTCTTATTTTATAGTCTATCAAACAAAGTTCTTGCCCTTTCCTGGACTTGCAAGCTCCTGTTGCCAAGGAGATGTTTGACAGTTTCCACAATTCCTGACGCAGTTAAGCTCTCATCTAGAGGCAGCTTCTCAAGTGCTCCTAGCACTGCACTGATTGATTCCTCCACAGAACTGTCACTTGTGCCACTACTACACTTTTGAGCTTCCTGGAGCCATTGGTTGAGAAACCTATGCCCGTCTAACTGAAGAAAATGATTAAGGCAACCATTCTTCTCGGTATTGCATCATAAGGTACTTGCTACAATTGACCAATGTCTGGATGCATTACCTACATTCTTCGTAATATTTTCTCTCTACCTCTGCATATTTGCAACTAGCTCTTCGATTCTAGCAAGGTTTGTGAGTCCATCTTTCATCTCAGTTGGGGTGAGGAAATCTTCTAACATCATATTGCCTTCATGCACCAGCTAGGTACTTCCAACACGCTAATACTCTCATCATCTGCTGTTTCTGAAATACACAACTTCAATTTGATGAGATGGCTAAAAAATATTAATGTTAATTGATAACTAAAACAGCGGATTTCCTTCACTTGAGGGTTATCTGGGGGGGCTTATGCCATACAAATATCCTGCAATTTGAGTCCGAAGATCTGCTATGCAAATAAACTTCTTCAAAATGTTCTTGGGCATGAGGTATATGTAGCCTCTCCTGTAATCAGGAATTACTCACATAAGTTTGGGTTCTCTCATTGTTTGATGCTAAAACAAACCATAACGATATGTAACTTAGGATTAGAACTCGTGTCTCAATGCCAAATGCAGAAATAATCTGCCAGACTTAGAACTTGATCAACTGACAGGTCCATACATTAGATCCACAAGGCTAAATCACATGTATAATAGCAACAACGATATATATAATTTTTTTTTAAAAAAATACAACACAGACAAAGGACTTATTACTAAAAAGCTTGTGGCCATGTGTCCATAACATGCATCCAACAGCACCAGAAAAATATTCATTTAAACTGTGTAGGTCCATTTTACATGGATGTCTATGGACACTCAACCCAAAAGTGTCTTGCCTTTGGCATAACAGAGCGGTTGAAGCTATCAGAACATGTCAATAGGCATAAAAAACCATGGAGCTACCCATGAGCAAGGAGAAGCTATCAGAACATGTCTTCATCAAATTCAAGGCTAGTGGAGAACTTTCACTCGTTCATTTAGTTGATTCATTCTAGGTTTACTTCGATTTGTTTCAAGTGTGGGAAGGTTGGACACTCGAAGAAAGACTGCACCAACTAGACAAATATGGACTTTCACATACATCCCCATAAGTAAAAAGTGGCCACCCATGAAAATCACCTGTGGCAAATCAGGTTGGTCCCCTCAATGGGTGGGCCGCATCGTTGACATCAATCGAAAGCCAATGGTCCTACTCAATGCAGGTTTGTTGCTCACCTAGTGAGTCAATGGACCAAATTTTGATGACATGAAATGATCATGGTGCGACCCATATTTTGTGCGGCTGGGATGTCTTACCAGCATGATGTATTGGCATGAAAGGTCGTGGGCCCTTATGTGATCTTTTCTCATGTTTATAGTCTATATCTATGTATGAAAGATGACTAAGCATGCTGTTAGTTTATTTACATGTATGTGTATAGATCAATAGACATTTTACCTGTTCAAAAAAAAAAAAAAAAAAAAAAGAAAGAAAAAAACAACAACAAAAAACTAGTGAGCTCATGATTGACTACAAGCATTAAAAAATCCACAACGAGATTGCTGTAAAAGGAAACTTACAAGTTAAGCCAATACACTGTTTATCAGGAAGGGATCAGGGTTCTCTTCTCGTAGTGTGATTACTGGGGATGCATATAAAGGGATTCATGAAATCGGTTTACCATTACAAATTGCTCAAAAGATCACCATGAACCCCACAAGTACAAACCCGGTGCACAATACGGTAAGTTCTCTATTCATTACAAAGATGCGGTGTACATTTCCAGCTTTCCTGTAAGTAATGTCGTGTACATTTCCAGCTTTCCTGTAAGTAATGTCGTGTACATTTTTGGCTGTGTGGCAGCGAAAAATAGATGAAACTAGTCTCACAACCTACATTCTTCGTAATATTTTCTCTCTGCCTCTGCATATTTTCAAAGTTTGCAATTGGTTTAAAACTCACCAATTGAGCTAAAATCAACTTTCTGGCTTTGTTGTGAGAAAGTGATACGGTTGATGGACAACATGATAGAGTCGTACTTGAGGATGTGGTATGGTAGTGTGATAGTGTGATGAGGTATATATTCACTTGAGAATGTGATACGATTGATGGACAACATGATGAGTTTGCATCTGAGGATATGATATGGTTGTATGATAATGTGATGTGGTTACACATGAGGATATGATATGGTTGATGGACTATATGATTACGTTGCACTTGAGCGCATGACATGGTTGAAACGATAGTGTGATATGATTCCACTTGAGAATATGATACAGTTGATGGACTATATGATGAGGTTACACTTGAGGATGCATATGATATGGTTGTGTGATAGTGTGATGTGGTTTCGCTTGAGAATGTGAAACACTTTATGGACTGTGATGAGGTTGCACTTGAGGATATAATATGGTTGTGTGACAGTATGGTGTGGTGGATCCACTTGAGAATGTGATACGGTTGATAGACTATATGATGAGGTTGCACTTGAGGATGCATATGATATGGTTATGTGATAGTGTGATATGGTTCCGCTTGCGAATGTGAAACAGTTTATGGACTGTGATGAGGTTGCGCTTGAGGATATAATATGGTTGGGTGACAGTATGGTATGGTGGACCACTTGAGAATGTGATAAAGTAGTGTCAGGTGCAAACTCATCACGCTGTCCATCAATCGTATCACATTCTCAAGTGGATATATACCTCATCACACTATCACACTACCATACCACATCCTCAAGTGCAACTCCATCACGTTGTCAATCAACCATATCACATTCCTAAGTGGACACATCACACTCACACAACCATATATCATATCTTCAAGTATAACCTTATCACATAGTCCTTCAATTTATTTCATTCTCAAGTGTAACCTCATCACACTGTTGCACTACAATATCTTA
The DNA here is from genome assembly GCA_030180095.1 of Magnolia changhungtana. Lineage (NCBI taxonomy): Eukaryota > Viridiplantae > Streptophyta > Magnoliopsida > Magnoliales > Magnoliaceae > Magnolia > Magnolia changhungtana. Next base: position 950,778 of record JASAUF010000319.1, read on the forward strand.
TCCTCAAGTGTAACCTCATCACATAGTCCTTCCATTTCTTTCATTCTCAAGTGTAACCTCATCACACTGTCGCACTACCATATCATATCTTCAAGTGTAACCTCATCACATAGTCCATCAACTGTATCATATTTTCAAGTGTAACATGATCACACTGTCACACAACCATGGATTATCCAACGTAATGACATAGTCCATCAACCGTTAGAAGAGAGAATGGACAAGTTTCCTAATGACACGAAAGGGATAGAACCTGTTAGAACGTTAGCGGACAAGTCAAACTCATTGATTTTCAAACAGAGAATTGATACACAAACATATGAAGAACAGAGAATTGATTTTCAAACATACTCCATCACACTGTCACACAAACAGAGAATTGATTTTCAAACATATGAAGAACAGTGAGCATGGACAAGTTTCCTAAAGAGGAAGGGATAGAACCTATTAGAAGGTTAGCGGACAAGTCAAACTCATTGGAACACGGATATCAAATGAGATTACATTTGAGAATATGATATGATTGTGACAGTGTGATGAGGTTACACTTGAGAATGTGATATAGCTGATAGACTATATGATGAAGTTACACTTGAGGATATGATATGGTTGAGTGATAGTGTGATGTGGTTACACTTAAGAATATGATGATGTTGATGGATTATGTGATGAGGTTGTACTTAAGGATATGATATGGTTGTGTGATAGTGTGATGAGGTTATACATGAGAATATGATACGGTTGATGAACTATGTGATTAGGTTGCACTTGAGGATATGATATGGTTGCGTGACAGTGTGAAGTGGTTCCACTTGAGAATATGATACGGTTGATGGACTATATGATGAGGTTGCACTTGAGGATATGATATGATTGTATGAAAATGTGAAGTGGTTCCACTTGAGAATGTGATACGGTTGATGGGCTATGCGATGAGATTGTACTTGAGGATTTATGATATGGCTGTGTGAGAGTGATGTGGTGCACTTGAGAATGTGATACGATTGATGAACTATATGAAGATGTTACACTTGAGGATATGATATGGTTGAGTGATAGTGTGATTTGGTTACACTTGAGAATATGATATGGTTGATGGATTATGTAATGAGGTTGTACTTATGGATATGATAGGGTTGTGTGATAGTGTGAGTATATCCACGTAAAAATGTAATACGGTTTATGAATTATGTGATGAGATTGCACTTGAGGATATGATATAGTTGTGTGATAGTGTGATAAGGTATATCTACTTAAGAATGTGATACGGTTGATGAACTATGTGATGATGTTGCATTTGAGGATATGATATGGTTGTGACAGTGTGATGTGATTCCACTTGAGAATGTGATACAATTGATGGACTACGTGGTGATGTTGCACTTGAGGATGTGATATGGTTATTTTTATATATCTAATTTTTAATATTAATTCATTTAAATCTCTCAAAATAAATAATTGAAAAAAAAAAAAAAAAATCTTAGTTCATGTACATTATGTGCATTTTAGGTGCATAATACGATAAGCGAAAAAGGTGAACGCCATTTATTTTTTTATTGGGCCTGATTCAATTCATGTATAATTTGTGTTATTTAGGTGCATTATATGATAGGTGAGGCTTATTTTTTTTTCATGGGTTTGTAAAAATTCCGGCGCTTATTATCCTTTACCGGCGCTTGAAGATAGAATTCCAACTTCAATACATGCTTCTTCAGCTCATGATCAGCTCTCCGGTGTTTCTCCAACTATTTGATAAAGGGGAGATGTGGTTACATAAAAGATGGAACAAACATTCAAAACTCTAGTCTCAGCTTGTACTCAAATAAAGATAGAGTAAGATCAGTTTATTCAAGTTGTTGCTAGCAAAGGGAAAAACAAAGAGTGGAACAAGGCATCAACTCCTACAGTGAAAAGCACAAATTGTTAGGGTCTATCGAATATGAGCATGTAGGAGCTGTCTACAATTTGGATTTTGTAAGTCCAAAAGTGGTTTGTGGTTTTTGCAGTTCCTAAGGCCGTTTGGATGCACTACGATATTGAGAACTTGCAGTTTTATCAAAGGACTAAAATGATCAGATTGTGATTTCCTTTAGGAGCTGCTTGGGATTAAGGAAATGGGAATGTGGATCTTGGAATTTGGATTTTGCAAGTCCTAAAGTCCATTTATTGCTTTTGAGAAAATATGTGGATTAAGTAAATAATAAATTTTGTTTTTTTTTTATTTCATTTTTTAAATCATTATTATTTTTTTTGGGTGGGTGACAAATCCATGGATTTACGGAGGTGATGATTTGCTAAAACTGTGGTAGCTGCCAAATCAACAAATTCTCTCTCAAAATTGCTGGCAGGATCTGTTTCTATTTTCCAAAAGGCTTAATAAATTTAGCTTAGAGCATTAGCAATTGTCTACAAATAAATACAGACTGTTTGACAACTACCATGTTTGGTTCTTAATAATAGTGGGAACTGATTACCACACAAAGCAAATTCCACTTTGTAAGCACTCGAGTTCTATTCCAGCAGTGTCCATCTGCTTGTAGGTGGCCTCTATTTGTGACACCAACTTTCCTACCCACATCTGCAAATTCAAATGATATGCAACTATCAGTCAACTGGAACCTGTAGGATTCTAAAATGAGGAAAACTAACCATCATTAAGGTCTATTGTTTGTCACTTTTTTGGCTGAAGTGACTCATTTTTCAAACCTGTCGAATGTGTACAAGATCCAAACTAATCATTACATCGGCTTTACCTTGGATGGGCCATGCCCCAAAAGATAGCAGCATTCACACAATCCCAACCATTCTATTGGAGAAACATTGGGGAAAGAAAATGGATGATTATATAAAAGGTCAATCGAAGTGTTTCAACCACCCATCTTTTTCTTCCTGAAATGTCCTCCAATCCAACAGTCAGCATTGCCGATTGTCCAATCAGTTTGCATTTTGGGAAATGGCCAATCCAAGGGATGGCCTACTGGCTGATTGGATTCAGATCTTGTACATAGGAACCATCTGTACAAAAAAGATAAGCAGAAAATAAAATAAAAATACTCTATGTTTTGCCTATCATTAATCCCCAGGTTTCAAATTGCCAAATGATATATGCAACTCCAGTCCCAGGAAGAAAATGAAATATATTGGGAATGCAGTACAAGTAGGGCCATATGATTCACCAGCATCTCATCCAAAAATAGGATGGTGGTAATGGCATATGGCTACCATGACATTTGACAAGCACTTCTCACTATACCGATATCCTTGAGTAAGAACTTTTATCTTCTGCTCAAGCCACAGGGCCTTCTTGCCCTCATCATCCATTCTCTTCTTCACATTCTCAAATTCGTTTTGCAAGGCCACAAGTTTGTCACTATTGTTGGCAATGCTGGCAAGACCATAAGCATTATGAGCTGGGAAGTACATCAGATCTTCTTGGCATGCATCGTGTGCTTTAATAAATTCATCAAGAGATTCATCCTCATGCCCCATCGCCACACGAAGAAATTGAACCTCTTCCTTTATCAAAGAATCAGCCTGCAAGAAAATGTGATACGGTTCTCTCATTGTTTGATGCTAAAACAAACCATAACGATATGTAACTTAGGCTCAGAACTCGTGTCTCAATGCCAAATGCAGAAATAATCTGTCAGACTCAGAACTTGATCAACTGACAGGTCCATACATTAGATCCACAAGGCTAGAAATATTATATGAATAATAGCAACAACGATATATATAAAAATTTTTTAAAAAATATACAACAGACGAAGGACTTATTACTAAAAAGCTTGTGGCCATGTGTCCATAACATGCATCCAATAGCACCAGGAAAATATTCACAAGGGGAAGAGTGAGATGAGTAATCATGGATTATGTGACAAGTTTAGAAGGGCATGTGAATCTTAGAAACTAGTCCTACTGGAAACCTGCAATAGTAAAAGGGAAAAATGTGTTAATTAAAGGAGAGCGCACAACAAATAGTATTGAAAATGCTTACTGTAGTTAATAGGATCACAAAATCTATTCATAAGATAGGGCCAGTAATGAGCGGTGCAGGATGGACGGTGTTTTGAGTTTTGGATCAGAAAATGGATGGACGGACGGTTTACACATTGTCCACGGCGTTTTGAGCTTTGGATCAGAAAATGGATGGACGGGTTACATACAGATGGGGGTGCAGGAGATGTTAATGGACGAGAGAGTGCATCATTCAATACATCAAATGGGAAAGGATCCCAACCATTGCCTAGTACAGGAAGTGAAGTTGACAAGGTGGGTCATCATTTGCAGATCGAAGAACTTGGGTCACAAGGAGAAACCACAAACGGTGTGGTAGCACAGCCAAGGCAATGTTCCCAATCGGCCAACAAAGGCATTGGATGAAAGGGGTAGTCGATCCCGACCGTCAATTTGTTTCAAGTGTGGGAAGGTTGGACACTCGAAGAAAGACTGCACCATCTAGACAAATATGGACTTTCACATACATCCCCATAAGTAAAAAGTGGGCCACCCATGAAAATCACATGTGGCAAATCAGGTTGGTCCCCTCAATGGGTGGGCCGCATCATTGAAATCAATCGAAAGCCAATGGTCCTACTCAATGCAGGTGTGTTGCTCACCTAGTGAGTCAATGGACCAAATTTTGATGACATGAAATGATCATGGTGCGACCCATATTTTGTGCGGCTGTGATGTCTTACCAGCATGATGTATTGGCATGAAAGGTCGTGGGCCCTTATGTGATCTTTTCTCATGTTTATGGTCTATATCCATGTATGAAAGATGACTAAGCATGCTGTTAGTTTATTTGCATGTATGTGTATAGATCAATAGACATTTTACCTGTTCAAAAAAAAAAAAAAAAGCAGAAAAAAACAACAACAAAAAACTAGTGAGCTCATGATTGACTACAAGCATTAAAAAATCCATAACGAGATTGCTGTAAAAGGAAACTTACAAGTTAAGCCAATACATTGTTTATCAAGAAGGGATCAGGGTTCTCTTCTCGTAGTGTGATTACTGGGGATGCATATAAAGGGATTCATGAAATCGGTTTACCATTACAAATTGCTCAAAAGATCACCATGAACCCCACAAGTACAAACCCGGTGCACAATACGGTAAGTTCTCTATTCATTATAAACAGCAATGCTGTTGAACCTTAGACTTGTCCGGCATACTTAATAATCAAGTCTTATTTCAAGCTCATGCATAGTCTTTGGGACCAACCCACATAAAGAGTGTAGCGGTACAGTTGAGGAAACTGCTCTGTTCTTATCTGCCCACACATTGTCAACTACTCTTCTTCTTGGGGCAATTATATCATGGGGTTTTCTTTGGTCGTTCATCAGTAAACGTGCTGGTGATTGGAACCTGGATAACCTTGTTATAGCAATGACTTCAAAGGTCTCTACGGATACAAGCAATAGTAAAATCACTTTTTTGGTAGTGAATGTATAAATTCCACCAAGGAAGTTTGCTAAAGAAACATATGTGATGTATAAATTCTTATTATTTTTTCCTTTCCTTTCCTTTCCTTTCTTGCTTTTTTTTAAAAAAAATATCTAGATGAACTCATGTTGGATATACTAGTCAATCTCTAGTTTTGAACCTCTGATTTGTGGACAAACTGTAAGATATTTTTCATTTCTCAATGTTGTATATCATCTATCACACCCTACCGAGTATCGAACCGAATTGACTGAGGGTAAACTGCAGAAATGCATGGAAAGCAAAATTGTGACTATAATATTTATATATCAACATCAAGCTTAGAAGTTCCTGCACCTTTTCTCTTTCATAAGGTCATCTACAAAACTACTGAAGAGATTAATGTCCTTTTTTCTGTACTAATGCTTCATTGTTGCCTATCCATGCATGAGGTTGTTGATAATTATACATTTGGTCATACTTGAAGGTAAAGTCTGCTACTGAACTTCCTTCAAGAGGCCTTCCAGTGGATGAAGTTGAAGCAATGGCTGTTGTAGGTTGTAGGCCTTCTACAGTTTGTTGATATCTTGCAATCTAGCATGAAAACAACACTCAAGTACAACCTTTACTGGTGTGCTGCAACCCTTTCCTTTTTCAACAAACAGGTGATGAGTTCTCAAATAGAACAAACACGTGCACACACATACCAATGATAAAACAATACATGCATAAAGAATGCAATTTAAGCAGGACAATAAATAACTAGCATTGCCACTGTATAATGAAAATGTTTGAAATGTTTGTTTCTGATTTATTGATTATCGCATGATGAGCCTTAGTGATTGAGACTGCTCTTGGGTAGGCCTATAGTGTATGATCATTGCTTGGAAAAGGTCCATCATTGCATAACCCTATCCATATGATTTGTTATCTCTTGTGTCTTTGAAGTTCCTTAGATGTCGTACCATGTAAATCAAATACACAATCCACACTTTCGAGAAAAGAAAACAAAAGGGAAATTTGTGTTTTAGTTTTTGTATTGTTTCTAATTTTGTGTTGTGCTGGTCCATGAATACTAAAATGAAGTAAAAGAATGTTGTAGCTCAGTGAAAGCGTACTAGACCAACCGAAAGCACTCATCTTGAAGAGGTGGTTTGATTTTGTTCTCTCAAATAGCTTGTGTTTTCCATCAATTATATTTGTGAAAAAATTGGTTTCTATGTTTGTTTACGCTGCATTTGGATGCCCATTAAAGGAAAAAATGGGCCTGTTTCATTGATCGGGTTGGACCTTAATATAAAATTTCTGCAAAACTTCTTTTATTGTTTCAGTATTGCATCTTCATCATTGTCATTGCCTCATGTCATTGTCATTGTTATCGTCTACTTCTCAGCTATTTGGAGTTGGCTTCAACTTTATCATCATTGTCATCATCAGCATCGCCTTGTTTCACTATTTGGATTAGCATTATAAATCTTACTCAGCCAGAAAAATCGAAACAGGGGAGCTTTACAATTGGATGGTGTAGGGCTAGGCTGCATTAGAAGAAAAGGCTGATCCAATTGGCCTGACGCATGTCTGTAAGGGCTGGGAAGTGGATGATGCCCTCGATTCCAATGATCTCTCCTACCTTGCAGAAGCATCATAATCCATGGTTGAACTTCCATGATATTTGAGTGCCTTTTGCTGAAGGGCACAAAAGGCAATTGTGCCCTCTTTCAATGGCAAAAATGCTCCCAATTCAGAAACAGTGGAAGCCCCACTCTATATTAGGCGGAAAGCAGAAAGTCCATCAAACTGGCTTCAAATGACAAGTGAGCTCATTTATCAAAACAGAAATGAGCATGTTGCAATCACTTAATAATGTCTCCCTTGCAGGTTCCATTCTTGTTTCAACTTTGGCATCTCCATTTACATTAGCCGTGCATTTGCTAAATTTGCCAATGCTTTATAATCTTTTTGCAGGTTGGTTCTTTAGATCCTGGCAAACTCATAAAAATACTCAAATCATCAATACCCAGTCTATAAGTGCATTCAACTGTGATATTTCTCCTCCAGGATTCACCAAATTGTGACATTCACATTTTCTGTAGTGTGCTATTTCAGTTCTTAGAAAGACATTGAAAACTAAGATAACTCTGAAATGGGCATTAGTACTGGTCAAGTGACTCAAACTCAAGACTAGTGAATGCAACTGTAATAGCTTGGCTATTGCAAGTGAATTGGTTTTCTCTTTAGGTTGACTTTTGCACTAATAACTTCATATATGTTTTTCTGTATCCTTATCAGATTTTACAAGTTTTAAAGAACTGTCTAACTTTTAAGTGGGAGCAGAAAATCAGTTTGAGTTTGTTGTCTGATGTACTTTAAAAAGAAAGAAAAAAAGGTTGGAGTATTGGGAGGACTAAGACATGTACAATTGGTGGGCTGTCAAAATTGGACTAGGCCTGTCCTGTTCATTTGGTGGACTTAAAAATAGGCCTGTGTTTGACTTGCAGTGCCTAAAATTACATCAAGTTGGGACCATGGGGGCCAGGTTCGTACAGACTTGTCTCTATGAGAACTGCACCAAAATGTATGAATTTAGTTTTCCTTTTAAAAAAATAAATTATTTTCTTGGTGATTTTTATTTTCTCAGTTCTCATTTATTGGATATGTTCATTTGAATCCTTTTCTTACGTATATAAGTGTATATGTTCCATGTTTATGGTGGAGATTGTTGGAGACTAGCAAGCCTTGATCTCTAAGGAGACTCGTGGGGCTTCCAACCTTTTCTCGACAAACCTTCTTTTACTACTTGTAAAATTCAATAATTTGTTCCAGCATTTGGTGAGTTCCAAGCATGAACACTATCTGAATGAAAGAATCTGTTTGGCTTTGTGGCAGCGAAAAATAGATGAAACTAGTCTTTTTATGCTGGTTATGATTTTGGTTATTTATCAATTTATTTGTATTGCATCTCTAATCCAATTCTCTGTTAAAAGCCGAGTTACTTGTTTGAAATTTTATGTTTTCTCATGTTAGAATTGCTTGGGAAAATGCTACCTATAGATGTGCATCTACAACCGCCAAATGTTGGTGTCCCACATATGCCAACATGGCACGCATGGGATATCTGGGTTGTTTATCAAGAAAAGACCAACAAATATCCTCTAACCCAAAATCACATGTTTTTCACAAGGGCAATTCTTTGATTCAAAAGTTAACGAGGTCGTCCATGTCCAAACTCCAAAGGGAGAACTTTTATGTGATGGTGTCATCCATCTAAGTTCAGGGTTCATGTCATCCATATGGTGGGGCATACCTGATGCATGGAATGGAAATCCTTGGCAAATGCAGCCACAAGCTAAGGTATAAAGCCATCGTTCCATAACTACCAAAGAATATGCACAAGTGTATAAGTACTTTTTCTTCTTTTTTTTTTTTGCAAAATAAAAAGACTGCACCGACAACTAGCTGTAGGTTAGCTTAAAATCCATTCCTATAAACATCGTCTCTTGAAAATATAAAAGATTTTCAAGGGAAAAAAAGTAGAAATAAAAAATTTGGAATACAAAAGAATCGTCATACCATACTTCCAGTTGTAGGTGATCAGTTTTCTAATAAGAGAGCTATGATAGTGAGTCCTAGAATACTACAAGAAACAAGAGTTCAATGGCCAAGCATCCATAAACAAGTGCCAAAGCTTTTGGATAATCCTAACTGTACCTGAACTTTAAAAATCCCAGCAGTCCTCTTCCTAACTCCCATTTTTTCTCAATCTTTCAGCATTGCGCCACATATCAAATAAGAAACTATCTTCGCAAATTGACCAATTTGCATTAGTACAACAAATTTATTCAAGTTTTGCTTACTTGGATGGAAATGAGAATATTTGAAAGAGATTGCCCATATGTGTCATGGAAATGTACAACAAGCTTCTCAACATGGACAATAGCTATCACAACTTCAAGCATTAGAACAATCGTGTGCCTGCAACACAAGAAAGAAGCATGTAAAGAAAACAACACTAGAATGAATATCTGGTTAGGCATGCTAAGATCTTAGTTATCATGCATTCAATCGCAGTCAACAAAGCATTTCCTAACCCATACCCATACCACACTTGAGCTCAATTACGTATAAAAATAATAGATAACACAAAGCTTTTGTTAACTATGCAACTCTGGTGGATGCATTCACTACATTATTGATTTAAGATCTTTGGCTTACTTAACTTCAGTTAATGATTCCATCTCCTCAATCTCATATGTGAGCAAGGTGTAAAGTATCAGTTGAAACCATGATATGATTGTGCACATATTGGTTGATGTACATCCTGGCACGTGTGCACGCGCATGCACACAGCACAAAACCAAAAAAGAAAGCAAAAAAACTAAAAAAAAAAATGAATGAAGAAGGAAGAAGGAAGATGTTTTGGGTTAGCCTGTTAGTACACACCCCACTATTGTTCACTCCCCAAGTATAGGGTTGTGATGTAGTAATAAACTCGGTAAGACCGAGGTCGAATCCCAAGGGACTGGAACTTGTACGCTTTCTAAAAATAACCAGATCTAGGACTAGGCTAAGATGAAATCTAAACCAATTATGATTTGAGGAATAATGGTGAAATAATTAAACTAAAATTTAGGAAAAATCAGAGAAGGGAAACTAGGGATGCAGAGGATCCACTTGTAGAGATCAGGGAGATCTTATGTATTATAAATCAGGAAAATTAACTGAATCGCCATTGATATAGATTTCAAGAGATGAGAGGTATATGAATTAGGATGGATTCCATCACCAAACCATGCCGGAGACAAAGCAAACAACAAAATTAAACTAATTGACATCCAACCATGCCCAGGAGACGATGGTGAACAACAGGGCTTCCTGACGTCATAAACACAAAGAGGAAAAGAACATGCTCAAAGCCATTGCAGACCCATTGTAATTTCAGTCACAACAGACCATTAAAGACTAAAAACACATTCCCATAATAAAAATCCAAATCATCATCAAATTCAGTCTAAACAAAGGCACAAACAAAAAGGCCTCCCATCACGCTACAAGCTTCACCTCTTAACCCTAGTTAAGAGGTTTAGCCACACATAGACATGGTGGACTAAATCTCTCAAAATAAATAAATTAAAAGCAAAGAAGAAAAAATACAACTCAACTTCCTTTCTCTCTCTCTTCTCTCCCTTGCTCTGGATCTCGAATGCTTGTGAATGCTTCCCCACCCCAACTTCCCTTTATAGCTGGCTGGATGGCTGGAATCGGTGGCGTAGTCGTAGACGAACTCGGAGTACAAACTTTCGCAACCGTGATCGGTGGGCCCCACAGAAGAAAATCCACCCCGTCCATTAGATTCAGGACGAAATTTCGATCGAGAAAAGGTCCATTAGCAAAAGAAATCACATAAAAACTCGTTTTTAACGTCCGGGCCAACCGCACACAACGCAATGAATAGTTATCAGCCCTCTACAAATGGACGGTTCGGATCGTCCGTACAAGTGACGTACGGAGCCCACAATCCGACGAAAAAATGGCGGCGGCCGTTCTTTACGCGGATGCGTTGACAATGGTGGGGCCCATTCCTCAAAAAGTAAATGGAAAATCCATACAGTCCACCAGATCCATGACGAAAAACCGTTTAGAATTGATCGGTATCATAACTATGGTGGCCCACAACACTTTTCTTGGCGCGTCCATTCCTTTGTTGGATCACCATTTACCTGCGCGTGCATGCATGGAAGATAAAGAACACCTTGGCGAGGGTCTTCGAAGTGATTGGGCGGTTCGGATCATCCGATTGGATGATGTGTGGGGCCCACTAAATCGCAGAGACGCCTGCACGACTCGGGTCAGCCTTGCTTGACCGGACCAGCTGGTTTGCACGTATGCACAATGCAATGCGTCGCGTGTGCAGGTCCCAATGTTTGTAAGAAATCCGCTCCGTCCATCCGTTTTATCATATCATTTAGACGTTGAGACAAAAAGTGAAGTAGATCCAATAAGGTGGGCCTAAAATCAAGGATGATCTGTCCGTTGGGCTGTTTCCACAAGGATCCAACGGCCAAAATTCGACGTGTACGGTTAATTTATTGTCCTGAAGCCATGTATGAAGTTTCGAGCCAAACGGATGGTGGGAACCCTGTGATCTTGCATTCTGGACCAATTTCGGGCCATTTGAGCTTCAGTTTCTCGATTTTCGCGGATCTCTGGTTGTGTAAAATCGTCGATCCCCCAGGAGTCCGTCCCTTGCTCTGATGAATTCTGAGCACCAAATCCACACTTTTAGTACCCAATTTCAGTTTTAGCTCCAGATTGCATCGTTTAAACAAGATCATACCCGTAAATCCACGATATGCAATATTTGACCCTCAACAACTATCTACCTAATCTTTTGTCACAAAAGGAAATGCATGGATCGTCCAACAGATGTTTTGGTAATGCATAACATAATCTCACCCACCTCATTTAGAAGCTTGAATAGACAATAAGCCAGGATATTGTCGTTGAAAGATGCAAAAAGTCCATTGAAGCCATTGTCAATATCTTCTAGGTCAATAACAAAGGCACACTGATGATACCCCAAAACAATCTAATGCAACACTAAAATCGGGTAAATAGAATATCCAAAACTATCCAAATCTAATTTCGCCGCAACACTAAAATCACATAAATAGAATATCCAAAAGCGCCCAAATCTAATTACCTGCCGCAACACTAAAATCACATAAATAGAATATCCAAAACGCCCGAATCTAACCCAAAAACATCGATGTGCAGCTATACAGATCATCGAAATTGTGGGTCTCATAACTCATTATGGGTGGAGCATCTCAAAAATCACACTGAGCAAGCAATCCTTACTATCATTATGGGTGGAGCATCTCTACATATTGTCCTAGATAAATTTTTTTAGATGCATCCAAAATGCAAACTCCTATTGTGGTTTGAACATTTCCCCTTTATTGAATATCAATGCAATTCAAATGTGCATCCAAACACAGCCTTAACAACTTCCTCACAACATTTTGTGAGCAGTGACCTTAGAACATAGAAGTTGTGCAGTGACCTTAGTGTTGAAAATCTTGTGAGTCTATCACTAAGCCATGAGTAAGGACCCATTTCTTCATCTCTCCATGAACATAATGTGTTCCCAAAAGGACAAGTTACTCGAGTTCATTGATAAATGAAGAGCATTCACAAACAACTCATGCCGACCAGTCTCTGTTAGTAAGGACCCTTAATAATTCAATATGCCATAACAATTCAAAACACAAATGTAGATAGAAATCCATTCACAAACCACTCATGATCAATGTGATTCTTATTTGATAGAATTCATATGCAAATGAAGAGTACAGAAGCCCATAATATTCCTTGTTAGAAGCTGCTCTGTTGGTGCCCATTGTGGACAGACCAAGCCCCAATGACTCCCAAGACTGGACTGTAGCCATGAAAGTTCGGTCAAATTTCAGTTGAATGTCACCAGCCGAGTAGAGATTTGGGTTTTGAACAGTGATTTATGGCAAATGAAGAAATCAAAAGAACTAGAGGTCAACAGACCAACAACTCCTTTTCCTTTTTTTTCTTGATTTTTTCTTCATGGAACAACCAAGTGAAAACCAAGCAATGAGTTTCCATCACCACGCAAGAATAAGGATGGAGAAATGGGAGAACAAGGAATATTGCAAAATGACATTTTATGTTGAAATGAATTTGAACCATCATGTTACCGCAAGGGTGGCCTGTGAAATGTCACAAACAAAAGCTTTTAATTCTACACGCACTCCAAAAAAGGATGGAAGGAACTTTGGCAATGACCATCAGCTTGCATGAAATGGAACCTGAAACACCACAAGGGATTGTTTGAAAATCAATGTGTCTTTCAACCAAAACTTGACAAGACTTGAAATTAAACACCAACAGAAATTCTGTACTCATTCCCATGCACAGAACAACGGATTCCGCAAGGAAGATGCAATGGTGGGCCAAACAAGAACGACCATCATCACATAATAACACATGAAACTTACTACCCAAATGAATTTAAACCAAAAAAAAAAGATTTCATATCTTGAAACGATGCGTTCAAACTATAACTACAGAATAGAATCTTGAAGAGCAGAAATTACAGTTTTACCAACTAATGCATGTTCACCCATGGAATTTAGGCAAACTAATTTGAAATGTTATATTATTCATCACAAAACTCCTTGAGATGGCAATCCCACCTTCAGTTGTTCATTTTCAAAAGTCAGTTTATCCAACAACACACTATCAATGACTGGGACCTCCTGTATGACAGGAACTGGGTTTGCTGCTTCTTTCACAACCTCTTGTTCCTTCACTAGCATCTGTTCAATTTCTTTGAATTGAAGCAGCATCTCTTCCAATTGCATTTCTTCAATCTTCTTTTCCAGTAAACTCACCATAGCCTATAACAAATTAATGTTGAGTGACATAAATATCATAAGAGGCCATTTCTGGATACCTCCACTAAATATCACAGAACTTCAAATGCTAAAAATGATCTTGCCATTCAATCTCAAAGAAAAAAATATTGGTGTGATTTAATGCCATTTTAAAAAACGAATGCAATAACCACTAATAAAAAAAAAAAATCCACTATACAGTTCTCACCAAGAAAATCAGCATCATCTAAAGACCAACTAACTGGAATCAGCTACACGAATCCTGTTCTGCCATTGCACTCCATCAAGGACCATTTTCTCAGATAAAAGGAGATGCATCCCTAAATATGGCCATTTAGTCAATCACTCAGGTTGCGACATTGCAATAAGATTTATATTAACGGAAGAAATACTAAAACCATATATTTTCTTATGGTTTCTCTGCAACATTAGCAGAATAAGCTAATTCTACAACTAGGCAGGTTTCTCTGCAACATTAGCAGAATAAGCTTATCCTACAACTAGGCAGATTCCTCAGTGACATTTGTAGAATAAGCTTATTCTACGATATGTGTGGAGCCCATCATGATCTGTGAAAGCTTATTCTACGATATGTGTGGAGCCCATCACCACTGTGCAAGGTTCCACTGTCCAAAACTCGGGTGGATCACACCATATAAAATCATGCCCAAATCCGCTAAAATCACTAGGTGTGGCTCATTTGAGATTTGGAATGGTCTGATCTTTTGGGTGTCAATCCATCCTTGTGGGGCGCGTCTTATGAATAGATTGTAGGAGGCCATGGACAGCGGCGGATATGGCTGCCACTGCCATGGTTGCTGCCCAATTTCTGGCCATTAAAAGAGGAAATGAGAGAGAAAGAGAGAGTACCTTTCACTTTGTGTGCTCTGATTTTTTCTATTCTGTCAGCTATTGGAGGGAGATCGATCAACGGTTGCTTCAAACAGAATGAACTGGGAGAGACGTCAATGGAGAAGGAGGGAAATCAGGGAGATCGAGAGATGGAGGGAGAGGAAGGGAGAGAAATCGAGGAAGGCAAAGGGTCGGACAAGCAAGATGAGAGAGAGAGAGAGAGAGAGAGAGAGAGAGAGAGGGTCGGGAGAAAGCCTATTGTTCTTGTAGTGTTAATATTTATTTTCAGGGCTAGCTAATGATGGGCTATGGCTGAGCTCAGGTTTGATGAATCTTTCCTTTGAGGAACCCACAAATTCTCGTTACATGCCCATTTTACGACTATTACGGGTCATAATTAGGCCTGAATTACCGGAATTACTAGTCTTGACTTCTGCAATTTAATGAATAGACAAAAGGCAATATGCATGGCCGAAAATGCCTTCCATCAATATTAGTTTTTACGAAGGACAAAGCTAACGTATTTTCTATGGGTGCTTTTTTGGGAGTTAACAATTGTGCCAAGGATCATTGTTCAAGTCGAAGGATGCTCAGATTTTGGCATGTTTGAAGAACTAAGAATGGCTATATATATAATATGTGGCTTGGTGAATGTGATGTGTCCACTTGAGAATGTGATACAGTTGATGGACAACGCGATGGAGTTGTACTTAAGGATGTAGTATGGTAGTGTGATAGTGTGATGAGGTATATATCCACTTGAGAATATGATATGATTGATGGACAGCGTGATTAGTTTGCACCCGAGAATATGATATGGTTGTATAATAATGTGATGTGGTTACACTTGAGGATATGATATGGTTGATGGACTATGTGATTAGGTTGCACTTGAGCACATGATATGGTTGAGACTATAGTGTGATGTGATTCCACTTGAAATTATGATACAGTTGATGGACTATATGATGAGATTACACTTAAGGATGCATATCATATGGTTGTGTGATAGTGTGATGTGGTTCCACTTGAGAATGTGAAACACTTTATGGACTGTATGATGAGGTTGCACTTGAGGATATGATATGGTTGTTTAATAGTTGGTGTGATGGATCCACTTGAAAATGTGATACAATTGATAGACTATATGATGAGGTTACACTTAAGGATATGATATGGTTGTGTGAGTGTGAAGTAATTTCACTTAGAAATGTGATATGGTTGTTTATTTTGGCGAAGATTATAGGATTTTATTTCTATTTCCAGTTTTCAATCTTCATTCATTTAAAACCCTCAAAAGAAATAACGAAAAAATAATAATAGAGAAAAGTAAAAATAATAATAATAATAATAATAATAATCTTAGGTGTTAAAGCAAAAGGAATCACTACCAGAAATGGGATAAAGGCTACGGATAAAAACCGTAGCTAAATAACTATGGCTACGGTGTTTAGATCTAACGCTATGGCTATTAGCCGTAGCTAGTCTCTATTTTTTTAAAAAAATAATAATAAATAATGGCTTACCATTGCTAGTGCATGCCCTGATAGATCAACTCATCTAAAAATTTTGAATTCAACAACAAAAGAAACATGCACAACAACTTTTATGAATCAGATCATCCAAGTTATTCCCAACTGTATGAAATTCTTTACCTGCTGTAGTTTGCTTTGTTTAAATTCAAGTCACAAAATTTAGTTAAATAAGAGGTCATGTCAGTTGGTGAATAAAAGGTCATGTTTGGATGTTGAATAGAGTTATATAGGATACTGTACATCCCAAAACAACACCAACCCCGACCTGTCGAATACTAATTAAGGCAAGAAGCATCAAAATCAAACCCAACAATCAAGATGACAAAAATTGCAATTCAACACCTAAGCTTGGAGAAGTGATATTCGTTATACAAGTATGTTGTGTTTGTAAATCATCAAAAGTAAGCACCGACTCAATTGAAGAGCCTCAAGAGCCTCCAACAATCTCCAAACTTGTCACTTGCATGACTTCAACTTCCTTGATCGTTATCGCATCTCAAAGGTAAAAATTCAATATGTAAACAGCATTCCATTACATCCATAAGTAGAATTTCAATATGTAATTTCATCATTTTTCAAAATTACTTTACATGAATTCTTGAAGACCCACAAAAAAGAAACATGCCTCACATATCGTATAATGCACTTAAACACTACAAAATGTACATTAATTCAAGTGGGCCCCACAAAAAAAGAAAAAGAAAAAAAAAGAAATGGAGTTCCACCTTCCTCGCGTATCGTATAATGGACCTATAGCTGCACAAAATGTACATGAACTAGGATAGGCCCCACAAAAAAAAAAGACCCCACCCATCGTATAAGGCATGTATATTATACAAAATGTACATTTGTTATAAACCAAAAAAGAATAAAAAAAAATATAGCCATTTTGAATTCTTCAAACATGCCAAAATCTGGGCATCCTTCGACTTGAACAATGATCCTTAGCACAACTGAATTACCCTCCTGCAGCATATAACGAAGGAGTTGTTGTTGCTTGAACTTTTATCTGCATAAGCCCATCCATAACTGAATTGCCCTCCCGTAGCATATAATTCAAAATGAAGTTCACCCTCATGAAGATCTAATTCATAACAACACACCATTCCTAATTCAAAGCAATGCCGAAAAAAAAAATGAATGAAAGCAACATATAATTACACA
This sequence comes from Magnolia changhungtana, assembly GCA_030180095.1. Classification (NCBI taxonomy): domain Eukaryota; kingdom Viridiplantae; phylum Streptophyta; class Magnoliopsida; order Magnoliales; family Magnoliaceae; genus Magnolia; species Magnolia changhungtana. Next base: position 968,185 of record JASAUF010000319.1, read on the forward strand.
TTTAATCCACGTTTTGTATATTTAGGTTATACACTTGGAGATGTATATACTTACATTGTATATGAGAATGCAAAGAGATTTGAAGACAAAGATGATAGGGTTTTAACGATAGTGTGATTAGGTTGCACTTGATCATATGATATGCATTTTATGTAAATGTGATGCATTTACATTTAAGAGTGTAATGAAAATAAAGGTGTGTGTGAGTTGGTTACACTTAAGAATGTGATGTGATTGTGTATATATCTGAGTTAGAATATGTGATGGGATTACCATTGAGAGTACGATGTGGTTGATTGAGAGTATAACTTGGTTCCACTTTAGGATGTGAAGGGATTTTCAGTTAGAGTGGTCCCATTACACTTGACAGTATCATATTGGTGATGAGGTGTGTGTTGAGGTTCAACTTGAGGATGTGATATGGATGGTGGAGTGTGATTGGCTTACACTAGACGATCTGTTGTGCATTATAAGGAAGTGTGATGTGATTACACATAAGGGTGTAATGAGGATGGAGTATGTGATTATACTTAGGGGCTAAGATATTTTAGGATAAATCTGAAAACAGTTTAAGAAAATATTAGATACGATGAACCTTACCATATTCTATTTCGACAAAGGTCGTTGTTCCTCTGATCCAAATTTTGAATTACTGCCTCTTACCATGAACTGTTGGAATGCACCAGATGTAACGGGATACTACAGTCAACATTCCATAAATTTTGAATTAATTTCATTAAGATATAATTCAAATCAAAGTTTAAATTGAATAACAACTACTTTTTTAATTACTAAAATACCTAAGTTTACATATGCATTCATTTTCCTTTTATAAAACTAAACTATATCAGCTTTCCTTAAATGTTACCTGGAGTAATTGGATAAAGTTGAAATTATCAAGCATATGAAAATTTGAATCAACTTCATGCTGGATATATGGATGTGGTTGATCCATGGAAGAAAACAGCTGTGGTTGACACCAAGAAGGAGAGAGTTGTGGTTGAATCTGTGCTTCCGGTATATAGTACGTGGTTATGGGGAGAGGCCCAACATTATTGTATCCCTAACATAATGTACAAGTAAATATTAAGTTCATTGGAAAATTTCAATTTCACTATAAAATAAATTTTCATTACTCTAAGGGTAATCAAAATGTTACCTGAGCAAATGGAGATTGAACATTAGAGCGTACTAATGGAAATTTGTTGATTGGAATGGACTGGATTTGGTGTATCTCTCTGCTCTTTTTGTCGACATCTCTTCGATTTTCCTCTCTCCAAGCTACTCTTAATTCTACGTCTACCACGACAATTCTCTTTTCTTTTAATTTCATGAACTTTTTCTCTTACTTCAATGATTTCAACGCTTTTTCTTTTGATATAATAACTTTCCATTGCTTTCTCATGAGCTTCTTTTTTAATTTTAATGATTTCACTTCTTTCTTTGCACATCATCATCTTGAATTTTACGATAAGCTTGAACGACTTTTTCATTACTCAGGCTTTCAACATGTGATGAGGGTTCTTTTTCATTTTTTTTTCTTTCAAAATCTTTTTCAAATCTTGCAACATCCATTCTAAATGCTTGGAAGCACATTCAAATGCTTCTTCACTTTCACAACCCATTGTTGCCAATTTCGTAAAATTGCAAAGTAAACTATTGTAACGCCGGGATTGTGATTTCTTGCTTTTGTCAAAGGAGTCACTTCCACTACTTAATGAGGGGAATGAAATTGAAGCAGCTTCTCGAGTCCACCTTTTCAAGATATACTTGGCTGGGATATTTGTGAGGGTATGATTCGTAGCTTTTAATGCATGGGAACACAAAATACCCATGAATTCAAACTTTCTACAGCTGCAAGTGATGGACTCATCCATTGAGTCAACGGTAACAATGTGAAGACTCTGATTTCTTCTATTCAAAACTTGATATTTTCTTACTGTACCGGACTCATCTACTTGTTCCACTATTTGATCAAGGCTATCACCAAATTCTGCTTGAAATAATTTAAAAATAGTTGGTGTATATACACTAGCTGCATGCTTCAGGATACTAACAGGAAAAGTTACAATTGGTGAACTTTGGGTCATTTTGAAATTGGCTTCTAATTCTGCATTTCGTCTATCATCCACCAAGCGTTCGAAATGTTCAAAAAATCTGATTATATTTTGACCAGGATACAACTATTTCTTCAAATCCTTATTTAAACTTTCACAACGCTGCGTGCTCTTCATATCTGCACAAAAACTATTCTTTCCATATACTAATGCCCACTTCTCTTTTTCATTGAATAACTGTTGTAACCATATATTATCTGTGAGATTATATTTCATGATCATTCTTTCCCATGCTTCAAGAAATTCATGCTCCTCATCAAAATCATATACACATCTACTAAAATCATTGCCAAACGACTTGGAAGAACAAAATAGATGACTTAGATGTTTGCAAGCATTCTGAAACACATGCCATACACATATACGATGAACCGTTCCAGGTAACTCTATCTTGATGGCATTTGACATAGCCTTATCCTGATCTGTGAGAATGGTTTGGGGTTCTTTTCTACACATTGCATCACAGAATGTTCTAAACAACCATCTGAAAGAATCGATTGTTTCATCGTAGAGGAGTGCAATCCCCAAATATAACTGTCTGTCTATGATGATTAACACCAATAAATGGTGCAAATGGCCGTCCGTACTCATTTGTTTTATACGTTGTGTCAAAGCAAATCACATCTCCAAAACGTTCATAATCTAAAATCATTCTTCCATCTGCCCAAAATATGTTGGTGATACAATCTTGAACATCGAATTGAATACAATAAAAGAACATTGGATCTTCAGCTTGCTTTCTTTTAAAAAATATCAAAAGACCTTCGTCATCAAATTTCTTCATTGCTTTCACCCTTTTCGACCGTAAATAATTCTTGTAATATACTAAATTATATCCAACATTCTGTCGACCACCGGCTTGTTTAGTCATGAAATCATATGTCGCTTTTGGATTTATACCTGCATTATCACAATTATCAGCAACTACTTCTTGAGTAAATTTTCGTTGTGATCTCAACAAATGAACTTCTTCAGGAGATGCAAGAATATGATTATGATCAATCTTAATATCAGTAACACGATATTTTCCGTCAACTCCCAATCTAATTTTCATATGTGCCTCACAACCTGTTCTTGTTTCATCCCGATGATGCTTTACATTAACATCAAGTTTATCAAATGAACGTTTACCTTCTTTGGAACAAACAAAATCTCTCATTTTCAATACACCCGTCTTTTTGTCTTTTTTTACACTATGCTTTCGAATACTGAAACCGACTTTCCTTCCGAAACTATTGTAGAAATCATATACATCTTTCTCTGTTTTAAACTCCATACCAATTTCGGATTCAAGTACCTTCTCATCCATGTCTGGATCATCCATACCAACTTTCACTTCTGAGTCGATGTTTATATCATGTCATGAATGAGGCATCGAATCTACCAGGCATGGGGTGCAAAAAGCCATAAGAGCTCTATTTTCCATTGACCTATAATGTCAAGAGAAATTTAACATGAGGACTATGATTTAAAAAAACAAAAAAAAAAAAGTTGTATAATATATATAACCCGTCATCTAACGTAAAACACTTTGCACAACCTGCCATTAATTCGGCAACCACTTTAATGGTCGATGCACAAAAATGGTGCATGTCATATCCTTCAAAAGGTAAATATGCAGTAGTGGTTGTACGGATGGCTGTTATATAGCACTTATCAGATTGTTTCAGTGGAGCTATCAGTGTTCTACTTCTTAATGATAATTATCCTAACAATCATGTTGAAGTACTCTTCAAAAAGTTCAAGTATTGCAATTCACAGTAAAAGCGAACACTAACAGTTCTAGAGTTCAAAAGCTGTGGAGGACATGAGATCCCTAATCATATTATTCGAGTACTTAGTACTTGACGCTGGAACTTAGTTTTTTGAATGATCCAACTATGTAACAATCACCATCACTGTCATCATTATAATAGCCTTGTCCCATCTATTTCGAGTTAGCCTACCTTGTTTCATTCAAAATGGGAATTCTCAAGATTGCTTTGCAAAGTTTCAGCAGCCAGCTGCATCTGTCATCAACCTCTTCCTTTAACTGAGCTTGTGATCAGTTGACACATTGCTAATAAGATGCCTGGCCCAAAATCAGGCCAGTTCACTCATCAAGTGGGCCATGTATTTGAGAAAAATGGGCTACAAAACTAAAATGGACTGCTAGTCTTAATCAGCTATGCTTGTTGTATGTATGTGGCCCACCTTGTAAGTGAATGATTCTTATGTTTGGTTACAAGGCTCACAACATGGTCAATGCTCTGGATCTCACAGACATTTCATGTTGGTGTGTGTTCCATGACTCATCTCTTCAATCCATTCTTTCACTGATCACTCACCCTTCTCATTCTGTAGTAATTTTGGTGTACATTTCATTGGGTAGACAGCTTTCTTTCTCATCTTTTTAATATCTACAACCTCTTAGTGGCACTATGCTCATTTTTATTTTAGCTGGATGCCATGGAAGATGTAAGACCTAGTATGGGAGTGAGTCATGCAGGAGGATCTTAGTTGCATGATCCTTCTAACCTTAGTGCCGCTCCCCCTTCAAGTCACACTTATCACTTGCAGACTCACTCCAACATGGCTTTTAATACTTACTAACATTTCGAAATAGATGCTTCCCTGCTCCCATATCTGAATTGGTTTCCGCTTCACTTCATGCTTTGTGAAACTATAGGTAGTATGATGGGTTCAATCGGGAAATGTCTTCCTTTTCATTTAGTTTCACTAGATGTGTGTGATGTTTGATACTGATATTTTAAAATTAGTAGGTGTTGCACAGATTATCTTCTCCTTTTTGTTATAAGCATTGTAGACCTTTCCCTTGTCCAAATTGACTTATGAATCTAATATTTTATATTTTGTATTTTCTGCTTAATGCATGTATTCCTTTTTTATTTTCTCATTATGTTGACGTAGAAATTTGTGTCACTATTATATTTCTCATGTGTCGAGTTTATCATGTAAGTTTTTGCAAGATATACACAGAAGCATACAAAAAGTTAGGAATTATTCTAAAAATGTCCTGACACAAACTAACCCCATGCTCGTGATTATTTATTCGTGTAGCCAATGATTTATATATTGTTATCGCACTATGTATCAAACCCATGGGATACAGAAACACTTGGGAAATATTGAGAAATATTGCATATATTGCACAGTCTGAGGGAAACATTGGGGAAACTTTGGGACTTGTAGAATTTTTAAGTGAAACTTGAGAAGATGGTAAAAGAATTGATTGAGAACTCGAAACATTCTTGAAAAAAAAAAAAAAAAACTATGTACAATAGTTTTCCATTGTTTAGGAGGCACTAAATTCTTCTGTCGGACAAAATTATGCTCTGAAATCCCTCTCCGGTCACTATTTCTCCACTGGGGTGAATTGAAGATACAAATATTAGCCGATTTAAAACTTTTGTGGCCCCCAGTTTCTTATCTTACGGTTAGCAGATAAAAAATATTAGCCAGATAAAAAAATCACACTCAGACCACTCACTGAACTGAATCCTCTTATCTTACGGTTAACATTATCATAAACCGGGCTAATTTGTTGGGTTTCCCTTTCCCAATCCGCTAAAATACACGCCTATTCTTGAACAAGGGTAATTTTTTCTCTAATTCTCGTCCAACACAGGATAATTTCAAGAGCTCAAGTTCAAAAACCAAACACTAACCCTAAGATCGACGGAAAAGGAAGTGAAAACAGAATTCATGAATGAAGAAGATGGGTGAATGATTTACGTACGGTTCGATGTGGATCGACCGCGATCAATTTCTTGAAGTCGAGCTCAACAGAGGATACGGATTCTTCTTTTTCTTTTCCCTTTAGATGGGTGGAATTGCAGGAGATTTCTCGGATCCTGCGTGTATGTGTGGAGTCCGGAGCTTCTTTTCTTTTTCTTTTCCCTCCCTTCCCGTTTTCTTTTTCTGTTTTTTTTTTTCCTTTGTTTTTTTTAATAACGGTTTGGCGTCTGAAGCTTTCTTTTATTTTTTTTTATTTTTTAAGTGAGTGGTGACGTGGACCAATGAGGATCAGGGTAACAGGAAATCCCTGTTTACCCAGTAACAGAGGATCTGGACTCAAAATTCATACAGACGAACATCAACCCTGTGGGGCCCACCACAGCTGGGAGACGAAAAATATATTGTTAGTGGGAATGGCACCACATTTCTGCCATGTGGCATATCCGACAGCGCCTAACAACTGGCGCACATCTTTTTGCCTATCAGTGCGGTCCACTGTCTGGACGGACTGGAACACCACATGAATGTCGAATACCAGAACAGGGACCTAGCTAGTTACGACATTTCAGATAGATGCATGGCATAAACCCTAGCTAGTTACAACATTATAGGGACCACATTGGATTGACACCCCAAATTGAATCACCCAAACCAACTCATGTGCAAGTCCACATATCCAGTGGACCAGTGGCCCACACCAATTGACTAATCATCAGATTAATATCACAGTCAAGGTGAAGCACACATAGTAGTGCCACACCTATGAATTGAATATACCCATGTCGTGAAATCATCCACCATAAACAAGCAGTTCATAGTAAGTACTCTCCCATACACAACCAGTAATATCTATAATTTAAAAGTAATATATAAAGCAAAAAAAAAAAAAAAAAAACAACCAGAATGGCAATCATCAATGCCAAGAATCTCTCTCATGCTGAAGAGGCGAGGTCATCAGTGGACATGTCCCTACAAACCATGGCCCGGGTCGTCTGTTGGATAGACGAAGTTGATGAATGATGGATATCAACCTCGTCCACTGATGTGGCCAGATATCCTGAAGTAGATCCCCATCCATGTCCCGTCGGTGCACTGGTAAGACCGAAAAAACTGTCCGAACATGCCGTAACTTCCTTTAAATTCTTGAATGCCCAATGTTGGCCTCCACTGTACCCCTCGACTTCGAGTCGCGGATCATCCCATGTCAGATAAATGCCTGGTTAACGCCCAAGAAGGACAACATAGTATTTTTCTTTGGCCATCTGCAAAAACATGTCCTTTATCGGTATGTATACCAACATATTTTGAATCAAATGCATTTAAAAATTATGAGGTATATCCACAAAATAAATAAGAGATTATCTTTGATCAAACGTAATGAAAAAGTTATAAGTACGTACCATTTGACCATTTGAAGTGTGTGGTCATATCTGTAAAAATATGCATATAAAAAGCATTTGATGGACATGAAATTAAGATATTGCATAAGTAGAAGTCATCCTAGGAGCAATCTGGGGCCAATGGATAACACTGTATACCAAATATGAGTAATCTAAAAAAAAATAAAACTAGAAAGAAAGACAATAAGTTATTACATGTCCAAAAATTCAGCAAAAGAAATAAAGTCTACTGTAGCAAATCTTGCTCCACCCCAAATATTATCCAAAATGTAATGTAAATTTTAAAGTTTCGAAACCTTTTCAATCCACTGCCATCAACTAAAAGCACCACCATCATTACCCTTCAAATCAAACAGAGTTTTTTTTTTTTTTTTTAGCCAATCAACACGACGTTCCGGCCGTGGAGCAAGGAAAAAGGATGCAAGCTTCTCATCCCTATTTAGGAGCTGACCAACCTCAATAAACTCAAAGTTGGTTAGCCCCTGAATCTCTTCAAGTATGTCTAATACCCTACTTGTTCGGTTGACCTCCTTCCCAAGTCCAAAGTTTTTCATAGCCTATGCTACAGTTGTGAGAGACATGCCTAGGACATCGCAGGGACGAGAAGGTCGCACCCTTTTTGTTGTCGCACTCCCACCATAACTACTATCGGATTCGGTTCTACGATTAGGAGTGTTCTGAAACGGCCTATTTTCCCTTGATTGACTTTCAGTTGAATGGCCATAATTTCCACATCTAAATGGTCTAAAGACAAATAGGGCTCACCATCCATGGAAAGATACTATCTTCATCATTAAATAAAAATAAAATAACAATGGATGCATTATCAGATGAGATGAATCCATCTTTAAGTGGCACCCAAACAGGCCCTTATGGAATTCAAGGAGATGATTAATACAATTAGAACAACTCCTTTATATTAATAAAATCAACACAAAATATGTGTAGATGAAGTCTAAAATTTGGCCTACATCCTCAAGTGTGACATTAGATCACATCATGATCTCCAAGCAATGTATGGAGTGGGTAGCTTCTACTACATATGCTACCAGATACAAAATTAGCTTGTGTAGCAGAAAACCAAAACTATAGTTCCTTAAATGTAAGGAGACGTTCTAAATCATTCTATTAGAACTCACAATTATAATTGAAAAAGCAACTTAACTGACAGTACAATGAAAAAGCAAGGCTCATATACAACAAGCAACAAGTACATGTTTAGAACATACCTAGGACTAAGTGTGGCTGGCTAATGAACACTGTAGATGCTACGAGCGAATGTCTACGCAGAATCTGCACAATGAGAAATATTTAAAAATTGAAATGAGTGAATCAAATTTGACTTTCGCATCAAATTAGTTCGGTAGAGAGAAAATGACAGTACAGTAAATAATTTCCTTGTACTCATAACTACAAAATGACCCTCATATTGTAGATACACTCCTGTTGGGACTAATTTTAAAGTACCCTAATGCTAATTCGATTTAATAGTACATCTAAACACATTATTTAAGTGAAGAAGTAAATGACATAATCATCAATTTTAAGTCAGCAGGATGCAGCACCACAAAATGATCCAAAATGAAATATATCACAAGTATACCTACTTATAACACTGTCTGCAGATTTTTCACATCATTTTCACTTAAAAAATCAATCATTTAATGGTGGACGAACGGACGAAATAAAGGAAAAATGAATTAGATTCACGTAAGATGAATTATACAGTCCCGAGTGTCATTATATGTACAATATGTCAGGTCTTCCAATTCCATTCACACGGGTCCTATATCGGTGTTCCAGACTTTTGATTCAATGGGGCTCTGCATGGATGAGGGATGCTAACAAGATCTTTCAGACTGGAAGACCTTAACCATTGGATCGGTGGGCTACAAATACGCTGTTATGCCAAAAAAAAAAAAAAATACCAATTATCACATTTTGTGGATAAATAGCATATCAAGAGCTAGGATATTCCAATCTAGAATGGCATCCACAATGACACATATGCATTAATGTTCCAGATCGGTGAACCATGGGCGGCACATGCACGTAACTGGGGACCTCAACAACCTATACATTTGATGATGCAGAGGATCGTATAGCTCATCTAAACGACATACCATAGCTCCATTTCTGTGAATTTAACGATTTAATAAACTTTTCGAACTCATCTGAAACTGATTCGATTTCCCAAATTACAAAATCTCTGACCTAACCTCAAAATGGCCTAGCTGCCATTACCTCAATGCCATCAACATGCAGAAAAGGTAGAGCACTACTAAAATTTTAAAAACTTGGAATTCAAATTTTAAATTGCAAAAATAAACAAAGGCTAAGAAATCAGAAAACTTTCTTTCCAGATCTAAGAATTGTTTAACACGAAATAATAAGAAGAAAAGTAGAAAAATCGAAATTCATCAGCGAAAACCATATATATCGTTGTACATTCACCTTGAGAAGAGAAGTTATTCCTTGATTCTCAAATTCCAAGCCACGAAACCACAGAAAAATCGATCAAAATCAAAACGAGGAAAGACATTGCCAATTCGTCATATAAAATCGCAATAAAAATGAGAAGAAGAAAATGCTGAAATCGACTCAGCTACAGAGAGATGACGAAAATACCAGAAATCACGATAAAGCGCAAAAACAAATCACGAATTGGAGCTGCAATGCATGAGAGGATCTACCACTAAACCCTAAATCCATGAGAGGAATTGGGGAAGAACACATAAATGTAAAAATTACATACCTATCGTTGCCAACCCACTCACAAATCGCAGAGACGTTACCTTCTCCACTACAACCTCTCTGCCGGAAGGAATCGATGAGGCCATATCTATATAGCCGATGGATTAGCCAATCTCTGTAGAAGACGCGACCACACACAGAGACGCCATTATCTCCAAGTACGACTTGTAGTGATCGAGCCATCTGCAGATACATCATTTCTCTCTTCTCTCTCATATGAGAGATATCCCGCTGGATATCGGAAGGAAATCCCGCTAGATTCGGTGGATGGGCTCGAGGAAGGGATGCAGGACGGGATGGGTTATCACTTCTCATCCCGTATGATTGCGTCTAATACCGGCAGGATATGGCGGTTCGTCTCAACCTCTTGTGCCCAAACGCACGCGTGGGATGGAGGGCTGGGATTGTGTAATCCTATCCCTCCTAATCCCTTCCAATCTGTCAGGCCAAACATGTGGATTGGTTTAAGATCCATGGGATTGCTATATCTCGGGACAAGTTCACTGGGTCTGTTTGGCACTCCTGGCGTATCCCGGGATTTTACCTTCCAATCCGTCCAACCAAGGGATGGGATCAATTTTAAGGTAATGATGGTGATGTCAGTGGATTGTTTTAAGATCCTGGGATTGCTTATATCCTGGGACAAGTACACCAGGTCTTTTTGGCTCATCATGTATATCCCGGGATATCGTGATCCCATCCCTCCTAATAATGTGGGATCGGTCCGGCCAAACAGGCCCTTACTTAGTTTGGCACCCTAAAATCATAATCAACTTTAATCCAAAAGTAGTTATCCATAATTTTAATATATCTAATTAGTGAACTTATGTAATGTTTGACATAATTGTTGTAATAAGCCAGCTAAAATATATAAGTTGTTCGAAAATGATGGAATTCCAAGTCTCGGATGGGCTACAAGCATAAGATCACATCCGAGTGACTAACCAACAATTTTTAACCGTTGATTTACATGGACAATGTTTGAATGGAACTAATCATTGTATTAAAGTGTTTATAGTGATGCAATTTATAGTCTAATTATTTTGGGATATCATTAGTGGGCCATACGTCCAATAGATTAATAGTCTAGTGACACACTTGTTACACATGCAACTCATGGAAAGATTTTAGGCTTAATCCAAGCTTTCACGTGGATTTCAAACCCTCTCTAAATTAAAAACCCCCGTGTCAAACAACCAGGGGATTTGAAACTCCTTAAAATCCTCCCAAGTCTATTGTGCCAAATGACCCTTAAGGTTACCTGGACTTTAAAAAAACATGAAAAAAAAATGATAGAGAGATAACCATAAGGATTTATATGGACCATTCATAAGGCCTCATTTGGTCCAGATGGCCTCACACTGACATAAGAATTCGTAGTCTTGAATTCTTTTTCATTTTTTTGGAGGATTAAAATGTTCCTCTACCAGAATTGCCCCTCATACAACTAGATCTTGTCTTGAAAAATGAAAAGCATTTTTAAAAGGTATACGAGTCACAAAAAAAATTGAAATTCAGCCCACTCCTTAGTCAATTTAATATGTTCATTTTAATTAGACAACCGTGAATCTGAAAAATATTTTTTTTTACTTTTTGTTTGAAGTTCTTTGTGGCCTATTGTTAACAGATGTTTTAAATCTAAGGAATTCAACTAGCCCGAGAAAGTTCGGGTGAAAATCCAGCAACAATTTATTTTGGAACTTTTGAGAAATTCGACCAATCGAAGGACAAGTTTGACTAGCCAAAATGTCCTTCGACTAGCTCGAGATTTAGTTTGACTAGTCGGAGGTTATGCAGATTGTGTAAATTTGAGGTGGTTTCCGGATTATTCCAAGTTGGTGCAAAAGTTGGGGTTTCTAATTTATGAATAGGAGTTCCTGGGGCAATTCTAAATAAATTCTAAGGCTTCTTAAAGTACTCTAAGGATTTCTAAAAGAGGTTCTAGGGTTTCAAAGGGATGGAGCAAGGGATTGATTCAAGGTTATTTGAATTGGGTAAGTCTTCTCTCTTTGTAATTTCTGCTTTCATAGTGAAAATTTGTCGCCTTGTGCCGTTGTTTTTTTCCTGAAAGGGTTTTCCATGTTAAATCTATATGTTTTCTTGTGTTTAATTGGTGCTCTCGGATTGCTATCATAGATTCATCTCTGTGTAATTTCGTAAAATAATCCCCGACAAGTGGTATCAGAGCAATCGTTAGGACACGGATTTGAATCGGCAGGATTATCATCAATGGGAAGCACTAGGTATGATATTAAGAAGTACTTAGGGAAAAATAACTTTGAGTTATGGAAGATCAAGATGATCAGTTCCTTAACCAAGTAAGGTGAGGATGGTGATCTTAAGGAGAGAAAGTCTACTATGACTGATGATAAATAAAATACTCTTGATAAGAAGACCTTATCCTCGATTCGTTTATGTCTCACGGATGAGGTCCTCTATAATGTTTTGAGGAAAAAAACTGCAACTAGTTTATGGGCGAAGTTATATGATATTTATACTAAAAAATTCATTGAAAATCACCTACACTTGAAGCTATAGTTGTTCACATTCAGATTGTTAGAGGGTGGAGATGTGGAGGCCTACATTAGTAATTTTAATAAACTGATTTGTAAATTGTTGGACATGGAGGAAGTGATCAAAGATGAAGATCAGACATGTACATTGTTGAATAGTTTACTGCCATCGTATGAGTCATTCAGAGACTCATTGTGCACCAGAAATAAAACCCTAAGTGTGGACACCGTTATCTCAGCTCTTCAAGGGAAGGTCGTGAGAAAGATGAAGGGTGGCTTAGGGTCATCTTTTGATGCACTGTTTATAAGGGGAAGAAATACTAAGCGAGGCACATGATCTTCAAGACAGATCCAAATCCAAGGGAAATAGTAAAGGAAAACTAAAGTGTTACAACTGTGGGATGGATGGACACATAAAGAAGGATTGCACAAATTTCAAAGAAAGAAAACTCAAAGGCTTCTTCTAAAGAGGCCAACGTTGTCACATCTGATGAAGAAACAAGTGGAGGTGTTGTTTTGTATGTGTCTATGGTCGGACACTTGCATGACAATCTTATAAATGAGTAAATCCTTAATACAAGATTATCATATCACATGACTCCTCATCAGAGTTGGTTCACCAGTTACAAGGAATGCGATGGTGGACAGTTCTTTTTGGGCAATGACAATGCCTGTAATGTTGTGGTTATTGGTATGGTGAGCATTAAGATATTTGATGGAATGAAGCATACCTTGACTGATGTCAGACATGTTACTAATATGAAGAAAAGTTTGATTTCTCTCGGTGCACTCGAGGCTGTAGGGTGTAAGTACACTGGTATGATGATGTCCTTAAAGTTTCAAAAGAGGCACTTATGGTTATGAGAGCACAAAGGTACGAAAACCTTTACTGGTTGATCGGGAGCGCTTCATAAGTTGGAGCGGCAGTGGTTGTTGTAAATTCCATGTCTGTACGTATGCGACATGCTCGTCTGGGCCACATGAGCGAGCGGGGCATGAAGGTATTATATGATTGTTATTTGATTTCAACTTTTAAGAATTCTGATTTAGATATATGCGAGCATTGTATATATGGTAAATAATCTAGATTATCATTTAAATATGGAAAATATGAATGTAAGGGAATGCTTGATTATGTGCACTCTGACGTATGGGGGCCATCGTCAGAGGTTTCCATTAGCGAATTGTCATGGTTTATTTCATTCATTGACGATTACTTCAAGAAAGTTTGGGTTTACTTTATGAAACATAAATCCGAAGTTTTGACCATATTCAAACAATGGAAGACAAATATGGAAAAATGGTCAAGGCGAAAAATAAAGGTTTTAAGGACTGACAATGGTGGAGAATTCACTTCCACTGAGTTTAATGAATATTGCAAAGATGAAGGGATCATTAGACACAACAAAGTGCGTCACACGCCTGAACAAAACAGTGTGGCTGAGTGAATGAATCAGACTCTCTTGGAGAGGGCCCGTTGCATGTTAAGTAATGTTGCGTTGGGCAATGACTTATGGACTGAGGCCATTAACACGCCTTGATACTTGGTGAATCGATCCCCGTTTAGGGTAATTGAATGTAAAATCTTAAAGGAAGTATGAAGTGGTCTTAAGTTGGACTACTAAGATTTGCGCATATTTGGTTGTAAGGCTTATTCTCATGTATAGTCAGTTAAGAGAGATAAACTAGACCATAAAGTTAAAAAGTATATCTTTGTTGTCTATGGTATTGGTGTGAAAGGTTACAAGTTATTCGACAAGGTCACACGTAAGGTCATCACGAGTTATGGCGTCAGGTTCGATGAAAGTTCCCTATTTCACAAGAATGATCAGAAGGAGCAAGATGAACCAGAAATGTTGATCGTGGACGTCCAGATTGACACAGATGATACCCAGGTAGAAACAGATGTGCAAATAGAGGTACATGAGAAGGTGGAGCAGCAACCTGTGAGAAGAAACTCACCGCGTAATCGCAGGTTACCGGCAAGATACATGGATGACTCTAATATCGCATATGCCCTCATTACATATGAGGGGGACCCGTCAACTATTTAGGAGGCTCTTGATGAGCCTGATGCAGAAAAGTGAAAGGCGGCTATGGATGATGAGATGGACTCGTTGCACAAAAACTACACATGAGAGCTGGTAGAGCTTCCAGTGGGCTGAAAAGCTATCGAATACAATTCGTTATTTAAAAGGAAATATGATAGATACAAAGCAAGGCTGATAGCGAAGGGGTATGCTCAGAGAGAAGGAATCGACTTCACAAAGATATTCACGCCGGTGGTTAAGCAAGTATCCATCAGATTCGTATTGGCGCTGGTTGCCCAATACGATTTCGAGTTGGAACAGATGGATGTCAAGACTGCATTCTTGCGTCAAATTGGGTGGGCTACCCAACCCATTACTACCCTTAAGAGTAACTTCTAAGAGCCAATAATATTTAATATTTCAAGGCTTTAAAAAGTAGTATTATTGCTCGTTTGGTAGCTTATATTTCATATGAATTAGAATCCAAATCACAGTTACTATGGTATCGATATGAATTCGAATTCCGATGGAATTAATATGAATTGGAATCCTCAATCACGAATGCATTAAAATTTTGTAGTATATTGATATAAACCTAAATTTGATTAAGTAAATCAGCTTTAATACCCTAAGTTAGGAATCATTTGCGTGCATTTGAGAGGATTTGAGTGTAAACATAATTAAATCACTTTTTCGGGATGGTGTATTTGGACATAAATGGAATAAGTGGTATTTGGAATGCTCACTTTTGGTGTGTTTTGAAAATTTGAGTTTTATACTTGAATGTGTTTGGATTGAATGCTTTCTTTTTAAAGGCACTAGAGTGCATGTCTAACAAAGATGGTGCTAGGATACTAATTTGCTATACACGATTGTTGCACGTTGATGATACCCCAAAACAGTTATGTTATTGGTTGCAACACTAAAATCACATTAGTAAAATAATCTTAACTATCTAAAGGTTGACTAATCTAAATAGACCGTTAAAAAACATTAGTAAGTTTCTCGTACATGTTCCTTATTTTTGTGGCCCACCTAAGGCTTGAAATTTCTTCATTTTTGGCCAAATTATATATTTTACTGGGCTTATTAAAATTATTTGGTCAAATATAACATATATGGCCTAATTCTGGATATTAAAGTTGATTTATTTAATCAAATTCATGACTTATGAATATCCTCAAGAATTCTAATGTATTCTAAATACAAGCACCCAAAATACACATAGTTAGCCTCAAGCCAACATGGCTCAAGCCCAACATGACCCAAACACTTCCACTAACAAAATGGTCTGGACGTGTTTCTTAAATCACGGCCATTGATTTTGGTCCCACTAAAGAAGTGAACAATGTCTGGTATAGAGTATTATTCATCTATTGCTAAACCTAGAATAATACAAGTGAGGCACACCTTTCGGATCTAAGCCTTTCAACCGGTCGGCCCATCATACCTAGCAATCCAATTGAAGGCTGTGCAAATGGACATGCACAACCATCAATCCTCACTTCATAGGAAATTTATTGTGCGGTCAGGATCACCCTAGTGAGGGAGATTTTCTTCTGGAGAAATGATCACGTGCAGCTGTAAGAAAACTTTCACTCACTGCCATTTCTTTCCTAGGCCAATTGCCTAGAGATCCTTGACCCTACTCTGTGGACCCCACCATGATGTGTGCATTATCCACACCTCCCATCCAATTTGCCAGATCATTTTGGGGCATGAACCCTAAAATTGATGACACCACGGGAAACAATGGGGATTGAACGCCTACTATTGGAAATTTCCTTGGGCTACGATACTTTTGGATCAAGCTGATATTTGTGTTGTCCCTTCATCCAGGTCTGTGTGACCTTACAAACATGTTGGATGGCAAATAAAGGTCACTGTAGGCCCTAAGTTTTCCACAGTGGGTGTCATTATCCCCCTAAGTTGCCTGTGGTGTGGTCCACTTGAGCTTTGGATCTGTCTCATTTTAATTTGTATGGTAAGATGATCCCACCAAATGGATGGATGGCTTGGATAAAATACATACATCATTAAGACCCCCAGGTTCAGGTCACCAGGGCAATCTGCCTCCATTTCTTTACAACCAAGAAATACATCAACAGAATATCCGGCCGGTGCAAAAGATGGACCACACAATGATGATCACCAGTTGGATCCACTCATCAAGCGGACAAACCTTCAAAACAATAGATATGGTGGGGCTGACCAAATGAGTGAATCCACCTGATTTTCTACCAAGTAATCATCCTGGTGTGGCCCACCTTACATGGATTGTATATACACATGTGACACGTTGGCTGGAAAGATCATCAACTCCTCTTTTTCCATTAGACTGGAATTGTCCAAATGACCTCCAACATAGCATGGAAAACACAGGATCTATGGGGTTACCCTGACTTATATGTAAAATTCTCTCCGTTTACATTATCTTTATGTATTGCGCAAGAATCATTGTTCAACTGTCTTATATAAAAGATTAGTTTGAATAAAAACTCATGTGGGACACACCAATGGGTTCATTAAAATTTCTTCCAAATTTCATAATTGACTTACCTTTAATTCTTATCAAGACATCATAATTACAACTAATTAAATTAATGGGTACAGGTAAGGTTACACACAACATTTATTTCATCCCAGCTCTTTCACAAAAAATTAACTCATATTTAACATATATCTCATCTCTTCTTTTTCACAAAAAATTGGGATGAGTTGCCAAACATATATCGGTTATTCTAATTAGCTCATTTTAGGACATGACCTAAAAATTGGCAGATTCAAAGCTCAAGTAAAAGTGTAAAACACATCACATGATAGGACATTTGTGATACTTAGTTTTATAATTTCTTGTATCGGTCACATAAGTTTTGAATCAAGTTGATATCTTTATCTTCTCCTTATTTAGTTTTATGCTACTTGTAAAACAGTTGGATGACAAATAATCATCACATTTGTTCCTAATAAAGTTTACTTATATCTTGCTATACATATATTACACCAATATAATGAAAAATTGTTATCACTGCTAACATTTCGAGTGACACAGCAAGATGGATGGAATGGTGTTATCTTGGTGCTCGAAAGGGTTTTTTAACATGTGGCACATGCAAGGAGAGAACCTGGTCGCAATGCGAATAGTCATCATGTTGCTGGTGTTGATCTCGAGATTACTGTTATGCTAGTATATTGTCGTTGGCTTTTTTGTGCTGGTTGATTATGTAGGTTTATCTTCTTACGGCAGGGTTAAGGCCTAAAGGAAAAGAGGGAAGCAGATGAGGCCACAGCTGCCTCCCAAACCTCCACAAAGCAGAGGAGCTGAAGGCAGGGCTGAAGCAGCAACACGCAACCCCTCCTCTTGCAGCCACACCAGCCGGACCTAATTCCAAATCCAAACAGCGACCCTCCCGCATTGGAACAACCAAAAGCAGCTATCCAATAGGAGCTATCCAACAGTTTAAAGAATATAAATACAGTTACAATATATTGACTTCAGCCACCTAATACTTATCTATAATTTATGCTTAAATAAATTTCAACTTAAATAATTTAGTCCACTCCAACATCTCGATTCTATTATACTTAAATTTAACAATTTCAAAAGGTTGCAAATTAAAATTTGTAAGGATTTTTTTAACTATATAAATGAAAGGAGATTAGAACTAATAAATATAAAATAAAATAGACAAACAAATGTTATGATGAAAATAGACAAACAAATTATACATTATATATATTTCTAACAAATAATTACATGTGATGAATATGAAGAATGAAGCACGTAAAATGAATGAGAGAGAATACAAGTGAAAAAACATGTAAAACATCTAAGAGAGTATACAAGTATGTGACATGAAAGTGTAAACGCATGAAGTACAATGCATGATCGTGCATAAAGAGTGAGTTCTATTTTTCAAAGTTTCAAAATAATTTATCAAGAAACAAAAAGTGCATTGAGAACCTCGTAATGAAAGATTACACAAATTAATGTCGTTAAAAACTTAATCTCTAGTCTATACATTTTTTTATGCATTGAATACCTTTAGATAAAGGATCCTACCAAAGGAGATAATACAACATTACATTTATACAAAATATAATACAACATACATTTCACCTAAGTATACAATACGCCATTCCTTTATCAAAGTTGCACTTAAATGACATTCCTTGAAATGGCTCAAATGGTCTCGGTCTCGGTCTTGGTCTCGGGCACGGGCTCGGGCTCAATGTGAGGGCGTGGGCATGTGAGGCAGTGTGGCTGTAGAGGCGCTAGTGGCGCACTTTGCACTTCGCACTTCGCACGTGCGCATTGTGTCGCAAAGGGTCGCTCCCTTCACGAACCGGAGGGAGACATGTGCAAGTCGCGGTGCGACTAGTGGCTAAGGCAAATGGTTGGCTGGACGAAAATCTAGAGGACTGAATGAGAGTTCCTCTGATTATATAGAGAGCTGGAAAATAGAGCTGTTGCAGCAGATCTGTAACACTTGTGCCATTACTGAAGGGTCCATCTGTAACTGTTGCATGGCTAGCCCAACAGCTAGAAAACGGCTAGCTGCTATCTCACAACAGTCAGAATGCAGCGGCTTAATGACCCGTGCACAACAGTCAGAAAACGGTCATATAACGACTAGTTTTCTCCGACAGCTAGAAAACGGTCATGGGATTTATTTCCCTAGACCATAACGCCCAGCCACCATAGCCTATAAAAGGAGGGCATGAATGGGTTTCCAATCCATCTCAACTCACTCCAGCAAAACTCATACGAACTGAGACAGCCAGCCCCTCTCAACTTATATACTCTAGTGCTTCCAGCAACATAACAAGGCTTGAACCTTAGCTTGAAGAACAAACCAACGGTGTGGTCTAGGACGGTTCAACTGAACTAGTAGTTGAGGAATTGAACTGACTAGTATAGTGATTAAAACCACTTTTCTCTTTCTTTTTCTTTCTTTTAGGGTTTTTTTCTCTATATTGTAATACTGCCAGAAAGTGTGTAAAAGAGTTCCATTTGGTGGGCCTTCGTGTTTGCTAAACGCAGACCCACATCAGGCTCGTTGTATTTTAGAAGCTATTTGCCTGTAACCTATCGGCATACTCAATTTACTTGAGTAGGGGCAAATAATGCTTTAAGGACAATGTTTTTTAGACGTGCTTCAGCCTGTCCTTATTTCTGATTATCGTGATATTTTCAGTTTCCATATTATACAGAAATTTCATTAATCTGTATAATTTCCAACAATTTTCCAACAATTTTCCAACATCAACCGTAGGGTAGCTTTATTATTATTGTTATTATTTTAAAAAATGGGTACCAAATGCATTTGGAAGGTGCATTTTGAGCTACCAAATGACTCTACTCTTGCAGTGCCATTTGATGGTCCACTCATGGCCCAAATCCAAAGTGAACCCAAGGAACGATGAAGGCACTACACCAAATTTGTCAATTAGGAACGCCTATATTTTTTTGTTCTGAAACGGTTTTAAACCGTACAATACATTAACGCACACTTTCAAAGAAACAAACCATAGCTTTGTGTCAATTGAAACCCTAGAAGACTTGTTTTCTTCATTTCTCCTCAATTTGCGATTGTCAGAGCGATTTCAGAATGTCAGGAAAGTGAGAAGGTCCTGTGATCGGAATCGATGTCGGCATCCCCTCCCAAAATCTCTCTTCTACCCATTTTTGTTCCCCGCTTTCTGTGTGTGTGTGTGTGTGTGTGTGTGTGTGTGTGTGTGTGTGTGTGTGTGAAGGATACGCGCTTCGATTTATCCACAGAAGCTATTGAAGAAAGATCGGACGACTGAGAAATGTCTGAGGCCAAAGACCCTGCGATCAAGCTCTTCGGGAAGACGATCCCGTTGCAGGATAGTTAGATTCCGACGGAGTTCGGAGAGAAATCCAATCATGTCCCAATGTTGGAATCTGATGATGAAAATATTTGTTTTTTACGGGTCCGTCCTTTCGTCATTAGAAATAGATATTAGGGATTTCCTTCCGAAGTTTCTCATTTTTCTTTGTTGAATTTCTTATGGATGACTTCTGTGATTGATTTTTAGGGTATTGTGTAATTTCATGTTTCAGAATTTGGGGCTTTTTCTTTTTTTTTTTTGGGTAATTTCTAAGAAAAATTGGGATTTTTTCAGTGTGGATTTCAATTATGATTTTTTTTTTTTTGAAAATTTCAATTTTTTTTTTCTCTCTGTTTTGGAGTTTCTAGTCCATGAAATTTGGGTTTTTGTTTTTTGATAAGATAAAGGGTTTTGTGTATTTTCGTAAAAAAAAGGGGGGTTCTTTTTTTGGATTTTTTTATTTGAATCCTTTCTTTCTGATCTTATTCAGAAATGAAAATCTCAGCTTTTTATATCTTGATTATTTTTCTTTTTGGTTTTGCGTCCTTTTCACCAATTTTCAGATTTTTTTTTTCAAAAGAATTTCTTGTCGATGGGATATGGGTTTTGATTTCTAGCTAAGGTCAATTTTGTTGATATATATATATATATATATATATATATATATATATATATATATATATATATATATATATATATATAAAATAGTTTTGATTTTTCAATGTTAGTTTTAGGTGTGTGTGTGTGTGTGTGTTTTTTTAAAAAAAAAAAATTAAATTTTAATTATGAGATCCGTTTTTGGTTCTAAAATTCTGGTTGTTGTTTTTTTTTTTTTTTTTCAATTTCCTTCTCCTCACCCATGAATTTCCCCATGCCTATGAGTTATCCCCTGTTAGGGCTACCCCCTGGAGTTGAATTTTGAATCTTACCCTCCCCATATGTACCAATGTAGGACAACTAATGATTTATATACTTTCCCATGTCCTATATTGGTATGGTGAGGGTAAGATTCAGAATCCAACTCTAGTGGGTAGCCCAAACGGGGGATAACTTGTATGGGGAAATTCATGGGTGAGGAGAAGGAAATTGAAAAAAAAAGAAAAAAAAAATCAACTAGGATTTTAGAACAAAAAACAGATATCAAAATTATTAAATTTTTTTTTTTAAAGAAAAGAAAAAAAAAACTCACCTAAAACTAACATTGAAAAAATCAAAAACTATTTAAAAGAAAAAAAACCCTACAAAATTGACCTTATCTAGAAATCAAAACCCTCGTCCCGTCCACAAGAAATTCCTTTGAAAAAAAAAATCTGAAAATTGGTGAAAAGGATGCAAAACCAAAAAGAAAAAGAATTAAGATATAAAAAGCTGAGATTTTAATTTCTGAATAAGATCAGAAAGAAATGAATCGAATAAAAAAATCCAAAAAAAGAACCCCATTTTTTTTTTGACGAAAATACACAAAACCCTTTATCTTATCGAAAAACCAAAACCCAGATTTCATCGCCTAGAAACTCTAAAACAGAAAAAAAAAAATTGAAATTTTTAACAGAAAAATCATAACTGAAATCCACACTAAAAAAACCCCAATTTTTCCTAGAAATTACCCAAAAAAAAGCCCCAAATTTCGAAAGATGAAATTGCACGATACCCTAAAAATCAATCACAGAAGCCATCCACAAGAAATTCAACAAAGAAAAACGAGAAACTTTAAAAGTAAATCCCTAATATCTATTTCTAATGACGAAAGGACGGACCCGTGAAAAAACAAACTTTTTCATCATCAGATTCTAGCATCGGGACGGGATTGGATTTCTCTCCAGACTCCGTCGGAATCTAACTATCCGGCAATGGGATCGTCTTCCTGAAGAGCTTGATCGCAGGGTCTTTGGCCTCAGACATTTCTTAGCAGTCCGATCTTTCTTCAATAGCTTCTGTGGATATATCGAAGCGCGTATCGAGAGAGAGAGAGAGAGAGAGAGAGAGAGAGAGAGAGAGAGAGAGAGAGAGAGAGAGAGAGAGAGAGTAGGGAACAAAAAGGGGTAGAAGAGATATTTTGGGAGGGGATGTCGAGATCAATTGACATTCTAAAATGGCAGATCAAGAGAGAAGATAGAGAAGAAAGAAAGAAAACGGGTCTTCTAGGGTTTCAATTGACACAAAGCTATTGTTTATTTCTTTTGAAAGTGTGCGTTAATGTATTGTACGGTTTAAAATTGTTTCAGAACGAAAAATATAGGCGTTCCTAATTGACGAGTTTGGTGTAGTGTCACAATTTCAAAAGGTCGTGAATCAACATTTTAAGTAACTTTTTTAACTGTATAAATTAATGAAAGGAGAATAGAGCTGATACCTATAAAAAAAAATAGACAAAAAAAATGCCATAATGAAAATAACCGACCAAATGGTATATCATATATAAATTTAACAAGTAATAACATGTGATGAATATAAAGAAGGAAGCAATTTTAAAATGCATGAGAGAGAATATATGTGAAAAAACATGTAAAACGTCTGAAAGAGAATATAACTACCTCACATTAAACTATAAGGTAGGAGTACAATGCCTGATCATGTGTAAAGGGTGATTTCTATTTTTCATAACTTCAAAATAATTTCTTAGGGAGTTGATGCAAAAGGGATTTTTTAGCGCCTATTTTGCTGAGAAAATGATGATATAGGACTTGCAAAAGTGCATTCAAATGCGCAAAACAAAATGAGGTTTGGCTTAAAACACTGTTCAGGCATCAAACACCCTTTTGAGGTGTCTTCTGAATGAGCCTCAACTGGCCGTGGGCTATAGTGGGCCTGACATTTTGGCCTTTTGTCAGGCTAAGCTCGCAGTTCAGCTGACTATTAAATAGGACGGGTTAAGCCAAGTTTGATTATTTTCTTATAGCGGATAGCTTGAGGTTGGACTAAGCCCATTTATGTTTTATATTGGTTGGACATGGGCCCATATCTCATACACAATCACTATATGTGCTAGACACGTTCATGATTTTTTACCTGATTAATTACTTGGGTTGATTGCTCCTGGTCCCAAACATGCATCCATGGTACAGACGCACATGCATGTAAAATTTGACCATCAAAATCTTGGGCCTCATAGCGGATGGAGAAAATACACATTGATAACCATCCAATTGAAGATCATCAATGACGGATCACTATTGAGAAAAAAGATGGACGAGCAAAATTGTATGGTTTAGATTATGTGGCTTATGTGATTTGCAGGCTATCTCTTATCACATATAGCTGCTATAAAGGTTTAAAAAATACAATGACTAAGGCCGTGTTTGTTAACGCTGAATTTTTGTACTTAACGCGGAATGGAGAAAATTTTCCGTGTTTAGTGGTGTTTGTTAATGCGTTGTTAATGCGGAAGATGGAAAGCGCTAAGTGGTTTTTCACTGAATTCTTTCCGTGATAGGAGTCTGGCTTAATGGTGAACACGGAATGCGCTCTGTGATTTTTCATTAAACCAAAATTTTTTGCTTCCAAAAGTATCCCTTTTCAAGTTACTATGTAAATTTTTTCTTTTAAATTGTTTGCGCAATACAAAATTAATTTTTAACTTGTGAAACTTGTTTATGCCCACCATGATTTATGTCTTTGATACACACCGTATTAAAATTTTCAGATAATTTAAGGTGTGATCCAATAAAAGAAGCAGGTCTAATGATTAATTGGACCATAAGGTGGGGATTGAACGTCCACTGTTAAAAACTTCTTGAGAGCTGGAGAAGTTTCAGATCAGCTGATATTTGTGTTTTCACTTCATACACGTCTACATGACCTAATGAATAGGTTGGATGGTAAAAAAACATCATAGTGGACCTGTAAATTTTTTAATGGTGAAAATCATTATCCCGTTGCTATTTTTGTATGGTCCATTTGAGCGTTGGATCTGCCTCATTTTTGTGTTCATGCCTTAAAATAATCTGAGAAAAGGGATTGACGGTTTGGATGTACAGATACATCACGATGGGCCTGCCCATAGAACTGCCCGTTCGGCGCTAGGGACGGGCGGGGGTAGTACACAATCCATGTCCTCGTAGAACTCTACGCTCATCCTGGACACTGGACGGGAATGGATTGGCTACTCCCACTGCCACCGGCCAATGGCTGGTGGTCGGTGCTCTGTGGACCCTACCATGATGTATGTGTTTCATCTATGCCATCCATCTATATTTTTTCAGATCATTTCATGTATGGGACAAAAAATTAGGTATATCAAAATCTCAAGTGGGCCACATTACAGGAAACAGTGTTGAATGAGTGTCGACCATTAAAAACCTTTTGGGGGCCATAAAAGTTTTGGATCAAGCTGATCTTTGTTTTTTCCCTTCATTTGGGCCTGTATGACCTAATAAAAAGATTGGATGTCAAATAAACAGTGCAGTTGGCCTTAAGAGGATTTTAATGATGCATATCCAATCATTATTGTTTTCCTATGGTGTGGTCCACCTTAGATTTATATCCCTCTAATTTTTGGAATGAAGCATTAGAATGATCTGTAAAAATGGATGAACAGAATGGATGAAACACATACATCATGGAGGGGCTAACAGAGCACAGACCAGGAAGTAGCCAATCCGTCTTGAGTAAGGGGACACGGATTTCCTCGTAAAGGCTTTCAGGAAGTTCCTGCGCTGGAAACTTAGGTGGGGCCTACCGTGATGTTTGTGAGAAATCCACCTCATCCATCTTTAAGTTGCCACGTTATAATGCATTGAGGAAAATGCACATGGGCCATTAAATCAAAATCTGAAGAATATAAAGAAATAGGCTAAAGCCTCAACACAAGAAATGGTAAAAAAAAAGAAGAAGAAGAAGAAGAAAGATAATGGAAAAATAGAAAGACTAATAAAAACACATCCACATTGGGTGACTAGAAAAGACACCAACACCTCAATCAGGATAGCCCATACTTAAAAAAGGGATAAAAACCACCCACACCTCAAGCCAGGACAAAAACACCACCTTGGCCATAGAAAAGAGCACCTACAAGAAAATAAGACTATCTACTGCCGAACAAAAAGTATGCATTATATTCTAGAAGCTCCCGCTCTCTGCATTCCTGACAGTGGCCTCTTTCTTTTATTTACTAAGACATTTATGTCATCTGATCATTATATATTCTTGGAGACATGTTCTAAAAAATGACGATGGATCCAAACCGTCCAATTTGTATGGCACTGATCTGATGCAAAGTTCATTTATCAATGTGAACATTTTAAGGTAGCCTAGCGAGTGGAAGTTAAGGACGGTACAGATCTATGATTTGACCATCCATGTATCTAAAAGTACCAGACATTTAAGAGTGGTCATGTCTCAAGGCCTATTGGGTAGCACATGGCTCAGTGTTCTAAACCATTAATATTTTGAGCCCCGACCATTGATGGATCCTGGATGGATGAAGTGGTACACCAGTCCCAATCTATTGTACATTCCACTAAGTTTCGATCTATGATGCATGGGTCCACAAGTTTTCGATCCAATAAATGCATACAAACGTCCGAAAAATCAAAATATATATTGTGGAGCTGAAACGAAGTAATTCAGTTGAACTTTTTAGGGTGACTAGAGGTGTCAATGGGCCAGGCCTGGCCCAGCCCAACCTTAAGATGCCACCCAAGCCTGTTAGCATAGGAGGTTTTTCCTATTTCTCCAACTGTTCCTGATCGATCCACTGATCAAGTGGGGCACACTTGCACAAGTAACAGACATTTTGGAGGAATCAAACCAACGGTGGGGATTAAAATGGCATATTTGTGAAATATAATACATGTGCATATATATAAAGTTGAGCCCTGCTGGGCTAGGTTGGTCCTAGTTGGGCTTCCTTGACTTGTGCTCGACCCTAACCTGAACAATGATCTGGACATGCATGTGAAAGACTCAGGCCAATCAGGTAGGTCCAACAGCCCAAAGCTGGGTTGGGCTTGCAGATACGGCAGGCTTCCTGGCCCATTGGCACCCTTCAGTAATATTTAATATTTTAAGACTTTAAAAAGTAGAATTAAGGCTAGTTTGGTGGCTTATATTTGGTATGAATTAGAAATCAAATTACAATTGCCACGGAATCGATGTGCATTAAAATCTCTATAGAATCAACGTGAATAGTCACTAATTGAAATGCATTAGAATTTTGTATTATATTCATATGAACTTAAATTTGATTATGTGAATCAACTTTAATACCCCAATTTAGGGGTATTTGGTACCTTATATTTGTGTATGAGAGGATTTGAGTATAAACAAAATCAAATCACTCATTTGCCATTGTGCATGGAGGTAAATGAAATTGGAGGTATTCAAAATACACATTTTAGGTGTGTTTTGAAATTTACTCATTTTTACTAAAGTATATATTTTAATGGACTTATTAAATTATTTTGTCAAATGTCAAAGTCATCATAAACCGGATATTAAAGTAATTTAGTATGAATATGCTAAAGAATTCCTATATACATTTCAAACACAAGCTCCCAAAACACACATCAGCTAGCATGAAGCCTGCATGGCTCAAGCCCAACATGACCCAAACACTTCCACTAACAAAATGGTCCAGACACGTCTTTCTTAAATCATGGCCCATTGATTTTGGTCCCACTGAATAAGTGATCCATAATTGATATAAAGTAATATTCATCTATTGCTTCAACCTAGAATGATATAAGTGGGACCCATCATGAACACAGGTAAGGCCCCACTATCTCTCCCTTAGCCATCCAATTGAAGGCTGTGGAAATGGACATGTACAACCATCAATCCTCACTTCATAGGAAATGTATCTTGCGGTCAAGATCACCTAATGAAGGAGATTTTCTGCTAGAGACCCGACTATGTGGGGCCTACCATGATGTATGTGTATTATCCACGCCGTCCATCCATTTGAACAAGACCACATTATAGGAAATAGTGGGGATTGAAGTCATACCATTGGAAAGTTGGGCCACAGATTTTTTTGGATCAAGCTGATATTTGTGTTTTCTCTTCATCTAAGTCTGTGTGACCTTACTAACAGTTGGAAAATAAAAATCATGTTGGGCCCTAGGAAATTGTCAATGGTGGGTGTCATTATCTCTACCATTGCCTATGTTGTGGTCCACTTGAACTTTGGATCTTCCTCATTTTTGTGCTCATGCCCTAAAATGATCTGGCAAAATAGATGGACAGCATGGATAAAACACGCACATCGCAGCATGGATAAATGACAGAGTAGGTCACTAGGGCAATCCGCTTCCTTTTCTTTCAGCCAACAACATGTATGTCTGTGCAGTATCCGATCTGTGCAAAAGGTGGGCCACCCAATGATTCACCAGTTGAATCCACTCATCAAGCAGGAGAAACCTACAAAATCAATGGATACGGTTGGGTTGACCGAATGAGTGAATCGACCTGATTTTCTACGGAGTAATCATGGTGGTGTGGCCCACCATACACGGATCGTATATACACATGTGAGACGTTGGCTGGAAAGAAGATCGGCTTCTCTTTTTCCGTACCTCCCACGCATGTGATGGGATGGAATTTTTCTAGATGACCTCCAACATACCCTGGAAAACAACCAGGTCTATGAGTTTTACCATTCCTTATATGTAAAATCCAACCCGTACGTTAAAAAAGACTGAGCTACAACGATGGGAATATGTAAAATTTCTCACAACACTGATAAGTGGTGTGGCCCACCTTATCTTTTTATAGGATGACTTTGAATCATGATATTTCTGTTTCCCCTTCATCAACCTCCCTATGACCTTTAAAATAATTTGAATGGCAAATAAACATGACAGTCAGCCATCAGAAGATTCCAGTGGTGGATGTGATTATCTCCACCATTTCCTAGGGTGTGGTCCACTTGAACTTTGTACCTACATTCTTTTTGGGCTCATGCTTAAAATGCACGAGCAAAATAAGATGAATGATATAGATAAAACACAAACATTTCAATCACCGCACATATAGGCATACCAGCAGGTGTTACTGTGGTTGCAAGCTATGTGAGCCCGTAAAGATGCCCATGATAAATCCATTCCATCAGTCAACTTCGCAGGATTACAATAGAACAAAGAATCCAAAAATCAGGTAGATTCAAAATTTAGGTGGGCCATAACACATGACACAATAGGACAAGAGTCCAAAAGTACAGGTAAATTGAAAAGGCAGGTGGGCCATGCCATATGAAACAGTGAGAATAAAAATTTACTGAGTCATAGGCATGAATATTTTCTTGATACAAAACTTTTTGTCCCCACCAAAGTTTTCAAGGGTTGGTGCTAAGTACAGGTTGTTTGGTGTAGTGCAGCTAACTTGAGACTTAGATTTGCTTCATTTTAGATTATTGCAAGTAGAATTAATGATGTTAGTACTGATTTTGATATTGCCAATTACGCCATAAGTATCCCACCTTTTGATCTTATAATACAAAGAAATGACTTTAAATTAAATGATTCAATCCACTCCAACATCTCAAATAAACAAAAGAAAACTAGTGCCGATAATTATAAAAAAAAAAAAAAAAAAAAGGAGAAGAAGAAGAAGAAAACAAATGCCATTATAAAAATAAACAATCAAATGGCTATCATATATTTATTTCTAACAAGTAATAGCACATGATGAATATAAAGATGAAGCAATGTAAAGCACACGAGAAAGAGAGAATATATGTGAAAAAATATCTAAAACATGAGAGAATACAGCTATATAACGTGAAAGTTTAAAGTCCCAGCTACAATACTCAATCATGTGTAAAGGGTGATTTCTATTTTTCAAAACTTCAAAATAATAACTTCTTAAAAAACAAAAATCACATTGAGAACAACTTAGTGGAAGATTACATAAATTACCTGTCATTATAATTTAATTTTTAGGCTATATATTTTTTATGCATCAAATATTAAGGGCAAGGATACATGAAAGCTTGGCTTTTTGGTAGGGTTTTCAAGACTAATGCCATTTGTATGTACTTTCACAAGATAAGTTTTTGCAAAGAGGGTCATGTGCCTCGCATTCTATATCTTGATGAAAAATAATTTTTAGCAACTATTTTGTTGAGCGAGTGATGGATTAGGGTTTGCAAAAGTATATTCAAAATAGGATTTGTCTCAAAACATGTTTGCGCATCAAATGGCCCTTTTGATGATGTTCAAATGGGCTAGAGTGGGCTTGACATCTAGGCCTCTTGATAGGCCAAGCCTGCATATTGGGTTGAATGATAGATAAGTGGGGTCAAGCCAAGTTTGATAATTTTATTATAGTGGCCTAGCTTGAGGTTGGATTAGGCCCATTTATGTTTTCTGTTAGGTGAACATGGGCCCATGTCTCGGACACAATCACTATATGTGCCAGATACTTTCAAGAATTTTTTACCTGATTAGTTATATAGGCCAATCGCTATTGGGCCCAAAGTGCATCCACAAAACATGCATGAACATGCACATGAAATTTCGACTATCAAAATCTTAGGCCTTATAGCAAATGGAGAAAATATATATTGATAACCATCCAATTGAAGATCATCAGAAATGGACCATTACTATGGAGAAAATGATGGACAACCAAAATGATATGGTTACTATCTGACTTAGTTGATTTGCAGGCCATCGTTCATCCATAACTAGTTCCCTATAAAATAAAAAAAAAAATACCATGGCTGAGCTACTACAATATAGTGTCTTTCAAACATTGGTCTCTTCCTTTTTATTCGCCATGACATCGATGGGATTGTTATGGTCATTTGATCACAATGTCTCCTTGGAAACTTATTATTTAAATGTCACTGGTTCCAAACCGTCCAGTTTGTATGGCTCTGATCTGATGGAAAGTTCATTTATCGGTGTGAACATTTAAGGTAGCCATAAGATAGGTTCGTATCTATGATCTCAAGGGCTACTGGTCCAAAAGTTTATACAGTGGCAAGTGGAGCACATGGTTCAGTGATCTAAACCATTGATATTTTTGGCCCCACCATTCATTGATCCTAGATGGATGTAGTTCGACCCATGGTACACCAATCACTATCTATTGTACGTTCCACCAAGTTCGATCCATGGTGGGGTCCACAGACCTCCCATCGAATAAATATATAGCAAGGTCTCAAAAATCAAAATATATATTGGGAAGTTGAAAGCTAGTACTTCAGTTGCACTTTGTAGGGGGCCTAGCCCGGCCTGAAACTCAAGACCTGAGTCCTAACCCTGGACCAAGCCCGATTGGCATTGAAGCTCAACCCTAAGGTTGAAAAAATTGATTGGGCCCAATCCTGCCTGCCCAACTCAGAAAGATTTCTCACTTGAGTGTTCCTAATATATATCCATTGATCAAGTGAGGTACGCAATACATAATTTAGAGGAACAAAACCAATGGTGGGGATTAAAATGGCATATCTGTGCAATATAATACATGTACGTATAAACTCTGGTCGTCCTGGGCTCGGCTGGGCCTAGCGGGCTTCTTTGAATTGAGCACAAGCCTAACTTTACATTGACCAGGCTATGCATGCAAGACCGAAGCCTTGGCCTTGGGCCAAGCTAGTAGGTCTAAGCCCAACCCAAAGCTATGTTGGGCTGGGTGGATTGGCAGGCTACCCAACCCATTGCCACCCTTAAGAGTAACCTCTAAGAGCCAGTAATATTTAATATTTCAAGGCTTAAAAAACAGTACTAGGGCTCGTTTGGTAGCCTATATTTATATAATATGAATTAGAATCCATATCGCAATCACTATGGTATCGATATGAATTAGAATTCCAATGGAATTCATATGAATTAGAATCTTCAATTGTGTTTAACAACCACTAATTAGAATGCATTAAGATGTTGTAGTATATTGATAAGAATCTGAATTTGATTAAGTAAATAAGCTTTAATGCCCTAAGTTAGGAATCATTTGAGTGCATTTGAGAGGATTTGAGTGTAAACACAATTAAATCACTTGTTCGGCAAGGTGTATTTGGACATAAATGGAATAAGAGGTATTTGGAATACCCTCTTTTGGTGTGTTTTGAAAATTTAGAGTTATTTATTTATTTATTTATTTTTATTTTTTTAAAAGATTTGGATGTATTTGGATTAAATGCATCTTTGGCTCTCTTTTTAAAGGCACTTGAGTAGCGTGTCTAAGAAAAGTGTCGCTGGGATGCTTATTTGCTATATATGTTGCATGTTGATAATTCCCCAAAATGATTCAGTTACAAGTTGTAACACTAAAATCATATTAATAGAATGATCTGAACATTCTAAACATTGACCTAAATAGACTGGCAAGTTGCTCGTACGTGCTCCTTGCTTTTGTCGCTCAACCAAGGCTTGAAATTTCTTCATTTTAGGCCAAGTTAAATATTTTCTATGATTATTAAAATTATTCTGTCAAATATAACATATATAGCCTAATTTGGGATATTAAAGCTGATTTGGTTAATCGAATTAACGACTTATGAATATCCTAAAGAATTCTAATGCATTCTAATACAAGCTCCCAAAATACAGATAGCTCACCTCAAGCGCTCAAGCCCAACATGACCCAAACACTAATACTAACAAAATGGTCTGGACCGTGTTTCTTAAATTATAGCCATTGATTTTGGTCCCACTGAATAAGCGAACCATGTCTGATATAAAGTATTATTCACCTATTGCTTAACCTAAAATAATAAAAGTGAGGCCTACCTTTGGGATCTAAGCCTTTCAACCGGTCGGCCCACCATGAACACAGGTCATGCCCACTCTCTCTCTCTTATCATCATACCTATCAATCATACCTATCAATCAATTTGCAGGCTTTGCAAATGGATACGTACAACCATCAATCCTCAGTTCATGGGAAATTTATTGTGTGGCCAGGATTTCCCTAACGAGGGAGACTTTCTGCTGGATAATTAATGATCACGTACAGCAGCTGTAAGTAAACTTTCACATTGCCATTTCTTTTGGACCGTGATTGCTCGGAGACAAAGTGAGGCCCACCGTGATGTATGCATTTTATCTGTGCTGTCCATCCGTTTTGCCAGATCATTTTAGGGTGTAATCCTAAAAATGAGGCGGATCCAAAGCTCAAGGGGACCACACCATAGGAGACAATGGGGATTGAATGCCCATCATATTAGAAACATCTTGGACCAAAACTTTTTAATCAGGCTGATATTTGTGTTTTCCCTTCATCCAGGTTAATGTGACTTTAAGAACATGTTGGATGGCAAATAGAAACCATGGTGGTCCTTAGTAAGTTTTCAACCGTGAGTGTCAGTATCTCCATTGTTACCTGTGGTGTGGTCCACTTGAGCTTTTCATCTGCCTCGTTTTTGTCCTCATGCCCTAAAATGATCTGGCAAAATAGATGGACAGCATTGATAAAATACACACATCATAGTGAACCGCATAGAGTTAGGTCACTAGACAATCCACCTCCATTCCTTTCCAGTCATGTACTATTAGTGCAAAAGGTGGGCCTCACACAATGATGATCACCAGTTGGATCCACCCGTAAAGTGGGACAAACCTTCAAAATCAACGGATACGGTGGGGCTGACCAAATGAGTGAATGAACCTGATTTTCTTAGTCATTGTGGGACGCCATGCTAAATTACAAGTTTACGACGGACCAGATCCGTCACAAAATGCAATTAATGACGGAGTTGATCCGTCGCATGGTCCGTCGCTGTTTGCTACAGCAAACCTTGTATGAATAGTATATACACATTTGACACGTTAGCTGGAAAAAAATCTCATCTTTTTTGTTCCATACCTCCATGCATGTGATGTGACTGGATTTGTCCGGATGGCCACCAACACTGGACAAGGTCTATTAGGTTTACCATGTTTTATATGTATAAGGATTCCTTGAGTTGAGAACTCGTGGACCATACAAATGGAGACTAAACTTTCCACCAAAACTGGTAAGTGGTGTGGCCTATTTAAATTTTTATAGGAAGTTAAAATTGATATTTTTGTTTTTCCTTCATTCATGTTTATGTCTGTGTGATATTTTTGTTTTTCCTTCATTTATGTTTATGCTGTGTTTGTTTGGAAAATAGATCAAGGTGGAGCCCACCTGAATCATGAATAGTGCAGATTTTTAGACCCTATGCAGGATGTTGCATCTGATGTTCAGAGTGGATTTTATATACACATCGCGGTGGGGAACACATGAATGGGTTAACAAACCAGACTGTAAATAGCTTATTTACACAGGAGCGAAATTTGGTAAGCAATGGCAAGAGGGAAAGACAAATCAAGGGAGGAAATTGTTTCCTTTTTCCATGGCCAACTGAAGTTTTGGATCAGGGTTAAATTTAGACCCTCGAGGGTTTCATGGGTTGTCGCATCATGTGGACGATCCAGATTTTGGGCATATAATGGGAGATGAGTTCTAAAAAAGTTATCATCGGAACTAATGAGAATTTATGCGCAGGGGTGAGCATTCCTATATATTATACAATGGGAAAAGGTAATATACGCTCGACCTTAACTGTAGCATCCCGTGAGGTCGAGCGCTGTCAGATTGCTGGCTGTCGGATGGAGACATTTTGCATCCATGACTATTGTTCGCAAACCCCGTTAGAATGGTGTCCCAAGACGTAAAGCTTTGCTTGGGCATTTTCTCAAATAGATGGTAATCATTGTCCACTAAACCATATTTGGAGTACATATCTAAGATCTTGTAAAAATGTTCGTAAAAAAAAAAAATTATGACGATGATGTGTTATCTAGATGTAAGTGCTCATGATATAAAACAGAAACCATACAAAAAAAAAAAAAAAAAACAGAGGCCTTACCTGTAACGTTCAATCGAGGTCTGACCGCGTGAGAGAGAGAGAGAGAGAGAGAGAGAGAGAGAGAGAGAGAGAGAGAGAGACGGTGGTGGTAGGGATTGAGGGAGAGGGAGGGCTGCACAGGGGTGTGGCTGGTGGTAGGGATTGAGGGGGAGAGAAGGGCTGCACAAGGATGTAGCTGTTGGTAGGAATCTAGCGAGATAGAAAGAGAGAGAGGGTGCATGGCTAGGGCTTCAAAGGGGGAGAAAAACCCTATTTACATGGCCGTGTATATGCTCGGCCACAATGAAACTGGTATAACTGGTTTCTCTCTCTCTCTCTCTCTCTCTCTCTCTCTCTCTCTCTATATATATATATATATATATATATATATATATATATATATATGATTGCACGGTTTTTAACCAGGGCTTCTCAATCTCTTTTGCCCTTCGGAAGACTTTTATCGATGCTTGTATAGACTTTTATCGGCATTTTTTAGTAATTAAATGTGGCAATAAACCGTGTTTTGGAATACCTTTACCTGCCCTTGGACAGACTTTTCCCAGCGCTTTTTTAACTTTTCCAGACGATTTTTCAGAGATTACCGGCGGCCACTAGAAGGCTCCAGTAAAAGGAGAATGGGTGCTGGAAAAATATACTCAATTACGACAATCGCAAAAAGTGCTGGTAAAGGATGATTAGTGCCGATAAATCCTTTACCAGTGCTTTTTTGAGCGGACTTTTACCAACACTTTTTTTTTTTTACCTGTGCGTTTCACCACCAATATATATATATATATATATATATATATATATATATATATATATATATATATATATATATATATATATATATATATATAATTATTTTAGTGTTCTAGCCTTACATGTGGTGTTGTTGTCCAATGTAGCTCTTGATCTAGGTTTTTTTTTTTTTGGCTTTGAGACTTAAAAATGAAGATAGAATTTGATGTAGAAATTGAATTTTATTTATAATGCAAGGATGATTTTAGTTTTTTGTTTTTTCTTTCTTTCTGAAATGTTTTTTTGAAGAAGCGAACACATTAAGAGAAAAGTTACTATGCATATTTCTTATTCGCAATTATTTGATTTATAAATATATAAATCAACATTTTCCTTACGAGGTGATACATGGTATTGGGGATATGGTACATTTTTTTTTTCTTTTTTAATCCCTATCTAATTATACAAGTAACAGTTTTTATGCTAAAGTAGAGATATGAGTATATGACACTTGTAAGGGAGAAATTGCTGCAACGCGAGTATACTAGATGCTTTTGTTGATGATCTTGAGATTGCTAACATGCCGATAAATTATAAGTC
Source organism: Magnolia changhungtana (assembly GCA_030180095.1). Classification (NCBI taxonomy): domain Eukaryota; kingdom Viridiplantae; phylum Streptophyta; class Magnoliopsida; order Magnoliales; family Magnoliaceae; genus Magnolia; species Magnolia changhungtana. The sequence continues at coordinate 1,003,696 of JASAUF010000319.1, forward strand.
TTGGACTTTTTAATCATGTATTTAAAAAAAATGATTTCAAATTAATTGATTCAGTCTACTCCAACATCTCAAAAAGGCTGTCAATTAACCTTCCTAATAACTCTTTTAACAATATAAATAAAAGGAGACAAAAGAAGATAACTATCAAATAAAAAAGGCAAACAAATGCGATTATGAAAATAAAAAACAAATGGTCTATCATATACATTTATAACCAGTAATAGCATGTGATGAATATAAACTAAAAGCAATGTAAATCACATGAGAGAGAAAATACATGTGAAAAAAAAAATCAAAAACATGAGAGAATACAGCTATGTAACATGAAATTGTAAAGGTGCGAGTACAATACCTAATCATGTGTAAATGGTGATTTCTATTTTTAAAAACTTCAAAATAATTTCTTAAAAAATGAAAATAACATTGAGAGCAACCTAGTGGAAGATTACACAAATTACCTGTCATTAAAATTCTAATTTTCAGTCTATATATATTTTTATGCATCCAATACTAAGGGCAAGGAACCATGAATGCTTCAGTTTTTTTGGTAGGGTTTTCAAGACTAAGTGCATTTGTATGCACTTTCACCGGATGAAGTTTTTGCAAAGAGGTTTATGTGCTATGAAAAGCAATTTTTAGCTCATATTTTGTTGAGCTGAGTGATGGAATAGGCCGTTTGCAAAAATATATTCAAACTCGGATTTGGCTCAAAACACTATCTGCGCATCAAATGGCCCTTTTGATGATGTTCATCTAAACGGCAATACCTAGCCATGGGCTAGAGTGGGCTTGACATTTAGGCCTCTTGATAGGCCAAGCCTGCAGATTCGGTTGAATGATAGATAAGTTGGTCAAGCCAAGTTTGATAATTTTATTATAGTGGCCCAGCTTGAGGTTGGATTAGGCCCATTTATGTTTTATGTTGGGTGGACATGGGCCCATGTCTCGAACACAATCACTATATATATGTGCTAAATACTTATTAGGTTTTTTTTTTTTACCTGATTAATTACATGGGCCAATCTTTGTTGGGCCCAAAGTGCATCCACAGACATGCATGCACATGCACATGAAATTTCGACTATCGAAATCTTAGACCTTGTAGCAGACTGAGAAAATATATATTGATAACCATCCAATTGAAGATAATCAGAAATGGACAGTTAAGGAGAAAATGATGGACAGTTAAGACTATCTGAGTCAGATGATTTGCTGGCCATCATTCGTCCATAAGTAGTCCGCTATAAAAGAAGAAAAATACCATGGCTGAGCTACCACAATATAGTGTCTTCCAGACATTGGCCTCTTCCTTTTATTAGCTATGACATTGATGGGATTGTTATGGTCATTTGATCACAATGCCTCCTTAGAAACTCCTTATCAAAATGTCGCTGGATCCAAACCGTTGTATGGCACTGATCTGATGGAAAGTTTAGTTATCAGCGTGTGAACATTTTAAGGTAGCCTAGTGAGGGGAGGGTAAAGTTGGGTTTGGATCTATGATCTCAAGGTCTACTAGTCTAGAAGTTTATACAGTGGAAAGTGGAGCACATGGTTCAGTGATCTAAATCTTTGATATTTTTAGCCCCACCATTAATTGATCTTAGATGGACGCAGTTTGACCCATGATATACCAATCCCTATCTATTGTATGTTCCACCAGGTCAAATAAATAGCAAGGTCTAAAAATTCAAAAATTATATATGGGACTTGAAAGCCAGTAATTCAGTTGCACTTTTGTAGGGTGCTGTAGCTCAAGTGGTAGACTGAGTGTAAGATACCTCGTTTCAACACTGAGGTCTTGGTATCGATTCCCTTGTGGGGCTGGCTAACAGTGAAGTGTGAACTGACAGTAGGGTGTACTAACAAGCTAACAAAAAAAAAAGTGGCAATGGGCCTAGCCCAGCTCAAAACTTAAGACCCGGGCCTAACCCTGGACCAAGCCCAGTTGGCGTGGAAGCCCAACACGAAGCTTGAAAAAATTGGTTGGGCCCATGCCCAACGCAATCCAGCCCTCCCAACTCAAAAAAGATTTCTCGCCTGACTGTTCTTAATCTATCAAAATTGAGGCATGCTTGCACAAGTAATAGACAATTTAGAGGAAAAAAACCAATTGTGGGGGATTAAAATGGCATATTTGTGCAATATAACACTTGTATGTATCAACTTTGGTTGTCCAGGGCTCTGCTGGGCTTAGTCGGGCTTCTTGAACTTGAGCCCAAGCCCAACCTGAATATTGACCAGGCTATGCCTGCAAGACCCAAGCTTGACCTCGCGCAAGCAAGTAGGTCCAATCCCAGCCCAAAGCTGGGTTGGGCTCAACAGACTGGGCGGGCTACCCAACACATTGCCACCCTTAAGAGTAACCTCTAAGAGCCAGTGATATTTAATATTTCAAGGCTTTAAAAAGTAGTATCATGGCTCGTTTGGTAGCTTATATTTGATATGAATTAGAATCCAAATCACAGTTACTATGGTATCGATATGAATTAGAATTCCGATGGAATTAATATGAATTGGAATCCTCAATTGTATTTAATAGTCACTAATTAGAATGTATTAGAATTTTGTAGTATATTGATATGAACCTGAATTTGATTAGGTAAAGCAACTTTAATATCCTAAGTTAAGAATCATTTGAGTGCATTTTGAGAGGATTTGAGTGTAAATAAAATTAAATCACTTGTTCGGCACGGTGTATTTGGACATAAATGGAATATGAGGTATTTGGAATACTCACTTTTTGTGTGTTTTGAAATTTTGAGTTCTATACTTAGATTTGGATGTATTTGGATTGAATGCTAGCTCTCTTTTTAAAGGCACTAGAGTCACATGTCTAACAAAGATGCTGCTAGGATACTAATTTGCTATACAAGTTGCATGTTGATGATACCCCAAAACAGTTCCGTTAATGGTTGCAACACTAAAATCACATTAATAGAATGATCTTAACTGTCTAAATGTTGTCCATCTAAATAAACAGTTAAAAAACATTAGTAAGTTGCTAGTATCATGTTCCTTACATTTGTGGCCCACCCAAGGCTTGAAATTTCTTCATTTTTGGCCAAATTATATATTTTATTGGGCTTATTAAAATCATTCTGTCAAATATAACATATATGACCTAATTCTGGATATTGAAGTTGATTTAGTTAATCAAATTCATGACTTACGAATATCCTAAAAAAAATACTAATGCATTCAAAATACAAGCTCCCAAAAATATACATAGCTAGCCTCAAGCCAACATGGCTCAAGCCCAACATGACGCAAACACTTCCACTAACAAAATGGTCTGGACCGTGTTTCTTAAATCACGGCCATTGATTTTGGTCCCACTAAATAAGTGAACCATGTCTGATATAAAGTATTATTCATCTATTGCTTAACCTAGAATAATACAAGTGAGGCCCACCTTTGGGACCTAAGCCTTTCAACCGCTAGGCCCATCATACCTTGCCATCCAATTGAAGGCTGTGCAAACGGACATGCACAACCATCAATCCTCACTTCATAGGAAATTTATTGTGTGGTCAGGATCACCCTAGTGAGGGAGATTTTCTACCGGAGAAGTGATCACCTGTAGTGGTAAGAAAACTTTCACTCACTGCTAAAGGTGGGCATTGAGTCGATTCAGACTGAATTAGGTTCAACTCGACTCGATTCGGTTTTTGCAAGTACCTGACTCGAACTTGATCTGATACGGGACCGAGTCCAGCAGGGCTGACTTGATCTGAATCGATTCCTTTCTGGCCTGACTCGAACCAAGTCTGACTCAGTTAGGGAAACCAAGTTGGATCGAGTTAAGTCTGTCTGGTCGATTCGGACTAGGCTGAGTCAAGTCGAGTCGGAGACTCTGGTGCTAGGAAGGAAACATGAGGAAAATCGGGAGAGAAATGATGAGATGAGGAAAATTAGGAGAAAAAGAGGGAGACAAAGGAGGAGAGAAAGAAGTAGAGGAGGGAAATTGAGAGAAAAAGAGAGAGAAAGAAAGGAGGGAAGGAGAGGAAGTCGGCTCGGGAAGGATTAGGGTTTAGATAGAAGAAGGGTAAAAGTAAAAAAAGAAATAAAATCTAACTTTATATATACTACCCAATTCTGGTCTGAATCGGATCGGATCGAACTGGATCTGACCGGATTGGATCTAGTTACAACATGAGCCGAACTCAACTCAGTTTGGCGTCGGATCCAATTGGGTCTACTCGATCCGAACCAACTTTGGCTTTTGATTCAGGTCGGATCTGATCCGACTGATTCGATCGAGTCAGATCCGACGAGTCGGGTAGGATCCTGCCCACCTCTACTCACTGCCATCTCTTTCCCAGGCCAATTGGCTAGAGATCCTTGACCTGAATTTGTGGGCCCCACCATTATGTGTGCTTTATCCACACTATCCATCCATTTTGCCGGATCATTTTGGGGCATGAGCCCAAAAATGAGGCAAATCCAAAGCTCAAGTTGACAACACCATAGGATACAGTGTGGATTGAACGCCTACTGTTGGAAACTTCCTTGGGCCACAACACTTTTCAATCAAGCTGATATTTTTGTTTTTTCCCTTCATCCAGTGACCTTACAAACATGTTGGATGGCAAATAAAAGTCATTGTGGGCCCTAGGAAGTTTTCCACAGTGGGTGTCATTATCCCCAAGTTGCCTGTGGTGTGGTCCATTTGAACTTTGGATCTGCCTCATTTTAACTCATGTCGTAGAATGATCCCACCAAATGGATGGACTGCTTGGATAAAATACACACATCATGAAGACACCTAGGTTCAGGTCACTAGGGCAATTTGCCTCCATTTCTTTCCATCCGACCGGTGCAAAGGATGGGACACACAATGATGATCATCAGTTGGATCCACTCAAGCTGGACAAACCTTCCAAATGAGTGAATCGATCTGATTTTCTACCAAGTAATCATGGTGGTGTGGCCCACCTTGCACGGATCGTATATACACGTGTGACACGTTCAGACTGGAATTGTGCATATGACATCCAACACAACATGGAAAGGTTACCCTGACTCGCATGTAAAATTCTCTCCGTTTACATTCTTTCTGTCAATTGCACAAGAATCATTATTCAACCATCTTATATAAAAAATTAACTTGAATAAAAACTCACGTAGGACACACAGATGGGACCATTAAAATTCCTCTGGAAGTCATAATTCAAGTGGTGTGACTCACATTTAATTTTGATCACGATATCATATTTACACCTAATTAATGTGTACGAGTAAAGATACACACAACACCTATTTCATACCCGCTCTTTCACGAAAAGTTAACTTATAGTTAACATATATCTCATCCCTGCTTTTTCAAAAAAAAAATAAAAAAAATGGTGTGAATTGAAAGTAAACTTATAGTTAACATATATCTCATCCCTGCTTTTTCAAAAAAAGAAAAGAAAAAAAAATTGGTATGAGTTGCCAAACATATATCAATTATTCTCATTAGCTCATTTTAGGGTGTGACCTAAAAATTAGCAGATTCAAACTCAAGTAAAACACACATGGTGGGATAATTATGACAATTAGTTTCATAATTTTTTGGAGTATCATATAAGTTTTGAATCAAGCTGATATCTCTAGTTTCTTTTTATTTAAGTTTATTTCACTTGTAAACAAGTTAGATAACGAATAATCATTCTAAAAAAAAAAATTTCCTTATTTTTTGCTAGACATATATTACACCAATAGCCTGAAAATTTGTTGTCACCACTTAAATTTAAATGTCACTTATAGATGTATGGGGTGGTATCATCTTGGTGCTTGAGAGGACTTTTTAGCAGGCGGCACATGCAAGGGGAGAACCTGCTAACAGTGTCAGCAGTCAGCATGTTGCTAGTGCTGATATTGATATAACCGTTATGCTAGTATATTGAAGGTTGTCGTTGGTCTTAATAGGCTGGTCGATTGTGTAGATTCATCTTATTCCGGTAGTGTTAGTGCGGACTAAAGTCGTACATATTTGATCAAAATCATCATGGTGACAACATTGTCTGAAATAGGTACTTGCAATTTGCTAGGATCTGTTTTTGACATATTCAAAAATTAAAAAATAGAAATATACTTACAATCTATTTTATTCAACCACCTAATACTCATACCTGCTTAAATAAATTTCAACTTAAATAATTCAGTACACTCCAACATCTCAATTCTATTATACTTAAATTTAACAATTTCAAAAGGTTGTGAATTAACATTGGAAGGAAAATTTTTAACTGTATAAATGAAAGGAGATTAGAACTAATAACTATAAAATAAAATAGATAACCAAATGTCATGATGAAAATAAACAACCAAATGATATATTGTATATATTTCTAATGAATGATAACATGTGATGAATATAAAGAATAAAGCAAGGTACAATGCATGAGAGAGAATACATGTGACAAAACATGTAAAACATCTCAGTGACGATACAATTATGTGACATGAAAGCGTAAAAGCATGAGGTACAGTGCATGATCATGTGTAAACAGTGATATCTATTTTTCAAAACTTAAAAATAATTTCTTAGGAAACAAAAAGCGCATTGAGAGCACCCTAATGAAAGATTACAAGAATTACTATCATTAAAAACTTAATCTTAGTCTATACATTTTTTATGCATTGAATACCTTTAGGTAAGGATCCTACGGAAGCGGGTACTACAACATTATATTTATACCAAATATAATACAACATACATTTTACCTAAGTAAATAATACCTCTTAAGCAACTATAATTGGCCATTCCTTCATCAAATTTGCACTTAAATGACATTTCTTGAGTGGCTCAAAAGTAGGACAACTTTATTTTAAAAAAAAAAAGTGTACCAAATGCATTTGGAAGGCACATTTTGAGATGCCAAATGACTCTACTCTTGTAGTGCCATATGTAAATATATATATTTTATTATATTCTGAATTTCATTAAAAAATTACACAATTCCCATATTTTACCAACGTTTCCTTAAGTAATACATTTTCGAGCATTGGCGTTAGTATATAATTTACTTATCCTTACCTACTAAGGCATGTAAATATGTAATCCTACCAACAATATTAACAATGACTGTCAATGCTATTAATTCGAGTCAAGCGGACAAATGAAGGAGAGATATCAATTTGGTGATCAAGTGTGCCTTTCAGCAAGTAGTATACGAAAGAGGATAACCTATTGGCAATGCAGGCAAGCTGTTTGTATAGTGTTAATCTTAAAATTATTTTCATACTGTTAGATTGTAGGTTACCTAATGAGTGAACATGTTTGAATAATGCCATCAAGGTGACAACATCGTATATATAGTTTATGTCCTTATGATTTACTTGTATATGCTTTTAACATGTTTAAAATTTAAGTAAAAGGAATACACTTACAATTTATTTATTTCAAACACGTAATACTTATCCCTACTAACTGCCTAATGAGATTGCAATTTAAATGATTCAATCCACTCCATCTCAATTCTATAATAATTAGATTTAACAATTTGGAAAGGTCGTGAATCAACATTTTAAGTAACTTTTTTAACTATATAAATGAAAAGAGACTAGAGCTGGTAGCTATAAAATAAAATAGACAAAGAAATGACATAATGAAAATGAACAACCAAATGGCCTATAATATATAATTTTAACAACGAATCAATTTAAAATGCATGACAGAGAGATTATACGTGAAAAAACATATGTAAAACATCAAAGTGTAAAGGCACAGGTACAATATTTGATCATGTGTGAAGGGTGATTTCTATTTTTCATAACTTCAAAGTAATTTCTTAAGGAAAAAATCACATTAAGAAACCCTAACAAAATATTACACAAATCACCTGTCAAATATATATATATATATATATATATATATATATATATATATATATATATATATATATATATATATATATATATATATTAGTCAATATATTTTGTACTACAACATTATATTTATGCAAAATATAATATAACACACATTTCAGCTTAAGTATATAATACCTATTAAGCAATTGTAATTGGACATTCCATAATATACATTGCATTTAAATGACATTCATTGAGATGGCTCAAAAAGAGGGCAACTATATAAAAATGCGTACCGTGCATTTTGTGCTACCAAATGGCTCTACTCTTGGAGTGCCACTTGATGGTCCACTAGTGGCCCATATCCAAAATGAGCCCAAGGAACCACAGAGGCTTGGATTTTTGGTAGGGTTTTCAAGACGACTAAGGGTCATTGGTATACACTTTCAAAGAGAATTTATGCAAAAGGGATTTTTATACCTGTTTTTCTATATTACCTTAAAGAAAAACATTTTTAGAACCTATTTTGCCAGAAAATGATGATATAGTACTTGCAAAAGTGCATTCAAATAATGCACAAAACAAAATGAGGCTTGTCTTTGTTGGAGATTTTGACCTGCGGAATCACACAAATCTAGATCTAGGATGGTAATCCAATAGCACCAAACACACAAGAGAACACACAGATTTAACGTGGAAAACTCTTATGGGAAAAAACCACGGCACAAAGCGACAGATCTCCACTGTGAAAGCATCAATTACAAAGAGAAAGGACTTACCCGATTCGAACAACCTCGAATCTCACCCTTGCTACACCCTTTGATAACCCTAAACCCTTTTAGGAACCCTTGGAAGTATTTTAGAAAGCCTTCTCATACCCTAGAATAACCCTAGGGACCCCTATTTATAGTTTAGGCAACTTCCCTTTCGCACTTAAAATCCGCAGTCCGCATCGGATTCGAAAACGAATCTGCGTAACCTACGAATAGTCTAGCCGAGTCTTCGACAAGTTGTGGGACCCCTACGACCGGTCGACCCATCCCTTCGACCGGTCGAGCAGCTCGAACACCAAAATCCCATGTCACTGGACTTTGAGTCGTGCAGGCCACGACCAGTCGAGCTATTCCTACGACCACTCATGGCTGACCCACGACCAGTCGTAGCTACAGTAAAAACAGATTAAAGACTTTTTCCTAACAATCTCTACCAAGTCTTCAATCTTCAACCGTGAAACTCCTTGACCTCTTCTCCTATTTCTACATTACATTATAGCTTCTCTTGTACACTCCGTTTTTCTTTTATACCATCGTCAAGCCCAGAGAAGTTACACAGAACTTGAACTTCTCTGCAGGAATATTTTTGTTGATCATGTCTGCCGGATTTAAATTCACCTGCTCAACCACCTTTGCTCCTGTCTTCCCAAAAGAAAGAAAGTCGTAGTCTTCTTACCATCTCACCGCTACTCAATATTGCTTGCTGGGGTACTTGCTCACAACACTGATAACCTGTGAAATAACCGGTCTAATCCAGACCATGATATACACTGCTAACTGCATTCGAATAAGGCTCATGAGATATCCTGCTTTTTCTCATCTGTTTTAGGACATGTCTTGAGGAAAACTTGAGGAGAGATGCGTAGGGAACGCTCTTCAGCTTTACTTGGCCCATCACATACCTGATCAATACCTACACACAAGGTATTCCTACTATGATTACCAAAGCCTACTCCTCCTTCAGTCTCAATGCCGAAAACCATCTTTGCAGCCCCCCCGATCCTTCATCCTGAACGTCCCACTTAACCGAGTCTTCAGTATACTGATTTCAGACATGTCATGATTGGCGATTCACATGTCATCAATTTTTGACTCACCATGAAGGAATCAAACTACTTCTTAGGCGACAGGTCGAACCACGACCTCCTGCAAAGTCTTTTCTTAGCCCCTTTAACTTCGAACCACTCTGGTTGCTTCATGTAGATCTGCTCTTCACTTTTCTTTACAAAGGTGCAGACTCCACATCCTTCCTTCCAGCTCAAGATCACATTGGCCAACTAGCGCCAATCACGGATCTAATAGACACCTGTTATACCGTTGGCGTGAATATCTCTGAGAAGCCGATCCCTTCTCTATGAGCATAACCCTTCACTACTAATATTGCTCTGTTTCTATGCTGTATCCTCCTGAAGATCCATCTGCATCCAACCGCTCATCGGCCCACTGGAAGCTCCACCAGCTCCCATATGTCGGTCTGGTACAACAAATCTATCACATCACCCATAGTCACCTTTCACTTCTCAGCACCAGGCTCACCTAGAGCCATCTGAAAAGAAGATGAATTTCCTGTGATATTAGAGTCGTTCATGTACTTCGCCGATATCCTGCGATCATGCCGTATGATTCTTCTCACAGGTGGCTGCTTCACCTGCTCTGTATCCCTGTTCGCACATCTCAGCCTTCCTGCCCTGCCCACTCATGTGGCCATGTCTAACATGCCACACACGTGCAGAGGTGAAATTCGCTACATCTACTGTAGCTCCACCGTTTGAAGTGCTCCCGATCAACCTGTATATGTTACCGAGTCATTGTGCTTTCATGATTACCTGTGCCCCCTTGGATACTGGAAGAGCACCATCAATACCTGTGTACTTGCATCCTTTTGCCTCAAGCACACCAAGAGAAATCAGATTCTGCTTCAAATCAGGAATGTGCCTGACCTCAGTCAAGGTACGCTCCACCCCATCAAACATCTTGATGCATACAGAACCAATAGCCACTACATTACAGGCAATGTCATTGCCCATAAATACCTATCTACCATCGCACTCCCTATAGCTGGTGAACCAACTCCGATGAGGAGTCATGTGAAAAGATGCCCCTGTGTCTAACATCCACACGTCCTTACGATCATCGCATGACCGTCTGAGCGAAGACACAGACAAAACATCACCATCACATCCACTCGATCCATTTGACGTGGCAACATTAGCCTTCCTGCATGAAGCCTCAAAATCTTCCCAATTCGATTTAGGATTTTCACAATCCCTCTTCACATGTCGTTCCTTCCTACAGTTCCAACACTTTACCTTCCCTTTGCCCTTGCCCTTGGATTTGGATCTAGAACCTGAAGAACCTGTACCTTGTCCAAAATTATTGCCCACTGTAAACAGTGCATCAGAAGACGTCCCCATGTCGCTATTTAGTTGTCTCATAGCCTTCCCTTGAAGAGTCGAGATAACGGTATCGACACTCAGGGTTTTGTTCGTGCTGCACATAGTGTCCTTATATGCCTCAAAAGACACCGGGAGAGAATTCAGCAACATACATGCCTGTTCTTCATCTTTCATCACTTCCTCCATATCCAGCAATTTATTAAAGTTGCTGATATGAGCCTCCAGATCTCCACCCTCTGCCATCTTGAAGTTATACCACTGCCGCTTCAAGTACAGGCGATTTTCAGAGGATTTCTTTGCATAAACATCCTCTAACTTCGCCCATAACTTAGCTGCAGTTTTCTCCCTCATGACGTTGTAGAGAACCTCATCCGTGAGACATAAACGGATCGATGATAAAGCCTTCTTATCAAGAGTATTCCAATCACCATCAGTCATAGTAGAATTTCGCTCTTCAAGAGCACCATCTTCGCCTTACTTGATTAAGAAACTCATCATCTTGATCTTCCATAACTCAAAATTATTTTTCCCTGAGTACTTCTCAATCTCATACTTGGTGCTCGCCATTATTACTAATCCCTCAGATTTAGATCTGTGCCCCAACCGATTGCTTTGATACCACTTGTTGGGGATTTTGACCTGCGGAATCACACAGATCTAGATTTAGGATGGTAATCCAATGACACCAAGCACACAAGAGAACATACAGATTTAACGTGGAAAACCCTTACGGGAAAAAATTACGGCACAAAGCGACAGATCTCCATTATGAAAGCATCAATTACAAAGAGAAAGGACTTACCCGATTCGAACAACCTCGAATCTCACCCTTGCTACACCCTTTGATAACCCTAAACCCTTTTAGGAACCTTTGGAACTACTTTAGAAAGCCTTCCCATGCCCTAGAATAACCCTAGGGACCCCTATTTATAGTTTAGGCAACTTCCCTTTTACACCCTTGTGAAAGGCCGACTGAAAATCTGCAGTCCGCATCGGATTCGAAAACGAATCTGCATAACCTATGACTAGTCGAGCCGAGTCTTCGACTGGTCGTGGGACCCTTACAACCGGTCGAGCCATCCTTTCGACTGGTCGAGCAGCTCGGACACCAAAATCCCATGTCGTTGGACTTTGAGTTGTGCAGGCCACGTCCAGTGAACTATTCCTACGACCAATCATAACTGACCCACGACCAGTTGTAGCTACAGTAAAAAACAGATTAAAGACTTTTTCCGAACAGTCTTAAAACATTGTTTAGGCATCAAACATCCTTTTGAGGGTGTCCCCTAAATGGGCCTTAACTAGCCATGGACTAGAGTGGGCTGACATTTTGGCCTTTTGGTGGGCCAAGCTCGCAGTTTCAGATGAAAAATATATAGGCCGGGTCAAGCCAAGTTTGATAATTTTCTTATAGCGGCTAGCTTGAGGTTGGACTAGGCCCATTTATGTTTTATATTGTCTGGAACTGGTCCCATATCCCAGACACAATCACTGTATGTGCTAGACACTTTCATGATTTTTTACGTGATTATTTGCATGGGCTGATCGGTCCTGGTCCCAAACATGCATTCAGGGTACACGCACACAAATGCATGTAAATTTTGACCATCAAAATCTTGGGCCTCATAGCGGATGGAGAAAATACACATTGATAACCATCCAATTGAAGATCATCAACGACAGATGACTATTGAGAAAAATGATGGATGGGCAAAATTGTATGGTTAAGATTATGTGGCTAATGTGATTTGCATGCTATCACTCATACACATAGCCACTGTAAATATTTAAAAAATACAATGACTGAGCAGCCATGTATAATGCATCGAGGAAAATGCACATGGGCCATCAAATCTATGATCTGTCCATTAAGTTTTTTTTTTTCCTTTTATGGTAGACAAGAAATAAAACTCTTTTATTACCCACCAAAGACAAAAGTTTAAGAATACAAAGGAAGAGGCTAAAGCCTCGGTACAATAAATAAATAAGAAATAAAAATAAAAACACATACACATTAAATGCCTAGGAAAGAGACTCAAAACTCAATTAAGATAGTTCATACTCAAAATAGGGATACAAAACATAAGGTTTTCAATGGACTTTATGGTCGATGAGTAACTTAGAAAATTAGAAGCTTTCGCTCTCTGATCATTATTTCTTAGAGATTTCTTGGAGACGTCCTCAAAAATGCCCGTGGATCCAAACCGTACAATTTGTATGACACTGGAAAGTTCATATATCGATGTGAACATTTTAAGGCATAGCCTAGTGAGGGGAAGGTAAGGATTAATTGTCCAGATCTATGATTGGACCATTCACATGTCTACACAATATTATCCAATCAGTGCAAAAGGTGGGCCACACAATGATTCACCAGTTGGATCCACCCATCAAGCGGGCAAACCTTCAAAATCAATGGATACAGTTGGGTTGGATGAATGAGTGAACCAACATTATTTTCTACCTAGTAAGCATCGTGGTGTGGCCCACCATACACAGATCGTATATACATATGTGAGACGTTGGCTGGAAATAAGATCAGTTCATTTTTTCCGTACCTCCCATGCATGTGATGGTACTGTGCGTGGAAAACAACAAGGTCTACGAGCTTTACCATGCTTTATATGTAAAATCCGAAAGCGGATTGGCTGGTGTTATATAGCTGTAGGTACGTGTCGTGTGAAGACGAGTGCTGACGTTACTCGGGTTCCGAGTTATACGAACGGTTCGAAGGAGATCAAAGTTACATGGCCCCAAAGTGATGTATTTATTATATCCATACTGTTTATTCATTTTTTTGAGATTATTTTAGAGCATTATCCAAAAAGTGAATCATATCCAAAGATCATTTGGACTACATCACAAATAGCAGCGGGGATAATGATTTTTACCGTTAAAAAATTCGTAGGGCTCACCGTAATGTTTATTTTCCATCAAATCTGTTCATAAGGTCACAAAGAACTGGATGAAGATGAAAAAAAAAAATTTCATATTGATCCAAAACTTCTGTGACCCCTAAGGCCCTGTTTGGGCAACTGGATTAAAAGGGATTGGGCGGGATTGTATTCAAAAAAACATCATTATTACCCATCGCAGGGATTGTCCCCTGATTCCATGGGATTAGATTAATGCTGTGCTTTGTTAGTAATACGGTGGTACATTGAATGGATATACCCACCATCATTTGAAATTACCAGAATAACACATATGTATTATATCTAAACCGTTTATTTGTTTTGTAACCTCATTTTATGGTATGGGCCGAAAAATGAGGTAGATCCAAAACTTATGTGGCCCCAAAGAAGTTTTCAACGGTAAATATTCAATCCCCATTACTTTCAGTGGTGGGTCCACTTGAGCTTTAGAATTACCTGATTTTTGGCCCATGCTCTAAAATAATCTCAAAAAATGGGTGGACGGTGTGGATATAGCCCACACATCAGGGTGGGACCTACACAACTTGCTAGCATTGAGTGAAATTGACACGGGACCCAATGTAATTCCATCCGATCTAATTCCAAGCTTTGCCAAACATGGAGTGGAATTGGCACGGAACCAGATGAATCCAATCCCACCTAATCCCTTCTAATCCTGTTGCCCAAACAGGGCCTAAAAGGGATTCAACGTTCAATCCCTCACTGCTTTTTTGCATTGTGGTCCACTTGATAGTTATATCTGTCTTATTTTTAGTCTCAAGCCTTAAGACAAGCTTGTAAAATGGATGAACGGTTTGAATATAACACATACCTCATGATAGGACAAAGCAATGTCAACCAATCAAAACAGCAGCAACATCTAGCTAGGAAATTATACAGTTTCGAGATTCCGGGCCAAGAACAAATAGAAATCTTGCACAAAAACTGTTTACCTAGTAATCATGGAATTCCAAAACACATCCGAATTGTCTGGCGGGGTGATGTTTTCCCAAAGTTGAGAGAACTGTCAACCCACAAAGTCAGGAGGCTCGCAAATGTGAAAGATGGGGAATGCCACGATGAGGTTATGAGAGATGAGGGTTGTGAGAGGGAGCTACCAAGATGGGTGGGAGCATACAAGATGTCGATGGCGATGGTTTGAGAAAGAGGGCATACCAGATGTTGTCCACGGCGATGGTGAGAGAGAGGGCATACCAGACGGGCGTGGAAGAAGAGAAGATGATGACATCGTAGGAAATGATGTGTGATTCAAAAGAAGGAATTTAAATAGGTTTAGAATCACCGGTGCTTAGTCATTCAAATCACCAGCAGCCACACAAAAATGCCGCTGATTCACATATACACCGGCAGTTTGTGTTGGCCGCTGGTGAAATATGTGCTGGTAATCGACGTATTTCTTGTAGTGAAAAAATATCAATTTAAATGACTCAGTTTACTCCAACATCTCAATTATATAATAGTTAAATTTAACAATTTCGAAAGTTTACTAATCAACATGCTATTTTTTTTTTTTTTTTAAATTGTATAGACGAAGGAAAGTAAAGTTGATATTTTTAAAATTAAATTGACAAACAAATGGCACACTGAAAATAGACAATCATATGGTCTATTATATATAATAATAATAATAATAATAATAATAATAACATATGAAGAGTATAAAGAATAAAACAATGTAAAATGCATGAAAGATGGTGCATGTGGAAAAAAATGTAAAATGCCTGAAAGAGAATACAACTATGTGACATTAAAGTGTAAAGGTATGAGTACAATACCCAATCACGTGTAGAGGGTGCATTTCTATTTTTTGAAACTTCAAAATAATAACTTCTTGGGAAATGAAAAGGGCAGGGAGAGCACCCTAGCAGAAGATTAGGCTAATTATCTATAATTGAAATTTTAATTTTTAGTCCATACATTTTTTACGCATAAGATCCCTCTAGAGAATCCTGCATGAAATGATTACTTATATAATACAACATTATATATATATATATATATATATATATATATATATATATATATATATATATATATATATAATAACAATAAAACACACTTTTCAGCTTAAGTATACAATACCTCTTAAGTAACTTTGTATTTGATATTCCTTAAAGATGGCTCATAAGGAAGACGGTTTGACAAAAATGTGATATCAAGTGCACTTTAGAAGGCGTGTTTTGCACTACCAAATAGCCTTATTCTTGTAGTGCCATTTGATGATCCACTGGTTCCACGAATCCAAAATAGATACCGAGAAGCACAAATGCTTGGCTATTGGTAAGGCTTCCAAGACTAAGGGCTGTTCGGACGTAATTTCTTAAAAGGGAGTTTATGCATGAGGGGTATCATGCGAAGGTTTTAAAAAGTGCATGTAAACGCAAAGTGCAATTTGGAGTTTAGCTCAAAACATTATTTAGGCTCCAAATGCCCTGTTTGAAAGTGTTGTGAACTTTAATTTGCAGAATCGAAAGGACCATGTAGTGCATCAGATATGGGGATCGAAATCTGAACCAAAATTCATGTCTGGTTGGAGCGCCATCTCTGTAAGCCTAATGTCATAGTCTTCCGCATCTTACAACCTTTATAAGTATTAGGATGGAAAAACAACTTCTATCGTATGTAGGTTTGGGGACCTGACCCTATTTATATAGTTTAAAGGGTTGAGGAGTTTAAAACTCCTCCCTTTAGGCTCTACGCAAATTCAGGATTCTTAATCCATCTAAAACATTGTGTGTGTAACACAGTTATAGCGGACCACCTCTTACTTGATTTTAGACCAATGACAACTGAGTGGGGTCCACCAGCTACGCCCAATCACACTATCCAACCCATAGGGAAATCCTGACCGCTGATTAATAAGGCCCACCATATAGAATTCTTATGGGTGCATCCATCCAAACAGACTTTAACTAGCCATTGGCTCGAGTGGGCCTGACCTTTTGGTTTGATCTAAAATTTTTGTAGCTCTTAAGAAAATTTTAGGGGTGGGCAATCAGTCTAACCTATTTCTTGTGGTATGGTTCACTTGAGTTTTGGATCCGCCTCGGTTCACTAATGAGCCGGTGAAATGGATAGGCATAATAGATCTTATAGAACTTAGGGCTGTAGAATTCCTCCTAGAGCCTGGCTACAGGTAGGAAGCACCTACACTAACCCAACCCTAGCCCTTACCTAACCTCAAAGAGGACCTAACCTGCAACCTAGCCTGCACCTCGACATGAATTGATTTTGAACCCAAGGTAACCAACATTAGTTCTCCATACTCAGCTTGACCCAAATACATATGATTATTCCTCAACCCAAATTCAAATCGGGTTAGTATTTCCCAACCTGACCTAACCTAACTTGAATTTAAATTTGATTACCTTTTCCCAACCTGAACCCAACCTAAGGATACTGACAATCCAACCTAGAACAACATGATCTCGGGTTGAATCAATCAGGCTCGGATCAACCCAACCCAACTTGCAACCCTTACCATGGGTAATCTGCCTTCATGATGGCAAATGACCCAAAAATTACACTGAGCAGAGGTTATTTACCATCTGACCATCTGATTTTGTCATTGAAATTTGGGTCATTGATTGTTTTATCTTTAACCATTAATCGGATGGTTAAGATTTCTTGAGCATTGAGATTTTCGAGCCCCATAATTTGAATGGCCTAACCTTACATGCCCATTGTTATGAGGAAAATCGAGTTGACCTGACGTATGAGACACTTGGTAGAGCCATCAAAGTAAACTATCTAAACCACCAAAGTTCTTACTACTAGAGAAAATGAGTTGAGCAATGAAACCCAATGGCCGAGCTGAATTAACAAATCGGCTCTGAGATAAGGTTCATCGACAAACTTTAGCCACAGATGCTGACTTGACCATGGACGCTGACCTCAACCTTAGATACTGACCTCGAGCTCAAGATGGAAATATCTGGAGAGAATCTTACGCCGTATACGAGCAAGACTACCCAATGAGATCCTAGCCGAAGATCACGCCAATCGAAGCATAATCGGAGACATACTTGAGAGTAGATTTCAACTCCAATACGAGCCCCTCTAGCATATATCGCAGATCTACTCAGGTACGCAAGCTGCCTAGAAAACTATAAACACATCAGATTCTAACTACAATATGGGCCCCTCCAGCGTATCTCGCGGATCTACTCAGATACGCAAGCTGCTTAGCAAACTATAAATACATCACCCCGAGTAAGGGGAAAGGTATGCACAACGATCCTAACTCTGGCCACATCAACTTTGAGCTCATCTACTTGACTTAAGCACCGAAAGATCCCCGGCCACAACCAATGCCCCGTGTCATCTCTTTTTTCATTAACGTGCAAGTACCTATCAGCTCACAGGAGGTGTTACAGGATCAACCAGATTCGAGCGATAACACCCATAAATTTAAATATGGTGAACTATCATAGCAATATGGGTCACACAATAATCTAGATTATTGCATTGGAAGTCCATGAGAGTTTTCCAATTCCATACATGCAAGGGATCCTTGTCTACGTGTGTGGGATCTGAGCTTTTCACAAGTAAGAGCCTAAAATGGAGGTGCGATGGCCCAAGCCCAACCCAAGCCTAAATGGCCAGGTCAAGCAGGGTCATGCGCTAGGAAATGATTATGCACAGTTGAAGCCCAACCCCAACTAGCTCATATATGTCAGTGCAAGATCCTGATTGTTCATTTGGGTGGGCCAACATGGCTTAGGCTATATTATATATGGACTAGACTCTTAAATGAGTATTGCACCATTTTTGAAGAGGGAAAACGGGCCAGGCAACCTACCTAGCCCGGCGAGCCTGACCTAGCTTCAGACCAGGCTTCGACATGTTAGCTTGGCCAGTGCTCGGGCCAGGCTTGAGCTCAAGAGATTTTAGTCCAATCAAGTAGACCCAGCCTGGCCCGATCTGACTTCCTATATACGTATAATATTCTACAAATATGCCCATGCATTTAAAATTAAATCTAGACTGTTTATTTTTTCATCCAAGTTTCGATTTCTTTTTGCACGTGTGACCCACTTGATCAAGGGATAAATTAGGAAAATTCAAGTTGAACACACTTTTACAGGCTTGCGCCTTCTCTTCCATGTCCACTTACAGTTGGACCGAGCTAGGGCTTTGACCTTTAAGTGTCAGGTGGGCCCAAGCCTTTCCTGTCTTGCATGAAAGCTTGGCTTTTTGGTAGGGTTTTCAAGACTGCAGCCATTTGTATGCACTTCCACAAGAGGAAGTTTTTGCAAATAAGTTTACATGCCTCGCATTTTATATCTTGATGAAAAATAAATTTTAGTACCTATTTTGTCGAGCAAATGATGGGATAGGGTTTGCAAAAGTACATTTAAATTGGGACATTGGCTCAAAACATTGTCTATCATCAAACGACCCTTTTGATGATGATCATTTAAATGGGCCTTAGGCCTTAAGTAGCCATAGCCTAAAGTGGGCTTGGCATTTAGGCCTCTTGATAAGCCAAGCCTACATATTCAATTGAATGATAAACAAGTTGGGTCAAGCCAAGTTTGATAATTTTATTATATATAGTGTCCCAACTTGAGGTTGGATTAGGCCCATTTATGTTTTATATTGGGTGGACATGGACCCTTGTCTTGACACAATCACTATATGTGTTGGATACTTTCAAGATATTTTTTTACCTGATTAATTACATGGGCCAATCGTTGTTGGGCCAAAGTGCATACACAGACATGCATGCACATGCACATCAAATTTCGACCATCAAAATCTTAGGCCTTATAGCAAATGGAGAAAATATGTTATTGATGCCTTAAATTTGTCAATATGTGACACGGGGATGAACATGATGAGGCTGCTCACCGTCTTCCTCAAGGATACTTCGAATCCATGAAGCTTCTCTGAACTCCTCATAAAGACTTCTCGAATCCACGAGGAAAAGTAAAAGCTAGAAATAATTCTAGAAAGTTGAAATAAATTTATTAAAGAATGATAGTTGAAATAAATGAGTCTACAACCCTTTAAATAGGGATACCAAGACTTGGAAGAAATTTAGGAATTAAACTACAACTAAAACTCCCTAAAATTCATAACTTACTATAAATAGTAAATTTACTATTTATCGTAAGTGTCCTATGTGTCTTAACCACATTATTCTCCTAATTATTTTAAGCACTTTTCATGTTGTACACAACTCCTAAAAGCCAACAGATGAAGAGTTACAATCAAACCAAAACTTACTAAAAATAGTGAAAACAAAAATAAACAAGGAATTAGACCGTCGATCTGATGAAATCTCGCAAATTTAGCATGGGCAACCCGGATTTGCTAGGTTGGTTGTCTAAAGTAGCTCGTCCTACCCCAAAATCATATATATGGTACGTCGAGTAACTCATTCCGGTTTGTAAGATATGTCTGTTTTAATGTTCCGACAGTTTTGATGACTAAGACCTCCGATTAGGCCTTATTTGGTCCAT
The DNA here is from genome assembly GCA_030180095.1 of Magnolia changhungtana. NCBI lineage: Eukaryota > Viridiplantae > Streptophyta > Magnoliopsida > Magnoliales > Magnoliaceae > Magnolia > Magnolia changhungtana. Next base: position 1,024,065 of record JASAUF010000319.1, read on the forward strand.
CGTGGTCACGAAAGTATCAGCGACCCACTCTACATCAATATGTCATGTCCCAAAAATCAGCACCCGAGTATAGAGACCTTAGTCCCAAGTTTATGGGTGTGAACCAAACGAAAATGCACGTGTGACCTCATTCAGATTCACATTCCTTTCACACATAAGCAATCAGAATAACACAATTCAAATTAGCGGATTCAAAGTAAGATAGAAATAACAAAAATAAATAAATATATGGCTAACAGTCAAAATACAATTTAAATATGGTATCCGTCCAAATGGAGATTATACAAGCCACAATATACATACCTAAAATGATTAAAGTGAGAAGTTTTCGGTTTGGTCCAATCCTTTAAAACATAATGTTGGTGGTGCAAGCCACTCTAAACCTACCCATCTGAGATTTCGATAGTACCTGCATCAATAATATCGCCTAGTTGGTGTTTTAAAACACCGTCCTAGGTGAAAGTGAGTAGCTAACTCAGTAGTTACGTTAGTTCTAAGTTAGACATATTATCAACATAATCAGTGCAGGTAATGATAAAATAAGAAATCAAACAATTCATAAATACTCTTGTTAAATGTGCATATGAAGATAGGACATGATGCATGGTCTTTCCAAACAACACTCCCTCCTAAACGACTTCAACGCCTATTTCGCATATGCCAACACTTCCTCACAGGCAGCCCAATGCCAAATCGCAAGTCCTATCTAATATAACGCAGTGAATGGACATGTTATTTGAGTAGTTATTAGGTTCAATTCATTCATTATATTGGGGAAGCTAGGGTACCCTCATTTTATCATGGTCTCAACTGAATCACTAAGCTTAGGGTGGCCAAAGCAGCTCCTTACCTATATCCCTTGATCCGTATTTGGGTTTACCACCCAGACGACAACTCCCCAATCAATGTGAGGCTAATACTGGCCTGACCGATCACTAAGGACTCGGATGACATAGCCCGGACACACGGGGTAAGGCGGCCCATCGATAGGTAGAGTGTAACACCCCATACTTTCCAGTACTCGGGTGTTACCGTATAACCAAACTTAGCATAAATACAAGTCAGGCCTAAGCAAACACTTACGTTTATCCTAGTTTAAATCTGATCGTTGAAAAACAGTCCGCACCTATGTACCAAGCTACCCAACCGTTAATCTTCAAGACGAACCATCATGTCATTAACGTAGCCCATTGCTAGGACTTCGATCACCTCGATAGACGAATCAAACCATCCTATGATATTTAATAACTATATAATCATCCTTATTTATTTATTTATTATATATAAGTGTTACTCAATCATAAATCAAAAAAATTATAGATGAATTTTGATAATTTAATTATCATATAGAAATGTATGAAAATGTATTACAATAGGGTGACACCTATATATTTAATGTACATAAAATATTATGAGAATAATATTATATTAACCAAGCATTATTAATAATAATTTTACTGTATATAATTGAATTATAAATGCTAATGTAGTATTGAAATATCTGTCATAAATATGTATACAAAATCATCAAATATTTTAAAATTTTATATTATTTAACAATGTGAATCTAATCATGATATTGTCAAATTTTCAATTCATATATATGTATAATATGATATTGTATATTATAAATCATATAAATATGTGATCAATAGCATGAATATAGTAGTATGTTAATATTTAAAATTTTATTTATATATGAGATTTTAAACATTTTAATACACAAAAATAATAAAAATTATATTAATATTCGTATTGGTTAGTTAGAGATGATGAAAACCTTTCAAATAGCCCCTTGGACCTTTTCAACCGTTGACGTTCAGTTTTAGGGTGATCCGACCATTAAATCAACGTAACCGACACTTAAAGACCTTAATTTTGTTAGTATGGCCCACCTAAATCTTAGATATGCTTGATATTTAGCATAGGGACCCATTTAGGCCCCTAGAAGCTAACGGACGGGGTGGATTCTGACAAACATCACTGTGGACCCCACTTAATGGGGTGCGTGTGCACAGATAGTGTACACTCGCCGTGCACCGAGCATGCCAACCCGGTCAGCCAGCGCTGACCCGCGCTTTCTCAAAACGGAGAGAATCTCTCTCTCTTCACTTGCAACAGCGGACGAGCGTCCATTTTCTTTGACCGGTGGCCCACCGTATGGGCCCCACATTAATGATCCAGACCGTCCATCCAACAGAGAACACACGTGCAACCAAAACCATGTCTGTCCCACCTAATATTACACTCAGGTGTGCACACGAGGGCCGACGCAAAATGATCCCACAAACACACGTTTCCTAAAACTGAAACTGTTTTCCGTGTGCCAGCTTGGCGATCCGGGTGCTTGCTTCCCTTTGCATCTCCACCGTCCAAAGCAGGAAAATCTCAGCCGTCCAAACCCAGTTTCCACCTCAGCAAAACAAGACCACACTCGGTTTTGCTAAAACCAGCCATAACAGCACATGGTTTCTACCGGACCTCATCCGAGCCCTTTGCTTGTCATCCAACTGTCCAGAAGCATTAAGTCAAACCATAAGAATGGGAGGGAATCGAGCAAACACCTCCTCGTCCATTTCTTGTAGCCGCAACCAAGAAAATCACCGTTTTCTCCTCCTCCCGAACCCACCGTCCAAACTATCAAGCTTCGAAAAAGCTTATCCATAAGCTTCTCAGAGCCCATATAAACCATCCCATGCAGTCGGATTTGAGAAAGAAATCGTGGTTGCGAGTCTGCCATTAGAGCCCACCATCTTCACCGCCGTTCCAAACTGAGACAGACGCAGTTCAGGATGCCATTTTCAGGCCCTCACTGTCTATTGATGGTGTTGGAAGAGAAAGGCAGAGGTAAGAAGAAGAAGGAAGTAGAATGGAGAAGAAAGAAGGAGGAGGGTGGTGCGGCTGTTGCACCGCACCACCGTGCCGCACTCCCGTCCGAACTAAGCCTAGTTTGGGCTGATCCACTGAGTCTGGCCTGTCCCAGCTAGGTCAGGCCTGGTCCAGCCCAGTTCGCCCTAGGGAATAAAGGAAAGAAAGAAAACAGAAAAAAAAAGAGAAAGGAGTCGCTGATGTGCTGCTATTGCACCAAACCAACCTGACCGAGTTCGATCTGAGCTAAGGCCGGGTCTGGTCGGATCCAGATGCTGTCTGGTCATGGGTAGGAAAAGAGAAAGGGCATGGAAGAAGAAGGAAAATAGAGGTGGGAAGGAGAGGAGGCTCCGTGTGGTGGCTGCCGGGTTAAGCTCAACCGAGCCAAGTTCGGGCCGAGTCAGATCGGGTCGACGGTCCTTGCTGGGAGATTCCAGCAGCAGGAAAAGAAGAAAAGAAAGAAAAGGAAGAAAATGGAGAGAAGAGTAGAGAGAGAGAGGAAATGATATGAAAGAGAGTATGTTGCTGTTGAGTTGACTCGGCTGAAACCGAGTTTGACTCAGTCGAGTCGAGTTGTGTTTGGGCCTGATTTGGTCCAGCAAGCTTGCTGGTGTATGGGCTGAGTGAAGAAGGTGGTTGAGAGAAAGTAGGATGAGGCGAGTGGTGGTGAGTCAGACTGAACTATCGAGTCAACCGACTCGATGTGAGTAAACTTCCTCTCCTTAAGTAAGTTTCATGATTTACCATCATTATTGGTGTTGCTATGATTATTACAATATGGCTAACTATTAGTAGGATAATTTTGCTAAGTAATAGTTATTCCAGAAATTTGATATTAACAATTTTTATTATTAATGCTACTTTTATTTTGTCATTAGTTATAACACTAGTATTGTTAGCATTAATAGACAATTAGTATTTTGTCACCATAGATAATAGGTCTTGATATTTATTTATTATCATTATGTAGTATGATTAACTATGAGGAGATTATCCATGCCTATATTAGTTATTATAAATAAATAAGGAATTTTACGGTTATTAAACATTAGCATTTTATTTATCATGCTTGAATATTATCATTGATAGCAGATTGTACAATTTGATATCATCATGATAATTATCGTTGTTGCGATAGCTGGCATTAATTGTAACATTGATGTTAATAAATAATTTATAACTATTAAATCAACATTATAATTAATTATGCACAACTAGGGTTTAAACCTTAAATACCTAGCCTAGACTTAAACTGTAGGTTAAAACCCTAAACCCTAGGTCGATACCTTGAATATGAACGGTGAGTTAAGTTGGATCTAATGACACAATTTCATAGCTTATGGTAGGATCCAAGTGTAAGGGCATGCACACTTCTCAATAACATTAGAAGGCAAGTTGATGTATGAGGTGATGATTCTTCCCCTTGAGCTTTCCATCTTCTCATTAGCTTAAGTTATAGTTTTTATTTAAATTCATGATTGATAACTCCCTTTATAATCACATGTGTTAGCTGATGGAAATTGAATTGCTGTATTACATGCATTATGATTATCCTGTATAATTGTTCATGCTTGTAGATTATTTGTGGATTGCTTACGGAACTTAAACTGGTACATTAGTGAAAAATTCCCACATATGAATGTACACCCATACTTGGGATGTAACCTGACTAGTTGTGATCATAATAGACCTTCGATTTGGTGGTTATTGAGTGGTGGTCTAGATGGATCATTGATGTGGGCCTACCATCCAGGGTTGTTGTGCCCAATGGTTTTTAAGGATGGTCTTTATCGTATGGTTTTGATATTCGCCCTATGTGGCATATTTTGATACTCGCCCTATGTGGTTTTATTTGATATTTTTCCTATATGGGTTCGACGTTTTACACCGTGCAGCCATGCGATGGTAAGCCCTATATATTGTAATATGATTGGCCACTGGTCGATAGGGTACCATTAAACATCTTAAGGCGGTAGTCTCATGACTGGGGATGGTGGTATGGGACACTATGCCCGAGTTGTAAGCCTATGCTGGGTCATGTGCTCTCCGTAGTGACCTTTGAGCTTATCTAAATTGGCTGGTTATAAATGGACTAATAATGACTTGACTAATCATGCATATATGACACGTATTGTTCCGACTGGATGATATTTCTCAGGTTCGATGATTGCATGGATGACGGCCCACTGTCCACACGGATGAGCATCCTCGGGGCGATGATTTCATTCATGCATCCATGCATCTAATAAGACTGCATTTATTCTGTTTCGGTTGTTTGGATGTTTTGTAACTATGCTTACCTAATGCGGTGGTGTGAAATCTTGAGGGGAATTCACACTGAGTTAGCCACTCATCCATCAAATATACAACCGTATAAGTAGTACAGGTGGCTTTAGTGATATGCATGTTCAGATTTGATGAGGAGCAGGGTACGATCGCCAAGGATGTATGACCATACTTTCCCGGAGGAGCTGCGTGATCTGGCGGCTTATATTTATATGCTTTCTGCTATTCTTCATGTATTAAATTCTTGTAAATCTTGTACTTGTTAAATTCAGAGACATTGGTTTGTATAAGTCATTATGGACAGCTTCTTGTATATTTGATTAATAATGAAATTTTCCTTTATGTCGATTTGTCCACACTACGCTCATCTGTTAACTCTGATGAATGAAAAAAATGTACATTTGAATTTGACCATCCTTTAAGGTTAACACTCGGGTTTTTGGGACACGGGTCATATACTCGGGTCTTGAAGATTCGGGTCGCTACATGGAGGGCACCGACAAATGATATAAGAGTCATCACCCAAACACAAATATGAAGCAGTCGCAGCATCATTCCAGTTTGATGTATTAAACTCACAGCCTTCTTGATTGCTCATTGGTCACTATGGAGAGGCTTATCACCCTGGCGCAAGCCGACAGCTCAGACACGGTGTCTCATACCACCATGGCTGACCAATGAGTCTTGTGGATCGTACCACTAATAGTTATAAGTAAACTCATTCAATGGGAATGTGGATATCCTAGATTCTATTTGTTGTTATCATATATTGTGAACATACATGGTCAGAAGACTATTAGGCTAATTCAGTTAACTTGAAGAACTTCGGCACAACCGGCATTGGGTGCGAGTTTCCTATGTAATCCAGCTATTGTCGGTTGTCCATGTTCGACCCAGGGTCAATTGAACAAGCTTCGGGTGGCCGACCCAACTCGGGCCACCCCTTTAGTTTGGGCGGTTAGCCAATTGACCCAACATCGTAGCAATCATTAGTATCGCTATGAACTAAGCACTACATCTCATAATTATAACATATGTTCTACTACACAATCACTTAGGCCTTTTATCAAACATGTGAGCATCAATTGAAACAACACACCTACTTAGACATTTTATCAAACATGTAAGCATCAATGAAACGACACACCCACTTAGGCATTTTATCGAACATGTGGGCATTAACAAAATAACACATTCAATTGAGTATTCAATTAAACATATGAACATCCATAAAATAATACATTCAATCACCTAGACATTTTTTCAAACATGTGAGCATCCACATCCAACTAATAAAATATTATAGAAAAATCAAAATGTTAACATATTAGCATGCACAAATTCATTTAAAGACATATAATCATTAATTGAGACCCTTAATGGTCGATAAATGATAACCTAGAGATAATGGTCTGCACCTTTAAGAAAGAATCTCCAATTTTAAGCTCCTAGGGTTAGGGATTTGGAGGAAAATAATTCCTACACCTAGAAGTCCTTCTACATTCTTTCCTGGAGTGTCTAATCCAAGTTTTCTATCATGTTGATCTTTTGTTTGTGTGGTTCAAACATGGTTTCTCACATGATGAACAGAGTGGATTTAAATATACAACGTGTTGGGTATCACAGAGTTTTAGGCGTTTAACATGCTACCCGAAACATGGATTGTAAAGATTCCGTTCCGTTTGAATGAAGCAACCGCAATATTTAATACATTGTATGATATGTCGGGGTTAACCTTTGAATCTGAATGATCTTTCGATGATCCAGACCGTTTATATGATTATTCTCACCTATTTTGGGGGATGGAAAGAAAATAAAATTGCTGAAATCGGATCAATTCAACCATTAAAATGTGGCTCTTTTGCATTGATAATGAACAGTTATGATAACCTTTATGCTAAAGTCTAAAACAGTCATGAGTGGTATAGATTTTCCAAAAGTTCCCCATCTAAGAGAATCCTTAACACAAGCAGTTTATATCATTGGAAAGAACCCAATTATAGCGGATGAAGTCCAACATATCATATTACAATACCTTCCTATGTACTCAAACAAACCTGTTTAAATAAAAGAAATTTTAGCAAAAAGTACCAAATTAATATAGAATTTATCTCCATAACTTTTGCAAAGTAATTATCATCTACTACCTTCCATTACTTTCTTAATGCCTGCAATGAAATAAAATGGGTTGGTTGTGTGCAGGCTTAGCCAATCCATTGCCAACCCTAGTTGCATGGATGACTAGCTTGAACAGCTGAATGTTTGTTCCCCATGTGTCTGTGGACTGTCTATCATTCTGAAACAAATATAACACTGCCATGTTTCCCCTTGTGTTTGGAGTTCTTTTAGATGTCTAACGATTCTGATTTCAAATTCACCATCAGATATGGAGCTTTACTATGAAGTCGGCATGCTGCAAACATGAGATTGTTATCCAAAAAGAACCCAAGAACTACGAATATGTGATTATTAGTGAGGCCTAATGTAAAACAGAGGAGTTTGACATTAAGGATGCAGAGACATTTGCCTTCCCAGCAGATGAAGGTTGCTGTATTTCTCATGGAAACAATCCATTCATGTCATGATATGTACTCTTCCAAATTTTCAATTGCTGCATGTTAGATATTTCACCTCAATTGAAATTCCATGTTGAAGAGAGAGGCAAGCTTGCAGATCCATTCTATCGCCTCGAGCATCAAAAAGAAGATTTGCAGAAGAAGAAAGAAGCTGAGTCGATGCTGGTGTGCCTCCAGCAAGTTTCCGATATCAGGCGTGCAGATGATTATGCCCTCAACAAGGCTCTATGTGCTCGACTAAGGGTATGTTATTCTGTGTTGGGTTTTCATACGTGGCCTTGCAGAGAATAATTTAAGGGGTCTTGCTCTTCAGCAAATGTATAGTTTACTGAAGTGGAAGATTTGCCAGGCCCATAATTTGGTGATCTGAGCCATTCTTCAGATGTGCCTCATTGTGCATAGGGATGTCGAGAAATTTCCCGGATTGGAAGATACCGACCCTTGAATTTTGTCCTCTTTTCCTACTGAATGTGGATTCTTGTTGTACCTTTAAACTGTCTATGTACTGTAGACTATAGTATTGAAGGGTAAGTATCTACAATCCTAGTCTAAGAAATAAGTATATCTAGTTTTGGATATGTGCGTTGATTAGGCAATTAATTTTCATTATTTTTATTTTTTGTGTTGATTAGGCAATTAATTTTCATAACTTTTATTTTTTTAAATTCTTGACAAACGCCGACGGTTTTAGCCATTGGTGAATGGCCCTCGTACTTGACCGTTGGAAACACCGACGACTTTTGTTGTCGAAAATACTGACAGTTTTTGCCGTCACCCTTAGCCATCGGAAATGCCGACGATTTTACCCGTCGAAGTTGCTAATGGTTTAAATCCGTCAGCGAGAAACACCGACGCCCCCTTTTCCAACAGACTGTCTAACGCTTTTAGCCATCAACGTTGCTCTGTTTTTTAGTAGTGAAAATTTATGCAATTCAACCTAGAAAAGCCTAGCTTGGGAAGTAGGGTTCATTTCTTACCTTTCAATCATGAATGAGATTGATTTGATGGAGGAGAACGTCGAAGCTAGGGCTTGATCGAAGGGAATCCATCAAGAACACTCCAAGATCTCCTTCCTCACTCTATTTCTTTCTTTCATTTTTAGGCAAAAATTCGTATGGAGAGATAGGGTGCCCAAATGAAGGCCTTATATAGTTCCAGAAGTGGTGCAAATGGCCCTAAGGGCTAGGTTTTTACTATACTAGCCATAGGGGAGTGTTTCTACCCTTTGGGGGCCACTACGGGGCATAAGAGTCAACATCCACCGTTGGATAGTTGGCCCTAGTGATGATCTACGTATATACATAATCAGCCTACCATTTGAACACGTTGATTGACGGGTATGATCAAAAGTCTGTTCGATGGTCATCGATGGTTGATCGGGACTTCGACTATACGGATATGTGTGGGAAAATATCGTTAGTTGGTACCCCAACTTTGGTTATGAATTGACGGTCTAAAAGCCACAACTTAGTGAAAGAACAAAGTAGCTAGTTTCACTTAAGTTTTAGATTTCAACTTAGGAGATTCGCGCGTTTCATGGGTACTTTCTCGGTTTGCCACTTGCGTTGGACGTCAAGTCCAATGAGACGGACATTATTCTATAGTTTTGAAACTAGTAGCCCACTAACTAGCGGTCTAAAGCTTGTTTGGATAATCAAAACATTTCTGGAATGAATTAGGTATCAAGATTTCTTGTGCGCACTGATTAGGGTTTGGATTAGCTAAGTTCAAAATGTAGCCTATTCTCAACTAGCAAAAATAACGATTCATTCATAATCACTCTAAACCATCGGTTCTTATGTCAGTCAAGTAACTGAGTCAATTTGATTAATTAATTATGATTCGACCATTAATCGTCTCGGCTTTAAGTAGATCTTTATTTAGTTATAATTGTCTTGATTACTCAGTGATAGGTCAGCTAGATTTAGGCCCTAGATGAACAAATCACGAGGCTAAACTCGATGTTTAAGTAGTTGCGCAGATTCGTTGGTTTCATATAATTGATTAATCAAATTTGTGCAGTTCTTTACTTGTACCACCCACATATAGGCTCACCTTGAGCATTAAGGGTCAGTCAGCAACAATGTAGGCTAAGTATATCGAAAATTTTCAAAGATTTTTAGAAATCCAAAATAGCGAAAATCTGGGATCACATCGAGAAAAGCAGAATAAATCCATGTTGGTTGCTCTGACCAGGTCTTCGAGGGATGTCGATGCTATCTAAGGTCCCATCGAAGTTGCACGTAGAATTGCGTTAGTGCGTGATTTGTTTCCTATTCTGGTTGTGATAGCATGTATACATAGAGCATAATTGGGATTAGGAGTGAATTAAGGTGTACTAGGGCTTTCTAAAATGTTCCAAAGGGTTCAAGGGCATAGCTAGGGTTTGAATGAGATTTGATGATTGTTCAAATCGGTAAAATTATATATCTCTTATAATTCTGCTTCCATAGTATATTACTCGTCGCTTTATGATCAGCAAGGATGTTTCCATTTAAATTTCTGATTGTTCTTGCTTACATTTATTTGTGTGATTGCATGTACTTTGCTTAATTCCTCTCTTGCTTCCATGGTTCTCAACAAAATATATATTGATAACCATTCAATTGAAGACCATAAGATACGAGAAAATGATGGATGAGCAAAATGCCATAAGTAAGACTATCTGACTTAGGTGATTTGCAGGCCATCAATCGCCCACAAGTATTTGCTGCAAAAGAAAAAAAATACCATGGCTGAGCTACCACAATATAGTGTCTTCCAAACATTGGCCTCTTCCTTTTATTTGCCATGACATTGACAGGATTGTTATGGTCATTTGATCACAATGTCTCCTTGGAGACTCGTTATCAAAATGTCGCTGGATTCTAACCATCCACTTGCATGGCACTGATATGATGGAAAGTTCATTCATCCGTGTGAACACTAAGGTAGCCCAGTGAGGTGAGGGTAAACATGGGTTGCGATCTATGATCTCAAGGTCTACTGGTCTAAAAGTTTATACAAGTGGACCACATGCTTCAGTGATCTAAACCATTGATATTTTTAGCCCCACCATTGATGGATCCTGGATGGATGTAGTTTGACCTATGGTACACCAATCCCTATCTATTGTACGTTCCACCAAGTTGGATCCATGGCGGTGTCCACAGGTTTCTGATCCAATAAATAAATGGCAAGATCTAGAAAGCCAATATATATATTTGGTACTTGAAAGCCAGTGATTCAGTTGCACTTTTTAATTTTCCTGGAGTGGAAATGGGCCTAGCCCGGCTCGAAACTTAAGATCTAAGGCCTGAGCCCAGAACAAGCCCATTTGGCATGGGAGCCCAACCCCAAGCTTGTAAAAATTAGTTGGGCCCATGTCCAACCCAGTCCAACCTGCCCAAACCCAAAAAGATTTCTCACTTGACTGTTCCTAATCTATCCATCGATCAAGCGAGGCACGCTTGGACAAGTAATAGACAATTTTGAGGAACAAAACCAACGGTAGGGATTTGGCACATTTGTGCAATATAATACATGTATGTATAAACTTGGGTCATCCTGGTCTGGGCCTATTCGGGATTCTTTGACTTGAGAACAAGCCCAACCTAAACATTAACCAGGCTATGCATGCAAGGCCCAAGCCTGGCCTAGGGCCAAGCAAGTAGGTCCATGCCCAACACAAAGCTAGGGTGGCTCGGCTGGCTGATTGATTGGGTTGGGCACAGTGGATTGGGTGGCTTACCTGGCCCATTTTCACCCCTAAGAATGACCTCTAAGAGTTAGTAATATTTTATATTTCAAGACGGAGAAAGATAGTATTTGGTCTCGTTTGGTAGCTTGTATTTGATATGAATTAGAATCCAAATCACAATTCCCATGGAATTGATATGAATTAGGATTCCAATAAAATTAATGTGAATTGAAATCCTCAATCATGCTTGTGAATTGGAAACTTAGGCCACAAATTTTTTTGGATCAAGCTGATATTTGTGTTTTCTCCTCGTTCGTAGGCCTTAGGAAATTGTCAACGGTGGGTGACCACTTGAGCTTTAGATCTACCTTATTTCTGTGCTCATGCCCTAAAATGATATGGAAAAATAGATGGACAGCACGGGCTACAATATGGGGACTATGTAAAATTTCTCCCTACACTGATAAGTTGTGTGGCCCACCTTAGATTTTCATATGATGACTTTGGAAAATGATGATCTGTTTCCCCTTCATCAATGTCTTTGTGACTTTTTAAATAATTTGGATGGCAAATAAACATCACAGTCAGCCCTTTCCCGAAATATTCTAATGTTCACTTGAGATTTGGACTTTTTTTTGGCTCATGTCCTAAAATAAAAGGAAAATTTAGATGAACGGCATGGATAAGACAAACTTTGCAATGTGCCTTTCAGAATTATGCCAGCAGGGTATCCCAGCCGGGATGCAAATTAACTGTGCCTACTACAAGGGAAAGTTTATGTAGTCGCAAGCTATGTGGGCCCACGGAGATGCTTATGATAGATATATTCCATCCATAAACTTCCGTGGATTACATAGAACAGGAGTCCAAAAATCAGGTAGATTCAAAACTTAGGAGGACCATAACACATGACAGAGTAAGACAAGAGTCCAAAGTTTAGGTAGATTAACGCAGGTGGGCCATGCCATATGAAAGAATTAAAATTTTCACTGTTGAAACCTTCCAGGAGCCAACCATGATGTTTATATGACATCCAAACCATTAATAGGGTTTGTTCCTGCATGTGTTGTTTGGTGTATTGTGGCTCACTTGAGATTTGGATTCGCTTCATTTTAGATTATTTCCTATTGTTTTTTTTTGAGAAACCGATTGATAAAATGAATTTGTCACATACATCTCTGTGGGCTCCACATAGCTAACCGAATTTCTAGCGTTGAATGTGGTGGTGGTGTCCAAGTTATCTCTCAATCTAATTAATTTTTTAACTAGAGTCCTAAGATTGAGTATAGAATTTGATGGACGGATTGGATTTTAATTATAATGTATGGATGGTTTTTAGTTTTTAGTTTTTTTTTTTTTTTCCTTTTCAAATGTTTTTCTAACCGTCCCATCCATTAAAAGAAAACTTATAGGCATGTTTCTTATTTTCATTTCATATTTTCTAACCTCTCTAATACATGATATTGATGATATGGTACCTGTTTATTATCTCTATTTTCATGGTCTTTATGATGGAGAGGGCTTCTAATCATGTGGCACCTGCAAGGAGAACCTACTGCAGTGCTACTAGACTGCATGCTACTGGTACTGATATTGAGATTGCTAGAATGCCAGTACATCATAAGTACCCGACCTTTTGATCATACAATAGTTAAAAATAATTTTAAATTAAATGATTCAATTCACTCAAACATCTCAAAAGGTTGTAAATTGATATTATTTAACAATAAAAAATATTTTATTTTAAAAAAAGAAAAAGAAAAAGAAACAGGGAACTAGTGTTGATAACTATCAAATAAAAAAAAGCAAACAAATGTCATTATAAACATAAACAAGCAAGTGGTCTATCATATATATTTCTAACAAGTAATTGCATATGATGAACATAAAGCGAGTCAATGTAAAGCACATGAGAGAAAAAAAATATATGTGAAAAATACCTAAAACATGAGAGAATACAGCTATATAACATGAAAGTAGATGTGTGCGAAGTGTAAAGTGTGCCACTAGCGCCTCTACCCGCCATATTGCCTCATATGCTCACGCCCTCGCAACGAGCCCGGGTGTTCTAGTGCGATTGGAACATGCAAGTCCGGATACTTTATGGATCAACCAAGCAAATATAAAGGTACTCCACACCCAATATATAAATAATGTTTTTTCTATTCCCAAAAACGTCAAAAACACAAGTTTTCAAACAAAACCTTTTATATATTTTTATTTATTAAAATATTTTTAATCAATATTTTTCACAACACTTAAAAATCAAGTCGATCCATGATTTGGGTGGGCCACACAACATACAACATTTGAGAGGGGTGGGTTACCCTCTCACTAAAACATTCATAATTATTTATTGGCTTACTGAGATGTGGTTAACAAATCCAGTCCACCGTAGTTTCCATCCGTCATGGATAAAGTCATGTTTTCAAAAAAAAAAAAGGGGGCTAAAGAGTATCCGTCATCAATTCCTTTGTTTAATACCCACCTTGATATATGTGTTAAATATCAACCCCAACCATCCATTTTACCAACTCATTTCAAGGCATTGCCGGAGAAATGAAACATATCCAAATTTTAGGAGTAACACACCACATAAATAGTGGTGATTGAACTCCCTTGTTAAAAATTTCGTCTATCGTAATGTTTATTTGCCATCCACCCAAACCAATAGATGCCACACTAAAAGTTAGGCTACGAGCCCAAAACTTAGGCCCATCCTGGGACATACTAAAGGAAAATAGTTTGGATGGTAAATGTCATTTTATACATTATTTCTAATCTTGTGGTCCACTTGGATCATATTTCGGCCGATTTTTCTGTTTTAGACCTAAATTTAAGCCATTCACCCCGAGATTTTAGAAATGCATGACATTGGCCCACACCATCTGGTAAAAAGTTTAACTAATATTTATTAACATGACTAGAAGACTACTGCAGTGAAGATTGACGAACCTTTCAAAGATTATATATGATTATCCACACCTTCCATCCATTTTCAGCACATTTTAGGCCATGAACCCAAAATTAAAGCATATCCAAAGCTCAGGTGGACCGTTCCAAAGAAGTCAACGAGGATAATGAGTCCACTGTTGAAACCTTTCTAGGGCCAACACTATTGTTTATTTCTCATCCACCTGTTAATAAGGTCACATAGACCTGGATAAATGGAAAACACAAATATCAGCTTGAATCAATACTTCTGTAAGTCCCAAGAATTTTTCAACTGTAGTCATTCAATTCCCATTGTCTCAATTGGTGTTGTCTACTTGAACTTTGGATATACTTCAATTTTCGTCTCAAACCTAAAATGATGTGAAAAAATAGATAGACAGCGTGGATAAACACATCACACCATGTAAAGGGTAGTGAGTGCCTCACTACACAATCAGTGAACTAGCCTCACTTTGTGTGTTTGTTTGGAAAATAGATCAAGGTGGAGCCCACTTGAATCATGAATAGTGCAGATTTTTGGACCCTAACGTGGGATGCTGCATCTGATGTTCAGAGTGGATTTTATACACACATCGCTGTGGGGCCCACCTGAATGGGTTAACAAACTTGTCCGTAAATAGCTTATTTACGGTCTTAGGCGTAGGAGACCAAAATTTGGTGAGCAATGTCAAGAGACAAAGATAGATCAAGGGAGAAAATTGTTTCCTTTTTCCATGGCCAACTTAAGTTTTGGATCGGGGATAAAGTTAGGCCTCGAGGGTTTCATGATATATATATATATATATATATATATATATATGAAAAGGTACTATAAGGTTGTGTGCATAGAACCATAACATACGGTCGAGTCGTGTCTTAGTGTGAGCCGTGGGATGATAAACATTCAAAATGTGCGGGAAGATGCAACAACCTCTCGGGGAAGCTTAATGTGATAGGAAGTTAATTAGGGCCCACCATCATATTGTGATAAATCCACACTGTCCATCTGTTTTTTATTTCACGTTAGGGCATGAGACAAAAAGTGGGGCAAATTTGAAAATCACGTAAGCTTCGCGATAGGAAATAGTGAGGAATGGATGTCTGCTGGTGAACATTGGTGGGTTACGGAAGTTTTGGATTGAGCTAACATTTTTGTATTTTCAGTTCATCCTAGTAAGATTGACCCTGTGAACAGTACAGATGGCATATAAGAATAATGGTAGACCTTAGGAAGGTTTCAACAGTAGGCATTTAACTACTCACATTTTCTTGTTGTGTGGCCCGATTGAATCATAGATATACCTCATTATTTTTGCCACGTCCTAACATGACTAGAAAAAATGAATGAACATGATAGATTTCTCATCAACATTATAATGGGCCCACCTATTTGTGTAGATAAAAATTCCTTTCCACACAATCCAGAGGACAGGCTGTCTGCAAGGTGATTATTCAATCACCATTGTTTCTAATAGTATGGTTCACCTTAGAATTGGATCTTATTTATTTTTGGAATCAGGACCTAAAATTGTCTTCCAAAATAGATGGGCTATGTGGGTACACAATATGTAGATCAAGTTGGGCGCCACGATAAGGGACACACTGTCCTAGGTTAGGCAGAGGCTGCACCTAATCTACTCCCTTCCGCGGGGCGCAGATTAATTAGCTACTGATAGGTTGAGTAGCAAGACTAGCTACCAAAGTGACGTCACCAAGCTCCATGGGCCCCACCATGATGTATGTTTTGTATCCACATCTTCCATCAATCTAGAGAGATCATTTTATGGCAATATCCAAAGAACGAGTTAAATTCAAAGCTCTAGTGGATCCCAGCACAGAAAACAGTGGGACAGTGACGCCCACCATTAAAAAGTTCTAAAGGCCACAAAAGTTTTAGATCAAGCTGATATTTGTGTTTTCTCTTATTTCATGACGTCTTTTTTAAACTTTTGAATAGGTTGGATTTCAAATAAACATTATGGTGGGCCTTAGGATAGTTTCAACGATGGGAATCACTCTCCCCACTGTTTTCTGTGGTAGGGCCCACTACGGCTTTTTAATTACCTCATTCTTTGGCTCATGCCCTAAAATGATATCTAAAAATGGATGGACGGTATGGATATAACACATACATCATAGTGGAACCCACGTAACTTGGTGACGTCACTTCAATAACCGACTCGTTACTCAACCTGTTAGTATCTAATCCGTGTCCCCTTTCGCGTGGGAAACGGAAAGGCTGGTGTGCCACACGCCACCAACCGTGTTGTCGTTGATAAGTTCCGTGGCCCCACCATGATATAAGTATTATATCTACACCGTCCATCCATTTGGAAAAATCATTTTAGGACATCAGCACAAAAATTAAACAGATCCAAAGTTCAAGTGGACCACAACATAGAAAGTAGTAGGGATTGAATGTCTACATTGAAAACTTCTTGGGGCCACAAAAGTTTTAGATCAAGATGATATTTGTTTGGTCCCTTCATCCAGTTCTGTTTGACGTTATGGACAGGTTAGATGTAAAATAAACATTATGATGGGCCATAGAAAGGTTTTAACAGTGGGCATCATTGTCCCCACTTTATGTGTCATGGTCCACTTCAGGGTTGGATCTGCCTGAGTTTTATAGTAAAGCCTTAAAATGATATCTCAAAATGGATAGACAGTATGGATATAGTACATATATCATGGAGGACCCCACACAATTGGTGACAACAGCGCACCTCAAGATTGTATAACTCCGATTTATCCGAATTTGTCCTCTTTTTTTTTTTTTTGGGATGGCATCTCCACTGTATATTTTGAAAATTTATCATCCAACGGCTCACGCTAAGACATGACTCCACCGTATGTTATGGTTCTATGCGCTCGACCTTATAGTACCATTTCCATATATATATATATATATATATATATGAAAATGATATGAACTCATGGGCTCCTGTGATGTGTGTTGAACATCTATCCCATCAGTCAGATGCACCTTTCTAGGGTGGGCAACGGGATTAAAAATCAAGTCAATCCATGACTTGGGTGGGCCACACCACATACAACAATTGAGAGTGGTTACCCTCCATTAAAACATTCATAATCATTTATTGGGGTCACATAAATGTGGTTCTCAAATCCACCTCATTCATTGTGTGTATCTCACTTAGATGAGGGGTTAAGCCAAGTTTTAGCCGCCTCCAAAAATAAAGTGGGCCCTACAAGTGCTTTTATATGTTTTAGGCATGTCTTCACCTGGTTTTAGAAAGTATGACCCACTTGAGTTCTGTATATGATTGATTTTTGGCACATCCTGAAGGTTATGAGAGGACCCATCAAATGCATGGTATTGATGTTCGACACATTATAGTGGCCTACACAACTCGACCTCATGGGAAGTTCCCATGAGTTCATACTCATAGTACCATATATATATATATATATATATATATATATATATATATATATATATATATATATATATATATATATATATATATATATATATATTGGGGAGTTGAAAGCCAGTGATTCAGTTGGATGCTTTAAGGTGCCTGGAGTGGAAATGGGCTTGGCCCGGCTCGAAACTTAAGACCCGAAGCCTAAGCCCAGACCGCCCAGTTGTCATGAGAGCTCAACCCAAGCTTGAAAATTTTGGTTGGGCCCATGTCTAACCCAATCCAGCCCGTCCAAACCCAGAAAGATTTCTCACTTGAAAAAATTGGTTGGGCCCATATCCAACCCATTCCATCCCACCCAAACACAAAAAGATTTCTCACTTGACTGTTCCTAATCTATCCTTTGCTCAAGTGAGGCACGCTTGCCCTAGTGATAAACAATTTTGAGGAATAAAACCAACAATGGGGATTTGGCATATTCGTGCAATTTAATACGTGTATAAACTTGGGTCGTCCTGGGTCTAGTCGGGATTCTTTGACTTGATATATAGCAAGCCTAACCTGAACATTGACCAGCCTATGCATGCAAGGCCCAAGCCAGGCCTAGGGCCAAGCAAGTAGGTCTAAGCCCAACCAAAAAATGGGTTGGGCTCGGCGGATCAGGTGGGCTACCTGGCCCATTGTCACCCTTACGAATGACCTCTAAAAGTTAGTAATATTTTATATTCGAAAACTAAGTATTTGGGCTGGTTTGATATCTTGTATTTGATATATATTAAAATCCAAATCACAATTACCATGAAATTGATATAAATTAGAATTCCAATGAAATTAATGTGAACTGGAATCCTAAGTCGCGTTTCATAGCGACTAATCAAAATGCCTTAAAATTTAATAGTATATTGATATGAACATAAATAAGATTAAGTAAATCATCTTTAATACCCAAAGTTAGAGACCATTTGAGTGTATTTAATTGAGAGGATTTGAGTTTAAACATAATTAAATCACTAGTTCAATTCATTGTATTTGGACATGAATAGAATATAAGGTATTTTCAACATAAATGTAAGTAATCTAATTATTAGCGGCAACACTAAAATTACATCAATAGAATGATCTAGACTGTTTAAACATTAGCCATCTAAATAGACCGTTAAGAAACATCAACAAGTCACTTATTGGTGCTCCTTACATTTTTGGCTCACCCAATGTTTGAAATTTTCTCATTTGTTGCTAAAGTATATATTTTAAAATCATACTGTTAAATATAACATATATATATGGCCTAATTCAGGGTATTAAAGCTGATTTAGTTAATTAATTTAATGCATTCCAAATACAAGCTCCGAAAATACACATAGCCTCAATCAAGCCAACATGGCTTGATGCCCTAACATGACCTAAACACTTCCACTAACAAAACAGTCTGGACTATGTTTCTTAAATCAAGGCCAGCCATTTTGGTCCCACTGAATAAGTGAACCATGTCTGATAAAGTATTATTCACCTATTGCTTAACCTAAAATAATACAAGTGAGGCCCACCTTTGGGATCTAAGCCTTTCAACCGGTCGGCCCACCATGAACACAGGTCATGCCCCACTCTCTCTCCCTTATCATCATACCTAGCAATCAAATTGAAGCTTGTGCAATTGAATACCTACAACCATTAGTACTCACTTCATGGGAAATTTATTGTGTGGTCAGGATTGCCCTAATGAGGGAGATTTTCTGCTAGAGAAATGATTGCATACAGCAGCTGAAAGTAAACTTTCGCATTGCCTTTTTTTTTGGACCGCAGTTGTCCAAAGACTCTATGGGGCCCACCACTAAATCATTTAAAGGAAATATCATAAAAATGAGGCAGATCCAAAGCTCAAGCTCAAGTAGACTACACCATAGGAAACGGTGAGGGATTAAACTCTTATCATTGAAAACTTCCTTGGGTCATGACCTTTGGATCAAGCTAATATTTATGTTTTCCATTCATCCAGGTTTACATGACCTTAAGAACATATTGGATGGCAAATATCATGGTGGGCCCTAGTAAGTTTTCAACTGTGAGTGTCATTATCTTCTTTTTACCTGTGGTGTGTCCACTTAAGCTTTGCATCTGCATATTTTTGTTGTCATGCCCTAAAACGATCCCGCAAAATGGATGAATAGCATTGATAAAACACATACATTACAGTGAACATCATATATATAGTCAGGTCACCAGGGCAATCCACCTCCATCATATATATAGCATTGATAAAACACATACATTACAGTGAACTGCATATAGTCAGGTCACCAGGTATCCTTGCTCTTGCTCGGGTGGTAGACTCTCAGGAGTTTCAACACCCGGTCAAGGGTTCGACTATCCATAGGTGGTGAAAGCCTACTATGGCGTGAGTGTGTGGGGGTGTGTGTGTGCGCGTGTGTAAAAGAAAATAATAATAATAATAATAATAATAATAATAATAAAAGGTCACCAGGGCAATCCACCTCCATTTCTTTCCAGCCGACATGTACATCTAGAGAATATACGATCGGTGCAATAGGTGGGCCACACAATGATAATCATCATTTGGATCTACTCATAAAGCGGGACAAACCTTCAAAATCAACGGATGGGGCTGACCAAATGAATCGACTTGATTTTCTACTGAGTAATCATTGTGGTGTGGCCCACCTTACACCGATCGTATATACACACATGTGACACATTGGCTGGAAAGAAGATCGACTCGCTTTTGGACTGGAATTGTCCGGATGACTTCCAACACTGCGTGGAAAACACAAGGCCTACTAGGTTTACCATGCTTTACACGTTAAATTCAATCTGTACGTTAAAAACTCATGTGGGCCATACCATTGGAGACTACAAAATTTCTCCCAAAACTGATAAGTGGTGTGGCCCATCTTAGATATTAATAGGATGATTTGTACCTTATGTTGATAATAGGGTGTGTTTGGCCAGACGGATCCCATGGGGTTAGGAGGGATGGGATGGTAAAATCCCGGGATATGCCAAACGAGCCAAACAGACCCGGTGAACTTGTCCCGGGATATAGCAAACCCATAGATCTTAAACCAATCCACTGACACCACCATCATTACCTTAAAATGCATCCCATCCCTCCTAATCCCATTCAATCGTGCTTAGGGCGTGTTTGGACGGATGGATTGGAAGGGATTTGAAGGTAAAATTCCGGGATATGCCAAACGTGCCAAACAGACTTGGTGAACTTGTCCCGGGAAATAGCAATCCGATGGATCTTAAACCAATCCACTGACACCACCATCATTACCTTAAAATCCATCCCATCCCTCCTAATCCCATTCAATAAAGCCGGCCAAACAGGCCTTAGGATTCCATAAGTTTTGGATCAAGTTGATATTTCTGTTTTCCCTTCATATATTTGTGTGAAATTATAAATAGGTTGGATGGCAAATAAATATCAGACTCTTGAAAATTTTAATGGTGGATGTTATCATCTTTATAGTTTTTTGTGTTACAGTCCACTTCCGCTTTGGGCCTGTCTTATTTTGTGGCCCAAAATGAGCTAAACGGTGTGGATGAAACACAACCATAACATTAGGCCCCACAGAATTATGTAGAGTATCTCAGGAGGGATTCCAATTGTTGCTGTGGTCAGAAGCTATGTGTGGCCCATAGAGTTGACCGTAACAAGTCCACCGGTTTCAGATTAAAACTTAGGTTAGCTACAGCATGTGAAATGATAGGGCAGGAGGTAAACTCAAAAAATGCCCCACACGAAACAATGGGATTGATCCAATGAGGAGGATGGGACCCCTGTGGGGCTCACGTTGATGAATATGCCTTAAATCCACACCGTCCAACCATTTTGTAAGATCATTTTAGGGCATGACCCTAATAATGAAGTAGATTCAAATATTATGTTGACCATATCATAGGAAATAGTAGTGATTGAATCCCCACCATTAAAAATGTCATTGGGGCCACCAAAATGTTTATTTTCCATCCAACTTCTTGATAAGGTCACAAAGAACCCGATTTCCTAAACCTAAACCTTAACCTATTCTCAATTCCCTAAAGCTATAACCTAAACCTAAACCTAAACCTATAACCTTAACCTAAACTTAAAACCTAAACCTAAACTTACACCTATTCCTAATCTCAACTCCCTAACCTAAACCTAAACCTAAACTTGAAAACTCAAACCTAAATGCAATCCCGAACCTGAATCTGAATCCCTAAACCCTTAGCCTAAACTTTAACCTATAACATAAACCTAAATCATTAACATAAACTTAATTCACTTAACTTAAACCTACACCTTAACCCAAACATATAACTCAAACCCGAACCCAAAATCCTAGACCTAAACCTAAACCTAAAACCTAAACCTATTCTCGGATCCCTAAACCTATAACCTATAACCTAAACCCAAACCTAAACCTATAACATTAACCTAAACCTAAACCTAAACCTTAACCTATAACCTATAACCTAAACCCAAACATAAATCCAATCCGAACTCGAAGCCGATTTCCTAAACCTAAACTTTAACCTAATCTCAATTCCCTAAAGCTATAACCTATAACCTAAACCTAAACCTAAATCTAAAACTTTAACCTAAACCTAAAACCTAAATATATTCTCAAATCCCTAAACCTAAACCTACACCTAATCCTAATCTCAACTCCCTAACCTAAACCTAAACTTGAAAACCCAAATCTAAACCTGAGCTCAAACCCGAACTTGATTTCCTAAACCTAAACCTTAACCTATTCTCAATTCCTTAAACCTTAACCTATAACCTAACCTAAACCTAAACCTATAACCTACACTTATAACCTATAACCTAAACCTGTAACCTTAACCTAAATGTAAAACCTAAACCTAAACCTAAAACGTAAATGTATTCTCAAATCTCTAAACCTAAACCTAAACTTAAACCTATAACGTAAACCTATAACCTACAACATTAACATAAACTTATAACTTAAACCTATAACCTACAACATTAACCTAAACCTATACTTATAACCTGAACCTATTCTCAAATCCCAAAACCTATAACCTAAACCTAAACCTTAACCTATAACCTATAACCTATAACCTAAACCTATAATCTATAACCTAAACTCAATTCCCTAAATCTTAACCTATAACCTAACTTAAACCTAAACCTATAACCTAAACTTATAACCTAAACCTAAACATATGCCTGTAACCTTAACCTAAACGTAAAACCTAAACCTAAACCTAAAATATAAATGTATTCTCAAATTCCTAAACCTAAATCTAAACCTATAACCTACAACATTAACATAAACTTATAACCTACAACATTAACCTAAACCTATACTTATAACTTAAACCTATTCTCAAATCACCAAAACCTATAACCTAAACCTAAACCTTAACCTATAATCTATAACCTAAACTCAATTCCTAAACCTTAACCTATAACCTAACCTAAACCTAAACTTAAAACATAAATGTATTCTCAAATCCCTAAACCTAAACCTAAACCTAAACCTATAACCTACAACATTAACATAAACTTATAACGTACAACATTAACCTAAACCTATATTTATAACCTAAACCTATTCTCAAATCCCAAAACTATAACCTAAACCTAAACCTTAACCTAAACTTGTAACCTATAACCTTAACTCAATTCCCTAAACCTTAACCTATAACCTAACCTAAACCTAAACCTGTAACCTACACTTATAACCTAAACCTAAACCTATAACTTAAACCTAAACCTAAAACCTAAATGTATTCTCAAATCCCTAAACCTAAACCTACACCTAATCATAATCTCAACTCTCTAACCTAAATTTAAACCTAAACTTGAAAACCCAAACCTAAACCCGATCCCGAACCCGAACTCGATTTCCTAAACTTAAACCTTAACCTATTCTCAATTCCCTAAAGCTATAACCTATAACCTATAACCTATAACCTAAACCTAAACCTATAACCTTAGCCTAAACCAAAACCTATAACTTATAACCTAAACTTAGCCTAAACCTAAAACTATAACATAAACCTAAAACCTAAAACCTAAACCTAAACCTAAAAGCTAAATGTATTCTCAAATCCCTAAACCTACACCTAATCCTAACCTCAACTCCCTAATCTAAACCTAAATCTAAACTTGAAAACCCAAACCTAAACCCGAACCCGATTGATGTAATAATGTAGCCCAATCAAATGGCAACAAACAAGAAAATCTTGCTTTGTTGGCAAGCATACTCGAACTCAAGCATCACAATGCATCTATTTCTATCTTCACTATCTCTTATAGCATAGATTATTTGAAATTTGAATTTATCTCATTTTTAGAGTCATGTCCTAACACAATATGATAATATTAATAGACAAGGTAGATTTGTCACCAACATTATTCCAAGACCCATATAATTTTTCCTTATAGGAAGTTGGGTAGGGCACATGTAGCTTGAATCCATCAAAGGAGATAAGGATCACATCTCATATGTTCTCTCTCTCTTCATTTGTTTTTTTTTCCATAGGATTGTTTATTTTGTGGTGTCTGCTCACGTACAACATTTTATCATGTTAATATAATTATAAGTGGCCTAATCTCACCTTTCTAAAAATAACTAATAATGATTTCTACTTGATGAGAAATCACCAAGTACCATTAGGCTTAACCCAAAAAGATAAATCAGCATTTTCTTTCTTTCTTTTTCTTTTAACATGCACTCACACACTAGAGTCGCTTACGGCCACAATGGGTATTTGAACTCGTGACCTTATATTGAAACTATTTTGAATCTACCATGAAAGCATTAGTAAGGACCTAGGCATGTGCACAGTCGGCGATGTGTTCACCACACTGAATTTTGTGAGCCCCACTAGAAAATAGGCTATGAATAATTTTATTTTATTTTATTTATGATGTTAAACTTATATATTTATGCGTGGATGAATGTGATGTGGATAAGATTGTGTGTTTGGATGGATGTAGTTTATGTTCGAATGAATGTAGTTTATGTTTGAATGGATTTACGTATTTTGGGTTTAGATGGATGTGAACATGAATATGATGAAATATATTATATAACAGGTGTATACCAGGAAGAATATGATGAAATATATTGTGACAGGTGTATACCAGGAAGAATATGATGAGATATATTGTGACAGGTGTATATCAGGAATTTCGTGCTAGAATATTGAAAAAAAAAAAAGGAGAGTTTTACCTACGAAATAGTTCTTAGGTAAAAGTCTCATTCACGTTTGTCTCATCCTAGAGAAAAGTTTTGTTAATATTTTTACCTACGAAAAAAATCTTCGATAAAAGTTTTTACTTTTTTTTTCCCAAAGTTTTGTAAATATTTTTACCTATAAAATATGTTTAGTATCGTGAAATATTTTTACCTATGAAACAAATCGTCGGTAAAAGTTTTTTACTTTTATTTTACCGACGAGTTTTGTAAATATTTTTACCTATGAAAAAATTTGCCGGTAAAAATTTTTTACTTATTTTATACCGACAAAAAAATTCGTTGGAAAAGTTTTGTAAATATTTTTACCTACGAAAACAATCGTCGGTAAAAAAATGAAAAATTTTGCCGCAGTCTTTTACCAACGAAAATTTTCGTCGGTAAAAGTGACTTTTCTTATAGTAGCTTGGTATTTTATTATTATTATTATTATTTTTCTATTTGGCTCATACCTTAAAATAGACCGTGAAAATAGATTAATGACATGGATAAAACACAAACAGTGCAGTGGACCCCACAGAATTATGCCAGCAGGGGTATGCCAACCGCAAATTACCTGTGCCTACTTCAAGTAAAGTTTCTGTGGTCGACAGCTTTGTGGGCCCATGGTGATGCCCCTGATAAATCCATTACATCCATTAATTTTGCAGGATTACAGTAGAACAGGGAGTCCAAAAATCAGGTAGATTCAAAAGTTAGGTGGGCCATAACACATGACACAGTAGGACAAGAGTCCAAAGGTCAGGTGGATTCAAAATGCAGGTGGGCCATGCCATATGAGACAGTGAGAATGAAAATTTCCATTGTTGGAACCTTCTTGGAGCCAACCATGATGTTTATATGCCATCCAAACCATTAATAGGATTCATTCATGTACGTGTTGTTTGGTGTAATGTGGCTCACTTGAGATTTGGATTTGCTTCATTTATGTGGTGGTGGTGTCCAATGTATCTCTCAATCTAATCAATTTTGTAACTCGAGGCCTAAGGTCAATGATAGAATTTGATGGCTGGATTGGATTTTAATTATAATGTATGGATGGCTTTTAGTTTTTTTTTTCTCAAATGTTTTTCTAACCATCCCATTCATTAAAATAAAACTTATTATTATTATTATTATTATTATTATTATATATGGAAATGGTTATATGTGGTCGACCTCATGGGAACTTCCCATAAGGTCGAACTGTGTGGGGCCCACCATGATGTGTGTCGAACATCAATCCTGTGCATTTGATGGGTCTCCTTTAAATTATGTGATATCCAAAAATCAGCCGTATATGGAACTCAGGTGGGCCATACCATCTAAAATCATGTGAAGACATGCCTAAAGCATATAAAAGCACTTGGTGGAGCCCACCTGAAACTTGGATGTGTTCAAACTTGGTCCAACCCCTCATCCAAGTGGGACACACATAATGGATGGGCTGGATTTGTGAACCACATCTCCGTGGGCCCAAAAAAATGATTATGAATGTTTTAATGGGAGGGTAACCCTTCTCAACTTTTTTATGTAGTGTGGCCCACACAAGTCATGGATTGACTTGATTTTTAAGCCGGAGGCCCACCATGGAATGGTGCATGTGACTGATGGCGTAGATGTTCGACACGCATCACGATGGGACCCACACAGCTCGACCTCATGGGAAGTTCCCATGAGGTCAACCGCATAGAACTATTTCCCCCACACACACAGATATATATATATATATATATATATATATATATATATATATATATATATATATATATATATATATATATATATTAGCATATTCATGTTCTTTATATTGGAGAGGACTTCTAAGCATGTGGCATTTTCAAAGGAGACCCTACTGCAGTGCTAGTAGACTGCATGCTACTGATACATTTGGCTAGCATGCGGATACATCATAAGTATCTGACCTTTTGATAATGAAGTACACAAAATTAATTTTAAATTAAATGATTCAATTCACTCCAACATCTCAAAAGGTTATAAATTAACATTACCAGTAATTTTTTTAACAATATAAACAAAAGGAAACTAGTGCTGATAACTATCAAATAAAAAAAAAAGGCAAACAAATGCCATTAGAAAAATAAACAAGCAAATGTTCTATCATACATATTTCTAACAAGTAATAGCGTATGATGAATATAAAGCAGAGTCAATGTAAAGCACATGAGAGAGAAAATATATGTGAAAAATTACCTAAAACATGAGAGAATACAGCTATATAACATCAAAGTGTAAAGTCCCGGCTACAATGCTCAAACATGTGTAAAGTGTGATTACTATTTTTTAAAACTTAAAAATAATGACTTCTTTAAAAAAAATTTTAAAAAATCACATTAAGAACAACCTAGTGAAATATTACACAAATTATCTGTCATTAAAAAATTAATTTTTAGTCTATATATTTTTTATGCATCGAATATTAAGGCCAAAGAACCATGAAAGCTTGGCTTTTTGGTAGGGTTTTCAAGACTAACACCATTTGTATACACTTTCAAAAAGGAAAGTTTTGGCAAAGAGATCTACGTGCCTCTCATTTTATATCTTGATGAAAATTAAATTTTAGCACCTATTTTGTCGCAGATTCGTTGAATGATAAATAAGTTAGGTCAAGCCAAGTTGGATAATTTTATTATAGTTGCCCAGCTTGAGGTTGGATTGGGCCCATTTATGTTTTATATTTGGTGGACATCGGCCCATGTCTCGGACACAATAACTATATGTGCTTTTAAGGTTTTTTTTTTTTACCTGATTAATTACATGGGCCAATTGCTGTTGGGCCCGAAGTGCATCCACAAACATGCATGCGCATGCACATGAAATTTCGACTATCAAAATCTTAGGCCTTATTGCAGATGGAGAAAATATATATTGATTACCATCCAATTGAAGATCATCAGAAATGGACGGTTACTGCAGAGAAAATGATGAATGAGCAAAATGATATGGTTAAGAATATCTGACTTAGATGATTTGCAGGCCATCATTCATCCATAAGTAATCCACTATAAAAGAAAAAATTACCATGTCTGAGCTATCATAATATAGTGTCTTCCAAACATTGGCCCATGGTACACCAATCCCCATCTATTGTACGTTCCACCAAGTTGGATCCATGGTGGGGTCCACAGGTTTCTGATCCAATAAATACATGGCAAGGTCTAGAAAATCAATATATATATATTGGGGAGTTGAAAGCCAGTGATTCAGTTGGATGTTTTAAGGTGCCTGGAGTGGAAATGGGCTGATCCCGGCTCGAAAAATAAGACCCAGAGCCTAAGCCCAGACCAATCTCAGTTGTCATGGTAGCCCAACCCAAGCTTGAAAATTTTGGTTGGGCCAATGTCTAACCCAATCCAGCCCGTCCAAACCTAGCTAGAAAGATTTCTCACTTGAAAAAATTGGTTGGCCCATGTCCAACACAATCCAGCCCACCCAAACTCAAAAAGATTTCTTACTTGACGGTTCCTAATCTGTCCATCAATCAAGTGAGGCATGCTTGCAAAGCAGGGTTAGGCTCGGCGGATCGGGTGGGTTGGGCTTGGTAGAATGGGTGGGCTACCCAGCCCATTGTCACCCTTAAGAATGTCCTCTAAGAGTTAGTAATATTTTATATTTCAAGACTTAAAAAGACAGTATTTGATCTTGCTTGGTAGCTTATATTTGATATGAATTAAAATTCAAATCACGATTACCATGAAATTGATATGAATTAGAATCTCAATAAAATAAAATTAATGCGAGTTGAAATCCTCGGTCATATTTAACGGCCACTAATTACAACGCCTTAAAATTTCATAGTATATTTATATGAACATAAATAAGATTTAAGAAAAGCAGCTTTAATACCAAACATTAGAGACCATTTGGGCATATTTGAGAGGATTTGCAAGTAAACATAATTAAATCACTCATTTGGGCGCCTTGTATTTGGACATAAATAGAATACAAGGTATCTGAACATAAATATGAGCAATCTAATTATTAACCACAACATTAAAATTACATCAATAAAATTATCTATGTCAAAACATTGGCCATCCAAATGGACAGTTAAAAATTGTCGGTAAGTTGCTCATTTGTGCTCCCTACATTTGTGACTCAACCAAGGCTTGAAATCTTCTCATTTTTTGGCCATAGTATATATTTTAAAGGGCTAATTAAAATCATTCAGTCAAATGTAACAGATATGGCCTAATTCAGAATATTAAAGATGATTTAGTTAATCAAATTTATGACCTATGAATATCCTAAAACATTTGAATGCATTCCAAATACAAGCTCCCAAAATACACGTATCCGCGTCAAGTCAACTCAACATGACCCAAAAACTTCCACTAACAAAATGGTCTGGACCGTGTTTCTTAAATCACGGCCATTGATTTTGGTCCCACTGAATACGTGAACCATGTCTGATATAAATTATTATTCATATATTGCTTAACCTAGAATAATACAAGTGAGGCCCGCCTTTGGGATCTAAGCCTTTCAACCGGTGGGCCCATCATGTACACAGGTCATGCCTCTCTCTCTCTCTCTCTCTCTCTCTCTCTCTCTCTCTCTCCCCCCCTTATAATCATACCTAGGAATCAAATTGAAGACTGTGCAAATGAATACGTACAAACATCAATCCTCACTTCATGAGAAATTTATTGTGTGGTCAGGATTGCTCTAATGAGGGAGATTTTCTGCTGGAGAAATGATCACGGACAGCTGCGCCGGAAGTAAACTTTCACATTGCCATTTTTTTGGACTGCAATTGTCGAAGACTCGGTGGGGCCCACTATGATGTATTCATTTTATCCCTTCTGTCCATCCATTTTAAGAATATATGATCATGAAAAATAAGGCAGATCCAAAGCTCAAGTGAACCACACCAAATGAAACATTAGAGATTGCACGTCTGCCATTGAAAACTTCTTTATGTCACAAAACTTTTGAATGAAGCCTCTCTGTTTTTTTTTTTTTTTTTGGGGGGGCGGGGGTTTAGCTTGCACACTCCATGTTAGCCACCCCCACTAGGGATCGATACCATGACCTCAGGTGTTGAAACGAGGTATCTCCACTCAGTCTGCCAGTTGAGCTATGGATCTGGGTGTAACTTTTGAATGAAGCTGATATTTGCGTTTTCCCTTCATCTTGGATGGCGAATATCATGGTGGGCCCTAATAAGTTTTCAACTATGAGTGCCAATATCTCCATTGTTACCCGTGGTGTGGTCCACTTGAGCTTTTTTATGTGCTCATGCCCTAAAATAATAGAGCAAAATGGATGGAAGGTATTGATAAAACACAAACATTACAGTGAACCATAAACCTTAAACCTTAAACCCTAAATGGTAAACCACATGAGTCAAGTCACAGGGGCAATCCACCTCCACTTCTTTCCAGCCAAGATGTACGTGTAGAGAATATCCAATCGGTGCAAAAGGTGGGCCACACAATGATGATCAGCATTTGGATCCACTCGTAAAGCGGGACAAACCTTCGAAATCAACGGATGGGGCTGACCAAATGAGCAAATCAACTTGATTTTCTACTGAGTAATCATTGTGGTGTGGCCCACCTTACACAGATCGTATATACACATGTGACACATTGGCTGGAAAGAAGATCGGTTCCCTTTTGAACTGGAATTGTCCGGATGACTTCCAACACAGCGTGGAAAACACAAGGACTACTAGGTTTACCATGCTTTACACGTAAAATTCAATCCGTACATTCAAAACTCATGTGGGCCATGCTAAGGGAGACTACAAAATTTCTCCCAAAAGTAGTAAGTGGCGTGGCCAATCTTAATATTCATAGGCTGATTTGTATCTTACGTTGAAAACTTCTCCAGAAGTTTTGTGCAAGTTGTTGTTTTTCTTTTATTTAGTTCTCTTGTCATTACAAATAGGTTGGATGACAAGTAAGCATTTAAAATTGTGAATGTCATTATTATTATTATTTTTTTCTTTTTCTTTTTTTTTCTTTTGTATTATGGTCCATTAATGTTCCGGGGCTACCTCATTTTGTAGCAAAATATATAAACAGTGCGTATAAAACACAAACATCCCAATAGGCCCCGCAAAATTATGTGAAGGGATATCCCAACAGATATGCCAATTGCTGCTGTGGTCAAGAAGTTATGCGGGGCCATAGAGTTGCCCATAGACTAGCCACAGGTGCCCTAAATCTACACCGTCCAACCATTTTGAAAGCTTATTTTAGGGCATGAATCCAAAAATGAAGCATATCCAAATCTTATGTGGAGTATACCATAGGAAATAGTAGTAATTGAATTGCAGCCATTAAAAACTTCATTGGGGCCACCGGAATGTTTATTTGCCATCCAACTTCTTGATAAGGTCACAAAAATCTGGATGAAGAAACCACAAGAATATCAGCTTGATCCAAAATTTTTGTAGCTCACGAGAAGTTTTAAATGGTTGATTACCACTATTTCCCTATTATGGTCCACCTGAGATTTGGATCTACTTCATTTTTTGGATCATACCTTAAAATGAGCTTCCAATACGGTCACACCCATCTTGGTGGATCCCATGTCTCACTTCTCTTGTGAGTCTACCACCGGGGTCTTACCTAATCCGTCCCGTTGCAACTTTCTTGGTGCCGGCCATGATGTCTGTATGCCATCCAAACCGTTCATGTGTTACTACCGCTCATGTAAAATGTAGACACACATCATCCTGTTGCAAAAATTCTTTGGCCCCATACAAAGTTTCCAATGGTGGGCGTTCAATCTCTGCTGTTTTGTATGGTGTGGTCCACCTGAATTTTGGATCCATCTTATTTTTGAATTTCTGTCTTATTGTGATCTGAGAAACTGATAGAGAAAGTGAATTTGTCACCGCCTGCCCGTGGGGTACAGGCAATTGGCATCCTCACAATTGATTTTTCACCCTTCATGTGTTGTTGTCCGACATAATTTTCGTTTCACTTGATTTTTTGCATTCGGGCCTAAGATTGAGAATAGAATCTAATGGACGGATTGGATTTTAAGAATAAAGCATGGTGGGCCCACCAGATTTAGTGCTCTGCACAAGCCTAAAACGTACGAGAATCTGGTCCTACGCACACCAGACCCACCTAGAGACCGACGGTCCAGTCAGGGACTCTGCCGAGCTTTCTATGATGTATATATTTTATCCACGTCCTTCATCTCGGCATATCATTTCAGGACCGACCCCAAACAATAGTTAGATTTAAGTCTTAAGTGGACCACACCACGAAAAGCAGTGGGGATTAAAATCTTACCGTTAAAAACTTGTAAGGAGTCACAAAAGTGTTGAATCAAGCTGATTCTTATTTTTTTTCCCTTCGTTCATGTCTATGTGACTTCATATACAGGTTGGAGCGTATTTGGGCAGTGGGATTAGAAGGGATTAGGTGGGATGGGATTCATCTGGTCCTATGCCAATTCCGCTCTATGCTTGGGAAGAATGGAAAAGCTTGTAATTAGATGAGATGAAATTGCATCAGGTCCTGTTCCAATATCACTCAATGTTAGCAAGTTGAGTAGGTCCCACCATGATGTGTGGGCTATATCTACACCGTCCATCCATTTTTTGAGATTATTTTAGAGCATGGCCCAAAAAATCAGGTAAATCTAAAGCTCAAGTGGACCCCACCCTAGAAAGCAATGGGGATTTAATACTTACAGTTGAAAACTTCTTTGGGGCCATATAAGTTTTGGATCTACCTCATTTTTAAAGCCATGCCATAAAATAAGGTTACAAGACAAATGAACAATTTAGATATAGCACACGTGTGTTATTCTCAATAATTTCAAATGATGATAGTATATCCATTCAATGTACCACCCTATTACCAACAAAGCATGGCATTAATCTTATCCCGGTGACCAGGATAATAATTATGTTTTTTGAATCCCATCCCACTGCCCGGGAGATCCGGGCTATTAGGAGGGATGGGATCAATTTTAAAGTAATGATGGTGGTGTCAGTGGATTATCTTAAGATCCATGGGATTACTCATTTCCCTGGACAAGTTCATTGGGTCTATTTGGCACGCCCTGCATATTCCCGGATTTTACCTTCCAATCCATCCATCCAAGGGATGGGATCAACTTAAAGGTAGTGATGGTGATGTCAGTGGATTGCCTTAAGATCTATGGAATTGCTCGTATCCTAGGACAAGTTTAATGGGTCTGTTTGGCACGTCATGTCTATCCCAGGATATTGCCGATCACATCCCTCCTAATATCATGGGATCTGCCTGGCCAAACAGGCCCTAAACGTCATTGTGGGCTCCAAGAAGTTTTCAATGGCAGGAGTTCAATCTCCACTGCTTCTTATGGTGTGGTCCACTTAAACCTTTGATCTGCATCATTTCTCGGATCATGCCCTAAAATGATCTCGGAACGACGTTGATTATATATATATATATATATATATATATATATATATATATATATATATATATATATATATATATATATATGTCACAGTGGACCCACAGAGGCCTGACAGGACCGTCCGTCTATGTCTAGGTCCACGTCCGTAGAAAACAGGTGGTGCAGATGATTCTGGTCGCATGTGACTGAGAAGAATTCCTGAACCGTAAGATCAAGGTGGGTCCCACAGAGTAAGGTTGTTAAGATTCCTGACCGTACGATCATGTGAAATGGTACAAAAAGAAATTTTTGTCTACTAAAAGACACGGTCCGGCCAAAATTTGATGAGCTTTTGTTATCATTCATTCTTCGGGAGATGGGCGAAAGACGGATGGGGGTAATGATTGACTGACCCGCACCCTGTGCGCACAGTAGCACGCTCCCACGCGTAGAGAGGCACGTGCCGACAACCACCCGACACGTGATCAGGCGGTCGGCTACAAGCTCTTGACTTTCTGTTCTCCGCCCATGATTCCCGGTCCGTCAGAGTCCGGCACGCGCGGCCCTTTTTTCTTCGCGCGTGCAGCCCTACTCATCTCAACTGATATACTCGCGAGTTGATAGATCACCGTCTGTTTTTCTCGTTACGCCCTTGAGAAAAATGTGTACTGAGAACACTCCGTGGAGCCCCCCGTGATTTACACTCCCTCCCTCCATTTTACTAGATAATTTTTAAGGCTCTCGTTTAAAAATGAATCACATCCAAAGATCAAGTAGACCACACCACAGAAAATCTAAAGCTCAGGTAGACCACACCACAGAAAACAGCGTGAATTGAACATTTACCGGTGAAATTTTCTTAAAGATATTAAAAGTTTTGTATCTTTGTGCTAGGGCTGAAATTCCCGCAGGTTCAACCTGACCGACCCGACATTGGGTTGGGCTCGGCAGAATTTATTGGGTGACCCGAACGTTAGGTTGGGCTCGGCAGTATTTATTGGGTTTGATCTGGACCCTACGTTATATAAACACCAACCTCATATAACTTAGGTTGGACTTGAGTCGATGTCTTGGGTTGCCACACTAATTGAGTGTGTACAGAAATTTCAGTGTCGTCCAGTCATTATTTCTGAATTGGTTGAATTTCTTTCTCCCAAATAGATTTATAGGCTACACAGCACTTTTAAAGGAGTAGTTGTCCTATATTTTAACTTGTTTATTTAGTAAAAATAAAGTTCTTTATGATAAATAATTAGATATATAATTAATAAAATCAATGGTACAAAGAATAATAAGAGGTGTATAGAAATATAATAAACTAATGTAATGGCAAAAATATTAGCATATATCTGCCTGATGAACCCAACCAACCTGGGAGGTATATGAACCTTGAGTTGGGCTAGGGTTGAGCACCAACCTAACCCCACCTGCCCGACTTTTATCTCTAACACGTGCTTTCCCGTCATCGTGTCTTTGTGATCTTATAAAGAGATTGGATGAGAAAGAAACGTTTGGCGAGATCATCATAAGGTGATCCTCGTGAGGTAAAATACTCTACCAACGTGGCTAGTGTGGTGATGTCACCGAGTTTTGTTGGACCCATCTTGAAGCATGTATTAAATCTAAATTGCCCATCCATTTGGTGAGATCGTAGCCGTGGAGGATTGAATGTCTACTATCGAAACCCTTTTGGAGGTCACATGAATTTTGGATCAATATGATATTTGTTTTTCCACTTAATTCAAGTATGTGTGACATTATGAAGAGATTGGATGGAAAACAACGTTATGGTGGGCCTACAAAAGTTTTAACGGTGGAATTATTGTCATACTGTTATTGGTAGTGTGGTCCACTCGAGCTTTTGAAATGACTAAGTTTTAGGATCATGCTCTAAAATGAAATATCCAAATGGATGAACGGTCTGGATATACTAATACATTATTGCGGGCCCATATAACTTTGATGTCCCGTGAGCCATTGGTACAACCTGGAGCTTGAGTAACATCATCGCTCGTCTTCGCACGACACGTACCCACATCAGCCAAGTCAGTGGTGTGTAAATACACCAGCCAATCGCTTCGATCATGGTGGGCCTTAGGAAGGTTTTAACAGTGGAAATCAATATTCCCACTGTTTTCTATGGTGTGTTTCACTTGAGCTTTGGATATGCTTCAATTTTGGGATCAACTACTAAAATGAGCCCGAAAAACAGATGGACGGTGTGGATAAGCCACATACATTCATAGTGGGCCCAGCAGAATTTACTCAATACAATAAAGCTACAAAATCCGAATGCTGAGAGAAATCGTTATATATACCGTGTTTAATGTAGAATTTCAAAAAGATTGGTGGGCCAACAGTGATGACTAAGTCATGTACACAGAAACTCTGTGTGTCCCACTTTAATTTATGTATTTTATCTACTTCGTCCATCCATTTTAACAGATAATTAGAGGGCTTGAGCAAGAAAATGAAGTATAGCTAAAGCTCAGGTAGACCAGGCCACAAAAAACAGTGTGATGTGAAAATCTATCCTATAAAAAAATCATGAAGGCTCAAAGTTTTGGATCAAGCTGATATTTGTATTTTCGCTTCATCCATGTCCGTGTGATCCTTGTGAATATGTTGGATGTCAAATAAACATCAATGTGGGCCCTAGTAAGGTTTCAACTGTGTAAATCATTATTCTCACTGTTTCCTCAGGTCTATGCCACTTTGGCTTTTGACACAGGGCTCCCCTTCATGTATATATTATGTATCCATGACGGCCATCCATTTTTCCATATCATTTTACAGCATTATCTCAAAAACGAAACACATCCAATTATCAGGTGGACCATCCATAGGAAACAGGTGATTGACCATTAATGGGCCACAAAAGTTTTGGAGCAAGCTGATATTTGTTTTTTCCCTTCATCCAGCCTTATATCACCTTATCAATAGATTGGATGATAAATAAATTAAGACTAGGAAAATATTAAGGTGTGCCCTAAGAAGTTTTTAATGGTTGGGCATTCAATCACCACTATTTCTTAAGTATGGTCCACCCAAGAATTAAATCTTCTTCATTTTTGGAATAATTACTTAAAATGATATGGAAAAACATATGGATAATAGGATATGGAATACATACATCAAAGTGAACCCCGGGTCTCACCTCATATACTCCCTTTTGGCATGTCATTTTAGAGAATAAGCCCAAAAATGAAATAGATGCAAGGCTCAAGTGGACCTCCTATAGGAAGCAATGGTGATAATGACGTCCACCATCGAAACTTTCCTAAGGCCCACCGTAATATTTATTTTCCATCCAACCTATTCATAAAGTCACATAGGTTTGGATGAAGGTAACTTGATCCACAACTTCTTGGCCCTCAAGAAAGTTTTCAACAATAGGCATTTATCAAACCCCACTGTGTAGTCTACCCATACATCATGATGGCCCCTGAAAGCCCCTTGCTATGCCAAACTGGCGGGATTGTCCATTTAGATTAGTTGGTTGAGCTTGGGCTTAAGCCAACCACTCGACCTGACTCGCATTTATATATGCCAGGCCAAATGATCCAAACCTTGCCAGAACCAAATATGTATGTGTGATTGCTCTTCTGCAAGTGTATAGACCAGATGAAACATATATATCCCATTAAAAAATCTAATTTAATAAACATTTAAAATTATGCGTCCAGTACATAAAAACTCCAAGAAGGATAGTGAAGAAGCTCTTGTATAGTGGTAGACTCAGAAGAGTTTTAACACCAGGTCAAGGGTTCATGTACCCATAAGTGGTAAAATCTCACTATGATAAGAGTGTGTGCGCGAAATCCCACTATGATATGAGTGTGTGTGCATTTGTGTATTAAAAATAATAATAATAAATAAATCATATTAATACTGGAAATCAGAATCAAACGAGCTTTATTCCCAATGAGATATATAAGTTTTATTTATGTTGTCTATTCTTTTTCTTTTTCACTTTATTTTAAAGTATAGGTCTAAAAATTAGGCTATCCAATGCTTAAGTAGACCACACCACAAGAAGCAATTAAAACCGTCTTAACGGCAAATGTGATGTTTACTCGGCATCTAACGTATTCATAAGTTCAATAGACATGAACAAAGAGAAAACACAAATATTAAATTGGTCCAAAATTTTTGCAACTTTGACCTCTTATAAGTTCTCAAGGGTGGGCGTTCAATCCCATAGTCTACTTGAGTATTCAGCCTCTTATAAGTTCTTAATGGTGGGTGTTAAATCCCATGGTCTACTTGAGTCTTAGATTTACCTCATTTTTAGGTTCATATCTTAAAATGATCTAAAAAAGTAGATGGACAGCGTAGATAAAACCCATACATCATGGTGGCCCCACAAAGCCTTACCGGATGGATTGTTGTCAAGGCTGGGCGGGAAGCAACCCTCTTCCATATCTATTCCTGATTTGAAGTGTGCATTCGGTGGGTCTCACTGTACCACAACTAATTTTTATTTTTATTTTTTTAAAAAAATTTATTTATTTATTAAAGTGAGTTTGCACTTCTGCGTAAAATGTCATTTATGTCTTGTGAGTACACTCTCATGTAATATTGTCAAAGGAGGGATGGACATGCATATTGTGGAGAATTCTAATAAAGTAGCTCTCAAGGTTTGTTTCGTAACCTAAGGACAATACAACAAGATGTGCTTGATTCCATTGTATATGAATTTCATGACAGCATTTTTAAGATGGATGGCTAAGATCATTTACATGTGTGACGTTGCAAACTACATGAGCTACCTCCGCGCGTGCAGGCATTCCACTCTTTTATTAGTTTTGCACTATTTTCAAAATGGTGGTAGCTCATTGCCTCCATGTGGTGTGCTAATATACAACTATGAAAATCATCAAATGTATAGGTTCAATTATGGGAGGATAATATCTCTAAAATCATACTTATCAAGTGATCCTAACCATCCATTTTTAGTGTCTATCAGTTAGATAGTTAAATGTAATATTACGTGTGGTTCAAATTCAAAAGGAAAAAAATCTAGGGGTGTCAATGGGCAGGTTTGGGCCTGCCAAAATCAGAACTTTGAATAGGCCGGGCCCTAAACAGTTCAAATCCAGACTGTTGACAGGCCTGGTAAAATCAGAAGTTTGTTGATTGCTGTGTAATTTTTGGGTAATGCTCCATTTGATCAATGTGATGAACAATCAAAGGTTGGTCCTATGTGATGAATTATCTAAAGCGGTGATTAGAATCTTTATTATAATCAATATGGACAACTTTCATACCCATGATCCAATGGTTAGGATCATTTGATCGAGATGATTCTTTTGGGATCAATTATTAAAGGTGGACCTCACCCAATGAACGGTTCAAATCATTTATAAAATAATTTCCTATATGATTTTTATGAATCATATATTTACTAGCCATTTATCAATGTTTAGGATCATCTTATCAAAGTGAAATGAAATAAGTTATTTTTTAAAAGATAGGCAATCAAAGTTGGGCTTCTTGCATCATATGTAAGATCTTTTTTTTTTTTTTTTCTTTCTTTCTTTTTTTTTAGTATAATAAATATGAATCATTCATTTCATGGCCATCAATCAGTTCATTAGGATTTTCAAATCAAAGTGATTTTCTTAAGAAGGATCAACAACGAAGGTGGGCCGCATATGACGAACAACCCTAGTTACCGATAGAACTCTTTATATATATATATATATATATATATATATATATATATATATATATATATATATATATATATATATATATAGGTTCCATGCGGTTGAGTTCATGGGAACTTCCCATGAGGTCGAGCTGTGTAGGCCCCGCCATGATGCATGTTGAGAATCTACCCCATCAGTCAGATGCACCATTTCATGGTGGGCCTGGGGCTTAAAAATCAAGTCAATCCGTGACTCGTGTCGGCCACACCACATACAAAAGTTGAGAGGTGTTACCCTCCATTAAAACATTCATAATCATTTGTTGGGCCCACCGAGATGTGGTTCACAAATCCAGATCCATTATGCATATGTGTGTCCCACTTGGATGACGGGTCAGACCAAGTTTCAGATGCATCCAAGTTTCAGGTGGGCTCCACCAAGTACTTTTATATGTCTTAGGCATGTCTTCACATGATTTTAGATGGTATGGCCCACCGGAGTTCCGTATATGGATGATTTTTGGGATAAAAATATCTCATAACTTAAAGGGGAACCATTAAATATCTCACGGTGTGGCCCACACAACTCGACCTCATGGGAAGTTCCCATGAGCTTGACCACATTGAACCTTTTCCCACACACACACACACACACACACACACACACACATATATATATACACTATCAACTGATTGGATGGTTAGGATCATATTATCGTAGTAAATTTTAGAAAGATAGATATCCCCAATTCAGGGACATGATTCAAATCCTTTTTTAATATAATCAATATGAATCATCCATTTTATTTTTTTTAGTCGTTCATCGATCGGCACATCTTAACTAGTGTGATTAGGAAACTTTATATTTAGAGAGTAAAAACCTGTATCAACCAAATATATATTATTTGTGTTCTATCAATTGATTGGATTTTTAGGATCATCACATCATAATAACTTTTCAGAAATATAAGATGACCCCACTTCATGGAGAGTTCAAATCAATTGATCGACTTTTTCTAATATAATCAATATGAATCAGCTATTATCATAGTCATTCATTGATTGGTAAATATACATAAATTTATTTCTGTCACACCTTAACTAATGTGATTAAGAGATTTTATATTGAGAGAAAGTAGAGATTGTATTAATAAATTCTAATAACTTACTGTCATTCTAGATTTTCCATGCCATAGATCATATGAATAGATTGTCTAATAGGAGTGATCTTTGAAATAAAAACCATCAATGATACAGCCCTCCATATCAATGGACCTAGTTACAGTTCTTCAAGTTCAATAGTGTCATCTCCCATTCCAAATTAAAGTTAAGGATGATCACATGAGTTGGAACATATGGTAATTACCATATGTTTGAGCTATGTGGGGCCCAATATGATATGTGAGTGTCATCCAACCCATCCATTAAATATGCTCCTTGAGTTATTTGTGTAGCCTAGAAATTATCATGATTGATAATGTGTGTGTGTGTATAACCCCATAAGGGACAATTGGGTGAGAATGCCCAGTATAAAAATCTTTTAGATTATGTATCGGGCATGAAACTTGTATTCTTCAAGAGAGATTGAAAATCAATTTCTCATTTAATTATTCTGATTGATTTACTTACCAGGGTTGATTTATTTCCTTGTGTATCTTTGTATGTCCCTATCCGGGATAAAAACGAATATTCAGAAAACTATAGAAGAATTCTCCAATTCATTTTTAGTCATCACAAATATGTATTTATGTGCTTATAAATATTTGGCCATTTTTTGGTTTTTTAGCCACCCGCCAATCAAACTGGATAAGGGAGGCTGGCAAGTCCTTGTAGCACAAGCTTATTTTACAAGCAGTGCATATCAGATTAGAGGTCATCGATGGCATCTAATTATCTGTAAGGGCCTGTTTGGGAGTGTGGATTCAGAACCCGGTGAATTTGAAATCTTCCTATTGTGGCACCCTCCATTTGGAATCCCTGTAATCCAAAAGTAGCAATACATAGTATATTTATAGGGGTTTGAAATTAATTACTAAATCAACTTTAATATTGTTGGGATGCCTTGCACAAACCTTAGGATCTAGCCTCCCGAAACAAACCAGAATTATGGATAATAAAGCAATGAAATAAATCAAAGCATCAATCACACACCACACAAGAGATTTTTACGTGGAAAACCCTCAAAGAGGTAAAAACCACAGGACCTCGTCCAGATCAACAATCCACTATGAAGTAGAATGTTACAATCTTCTTCACTCACGCAGGAGTGGATAAACAATAAGAGAAATAGAGAAAACGGAGAGATCTAACCGATTACGAGGATATAGAAGTGCTGAGATATAGATTGCACTGTAGAGAGCCTCCACGAGCAGAATCTCCCTTCTATAAGCTTCCTCTCTCTCTTTCTTTTTCTCTCTCACCTTTGATAGCCCTAAACCCTTTAGCAAATCCCTTGTAAAGCTTTAAGAAACACTCTTGCTGTGCCTAAAAAAACCCTAGGCAACCCCTTTTATAGTTTAGGAAATTCCTTTCCGTATCCCTGTTGTGAAAGGACTCAAATCCGCAGTTTCGCACAAAATCGCGGAACAAACTGTGTAACCTTCAACTAGTCGAATCTAGTCTTCGACTAGTCGTAGGACCCCTTCGACTAGTCGAGACATCCCTTCGACTAGTCGTAGCTACAGTAAAAAACAGCAAAAATACTTGCTGGACTTTAAGTCGAAGTCACGACTCGAACCTTCGACTAGTCGACCACCAGCTTTCGACCGGTCGAGCAGGGCTCACGACCGGTCGAAGATGGGTCAAAAAAATCCATCAAATCTCCCCTCTTTTGACCTAGGAGGTATCCACCTTCTTCAAGCCAATCAGGTTTCTACAAACCTCAAACTTGCCCTTGAGCAAAGCCTTGGTCATCATGTCTGACCCATTATCGTCCGTGTAGACTTTCTCAAGCTGTAACACCTTCTGTTCTAAAGTATCCCTGATCCAGTGATACCGTATCTCAATGTGTTTCGACTTGGAATGCTAACTTGGATTCTTACTCAAGTGTATAGTACTCTAACTATCACAATAGACCACGTGCTCCTCCTGCTTTAGGCTAAGTTTCTGTAGGAACCTTTTCATCCAAAGCATCTCTTTACATGCTTCTGTGACTGTAATGTATTCGGCCTCTGTCGTCGACAATGCTACGACCTTCTGTAGCTTGCTCTGCCAAGAAACCGCTCCCCCTGCAAACGTGAACATGAACCCCGTGTAGACTTTCGATGCCCCTATGTCACTTACCATATCTGCATCTGTGTAGCCCTCTAACACAGGTTTTCCGTCACCATAGCATAGGCTCAATCTGGATGAGCCTCTTAGATACCGTAGTATCCATTTCACCGCTGCCCAATGCTCTTTGCCAGAATTGGAAAGGTACCGGCTGACTACACCAACCGCATATGCTATGTCTGGGCGTGTACACACCATAGCATACATCAAACTTCCTATAGCTGACGCATAGGGTATTTTCTGTATCTCTTCCACCTCTGCCTTCGTCTTGGGACACTATTTGTCGCTCAATCTGAAGTGACATCCAGTGGAGTACTGACAGGCTACGCTGCATTCATATTGAACCGCTTTAGGACTTTCTCAATATACCACTCTTGTAACAGCCAAAGCTTCCTGCTGCTTCTGTCACGGGTTATCTCCATTCCTAGGATCTGTCTAGCCAGGCCCAAGTCTTTCATCGCAAAAGACTTGCCCAACTCCTGTTTCAGCCTGTCAATCTTCTTGATGTCTTTTCTCATGATGAGCATGTCATCAATATATAACAACAGAACTAAGAAATCACCATCTGAGAACTTGCGTGTAAACACACAGTGGTTTGACTCCGTTCTCATGTTTCAACATAAACGAGTCGAACTTCTTGTACCATTGCCGTGGAGCTTATTTCAGCCCATACAAGCTCTTCCTCAGCCTACACACCATATGCTCCTTGCCCTTAACTTCGAACCCCTCTGGTTGGTGCATATAGATCTCTTCTTCCAGGTTACCATGGAGAAAGGAAGTTTTAACATCTAACTGCTCCATCTCCAGATCCATGCTAGCTGCCAACCCAAGCAACACCCGTATGGATGTCATCTTCACCATTGGTGAGAATATCTCTTCGAAGTCTATACCTTTCCTCTGACCAAACCCTTTCACCACAAGTCTGGCCTTGGACCTCGTCTGTGAATTCTTCTACTCAATCTTCTTTCTGAACACCCACTTGTTACTCAAAGCTTTCTTGCCCTTAGGTAATTTCACCATATCATAAGTGTGGTTCTTATGCAAGGATTTCATCTCCTCTTGCATAGCTTTCAACCACTCCCTCTTATGCTCGTCGGCTAGGGCCTCAGAATAATCTTTTAGCTCTCCCCCATCAGTCAGCATAATGTACTCATGTGGCGAGTACCTCTTAGACAGCTGTCTGTCCCTAGATGACCTCCTCACCTGTGGCTCAACAGGTGGATCAAGTGGGGGCTGCTCTCTTGGTACATCTTCTGAAGGAACTCCCTCGTCCTCTGCACCTTGCTGTACTCCCCCGTCATCAGGCACCACGGGAGAAATAACCGGATCCATGTCCTTTAGCTCACCCGAACTAGGCTGATTCTTCTCTGGCTTACCAATGTCTTTTATACACTGATCTTCAAAGAAAACCACATCTCTGCTCCTGACGAGCTTCTTCTCGGTCAGATCTCATAACCTGTAACCGATTTTTTCATCACCGTACCCTAAGAACACACACTGTCTGATCTTCATATCGAGCTTAGACCTCTCGTCCTTTGGTACGTGAATGGATGCCCTGCATTCAAACACCCTGAGATGATTGTACGATGGATCATGTCCAGTCCACACCTTCTCAGGTACTCTCCATTCAACGGGGTTGATGGAGACCTGTTTATCAAATACACCGCTGTGTGCATTGCTTCTCCCCAGAACGTCTTGGGCAATTTCGCATGGGATAACATGCATCTGATTCTCTCTACAATGGTGCGACTCATTCGCTCAGCTACATCATTATGCTGGGGGTCTTAGGAATCGTCTGTTCATGCTGTATACCCAGGGACTTGCAGTACTCATGAAAGTCGTTAATGTATTCACCACCATTGTCAGT
The DNA here is from genome assembly GCA_030180095.1 of Magnolia changhungtana. Classification (NCBI taxonomy): domain Eukaryota; kingdom Viridiplantae; phylum Streptophyta; class Magnoliopsida; order Magnoliales; family Magnoliaceae; genus Magnolia; species Magnolia changhungtana. Next base: position 1,068,183 of record JASAUF010000319.1, read on the forward strand.
GCGGATGTACTTCAATGGTCTACCTATCTCTCTCTCGACCATAGCATAAAACAATTTAAACACACCAAAGACCTCGTCCTTAGATTTCAAAGCATAAACCCAAACCCTCCTAGATGCATCATCTATAAAAGTAACAAAATATAATGCCCCACCCAAGGTTTTTGTCCTCATAGGACCACAAACATCAGAATAAACCAAATCTAATGCATGCACTTTATTAACATGAGAAGCAGTTTTAACAAATAAAACTCTATGCTGTTTCCCTGATAAACAATCAAGACAGGTTTTGAGAGGTATACCTGTCACGTCTGGAAGGAGCTGCTTCCTCGCTAGTAGTTGAAGCCATTTTTCACTCATGTGGCCTAGACGCCTGTGCCACATGTCAATAGCTGAATCTTCCGCTGCATTCAACCCACCCTTGCACATACTGACACTTGCCTTGTACAAGGTGCAACACTTCTTCCCTCTGGCCACGATCAATGAACCCTTGATGAGCTTCCATCGCCCACCAGTAAACCGGCTTTCATAGCCATCATCATCCAACCTTCCCGTCGACATCAAGTTGAGGCGAAGGTCTGGGATATGCCTCACATTCCTGAGAACTAATGTGCAGCCCACATTAGTTTTTACACAAATATCACCGACTCCCACGATTTTTGATACACCAGAATTTCCCATCTTCACAGTCCCATAGTCACCTGACTTGTAGCTTATGAGGAAGTCCCTGCGTAGAGTCGCATGAAAAGAAGCTCCCGAGTCAACCACCCAGTCGGTGTCCTGACTCGTAGCCGTGAGACATACATCGTGATCTGCTGAAAGAATAACTACAACGTCGCCATCTGAAGCGACCGCAGTAGAATCTGATTCATCTTCCTTCCCTTTTCCTTTCTTGTCATTTTTCTTACCACGACATTCATGCTTGTAATGGCCCTTCTTGCCACAATTCCAACAATCAACATCTTTTCTGTTACTCGACTTGCCTCTTGATTTATCTTGGGCCTTCCCGCCCTTCCTGTTCTTTCCTCTCCCCCATTCCTGCATCATAAGAGCCTCTTGCTGAGTAGACCCCTGAGACTTCCTCATTGTCTCCTCATTGAAGAGACAATTGGTTACCTGTTCCATGGATATCTTTCCGTCTAACGCGGAGTTACTTAGAGACACCACCAATGTCTCTCAACTGTCAGGCAATGAACTAAGCAATAGTAAAGCATGCAATTCATCATCCAGGACCATCTTCATAAAGGTGAGTTGCTTCACTATATTGCTGACCTCATTCATGTGCTCGGCCACAGAACTACCATCCTTGAACTTGAGATTCACAAGTCGCCTTATCAGAAATATCTTATTACCGGCTGTCTTCCTCTAATACAGCCCTTGTAATTTTAGCCATAGCTTCATGGTGAGGTTTCCGTAGACACATGGTGGAATACAGAATCATCCAATCATTGTCTAATAAACCCCACCGCCTTTCGGTCCGTCTTCTTCCAATCATCATCAGTCATATCCTTGGATTTTGCTGATATGCTTAAGATTAGAGAATATAGGTCCTTGTAATAAAGCAAGTCCTTCATCTTAGACTTCCATATGGTCCAGTTAGAACCATTGAGGCTGATCATCCTTGAGCCACCTTCCATAATTCAAAAATCGATCTTACCCGTTCAATGAACTTAGCTTTGATACCACTTTGTTGGGATGCCTTGCACAAACTTTAGGATCTAGCCTCCCGAAACTAACCAGAATTATGGATAATAAAGCAATGAAATAAATCAAAGCATCAATCACACACCACACAAGAGATTTTTACATGGAAAACCCTCAAAGAGGTAAAAACCACGGGACCTCGTCCAGATCAACAATCCACTATGAAGTAGAACGTTACAATCTTCTTAACTCACGCAGGAGTGGATAAACAATAAGAGAAATAGAGAAAACGGAGAGATCTAACTGATTACGAGGACATAGAAGCACTGAGATATAGATTGCACTGTAAAGAGCCTCCACGAGTAGAATCTCCCTTCTGTAAGCTTCCTCTCTCTTTTTCTTCTTCTCTCTCACCTTTGATAGCCCTAAACCCTTTAGCAAATCCCTTGTAAAGCTTTAGGAAACACTCTTGATGTGCCTAGAAAAACCCTAGGCAATCCCTTTTATAGTTTAGGAAACTCCTTTCCGCATCCCTGTTGCGAAAGGACTCAAATTCGCAGTTTCGTGCAAAATCGCGGAACAAACTGCGTAACCTTCGACTAGTCGAACCTAGTCTTCAACTAGTCGTAAGACCCCTTCGACTAGTCGTAGGACCCCTTCGACTAGTCGAGACATCTCTTCGACTAGTCGTAGCTAAAGTAAAAAATAGCAAAAATACTCGCTGGACTTTGAGTCAAAGTCACGACTCAAACCTTCGACTAATCGACCACCAGCCTTCGACCAGTCGAGCAGGGCTCACGACCGGTCGAAGATGGGTCAAAAAAACCCATCAAATATATCTATGTTTGACACGATGGTTGTAATAACCCTGTAGAAATATATACTTTGCACGAAAATGATGAAATTCCAAATTCGGGATGGGCCACAAGCACAAGATCGCATCTGAATGACTAATCAATGATTTTCAACTGTTAATTTACATGGACAATGTTTGGACAGTGGAGATCATTGTATTAATGTAATTATAGTGACGCAATTGATAATTTAATTGTTTTGGGATATCATTAGTGGGTCATATACCCAATAAATTAATAGTCTAGTGACATACATATTACACATGTAACTCTTGAAAGGATTTTAAATGTAATCCAAGCTTTCATGGTGGATTTCAAACCCTGTCTTTGAGGGGATTTGAAAACCCCAATTACTTTATGATGCCAAATATATCCAGGTTTTGAAATCCCCCCAAATCCATAGTGCCAAACCACCCCTAAATTGCCCACCACGGAAGTTGGTCTCTCCAAAAATCATGCCAATCCAATCATCATATAGGCCAACAACTGAATTTAGAGGTATTTGAATGTTGCGATGGTGTGGCCCGCCTAATAATTTGTATATGCCTTATTTTTAGAAAATCCTATCATTATGATGGCTCACATAATGCAACTGGTGGCTCACGTCTCAAGACAAAAAATATTGGGTAACCATTTAAAAACATCATGTGCAGCACTTGTAGAATAACCTTAGGTGGTAGCCATCAAATTGGAGAAGGATATGTTTTCAATACAGATCGCACTTGTATAGAAAAATTCCAACAGTCCCAATTCAATGTACATGTGTGGATCACTTTTTTTTTAACACACGCACACGCCCCCATACACTCACGCCGTAGTGGGTTTTCACCACCTATGGATACCCGAACCCTTAACCTAGTGTTGAAACTCCTACACTCACGCCGTAGTGGGTTTTCACCACCTATGGATACCCGAACCCTTGACCTAGTGTTGAAACTCCTGAGAGTCCACCACCAGAGCAAGAGTAAGGTACTTATATATATATTATATATATATATATATATATAATGTTTAACTGCACCTATCTGATGAACGGTGGGATCTATAACACGTGTGCCATATGCCTGTGCATTTGACACATGTTCTCCACCTCTCAAAACATATATGCCTTAATTTTACAAACTTAAACTTGGATAATGTATTGCACATGTGCCACGCCCACCGGGGGCCATGATGAACCGTAGATAATTTTGCTGCTACTATAAATAAGCTATTGTCCCATAGTCATGCTTCAATGAAGATCCTAACCTTCAATTTTTAGAAATGAATACAAACCATTAAAAATATTTTCACCATGGTTCTGAATTAACCTATCATTGCACAACATGGACAGTCCGATCATCATCCATTTTGGGGGAGTATTAGAACTATAACAATTATCGTCTAAACCTGAATGAGCTTGCGGTTACACCCTTAGGCACTTGGATACCTGCACCCTAGGTAAAACGGACCCAATCCGGTGGATCTGACCCGACCAGACCCGATCCAACTTGATCAGAACCGAACCGACGATCTGGATCAGTGCGGATCGGGTAGCCCCGTCTAGATCCGAAATGTTTCGAGTTGAGTTCGGATTGGCCCTAATCCGACCCGACGTAACCCGAAATTTCGATCTAAAAGGACCCGAACCGATCCAATCCTACTCGATCCGGAGTTGTTCTTATTGATCTTTCTACTTTTCCCTGTGGTATGGTCCGCTTGAGCTTTGGATATGCATCAATTTTGGGTTTAACTACTAAAATGATCTGCAAAAACGAATGGACGGCATGGATAAATCACATGCATTCAAGGTGGGCCCCAACAGAATTTAAGGTGTACAATAACAAGTTGATTTGCTGGTGTACCGGACACAACCATGTAACTGGTTGCTGCAGCCTGCAGGCGCTAGCTGTAGGTATCATGTCGTGCCAAGACGAGCACTAACGCTCCTCGAGCTCCGAGTTGTACGAATGGTTCAAAGGATATCAAAGTTACATGGGCCCCACAATGATGTATTTATTATATCTACACCGTTCATATATTTTTAGAGGCCATTATAGAACATTGTCCAAAAAATGAATAACATCCAAAGATCATCTGGACCACACCACAAATAGCAGCAGAGAATGATTTTCACCGTGAAAAAATTTGTGTGGTCCACATGATAGTTAGATCTGTCTTATTTTTAGTCTCAAGCCTTAAGACGAGCTCGCCAAATGAATGGATAGTTTGGATATAATACATACCCCACCATCAGACTCATAGAACTTGCTAACCTCAATACAACAAGTCACGTCCGTGACTTGCGTGAAAAGAAAGTAAGTGTTGTGGTGTGCACGTCAACATGATAACGTCCAGATAAAGCTTCATTCATTTCTTTCATAGTCACATGGGGCCCACTTTGATGTATATGTTTTATCTAAGCCGTTCACCCATTTTGAGGTATCATTTTAAGCGTCGAACACAAAAATATGATATATTGAAGATTGAGGTGGACAACACCATATCAAATGATCTGAATCGTACCTAATCCGATCCGACTCGGTTTCCCCAGTCGAGTCGAACTCGGTTCGGTCCAAGTCAACCAAATATCGGATCGGTCTGAGTCAGATGATCCGGACTCAGTCTCGGATAGGTTCGGGTCAGACAATTAGAATTTCGGAGTGAACCGAATTAGGCCCAATCCGATCCGACCCGGACCAATGCCCAGCTCTAGTTTTATCACATAAATAAGATCTGAGTTGAAAATTTTTGTGCATACCTTTCTCTTAAGGCAGTGGGTGTACTTATAAGATGCTTAGGTGGTTTGCGTATCTCATAAAGATCTGTTAGATACGTTGAAAGTTCTAAATTTGAGTAGGGGTCTACTCTCGAGAATATCTCCGATCTCATCTCAATCAGCGTGATCTTCGATTAGGATCTTGTCGAGGCTATTCTTTCTCGGTACGATGCAGGACTTTTTCCAGATATCCCTCGTCCGATGTTGAGACCAGTCTAATCAGCTCGACCGGTAAGTTCTGTGACCGAACTCTAAATACGAGCAATTCAGCTTAGTGAGTCCCTCCTTGGAGTTAATATCTAGGGTTTCCCCTCGGAGCTCAACTCGGCTCATCCAGGTGATCGATATACGTTAGTGGTTCAAAAAGCCTGTCCAAACGATTCTTCGCCAGCATTACCCCGGTCCCCCCTCGTGATGTATGTGTCCCATGTAGTAGGTCAATTCAATTTTCCCCATAACAATAGCCATTGGATCTAGGACCATGTTTCAATTATCTAAACCTAGTGGGATTATCATGTATGGGGAATTTTTTAAAAATAAAATAAAATAAAAATCTCAGCTAAGAATCACCCTTGATCATCTAAATATTTTTCTTTGACCATGGACCATCTCTTTAACTGTTATTTTGTGGGCCTAGTAATTAATTTAAAAAAAAAAAAAAAAAAATCTTTGATCATTGATATGGACCGCATTTAGGCCCCACATTTGAATGACCACATCTCTCTGGATAGTTTGAACATTTCTAAACATTTGATCAATGATTAGGAAAATGGATGTCCAATTTAATTTTTAAAAAAAGTCTGATTATCTCTCAAGAATCACTATGATTGGATATTGGAAAGAAAGTTGTTGGTCTCCCAACAACAATTGTAGAGTAATCGACCTCTGCAATTATTGTGTATGGCATCCAATCCGTCCATCAAAGTCGCCTCATCATTAAAATTGAACATGTAGAGTAATCAACCTCTGCAATTATTGTGTATGGCATCCAATTCGTCCATCAAAGTTACCTCATCATTAAAATTGAACGCCCCAAAAATCATGATGATCAACCATCAGGTGGGTACCACGTGAATTTGGAGATTTTTTGGTAATTCTCTATTGTTTTATATGATATGGCCCATCTATTGGATGGCCATAATTTTTGGGCCATCACATTTTCATGTTGGGCCAATATTTCTGGATGGTTGGGATTCCACACACACCCCCAGTAGCCCCACATGTAAGATGTGTAGAGGTCAGCTCAATTGCAGGGGAACTGGTCAAACGGTCATCTCTTCTTGAATGCGGTACAGTGAAGAACAACACAAATTGGATTATTATCATCATCTGTTACTTTTGATGTTGGTAGAAAAGAAGCTATGATCAGATGGTCAACATAATTTAGAGTTTTTACATTAAACCTCTTCCGTTCTTCTATACAAGACAACCCAAAGTAGTAATTACTGTATTAGTAAATAATCCCCTATATTTTCTGTATTTGTTATTAAAGTACGTCAATTGATAAAGTTAGAAGGTATATATATATATATATAACTCTTGATATCTGAACCGTTGATCCATCCAGATCTCAAACTGACGGTTTGATAGGCCGGCCACCCCCCCCCCCCCAAAAAAAAAATATATATATATATAACTCTTGATATCTGAACCGTTGATCCATCCAGATCTCAAACTGACGGTTTGATAGGCCGGCCACCCCCCCCCCCCCAAAAAAAAGTTGGATATTTTTGTAATAACTCCATCTATGGATCGTACGGTTGGGAACTTACGATCATACCAACTTTAGGAAAAAGTGGGCCACAGAACCTCCCATCTTAACAGTCTCTCTTTCATTCAGAAACTAAAACCTAGCGCCTTCCTTTTCTTCAGTACATGCACGTAAAGTACCCACATGAGAAATGGATGAACTATGGTACTCTGGAGAGTATAATGGATGATACACAGGCGCTTACATGGAGCAAACATTGCATACGCTTAAGTCAAACTAAACTATCCAAATTATGGTTGTCAGCTTAGATTTATCGAAAATAAAAAATTACAGTTATTTAGTACCCGACGATCGGATTGGTGGACATTCATTGAACGGTTAAGATGAAAATATCCAATGGTCCTGTTTCATTGAAGAACTGTCTACGAATCAACGGTTAGTATTGTTCAATCGATCTGATTTTTGGATGGTAACTTATAGACAGTGGTTCCACAATGTAGTCAGTTTAAGTTGAGTTAATGTATGCCACGTGGACAATTTCTGAGTGCTTGCATATCAGGGATCCTACACTGCCTGTGTATCATATGACTCCCTCCCATTTAAACAGGAAGCTATTATAGAATGCTCGGGCCGATAGATTGTACACTACAAGTGTGGCCTATTTCTCAATGTTCCAAAATCATTGATAATGAGTCCCATTAAAAATAAATCCTAGACGTTGGATATGGGCCAACAGAATAACTATTGATTAAGAAAAATAGATTAATGGTTCCTATTCAACCAAGTAAAAGGTCAAATATCATGTGGCTGGGATACGTGGCCCATTTAAAGTTAATGTCATCATATAAATGTTTTGGATCACTTAACCATGGGCTGCACCTATAAAGTTGTATACGAGTCCAACCGAGTCAAGCATGGCACAACTTGGTTCAGTTTGGCCAGTAGCTAACCTTAGCTTAAACTTGGCTCGCTCAGTCATTAAGCTTCATTGGCCAACTCGGCTTGGTTCAGTCAGCAGTTCGGGCAATTCAAGCCTATGCGGCATTTTTTCAAACGCGTAAAGTGTATCTTCAAATTCTCATAGAATTGAAAATAGTAACAATACTTTACAGGTATTTTATCAAACACTCGGCGAGCAACATCAAAATCAAGATACACGAACAACCTTATCATTTAATGTTTTTTTTTTTTAGTGTTTTGTTTCGTATCCAATCCTTTCTCACCACTAACCGATCCCAAATGTATGCACTTGAAACAATACTTCATTGAGTCATTTCATCAAACACTCGGCAGGTATCATCCATATCAAAATAAACAAGTCACCAAGCCGATTTAATTCGATTCGAATCAGGTTGAGGTCCGATCAGAGTTGAGGGCAAGTTCAAACTCACCTCCAAATTTTTTCAAGCTCTAAAAATCAACTCGAGTCCGCACGAATTCAATTTCAAGCCGAGACAAGTCAAGCTTTATCAAGTCAAGTTGAGCAAGATGACCTAAGCTAACTCAACTTGTGTACAGCTCTACCCACTCGTGCAAACCTAAATCTCAAGTTACTTATAATAAATTCAGTGCCTATGGCCACCCATGATGGAATCCAGACCGTTCATTTGGTAAGCCTTATGCAAATAAGTAATTTTACTAAAGTTAAAATGTTTGGACAGTCATAGGGGCCCCATTTCCCGTTGAATCTTGATCAACAATCATCTTCGTTTCTAACCGTTGATCAGAAGATCGCCAATGCCACAACATATGAGATACTCGTACAACAGCCGATCCACTTCAGTGTCCACCAGATGAACGGTCTTGATCTCCAATGTGCTTAATTAGCAAGTGGGCCAGGCGAGGAAGAGAGATAATTCATTTCATCGTTCTCCGATCGAAGATCCGCTGCCTCTTGCACCGATCACTGGAATCCGATCTTTCCACCAGAGCTTTCAGAGCGTCCCGAAGGAGATCGGTGCAATCATCGCCGTTGAATTCTCGGTCTCCGGCCACAACTAGCACATTCCTCACTCTCCCTCCAACCATCGCCATCTCTGCCTTCAGTGTCCTCAGATGGAGTGAATTCAACGTCTCGATCAGATCCGGCAGCAGATCGGACCGATCTTCACAACAGACGGATGCCTTGAATATCGACCGTCCATCGCTGGAGAATTCATCTGAGAAGACAGATATCTCATCTGTCTCTGATGGGAAGATATCAGATCCGGCGATATCAGACGTCTGCTGCTTCAAATCCCTCACACGTTGGACCACCTTAGCCAGCAGTGAAGCTTTGTCCGTCTGCAAAATGGAAGTAGAAAGAAAATCAACGGTTAGAAACGACAGACTGATGCGGCCCACATGGATGCATGATCAGATTATCTGAATTCAAATTTCCCATCATTATTGAATGTTATAAGTTATAGTTTTAACCGTTCGATTAGAAAAATAACGCAATCTAACGGTTGGATCATCAACCGAGGCGGTCATGTGGGCCCTATTCAAGTACCATATTCCTCTGATGTTTTTAACCGTTGAATGAGCTACAAATGCACAACAAGGATCAAAGTCAAACATCTGATCCATCCAGGCTTTTTACAGTAGGCCTATTAAATAAGGAAGCCGATTGGGTACTGATAAACTATGTGGGGCCCACTGTGGATTATGTGTCTTATCCATACCGTCCATCCAATTTTCCATATCATTTTAGGTCCTTATATCAAAATTGAAGCATATCCAAAGCTCAAATGGACTACACCACATGAAAGAGTAGGAATAAGGTCACAGCGATGTTTATTTATCATCCAACCTGTTCATAAGGTCATAAAGACATGAATTAAGGGAAAACACAAATATCAGGTTGATTCGAAACTTCTGTGGTCGTCAAGAAGTTTTCAACAGTAGGGATTCAATTCACACTTTTCTCTTGTTGTGGTCTACTTGAGCATTGGATATATTTCAAGTTTAGGTTCATATACTGAAATGATCTGCAAAGACGGATGGACGGCTTGGATAAGACACATACATCACGGTGGGCCCCACAGAATTTACTCAGTACGCTGAGTTACTATGTAGGCAATCGGCTTCCATTAAATAAACGGTTCAGATCACTGGACCTCGAGTGGGAGGACATGATAATGTACAGGACCTTATTATCACAGTGGACGGTTGGATAGGATGAAATTGCACCGTTGATTACACAAGTCCAACATCATCCAGATCGGACGGTCATCTTGGATGATCGAGCGATGCTCGCATTGGTCAGCCGATCCAGACCCAAGTGGTGATGATCGTGACTGATCAACGGACCACAGTGCACTGCACCCCACGTAGGGATTCTCACCCTAATTGTAGCTAAAAACTTGAAAAAGAAAAATCACGATCAAACCGTTAAAGGCTCATATTTTCAGACTCAAGCTAGTCCACTCATTGGGCGGGCCACACCATTAAAATCCTTTATCAGCCGTTGGTCTGACTCAATTTACTGGGGTGGCCCATCTAACGAGTCGATCAGCCCGATTTTTACAGCAGGTGATCTTCGTGGTGTGTCCCATCTTTCTAACGGCTCCGATGCGATCTACCATGCCACGTTGGCGAGAAAGAACTTATTAGAGAGAGATAGAGGTAGGATTGTAATTACTTTCGAATTGCAGGGCAAAAGTCTCCTTAGCTCATCGAGATGCCCTTTGATTCGCTCCCTTCGCCTCTTCTCCGCTTCCTTGTGGTTTTTTGCAGCTAAGGCACGAGCCTGTGGCAGTTCCGTAATTCCGGACATATCCGAGGCGCAAAACGAAGTAGGGAAGAAGGTCGGAATCTCCGGCCTGTTGGCACGTGGCATCCCGGTGTGTGTCAGAATCCGGTAGATTTCTGACATTCCCGACGAGTTTTCCGGCTGCATGAGGAGAAGAGGGTCGGAGAATGCTGTTTGTGGGTTTTGTAGGGTTTGTTGGTGGGATTCTGTTTGGGGAGGAATTACGTATTTATGTGATCCTACGGTCAATGAGTTTGGGAAGGTGGGGCCCACTTTTCGGTGATCTAGACCGTTGATATGAATGGCGTGGATGGGATGCCTCAAAAGTCGGTTAGACTAGGAAGTACATGACACGTGGCCTCGTGGATGTACAGTATATATGGCTTTTGAATTCTGACAAGTGGGGCCCACGGTTTGGTAATCCAGACCATTGCAATGTTGAGTTCCGCAGTTGGTGGGCCATGCATAAAAATAATCCACGGTTGAAAGATCCCAGCCACTAACATGGGATCTACTTCCGTGGAATCTGGACCGTTGTTGTAATTTTGTTCGTGTCTGAAGAGCACCGTTCGGAGTTTTAAAATTATCAGTTGATCAATGTGGGTCACGACAAACCAATGGTCTGGATTATCTGATCATGGCCCCACTTGTCTGGACTGGAAACGCCTGTGTACCGTTTCTTTCATAGGGACGATTACAGACTTTAGATAGATGCACAAGTGCCAGCATGGAACGTATACTACATCCAAGCCGTCCAAAAGCTGAGCCCCTTAGTCAAACCACGTGTCACCAAAATCAATCCGGACCACTCATCTGGTGGGACACACTTTTACAATAAACCGAACGGTCGGCCATCCCTTGTTTTCTAACGTGTGGAATGCATGATGAGTGGACTTGCTTGATGCAGTGTTGGCCAGATGATACTCATGGTGGGGCAGACCTTTTGGATAAAATTTTGGCACGTGTGCCACGGATGATAAATTCAATTAAGGTGTACGAGTATGTACGATATACGCATGCATTGAGCTTATACAAGTGGGGCCCACATTTCGAAAATGTGGACCGTTGATCTAGTGGCCCCGGATGTCAGTGGATTCCCATCAAATTATTTTTTTCACGCGACAATCTGAACCATTCGATCTGCGGTGAAGGAGCAGTAGACATTGAATGTGGAAAATCTCCGAGCTTGATGGATTGGATATTCGAATCTGAGATACTTCTGGAAAATGGCTTATTTAGGGTGGGGCCCATCAGATCAAGCATTTGGACGGCTGGATCATGAACCACGCATGTACAACCTTGAATCCCAAGGATGACTATCCATATTCAAGGGAGAGGACTACATAATTCGGTGGAAGTGACAAACCCCATTCTGACGCGCATGCGATCATGGCTGTCCATTCGGTATAGTGATCTGATATGGACACGTGGAATATTTTGGTTAGGACCCACTTTGGACGGTGGACAATTTGAGGTTCTTTGCGGTGGCACTTTTCTATTGGAGCATCTATGCCAAAAGAGTTCGTTTTGCCATCTGGTCCTACTCAAGGATCGCCAGCCACTGGGCCCCACATGATGAGTGGTCCAACTATGGGAACCGTCCATTTTGTGAAGTCTATGCTATAACCACCGTAAGAAAGCTTTGCTGAACGGATGCTTGTTACATCACTGTGTGTAGATGAATTTAGAACAATCTTTCAACGGCTAGCATTTATCTATAAAAATCAATGGGTAAGATTATCGATGAAGGGTGATCATGGGACTATGGCTTGTTTATGGTAGTAACGAGGATATGTACGGTCAGATAGTCGGATAGTCTCTGTATGTGGCCCCCAGTAGGTGGCGACACACTCTGTATCCTACAGCGCGACAGAGGGAAAGAGAGGTTTGCGAGTCCACACACCCTTACCAACTGCATACGTGCGAAACAGGATACAATGTAAAAACTATACCTCTATGATGCATTGGTGGGCCCACCCTAAAGATGAGATATGAAAAACCCAGGAGGATGTACTCCGAAGACCGGCCACAATGCGAAGCGTTTCCAAGCGTTTTAAACCGTCCGTTCTTTCCGTGTAGGAACAGTCCTGTCCATATGATGAATCCAATAATAGTTTTTGGGCATTTTCATCTTCACGGCAGGAGCCACCTGATGCACGGCTCAGATTTCCCAATCACTTTCCAGGTCCAACTGACAGAAGTGCTTTGTTAAGAACCTTACACGCGTGTACGCGGCATAAAAAGTCGACGCGTACTGAGTAACTCAGTACGCTTAACCGTACTGAGTAAACTATGTTGGGCCCACAGAGAATGTATATGGTCTATCCACACTGTCCATCCGTTTTTCCAGATCATTCTATGAGTTTCTTCCAAAATCGAAGAATATACAACGCTCAAGTGGACCACACCACAGGAAAGAGTGGGAATGATGATTTCTACAGTTAAAAGTTTCCTAGGGCCTACAGTAATGTTTATTTGTTGTCCAACCATTTCATAAGATCACACAAACATAGATGAAGGGAAAACACAAATATCAACTTGATCCAAAACTTCAGCTATCCCTATGTATTTTTCAACGGTTGACCTTCAATTCACACTTTTTCCTTTGGTGTGGTTTGCTTTAGCTTTGGATATGCTTCATTTTTAAGTTCTGAACTTATCTATTAAAATGTATGGATGGAGTGGATAAAATACATAAATCATAATGGGCCCACAGAGTTTACCCAGTACTACATATTCTGCTTCTCCATCCACCAGTTGAGCCTGAGCCTAAAATCGGGCGGCGTGTGGCCAAAGCATACAAAACAAATTAAATGGGCAAACCCATCAGGTGGGCCACCCCCAATCAGTTATTATACTGAAGAATCAGGTGGGCATAGGATGACTCCATTGGGCTAACTCAATACATCCAATTTGATTAGATTCAATTTGACTCGAATTGAATGGGTGAGTTGGTCCGAACCGAGTAAGCTTCGCTTAATCCAAACTTAAACTGAGTCGAGTTTGAACCATCGAGTAACTCGATCGGGTTAGACTCAATTCAATCCAAAACCCAAATAGACTCAGGTTTAAGTGTATGTGTGTGTGTGTGTAAACTAATTTCTATCATTTTTAATCCTACAATTTCTATCATCTTTAATCCTACTCGCCACACCTTATCCCGACTCGATCTCTCTCCCTCTCATCCTCGTCATCTTCCAAGCTTGGCAGCCACCCACCACCATCACCCCCCTCCTCCTCCTCCTCCTCCTCCTCCTCCTCCTCTCTCTCTCTCTCTCTCTCTCTCTCTCTCTCTCTCTCTCTCTATCCAACTTGATGCCAATTTGACCTGACTCGGTACTTCTAACTGAATTGGGGTCGGTCCAAATCAATCCAGGCTAGACTGGACTTAGATCAAATCAGGCATGCTAGACTTGGTATCGAGTCGGATCGACTTCAGGTCAGGTCTATTTCAAAACCAGATCGAGTCGAGTCAGCCCTAACTCAATCCTACTCAACTCGATGCCTAGCTCTACTTGCACAACTATACACAGGCTTAGACGCCTATTTGATAGGCTAAAATTAAACTCTGAAAATTAATTCAAATGTAGAATTATAATTTTTAAACAGTTTGATGGATATTTTAGTGAAAAGTGAAAAGGAAAACTCATTGGAAATATCAAATTCCGGTGATAAATATTGAAAATATGTTTTATTAAATGAGACAAATTGTTAATTGAGCACGTCCCAAAAGTCTCCTTGATGGGGATTGTAATCCTCATACTAATATATTTCAGAATGAAAATTAAATGTATATGTGACAATTATTTAAGACAGAAAAGGTTTCAAATCTAACTGGTGGTACCACAAGTTCAGCCCACTCAGCAAATATCTTCCTGCATTTCATGTGTGCATGACAATCCAATTAGTTTAACCAGTTAGTCCCATCATGAGGATCACCTTTGAAAAAAAATCAGCAACATCCGCTCATTAAGTGGACCACACTTTTATTTTGCTATTTATGGATGGCTAGACATTGTTTTCTATGATGTACCCCACCTAATGAGTGGATGGGGCTGATTTTTGTCAGAAGAAAATAGTATGGTGGGGCCAACCTATTGAAAGGGTTGGATGTAGCATAAACTTAATAGGCTAGAAGTTATCCACTGAGTGGACTGTTAACATATGGTTCAACCAGTTCGACTTAAACCTTCTCTTTAAAGTTATAATTTCATTTTATTTGTTAGTTGATGATCCACCTACACTAGTCCCACCTTTAATTGTCCCAGCTCTAGTAAAATTACTTTGATGATCTTATGATCTCAACATGCGGTCAATAATAAAAATAAATGAATGGTCCTCGTTAGTGATAATATAGAAGGTTAGATCACTAATGTGACCATCTATTATGTGGGAGCTTCCTTCCATTGGGGATTCCTTCCTAAAACACTTTGACTTGATGATTCTAACAATCTCTCAATGGCTATGAAAGTAAGCAACATATATTACTTACAACAATGAAGGTTTCATCAGCGATTTGCATAGTTCATCATGGAGGCCCGCCACCTTCAACTATCCAAACTTTTGGAAAGACACTTTGGTAGGATAATTCTAACTCTACAATCCATATTAATTATGATAAAGGAGGTCCAACTACTGATTAAGACCACATATGATGTTACATCCACCTTTGATTGTCCATACTTCTTTAAAAAACACTCAGCCTAATGATGTTACCCATCCAAGCCAATGGCTAAACAATTGGACGATTTATATTTGTTAACATAAAGAATGTTGTTAAAGTTTCTTGATATACATTGATATGTCACCATCTAGACAGCATGAGCTTCTATTGCGAGTAGTGGTTGTTTGACATGATATCCGAGTGAAAGGTCTTTTGTTTAAATATCATGAAAGCAAATTAAAATATAGTCTCTACGGAAGAGTTTTTAAAATTAAGTCCGACCTATTTATAGTATATGAGTGTCACTCTATCCTTATTGATCAGTATACTCCCATGCAAAGTTTCACCCCATATTTACATTGATATGCTGTTCTCTGGATAATTTTTTTTAATATAAAAATGTCTAATCATTGATATGAATTGTCCACTAAGTGGGTCTCACCTCTAGCTATCCATCTCTCCCGAAAACATATCATATTGATTAGATGATCAATCACTTGATTATAAAATAGATGACCCATATTGATAATAACAGAAAAGCTCAGTCATTAATGTGAATTGCCCATAGTGGGTCCCATCTTAGACGTCATTCCACATCAAAAGCTACTTTGAGATAAACAATCCTAACCATCCATGAGAAGATTCAATAATGGATCAACATCATCCATGATATATGATGAACCATTGATTACTTTTCCATTTTAAAAGTCACTTTGATCAAATTATCTTAATTATCTACGTGGGTAATGGAAACCGAACTACCCATGTTAATTAAAATAAAGGATTTCTTTGACAAGAAAGAGAAAAAGTCTGAACGCTCCATATTGACCGGAATATGGTAGCAGGCCGAACCTTGATGCACGATCTCCAATGGCTGAAAGCTCTATAATGAAAGATAGTCGGCAGCTGGATGTTGACGGCTTATCTTCATTTCCAATAATGGAAGAATGTGTTTCGGTTTATATAAGGTTGATAGAATGGCTGATCATATATATATATATATATATATATATATATATATATATATATATGAATCCTATGAAACCTTCGAGGGGGAATTTTCACCTGATCTAAGATTTTGGTGGGCCATAGCGAAGAGAAATTCAAATCAAGGGAAGAAACTGTTTGCATTTTTCATGGCTCACTGAAGTTTTGGATCAAAGTAAAAATTAGTACCAGGGGGTATCATGAGGTTCTGCTTCATGTGGACTGTTCAAATTTTCGAGACTCGTCAGGTATGATGAGTTTTCAAAAAAGTTCGTGTGTAGCACGTTTGAAGGTGAGTGTTTCCATGTGTGTGTGTGTGTGTGTAGAAGTTTCATGAGGTCGAGCTGTGTGGGCCCCATTGTGATGTGTGTCAAACATCTACCCCATCAGTTAGATGCAACATTCTATAATAGGCCAAAGGCTTAAAAATCAAGTCAATCTATGACTTAGGTGGGCCATAACACATACAATAGTTGAGAGAGATTACCCTTCCAATAAAACATTCATAATCATTTATTAGGCCCAACGAGAAGTGGTTCACAAATCTAGACCATCCATTATTTGTGTCCCACTTGGATGAGGGGGTCAGACCAACTTTTAGTTGCATCCAAAACTCAAGTGGGCCCCATCAAGTACTTTTATATTTTTTAGGCATGTCTTCACATGGTTTTAAATAATATGGCCATCTTAGATCCATATAAGGTTGATTTTTTATTTTTTATTTAGATATCCTATAACAAAGGGGGCCCATCAAATACTTCTCTTTATTCAATATTTTAAAAGAAAAAAGAGCATTTTAGGGATTTTTTGGACATACTTATATTAAAATTGTAATTTAATTAAAAGATTTTCCACCCTACAAAATACTTATCAAGGGAAATATAAAAATTGTTCATTTCTGACTATTTAAAACATGTGTAGTATGCATGAATGCTTAAATATATAATTCCTGTAAGTAATGAGATGTTCTCCAGTCCAACCAACTATACCACAAGTTACAGTCCACCCAGATGATAACTCCCAAGCTATTAAGTGCATATGACATCCAATCCTTCCAAGGATTGCCTAGTGCAAATTTCAGCTATATCCACTTATCGATTGGGCCACACCAAAAAAATATTGTCCACCCATTCATAAATAGAAAAACACATACGAGTGTGGCCCATTCATGGAATGGCTAACTGTTGTTGCGCTTTCCATAAGTTGGTCCCTTGATCTGTCCTGCCCGTTGGACGGCTTAGATGTCAAATAAGCGTGAAAGGTTGGAAGTTATCAGCAAGTTGGACCTTAACTTAAGGTCCTTGACTTGAGACCTCCTCTATTTATTATTATTATTTTTTATTTTATTTTTTTTACACGCACACACTCACACCAGGGGAATTATACCACCTATGGGTACCCGAACCCTTAACTGGGTGTTGAAACTCCTAAGAGTTTACCACCCGAGCAAGAGTACGGACCCGACCCGAGACCTCCTCTATTTATTATTATTATTATTTTATTTTTTTTATGCACACACACTCACACTAGGGGAATTCGCCACCTATGGGTACCCGAACCCTTAACTGGGTGTTGAAACTCTTGAGGGTCTACCACCAGAGCAAGAGTACGGACCCGACCCGAGACATCTTCTATTTTTTATTATTATTATTATTATTTTACGCGCACACACTCACACTGGGAGAATTTCACCACCTATGGGTACTCCTGGGAGTCTACCCCCGAGCAAGGGTAAGGACCCAACCTGAGACCTCCTCTCTAATTATTAAAGAATTTTATTAAAATAATAGATGTTTACCCAACAAAAAAAAAAAAAAGTGCACTATCAACTCCCATTTACTATGGCGTTGGAAAAAGGTTCCATTACGGTGGGCCATCTTTGATGATTTAATCTGATGATGGATGGATTTAGGTCTACTTAAACTTTTAAATACACCCCTTTGGTTTTAAACACATGGGCAATCCAATCATCTATCTGAGTCGTTCATTTGGTCAGGTCCAATCTCTACAACCTATCATGAAAATGCCAAACTGATTGGAGTGTCCTTCCTACCCGAACAGTGTCCGACAAAATCAACAGCATTGATTGTTTATTGCTAAAAAAAGGTCCAGTCATCAACTCAGGACATCCATTATGTAGATCCCACTTTGGGAATTCTCTTTCTAAAGAACCACTTTAAACGATCGGATCGTTTCCACCACATCTGTATTTTGAAAAACTGATGGTTATTAGGGGAGCGAAGATTGAACGGCTAGGATCACCTGAAGAGTATGATTTTGCCCTCAGTTGATCCATCTACTCAAAACTTATGATTTGGAAGATCGTTCCCTAGTGATCCAGGCCGTTCACCTAGATCTGACCAACATAGATGGGCCGCATGACAAAAATCTCACTGATCAGAGATCCTCATCATCCATATAGAAGTGTGATATAAACAACGGCCAAAATTTGAACACAGAATTTGAACGGTGAAGATCTCTAATCAGAAATATTTTCAGCATGATAACCCATCCACGTGGCAGCTTGAGAGAGCCCTTGGAGCAAACAGGATTTGGGTGAGGTTTTAACATTGGATACTCCCTTATTATTGCTACTTTTATTTAGTGGGAATGTTTTATGTTTGTATGCGCACTGTTTCCTTCCAGACTCTGTGCGCAAATATCTCCCACCTTCTAATAATGGGTGGCGGGAAGAGGAATGTTAATTGCACTTTTCCTCACACGTGAACATGATGCAGCATACGTGTGAGAGATCAAAGCTGTTCAGCTGCTGATTGCAGCACTCTAAATGCCATTTCTTCAAAACCAGTCCTATATGAGGATCAGATGACCCACACGTATCGAACGTAAATGAACGGTTAAGATAAATTGGACCATTGTTTTGAATTTTGTGTGCACGTGTGGACAAACTGATGACCATATTCTCCTTATTTTGGATGCATGTAATCTACAAAGTAAGGATGATGACCGGATCCGATCTTACACACGTGTGACTCGTTTGCACAGACAGCGAGTTGCAATTAGCATTTCTAAGGTAGAGAATCCACACCTCTTTAAAAACTGAGGCCGGTTAGTCTGCAACTGCTAATTCTACAATGCCTGTGGACCCCACCGCTATGATGAATGAAATCCATTCCGTCCATCATGTGTTCCCCTCATATTCTCCTCTGATCCCAAGATATCAAGCCGATCCTAAACTCAGGTAAGCCACACCATGTAAAATCATGCCTAAAACCTATAAAACCACCTGGTGTGGCCCACCTGAATTTATGAACGGACTATTTTTATTGGGAATTTCATTTATTTGGATACTGATATTATGAATTGATTTGATGGCATATAAAAGAACAGTGATAGCTACAAATGATCTGGAGCATTTTAAAGGTGGAGCGTCCCCATCCTGACCTTTTCCTATGGTATGACCCACCTGCATTTTGAAACAGAATAATTTTTTGGATTCCATCATAACTTGAAGGGTTGCAGCTAATGGACGGAGTGGATGTGGGCCCAACATAATGGTGGGGTCCACATAGGAAATTTTATTCAGTAGTTGTAGTGGAACTGGTCAATTCAAAAATTAGCTTTTTGAAATACCTGGTAGATTCCCGCCCACCATCTTTAAACGATGAGAGATGTGTGGTTACCGACTCTCTCAATCTCAATATCAAGTCGCAGCTTTCCGGATGACTATGAGCAATACCGAATTTGGGGGCCCACCAAATAACCAAAGTACATGATGGGTTATGATGACTGGGCCCACTTAGTTGGGCTCAAATTCCTTATAAATCATAAAAGTATGTTAACGTATGAGTGACACGTGTCACAAAATGATGCCAGGAAAAGCCCTTTTTGAGGTGACAAATCCCTACCTTTATCCGCATTCTAAAAGGTGTGGTGCTTTGCATGGTGACAATGGGCCGGGCCGGGCCGGGCCGCACCACAAGGACCAAGGGCTGAGGCCCAAGTCCAAGCCCAAAAAAATTGTTGGACCCATCTGAATAAAAATTGATCAAAATTTATATTCTCCACTTAATGTTCTTAATTCATTTATTAGTCAATTGAAAAGAAATAGACATTTAGAGAAATGAAACCACGTCTCTGAAAGTAAGATTGTTGGAGCACCGGCTCATTTTCACACTACTATAATGTAAACCCAAGCTACAACGAACCCGTATCAAACCTAGGTAATAGAATTCGAATATAACACCAACATCAAACTGTCAATTCATGCACTTTTCAAAAACGCGTTCAACCAAGGTATAACAATGGAATAAAGTATAATAACTAAACAATAAAACAATCAATTACAAAACACAAGATATTTTATATGGAAAACTCCTGTGAGAAAAAACCACGACACAAAGTAATAGAGCTCAAGTATAATCAAAACTTGAGTTTACACGCTCACCTTTGTCGATTGTAAAAGTATCTGATCTCCCATTGTGATTCACAACCCCTTGAGAAAAATCCTTTCCCAAGCCCTTACAAGTATTTAGAAACCCTCCCAACTCACAAACACTTGCTCTTAGAGAGAAAATGCTTGATATAACGAGCCTTAATCCCAAATAGAGCTGGGCATCGGTCCTGATCGGATCGGATTAGGTATAAATCGATCTTATCCGAATTTTCAATTGTTAGACCCAAACCCGATCTGATCCAAGACCGGATCTGGGTCACCTGATTCGGACAGACCCAATGCCTGGTTGACATTACCCGAACCGAGTCCGCCTCGGTCAGGAAAACCAAACCGGATCGAATTAGGTATGATTCGAACATTATAAAGTAAATCATATGCTGTGGTCTAAGTTAATCTTTAATATATCTCATTTTTGTGCTTAATGACTAAAATAATATTTCAAATTGGATAAACGGCTTAGATGAAATATATACATCAAGGTGGGCCCCACATGGCTCTGAAAGAATGTTTAATTTCCGTGTATACATTTTTATTTAACATTTAAAGTTACTTGCTACTCACGGAACTGTCTACTTGCTTTTCACGCAAGCACGAGTGAATTGAATTCCAATTGTGTATCCATGTGGATCTGATCATGGGGTAGGTGTTATATCCAAATTGTTCATCCATTTGCCAAGCTCGTTTTAAGGCTTGAGACGAAAATAAGATAGATCTAACAATCAAGTGGACCACACAAATGTTTTAATAATGAAAATCATTCTTTGCTGCTATTTGTGGTGTGGTCCAGATGATCTTTGGATATTATTCATTTTTTGAATAATGCTCTATAATGATCTATAAAAATATATAAACGGTGTAGATATAATAAATACATCACTGTGGGGCCCATATAACTTTGATCTCCTTTGAACCGTTCGTACAACTCGGAGCTCGAGGAGCGTCAGACTCCTGTTTGCGAACGGGATTGCATACTACCCCTGCCCGTCTCTGGCTTCGAACAAGGAGGTCTGTTAGAGGGCTCATGGTGATGTATCTGTAAATCCAAACCGTCAATCTCTTTTCTCATATTATTTTAAGGCATGAACCCAAAAATGCGGAATATCCAACGTTTAAGCGGAACACACTAAATGATAAGC
This sequence comes from Magnolia changhungtana, assembly GCA_030180095.1. Classification (NCBI taxonomy): domain Eukaryota; kingdom Viridiplantae; phylum Streptophyta; class Magnoliopsida; order Magnoliales; family Magnoliaceae; genus Magnolia; species Magnolia changhungtana. The sequence goes on from JASAUF010000319.1 coordinate 1,090,083, forward strand.
TTGGTTGCATTAAAATGCACAAATGATTAAAGGTCAGTTGCATTCAATGCAAGATTCATCGGTGTGCCCCATTTGATCGTTGGATCTGCCTCATTTTTGTTATGGTGCTTTAAAATAATATGGGAAAAGGGATAGACGGTTCGGATTTACAGATACATTATGATGGGCCCACCAACAGAACTGCCCGTTGGACGGGCTGGGGTAGTACGCAATCCGTGTCCTGTCGTTGCACACCACGTACCTAGCTAGCTCCAGCTAGCCTAGGCTATGGCAGCAACAAAATGCTGTGGTGTGAGGTCTCTGACAAAAAAAAAAAAGTAGTGGTGTCGGTGATCTGTGGCCCCACCATAATATATGTATTTCATCGATGCTGTTCATCTATTTTTACAGATTATTTAAAAGTTTGATATAAAATATTAAAGGGATAAAAGTCTCGGGTGGACCACACCATAGGAAAACAATAATGTTCGGATATCCTCCATTAAATTCCTCCTAAGGCTCCGGATCGAGTCAGATCTGATCGGATCGGATCCTTTCAGATCGGGTTTCGGACCGGATCTGTCCAGATTGATGACGACTCGATCCTGATCCGAAAACCATTCAGATCTGAAATATCTAAATCGATCAGCACCGATTCAGGTCATCGGTTTGGTTAGAATCGGGTCGGATCGGGTCTGATCCACCTGATCGGACTTTTTTTTACCAGCTCTAATCCCAAATAAGACTTAAATAGCCCGATTTGTGTTAATATACTTAACAGGTCATATTAGACCGAATGAGACCTTCGGTCGAACCGGACCAACCCGATAACACTTTTCGGTCAAACCGAAATATGCAAATCTTCACAACGTGCAACCAGCGAATCCTCCAATTTTCGTTTGAACCAAAAATAACCTCGATAGAACTAAGACATGACTCCTCTACATAGCAGATTTGTAAATTCCCAGGCATCTTGTACAACAATCATTAACTTAACTTGCATTCAACCAAGTCGCCTATACACCTCTCATGTGAGCGTATACATTTCCTTGCATTCTCCACCTAGAACGCAACTTTATCTGCATACCTATGTAAGGGTGCTCAATCCAATCAATGGCTAGTGAGATCGATCAAGCCCAAGCAGTGTTTGAACTTCTTTATCGTCATTGGCTTTGTCAACATGTTCGCGACATTCTTATCTCAATAATTTTTTTAAAACAGAATCTGTCTTGAAGTAATGGGCACTCGTATCTTGTGGAACCTTACGTTGATGTACTTGGTTTGTGCGTGATACACCCGATTCATTGTCAGATGGATATCACTCTGATTATTTCAATGCAGCTGAATTGCCTTTTGCTTCAACCCGAGTTCTTCTATCAAACCTTTCAACTATAATGCATCTAATTAATGGCTCATAATGCATGATTAAGAGGTTTTAAGCATGGACTTTAGGTTGAGAGTGAATGCTACTATATAATTGAGGAATTTGGTCAATTTGAACACAAAAATAAAATAGATTTATAGACATCTAATGGTTAGTGCATGCCAAACACTCTCTAAAACTCCTCATTTCTTATAAATAAATCCCATCTTAAAGGCGATTGAGCATAAGAGAGCTTTGATTGTCCTCATTATTGCAGTCGTGCCTTAGAAAGTCATTGTGCACCCTAATTCATTGGCAATACAAATGTGGTGTGATTGATCTTGATAACTATTTTAGGAAAAACAGATCAACCAATAAGATAAAGTAGGGTCGGAACTTTGTACGCTTCGTCAGGTTGAACGTCGAAAATAACGACTGAAGATTCGACCATTGACCCCCAGACCGAGCAGGAAATGATGTCAAGGACAGTCACTCATCAGTAGGTCAGAAGACCCATTGATCCGCCATATGCCAAAAGAAGTTCAACTACTACTCGCCAAAGGAGTTGGGTCGGCGCAACCCCAGGTCGGCATAACTCCAAGTCGGCATAACCCCAGGTCAGCACAAACACTTCTTTTGTTGGTTCCGACCTAGTCCCAATGGTATCTACCCAAGATCTTAACCGAGGATTTAGGAAAGTGACCGAGCTGACTTAGATTTGCTCAAGATCCTAGCTTAGAGTCTCGGAAAGATCCTCACGACGTACACGGGATTTCAATCCTACTACAACACATCCCTATTAAACAGGGAGATCACCTTTATGTCATTGCCTCTTCTCACCTATAAATGAGAGTACCTCCAATCGTAAAAGGTTCGCACAATCTCTAGCCTAAAACCCCGTCTACGACTAGACCCAGATTCCTTACCTGAGGTCCACGGAAGCCTAACCAAATTTTTGTATCAACAATAACCATGAATCTCCTTAACAATGTAATATGCCTTAAATAATATCTTATGCTACCTTAAACTTAGATAAATTAGGCTACGTGAAAAGTAAATCCTCTGTTTCTTAAGAAAACAAGGTTGGACAGAGTGGTTATTTACTGGAAAAGGTTATTATAACACCTTAAAAATTGGCACCCAAGTACGTAGACTCTGATCTCAAGTTTCTGAGTGTTAACCAAATGAAAAACGCATGTGTGACCTCATTCAAATTCACATTTATTTCACGTACTAGCAATCAGAGTAGCGTAATTCAATTTAGTGGATCTAAAGCAAGGTAGAGATAGATCTAAAGCAAGGTAGAGATAACAAAAATTAGAAATATAGGGCTAACAGTAAAAAAATACAATTCCAATAGTAATGATCCTCCAAAATGAGAATTATACAAGTCATAATGAACATACCCAAGACGATTAAAGTGTAAAATTTTCAGTTTTCCCCCAATCCTCTAAAACATGACGGAGGTGGCACAAGCTGATATAAGGCTAACCGTCTGAGGTCTCGCAAGTACTTACATCAATAATATACTTGGTTAGTATTTTAAAACACCGTCCCAGGTGGGAACAAGTAGCTAACTCAGTGGTTCCATTAATTCTAAGTTACACATGTTATCAACTCAATCAGCGCAGTTAATGATAAAATAAGAAATCAAACACTTCTTAAATACTCTTGTTAAATGTATAAATGAGATTATGAAATAATGCATGCACTTTTCAATTCAACACTCCCTAACACGCGACTTCAACATCTATTTCACAAATGCCAACACTCCCTCATCAAGCGACTCCAACGCCAAATCGCCATATTGTATCTAACGCAATGCGATTAATGCGTATGTTAGCCAAGTAATTATTAAGTTTTATTCATCCAACATATTGGCGAAGCTAATATACCAATGTTATATCACAAGTCCTTATCCGGTTCACGTGGCTCGTTGTCGCACATAGCGGTTCCTTACCAGTATCCTTTGATCCGACTTTAGGTATTACCCATTTATCTCACCAATCAACTGGCTCATTGTCGCACATAGCGGTTCCTTACCAGTATCCTTTGATCCGACTTTAGGTATTACCCATTTATCTCACCAATCAACTATTTTAAAAGTACGGTATGGTACCCAAAGGTATGAGGATCAACTTGGTATGAGTCGTCACCCAAACACCGAATATGATCACTTAGTTCTGAGGTGCGGGCTTGTTACATAAAATCAAACCACCACAAAGGAAAGGGCTCATCACCCAATTCCATTTACGCCCGAGTGGTTTAAACGATACTCTAGCACAGAACTATCGGCCTAGTAATTTGACGGGAGTCATTCGAACAATAATCTATCACCTCCATTAGTGCTCGCTGGTAACTACGGGGTGGTTTGTCACCCCAACGTAGGTCGACAGCTTAAACACGGTGTCTTATACCACCATGTCGGGCTTATGAGTCTTAGTGAGATCATATCGCACTAACGATTATGAATAGACCATCAATTGAGAATGGAGTATCCTAGATTCAATTTCGTCGTGTCATAAATTGTGAACATACATGATCAGTCAGCTAGTGGACTAATTCAATTGATCTGGTAGAACTCCGACGCAACAGATATTGGGTGCAAGCAACCCGTGTAGTCCAGCTACTGTCGGTTGTCCGTGTTCAACTCGAGTTGATCAAACAAGCCTAGGGTGGCTGCCCTAACTTGGGCTACAATTTTAGTTCAGGCAGTTAGCTAACTAACCCAATATCATAGCAATCTTAAGTATCACTATGGACTAAATACTACATCACACAATTATAACATAGATTCTACTATACAACCACTTACGCATTTCATCGAACATATAAGCATACATAGGATACTATGTTCACTAAGGCATTAAATCAAACATGTGAGCATGCATAAAGTAATACAAGCACTTAAGTATTAAATCAAGCACATGAGCTTCGAAAGAGCAATACGTTCCACCATTCAAGCATTTTATCAAATATGTGATTATCCATATCCAACTAATAGCATATATTATAGACAAATCAAAACATTTATATATTAGCACGTACAAATTCATCTACAAGTATCTAATCATTAACCGAGACCCTCAAAGGTTGATAAATGATAACCTAGAGATAATGATCCGCATGCACCTTATGACGATTCACCCGACTCATGGTGCTCGTAGGGTTGAGTGTTAGGGAAAGATCGTCAAAAGGTCTAAACAAGCATACAAACTTATAAGATTAGATATAAACAACTATTGAACCCTAGATTACAAGTAAGATTCAACACTTATCCCCAATTGTTGTCAGAAAAGCTCTGACAACGGCTTCGGTTACAGCGAGGCGATTAGAGAGATGATGAGAGGGTGGATGTGCACCAACACTCACACTGTCAAGCTCTCTCTTCTCCTTTCTCCTCTTTCTCTTCTCCCTTTTTCCCTTTTTCTCTTGTTATAAGGCATGAAATTCGTATGGGTTAAGGGGGTGCCCAAACAAGGGCCTTATATAGTGCCAAAATTGGTGAAAATGGCCCTAAGGGCTTGGTTTTTACTACACTAGCTCTATGGGAGTGTGTTTCTATCCTTTGGAGCCCACTATGGGGTGTAAGGGTTGATATCCACCGTTGGATAGTTGGTCCTAATGATGATCTACGCATAAACACAATCAACATGCCATTTGAACCCGTTGATCGACGGGTGTGATCAGAAATCTATTCGACAGTCAACGATGGTTGATCAGGGCAGCGGCTATACAGATATGTGCAAGATATTAACTTAGATTGTTGCCCTAAATTTGTCGTGATCTAACGGTCTGAAAATCACAACTTGGGCAAAGACAAACGTAAATAAGTGGCTTAAGTTCTTATTTAATTTCAAGAATATTCGTACAACTCATGCACTGACCTTACAAGTCCAAGTTGAGCGATTTGAGTCACGATTTCGACTCGATGTCTCATGATGGACGTCAAGCCCACAAGACGAACGTATTTCTATAGTTTTGGGTTTAATGGCCCATTAACGAGTAGTTTAGAGATCGTTCAAATAATCAGGGCATTTATAAAATGAATTGGGTAGCGAGATTTCTCGTGCGCAATCAATAGGGTTTGGATTATGGAAGTTCATAGTGTGGCCTATTGTTGAGGGTCAAATATTGCATATTAAACCCCACTTATTAGCTGAATTTACGAACATAATACTATTTAATGCCTTATTTTAATCATGTTTATGATGCAAGGTGAATCTAGGAGCGTGGACTGAAAAGGACGCTAAAAATATGTATTTAACACTCTATCATCACCAAGGCATTGGACAGGACTCCAGAGGACCAAGATCAACGAATTCACATGCTAGAGAACCGAGGAAATCAAGCCGTTCACGTTAAAAATGGCCAGAAACTGGTCAAGAATGCAAGATCACAGGGTTACCGCTATCCGAGTGACACGGGACTTCATACATGGGATGTGAGACATAAATTAACCGTATATATTGAATTTCAGCCATTGAAGATCTCGGAAAGTGGGCCAACGGACAGATCATCCCATTAATCTTCAATTTGGGGCCCACCTGATATCTGGAACTGCCTTAACTTTGATCTCGACGGTTTAAATAATATGAGAAAAGGGATGGACGGATCGGATTTCGTAGATACATCTCAGTGGGTCCCATCTGTAAGGGGCATTCGTAACGTGCACAAACTCTCGAGCAGCACCGAACCAAAGGGAGTCGGTCAGCAATTCAAAAACGGAACTTGTCGTTTTCAGTGGTTGTGAATGCGAACGCAGGGCCTCCATGCGGATGATGTGGGCCCACCATTATGGACCAATTGTCCAATCCGAACCGTCCATTAGGTAGCCTAGGTGAATCTGTCCCAACCCATGAAATTTCAGGACAAACAGTAATTAGGTACACAGCCAAGGTTCAGCCCAAGTTAGCCTCTGCACTGCGTTTCCTGGTTTAAACAGAGTCCGTTTGGCTGATAATGTGATCCACATGCGAAAATTTTCCTCAATCCAGACCTTCCAAATCGAGATAGAGGGAGATCCGGTGGTCACCATGCTTTCCAAAAAAATAAGGAAATCTCTTCGCTGGAGCATGCCCCGTGAATTCTCTTACCGACTGCCATTTTGGTGCCGCACAGGAATCCCGGACGCAGTAGGTCTTTTACAGAAATATACCATCCATAGATCCGTGGGTCAGGACCATCAGATGATGATCTAGAACCATCCAAATGTTCAACTGCTGGATGTGGTAGATTAGAATTAATTTGTTGGTACGATTGATGACGATCCATCTGCCAAACTTATCCGATCTGGCAAGGCGAAACAGGGACTGCGCAAAGACCTGTTGAATTCGGTTTCTTCACTGGATATGCGCATCGTATTGGCTCCAGCCGACCTTCCCTGCTATAAAAAAAGAAGGAAAGAGACGTGAGAGGGAGAGAAAGATAGTAGTATTTTTATGTTTCTTTTCTTTTTATTTTGTTTTGTCTAAGGGATCCAGCCCCTTGATGGTTGGCTGAACCTCTTAGCTAGGGCTAAGAGGTGAAGCTTGTGGTGTGATAGGAAGGATTCTACGACTTGATTTATGTTTGAATGACTTTGATTTTAGTTGATAATTAAGGAATATTTTAGTTGTTAATGGTTTGTTGTGACTAAAATTACAATAGATTTGCAATGGCTTGAGTATTTCCTTTTCCTTTTGTGATTATAAAGTCGGGAAGTTCTGTTGTTCACCATCGTCTCCTAGGCATGGTTGGATGATGACACTCTTCCTTCCATTCATACATCTCTCAGATTGACTGTAGATCGGTTTAATTCTGTTGTTTGCTTTGCTCATGGGCATGGTTTTGTGATGGAATCCATTTTAATGTACACTCGTTTGATCTCTTTGAAAACTAGATCAAAAGAAGTTCAGATTGTGCTTTAGTGATACATCTTCCAACTGGATGAACATGGGACTCGAAGTCCAGTAGAGTTCATGAATCGACCGTAGATCTCCCTGATCTCTACAAGTGGATCCTCTGAATCTCTATTTTCCTACCTCTGAATTCTACATATTTTAGTTTACTATTTCACCATTATTCCTCAAAATTCATCTGATTTAGATTTCATCTTTTTCTAGTTCTAGTTCTTGTTACTTTCAGATTACGTACAAGTTTCAGTCCATGTGGATTCGACCTCGGTCTCACTGAGTTTATTACTACATCACAACCCTACACTTGGGGAGTGAACACCTATTCGCAACTAGTGAAAATGATGATTCGATTATAATCACTCTAAACCATCGTTCTTAGGCTAAAAGGATACTGAGTCAGTTTGGTTTATTAATTAAGATCCGACCTCTAGTTGTCTCGACTTTAGATGAGTCTTTATTTAATTGTGATTGCTTTGATTAGCCAGTGATAGGTCAGTTAAATTTGGGCCCCATGTAAACAAATTATGTGGATAAACTCGGAGTTTAAGTGATCGGGTGGATTCGTTGGCTTCTTACGATTGATTAATCAGATTTGGGTGGTTATTTACTGGTACCACTTACGTATAGGCTCATCTCGAGCGTTAAGGGTCAATCAGTGACGACGTAAGCTAGTTATATTAAAAAATTTTGAAATTTTTTTTTTTAAAAAATTCAAAATAACGAAAATCTGGGACGTTACAATTATGGTCAATGAATTTTAGTACTTTGTTAAGTAATGACATACATATATACTTATGATACACTTATAAATATCATTTTTAAAATATACGATCATCTTTTGTAAGGAGAGTGACTTGGGTTAGAATGGAAGGTCTCCACTATTAAGAGTTGGCTAAGTTCAGTAGTGCCTTTGCCCTTATCCTACGTAAGAGTATAAATGTGTTACGGATATAGAATCATGATATTAAACCTTTGCACCTTGTATTAGAGTATCAAAGTTCAAGTCAATAGTCTAAGGATCCATTAGCCTGGACTATGAATATGTGATCAAACACTTAATGATGCATGATGGTGATCAGTCCTTAGACCTAAGCACATATAAGAGTCGTGAATCTTGACCTAGTGTGTTTGGTTCATTTACAATGTTTCATAAATGCCATTAAAAGTGAATGATGTTTGATGCGCCTATTACGATTCATTAATTCTTGTGTGGGCCAGCATAGGATCTGATTAAAATAAAAAAAATGGTTAATGGTTCAAATTAAATAAGCAAATGTTCATCAGTCATAGGTTAGGATTTCATTTTGACTGCATGGCTAGTCTACAATTATTTTCACCATGAGGTTTATATTTGAGTCACACGCCACATGTTTTTACACCCATTTTTAACGCCTGTCATTGTGGACTAATAAGATGTCGCCATGTGTTGGTGTTATGGGACTAATAATGATGGAATCGTACTCGCGTCTGATGATATGTTTTGTCCTTTATTTTATGACAACACGTCACCTGTCAAAAGCAAAGTGGGGTAGAACTGTACACACGCCTTAAGAGGAGACGAAGCAACAAGTGACACATAGTCCTAATTCATGTGGCACGTGACTGAGACAACGTAAGTGATAAGTCTATAAAAGACCCACTGTGGCAAGGATCCTATCATAAATCTGGATATACCCTGCAAGGTCATCTCTCACAATCTTTCAAAAAATGGGAGATCTTCCAAAAGACATTCAGAACTCCTGTAACGATTACGAAGATTCGAGAATGAGACCAATATCTAAGCGGATGGGAACCAATGGATTAGGTCTCGAAAAAAAATATGAAAATATTTTCTGATATATAAACATCTCTTCATCATGAAGAAATGATCAGAAAACAATTGAGCATCGTGGCTACGAAGAATCCTAAATTGAAAAGGAAACCTAGTAAGGATTTTGTTGCCCCTTAAGGTATAAAAGGAGAATGCAATAAAGAGCTCCGGAACCACATTAAACATAATATATTTTCACAACATTTATCTTTTATCTTAACTTAGGTTTACTCTCTTTGCTTCTATCCAACCATTTGCTAGAATATTTGAGAATAGATTAGAATAGATCAATATTGTTTAGCGTCATCACTACAATACGCTTAGGAGTAGAATAAATATCTGCAACCTTTCATTCTTAAATCTCACTCAACCGAATTCTTACTTGAAAAATCAAATACCTTAGTCATATTGTACTAACCATTCACCTAAATTATTTATCCATACAAGCGATTCAGGTATTTATCTCTCATTTTATTTTTATCCTCTAGTTTATTTGATTTTTCTGTCCATTGTAATGAATAACATTTATAAATTAATAAAATTTGATATTATTTTAACCATTCTATTTTAATATGTTCATCTTATTTTCGTTGAAAAATAAACTTGTTGCAATTATTGATTAAAAAAAAATAATCTTAAGACAGAGTGTAAAAAGAATCAATCAATAACGATTCACCTCATCATGGAGGCATAAGTGTTCAATCAGATATTAAGGCGCTTTCATGCCCGCACCTTCCCAATCACACAACTTAATTGAATATAAGCTTGGCTAATGTTGGATTGAATTGCACAAACAACGTGTATGGTAAGGAGTCTGACCCACATCCTATCTACAGTTCTTCCTAATCTCACATAGACTCAATCCGTAAGCAACACATGTGCCAACTTAACACATGTATGTTGAAATTACGATAGTACGACTACCATTGAAGTATGGATACATATATAAGTGTCTTAGATGGGGGTGAATAGGACTTTTAAAACTTTAATCCTTCTTAAATGAAAATTCTACCAATTTTTAATATGAGTTAAGTACGATTATCAAAAGTTTATTCATATTTAACTTTTGGGATATTAGAAATCTAAGTGCTGCATTATATTAAACATATATTGTGCATAATATAAACATTCAAATAGTCAATACAAATATTCATGATCAATTATTACAAATGTAGCAATATATAGTGGTTCGGCTACTTGCTTACTCCACTCCCGGCTGACGCACTCCACCCTAGAGTATGTCGAATTTCACTATCTAATGGCTTTAAATCAGGTTAACCACAAATCTTTACAACCTACACAAGGTTAACTAAGGAGTCTACACAAGACAACCTTAGGAGTCTACACAAGGCAACTCACTATGCCTACATAAGGCAACGCCTACTCAAGCCAAAAGGTCCTACACAAGGACACTATAAGTATTCTCCCGTCGGAGGCCTACAAAAGGTCTTAACGATTTTGAGAACAAACCTTGAAATCCTATATAAGGAAGAGGGTTCAGACTCTTTGGACTCTTATACTTACTTGTAAGTGAGTGAGCCCTATATCAGCACATGTTGAAAAGGATCTTCAGCTCCCTTGAACGGCAATCATCCGTTTGATGCTCCAATCAATGCTCCGAGGTTATTGGTTTAGGGTTTGGTTTGATCTTCTCTAATAAATTATGTCTTTAAAGTTTAGAGAAGATTCTCATGAGTTAAACATTCAAGAGTTCCAGCACAATGATTTACCATTAAAGAGTGCTACTAGAAACTCAATTAATGCCAGAATTCATAGTTCAATCCAAGTAAAGAAGATGATAATAAATGCATGTGCTATGGATTGAATGATGAACTCTTATGGGAAAGAGGGCTTGAGGATGAGGGTATTAACTATCACAATAACTCTCTCAAGCTCTCTTCAATTCTTGCTCATTTTACCAAGAAGCAACTCATAGGTTTATATAAAGTTAAATCCCAACAGTAAAAAAAAGGGGACATAAATTTGATATTGTCGATGCTATCGAATGGTCTTCGATTCCATCGAAATTTGAAGTTCAATGTTACCGGACCTTCTCTTATTGCATTAATTATCTACACTAAGAGATTCATTTAGATGTAGACCAGATTCTGTTTGATCTTATCGAGCACCCTTCAATTTCATCGACGTATACTTCGATGTTATCGAGGGGTGTTTCGATCCCATTGGATTTTCTTTAGAAAAATTACCCTTTAGTTGCCGGAAATTTTTGTCCCATTTTTTGATACAATCGATCAATCTTTAATGCTATCGAATTTTGAAGTTCGATGACATTGAAGAGTCTTTTCTGTGATCGAAAATGTTTAATTTTCTTTGATAGATTGCTGGACAAACTAGTCATATATCTCGATGTAATCGAACAATCTTCAATGCCATCGATAACTTACTCTTGATGTTATCGAAAAAGATTCAATTTCACTGAGGAACACTTAGAGAGTATTTTATTTATAGAGGGAGTGCTCTTAGTCGATTTAATCAAAGTGGGTTCAATGCCATCGAAACTTGAATTTTGATGTCATCAAACTCTATTTGATGTAATACCTAGTTTATGTTCATTTTGTTACTGGACTGTTTGGGCCTAATTTTCAATGCTTGTCCTTGATTGCATATCGATGCAATCGTGATTTTTCCTATATAGTTCATGTTTTTTTTTCCTCTGATACTCCAAGTGATCAAAACTAAGCTTACCAAGGATATTTTGAAAATCGTTATTGGTAAGATTAAGTTTTTCGGAGTCATATACCTCAAGGGTTTGGTTAGGGAAGTGAGGCTTTAGTTACCTATGTGGAGCGCTCGAACTTCTTCTTGAGCAGGGTCTTGATCTTGTAATCTTCAGCATGGGGCTCCCTTGTGAAACTACCTCTCAACACTAACGTAATTTGACAAACTAGGGTACTTTCATGTGAGACATTTGATCAGTATATATTTTGCTGCAGATGAGATGGCACAAGTGGACCCGTAGATCCATCAGGCTTAGTAATTGAAGTGGCACATATTCATTGAATGTGGACCATTGCTCAGCCCTTTAATCCGTTCATGTTTTCCTCCAGGGCTGGCCCACCTATTTTTCTTGAGTTCGTCTCCACAACAAGGCCCACCAATGAATACATCAGCGGCCGAAACACGTGTCATGTTGGTATGAGTAGACAAGACCAAGAGCGTTTATGCTGACTCATTAATTTTACACGTGGCAAATGTGCACGAGATCTGAACCGACCATCATGTAAGGCCCACTTCTTTTAGGCCAGTTCCCATAAATCCCACCGATTGAAAATCCTAACAATCAAATGAACTAGTGCTAGCTTTCTTTTATGGTCGTTTACCTTTAAAAAAAAAAAAAAAAAAAAAAAAATCCCATCAGTAGAGCGGTTAGGATTGCAACTTGGATCTAAAAAAAAAAAAAAAAAAAAAAAATAAAAAAAAATCTGGCCCATTGAAGGTAGAGTTACCTGATGATCGGTTTGGATAACGTGGACCACAGATCACTTTTATAGAAACAAAAACCGCAGCAGTCACAACAAAGGGCATTTGGTCTAGTGGTATGATTCTCGCTTAGGGTGCGAGAGGTCCCGAGTTCAATTCTCGGAATGCCCCATGTGGATATCATATTTTTTGTCAATCATCACCGTTTATATTGTGGGCCAGTCATCGATCATTACCGTTTATATTGTGGGCCATGGGTTGGTTAGGCTATATGAAAATCGTTTTGGGAATAAATCCTCGTCCCATAACAGATTTTTTGTGTCAATCGGGACCGTTGATATGTGGGCCATGGGAATCGTCGGATATCGCCGATCCTCATAGTGGGCCAGCAGATCGTCAGTCGCAATCACCCCATACACGTGCAGGATTTGATACTCGGCCAGGTTGTGATGATTTATACGCAGGCACTCAGAAATTGTCCCACGTGGCATACGTAACTCAAATTAAACCGTTCGAATTACGTGCACTGCTTGGTAGGACATAGACTCAAAATCAGATGGAATGAACAATCCTATACGTCCATCCACTAAATGTTCGGCAATAGTCTATTTAGGAAGCCCAATTAAAGTAAATTTCGAGTTTTGATTTACCCGAAAGAGGCCCTTGACTTGGACGGTTAGTTTTACTTTGCTTGCATCCCTACTGTAGAATTTCTGATTGCATGCATATGGACCACCACACTCTGCCAGAGTATCAAAGTTTTTCTCTTGTGGGGCAGTGAGGGGAGGGAGATGATCCGGTAGAGACATCTCCCGCAGGACACGTGGCAATGTGATGTATCGAAAGGGTCCAACCTTGGATGGATGCATGCGTTTTAAAAACAAAGATCATGAGATAAGCCTGTCCGTCTCTTTTTCTACATTTTATACCAATGCATATTCTCACTGTTTATAACTGGTTTTTTTTTTTTGGCTATCGCCACTTTAATGGTCGCAGATTAGATGGATAGGATTGTCCATAGCATTTGGGGGACCTGATTTGCACGTCGCCATGCCACGTGTACGGTTTTTCCATTGTCCACGTCTGTGTAACCTTATGAACAGGTTGGATGACAAATAAACATCAACCGCAGGTTTTGGATAGTACCTAATCCGCGCCCCCATATGTTTATCCGATCCAAATCACATGTTCCACAGCATGACCCGACCATCCCACGAAATTGGTGGGGCCCACCTTTAAAATGCCACAGGCTACATAATAGCAAGGCCCAGAAGAGCTTTTATGCCCATTCCAATCCCAGAGGCCATGATGACATGATCCAGCGGTTAGATTCGGAATCCCATGAAACCCCGTGTGGCAAAGTTTCTCCCTAACCTAAAATTTTGTTGGGAATAGCAAAGAGAAATGAAAATCAAGAGAGAAACTGTTTTCATTTTCCATCAAAGTTTTATATCAAAGTAAAACTTGGCCCGGAGGTGCTGCTTCACATGATCATTTCAGATTTTGGATCCCCATCATGTATGATGGGTTCTCAAAAAAATTCATACGTAGAACATACAATTTTGGATCAACATCACGTATGATGGTGTCATTTTCATATATATATATATATATATATATATATATATATATATATATATATATATGGTTTTTAAATTCTTCCTATAAATAAGATGACCTTTATCCAATCTAACAATTACACCCAATGTCTCTATTCAAGGCCCACTTGCTCAAAGCATCCAAGCCGTCCATCAGCTGGTACCTTGTACATGCCTAGCCAAAGGCATCATGGGCCACAACCATCATACATGCCTGGAAACGGATTGGCTACTCTCCCTGACACCAGCCCAGTGGCTGATGGTCGGTGCTCTGTGGGCCCCATCATGATGTGTGTTTCATCCATTCCATTCATCCATTTTTATAGATCATTTTATAGCTTAATCCCAAAAATAAGAGGTATATAACTCTCTGGTGGATCACACCACATGAAAACAATAGTGATTGGATATCCACCATTAAAATCCTCGTAAGGCCCACTGTACTGTTTATTTGACATCCAATATTTTGATTAGGTCATACAGGCCCAGATGAAGGGAAAAAAACAAAAATCAGCTTGATCCAAAACTTTTATGGCCCAAAATGTTTTTTAACGGTCGACGCTCATTCAACACTGTTTCATGTAATGTGGTCCACCGTAAAATGATATATAAAAATAGATGGACGGCATGGATGAAACACCTACATCATGGTGGGGCCCACAGCACTGACCACCAGCCATTGGCAGGTGTCGGGGGAGAGTAGCCAATCCGTTTCCGTACATGCCTGGCCAAAGGCATCATGGGCCACAACCATCCAAGCCGTCCATCAGCTGGTACCGTGTACGGCCAACAATACAGCCACCTTGAATGGGATTTTCTAATGACAATACCACACCTCTCCATCACACATTCTACACACCTCACACGTGCTGATTGGGCATGCGTGTGGGAAATCTAAGCAGCAGAGAGAGTGGCTCCCACTGTAGAAGAGTAAGGACGAAAATCAGGACCGTCCTTGAGGAGGTCCGTGTGTTCGTGTTGAACACGGACGGCTGCCTATTCATTTCGTTTAACAGTGAGTGGACGAGATCTGTTTTTGTCTATACCACAGAGGGGCCCACCTTATGATCGCCTACAGATGTTCCAAGTGCCACGTCAGCAGCTATTCCGCGTGTAACCGGAGAGCATGCGCGCGAGGTACAACAAACCCAGACAAACACCAATACACAAAGGAGAACTAATCACCTACAACCGGATGTATGCTAACTTATAATGCAACCCCATCTTTGCCGCCAAAATTTCACTTGTATTTAAAATCAGATCCAAGTAAAAGGTGGGCCCAATAGGAATGATCGTCTGCCATTAAAAACAGGCCAATCCATTCATCAGGCAGGCCACACCGTCCACACATGATTTCCAAAACGGGAGATCTTCATTGTGGGGTCCACCGTTTGTATTGGATTTTCCTGCACAAGCTACGCTTTGGCCGCCACCATGAAATTAGCATGCAGCTGGATGTAGGTGATTAGCTCTCAAAATAAAACAAATCCCATATTACTCTGGTCACCAGTTTATCATAAGAGACGTGGCACAATCACTTCAATTTTAAAAAAAAAGGGCAAAAAAGTCAAGTTCCCACATCGCCCATTTTCACTTTCAAGGACAGGGAATCTGTCAACTACAAACATTTGGATCTTTTTCTTTCTCAAAAAAGAGGGTGAGAATTTCAAAAATCTACTCCCAACGGTCATTTTCTTTTCTCTTACTCTCCTCCCTACTATCATTTCTGATTTTTTTTTCTTTTTCCTTTTTTCTTTTTTTCTAAAAAAGGGCTTTCATTCTCCTCTAATTACTTTCACAAAATTCAGTCAGATCAAAGCCCAAAATCCATCAAAAGGGTAGAAATTACAGATGATTTTTGTTTTTTCACCTTGGATTGGTTGATTTTTCTCTCTTTCTTCAGCCTTTCAGTCCCAGTAAAATGTAGTAAACTAGAGTGATGGGGAGTGCTATTAACATCCCAAATATAACTCTGCAACCAATTCAAAATACACAAATGAACATTAGCTTCTTCTTTTGTGTGTGTGTGTGCGGGCGCGCTTGTGCAATAAATCTAGGCTGTTCATCAGATTGGCCCAATAAAGTATGTATCATGCATGGCCTGAAAATTGGCAGTCAGGCTCACACGCACCTAATGACTGGATTGGGCCTGAATTTCTAGCCACTGAAGACTGAGGCATGGTGTGCCATAACGGATGTTACAGGGTCATAAAACAGTTACATATTACCTGGTCATAAACGTCATAACAGCCATTATGGAAATAAATGACCCATAACGACTACTATAGCCCCCGTAACAGCCGTTCTGCCCTCCGTAAAGGCCATAATTGCTCTCTAGCAGTTCATTACAGAGCCAATACAGGTTTTCCATTTTTTTTCCAATAAAAGAGAGACCGTAATGGCCATTATGAGAGTTGTGATGGCCGTTATAGCCCATTATCGTAAAGGTAACGGTGGTGGCTGTTACACCCACCTTCATTGTTACGGAATACATTGGTGTGAGGCCACCTGAAGAGAGCTCACAATACACATGCAAAAATCCATTCTGATCATTGGATGAGACCCAATGGATGGTGTTTGTGGCATGAAAATTAGGGAGTGTGGTCATCAGTCACACATGCACAGATATATGGGACAGTTCTGGAATTGATCAGAAGTTCACATTCGCCATACATGTGTGGTCCACCTAATTTGAAACACCATAGATGGTGAGGCCCACCTGATGAGCTAGGATTCATGATCCTACAGTCAAACATACATGGGGATGACACTATCAAAACGCATCCAGTAGACACATAACATAGTTGCACATCATTCCATATCCTCCAAATCATGGGCCCCATTATGAATGTAGGCATCTCAACCCATCACCAGTGGTTGGAGAATCCTCACCATCCGATTGCTGGAAATTAACTGGGTGTGTTGTGATCAGCAGTTGAAATTTAATAGGGCCAAACCAGATGGATTAGACGATCTGATCAGTGACTTCACATGCCATGATGGGCACCATGATTTAGAAATTATATGGTCTGGCATAGAAAAATGTAGTCACTTGCACAGTTGATGGCAGGTCCGCCGTGCTTAATCAACAGTGATGTGTGCATGTGCGTACTTCATATGTATGGATGGATGTAGAAATCAGAAATGAGGCAGAGATTAAGAGTTCTAACCCAGTGCTCAGTATGTCAGGATGCACATTGTATTCCTTAGCAAAGACAAAAGGAACAATTCCTTGAGGAAGAGCCGCCTGTAAATTCAAAGTTCAAAAGATCAAAACCAACAACAGCAGCCTGTAAATTCAAAGATAAAAATATCAAAACCCACAACAGCAGCCTGTGAATTCAAAAATCAAAACCCATGACGGAAAACTCCAGCGAACACTTGCATTTCTCTAATCTCGTTAAAATGAGTTTTCTCTTGGATCTGTTCTACATAGCTCTATTTGTTGAGGGGCGCTAGGACTGGTAGGGACACATGGGAAAAACCAACCTGTGGGGGCCAGCTGATGGGTCCACATAAGCAAGGGTTAATACCAGTGGATCTTGCTTTGCTTAGTGGACTGATCAGCAAGATTAGGGAAAGTCGGGGAAAAAGCTGATGTAAGTGGCAATTTCAGGGGATTGTACAAGTTAATCAATACAAAAATGCTAAGAGATGTTGAAAGTTTGATCCGGTATCCAGTCTATAAAAGTGGGCCACTGCTCATTACAGTGGGCCCCACTCAAGATGGCTAATGGACCAAAAATCTCAAAGATGGGAGACTCCTAACCCTTCATGGAAGATCTACAGATAGACATTGAAAGGAAGTACATCAAATATCCAGACTAAAATTGAAAAAGGCCAAAGATTTGGTTTGATGCTAGGGCTTCAAAATCTATAAAAGTGGGCCACTGCTGATGTCAGTGGACCCCACTCGAGATGGCTAATGGACCAAAAATGGGATAATCCTAACCCTTCATGGAAGACCAGCAAATAGACAATTGAGAAAGGAAGTACAAATATCCAGACGAAAAACTGAAAAGGCCACAGATTTGGTTTGATGCTACAGCTTCAAAATGTGTGAGATTTTGGACGGTTGGGTGCATCCACAGTGATATGGCCCACCCTATCATTGGTCTTGATCACTGACCCATTGGCCCCACCTGTACCAGTTGAAAAACACAAGCAAAAGCATCCGGCTGAATCTACTCAGCTAAGTCAGACGTCCAATGCCAGCAATCTCAAATTCCAACACAAGTAATCCCAAGTTGTGTGTTTGATCATTCACCACTGAGAAATTAAATGTCACAATACATCCATTTTTCTCAACTATCGCCACTGGTTTTCAGGTCCATACTGTTGATAAAATTCACTCACCATGGATAGAGGGTGACCAAAAATGTTCTATGATCAAATGATCTTATCCATCCAATCGATGACAGTTAGCTTGGACAGTAGAAATGTTTTTTTTTTCCCTAACTATTTTATTTTTAGGCCATCGATCCAACGATCAACCATCTAATCTGGGAAAGTTTCAGACATTAACCATCCATTGTGGATTCCTTCAAACAAATGGTCAGGATCTCCGACCTACATGTTACGTGTGCAAACTGGCACCTCATGAAACTATTCACATTTGGATGTATCAAGACCTCGTAATTCTTCTTTAATGCTTGCTGCATGGAGAATTTTGGGTTTGATTTATCAATATCAGGTAAATCCATTGATTCCATCTCATTTTGTATTTTCAGAACATGTGGCTGTTGGAGTTGGTTATGTTTACCTGAACAATGGCAATGTGTAAGAGAACCCCACGCAATCCAACAGCAATCGAGGCTGCGGCCATTACTGCTGGGCCCGTGAGGAATCTGACAGCCATGGCAAAGGCCGCGACCGAATTCCCGCATGCAATTATACGCGGCTGTAGTGCCATGAACAAACCTGCATTTACCCAAAGATGTCTGTTAGTTCATCAAATGCACAAGCATAAGAATGCTGAAAATTTTTTAGCTCTGGGGAATGGGACTGCACCGAGACTGAACATGGCCATTCCAAGACCGGCATCAGAGAGAATCGCTATCGAGCGGGCCACGATCGCAGGCATTACAATCCCCCATCTGTAAAAGATAAGCTGTAAGTCATAATGACAAAGAGACAAATGAGGAAATACATGATATTTGATTGATCATATGATTCAGCCCATGACATGCAGTCCTTGGGCCCACCTTGGTTATCCATATTCAAATTGTCGGTCCCGTAGCAGATGGAGATGCCCAAACAAAATCTCTCCACTACAGCGATCGTAACCGTCCAATTGGAACTTGTTGAATGTGGACTAAGCATCGCAAAAGTCCAC
This sequence comes from Magnolia changhungtana, assembly GCA_030180095.1. Classification (NCBI taxonomy): domain Eukaryota; kingdom Viridiplantae; phylum Streptophyta; class Magnoliopsida; order Magnoliales; family Magnoliaceae; genus Magnolia; species Magnolia changhungtana. The sequence continues at coordinate 1,109,506 of JASAUF010000319.1, forward strand.
TCTATCTAATGGTGGGATATTCTGATAGGAGTTGAATGAAAAAGAACTCGTTCTTACAATCAATCATCATACAGTTACTTTCAATCAATCATCATACAATACCTCCAACGGAAATGAGATGAAAGAAAAGGCAAGCTCTAGTTGGAGGGATTCATACTTGTAAGAAACTAGAGACCAGATTAGGCCAATGAGGCTCGAGTAAGTGTTTGGGTTCCTTATGAGCTTCCGCCAGACCATGATCAGGATGAGCCGGGTCATCACGCTGGCAGGCGGCATCGAGGTGGGCTTTGCGTCCGCATGGGCCCCACTCTTTGGGTGAAGCTCTGCAGTGGAGCTTGACCCAAGCTTCGAGAGGCTCGGGCCATCGCGATCTTTATGAAGAGACTCACCACCCCGTCCCACGGTCCTGTTTCCGAAGCTGAAATCTTCGCGACCGTACTCATCATAGGCATCATGGTGAGCATCTAAAATCAGCAGAATGGAGGATCAGTACATAAATCATGCAACAATGAACGGAGAAGAAGAGAATAATAGAGGGGCAGAGTGGAAATGAGCAAGTTCCATCTGCTCATCAGGTGGTTCACACCATTTATGTGCCTTGTAGAAAAAATCAGGCTGGCATCATCATCAGTTGGGCTATACATGAATTAGAAGAGTGGACAGTTGAAACAAATCAATAAAATATCCACATACAGCATACACATGTGGCCCACCTGATAATGGACAGGGGATGCCAAGTTCTGTGGGGGCTCACTATGATGTTTGTGTTATAAACAGTCTATCCATCCCTTTCGCCTGATCATTCTTGGACATGAAGTCAAACATGAGGGAGATCAAAGTCAAGTGGGCCACACTACAAGAAACAGTGAAGATTGTATTTTCCACAGTTGAAACCTTCTTGGGATCCACAGAAGTTTTGCATCAGGCTGATATGTGTTTTCCCTCCATCCGGGTGGAAATCACCATATTAACGCATTAGATGGCATACAAACATTACGGCGGGCCCCAAAAAGGTTCCAATGGTGGGCGTTAAAATCCCCACTATTTCCTATGGTGTGGTCCACTTGACTCTTGGATCCCCCTCATATTGGGCTTCATGTCCTGAAATGATCCAAACATCATGGTGAGTCCTATAGAGCTTAAGGTTACATGGGATTCTTTAACTCTAGGTTACAGGCAAATTGCGTCCTTAGACACCTCATCTTTAGGTCAACACATGCTTACGGCAGGCCCCACTTGAAGAATGGCAGGGATCTTGTAACAGTGCAAGCAAAGAGGATCATCAATACCAGTTTGCAGTCAAAGAAATAGTTACTAAAACTATTAAAGATAAACAAAATCATGTGAAATGCTGCACTACAGAAACAACAAACAGATCAATATGAGCTGCAACTTTGAAGATTGGAGTCCTACCCAAAAAAAAAAAACAAGAAAATAGAAAAATCACCAAAAATCTAAAAAGAAGACATGAGAAACACAAGATGAAAGAAATAACAATAATGCCATTATAACAGAATAAATAAAAGGACAAAAATAAAATAAAATAAAATAAGAGGGAAGAAAAAAGCCCATATGAGCAAGGATTGGCTTAGAACAAAATCTCATTGAAATCACAGTAGAATCTCAGATGGAAGAAAGAAAGCGACAATAGGAAAGATGGAAGAAAAAAGCACCATATGAGTAGGATTAGCTTAGAACAAAATCTCATTGAAATCACAGAAGAATCTCAGATGGAAGAAATAAAAGGACAATAGGAAAGATGGAAGAAAAAAGCCCCATATGAGTAGGATTAGCTTAGAACAAAATCTCATTGAAATCACAGGAGAATCTCAGATACCAAAATAAGAGAAAATCCAAAAACCCAACAAAAATCACTCATACAAAAAAAAAAAAAAAAAAAAAAAAAAAAAAAAAAAAAAAAAAAAAAAAAAAAAAAAAAAGCATTCCAAACATCAAATTGCATCAGACAAGCCCAACAACCTGACCTCCAACACATCAGCATTCAGGATAACAGAAAATCACAAAAACCCAATAAAAATCAGTTCATCCAAAAACCAAAACAAAACAAGCATTTCCAACATCAGATTCCACCAGACAAGCCCAACAACCTGACTTCCAACACATCAGCAATACAAAAAACAAAGGGCCCACAGGAAAATAACACATACCATTTTCAGGAAAAATCCAATCCATGAAATCAAAATCAAATCAGCCCCAAACATTCAAACATACCCAACATACTTCAATAAACAAACACTATAAAAACAATAATACCAATCAAAGAAATCAAAACAAAAATTCAAATGCTGACCTTTTGGATGGTGGTGATCAGCTGAATGAGGTACCCCACCCAGCTGCTGCTGAGGATGCTGCTGATCATTCCCAAATTCCCCTCCTTTAAACACATGAATTCCACCTTCAGAGACTGGCGATGCGCTCGAGCTCCACACAAACATGTGAAGATCCTTCCCACCACCCTCATTGCCATTCACCTTCTTCTTCGCCCCAGCAGGCGCCACAGGCGAAAATATCCCTGCGCTCGGCGGCACGGGGTAGCCGCTCCCCTGCACTGCATTGCTGGGCTGATAGACCCCGTTCGCCGCCCGCCCGCTCTCTTCATCATAGCCCAAATTCGCCCCAAAATTCGACTGTCGTGGGCTCACATTGCTCGTATTCCTCCCATTCACCATCGAATAGAAATCCGTGTGGTTAAAGCTCGATCCCCTTGGCGTCGGATTCCTCGACGATTGCAGTGAGTATATCTCAGCATTTGTGAGATTCGACGGGCGAGGCGTTAGAGAGACACCTGAATTGAGACCGTGAGATCGCCGTGAGAAGATTTCCGACCGTGAGCTTGTCGATTTCCGGACTGTCACATGAAGCTTCCCATCTTCGCCTATTTCAGCTTCTGTTTGGAGAGGCTCCTTCCCATCCAACGAAATGATATCAGAATCGACTCTGAAGGAAATGATCGAACCGGCGGTGTCTGGAAACTGCTCTACTATCAGCAATCTCGCGCCTCTGTATTCAAACAGGAACAGCATCAAAGTATACCAGATAATGCATTGGAGGACGACGATCTGGACCATCAAACTGCCTGAATCTGCACCGTACATTCCCTTCAACAAGGGAATTCCCATGACGAGAGTGTTTGGGAGCGTTGAGAGAGAAAAGAGTGTAATTGTCCATTCAAGGCAGCCTCTTGAGCTGGTCTTAGTCCAGATTGCAAGAACTACTAAGACCATGATCTTCTGAAGAGTGTCTGCCGCGATGAATCGTAAGTTCATGGTGTAGGGGTTGTTTGTGGAGATGAAGTGGAAGGAGAGGAGCGGGACTGCGAAGAGGGCGACGAATCGGTTGATGCCGGAGCATTGGTCGGGTGTGAAGATCTTCCACCATTTCACGGAGCCGTAGGCAAGGATCATCGCCACGTAGAGTGGGACGACGGCGGTGAGGACGTGGTAGAGGTCGGAGCCGGTTATCATCTTCAAGAATCCTTCGGATATCCGACGGTTGGGATTGAGTTTGGGGAACTTGAAGGAGACCCAAGTGAGGAAATGGGGTGAAGGAGAAAACCCAGATGGGGAATTCAAAGAAGAGAAGGAAAGTGCTGGTTTTGACGATTTTCTTCAACTATCGGAAGAAAAAACCAGTAAGCCTTTTTTTTTTTTTTTTTTTTTGAGAATTTGTACTGAAACTCAAGTGAGGGAATGAGGTGAGGAGAAAAATCTACAAGGGAGATTTTTCAGAACAGATTGGAAAGGGCTGTTGATTTTGAAGAAAACAGAGGAAGAAACCCCAAGTGAGCAAAAGAGGTGAATAGAAGAACCCAGATGATGGTTTTCTTTCTTCTTCGAGAAGAGAAATTTTCCGGTGAGAAATGGCCGGAAAACCGGCAAGGAGAGAACAGGGCGGTTTTCTGGGCGGTTTTCCGGCGAGAAGGCCAGAGAAGGAAATGAGGTGTAAATGAAGAACAGGAGAATGGGAAAGAAGGGAAAGAATCACATCAACCCATTTGAGGGGCTATGGATTCCGTTGAAAATAAGCCGGAAAATGACAACTCCGGTGGAAATAAGGTGTTTTCCGGCCAGATTATGCCGGTGCAAGGATATGGTAGGAATGCGAGTTTTGTAGTTAGTGGAAGAAGAAGCAAACAGTAAGTAGGGGAGTTTCAGATGAGGCTGCCGGAAACAACTTCTCCGGCGAGCCGGTCGTCAGAGATACAGAGAGAATGGAGCTAGAAACTCACATGGAGTTTGAAAGCTTTAAACGGAGAGAGAGAGAGAGAGAGAGAGAGAGAGAGAGAGAGAGAAGAAATGAAGTTGCATAGAGAGTATGGAAGCTTGAGAGAGACAGAGAGAGAGGAATGAGAGAGGGAGGAATGAAGGGAGCGGTGAGAGGTGTTATATTTATGTGCTTTTAATGGCTGACAAGAGAGAAAAGAGGTTTGATAGCTTTTACAAGCAAAATCTCTATCTTTAAAAAGAACTGAAAAAGCGGAGAGAGAGAGAGCTTTTTTTTTAAGCTGGGGAGGGGCATTCCGTCCTGTTTGTATACCCTCTACGTTGGATACTTTGGAAGCTACTCTCTCACTCTCACTCTCTCTCCTCATCCCTGTTTTCTGTTATTTTGCACCCTCGCCAGTGGGTGCTTTGGTCATTTCAAGATCAGGTATGCTTTTGTCACTGTTTCCAAACCCGTACAAACCTTGTGGGCCCATCATCAAAGGCCCAGCATGTGCTAGCCCGACTATATAAAGCCCAAAACCCAAAACCCATCCGACAAAAATTAGTTGGGCCCAGCTCCAACATCAATCCCAAGGCCTGTTTCTCATAATGAATATTCATAATCCATCTCTTGATCAGGTGGGCAACACATGAAAAAAGAAACAAACATTTAAAAACAAATGAAATTACAAAATGCATATGTTGCTTAATCAATGATTCAAACGTCATGGTCGAGTCCAGCCAGGCCTGGTCCACCTGAAATTAAATAAGCTCAAACATGTCCCGATAATCGGTCAAGCCATCCTGTGGTTCGATGCATGGTGAAATGAATCGGATACCCACCCACAAATGAACCAGATGCCCCCGTCTGGTTGTCTTTTAAGTCGTGACTTGACTTGAGTCATTGACTTGACTTGACTCGAATACAGTCGACATGACCCGAGTCGAGTGCAAGTCAAGTCAATGACTAACCTAGTAGGAATAAATTGACCCGGCTCGGTGCACTGAAATAGATCAATCCATCTGAGTCCAAGTTTACTTAAGGCCCGTTTGGCCGGGTGGATTGGAATGGATTGAATGGTATTAGGGTGGATGGCATGGATTTTTAGGTAATGATGGTGTTGTCAGTGGATTGTCTTGAGATCCATGAGATTATATCCCTGGATTGCTATATACCATCTGTTTTGCACTCCCTGATTAAACATTCTCATCCCTTCCAATCCCTCGAATCGAACCAAACACCTCCTTAGGTAAATTTGAACGAATTAGGGTGGATTGGATGGGATTTAAAGGTAATGATGGTCTTAAGATGTAACGCCCTGAAAATCGGGGGTCGAGCATAAACTCAACTCCCGAGTTCCAGAACATCACTTATGCAACAAAATGAATGATGATTGAATGTTGATCGTTATGCATTGAACATGAGTGAGATTAAGCCAAAACAGAATATCATACTCCAGAGACAATAAATTAGCAAGCGGAAGACTGTGATAGATAGATAAAATATATAAACTGTGGTGAGTCTCCAGAGTGTGATAAAGTTACCAGGTTAAATAATTACAAGTAAACTATACCAAGTTGTGTAGTATGATCTAGTCAACATCCCTGTCGACAATCAAAGTACGGCTCTCACGAAGCCGCCAGATATATAAGATATACGAGAAAACATTCTCGTCCATAGAAGTCCCTCGCCTCCAAGCGTCGATCCGCAATCGGACAAAGTCCGGTGGGTGTTCAAACACCGTCCCGTAACGTGGGAGTGAGTGATCAACTCAATGGAACAATAAAGCATAGGTTAACATGTTATCAATTCGCAAGCAAGAATGATAAAAGCATACAAATCAAACAATTCTAACTACTCTTATTAAGTGCGAGAATGAAATGACACGATCTTTGATGCCCTTGCCAAACCACCCTCATGCGACATCATCTTACGTTCGCGAATGCTTAACTCCTCCTCGGTGCGCCACATCTACTAAGCACATGCGGTGCGATGATGATCATGATTACCGAGTTATTATTAGTCCATTTCAAATCCAATTGGGAAACTAAGGTACCTCCTTGTATCATTCCCAAACATGATCCATTCTAGGGTCGTCAATCCTAGTTAATTTCATACGATATTATGGTTTGAGAAGCATAGTGAAGGCATCGCAAAGGGCTGCGTCACCCTTTGATACTGACATGATCTCACCGTATGCGGCTCAATTGTCGGCCGTCACTCGAGTATGAGTCTCACCGTACTCGGCTCAATCACTAGCCGTCGGCCGAGTATGGTCTCACCGTACTCGGCTCAACTCATACTCTAGTTCGTGTGAAAGACTCGTCGCCAATCACAGACTTGGAGTATACTCGAAGATACTACGGAGGACTCGTCGCCCGTCAAACGACGAAACTTAGATCTCACCATTACTGCTCTCGCCGTAAGTATCGACAAATGCCCCAAATATAGTGTCCCATACCACCATAATCGGCTCACAGTCTGGTTGCTCACATGGTCACTACGGGAGGCACGTGGCCCTGGCCAGTAAAGCGTCAGCCGACGGCTCGACCACGGTGTCCCATACCACCATGCCCGGCTCATGAGTCTTAGCGGATCGAAGTACCATGGTTAAAAAGGGATTTCACTGGTAAGTTTGGTACCCGAGGTTCAAGCAGTAGCGACCAAACATGGTGAACATACATAAGACAGATCGGGTTACTTGACGAGCTCGGCTAGCTCGAGCGCACAACAAGTTGAACGACATGAAGTGCATAAGCACTTCGCGTGGCTAACCACTATCGCCAACCGAAGTACGACTCGGGTTCGTCGAACACATCTCACGTGGCAAATGAATCGCAGCCACAAATTCAATTCTGGTACCGATTGCCTGGACTATAATCATAGCCCCAAACATGATAACTTGCAGATAGATAAAGCAGTAATGGATCAAGATTTCACTCATACAATCAAGGTATGGTATTATCCGTTTAGGGCTGCCAGGGCTGTTGCACGCACTCGTTGCTCCGCTCCCCCATCACCCATGACGGATCATACAACGTAAATAGAAATTTAAACATATGCATTACATAGTTATAATCATAAAGCAGTTGAGCATGTTATGAATCACAACACAAGCATGAGTTTATACATGTTCAATTCCTAATCACACAACAATCCAAGGAGATCATACACATAGTTAAAAGAGGTTGAGAATCATATCTCAACACCCTTATACATTACAATTTGCTAACAACTACTCATTCAGACATTTCAAGAAACACTTAAACAAACATGCATCAACATACATGACATATGTCGATCACATAGGCATTAGGCCAAATCCTTTCCCTAGGAGTTGCCTAATCATCACACGCGCGTACACCCACGACGGATAGTCATGGCAAGGTGAATCCAAGTTCCATATTCATTCAGTCATTTCCACAAATACTTGGGCCACACATTTTAGCATATATGGTGTATATTGGCCGTGGCGTGATTTAGGGCAAATCCTTTCGTCAAAAGGGTATCGCCAATACAACAATCATGAATCCATGACAATTAGTCATGTAAGTACGAATGAGGATTCTATACTCATTCAATCATTTTCACAAACACTTAGAATACACTAATACAACATACATGGTGTATGTTAGCAAAACATGTATTAGGGCTATCCTTTAGCCAAGTGAGTATTTTATCCATGTATAATATATTACTACAAAGCAAATAATCATGATAAATGCATCTCTAAAATTTATACGTATACTGATTTTCTAGAATACGCATTTTCAACATACATACCGTATACAAGCAAACATGTATTACTATTGATTCCTTCGCCAAGCAATTATTTTATACGCACATAATATATTTATACGACGATTAATCATGACAAACACATCGCTAAAATATACATGTATACGGTACTCTTACAATACCGTATTTCTACATACATAGTGTTTATTAGTAAACATGTATTTAGGCGAATCCTTTCGCCAAATAAGTATTTTATCCATACGTCATATATCCATACGACAAATAAACATGTCAAACACATTTCTATAAAAATACGATACGGTATGTATTTTATACGAATACCTAGAGTATGTGAAATTCCAAATTCTACAATTCTAATCGAATCGAAACGGAAAGCACTTTGTACATGTGCAATTGCATGCAGATCATGAATCTATCATTATCCGACATTGAAAGCGTTGAAAACCATAACCTATACACCTAAAGTCCGCACCTTGGTCGTAGAATCGTAACTGAGTTGATAGGTTCGCTAAGCTTCCGTATAGGGGAGTTTGGCAACCTATGGAACGAAATACGTTAGCTATTTCATAACCTACAACCTAAACAACCCTAAAACAGGTTAGGGTTAGGGTTTCTTACCTAGAAATGACGCCGGAATCGCCGGAAAAGCGGCAAGAATGAGGTGGTTAAGCACCGATAGCAGCAGGGAACAGCAGCAGGGAGTTTCTCCCAGATCTCCCACACTTTCTCTCTCTTTTCCCTCTCTCAAATCCAAATTCGTATGGCTGGAATGGGAGAGGGTTTAAGGTCCTTATATAGTCTCAAAACTCACCGAAATAGACTCCTGTTCAAGGGTTACTGCTAATATAGGTATTTCGTCACTTTTCCAGCTCAAAAGAGAGGTTCTGGTGGCCCTCCTTGAGCCAAACGTCAGACTTAAGCTTACCACACATGGATCAATGTGGGATTACGTTTTCGACTCGATCGGATTCCCAGATCGCACGTGGCGGACCACTTTCAGTTCAACGGTCAGTGGGCCACGATCCGAAATTCCAAGCACATGTAAATGTTCCTGAAATTTTTCCTGATCCGAGGGTGTAATTTGGTCTGATTCTGACGGTCTGGTTGCTTAATACTGATGCGCAAGCGAATGGTGCCAGATCACTATTCCAGATATTTATTTTGGAATGGGAATAGTGTTTTTCACACACCCTCGCTCCGGATCCAAACGAATGGCCGTGGGACATCGGCTGGACCTGATTTTTGAGATGATAGTCAAGCCCAGCGAGGCGGTCCTAAGTCCTTAACTTGATTGTTCGGACTCCGATGTGCGGTCCGATCGAGATACGAAATTTTGAGATGCTCCCGAGAGCAGCCGGGTAATGAGATTGATCCTAGATTTTAGGATAACCTAGCGTCAATGATTCTGCAAGTTTTGGGTCTTGCAGATCGTATTTAAAGCGATTCAAATGGATTTCATGGCTAATCTAGTTTAGCACCTAATTCACTTTGTCAAATTTCTAAAGGATTTAGTCCTAAGTGATTTCTAGTCGAGGTGGTACTCAGGCCTTTGGAGTTTGTATATGAGGTGATCCAAGTTATGATACTTAACTAGTTTAAGATAGTGTCTAGGGTAAAAGTTCTTAGAAAAATTGGAAGATCAAGGTAGTGAAGGGTGAGATTTGTGAAGGAAATGGGTTCAAAGGCGGCTTTAGACTTTGGGATTCAGTTCTGACAAGTTAATGAAGTATTAGGATCGACCCATTGCCTAAGGACGTCTAATCCCAGGTTGGCAAAAATCCGAGGCGTTACATAAGATCCATGGGATTGAGATCATATTACCGACTCTGTTTGGCACGCCCGGCCAATCCCGGGATTTAACTTCCAATCCCTTCCAATACCATCCAATCCCTTCCAATCCGACCGGCCAAACGGGCCCTTAAATGAGTCTAATGACAAACCATGCTCCAAGCCCAGTCTAAAATCAGATTGAGGGACATCTACTCATCACATGTCAATATTAAGACATTTGATTTAGACCATTTGAATGGTTAGGATTACAGGAGATTGTATATTCTACATCCAAGATAGGCCATGGTTTTGGATGGTCTGGATTTAGGTATGGTACTCTCTTAAATTGGGCTATGGTTGTTGAACTTAGTCAGCTGGTTATCATATTTCTCAGTTCTTTATGCAGGTGAGGATGAGGCCCAGCTAACAAGTGGATCACTGCATTTTGGCCTCAGGCCCATTCATCATGGGGGCCAACATATGAACGTCTCAAATCTTATATAGGTAACGTGTGGAGATCTGGTTTCTAGCTCTTGAGGATGGGCCTCATTAGATTATCATTGCTGGTCATGAAAAGGTACACATAAACATTTTAACTTGGCATGCAAGAGGTTTGCTGTTTCTGAACCCAGGAGTTTTAGTTTTTGGACTGGTGTCCTAAGTATGAGTAAGTGCACTTGTTATCAAGTGGGATGTCAAACACCTAGAGAGAGAGAGAAGCATATCCTAATATTTTCAATGGTGGGCTAACCATCCTACTGCTTCTAATATTGTGGCCTGCAAGAGTTTTAAATCTAACTTGTTTTTTATTAGTGTCCTAACCCGAGTGAGTGCACACAAATGTTATCATGTTGGATGAGACGTTATCAAACTGGAGGGTTGAAAACCTTAATATAGGGGTACAACGTAGTAATAATTCAATAAGACCGAATTGGATCTACATAAATTTTGTTGAGAATATACTAAAAGCTTAATATTTAAAAAAAAATGATTAGTTTGAATTTTTAATCCAGCGGAATAAAAAAAATGTGAAAACAATTATAAAAAGTAACTAGGGGTTTAGAAATTTGTATTTAATAGACTTTGAATTCAATTCTTCTCGAGTTGCTAACTCAACAAGAATTGGATTCTAATCCGTTCTAGTTAGAAGACAACACAGTAATATTAATATAAAAAAAAAAATCATCCAACATATATTAGAATCATGATGGGCTTGATCTCTTATAAAGATATAAATGATCATGTCACAGGGAATTGAAAGCATCTAATGTACCTGAAGGTAACAATAAATCAAACAACTTTACATATTGATTCATTCCCCAATTTAAGAATTCAATCACATCAAATCACAATTCGACATAAAAATCTTAACTTTAATTGAAGAAACAAAATTTACTAACAAATGTTCATTAAAAGATTCATCCATTAACCTTAACTAAGAGATTAGCTAAGCATAACTAACATCTTAAATAAAACATAAAGAAAAACTAGAAAACACAAAGTAGAACCGAAGGATTGAGAATGAATAATGATTCCGAATAAACTCTGCAACTCTTATGTCTCTCTACTTTACCCTAATTTGTACTTAGGAATGCCTAAAACCCTCCTTTAAATAGAGAAAATGCACAATGACTTGGAACCGACTTCAAATTTATACATTTTATTACGCTTCAGTCGCATCGATGGTAGCCTTCAGTTGCATCGAATTTATTCTCGGTTGCAGTCAAATTTCTTCAATATTTATCTGAAGTCTCTGTCTCCCTTAGGTCTCACCGAACTCTCTTTCGGTGACACCGAATTTATCTCTGATTGGATCTAATGTCAAGTCAAACTATCTCTGAAAATCACTGTTTGTTGTTAGGTTGTTCTGCGCACATTCGATCAGACCGAACTAACCTCAAGTAAGGGTTAGGATGATCTCCCCTTGGTGGCCTCATCAAGCCTCCCTGGTACAGCCAATAACGGAAGAAAGGCCTACTGAATGTGAGAACGGTAACAAAAGCGTTCCCATCCGTCATCCAATGGAAGAAGATAATCTCATCACCTCTACCGAAGACACCATTCACCCATCAATAAGGACAACCTTACCAACAACAACAACAGTCAAGATGAAACCCGCAGTACCCCAATCATAGGTGGCAAATGGCCATGGCCTGGGAGCCTAGGTGGTTTACACTGATAAATTGAACTTCCAACGAAATGTTAACAATGCTCATCCAAGGGCAACTCCTTACCCCATTACCACGTAGGCCCCCTCCAAGCCATTTACCACCATCATATTATGAAAACGAGTATTGCGCGTACCATTAACTCAATGGTCACACAATGAATCGTTGTTTCACCTTGAAACACGCAGTCCAAAACTTAATCGACTAAGGAAAATATACCATTATGACTCCTGACACAGCTACGGAAAACACACTTCGAAATCACTTGCAACAGCATCAAGAGGGTCCCGGTACATCGAGCACCCATACCATTGATAGCATCAGGGAAGAATCTCCTCTTCATTAAGTCCGATTTGTCCATATCATTAACTCTCATTCAAAGTATGAACCCCTCATCTTGCAAGGGTCACCCCCAACCAATCCAATCACTGTGTCCCTCAATATACAAGGGGCATTTTCAGTCAGTCCAGTCTTCTCAACATCAATCAATCAAGGGGACAACCACCTCATTCTAGTAATCTACCAGGGGTACACCATGCTAGTTTTTGCACCCTCAATGAATCAAGGGGAAAACTCGAACCTTGCACCTATTGGTCAGGTTTCTACCGAGCCTGTGTAAGACCCGTATCGTAGACCGTACTGTTCCGTCGGCTTCCGCGATCCTACTAGTCGAATTCTGGCAATCCTCGACCCATTTCCATCGTTGCGCGCGATCCTAAACCGAGTCCTGCATACCAAAGTCGGCTCAAACCGAAACTTGTATTATAGCGATCGCGCCGTCGCCACGGTTCCAATGCCGCGACTCGCGCACCGAACCGACACCCAGTCCAGAAGATATCGGTCTGCGTTCATTCCGAAGAAACACCGCACGTTGCGAATTACGAGGGAATCTCTACGAGATGTCCCATTAAATCATGTCAAGTACACACCATGCCATGAGTACAATAACCCATCCCTCCCTTTTCACAAGTTAACTCTCTCTCTCTCTCTCTCTCTTAACCATCCCTCTTTTACAAAAATCAAACCAAACCATACCTTTCCCATCCCTTTTCCTTACACCCACCACTCCATCCATATCTCTCATTATTATCTTTCCTTCATTTTCTCAAACACTCTCCCAAGCCACAAATTTCACACGTCCAAGCTCTCTCCTCTCCCTCCCAAACACCAAGTGTGGCCCACTTTCCCCTACACTCTCATCTCTCATCTCAATCGTTGATCCATCATCTACCACCGTTAAAAAACCCAAGCAAAGGAGCTAAGAAGGCTTAAGGAGCAAGGAAAAGGCCAATAAGGTGGGTGAACTTTGATTTTTACCGTTGATTGCATGATTTAAGGGCCCACTTATTGGTGGGACCCATTTTGATGTATGTAATATGTTCATGAGGGGCCCATAGTGGCGGGGTCCCTCTATGATCACCGTTTCTCTCTCTCTTTCTCTCTTTCTTTGAATGGTGATGGTGATGAATGGATGAGTGTGGCCCACTATGAATCACATATATTTTTTTAATGTGGGACCCATCGGACGAATGGGTTGGATCTATGCCATCCAGCCCATTAGCGGGCCCAGATGGAAGGAAAACATAAATATTACGGTGGGCCACGTTCATGTGGAACCCACCTTGATGAGCATGGACGTGTGCATGTGGGACCCACCATGAGGAACCCACCATGATATTTGTGCCGTCCAGCGTCTCTGGACGTTGGACGTGAGAGGAGGCTAACATATAGTGCGTGTACTGACATGGTGGTGTACTAACAAGCTAACAAAAAAAAAGAAAGAAGTGCTTTTGGGGTGGGCTGCTCATGCAGGCCCCACCTTGATGTATGATGCTGATCCACGCCATCCATTCTGTTCCTCAGATCATTTTAGGCGTTGAGCCAGAGTTTTTAGGCGATCCGATCACCGGGTGGGCCATACCATCTAAAACCATGTGAAGGCATGCCTGAACCTATAAAAGTACTTGGTGGGACCCACCTGGAGTTTGGATGCATCTGAAACTCGGTCTGGAGGGCCAGACAAGCGGGACTCACATAATGGGTGGGCTGGATCGTGAATCACATCTCAGTGGGCCCCATTAAAAAATAAAATATAAAAAAAAAGAGGCAGCAGCGTCGACGCTGCTGCTGCTGCAGACGCCTCAGGCAACGCCTGCACCAGGCGGCGGCACATCTGGGCTGACCCATGGGTCCCAGTTGTGGGCCCCACCATGATGTGTTCGACCATCAGCACCGTGCATTTGATAGTTCTCCTTTAAATTATGGGGTATCCCAAAAATTAGCCGTATACGGAACTCAGGTGGGCCATACCATCTAAAGTCATGTGAAGACATGCCTAAACATATAAAACCATTTGGTGGGGCCTACCTGAGATTTGGACACGACTGAAACTTGGTCTGAACCCTCAGCCAGGTGGGACACACACATTGGGTAGACTGGATTTGTGAACCACATTTCAGTGGGCCCCACCCACCCAGGTCCACGTGACCACGTGAATAGGTTAGACGACAAATAAACATTATAGTGGGCCCTACCCACGTGACCTCGTGAATAGGCTGGATTTCAAATAAACATTACAGTGGGCCCTGCCCAAGGTCCTCGTGACCTCGTGAATAGGTTGGATTTCAAATAAACATTTAGGCGGGTCCCCCTCCCTGGTCTATATGACCTTATGAATAGGATGGGTGGCAAATGAACGTTACAGTGGGCCCCTTGGTCCATGTGACCATATCAATAGGTTGGCTGGAAAATAGACATTTTAGTGGGGCCCCTATTCATGTGGCCTTATAAACAGATTGGATAGTAAAATACATATTATGGTGGGCTTCACATGTGGCCCACTTGGATGCATATGGGCCCATGTACTTAGGCCCACTTGATGTATTTTTTTGGCCCATTATTAAGGCCCACTTGGATATTTCTAGGCCTATTATTGAGGCCCACTTTGGTATATATATCGGCCCATGTATGTAGGCCATCTTGATGTGTTTATGGGCCCGTTGTTGGGGCCTACCTTGATATGTATAGGCCCACGTTATGAGGCCCGTTTAATGTATTTGTGGCCCATTGTTGAGGCCCACTTTGATATGTATATGGCCTATGTGATTAGGCCCATTTGATTCACATAAAGCTTATGTGATCGGGCTCATTTTAATGCATTCTCAGGCCCATGGGTGATGACCAATTGTAATGTACCTTAAGCCCATCGATGAGGCTCATTGAGGTGGCCCACTTGATGAATATAAAGCCCATGAGATACGGCCCATTTGATGTATTTAGGGCCCCATGGGATGTACCTAAGGAATATTGCAATGTGAAATTCCACCAGGATTTATTTAATGGTACTTAAGGCGAGCCGAACCTTGGGGACAATGTTGGTTTGACGTCCACATTGTACGAGTAATGTTGGTTAGATGTCCACATTATAACTCTCCCTAAGGCCACTGATAGGCCCGTATCTGTTTCATTTAGGTCATCTAGGCCCATCTTCATTGAGAGGATAGTTTATTGCTTTATAACATGTTTAGCACAGCCCCATGATTCATGATCATACGCATCATATGTATGCTTGATATAGAGAGTGACTGATCATAGCATATGCCTACGGGCAGATCATTTATGGGCTCCCTGATATGCGGAGTTGCCCTACATGAGTGCACGGTATGCACAAGATTGATACATGTCTGGCAGTATGATTCATGCACTTGCATTCATGTGATTGTGATATGCCCTAGCAACATCAGGGCCATAGCCTCCACAGATATATTGTGGGTGGCTGGTTGGATACCGGAAAAATTTTGTTCTAAGCAATTGGGACGCCATAGATGTCCCTGGGTGAGAGTCTCTGAACCCGATGGTACCAGAGGATGACTCCAACGTCGAGACCGAGTGGATATACAAGCGCACGAGGGCAGAATACCAGAAGGCCATGTCTCCCACTGTATCGTGGTCAGTTGGAAAGGAGTGGTGGCCTTACTCGCCCGAGAATAGGGGGCATTACTAGGCTGAGTTTGACTAGCTCAGAAATGGGTTCGCTATCGACGTGCCGGATAGGTATTGGCTGACTATTGGCCATGCGGATAGTGAGGTTTCTTACGCTCACTTGGACTGTGCTGCTTGGAGAGAGACAGTGCTATTTGGAGTGTACTGAACCCCGGTGATTATTCAGACAGAGAACCGTACTGATTTGATGCTCTAGTGAGGAGTTGCATTGGTATGAGGATTGGCATGCTTGACTTACATATTGCATCGTATGGCCTTGGTATGGCCGATAGCATTCACATCTTGTACTGCATAGCCTTGGTACGGCTGGTTGCATTTACGTACTCATCAGCATGATTCTGCATTACTCCGGCATTGCATTCTGAGCACGTTCGCACACACTTACACCGCCCTCTAAGCTTTCTATAAGCTTATGCACGATTGATGCGTGCAGGTGACGCCAGGACGCAGCTGTAGTCTCACCGCAGTTGGAGCGTGCCGCCGAGCTTTTGGAGTTTTGCTATTACCACTATCTTGTATTTCCCTTTATACGCACTGTATTCAAAGTTTTTGTTCATAGTGGATTTTGTGATGGTGTTCTTGTGGTTATTGTTCGTGGGTTATGCTTGGTTATGCTCATTACGAATCAAATTGATATTAGAAACCCTCCTTGTAGCATCCCAGGATCGGAACCTGGTATATGGGTGCTGGGAGCCGAGAATGGGGTACTACGGAGGCTGTCGGCACCGGATTTGGTGATCGGGAATCTTGTGAGCCCGGTCTCCGAAATCGGGGCGTGACAGCCTGGATCATCCAACTTACTTAGACTTTGTATTCCTACGTTAAATCTTACCCCCTAGAGCTACGGTTTACCGAATTTACTCGTTCTAAGTCAGAATAACACACACTCAAACACTTTGTACACGATAAAACTAACTAGGGTGATTCTTATGTTCATAATTTTTATATTTAGGTTCAAAAGCATCATAAAATCGAAATTTAATCTTATTGTTCATCATTTTTAAGTTTAATTTTTTACACTGTTGAATACTCCTAAAAATAGAGAGATTCCCTTAAGGTTCGAACTTTAAAATTTAGTTGTCTCAACACCTAATTATTGTGGTTTATATAGTTCGCATTTCTAAGGTCTTGGGTATCACAATACTTCGCTCTGATATAACTTATAATACCAAGTTTCCGGACACTACCTGAATAAAATGCTCATGTGTCTTCATTCAAATTTACAGTCATTTCATACACAAATAATCAAAGTAACACGTTTCAACTTAGTGGAAACAAAGCGAGTTAGAGATAACAAAATCTGAAAATATAGGGCTAACATCCAAAAGTTACAGTTGCAAAAGTAGTGACCACCCATATGAGAATTATGCGAACGATAATAATTGCAATAGGAACAGAAAAACAACTACCAAGAGGGAAGAAGCAAGAGATCTATTGGACACCTCGAGCGCACCACTAACTGGTCATATTCTTGAGTTATATGCATGTGTCAAATAGGAGGTGTCAAACACCAACATAGTGAAGAAATATCTCCAAGATTGTTACTTGAGACATTTTGGTGATTAGCAAGTTCACAACAAATACATATTCATATATACATGTAATACACTTAAGTATGTTACTTTTAATGCACAATCGCTAAGTAAGTTACACATGTTATCAACACAATCAAGCATAAGTAATGATGATAGAATAAACAACCAGTTTTCTAATATATATGTAAATATATTAATGCTATGATGAAATGATGCATAGTCCTCACAATCCAGTACTCCCACACGAGCGACTTCAAAGCATATTTCGTAAATGACAACACTCCCTCACGAGCAACTTCAATGCCAAATCGCAACCTATCCTAAGATATGCATAATTAGCCGAACGATTATTAGTTTCAGTTCATATAGTAAGTTGGCGAAACTAAGATACCACTGTTATATCACGAGTCATTACCCAAATCACGTTGCTCATTGTGACATGTGGCGGCTCCTCACTAGTGTCTCTTAATTCAAATTAAGGGATCGACATGATACAGGTCGTCACTCAACATCGAATATGTTTAGAGGTGCGGCCTTGTCACCCGAAACTAAATCAATACAAAAGAAAGGGTTCGGCACCAAATTCCATTTACTCCCGGTCGTTCGAACAATACTCTGGCATGAAACTATCAACCATGTAATTTAACGGAGACCGTTCGAACAACATCTTATCACCTCTATTAGTGCTCACTGGTCACTACAAGGAGGCTTGTCACCCCAACATAGGCCAACAACTCAAATACGGTGTTCCATATCACCATACTCAGCTCATGAGTCTTTGTAGGATCGTAACGCACTAATGGTTATGAGTACACTAAATCAATGATAATGGTGATATCTTGGATTCTATTGAATGTTATACAATCACCAATCATAAGAATGATCAAGCTTTCATTAGACTAATGTGATCGACTACAGAGGACCTCGGGCAAACTAGCATTGGGTGCAAAGCATCCCTTGTAACTTCAACTATTGTTGATCATCCGTGTTCACTTCGGTCGACCGTATTAGCCTGGTATAGCATCCCTAAAGCAGGCTACCCGTATACCATGCTCGGCTCATGAGTCTTTGTAGGATCGTAACATATTAATGGTTATGAGTATACTAAATCAATGGTAATTGTGGTATCCTAAATTCTATTGAATGTTATACAATCACCAATCATAAGAATGATCAAGCTTGCATTAGACTAATGTGATCGACTACAAAGGACCTCGGGTAAACTGGCATTGGGTGCAAAACATCCCGTGTAACTCCAACTACTGCTGATCATTCGTGTTCACTTCGGTCGGCCGTATTAGCCTGGTATAACATCCCTAAAGCAGGCTATCCGTTTATTTAAATAATTTACAAAGTTCGATCAACCACAACAAAACAATTCAATCATATTAACATTTCTTAGCATTCGACATCAAAGAATTCTAATATTCAGAGTTTTATGTCATTCAAGTATTCTATCGAGCATGTTATCAACCAAACAACAAACAGACATATTTAATTATTCTAAAATGTCAGATAAAAGCTTGAAGGTAAATCTTCACCTTAGAGTCAAAATCCTCAACTCGAACGTGCCCTAGCATCAAAAATTTGGAAAAAAAAATACTTTAAACCTAAATTAAGGTACAAAACTATCATTATGATGTGAATTTAATCCTAATTAAATGTTAAACAATAAATTATGGTTTAACTAATTCGATTGGAATGATTCCTCAACTCGGTTCGATGAATTGAGACTTAAAATTAGTGCACAATAGAAATCCTAACGGAGACAAGACCGATTATGGTTCCGGCAAGAGTAAGGACCGTTCGAATCGATAATTGAGACTCAAAACCCAAACATACTCAACCCTAACATTAGGATTTGTGAGAAATGACGGAAATGAAATGGGGTTTTTAACTCTAGTGGCTCAAAAATATAGGAAATGAAAGAAAGAGACGGAAAGACAAGTAGAAAACCTATTAGCTAGCAATGGGAGAAGAATTTATCTCAAAATCGTCAAATTTCAGTCGTGAAAAATATTAAACCAAGCTTAGAGGCTAGACCTTGCAAGATCCGGCTAGCATAAGGATCGGATGGAGAAATCTAGCACCGAGCTCCGTCATTTCTCCATTCCCTCTCTTCTTCTCTTCTTCTCTTTCTCTCATTTGTTAAGGCAAATTTATATGGGGAGAGGAAGAGTGAAATAAATGAGTATTTATAATGCTAGATGTGGTGTTAATGGCCCTAAGGCCTATGTTTTTGTAACGCCCTGGCTTTCGAGGGTCGAACAAAGCTCTACTTCTGAGATCTAATGCATCACTTATGCAACATGGATAATGATGTTTAGATGTTGTCCATATCAATGTATTAAACATAAGTGGAATTATACTAAAACAACATATCATACTCCAGATATAATTAAATTTAGTAAGCGGAAGACTGAAACATATATATATCTGAATAGGTAAACGTTTTACAACCTCCAGAGTATGATTATGTAGCTGGGCTGAATATGTATATGTATTGTTTCAAAATTGGCAAAATATCAAAATGTAAGTGTCCAACTAATCCATGTGCGCCTGTATCCCGTCAAATCAGCATGAATCTACATAGACCCGCCTGATAGTTGGACATAAGAGAATTCCTCCTCCTCATTTTTAAAGTCCAACTCAGCCGCATAGACTTCGTCATCACCTGCATCTACAACAGAGTCTAGTTGAAGTTTTAAAACGTTGTCTCAATGTGGGAGTGAGTGATCGACTTAGTGGTACTATAAGGCAAAGGTTAACATGTTATCAAGTCAATCAAGCAGTAACGATAAAGCAGTACAACAATCATTCCCTAACTACTCTTGTTAATGTAGGGATGGTATGCAATAATGATGTATGTCCTCACACAAAGCTCCCTTACAAGCGACTCCGACAACCAAGTTTGCGCATGACAACCTCCCTAAAGTGCACCTTCCTTATTAAAGCACATACAATGCAGTGCATGATCGTGTTAGCCGATTACTTATTTAAGCTTATTCATATAGCAGATTTAGGAAGCTAAGGTACCTCCCTTTATATCATTGACCCAAACCGAAGGATCCATCTAGGGTCGTCAATCCTAGTTAACCACATACGATAGGCAAGTTGTACGGCATCACTCCTAATGAAAAGCAGTTCAGAGGCGAATTCATTGTTTATACTCACGGTCACTACGGGAGGCTCGTCACCACAGCGTAGGCTGAAAGCTTGAACACGGTGTCCCATACCACCATGCTCGGCTCACAAGTTTGGGTTACGCACGGGTCACAACGGGGAAGCTCATCACCCCAGCATAGGTCGATAGATCGACTACGGTGTCCCATACCACCATGCCCGGCTCATGAGTCTTAGCGGATCATGGTACCATGGTTGAAACGGGCTTTTACATTGGTAAGTGGTACCTTAGATTCAAGCCGTGATGTCCATACATGGTAAACACACAATAGGCCAATCATTTTGTTTGGTAAGTTCGATTGGTACGAGCACACGTTAACTTAATCGACGTGGAGCACATAAGCACCCCTTGTAACCTAACCACTGTCGACAATCGCCGTGCGACATGGAATTGTCGAGTTACCCAATGTGGCAAGACTAATTCAACCACCTATACAAGAATTGTTACCAATTGCCTGGGCCACGTTGTAGCCCCAATCTTACTCAGATACAATAGGTAGACACATGTTATAATCATATCAGCATTTAACAAACAATCTAAATAAATCCCTCATTTGAACATTTCATCAAACGCATTAAACATGTCACCAAGCACTTGCATTTTATCTATAAATTGTGTAGCGGCAAATATAATTATATGAAAGAAACTATACATATGATTAAGGTAATTGAGAATCCTATCTTGATACACTTAATAAATACAAATTATCAACATTTTCTCATTCAGACATTTTATGAAACACTTAGTTACACTTCACCAAATACATAGACTAGATTAGTTACGACATATATTATGACAATTCCTTACACAAAGAAATCATCTGGCATATGACAAACATGCATCCTAGATTAACAGTCATGGCAAACACAAATTACAATTTTATGTTCATTCAAACATTTTAACAAACACATGGGATGCATCTTGTATTCAACATAGTTCACACATGCATAATATATCGAATACGTCGTATCTAAAACAATACGGCAGCAAACAAGTCAGACGTAAATCAATAGCTAACATTGAAAGCATTTAAAACCATAACCTAAATGTTTATATTCCGCACCTTTCGTCGGAATACTCGATTCGGACTCGGTTCGAATCCTACATTCCCGAAAATGGAATGATGGGTACCTAAATTACGAAATCCATTAGCTAAGTTGACAAACGACTATTATAGATCTTAACTATGGTGTTAGGGTTTGGATTTCTTACCCAAATCATAGTTAAAACTGGTCGTGTAGCGAAGTGGGGAGGTGAATCAGTGCGTGGAGTTATGGGAAAGAATCTCAGCAAAGATCTCCAAGAATCCTTCTTCCTTCATTCCTCTTTTCTCTCCTTTTCTCTCTCTCCCTTAGGGTTTTTAGAAAATTTGTATGAGGGAGAGATGGGGTGGTTTAAGGGCTTTATATAAGCCTAGAACTGATGTAAATGGCCCCAGGGTCATTGTATACTTAATTTATAACCAAAGGGTGCCTGTTTTTGACAAACAGGACACATAGGGAGGCCCATTATTCACTTATGTCGTAGGGGAAGTTTACTGACAATAGATCTATAACAGGATTGTGATTTTAGAGCGATTGGATAGGCCGATCGGCCGTGGAGGACCCAAGTCAGATCAACGGTCGTACTTGCTCGATCGGAGCCAAAAGCATATAGATTTGTATAGGAAAATTTTCTTTTCCAATGGGTGAAGTTTGGTCAGAAACTGACAGTCCGAAATCTTCAATTTTGCGCGTAAGCGAACGACCCAATTTACTTAAGTTTCAATACGTTTTCTAAAGATATTCGTATTTCTCACACACTTTACTCAGAGCTCAAGTTATGCATTTCAGGACACAATCTAGGTTCGATTCCTGCGATGGTTGTCAAGCCCGGTAGGACGGACACAATCCTATAATTTCGCGGTCATCGGACTTTCAACGTGCAGTCTAGGTCCGATATGAAGTTTGGATGTACTCCTGAGAGCGACAGGCTCACGGGATTTTGCTAGGTTTTTAAGTGGTGTTGAGTTAGTGGTATTGATGGTTTTAGGTCTTACTATTTGTGTAAATGGTTGTCTAAGCTAATTCCACCGATTAATTCCGTTTAGTACTTAATTAATTTTCATATAAATTATTGCAGAATACGGTCTTTAGGTCTTTGTACGGATTTTTCTGAGACGTTACAGTTTTCATTATACTAGCCTTGTGAGATGGTGTTTCTAAACTTTGGGGGCTGCTACGGGGCATATGGGTCGACACCCACCGTAGGATAGTTTTCCCTAGTGATGATACATGGACACGATCGGCCCAGCATTTGGATGCGTCGATCGACATGTATAATCAGAAGTCAATTTGACTGTCACCGACCATCAATCGAGCCCGTTATTATACAAATTTACGTAGGACATTACTCTAGGTTGTTGCCCTAAATTTAGTAGTGATATAACGGCTCGAAAGTCACAACTTAGGCAAAGACCGGATACAAACAATTAACTTAAGTTCTTTATTAATTTCAAGAATATTAGCACATCTCATGCACTGACCTTGCGAGTCCACGTTGAGCAATTCAAGACACGGTCTCGGCTCGAAGTCTCGCGATGAATGTCAAGCCCACTAAGAAGAACGTCTTTCTATAATCTCGGGTTTAGTGACTCATTGACCAGCGGTATAGGGCTTGTATGGATAATCAAGGCATTTATGAAACGAATTAGGTAGTGAGATTTCTTATGCACAATGATTAGGGTTTGGATTAGCTACGTTCATAGTGTGGCCTATTCGCAACCAACGGAAATGGCGATCCAATGATAGTCACCTTAAACCTTTGATTCTTACATTAAAAGAGTAATTGACTTAGTTTTGTTTGTTAATTAAGATCCGACCCCTAGTTGTCTTGGCTTTAGGTAAGTTTTTATTTAGTTATGATTGTCTTAATTAATCAGTGATAGGTCAGCTAGATTTTGGCCCCTAGATGAATAAATCATGAAGCTAGACTCGAGGTTTAGGTGATCAAGCAAATTTATTGGCTTCCTACGATTGATTAATCAGATTTGTGTGATTTTTTACTGGTACTGCCCACGTATAGGCTCGCCTTGACCATTAAGAATTAGTAAGTGACAACGTAAGTTAATTATATCAAAAATTTCAAAGGTTTTTTTTTTTTTTTTTTTTTTTAAAAATCTAAAATAGCAAAAATGCAGGACACTATAGGGTCTTAAGAAAGTTTTAGCTTTCAACAGTGAACGTTATTAGTCTCATTGTTTCCTGTCGTATAGTCCACTTACTTGCCTTACTTTGTTGGCTCTTACCTTAAAATGAACTTGCAGAGTGTATGGATGGCTTGAATAAGACACACATCACATTGGACCATAAAGTTCTTTCACACTGATTTCAACGAATGTCATCACGACAATCGAGATGACATTATTTAGGGTAATGTAGTGTAAACTCACATCATTATTCTTTTCCTTTGATTGGATGTTCCTTACCATCAAATTATGGTAATCCTTTGGAATCACCCCATGATATGGATTCGCAGAACTGTGTTGACGTTACATACTTTCATCAGCTCCATCATAATGTATGTGCTATATCCACACTGTCCATCCCTCTTGCATGATCATTTAATGAAATGAGACAAAAAATGAGGTAGGTCCAAAGAAGACATGGGCCACACCATTGCTAGTATGGGGATTAAATGTATGCCAATGAAAACTTCTCAGGGCCATAGAGGTGTTGGATAAACTTTATTTTTGGGTACACCATAAAATGATTTTTGCAAAATAGATGGACGATGTGGATATAACACATATTAACGAAATCACATCTAAGTGTATCTAGCCAATGAAATTACTTTCCACATGGAAAGCACAGATACCATACTAGTATTATATATCGTCGTCATCATTTTGCTTTCCCTTTGGACTACGGCAATAATGATAATCATTATTATTTTTACCACAATTTACAACACATTACTATTGGAATCACTAATCCAAACACGCCCTAGCTCTTTTTTCCTCTCTTCCAACCAGCTAATAAAGGTAATTATTATACTTTTACAATTACTTTATATTTTTCCAAAATCAAACATTCCATTAATAAAGTTTGAAAACCTTGACTTGATTTTACGAACACTTGGGTTAGGCTAACTCAAAGAATATGACCAAGTCTTGGCTCGAATAAGCTTGATTTTTAATAATTAAAGTAAATATGTGTAAACAATAATAGATATTTTAGAAAGGAGACATGCACACATACAAATAGCTTCCATCAAACTAGTGGCTTGTGGGGCCCATGCACCATGGTGTTTGTATGACATTTCACCCGCCTCGCAAGGTTGTCCTGACATTCAAATGGGATGCTCCAAAAAAAAAAAAAGTTGATCCAACCATCAGGTGGGGAACACCATATGAAAATGACACCCACCTGGAAAAGCTCCACATTCACAGCAAACCATATAATGGTTGAATTCACTTGATTTATCGAGCATCCTATTTTCATGATGAGACAATATTGCTGAACATGCAAAATGTCGTACAAACACCATTGTGGCCCTACATGTTAATTAGTTGGACTTACAACTAATTTAGTGTGGATAACCTAACCGGAGGGACAAAATGTCATACAAACACCATGGTGGGCCTACAGGCCATCATACTAGTTCTGTGTGACCATTTCTCTTTAAAAAGCTATTATTTGGACTGTTTTTCGAGAACTCAAAAACTGACGTAGACTCGAAAAGAGTATCGAGTCGAGTAACTCGTATGAATCACTTCCAATTTCTCAGTAACAGTTACTGAGTTGAGTCGAGTTAGGTTGAGTTTAGTCGAGTTTACTTGAATTTTTTTTCAAGTTATCAAATCGAGTGGTTTTTGAGTTTTAACTGAGTCATGACCTAGTTGAGAGTTTTCAAACAAGTCAAACTGTAAAAGTAGACAACATATAACACATGACCTCATCATCCCTTGTTTCAGACAATGTGGTTTGCCTGATTTCTTCACATGGTGATGTTTATGGTGGGGCTAACCTTTTGAACGGCTTGGATGTTCTCTATTCATGAGACGCTGGACAGGAACCGTAAGATAGTAGGACCCTACATCAACATTCCTTCAGCCCCATCCATCACTAGCTCGTTCTAGCAAGGTATGCTTTTGTCGTTTCCTATTCAGTGGTCCATTTGTTTCAACTGTCCACTTATTTTGTAACTGTCCACTTAGGAGGCCAGATTCTATAAAAGATTTCTATGTTAGTAGATATCTACATGTGGAGCCCACGTTGATGTTTAATAATACCTCATCAGTCCATTTGGAGCCGTGTTTTTCTCTTTTGCATCCAAAAACAGGACGATCCTAAGCTCAGGTTAAATACACGACATGGAGCAGGGATGGAAGAGCTTTCCATTAAAAATCTAAGATTTTTTTTTTGTTTTCAATCTAACCCATTCAGAAGATGCATGCATCTAGTCAGAATGAATGAACACTCAAAAAATCAAGCCATTTCAAAAACCAGGTGGGCCACAAATTATGATTTCAGAGGTTTTAGGCATGATCTTACATGTTGTGGCCCACCTGAGGTAATAGATCCACATGAGTTTTGGGAAAGGAATCGAAGAATGGGCACACATGTTAGATGATTGAATGTCATTAAAAAATTATAATGGACCCTACATATAGATTTATACTTCAAGCTTATAACTAACAATAGTTTGAATTGGATCTTAAAAAAAATAAAAAAAATAAAAAATAAAAAAATAAAAATAAAAAAAATTTCATGAATAAGGTGAGTTTTTTATTCATGATTTTTTTCAATATGAGTTTCTTGGCTCAGGTGAATCGTATACTCTTCAAAGCATCATTCTTCCTTTTTCCTTTGGTGCTTCCTTCATTCTCTTCCTTTCTTCTCCTTCTTAAAAGATGAATAAATGATAATTCAATGGTATAAATTCAACAAACATATGACCATTACTCGAAGAATGAATCTCCTTTCTTTTTGAGATGATAAAATATCTATCGCAGGTCTTACATTTTGGATGGTTTGATTCGTTGTGAAAGATAGGTTGGTAAAAGAATCACCACCATTTTTTATTGGTTAACGTGGTAGTAGGTGTAAATTCAAAGAATTTGAGATGATTTCTTTTCTTATTTCATTAATTTATAATTGATAAAAATATATATAAATGATAAATATATAAGTAAATATGATAAAGAGTATAAGTGGTCCACATAAACAAACAAAAATATGAACTAACAATAGGGCTTTATTTGCTAATTTGGCCTGGGTGTGATGGTTGATATGACACAAATTGTAGCTTAAAGTGGGCCACCCCACAGCTCCATGAGCCCAAACATGGGACAGTTCCAAATCTCAAGTGGACCATACCATAAGAAAATTTAGAGATTGAATGCTCACCATTAAAAATTTCTTGGGGGGCCCTAGAAGTTATAGATCAAGCCGAAAATTGTTTTCCCTTCATCCAGATTGGATCAACCTTATGAATGGGTCAGATGGAAAATAAACATCTGGTAGACCCTCGGAATGTTTCAACAATAATCTACAATATCCCAACGGTTTTCCCATGGTGTGGTTCACTTGAGCTTCAGATCTACTTCATTTTTGAGTTCATGACTGAAAATGGGCTTGCAAAACAGATAGATGGTGTGGATATAACACACATGCATCATGATGGGCCATCAGTGCCGAACACATCACCACACCACCAGTGGGTCCACCACACGAATTTATGTGGTAAAACACCCAAGCTCTATGGAGCCCACCATGATTTATATTTAAAATCAACTCCTTGCATCATGTTCCATCCCCATTTCTAGGAGCTGAGGAAGCAAATCATCTCGATCAACAACTCATGTGGGCCACATCACAGGGAACAATGGAGAAGGGATACAACCATAGGTTGTTTTGGGTGAGCCCAAAATTGTGTATGTCTTTCATCAAAACCGTTAATCAGGTGTAGCCCACTAATATATATATATATATATATATATATATATATATATATATATATATATATATAAACTCAGGTGAGCCACACACCATGTGAACTTAGTGGTTTTAAGAATAATTTTTCAATTTTCCCAATGATCACGGTTCAAAAAGGGTTTATTCACCTGATAGACAGAGTGGGTCCCGCAGAGTTTGGGTGTTATCTGCCGCGTGTAAAACAGGCGTGTAGACTAGTAGGGTCTGATGCAGATGGCATTGTCGTAAATACATGCAAATTTCTACCATCACGTCATGAAAGCCGAAAAGGGTTAAACATGTCATGATTGTGTCCACTCTAAAACCTAAATCTCGACAAAAGCCATCACCATTTTCAGAGAGTGAACGTCTACACCCGCGCATTTGATAGAACCGTCCACCTTTCACTTGTTGGTCCACTTTCATTACCAAAAGTAGTAAGGATGGGTGTTACTATCATTTAGGGGGTGGCACTACAAGGTATGCAAGTCGAGTTCCCCAATCCCAGTTGGGGTCATCAGATTGGGGATAGGATAGAAAAACACTGACTTTTTCTATGATCTGGACCGTTGGTGGTCGTTTGGAGCAGATGGTGGTAATTGATTTGAATTAGTGGTAATTGATGTGCTCGAGAGACTGTATTTGATGTGGATTAGTAAAATCATGTGATTAGATGCTACCATTCTGATTACATGCTACCAAACATGTGGGCTCGAATTGGATACTACCTCAGCGGGATTTAGCCAAAGATGGCCGATCTTAGAGGGGGCTTTATGGGATCCAATGTGATGTATGTATTTTATGACTATTTGTCCATTTTGACGGATCATTTTAGGACATGAGCCTAAAAAGAATGCAATTTAAGGCTTGAGTGGACCAAAATACATGTAATAGTGACAATGATGCCTATCTTATTGTTAATTTGCCATCCAATATATTGATAAGGTCAGATAAAATTGGTGAAGGAAAACCACAATATTAGCTTGATTTAAAACTTATGCAACCGTTAAGAGGTTTTAGCCATAAGCATTTCAACTCCTATATTGTGTGGTATGGTACACTTGAGCGTTAGTGTAACGTCATAGAAATTCACTATTTTGGACTTCCAAAAACCCTTGAAAATTTTTGCTATAATTAGTTTACATTGTCATTTACTGACCCTTAACGCTTGAGGTAAGCCTATACGTGAGTGGTCCTAGTAAATAACCGTACAAATTCGATTAATCAATCGTAGGAAGCCAATAATTCCACACGATTACTTAAACCTCGAGTCTAGCATCGCGATTTGTTCATATAGGACTCAAATTTAGTCGATCTATCATTGACTAATTATAACAACTACAACTAAATAAAGATCAACCTAAAATCGAGACAACTAGGGGTCAAATCTTAATTAAAAAATCAAATTGACTCAGTTACTCTTTTAGCTTAAGAACTAACAGTTTAAGGTGATTAGGATCGAATCACCATTTTCGCTAGTTGCGAATAAGCTACACTATGAACTTTGTCAATCCAAACTCAAGTCATCGCGCACAAGAAATCTCACTACCCAATTCATTCAAAAAATGCATTAATTATCTAAACAAGCTCTACACCGCTCGTTAGTGAGCCACTAAACCTAAGACTGGAGAAAGACGTTCGTCATACGGGCTTGACGTCTATCGAGTGATATTAACCCGAGATTGTGTTCAAATTAATCAAGAACTTAAGTTAACTATCTGTATCTAGACTTTAATAAAGTTGTCGCTTTTGGACCATTATATGATAACAAAATTTAGGGCACCGATCGAGATTATTACCCTTCTCACATTCGTATAGTTATAGACCTTATCAACGCTCGGTGACAGCCGATCTGAGTTAGGGTCTTTCCAGTTGATCAACACGTCCGATCATTGAATAGTTGTGTCTAAATATAGATCACTTAGTGAGACACTGATTTCATGGCTTATATTGACTCGTGCACCTCACGTTGGGTCCCATTGGTTGCAAACAATGTTGAGAGTCAAATATTGCATATTAGATCCCAATTATTACTTGGTTTAATGAACATGATAATGTTTAACACTCTATTTTAATTATGTTTGTGTTGCAAGGTGAATTTAGGAGCTTTGATTGAAAAAGGGTGCTAAAAGCATATATTTGATACTAAAAAATCACCAAGGCAATGGACGGATTTTAGGAGACTGAGATTGAAGAATTCACGTGTCAAAGATCTAAGAAAATCAAGTCATTGAAGATAAAGAAGCCTGAAAATCGTCCTGAATGCAAGATCACAGGGTTCCCACCATCCGTTTGGCACGAAACTTTATATCCATCATGAGGATCATAAAGTAACTATACACGTAAAAATTTCAGCCCTCGAATCTTTGTGGAAGTGGTCCAACAGGAAGATCGGCCATAAATCACTGATTTGGGGACCACCTGATCTCTGGATATGCTTCAATTTTGGTCTCAACCCCTCAAATCAAATGAAAAAAATAGATGGATGGAACAGATCCTTCCAAAGATAGCTCTGTGGGCCCCACCCGTGATGAAAGTACACAACCTCTTGTGCAACTGCGGTGCACTGGAAGTGTAAGCACGGTCAAATCAACTTTGACTGTGCTTTCCAAAGAGAGAATTCTCTCTCCTCTTACACAGCAGCGTACAGGTGTCCGCTGTGATGTGTTGTGGCCCACCACCTTTGACCACATGGTCAATCCGAATTATCCACTATGTTCGGACGGTGGGGCTGACTAAACCTATGGCCTCCACATACCGTCATACACGTGCATACACGCCAATCATGATCAAATGCAGGATGGACAGCAACAAAAAAGATTTCGTGGGCCACACCGAATCCGAGATGTACCACGTTATCTCCGACCAAAATTTCACCATGAATCCAATGGACAGAGCTGATTCTCTAGACACCATAGCATGTGGGCCCCACAGTTAACGCAAAATCTATTTTTCACATGCAGTACGCAAACGTGCGTCCTGAGGGAACCTAGACAATCTGGGCTATTCTGCAGTCGTGGCCAGGATCAGACCAATGATCTTGGCCATTCAAACCTCTCCCAAGGGACGTCCGACCAAGCCCAAGAAGGTTGATCGGAACAAATCCCACAACAGGGCCATCTTTGTGTTGACACTGGTTGTGCCAGATGGTTTCGCTGTGCAGGAGAGCTGCGTAAAAGCCTCACCGCTTTTTGTTGCATAAGATTATGCACGTGTTGCTGACTTCCAGCAGACCTACAGCAAGGCTATAAAAGAGAAGGAGAAAGGGGACGTGAAGGCATCCAGAGACGTAGAGGAAGAGAGAGAAATAGAGAGAGAGCGTGGACGGCCGGCGGCTAGAGAGTTCTTCTTTCTTTCTTCTTCTTTAGTTTTCCTTTGATGCTTTTTAAGAGATTTAGTTTAATCATGTCTGTGATTGGCTAAACTTCTTATCTAGGGTTAAGAGGTGAAGCTTGTAGCATGATGGGGTGTTTTCTATGCTTGGATTTATGTTAAGTTAAACTGTCTTTGATTTTGGTTTGATTATAAGGAATATTCATAGTTTTTAATGGTTTGTTGTGACTTGAATTACAATAGATTTGTGATAGCTTTGAGTATATTCTGTGCATGTATCGAGGTTGTGAACGTAAGAATCCTGTTGTTCACCATCGTATCATGGATATGGTTGGATGATGGAATCCTTCCTAACGTTCATAATTATCTTAGATTGGTTGTGGATTAGTTAAATTCTGCTGTTTACTTTGTCTCACGGGCATGGTTTAGTGATGGAGTCACTTCTAGTTCTCATACCTATCATTTATTAAAAATCATATCAAAGGAAGTTCATAGTTGAATTTTAATGAATTATCTTCCAATTGGATGAAGATGGGACTCTGATTCCAGTTGCGTTCTTGAATCAAGCATATATCTCCCTGATCTCTACAAGTGGATCCTTGAAAATTCTAGTTTCCCACTTTCGAATTTGACAAGTTTTAGTTTAATAATTCACCATTATTGTCCTACATTCTCTTAATTTAGATTGCATCTTCTTCTAGTTCTAGTTTTGGTTACTTTCAAAATACGTACAAGGTTCAGTTCCTGTGAATTCGACCTCGGTCTTACCAAGATTATTATTATATCGCGACCCTACACTTGAGGTTGTGAACAAGTTTTTGGCGCCATTACCGGGGATTAACAGTTGCATTTTTCTAAGATTAGCTAGTTTTGGAATTAGTTTAAGATAAGGGTTTTTCTATTTTTAGGATTAGGTTTTATTTTCTATTTTTAAGAACTTTTTAATTCTAGGGTTTTTTTTATTATTATTTTTACAAACTAACTTGTTTTCTAATTCTAGGTTTAGAACTTTCCTAATCAGTTTTTAAAAACTTTCCTATTTTAGAAAGTAGTTTACTTTCCTAATTTATTTGTAGAAACTTTTTAATTTTAGAATTTCCGTTTTTAGAAACTAACTTGATTTGTTTTATTTTGCAGGATCTTGATTAGCAACTTATAATTTGGTAACTTCTTTCTAATTCCCTCTTTCTTTTTTACTTCTAGATTTCTATTTCTTTTCTCTCTTTTAGGTTTAGGTTAGAATCTGAGATTGAGGGCTGAGAGTGTTTTATGCCCAAGTGGGTCCGTGACAACACTCGACGTCTTTTGAGTGAAGGAGGATTAGTTGAGGGGTTAATTATCCATCGCAGGATTAGACACCACTCAATATCTCCAAAGTTAATTGAGGATATGACTGCAAATCAATTGCCAATCAACCAAAAGGACTACCTTAACCTTGGGTTGGGGAAGTCCAGGATGAGAATAAGGTACATCAAGCACCCCCGCCTCGTACTTTACAAGACTATTTATAACCGACGAGGTTGAGCATGCCCTCATGCATGGTTTTTCTAGAAAATAGGGGACATATGAATATTAAGCCAGGGGTGATCTAACTCCTTTCAAAATTTCATAGGCTTGAGTCAGAAAATCCATATTTACACCTGAAAGAGTTTGATGAGATCATAACTACTCTATACTTTCCTAATGTGTTTGACGACACGGTCAGGCTGAAACTCTTTCTTTTTTCTTTGAAAGAGAAAACTAAGACGTGGTTACATTCACTACGTCCTCGATCTATTGGTAGATGGAATGACATGACAAAGGGAGTTCATAAAGAAAATTTTCCCATACCATAAGACGAACGCCCTTAGAAAGTTGATCATGAACTTCACCAAAAAGGAAGATGAAACATTCTTCCAATGTTGGGAGCAGTTCAAGGATCTTGTCAGCTCATGTCCACAACATGGTTTTGAAACGTGGCACATCACGAACTTTTTCTATGATGGACTGACATTTCCCATGCGCTAATTAGTCAAGACGATGTGTAATGGGGAATTCATGAATAAAAGTGTCAATGATATGTGGGACTACTTTGATAAACTTGCTGAAAACACACAATCATGGGACATCTCCCCAAAATCAAGCACCATGTTTAAGCCGACTCAATCCAAAGAAATGGGTGGAATGTATCTCCTGAAAGAGGACGATGATATCAGTGCTAAAGTGGCCAATCTCACTAGAAAACTCGAAGCCATGAAATTAAAGAAGGAAAAGGCTAAGGAAACTGTTTGCGGTATTTGTGCTTGCAACATTCACACAACTGAAAATTGTCCAACAATATTTGCCTTTCAAGAGGTGTTGAATGAGCAATCTGATGCCGTAAACAATTACCAAAGACCTTTCAATGGACCTACTTCCAATACATACAATCCTAGTTGGAGAAATCATCCAAACTTCAGTTGGAGGAATGGACAAATTGTTACCCCTCAAGGTTTCTTCAATCGAATTCCACATCAAGAGAAACCTCAAGAGGACACGGTTTTAAAACATATTCAAAAGCAGGAGCTTTTCAATCAGGGATGTTACAAGTCTTTTAAGACCTCATAAAGGTCATACAAGGACTTGACATTAAAAGTACGATTGAAAATAAAGGGAGCCGTCCAGCTCAACCTCTTCCCAATCCAAAACCACAATATGAAGTTAGCGACCCGAGCTCTTCAAATCAGATGGAGCAAGCTAAATCTATCACCACTCTTAGGAGTGGGAAGACCATTGATAAATTCATTCCAGTTAAGGCTGAAAAGCCTAAGGACCCAGAAGAGGATAACGATGATAGACCTAGCACTATTCCACAGGAATTAGAACCGAAACTTCAAGGCAAGCCGATTGCCCCGTTCCCCTAACGGTTGGTTACACCAAAACCTCTCTTTAACTCTTAAGACATCCTAGAGGTGTTGAAACAAGTGAAGGTTAATATTCCTCTACTTGATGTCGTAAAATAAATACCTTCATATGCCAAATTTTTGAAAGACTTATGTACGAGCAAAAGACGACAAAATATTCAAAAGAAAATCTTTTTAATTAAAAAAATAAGTATCATCCTAAAGCAAGATGTGCCACAGAAATTCAAAGATCTCGATAGCCCAACCATCGCTTGTGTAATTGGGAATTACTGCATTGAGCACGCACTTCTTGATTTAGGAGCGAGTGTAAATCTGATTCCCTACTCGGTGTAAAACAATTAGGTTTGGGTGAATTAAAACCCACCCTAACCACACTATAACTTGCTTATCGTTCGGTTCGTATACTGAGAGGGATAATTGAGGATGTGTTAGTCCAGGTTGACAAATTTTACTACCCAATAATTTCATTATCCTAGATACGAAACCCATTTGTAACATGAGCACTCAAATTCCCGTCATTCTTGGTCGCCCATTCCTTGCCACTTCAAACACAATTATTAATTGCAGGAATGGAGTCATGAGTATGTCTTTTTAAAATTAAACATCTTTTTCAATACGGGCAGACGATTAGAGGATGATGATGATTTCCATGACATTAACATGATTGACTCTTTCGTGGAAGATCAAACTTTGATGACTTTATCCTTTGACCCTCTAGAGACGTGCTTCGCCCACTCCCATGATTTAAATGATGATATGATTAGGGAGACGGGTGTCATACTTAATACTACCCCAGTACTTGAAGTTAACCGGTGGAGGCCACAATTTGAAGAATTGCCCCAAACCAATGTAGTGCCTCTACCATCTAGCCTCAAAGCACCGAAGCTTGACTTAAAACCATTGCCCTCTGATTTGAAACATGTCTATTTAGGTCAAGATGAGACATACCCGGTCGTGATTTCTTCCCACCTTGAGCAAGAACAGGAAAGTATACCCATCTCTACTCTCATTGAGCATAGAGGAGCCCTTAGATGGACGATTGTGGACCTCAAAGGAATTGACCCTTCGGTTTATACTCACCACATTTATCTTGAGGATAATGCAAAGACCTCACGACAATCACAACGTAGACTAAATCCAAACATGAAAAAAGTGGTTAAGGCCGATGTTCTTAAACTATTAGATGTGGGTATCATATACCCTATATCCGATAGTCAATGGGTGAGTCCAACTCAGGTGGTTCCCAAGAAGTCCAGAATCACCATCGTAGCCAATGCCAATAATGAACTCGTGCCAACTAAAGTCACTACTGGTTGGAGAATATGCATTGACTACAGGAAGTTGAATACTATCACGAGGAAGGGCTACTTTCTTTTGCCCTTCATTGATCAAATTTTGGAAAGGTTAGCAGGTCATTCCTATTACTGTTTTCTTGACGGGTATTTAGACTACAACCAGATAGAGATAGCCCTTGAAGATCAGGAAAAGACCACGTTTACATGTCCCTATGACACCTTTGCTTATCGAAG
This sequence comes from Magnolia changhungtana, assembly GCA_030180095.1. NCBI lineage: Eukaryota > Viridiplantae > Streptophyta > Magnoliopsida > Magnoliales > Magnoliaceae > Magnolia > Magnolia changhungtana. The sequence goes on from JASAUF010000319.1 coordinate 1,144,851, forward strand.
GATGTCATTCAGATTATGTAATGCCCCTACCACTTTTCAGTGATGCGTGATGAGTATTTTTTCTAATGTGGTGGGGCAATATCTAGAGGTCTTCATGGACAACTTCTCTGTCTTCAGTCCATCTTTCAGTGATTGCTTAAGGGGGCGTTTGGCGCATGGTATTAGAAGGGATTATGTGGGATGGAATTGCATTTGGTCCCGTGCCAATTCCACTCAATGTTTGGGAAGAATGGAAAAGCTTGGAATTAGATTAGATGGAATTGCATTGGGTCCCATGCCAATTCTACTCAATGTTAGCAAGTTGTATAGGTCCCACCATGATGTGTGGGCTATATCCACACCGTCCACCCATTTTTCGAGATCATTTTAAAGCATGGGCAAAAAAATCAAGTAGATCTAAAGCTCAAATGGACCCCCACCATAGAAAGCAGGGGGGATTGAATACCTACCGTTGAAAACTTCTTTAGGGCCACATAAATTTTGGATCTACCTCATTTTTAGGCACGTGCCATAAAATGAGCTTACAAAACAGATGAACGGTTTAGATATAACACGTATGTGTTATTCTCAATAGTTTCAAATGATGGTGGGTATATCCATTCAATGTACCACCATATTACAAACACAACATAGAATTAAGCTTATCCCATGGTAACAGGGACAATCCCTGCCATATGTAATAATTATATTTTTTTTGAATCCCATCCCACCTAATCCTTCCCAATACCATGCACCAAACACCCCTTAAAGAATCTTAAATGTGTGCTAAAAAGATGTGAAGAAAATAATTTGGGACTTAATTGGGAGAAGTATCATTTCATGGTTTGTAAGGGAATTGTCCTTGGACATATCATCTCATCCAAAGGAATCGAGATAGATAAGGTAAAAATTGATCTTATCTCTAACCTACCTCCACCCAATAACATACGAGACGTGCGATCCTTCTTAGGACACACCGGGTTATATAGAAGATTCATAAAGGACTTTAGTCTTCTCTCTCGTCTTTTATATAATCTACTTCAAAAGGATGTACTATACGAGTGGACTGAACAATGTCAGGAAGCTTTCACTAAGCTTAAGGGCATGTTAATTACCATTGCACCTATCATGCAGCCATCCGATTGGAGCCTTCCTTTTGAACTTATGTGCGACGCGTCTGACTATGTGTTGAGGGTCAAATATTGCATATTAGATCCCAGTTATTGCCTGGATTTATGAACATGGTACTGTTTAACGACCTGATTTAATCGTGTTTGTGATGCAGGGTCTATTTACGAGCTTAGATTGAAATAAGATGCTAAAAGCACAAATTTAATACTCAGAATTCACCAAGGCATGGGACAGACCCCATGGGACCAAGATCGACAAATTTATACGCCAAAGATCCAAGAAAATCGAGAAACTGAAGCTTAAGTGGCCTGAAATTGGTCTAGAATGCAAGATCACATGGTTCATACCATCCGTTCGGCTCGAAACTTTATATGGCCTGAAGATCCTAAATAAACCGTACACATCAAATTTCAGTAGTTGGATCCCTATGGAAGTGGTCCAACGGTCAAATCAGCCTATGAATTATTGATCTGAGGCCCACTTGATATTCGGATATGCTTCAAACTCGGGCTCGACCCAGTAAATGAGATGAGGAAAGGGATGGATGGATCAGATTTCTCACAAACATCAAGGGGGACCCCACTTCACATTGCCGGTGTACATTACAGGTGTACACCCGCTATGCACCGAACCAACCGAATGGGTCAAAGTTGGTTTGACCGACCTTATCTCTTAAAAATGGAATTTCCATTTTCAAACGTTCCAGCGTCCGCACGACCGGACGCTGGGACATGTAGTGGGCCCTCACCATTCATCACACGAACAATCAGGACTGCTCATTCGGTCCAGGAGGTAGCCAAGACCCTCACCAGGATCTCCTTATGGTCCCATGCATGCACTCAGGCAATCTCCATCGTAAATCGCAGGATGGACGACAGCGAGCAATGTTCAGTGGACCACATCGAAATTAGACAAAAGCGGGCCTTCTCGGACGATTTTCTGTGGGGGCCCTAGTGGACGGAATGGATTTCTCTATAAACATCATAAACATCAAGGTGGGGCCCACCGACCATCACAGCAAGATCCGCGAAGCTTAATTTCGCAACAAAGCGTACTGTTTTCCTTTGCGGGCCACCACCATACAACAACAGTCTAATCTAGATCGTCCATTAGGAGCCCACGGGTCCTCTCACCTAACCTAGGTGACACATTTTAGGAAACCGTGGAGATCAGTTTCCATTCTTCCAAATAGAAGACTAACGATGCAACGAAAAAGATGGGTGGAACACACCAAATTCGGTCTAGAAATTGTCCAGTTTTACTGAATTTTCATGGGCGATCCAATGAATGGATTGGATTTCTTAGCAATTCTCGATAATGGGCCCCACTTTCATCACAGCGCAAGACGCGCAGCTCTGTTATGCATGCCCGGAGAGTCCCTGACGATCCGGGGCATTCCGTGATCTTGGCTAGGATCGGACCGACGATCCTAGCCGACCGAATCATTCCCATGGGCCAACCGACCGTCACCAAGGAGCCTGAATGGCTCAGATTCCACAACAGGATCGATTTTGTGATGAATCTGGGTGCGCTAGATGGAATCGTTACGCAGAGAGTGCATAAAACTTCTGCACCATCTTCTGCTGTGCGTAAAACAACACTAACTGCATGCATCTTTCCAGCCTCCCATCCCAGCTGACCTCCATCGGATATAAAAGAAAGAGACGAGAGAGAGAGAGAGAGGGCATTCAATTTCCAGTGGACATGGAGCAGCGAGAGAGAGATAAAGAGAGTAATATTTTATTTTATTTATTTATTTCTGCTGTTTCTTTTTTATGTTGAGCCTAATCATGTCTATTCTAGGCTAAACCTCTTAGCTAGGGCTAAGAAGTGAAGCTTGTAGCGTAATGGAAAATATTTTGCTTGTGCCTTATGTTTAAACTGAACTGATGTTGATTTTAGTTTAATTAAGGAAATATTTTTAGTTTTTAATGGTCTGTTGTGACTAAAATTACAATGGGCCTGCAATAACTTTGAGCATATTCCTTTCCTTTTTATGATATGACGTCAGGAAGCCCTGTTGTTCACCATCGTCTCCTGGGTATGGTCGGATGACGGTACCCTTCTTAACCTTCATATCATGTTGATTGGTTGTTAATTAGTTTAATTTTATTGTTTACTTTGTCTCCTAGGCATGGTTTGGTGATGGAATTCATTCTAATTCATATACCTTTCATCTCTTGAAAACTATATCAAAGGAAGTTCAGTTTGATTTTCATGGTTACACCCTTCAGCTGGATGAAGATGGAACTTTAAGTCTAGTTGAGTTTTTGATGCAGGCATAAGATCTCCCTGATCTCTACAAGTGGATCCTCTGAATCCCTAGTTTCTTTTCTCTGAATTCCTTAAGTTTTAGATTAATATTTCACCATTATTCCTTAAATTACAATCGATTTAGATTTCATCTTAGTCTAGTTCTAGTTCTACTTAATTTCAGATTACGTACAGGTTCTAGTCCCTGTGGATTCGACCTCGGTCTCACCAAGTGTATTACTACATCACAACCCTATACTTGGGGAGTGAACACTATGCTCTTGGGGCGGTTTTAGGCCAAAGAAAAGAAAAGAAGCCCTATATTATTCATTACGCAAGTAGAACTCTAAATCCTGCCCAAGTGAACTACTCGACTACGGAAAAGAAACTCTTAGTCGTAGTATTCGCTTTGGATAAATTTAGGTCCTACTTGATCGAATCTAAGATCGTCATTTACACAGATCATACGGCGCTCAAGTATCCTCTTTCTCAGAATGATGTTAAGCCCCGCCTGATTAGATAGATTCTCCTACTCCAAGATTTTGATTTAGAAATAAAAAAAAATAAAAAGGAGTAAAGAACGTAGTGGCTAACCATCTTTCTCGCATTGATTTTCCTAATTCCTCTGAGACGACACATATCAATGACATGTTCCCTGATGAACAATTGTTCAAAGTTTCTCATTCACCTTTGTTTGCTGATATTGCTAATTATCTTGCCACAGGTTTCATGCCGACACATTGGACTGCGTAAGATAAGAAGAAATTTTTCACCGAGGTGCGCAAATTTTTCTATGATGATCCTCATTTGTTTAAATATTGCTAGATCTTAAAGAGATGTGTGTCAGACAATGAACACCAAAGTGTCATCTTCTTCTGTCACTCTCAGGCCTATGGTGGTCACTTTTCTGCTAAAAAGACCATGGCCAAGATTCTACAGTGTGGGTTTTACTAGCCCACTATGTTCAGAGATACTCATGAGTTTTACAAAGTTCGTGAGCGTTATCAGAAATTGGGGGCATTATCCCGTTGAAATATGATGCCCTTGAACCACATTCTTATCATAGAAGCATTTGATTGGTGGGGCATCGATTTCATGGGACCATTCCCCCAATCCTTTGAAAATTTATATATTTTATTCGCCATAGACTATGTCACTAAATGAGTCAAAGCGATTCCGTGTTGGAACAATGACCATCGAACGGTCATTAAATTTTTAAAAGAGAACATCCTTTCTCGGTTCGGAACACCTCGAGCCATCATTATTAATGGAGGTTCACATTTTTATAATAAACCATTCGCGAATTTAATGAAGAAATATGGCACCTCTTATAATGTGAGTACTCCATATCACCCACAAACAAGTGGGCAAGCAGAGATTTTCAATAGGAAAATTAAACACATCTTGAAAAATACGGTTAACCCTAACCGTAAGGATTGTTCAATCCAATTGACCAATACTTTATAGGCTTACCGTACCGCATTAAAAACCTTTATTAGAATGTCTCCCTTTAGACTTGTATATGAGAAGGCTTGCCACTTGCCTGTGGAGTTGGAACATAGAGCTTATTAGGCGATCAAAAATCTGAATTTCAATTTAGACAACGCTGGCTCACTACACAAACTTCAGTTGAATGAACCCGAAGAAATCCGGAACAATGCGTACGAGAACTCGAGAATTTACACGGACAGGATGAAAGCGTTTCATGACCAATACATTCTACAAAAATCATTCACACCAGGTCAGAAGGTCCTCTTGTATAATTCTCGGTTACATCTCTTTCCGAGCAAACTCCGATCTCGATGGACCGACCCTTTCACTGTTACTAATATTTATTCTCATGGGGCTGTCAAGATTCGAAATCCAAACAATGACAATGAGTTTAAAGTAAATGGACATCAATTAAAGCCATTTGTTGAGAAATTTGATTCAGAAGATATATCCATACCTCTGAATGATCCTGTTTATCAAGATTGATCTCTTAGTCTGATGGAGGTATAGTTAGGTTTACTGCTTTTATAGGACTAGTTTGTTTTTTGTCGTTCTAGGATAATCGGCTTTATGCTGTTAGGATAGTTTATTTTTTAGTTGTTCTAGGATAGTTTGTTTTTCAGTTGTTTTAGGATAGTTTATTTTTTATTGGTTTAACTCTTGTGCTGACTCACTTTCATGCTGAGATATCCTTTTAGAAAAGCCTCTTGATTCCTTCTTTAGGTACTACCTTTCCATCACTTCTCCTTTACTTTCGTTGTCTCATGTGCATTGCATGCTAATATTTTTTACATTGAGAATAATGTAGATTTTAGGTTAGGGATGGGAGATTAGGTTACCTAATCAGTGTTCCCTCAGTCTTAAGCAAAAATTGTGGAAATTTTTTAAATTTTTCTGAAAATTTTGTGAATTCGAGTGATTTTGAAGGACATCATTGAAAGACATCCTTAATTTAGAAGTATAAGATACTTAATGTTGGTGATTTATGACTCTTGGATTCAGTTGCCTGTTAGATTTCACAATTAAGTTCGAATTGTTAATCCATGATTAGAAGTTTTTAACATTGATTGAATCATGATTTCACATGTCACATCTGGCTTACACATTAAGGTTTCCATTCAATATTGAATTGTTAACTTGGTAATCACTGAGCATGAAAGGAGCCAACCTAGGGAATTTGTCCATCACGTTCACTGATTTAAAAAAAAAAAATAGTTATCATCGAAAACGACTACCTATTAAAGATCTTTAAAAAGGTTGGCATAGCGTGAAGCCAACGATGAAAAAATCAAAAGCTAGAAGAATAAAAGGGTTGAACTATAGGGCAAGTTTCGATTTAGGTTTGGTTATTTGGAATGTTCTTTTTTATTATCGATGTTATCATGAAAATTGAGAATCAGATCCTTAATTGTGATAAGTCGAGGTTACACTTTGCACCCATGGAACTCAATGTTTAGAATTGTTCTAATTGATAGATTCATACTTTGAACTAGACCATGAAGTTTACTAAGCGCTTGAGTTTAGGAGAAAATACGGTTCAACATTAATGTATCCTAGAATTCTATTATCTGCATTTCTTTTCAAAAACCACTTGAGTTTATTAAAAAAAAATTGTCCTGTAATTCTCAAAATATTTTTCGCATACTTTGCTCGGGACTAGCAAAATGCTAGTTGGGGATTATGTTGAGGGTCAAATATTGCATATTAGACTACAATTATTACTTGACTTTATGAACATGATAATGTTTAACGCTCTATTTTAATCATGTTTGTGTTGCAAGGTGAATTTAGGAGCTTATATTGAAAAGAGGTGTGGAAAGCATAGATTTGATGCTAAAAAATCACCAAGGCAAAGGACGGATCTTAGGAGATTGAGATTGAAGAATTCACATGCCAAAGATCCGAGAAAATTAAGTTATTGAAGATAAAGAAGCCTGAGAATCATCCTGAATGCAAGATCACAGGGTTCCCATCATCCGTTTAGCACGAAACTTTATATCCGGCCTGAAGATTATAAAGTAACCGTACACGTAAAATTTCAGCCCTAGGATCTTTGTAGAAGTGGTCCAACGAGAAGATCGACCATAAATCACTGATTTACGGCTCACCTGATCTCTGGATATGCTTCAATTTTGGTCTCAACCCCTCAAATCAGATGGAAAAAATAAATGGATGGAACAAATCCTTCCAAAGATACCACTGTGGGCCCCACCCGTGATGAAAGTGCACAATCTCATGTGCAACTGCAGTGCACCGGAAGTGTAAGCACGGTCAAACCGACTTTGACCGTGCTTTCCAAAGAGAGAAGTCTCTCTCCTCTTATGTAGCAGCGGACAGGCGTCCGCTATGATGTGTTGTGGCCCACCACCTTTGACCAGATGGTCAATCCGGATCGTCCACTGTGTGCGGACGGTGGGGCTGACCAAACCCATGGCCTCCATATACTGCCATACACGTGCACACACATAAATCACGATCAAATGCAAGATGGATAGTAGGAAAAAAGATTCCATGGGCCACTCCATAGATAGCTTGGTGTATGCTAACTTGTTCAAATTTCGATTTGATCGTAACATATGCTATTGATTGTTTATGGATGCTCACATGTTCGATAAAATGCCTAAGTGATTGAATATGTTGTTCTATTGATGCTCATATGTTTGATGAAATGCCTAGGTAAATGTGTGATTTTATTGATGCTCACATGTTCGATGAAATGCCTAAATGAATAAGTTATTAAATTTGTGGTTTATGCAAATATCATCATGATTGTCTAATGAATTGTTAGTCCTTAGTGATGTTTAGAACTACTTACGTTGTTGAGTTAGTCAGCAATTTGCTTGAACTAAGGGATGGCCTAAGTTAGGTCGTCACCCTAGGCTTGTTCGATCGACCTAGGTCGAATACGGACGACGGACAGTAGCTACACTATATGGGATGCTTACACCCAATGCTGTTTGCGTTAGGGTTCTCCCAGGTCAATCAACTTAGTCTAACAGCTGATTGATCATATATGTTCACAATATATGACACGTCTAAATGGAATCTAGGATACCCCATTTCCATTGAACGAGTATACTTATAACCATTAGTGGTATAATCCACAAGACTCATGAGCCAGGGATGGTGGTATGGGACACTATATCCGAGCTGTCGACTTACATTAGGGTGACGAGTCTCCCCATAGTGACCAATGAGCAATCAAGAAGGTTATGAACCTATTACATCAAATTGGAATGACGTCGCGACCATCTCGCAATTGTGTTTGGGTGACGACCCTTGCATCAATTATGGGTGTCCTCCAAATGTCGATGAGGTGCCTAACCTTGTACGTTCGAGCTACATCATCCGGATCCTTTTTTATAGGACAGGCCAGTGTTAGTCCCTCATTGGTTGGGGAGTTGTCACTTGGATGATGAACCCAAAAGCGGATTAAGGGATACAAGTGAGGAAATGTTACGGTCGCCCCTAGCCTTGTGATCCAGTTGAGACCAAAATAAAATTGTGGTACCCTAGTTTCCCCAATATGCTTGATAAACAAAATTCAATAACTACTTGGCTAACATATGTATTAATTGTATTGCATTAGATAGGATGTTACAATTTGGTGTTGAAGTCGTGTGATGAGTGGGTGTTGGTATTTACAAAATAAGAGTTGAAGTTGCTTGTGAGAGAGTGTTAAATTGTGAGGCGCATGCATCATTTCATAATATTATCCACGTATTTAACAAGAGTATTTAAAAAATGCTTGATTTCTTGTTTATCATTACCTTCACTGATTAAGTTGATTATATGTGTAACTTAGAACTAATGAAACCACTGAGTTAGCTACTCTCTCCCACCTAGGACGGTGTTTTAAAATACCAACCAGGCAATGTTGCTGATGTAAGTACTATCGAGACCTCTAGCGGGTGGGCTTGGACCAGCTTGCACTTTCGTCGTGACGTCTTGGAAGTGTCAAGTAAACTGAAAGACCTTGTTTTTATTTAAATTTTATGCATGTATACGTTGAAGTCCTCGATTGGGCGTGCTTTGTGTTAATTTTGTTGTATTATCTTTGTGACTTGTATAATCCTTATTTTGGGTGATCACCACTATTAGAATTGTACTTTGATTAGTGATCACCACTATTAGAATTGTACTTTGATTATTAGTCCTATATATTTTTTTTAATCTCTACCTCACTTTGGATCTCTACCTCACTTTGGATCCGCTAAGTTGAATTACGCTACTCTGATTATTCATGTGAGGAATGAATGTGAATTCGAACGAGGTCACACGTGCATTTTCATTTAGTTCACACTCGGAAACTCGAGATTAGGGTCTCTGTACTCGGGTATCGATTTTCAGGGCATGACAATTAGTGCCTCCTTTTTATGCTTACATTTTAAAGTAAGTTGTCAAAATGGATAGACCTAGTGGATAAAACACATACATCAAGATGAGGCCTAGAGGAGCCCTTTCCAATCCATTTATGGTTGGAGGTAATACCCGATATCAGTTCATAATTGGTGATTCTAATTCACTTGGATTCTATGATAATTGCTTATAAATTATCTACCCTCAAAGTAGACCTTAATGTCATTTATATGCAAATGAAGGTAAACTTTCGTGAAACTAGTATTCACAGCAACAAAAATGATATTATTGTCTGTAAATAGTTTTTTTCTCTTATTAGTTGCAATGGGTTGATAATTTCCTTTTACAAATTCTAATCCACCAATATAATGGAGTCCGTTTAAAACATTTTTTATTAGCAAACTATATCAATGAGTATTAATCAGATCTCCATTATGACTTGTCACGATTAAAACAACTCATGGCAATTGATCCAACAAACTCAAATTGAGTTGGGTTCAAGTCAAGCAAATTTAGTTGGATTAGTTCCAGGTAAGAATGATCACGTGTATTTGCGTCAATTGGATTGGGTTGGATCCGGTCAGGTTGGACGGTTTTGGATTGAGTATAGATGAACTAGGGTCCAATTTAGGTTGGGAACCTTGGGTTGACATTCGGTGGTGGGGTTAAGGATTATGTCCTGAGGTCCAGTTAGGTTAACCCAACCCAACTCTCCTAAGCTGCACAACAGTGGCTAGGTAGGACATGGATAAATATGCATAAAGAGGAGTCCAAAGAAGAATTGAAAATTCAGCATAGTTTGACCAGTTGATAGATCTGGTCGACAGGTCGAAATTCCACTGAAATATCAGAATTGTTGCTAGACAATTTTTGTCTGTTTCAATAGGTAGATGAATTTGGTTGACGGGTCGAAAGTCCTTTTCGACAGGTTGACCAATCGGGTCAACAGGTGAAAATTTATAGAATTTTAGTTTTAGTCTCTGGATGTTTTTTTAGCATGTTTGACCAATCGACTTAACCAATCGATGAAAGTGAAACTTTACACGTTTTTCAAATTTTGTTTCCTTATTTGACTAGGACTCTTTTTATTACGTTTTAGAATTTGTTTAGGGTTATTTAAGCATGCTAAAGTCCTTTTTTCATAATTAATCAATTAAAATTGCTTAGAAACTTTATTATTTCTCGTGAATTTGAAAGTTTTCTATTGTGAATTCAAGAGTGTCGTGTAGATTCAAGGTATTTATTGATCGAAGAAGACAGTGATAAACCTAATTACTACGTCCTTCCTGCATTAGTGGCACGTGTGACATTCATGTGCAATGTGCAGCTATCCAAACCATTAGGTGTGAGTGCCTTTTGGATGAAGTGTATCTCTAAAATCCCACAGCTCAAGCAATTCTAACCATTTGACCAATAAAATCAAATGAGTGGTTAAGATTAACATAGTGAGTTGTCCAAATTCGAAGGATGGTTGATATATCTTCCCACTACAGTTTTTCGTCTAACCATGTTCCATTCACAGATGGCTTAGCTATTTACACCGTCCAGATTAAGTAACCTAAATTTTCAGTCATGCATATCACACAAGTCCCATGATTTCAAAAAAAAAAATTAAATTAAATGGTCCATAATAAAAATTAAAAAAAAAAAAAAGAAGAAGAAGAAGAAGAAAGAAAATCTTAGACTGGTGCTACATCATCTAACCACTAGATTTTTGGGACGTGGGCCATCCATAGTAGATTCCAAAGGCTCCAAATTCGTACATAGGCCACTTGTATGGAGAAAGATGGGTCAGTAGTCAATTTAATATATGACGCAGGGATGAACGTGATGAGGATAAATACTCCGAATCCACGGAGCTTCTTTGGACTCGTCACAGAGACTTCTCGAATCCACGAGGAAAGAAAGCAAAAAATATAAATAAATTCTAATAAATTCGAAATTGATTAATTGGTGAATAAAAACGAGTTCACAACCCTTTAAATAGGGGTACCAAGCAATGGGAAACAAATCAGAATCAAACTACAACTAAAACTCCTAGAATTCGTGACTTACTATAAATAGTAAACTTACTATTCATAGACGGTCGTGATGTCTACTAGTGCGCAAGGTTTTAGGCCAAAAATAGTAAGTGTCCTATTTGGCTTCACCAAACCGTTCCCATAATTATTCTAAGCTCTTTTCATGTTGGACGCAACTCCTAAAGCCCGACGGATGAAGAGTTATAATCAAACTAAAACTTACTATTTATAGTAAAAACGAAATTAAAACAGGGAAACGACTGTCGATCCAAGGGTTTCTCGCAATTCCGAGCGTCGCAACCCGGCATAGCAGGGTTGGTTGGCTAAAGTAGCTCGTTCTACCCCAAAATCATATATTTTACGTTAGCTAACTCATTCCAGATTGCGAGATACGTCCAATCTAAGGTCCGACGGTCCGAATCACTTCTGTCGTTGACCGGGCCTTTTCTGATCCATCTTGGCCATGAAACTATCTGTGACCCGCTCTACATCAATATAGGTGTCTATTATATTCTTACTTAAAATTAAGAAAGATGAAGAATTACATACTTAGTATGGTTTCCATGACTATGGTGGAGGTGGGATTGCCATGATTCAAGGGGCCACCAGATGGATTATCTAGTTTAGTGGGCCATTGTTCACATATTCAATAGTGAGTGCTGATGAAAAACAAAGATATCTTCTTTGGAGAGAATAAGAAAATACCTCAATTTGTGGGGTAGCTTGGGAAAATAAAAAAGATGGATGACCATTTATATAAATGGAGATTTTAAATACATAACTTCTAAGACTTGTAGTAGCACTTTTTAGCTTTGAATGGTTTTTAATAGAGTAAATAAAACAATTGCATTGTGGGGGTAAAAATTAATAAATAAATAAATAAATAAATAAGAGAAGAAGATGTGATTTGGAAAGGAGTAAAATATTAATTTGAAAATAAAATGGATTAAAATTTAATAAAGTATATTAGTTAATATGGAATTGCTTTTAAAAAGTAGTTGGAAATATTACTTATAAAATCAAAGAAAATTAGTTAAAGATTATTATTATTATTACTTGATTTGCCATTTTTCTTGGATTCGATGAGTCAATGTAAAACTCTGGTGGAGTTGCCCAAAACTTGTGCATGTTTTGTATAAAAACAATCCATGGCACCCACTATAAGGTGTGTGCATGTGTGTGAAATCCTCTCCATCCATCAACTATGTTAGTAACGTGAGGATGTTAGCCCAAAAATTAGACTGCTCGAAAAGTTAAGTAGGCCATATTAAATAAAATGTAGGTGTGGAGATGTTTACTATTCGACCTTCGTGGAGCCCACCTTAATGCTTATAAACCATACAAATAGTTCATAAGGTGAGTTTACCGTGATAAAGGGGAAGGAAAAATAATTGTCTGATTCATCACTTTGATAGACCCCAAGAAGGTTTCAATGGTGGGCATTTCGAACTCCAGTATTTATTGTGGTCAAGCCTGCTTGACCTTTGGATCTATCTTGTTTTTTTTCACGTTCTAACATGAGTTGGCACAACAAATGAATTAAATGTATGCCATAAAGCCATCAAGATGTATCTACTAGAATTTTTTTGTTTCATTGTAGGAAGAGTAGCATGAGGATTATTTGGTTATTATTAACCTAAATGATAGGGGCTTTTTCAAAAGACGACTGAAAGGAATGAGTTTCTTTAGAAATAGTCATAAGGGAGGGTTATTACAAAAATGGGAAAAAAAAAATGTGGGATGTACGAAAAAAAATAATGACGTGTGAACTTTATGTGAGATAGTGATCCCTTGATTTAGCTGACAAAGTGTAACGTGTGTAAGTGATCCAAGATTTGATCCTTAGTTGTCTTACCTGTAATTCAAATTGTGGAATAATAGATTGATTTATGCATTAATTGTAGAAATTAAAATAATTAAATTGAAATAACATACCTATTTAAAAAGTCATAGAATGAATTAGATAGTTCAAATCTTTAGTACCTTACACCTCTAGGAGAAGCTAAGAGATGAGAGAGAATTATATCCACAATTGTATGTATGTGTGAGGACTCAAAAAAAAAAGTGTGAGGACTTAATCAATACTTATAAAAGCTAGATGAAGAAATTTTTATTTATTTGTTTATAAAATAAAAATAAATATCCATCAAAACCCCTCTTTATTTATGATTCCACACTTAATATTCCAAGTTCGATTAATATAATGTAATGAAATGTTGTAACATTCTGGATTTTCACTGTTTTGGATTTCCAAAAAAATTCTTAAAATTTTTTTAAAAATTAACTTATATTATCACTTACTGACCATTAGCACTCAATGTTAGTTTATATATGGGTGGAACCAGTAAAGAACCGCACAAGTCCGATTAATCAACCGTAGGAAGCCAACGAATTCGTCCGATCACTTGAACATTAAGTTTAGCCCCATGATTTACTCACATAGGGCCTAAATCTAACTGACCCATCGCTAAATAAGCAAGAAAAGCATAACTAAATTAAAGATCTAATCGAAGCCGAGTCAAATAAGGCCTAGATCTTGACTAATAGACCAAATCAACCCCGTTACTCTTTTAGCCTATAACCGATGGTTTAGAGTAATCATGACCAAATCTCCACTTTCACTAGTTATAAATAGGCCACACTATGAACATAGTTAACTCAAACCCTAATCACTACCCACGAGAAATCTCAATACTTAATTCATTCCAAAAATGCCCCGATTTTCCGAACAAGCTCTAGACCGCTCATTGGTAGGCCACTAGTTCCAAAACTATAAAGTAATGTCCGTCTTACTGGGCTCAACGTCAATCGCGGGAGTCAGACCTGGGTAGTGTCCAGAACCGCTCAACTTGAGCCAAAGGATGAGTGTATGAGAAGTGCAAATACCGTAAAGGAAGAAGCTGAAACTTAAGTGAATTGGGTCGTCCACTCTTGTACAAAGTTGAGAATTTCGAACCGTCGGTTTACGACCAAACTTCACACGTGGAGTAAGAATATTTCTCTGCTCATATCCGTATAGTCGCGGCCCCGATCGACCATTGGTGACCGTTGAACAGACTTCTAGTCATATCTATTGATCAGCGCATCCAAATGGCGAGCCGATCATGTCCATACGTAGATCATCGTTAGGACTAACTATCCTACGGTGTACATCAGTAGTGGGCCCTAGAGGCTAGAAAAACCCTCCCATAGGGGTAAAAACCTAACACTTGGGCCCATTTGCACCAAATCTGACATTATAAAATGGGCTTCTTTTGGGCACCCCTCTCTCCATCCGAATTTGCTCTAGAGAAAAGAAAGAGAGAAGCAAGAAAATGAAGAAGGAAGAAATGAAGAAGAGAGGAAGGGAAAGTGAAGAAGGGAGAGAAAGTGGGTCATAGTTAAAGTGGGCCTTAAGGGAGCTCAATCTTGCAACTCCTTACCTCTCCCTTAAGGAAATCCCTCACCCACAACCGGAAGAACGTCTCTCTGCCAATTGGGTAGGTAAATCTCTTATCTTTTTATAAAAACCCTTGTGTTGAGAGGGGAATTTGCATGGGATTCTAACATACAAATGCTTTGCCTCAGGGATTCTGGCCAATCGACCCCAAATTTGACACTCCGAGGTCGCTTCCCAAGATCTCAACGATCCATAGGTGCGAACTATTATTCCTAGGAGGCCTAGCACCAATTTTACTATGAATCTAATGATTATGATTGTTTGGGTGGTGTATTTGGATAATCTAGTGAAAACCTAGGCAAGACCTTACCTTTTAGATCCTCCCAATCAACGTGGAATGATTATGGCATGTTTAATGTTTCTCAACATGATTGGGCATGAAATTGATGATTACTTGTACATTCCTTGCACGATTCTTGTATGATTTTTTCTCATAATATGTTTGATGCACTAACCCTTGTGTATTTTTGTACTATGACATATATATGAAATGCTTAGCTTCCTCACTAACCTACACAACCCACATGCACCTTTATTTCATAATATTGTTAACATTTGCATTGTATGAAAATATGAATTTTATGTTTGGAAATATAAATGTATGATGCCGCTTGTGTTAGTAGATCAACCTTAATTGTTGAAGCGTTAGTGAATACCATCGAACCCCTAGGTTGGTCAGGAATCTGAGGAGAGAGACGGTGGTCCCGTTGGTAGGACTATCCTGAGGCTAAACCCGTGGATTTGGATGGGTGCGTATGGGCGACAGTAGTTGGACTACATGGGTCGCTTGCACCCGATGTCGTTTGTCACGTACTCACCCGAACTCGTGAGGTCTAGTCCACGTACTGACCAACCATGTTTGTTAATTATGTTTGCCCACACCTGTATAGAACCTTGAACACCCTTCAACCATTGGAGCCCATTGACAATCATTCAAAACTGATCCACTGTCTCGAGAGCTGGACATGGTGGAATGAGATACTATGCCCAAGTTGTCAGCCTACGCTGGGGTGACGAGCCTCCCCGTAGTGACCGCAAGTGATCCCTTTCTCAACACTCCCCATGTGCTTGAAATCGGGGATGGGGAACCTGATGGGATAAAGGATCACGGGGTCTTAGCCTCGCTTGTTGAGGGGCCTTGGCCTCGCAACTAGTTAACGGCATTGATATCATGGGGTGTACTAGTTTTCTCAATCTGCTAGATGAACGGAATTAACTAAATACTTAGTTAACATTATTCATGCATTGCATTAGATAGGATTTGGCGACTTGACAGTTGATGTCGCAATGAGGGAGTGCTGGTCATGTGCGATCGTTAGACGGAGTCGCTTGAGGGAGTATCGTGGCGAGGTCATGCATCATATCATTTATCATGCATATGCTTAGTTAAGGATTTACGAATGTTTGCCTTTCATTAAATTCATAATATAATTGATGCCTGATATAACTTAAGATTAATAGCACCCACTGAGTTAATCACTCACTCCTACTCTAGGACCGTGTTTTAAAACACCAACCAGACTCTTTAGTAGTTGCAGGTGACGCTGAGTACAAGGAGCCTTTCGGCGCGAGCCTGGATGATGAGGACGAGCTATCCTATTTCCAGTTGATGGGCAGTTTACCGTAGATTTCGCAGGCGAACTTGAGTCACTGAGTAATGGACTCAGCACACTATTCTTTGCGACGTATTATTTCTTTATATTTTTACTGGGCGTTGCGCCATCGATATTTTTAGACATTGTATATATTTAGCCATTTTCCCCTCCAGTAGACTAGTTGTGAATTGTGATTCATGTTTCAAGTAATTCCATGCGGCTCATTAAACCGGATTGAACGCAAAACTATAAAAATTGGCTATAAGTGATACCCGAGAACTTGGGAGCCAAGTGTATACACGATCCCCAATTTTCAGGGTGTTACAAATGTACCATAACTTACACGTAGAGCTGGGCACAATCCGACTCGACCGAATCGAATGGGTGAATCGATCTGAACAGAGTAGGCTTCGCCCAATTCGAACACAAATCGAGTCGAGTTAGAGTTACCCAGTAACTCAACCCGAAACCTGATCCGTCAGATTCTACCCAATCCGAAACTCGACTTATGTTGTCGGGTGTGTGTGTGTGTGTGTGTGTGTGTGTGTGTGTGTGTGTGAACTTAATTCTTAATTCCATCTACCATATTCGCCGCACGCCATGATCCGAACAACCCAACCCATTCTCATTCGGCATCCATCAGCCATCCCTTCCCGTCAAGTAGGTGGCAACAAACCAGCAACCCTCGGCCTTCCTCCTCCTCCTCCTCCTCCTCTCTCTCCTGTCCCCTCTCATCAGGCATGAGGTAACCGGTGGCCCATCAGGTGTGGGTTTTTTTTTTTTTTTTTTTTTTTTTTTAAATGTTAAGAGGATGAACCGCACACAGGAAATGGTGGAGATGAAAGGAAGCGGGTGCGCGATGAATGGCTGGCCTTCCAATCCAAATCGGTGCTAACTCGATCCGACTTGTTATTTCTGACTGAGTCGAACTCAGTTTGGATCACCTCAGCCCAGACCCGGACTCAGATCGAGTCAGGCATGCTGGACTCGGTACGGAGTCGAATCAAGTTCGGGTCAGGCAGTTTTCAAAATCGGATCGAGTCGGGTTGGACCTAACTCAGTCTGACTCGACTCGATGCCCACCTCTACTTACACATTTGTAATTTGACCATAACTTTGGTGGGGTCCACCGGTATACTCAAACAAATATCCATCTTTAGATAAATCCAAACCATTGATCAAGTAGCACCACATTAAGAAGTTTTACATATAAAGGACTGAAGGAGATAATTCGGTCCATTTGGGTGGACAGTACATCCTCTCGTTTATATATTAACCAAGGCTTTTGAACTGCCAATTCCATCAAAGCTGGCAGGAGTCCATGATAGAAATTTTTGGATATTTATATTTTTTTAAAAAAAATGCTCAAACAGTATTTTTATGGGGCCTACCTAGTGTCGGTATGACACCTCACTCATCTAGCACGGTCATCCCATCATTAGATGCACCCTACATGAATGTGAAATTATTTTTATGGTTGTCCATTATTTTTGTGATGTGGCTCACCTGATAATTAAATAGACTTGATTTTTTAATCTCTTATTTTTATCTTGGAAAGACATTTTAAGATGGGGGTGTATGTTATATAATTATCACGGTGAGCCCTTTAGCCAATTAGCTGATGTCTAACTAGTTTTCGCGTGGGCCCCACCATAGTGTTAGTACCATACAACAGTTGAATTTTAACTTATAATATATCCATTTTTCCTAAAAATGTATCACATGAACATAATATCTGATTTGCGAAAATGTCAGGCTGCAAGATTATCACTTTGGATGGAAATCAAGCCGTTCAACTCATTGGGTGGGACACACTAGGACAACAGATCATACCATTGGCGGTCAATTTCTTTGGATTTTGTATCCTGATGAGTATATTCGTTTTATTTTTACATCAGGCGATCAAAATTAGTGGGGCCCACCTTTTACACGGGTTGGATATTCCATACGTGTGATATGATGATTAGAAACGTTAGTTGTATCGTAACTTATCATACAGCAGCTGTAATTTGATCATTTTTAAAAATATATAATTAGGTGGACGCTTAAACATTAAATTAAAATGAATACTTACCAAAATATAAATTTAGAGAGAAATGATCCAATGTAGTGCTTCCAGTTGCAACGCTGTGTGGGCAGATCAATGGATCAATCCACACCGTTGATTAGGTTTAGTATACATTTCATGGGCTATAGAGTGTGAATCACAGTGGCCATATGATCTGATCCATCCATAAGTTGGCCTTCTTCTTTTATAGCCTTCAATATTCCAAGCAATGGATGGATGGTTTGATTTCTCCAACAATCGACAATCTGAACCTTAGAACCGTAAGCAATTTATGATGGTCCTGATATTAGAGTGGAATGATGGAAATAGGGTACCTACCTTTTCGCATCCAACGTTATCTCCATCTCATGTCCATGTCAGCTTAATTCAAATTTCGAGAGAGAGATACCCACCTAGAGATATTATGATGGAAAGCAATGTGGTATGCATCTACAAGTGGTCCCGACAAGTCCATATTCAACTGGGCCCCACCAAAAGGTTAGATTAAAATGTTGGTTGGACCTATTTTTATTAAAGAAATATATGTACGGAGCTAAAGTATACAGGTTCCTTATATAGGTCCTGATATTATGTCAGTTGTCCATATTTTAGGTTCCTTATATATGGTTAATATTATCAAATTAATACGGAGCTAGGCGGTACACGTGACACTTGATGATATTCCGAAACAATATAATTATCAGCTATATCAATAAAAAAAAAATATTATTATAGAATGATCTAAAATGTTTAAAAGCTGGCCATATGGTTAAAAAATATTGACAAATTGATTGTTTGTGATTCTTACATTTGTGTCTCACCCAAAGTTCGAAATTTTCTCAATGGACTCATTAAGATCATTTTATTAAATATCACATGTAAACTAATTTGGAATATCAAATCCCATGAGTATATTGAAAATTTTCAATACATTTCAATTCCTCTCATCCAAACAGAATATTTGGATTTCAAACGCATTTTATTTACTTCCATCCAAACACAATTGGGTAAACTATTTACTCCTAATATACATCACTACAATTCCATTTTCCATTTACTTTCATTTACTTTCATTTACAAGCTCTCAAACGAGTCTTTAAAAAAATATAGTTAAATGATAGTAGGTTTTTAGTTTCGCTTAATATCTTTTTCTTTTCCAATTTCTTGAGAAATCACTAGATCTCACGTATAAACACCTGGATAATTGAAAGATGAAGAAGATCTAATTATTATATTTAAACTACATGTATATTGATAATTGAGAGATGAAGAAGATCTAATTATTATATTTAAACTACACGTATATTAATGGGGAATTATAACAAGTGTTTTTAAACTATTATAAAGTGGCTCACTTAATGATTGAATCAAACAATGAGTTGAGCCATGAAATTTATCATTTGGCCCTAACTCAGTCGCTAGCATTGGGCCTAGATTCGGGTCTGGGCCTAGGCCCGGCCCAGTCCTTAAGCCAAGTTTAGGACCAGGTCAGTCGAGCTGCATCGGACAGCCCGGCCCAATGCCAACCCTAGCCCAAGTCACTCCGAGGCAAGTCCCTACTTGACCCGGGACCCAATGAGTCAATCCAGGTCCGCGAGTCTTGTAACTAGGGCTGTCAACGGGCCGGGTCTTGGGGTTGGTCTTTGGCTAGATTTGAACTATTTCGGGCCGGGCCTAAAAAGATTCTGATTGTGCAGGCCGAGCCCTACTTCTAACGAAATGGATTGGCTAACTGCCACCAGCCCGGTGGCTGATGGTCGGTGCTCTGTGGGCCCCAAAATGATGTATGTGTTTCATCCATTCCGTTTATCCATTTTTAAAGATGATTTTAAGTTATGGCCCAAAAATGAAAGGGATATAAATCTCAGGTGGACCACACCACAAGAAAACAATAGTGATTGGATATCCACCATTAAAATCCTCCTAAGGCCCACTATACTGTTTATTTGACATCCAATCTGTTATTAGGTCATACAGACGCAGATGAACAGAAAAAATAAAGATCAGCTTGATCCAAAACTTTTATGGCCCCCCAAAAATTTTTAACAGTCGACATTCATTCAACACTGTTTATTGTAATGTGGTCCACTTGAGATTAGAATATATCTAATTTTTGGTATCATAACATAAAATGATCTAAAAAATAGATGGCCGGCATGGATGAAACACATACTTCATGGTGGGGCCCATGGCTGGTGGCAAGGGGAGTGATTGCCTACTGAATTGGTAGCAAGTGGACTATGCTATGTGGGCCCACAATTATGTACGTTTTTTTATCCATGTTGTCCATCCATTTTGGATTATTATTTTAGGGCATGAGCCCAAAAAAAACAAGGCAGATCAAAATCTCATGTAGACCACACCACAATATTGAACGCCCACCATTAAAAACTTCCAAGGGCTATAAAAGTTTTGGATCAAGCTGATATTTGTGCTTTCTCTTCTTCCATATATATGTGATCTAATAAGCGAGTTTGGATGGCAAATAAACATTTCAGTGGGCCCTAAGAAGGTTTCACCGATAGCCGTTCAACCACCACAATCTTCCTATGGTGTGGTCCACTTGAGGATCTACTTCATTTTTTGCCTCATAACCTCTAGATGGATAAAACATATAATCATTGTGGGGCCCACATAGCACCGTCCAGTAGCTTCTGTAAGTGTCAGTATCCAACCCCCACCCATGATTTATCGTACTACTAGCCGCACTAGTGCACTAGACCGATCTAGACCGACCACTAGGTCCAGCGCACATTTCATAGGCCCCCATTTGAAAATTGCATTGATAGGATCATCACACGCATTCAAAAGCTGTCCTTACTTTTTATATCCGTCCGTTTTCCAAAGCTATATATGTGATGGTTATGATGGCCGTTTGAAGAGATTCTTTACAAAAATAAACAACCCCATCCATAGGTTGTTTAAGTTGATGACCATCCATTTTATAGGCTCTCGATCCAACGGTTGAAACTATCAGATCGTTCGATTTCTTCCTAGTAGCCAATCTAACGTCTTCCGGACCTAATGGACCGTCCAGATCAATGGATTGAACTGATTAAATGTCCCAGTACAACTAGAAGCACCAGAACTTATGGTACTGAGAGCACTGGATCGTTTCTTAAATGTCCAGTCATGTGTCCCACTTAAAACCCTAAAATCAGGAGTGGGCCCGAATACGAGGCACTTGTCGAGGAATCCATGACTCACGCATGCCCCTGGATTTTCTCCTCCCTTCCTTTTGGGACCGAATCCAATCCGTAAAATACTCAAGCTTGTGGGGCCCACAATTTTGTTTTTATGAAATCCAATCCGTCCATCAGATTCTATCCTCGATTTTACGGAATGGAGAAAATATTCATTAAGATCTGATACACATGTGGGTCACACCACAGGGAACAATGAGGATGTGATGCCAACCGTAGGTTTGTGTGTGAGGCCACCATAGTGTGTATCTTTCATCAAAGCCGTTAATCAGGTGTAAATCACTTGGATAAAGTGAAAATGCATAAATCAGACTGGCCAAATAATAATCAGGACACAACGTGTGAAGTTAGTAATTCTAGAAGCATTTTTACATTGTTCCAATTGGTGTGTCCCATCCGAGATATCTACCGTAATAATATATTGTATTTACGGTTCAAATAATGTTTTTTGCCTAATGAACGGATCAGATTTACATTTAAAACATGGTGGTACCCACAGAGCTTAGCTGTTTTATTCAGCTGTGTAAAACAGGTGTTGTACAGGATTTCGGTACCTTTCCCTTTCATGCCATAAATAATATAATAATATTTAATTATATTAATTAAATTAAATTATTTTAATTAATTAAAAAATAAGTTTCCTTTTCTTTTGGGCTTTTTATTGCAGGCGGCGCCTCTTTCAAAAGCGTCCATTTACATTCATTTGCTTTCTGTCAAAAGCAGACCACAAAAGGCATCATTCGCTGCAAAAGAAAAAGCTCCTTTCCATTCATGCCGGAAATAAATTTAAAAAATGAAAAAATGAAAAGAAAAATACCAGCTTTTTATTTATTTTAGGGATTGATATATACACCCACTTTATCTGATTAGTCGTCCTTTTATTCCCAAATATTGTATTATTATTATTGTACAACTTTGTAATTATAAAAGTAGAAGAGCTTTGTTGTTTGGGGGAATCTACTTAATATTAATGAAATCCACACCGTCCATCAGGTGTATCACCCCTTTTTTATCCTAAATCTCAAAAATCAGGCTGATTAGACATTCATGTGTGCCACCCCTAAGATTAGAGCAAAAAGTTCTAAGTTCACGTTGTGTGACCCACCTAAGTTTTGAAATGATGTATTTTTTGGGTAGTTCTTCTATCCTAATTAGGAAAATCATATGAATGGATTGGATGTCATGCAAACACCAAGGTAGGTACTAAACAAAACTGCTTGTGGGCAGCCCATACTAATTTTTTTTCTAGGGTGTGGCCCACCTGATTCTGGACGGTCAATATTTTAAGTTTTCAAGTGAATATGAGGCAGTCGCACCTGATGGATGGAGTGGATCTCATAAAAGTTCCACCCACGTGTCTCTCGGTAGGCGAGCTACCTAGTTTGCCTACTTTCCTAAGCCCACACGCGTGCACAGGGCAGATCATGTACACTCCACACATGTCTCACCATGGCACGTTTGTACCATATCCAATTCGCTAATCGGAGAAGCACCACAATCTACATTCTCTTACCCAAAATCAGATCTCTCCACTCGTTGGGTGGGCCCTGGTTACTTAAAACAAATGAACGGCTGAGAATTTGGCTGAAGCTTTCTTACTCATGCAACTGTTTCTAGAATCTCTAACCCAGTTGCTAAAAATGAACCAGATATATTTTTAGAAAACATCTGTACGGTCAGAACCACCTCATGAACGAACGGCCTGGATATTGTACTTTCTGGCCACGGTGGCAGATATCGTGGCGTGCACATGAGCTGCGTGTGGGCCTGATAAAGCTGAGAGAAGGGGTATAAAACAACTGAACCGATCACCTACAATCAACTGTACCACAACGTGTGGTTCAATGTCGTCTTGTTCCCCCACACGACATCTGTTTTTGAAATCAGAGCCATGAAAACGATAGGTCCCACCATGAAGATGACTTTTATTGAAAATCAGGCTGATATAATTCCTATATGGGCCATAAATTTATATTCGGTCACACTGTCGGTTGACCGTTGATTATAAAATTGTAGGCTATTTGATGATTTGACCGGGCTGATTTTTGTGTCAGGTGATATTTGAGCTGAGGCCTACCATTTCAACGGTACAGATGTCCTGTAAAAGTTTCATGCTAGCAGGAGAGATTGTACGGTACCACAAGTTCTAGTACACCATATCAAAGGAGAAATGATAACGTGCAGTTGCTGTATGTGAAAGTGTCGCTGTGATGAATATCAGATCCGTACAGATGTGGGCCAGACATGATTACAACCTAGTATGAAAGGATGGGCCACACCATCACACCGAATCATGCCTTTTGCTGTATATTGATTTGACGTTGGACCCGAGTAGATGATAGAATCTGCCGGATTTCCGTACCATGTAACCATCGTGGCCCACCTTTATAACGAATTAGATAGTAGTGCAAACATGTGACACGTGTGCTGCATGTGATCATTTCTTCTTGTCGAGAAGCGTGACTGGAAATAGCTGGTTGTGCTGAGAAGTGATAATGAGATATCCTATCCGTTCATCGAGAGGGTCCCAGAGCGAATATTCGTTGTACGAAAAATTAGAGGGACCCATCAGTCAGGTGGGCCACTTGTGGATAGAAACTGGATCTGGTTTAACGGTTCACGTTCAACTTATGATTGTTGGTCTCTTGATTAGTGATCCGTCCCCATTTTTAAGATTGAGAACCTTCACCATGAATACCACTTAATGAACGGATTAGATTTTATGCACGCTTGCTACGATGGCATGTGTGCGGCGCTTGTGTTTCGAGCGTCTGAACACGCGGCTGCTGATACGATTCCTCGCTATTCGCGCAGTTGCTTTCGAGAATCCTGAATGTCTGCGTTGTGTTGGGACTTTATTATAATGACACAATTGACCATTTAATTCTTATGACAGTTTTGCCCCTGCATTCCATGTAAATAACAAAATTACCCGTATTTTTTTACCGTTACGTTGTCCACATGATTATCACTTCTCAATGCAGTGTATTTTCATTATAAAAATAAAGTTATTTTAATTTTAAATTTTTATGTTTTGAAAGAGAAATTTCAAGTCCAACCGGATGGACAATAAATAATGGTCAACGCAGGCACCATCTAGTCCGTCCAATAGTTTGGCCCACCTTGTACAAAAATTAGCCTGATCTAGTCCGTCCAATAGTTTGGTCCACCTATTGAGTGAATTGGGCTGAATTCATTGGAAGGTGATTTTAAGATAGAGCCAACCATATGGACGGGTTGGATGTTGCACATGGCAGATTGGAAGTTATTTGCTGCGTGTACTATAATTTATATTTGAATTAGTTGAACTTGACACCTCATTTTAAAAATATTATTGGTCATATATATTTTTAAAAACATTTACTAACCAAGCATTTACCCCTATTTTTTTACCGTTACATTGTCCACATGATTATCACTTTAATGCAGTGTATTTTCATTATAAAAATAAAGTTATTTTAATTTTAAATTTTCATCAAATTTTATATTTTGAAAGAGAAGTTTCAAATCCAACCGGATGGACAATAAATAATGGTCAAGCGCGGGCACCATCTAGTCCGTCCAATAGTTTGGCCTACCTTGTACAAAAATTAGCTTGATCTACTCAGCAAGTGTGCTGCACTTATATATTTTTTTATTTATCATTATTAGGGCCGTACATGAGCAGCGGTTAGCTCGCTCGACTCGACTCAAAAAAGCTTGATTTGACTCAGTTGGAAATTGAGTTCGAGCCAAGTCGAGTTGATTTTTCGAGGTTGAAAAAAATTTGAACTGAGTCCGAGCTTGCCCGAGCTCGACTCGACTCGATCAAACCCAACTCGAATTGAACTCGGATTGGACCAGTTCGATGACTCGGTTACTTTGATATTGTTGTTGCTCACTAAGTGTTTGATGAAATGACTCAATGAAGTGTGGCGGGTGGCAAGGAAAGTAAGTATATGAAACAAATACACTTTTTTTTTTCTTGATTTTTATGTTCCTTACAGGGTGTTTGATGAAATACCTGTAAAACCACTGTTTGTATTTTACAGTGAGATTTTGAAGGTGCAGCCCATGTGTTTGTGAAAATGCTGCACAGGTGAACTCGGCTCAATCTTAGCTCGAACTCGGCTCGAACTAGCCCAAGCTACTGATCGAACCAAGCTGAGTTGGCCAGTCAGGCTCGAGGATCGAGCCGAGTCAAGTTTGAGCTGGGGTCAGCAAGTGGCCAAGCCGAGTCGAGCTGTGCCAAGCTCGACTCGATTCGACTCGTGTACACCTCTAACCTATTGAGTGGATTGGGCTGAATTCAATGGAAGGTGATTCTAAGATAGAGCCAACCAAATGTACGGGTTGGATATTGCACATGGCGTATTGGAAATTATTTGTTGGGTGGACTATAATTTATATTTGAATAAGTTGAACTTCACACCTCATTTTGAAAATATTTTTAGTTATATAATTTTAAAAACATTTACTAACCAAAGATGATAAATGAAATTTGGCTTGATTGATGATTTTCGCGAGAAATTCCTGTGAAAAAGCTACTTCAGGCAAGAGGCTTTTGGACGCCTTATGGACAATGGTTTGTGTGATTTGAAATAGAGTTTTGTTAGAGAAGTTTGATAGTTGCCTAAACAGTTAAAGTAGTTGGAAATAAGGGGTTCGTGTTTGATTAGTTAGTTGGTGAGGCAATAGCTTATCAAGACAATGATCGGTAGCTGGTCTGAGAGGATAATCAATTGCACTAAGGAGGTGCATTCCTAACCTTGCCATCTCTAGCTTGGAACAGGCAGAAGATTTGAGTGGCCACTATGATGTATGGGCTTTATCCACACCATCCATCCATTTGGTTGTGACCTTTTATGGAATAGGACCAAAAGTTAGGCAAATCCAAGGCTCAAGTGGGCCACACCATCGGAAGTAACGGTGATAATGATACTCACAGTTGAAACTTTATGAAAGCCCACCGTGATGTTTATTTGCCATCCAACCTATTCATAAAGTCACATTGACCAAGATGAAGGGAAAACACAAATATCAACTCAATTTAAAACTTATGTGGCTCCCAAGAGGTTTTCAACATAAGAGTTTAATCCCCTTTTGTCATCCACCTGTGTATTGGATTTACCTCAATTTTGAGCCTATATTCTCAAATGATACCAAGAAATGGATGAATAGTGTAGATAAAACCCATCCATCATGGTGGCCTCTCAAAGCCGCTACTTGTTTTGAGCTGGAGTGGGGCGGGGTAGGATGCTATCCATGTTCACCCCTAGCAATATTCAATCACTTTTGTTCCGAAAAAGCACAAAACTAAACTAAACTATTATTCTAAATTTTAATTTTGGTGATGCAATTGAAAACTCAACTAAGTTGACTAGATTCAATAAGATTTCGAGTTGAATCACCTTTAAACGCCAACTTTTGTACATATATATCAATTTTCATTATTTTTTTAGGTCTAAGTTACAATGGTTTGGCTATAATTTATGGTCCACAAATGGATAACTTTTTACCTTTCATGTGTGTATGACATCCAACTCACCTAATAGGTCGTCCTATCACTTTGGGCAAAAACCAGCCTTTTCGGCTTTTCGAGTGAACCACATATATATTTTTCTATTTAAAGAATGGAGAGACAACTTTTCTATAGTTTGACCTACTTGATGGTTAGATGGAGTGACTTTCTCACTATGAGAGGCTAACTTGTTGGGAGGGTTGGATGCCACATGCACTTAATAAGTTGGAAGTTACCAATCAAGTGAATTGTAACTTGTGGTCCAACTAGCTGGGCAAGAAACATCTTACTTTTATACTTCGGCTATATCTAAAAATATATAAATTATAGTAATGTGATGATTAAATATCAAGTCGAGTCAAGTAAAGCCTTGCCCAAGTTTTCGAGTCAACCATACCCAACTGCAGATCGAGTTAAGCTAAGTTTTTGGGTTCTTGAACTATAACTCAAACAAGCACCTAAGCTTGTGTATACGATGTGTGTATATAAGGTTTAAGAAGGGTTTTAGCCAATTAAAAATACCATTTTTTTTTTCATTTTTCATATAATTTTATATTATTTTAGGGCTTGTTTGTTTTTTGTAATTCCATGGTAAAGTAATATAAGTGGGCCATCATTATTATTTCCTAATGTTTATTCAAACAAGTATCAAGATACATAAATCAAATGTCAAATGCAGATTTAATAAGAGAGATAAATGCATTTGTAAGCATTACAATTTTATATTATAAAATTTGTATCCCTACAATATTTCATAACTAAAACAAATAATAAAAGTATATCATCAAACAAGTAAAGTAAATTATAATTATTGCCTATTTCATTTCGTTTAAGAAGGTAATTAGAAAAACAAACAACGTTCATATAATAACAATTATAGGTTTTTCTAGTTTCAGTCACTACCAAAGATGTATCAGGCCAACCTACAATGCTTATTGTAGATTATATATAAATATAACTTTATTGTTTTTTAAGAACAAATTTATCAAGAAAACTGACTTCAATCCATAACGTAGGATATGTTTGGATTGAACTTAAATGAGAGAAATGTAAGGAAAAGCAATAATTTAACATCCACATTGGGGATCCATTGGGAGTATTAATTAGTGTGAAGCGGTGGGAATTGGGATGTTTGGGAGGAATGTATTTAATGCGAATTCAAATTCAATTCACATTAAATAGCCCAAAAGGCATGTTTTTTTATTTAATCATAGTAAAATAGTGTGATTCATTTTATAGGGATTCTAATTACTATCAATTCGCAAGTCAAAAGCATCTCTCTCCTACAAGTTACCAAACTCAATTTAGTGATTTTAATTGCCAAATTACTGACTTTTGGCAGATTCCGATAACAAGTTACTAAACATAGTTGGTGATTCCAAGTCACATCAATTTCATGTCAATTACAATGCATATCAAATACACACTTTTCACTTGTTTCAAGATGAGTGAGTAATTCCATTTAGAAAATCGGTCCAAAAATGTTTGAGTTAAATCCACGGGCCCCATCGTGATGTATATGATATATTTGTGTCATCCATCTATT
This sequence comes from Magnolia changhungtana, assembly GCA_030180095.1. NCBI lineage: Eukaryota > Viridiplantae > Streptophyta > Magnoliopsida > Magnoliales > Magnoliaceae > Magnolia > Magnolia changhungtana. Next base: position 1,173,415 of record JASAUF010000319.1, read on the forward strand.
TTATTAGAATATTTTAAGACATGATCCAAAAATTAAGGAAGATCCAATGCTCAATTGGTCCACACGGAAGGAAACAATGGACTTAATTTGTCCCGTTGAAAGTTGATTCTTTTACTGGGCCCACATTGAGGTTTATTCACCATCTAACCCATTCATAGGGTCACATAAGCATGGATAAGTGAAAAACATAAATATAAGCTTGATCTAAAACTTCTAAGGGCCATAAGAAGTTTTTAATGGTAGGCATTCGATTCTCACAATTTCATGTAGTGTGGTCCACTTGAGCTTTGGATTTGCCTAAGTTTTGGGCTCATGCCTTAAATTCAGTTGGCATAATGATAGATGGTGTGAATAAGCCACACACATTACGGTGAGCCCCATATTTATTTTGCAAATTTGCCCATTTAAGTGTTTAAAAAGTAACCGGTCAAGTTTGGGAAAGATGAAATAATTACCTTGGTAATTACACTTGAGCCAGAAAATCAAACAAGCCCTAAGAGAAGCAAATTCTCTAATCTTAATTGTTTTGTTAAAAAAGAGTAGTACAAAATAATAATTTTGTCATGCATTTAAAATAGTTTGGAATGTATTTACATAAAGGGAAACCACCCTTCTTCAAAACTGTCATTTAGGGCATGTTTGGATACCGGGGATTTAAGGCCATTTTATTTTTTTTAATACACACCCACTCACGCCATGGTGGAATTTCATCACCTATGGGTTTCGAACCCAAGACCTCGAGTTAAAACTCCTCAGAGTCTACCACTTGGGCAAGGATTGGAACCCCGATTTAAGGCCATGTTTGTTTCCGTGGACAACGATAGTAATGTATAGTAAAACTCATATCATTACATCTTTATTGTGATTGGATATTGCCAACTGTTACATCACAGTAATCCTTCCAAGCTGCGCACAACATGGATAGGTGGAAAGATGTTTACGTGGCATAGTTTCATGGGCCCACCATAATGTATGTGTTATATTCACACCGCCCATCTATTAGACGTGATCATTTTATGGTATGAGAAAAGATAAGGTAGATACGAAGCCGAAATGGACCACATCACAACTAGTAGTGCGGTTTAAACGTTCGCCATTAAAAACTGTGTAGGATCCACACAAATATTGGATCAAGCTAATATTTGTATTTTCCCTTCATCCAGTTTATTTGGCCTTATGAACAAGTTGGATAGCAAATAAACAGCCTTGTGGGCCGTATGAAGGTTTCAACAATGCTTATCACTATCCTAATGTTTTTGTAGTGTGGTCCATGTGATCTTTGATTCTTCCTCATTTTTGGGGACATGTTTTAAAATGATATTACAAAATGGACAAATCGGTATATATATAACAGGTACTTGTTGATGAAATTACATTCAAGTCCAACTAATCAAGAAAAGTACTTTACATGTCTAAAAGAAAAGTTGTAAGAAAGTATTGCATACGGTGGTAAAATTTGTTTAATTTTAACTACCGAAGTAATGATAATTACTACTCTTTTATTATACACCACTATTTTACCATAGAAATTATGAAAACAAACATACCCCATCATTATTATAAATGTTTGTTTAAACGAGTAATTTGATAGCCAAATACAAATGTAAAAAGAGAGGGATAAAAAAACTTACAATCGTTTCAAATTTATAATACATTTCAATAAAAAAGAAAAATTCTTTTTAAACATAAAAAATTAATGAATGTAAAATCATTATCATTATATTTTTACCATGCTTATCCAAAAATATAAATTCTCAGTCAAATCGATGCAAACACGTTATTGTTATTGCTTATAAATGAATGCAAATGTGATGTTGATGTAAACGAATTACATTCCTAACATGCATTCTGCCAAACAGGCCATAAAGTATATTTCCTATTTTTAATCAAATTGCGTTTGGTGTACCTAACAAATATAACACCCGGAGAAAAAGACCCTTGTTGGGAATGACGAAAAGTGGGCCCCATTGCTCTAACACATCAACGGCCTAGAAAGCGTGGATCAAGTGGGTCCACTTTCAAACGTCGATGAGATTCTCCCACTATGTTTTTTTTTTTTTTTTTAATAATGTTATAAAATAATAATATGTTAACCCCCTTTTTAATAATAAAATAATGTTATAAAATAATAATAAGTAATTGGTGTTCTCATAATCAGGTCTCATTTTGTAGTCAGCGGACCACTGAAGTGAATTCATGATCCGCAGGTTGGCCCATGTGTATGGACAATCTGAACCGTCAAAAAGGTAGGTGCAACCATGAATAGGCTATTGGGAAATATCAATTGATCCTAGCTGTTCGATCTATGTACATATAAAATCAGAAAGTGTATCAACGGTTTACATTCAAGTTCAAATTAACGATTGTGATCATCTTTACAGTAAGAAGAGAGGACAGTCCATGGACTATGATGGATGACCATGCCTACCTAAGCGGATCTTCATGGTCCAACTGCGTCAGCGGGTGGGATCACCGAGACTTTACAGCCGTCGATCACGTGGCTAGTCATCTTTGGTTTTATATGATCAAAATAATCTACAGTTGATGATTGAAGGTTATCACATGCTGTGAAGTGGACCACACACCACCCTAGAAAGTGGCAATTTCCTCAGGTGATGAGGATTCGATGGCAATATGGTGAACATGATTGCATGTTGTGGGTTGTGTACCGTCCATATGCTAGGTTGTCTGTTTTTTTTTTTTTTTAATTCAGTTGAGCAGTGGGACCCACTCAATTTGTGTGGTCCATAAGGGTGAGGTCGGTGGGCCCAGGTTTAGACAGTGCTAGGGTTCCCTTAACGTACTCGGATTAGCTGCGACCCAGGTCCAGCCAAGTGGGTGCGACCTTGACCGTAGGGGCCGGCCACCTCAATGTATGCGTTTAATATCTATGCCGTCCATCTGTTTTTACAGCTTATTTTGGGGCATGGTCCCAAAAATGAAGTAGATATAAATTTCAGGTGGACCACACCATAAGAAACAGTTTTCATTAGATGCCCACAATTAAAAACTTCCTAGGCTCTACCATAATGTTTATTTTCCATCCAAGCTGTTGATAAGGTCACACGTACCTGGATGAAGGGAAAACACCGATATCAACTTGATGTAAAAGTTTTGGCCCCCAAGAAGTTTTTAATGGTGGGAATTCATTCCCTACTTAATGGCCTACCTGAGATTTGTGTCTACTTCATTTTTGCGAGCATGTCCTTAAATAAGATGAGAAAATGAATGGACGGTGTAGATATATCACCCATAAATCGAGGTGGGCCCCATGGTCGGGGTCGCACCAACCTGGCTGGATCTAGGTCGCGGCTAATCCAATTCGCTCTCGAACGCGGATTACATACTGACACTGCCAGTACCGACCTCACTACTGGACGGTGCTCTGTAGGCCTTACCATGATGAGTTTGTTTTATCCATGCCGTTGATCCAATTTGGATCATTCATTTAGGGCATGAGTCAAGGAATTAGGAAGATCCAAATCTCAGGTGGACCACACCACAGGAGAACAATGGTAAGTAAACATCGACCATTAAAAATTTTCTAATGCCCACTGTAATGTTTACTTTCCATCCAAACTATTGATCAGGTCACACGGATTTCATTGAAGGGAAAACACAAATATCAGCTTGATCAAAAAGTTTTATGGCCCCAAGAAGTTTTTAATGGTGGACATTCAATCGCCATTTTTTCTTATATTATAGTCCACTTAAGAATTAGATCTGCCTCGCTCATGCCCTAAAATGATATAGAAAAATGAACAGACAACATAGATACAACACGTATATTGCAGTGAGGCCCACATAGCACCCATGAAACTTTGTTGGGCCCAACGTGAATGTATGTGGTTTATCCAGGCAATCCATCTGTTTTTACTGCTAATTTTAGGACTTGAGCCAAAGCCTATCCAAAGCTAAGTATACCACACCATCAAGAAAGGGTGGGAGGCCTGTTTGGGAGTGTGGATTTGAAACCCACGGGATTCAAAACCCCATGGATTTGAAATCCTCTTGTTGTGTTTGGCACCTTAGATTAAGAATTAACTTTAATCCAAAAGTAGCTATTCATAGTATATTTGTAGGGGTTTGAATTTAATTACTAAATCAAATTTAATATCTCTAATTAGTGAACTTATATAATTTTTGACACAATGGTTGTAATAAGCCCGCTGAAATATATACTTTGCCAACAAACGATGAAATTCCAAGTTTGGGATGGACCACAAGCATAAGATCATGTCCGAGTGACTAACCAATGATTTTTAACTGTTGATTTACATGGACAATGTTTGGACGGTGTTGATCATCATATTAAAGTAATTATAGTGATGCAATTGATAATTTAATTATTTTAAGATATCATTAGTAGGTCATGTGTCCAATAGATTAATAGTCTAGTGATACACATGTTACACATGCAACTATGGAAATGATTTTAGATGTAATCCAAGGTCTCACCTTGGATGACAAACCCCTAAATGAGGGGATTTGAAACCCCCATTTACTTTATGGTGCCAAACGACCTGGGGATTTGAAATCCCCTCACATCCCCATCCATGGTGCCAAACCACCCTAATGATTTCCACCGTTAGAAACCTTGCTAGGGCCATACTAATGTTTATTTGTAATCCAACATGTTCATAGGATCATACAACTATAGTTGAAGGGAAAACACAAATATCAACTTAATCCAAAACTTATGTGGCCATCGAGAATTTTAGAATGGTAAATGTTCAATTCAAACTATTTTATATGGTGTAGTCGACTTGAGCTTTAGATATAATTTAATTTTGGGCTCAAGCCCTAAAATTATCTGGCAATCCACTTGAGCTATGGATATGCTTTAATTTTGGTCTCAAGCCCTAAAATTATCCGGTAAAATAGATGGGTGGAGTGATAAAATAAATAAATCACCATAAAAGTCATAGAGTTTACTGTATGCTTAGTGTACTGAGTTACTCAGTATGCAATTAGCTTTTCCCTTTTTCAGCAGCGAGTGTAGCGAATGGCTACTAGGAAGCTAAAGCAGATTTCCTGTCGGAGCCTTTTGTAGGAAGATCATGCATTGTGATGTTTGTGAGAAATTTACTCTATTCATTCGTTTCATGATATCATTTTAGCACATATGACAAAAAATGTATGGGCTTAAAAACTTAAGTGAGTCGTATAGAAGAAACATTAGAGATTAAACAATTACTGTTGAAACATTCATATAGCCACAAAAGTTTTGTGTAGGATTAACTTTTATGTGTTTTCGGTTCATCTTAGTGGGAATCACCTTATAAACAGGTGGATTTCTCACAAACATCACGGTAGCTCCACCTAAGTTCCCAACACAGGAACTTCACGTTGTGAAAGGCTTTAAGAGCTGGGCATCGAGTCGAGTCGGACTGAGTTAGGCTGACTCGACTCGGTCCGGTTTTGAAATAAGCCTGACTCAGATTCAATCCGACTTGATACCGAGTCTAGCATGCCTAACTCGATCTGAGTTCGGTCTAGCCTGGACTAATCCGAACCGAGTCTGATCCGGTCAGAAGTATTGAGTCGGGTCGAGTTGACACCGAGTCGGATTGAGAGATGAGGGAGGGAGGGAGTGGAGAGGAGAGAGAGGAGGAGGAGGAGGAGAGTGATAGTGGTGGGTGATTACCGTGCTTGGAAGAGGGAGGGAGGGAGGGAGGGAGGGAGGGAGGGAGTGGGAGAGAGAGAGAGAGGAGGAGGAGGAGAAGGGTGATGGTGGTGGGTGGTTGTCGGGCTTAGAAGAGGAGGAGAATGAGGGAGGGAGGGAGAGAGAGAGGTTGGGATTGGGTCGGGGTAGGGTTAGAGAGTCGGGTCGAGTTGGGTTTCGAATCGAGTCGAGTCTAACCGGATCGAGTTTCGGGTCGAGTTACTGAATGACTCGAACGCGACTCGGTTTGAGTTTGGATTGGGCGAAGCTTACTCGGTTCGGACTGACTCACCCATTCGGTTCAGGTCGAGTCGGATCAAACCGAGTCAAACGAGTCGAGTTAGCCGAATTGGGTCATCCCGTGCCCACCTCTGAAGGCTTTTACAAGAAATTTGCATTCCTCATAGCATCAGTATGCAATGCACTCTCTTATCTATGGAAGCTAATACCGTGGTGACCCAAACGCCACCAATATTCAAGGTGACTGGACTTTGTGGGATCCACAGTGATGTATGCCTTTTATTCATGTTGTCCATCCATTTTAATAGCTCATTTTTATAGTATGAGCCAAAACTTGAAGAATATCGGTGGTCCACGGTGATGTATGCCTTTTATTCATGTTGTCCATCCATTTTAATAGCTCATTTTTATAGCATGAGCCAAAACTTGAAGAATATCCAAAGCTCAAGTGAACCGCACCACATGAAATAATGGGAATTGAATGTATGCTATTGAAAAATTTTGGACACAAAAGTTTCGAATTAAGCTGATATCCGTGTTTTCCTTCAATCCACGTTTATGTGACCTTATCAACAGGTTCGATTGCAAATAAACATTACAGTGGACCCTGGGAAGGTTTCAACGGTGGACGTCATTACCTCTCATGTTTCTTGTAGTGTGGTCCACTTGAGCTTTGGATATGCTTCAAGTTTGGACTCAAGCCCTAAAACGATATGGTGAAACAGATGGACGGCATGGATAAAATACATACATCACAATTGGCCCCACAGATTCCAGTCACTAGGGATATGGGTGGTGTCACCACCCAATCCGCTTCCCCTGGCTACCAATTTGACCATCCGATTCAAGAGATCCCTTACTTGATTGGTCATGAACGTTCAATCCACTTCCTACACCCATACATCAACAACATTCCAAAAATAGTTCATAATCAAACGGTTGTGGTTACTCAATCTAAGTCCAGGTCAATCGGTATGTGCATTAATTCGGATGGATGGCAGAGATTGTTAACAGACCAAGTTTAAGTGGGAGCCGATTTAGGTGAGACACTGGATCCACTAAGGTGGGTGGGACCCACTGTGATGTATGTGATTACATCCATGCCGCCCATCCGTATTGAAAGCTCATTTTAGGGCATGATCTAAAAAATGAGGCAGTTCCCAATTTCAGATGGACCATAGTACAGGAAACAGTGGTGATTGACCATTAAAAACTTCTTGTGGGCCATAAAAACTTTGGATCAAGATGACATTTCTGTGGTCTCTTTATCTAGGTGTTTGTGACCTTATCAACAGGTTGGATGGTCAATAAACATTACGGTGGACGCTAGGAACATTTTAATGGTGAGAATTCAATGACCACTGTTTCCTTTGGTGTGGTTTACCTTAATATAAAATTCATCGGCTTCATTATTTGGGACCTCGTTATATAATAGCCTGGAAAATGGATGGACGGCATGGATCTGCAATGCATACATCGAGGTGGCCCAAGTTGCGCTCGTCCACCGCCCCTTTAGAAATGGTGCGATTCTTCAACCGAATTGCTAGCAGAATTCTATGGCAATCCAGACCATCCAAATAGCTGATCCTATTGTGGACGGAGCAAAAACTAAAAAAGTAAAACTGAGATCTATCTGTCATTTGGAATATACACCAATCAACTGTACCTTTGAGATCCATTTGATAGCCATCAATCTAACGGGTAGGATATCTCAATAGACAATCTGATCTGTAATTTGGATGCTCTGGATCCACGTATACGATGCATCACCTTCATTTTAGAAATGGTGGTAAACAATCAGAGCAGTGTTCTGTACAAACACTCAAGTTCAAGGTTATTTTGGTCATTTCAAAAGTACAATGGCATCAATGTAATTCTATTACAACGGAGGGGTAGTTCTTTCGACTAGCTTCTATGTTCCCATTACATCAATGTGACGTTTACGGATATTGTCCGTCGCCAGGAAACAGAATCCTGCTCGATGTCTGACACCCTTTATTTATCGGGAAACGAGAAAAAGTGTTTTCAAAGAAAAGATTTCGGAAAATCTGACACCTTTATCTCGCGAGTCATTTTCACTTCAATGTGTAAAAGACGGTTTTGCAGGACGGCAGGAATCGCACGGTACGCTACCAATTTCTCGTCGCGTCTTTTATTATTTTCTCGCGCTATTTTCGAAAATGGAACTTTTTCTCACGGAGGAGTTGCATCGTACTCGAAAATATTTCCTGTCGGTGATCTGGACCGTTCATGTGAATGACCACACCATGGATGGATCATTCCTAAAATATAATAGACGGTTATCATTGCTCCAAATTGGAGAGGTTTGTAGGATGGTAAGTCCATCAGATTAATGGCCTGGATCAACAGATTGTGGGACCCTACTCGTCCAAAATAAGAGTTTAATTACGGAGAATTGGAAGAGGGGAGGAATTGTGCCATCCACGTCAGTAATGGTTATCTATTGCTTTCGTACGCGTGACCCACGTGATGAGTAGATCTGTCTGATATTTCTTGTTTAGTGATATTCAAGGTGGGGTCCACATTTTTAACGGTTCGGATGTCATGAACAGTTGACACGTTGGCCAAAAGCACATGGTGGACGGTAGCTTAGTGGTACGGTTAAAAAGTGTACTTGAGCGCTCCTCTCGACATCCACGCGCATGCTCTCATAGCCCATGCACGCGTGGCAGCATAAAGTTTAAACTAATCTAGACCGTCCAGATAATGGGACCCATTGTAGGCGGAGGACTACTGCGCGGATTCGGTGGATCCCTGGCTGTGGGGCCACCTTGATGTATGTATTGTATATCTACGCCGTCTAACAAAATTGATCCTATCCCTTAGTTGGATGGATTGGAAGGTAAAATCCTGAGATATGCAGGGCGAACTTGTCCTGGGATATAAGCAATCCCATGGATCTTAAGACAATCCCTTGACACCACCATCATTACCTTAAGGGCCCGTTTGGCCGGTCGGATTGGAAGGGATTGGATGGTAATGAAAGGGATTGGAAGTTAAATCCCGGGAATGGCCGGGCCTGCCAAACACGGTCGGTGATATGATCCCAATTCCATGGATCTTCAGACAATCCACTGACAACACCATTATTACCTTTAAATTTCATTCAATCCACTATAATCCTTTGAAGTTTGCCTGAGACGTGTTTGGCTGGCGGGATTGGTAGGGATGGGAAGGTTGAATCCCTGGATTGGCCGGGCGTGCCAAACGGACTGGGTATAGTAATACTGGGATATATCCAATCCCATGGATCTCAAGACAATCCACTGACAACACCATTATTACCTAGAAATCCACGCCATCCACTCTAATACCATTCAATCCCTTCCAATCCACCCGGCCAAACGGGCCCTGGTGGATTGGATGAGAGTGAACGGTATTAAGGTGGATGGCATGGATTTCTAGGTAATGATGGTGTTGTCAGCGGATTGTCTTGAGATCCATGGGATTGCTATATCCCTGGATTGATACATCCACCGTTTATGCACGCCTACCAATCCGAAGATTAAAGCCGGATCCTTTCCAATCCCACGAACCAAACACGTCGCAGCTAATTTGGACGGATTGGGATGGATTGCATGGGATTTAAGGTAATGATGGTGTTGTCGGTGGATTGTCGGAAGATCCATCGGATTTGGATCAGATCACCTGCCCTGTTTGGCACGCCCGGCCATTCCAAGGATTTACCATCCAATCCCTTCCACTACCATCTAATCCCTTCCAATCCAACCGGGGGCCCGTTTGGCCAGGCAGATCCCACGGTATTAGGAGGGATGGGATCGGCAATATCCTGGATAGGCATGACGTGCCAAGCAGACCCAGTGAACTTGTCCTGGGATACGAGCAATCCCATGGTTCCGAAGACAATCTACTGACATCACCATCATTGCCTTATCCCTTGGTTAGATGGATTGGAAGGTAAAATCCCGGGATATGCAGGGCGTGCCAAACAGACCCAGTGAACTTGTCCCGGATATAAGCAATCCCATGGATCTTAAGACAATCCACTAATACCACCATCATTACCTTAAAATTGATCGCATCCCTCCTAATACCATGGGATCTGCCCGGCCAAACGGGCCGGTTGGATTGGAAGGGATTAGATGGAAGTGGAAGGGATTGGATGGTAAATCCTGGGAATGGCCGGGCGTGCCAAACAGTGTAGGTGATTTGATCCAAATCCGATGAATCTTCAAACAATCCATTGACAACACCATCATTACCTTTAAATCCCATCCAATCCATCATAATCCATTCAAATTAGCCTGCGACGTGTTTGGTTCGTAGGATTGGAAGGGATCGGAAGCTTTAATCTCTGGATTGGTCGGGCGTGCCAAACAGACTGGATGTATCAATCCAGGGATATAGCAATCCCATGGATCTCAAGATAATCCGCTGACAACATCATCATTACCTAGAAATCCACGCCATCCACCCTAATACCATTCACTCCCTTCCAATCCACCTGGCCAAACAGGCCCTAAGTGCCCATTTGGCCGGGTGGATTGGAAGGGAGTGAATGGTATTATGGTGGATGGCATGGATTTCAAGGTAATGATGGTGTTGTCAGTGGGTTGTTTTAAGATCCATGGGATTGCTATATCCCGGGATTGCTATATCAAGTTTGTTTGGCACGTCAGGCCAACCCCGAGATTAAACCTTCCCATCCCTTTCAATCCTTCGAACCAAACAAGTCCCAGGAAAATTTGAACAGATTAGGGTGGATTTGATGGGATTTAAAGGTAATGATGGTGTTGTAGTGGATTGTCTTAAGATCCATGGGATTGCTATATCCCGGGATCAGATCACCCCGTCTGTTTGGCACGCCCAGCCAATCTCGGGATTTAACTTCCAATCCCTTCCAACACCATCCAATCCCCTCCAATCCGCCCGGCCAAACGGGCTCTAAAATTGATCCCATCCCTCCTAATACCATGGGATCTGCCCGGCCAAACTGGCCCTTAGGGTATGTGCCGGTAATGAAGTGGATCCGAATCTCAGCTGGACTAAAGATTTAGGGCGTGTTTGGACGGGCAGCCTGGATGGGATTGGGTTGTATTAGGGTGGATTGCACGGCTTTCAAAATCATGTCAGTGAATTACATGCAATCCCACTGGATTGTTATATCCAGCGGCCTAGTGAGTGGTGTGTTTGGACGGGGGGACGGTTCGGGGGATGCAAAGTTCCTTTCCATTTGGCTGGGCACATCTACCACCTTCTTCTTGGCGAACGCGGATTTCCTGCGAAAGCCTTTCGCAAGCAGCTCCTGGGCAAGGATGCTGGGTGGGACCCACTGAGATGTTTGTGTAAAATCCACCCCATCCATACGTTTTGAGAGCTCATTTTAGGACATGAGACCAAAGAATAGGTGTATATAACACTCATGTGGGCCACACAAGAGGAAACATTGGGTTTTCAGTGAGAACCCTTGAATCATTCTTTTGGCCATAAAAGTTCGATATCAAGCAATATTTTTGGCGTTTTCACTTCATTCGATTCGGAATGACATTATAAACGGTTTGGATAGCGTATAAACATTAAGATAGAATCCAAGAAGGTTTCAACGGTGGGAATTTCTTTTCCCAATTTTCCCTCTACTTTTCCTATCCCCTTCTGGTCTCCTTGGGCGACGTCGGATCTACATCCTCTGGTCATTGGACGACCCAGATCTTCAAGGATCATTGCGTGGGAGCAGGGGAGGTCCCTGATCTCATCATCTCCTCCTTCGGCCTTATGCAGTGCCCATTTCGATCGGGAAGACAGATCGACTTCCGTTCTTTCCTTGCTGGAAATTACAACATCCTTGGATCATGCGTGGAGGCTATGACTGATGGACGGTTCGGATCGCTCACCTGATATAAGGTGGTGGTCCATAACGCCACCCAAAACAGATGTGGACCGTCTGCTGTGAGCGGAAGAAAGGAGAGAGGAGTTCTTTGATCCGAGAAGGGATCAACGTCAGCATCCAGCGCGGGATTTGGGAATCCGTCATCTGATCCAGCAAAATCCATCGATCTTCCCAATCCAGCGCAATACCTCGCCCATCCAAACAGCCTGGTGTACAGACCACGGTGGATTTGGCAATCCAATCCCGTCGAATCCATCTTAATACCACCGAATCCGCCTGTCCAAACACGCCCTTATCGTGGACCACAAAAGTTAGCTGATATTTTTCCTTCATCCTGTCATGAAGGAAAAATATCATCTCAATCATAAAACTTTCGTGGCCCACAATAAAATTTTAATTGTTAATCATCATTGCTTATTGTGGTGTAGTCCACTTAAGATTTAGATCTAATTTACCAATTCACAAATGGTTACACGAGAACCTTTTTCACATGATGTGTAGATGCCATCGAATGCCACATATGAATCAAAAGGTTACACCAAATAATATAATTGAGAGAGACATCCATGCTTGATTTCACCATGTTCATAAACACAATCTAAGTCAGTCATACCCCTTTTTTTCTGGCTTATATCAAGGGTCATGAAAAATATCATGCTATTTCACAACTCAAGTGGGCTCTAGTGGGGTACTTACTCTTGCTTATTCGGTGGTAGACTTGCAGAAGTTTTAATAAAGAGGTCATGAGTTTGAGTGCCCATTGTAGTACGTGATGTTGTAGGTGTATGTGTTAAAAAAAAAATAAAAAACAAAAAAACCAAAAAAGTGAGCTCAAGTGTAGGGTCGCGATGTAGTAATAATCTTAGTAAGACCGAGGTCGAATCCACAGGAACTGATCTTGTGTGTTTCTGAAATTAACTAGAAGTAGAACTATAAGAAGATGTAAAACTAATTTTGAAGTAATTGAGAGAGTAATTGAGAGAGTAATTGTGAATTAAGTAATTAAAACTAGGAATTTAAATGTGGAAACTAGGGTGCTAAGGATCAACTTGTAGTGATCGGCGAGTCCTCTTGCTTAATTTAAGTAACATAATTAGAATTGGAGTCATATTCTATCCAATTGAAAAATATATCAATAAAACCAAATCTGAACTTCCATTGACCTAATTCCCAATGAATGAGAACTATGATAATTGGCAGGGATTCCATTATCAAACTATGCCCAGGAGACAATGGCAAACAACAGGATTTACCAGTCCTTCCTAATCTAGGGTAAGCGACTATCCTAGTTGTAATTTAAAAAATGAATATAAATCATATCCATTGCTTACATGGATGTAATTCAGTCGTATTAACAATCTTGACAATCGGTCATGATAACCATGGGTCAAGATGGATGGTTATGCGAACCGATTAGGTGAGATAATATAGTCCTTAGCGTAGGGCCCACCTTTTTGTATGTATTCTATATCCATGCCATCCATCCATTTTTCCAAATCATTTTAGGGCATGATCCAAAAAAAATGAAATAGATCTAATTATCAAGTGGACCATACCATAGGAAACAATGGTAATTAACCATGAATGGACCACAAAAGTTTCGAATCAAGTTGATATTTGTTTTTTCCCTTCATAGCGGCTTCTTGACCTTATTAATAAAATTGATAGTAAATAAACACTACAAAAACATTAAAGTACAAACAAAGAAGTTTTTTTTATGGTATGGCATTCAATCACCACTATTTCCTGTGGTATAGTCCACCTAATGATTAGATCTGTTTCATTTTTGGGATAATACCCTAAAATGATATGAAAAAATAGATGGACATCATGGATACATAATACACATATTAAGGTGGGCCCCATGGTAAGGGTCTTGGGTGAGTCCAAAGTCTCTCCTAAACCGCTCCGATAGCTATAATGCCATGATTAACACCTAGGAGTATCTCAAATACACATGACATGAATTAGAAGAAGATGAATTCTTCTCTTCTTTACTAGACAATAATTACTCAATAGAAGAGAGTTGTGAACCATGAATCTCAATATTGTCATACCACTTAATAGTTTATAAGACCTATTGTGCTCTTAGTTGCATTGGGAAACTTACACAATCAAGCCCATTGATCTAAATTGATATTTAGTTCCAATGCACATCTTATGGAGTAGCATGAAAACGTCACACTAATTTTACAAATATTAATCATTTGATTAATGGCCATAAATATGGATGGTAAGCTCATTTATATGTAAATAGGTCTGGATAACAATTCAATCCTTTGATTTTTTTGAATAGCTGGGAATTTGTTATGATTTTAAAGAATCACTTTTATTAAGCAATATTAACTACCCTATCTATGGCTTGGAAAAATGATGGTTATAAAAAATAAGGCCAAATCACTATGAGTTGAATCATCCATGATTTTTATATGTCAGGAATGTGATGGATGGTTCACCAATTTGATTGTCCAAGTGACCATGGTACTCTAAGGGCCTGTTTGGCCGGGTAGATTAGATGGGATTGGAAGGGATTGGAAGATAGATCCCGGGATTGGCCAGGCGTGCCAAACAGACATGGGATCCTGATCCCGGGATATAACAATCCCATGGATCTTAAGACAATCCACTGACATCACCATCATTACCTTTAAATCCCATCCAATCCACCCTAATCCCTTCAAAATTTCCTGGGACGTGTTTTGTTCGAGGGATTGAAAGGGATTGGAAGGTTTAATCCCGGGATTGGCCGGGCATGCCAAATAGACCCGATATAGCAATCCCGGGATATAGCAATCCCATAGATCTTGCACCAATCCACTGACGTAGCTATCATTACCTTGAAATTCGTGCAATCCACTCTAATACCATCCAATCTGCCTGGCCAAATAGGCCCTAAGAGCATTGCAACACCTCTCTCTCTCTCTATGTCTCTCTCCAATGGAGCCCACATGAATCACGAATTAGCCCAAGTTTTTGCTCTTAGGCCTAACATGAGATGACACATGTAATAGTCGAAGTGGAATTGACATACACAACAAGTGTGCTATAAAAAACTAAAGGTGGGCGACTCTAAATTCAACTCTTTGAGTAGGAGCATACATAACTCCCCTACGCTCGCTCTTGTTGGTAGGGGATTACTACTCTCTCTCTCTCTCTCTCTCTATATATATATATATAGAGAGAGAGAGAGAGAATCATGCTCACCTACGCACATCGTACCTTTGCACACGTGTCATTGGCATGTAATCTGAACAGTCCATGTGATGCGGAATCCTATGAAACCCTAAGGGACAAATTTTCACCCTGATCTAAAATTCTGATGGACCATAGCAAAAAGACATGCAAATCATGGGAGGAAAGTTTTTTCATTTTTCATGGCCCATCAAAGTTTTGGATTAAAGTAAAAAGTGGGCCCGAGGGGTTTCATGAGGTGCTGCTTCATATGGACTATTCAGATTTTGAAGTTATATTATGTATGATGAGTTCTCAAAAAAGTTCGCACGAGTTTCGTAAGAAATGGTGCGCAGCTGAGCATTTGGCTATATATATATATATATATATATATATATATATATATATATATATATATATATATATATATGGGAAAAGGTACTATGCGCTCGAGCTCACGATAAGCTCCCATGAGGTCGAGCTGTGTGGTCCCCACCGTGATGCGTGTCGATCATTAACACCGTGCATTTGATGGGTCCCCTTTAAATTATAGGATATCCCAAAAATCAGTCGTATACGGAACTCAGGTGGGCCATACCATCTAAAATCATGTGAAGACATGCCAAAAACATATAAAATCACTTGGTGGGGCCCACCTGAAATTTGCATGCGTCTGAAACTTGGTTTGAACCCTCATCCAAGTGGGACACACATAATGGATGGGCTGGATTTGCAAACCACATCTCAGTGCGACAGTTTTAATGATTAGATGTTCGAAACGCATCACGGTGGGGCCCACACAGCTCGACCTCATGGAACGTTCCCATCAGCTCAAGCGCATAGTACCTTTTCCATATATATATATATAAACATAGTTTTGCAACCTCACCAAAGCTTTTAATTAACATGTGGGATGCTTAATTATTATTTACAAACCATGGTGCAAAAACCACATCAATCAAGTTATCTAAGCAGCCAATCATATATATCCAAACCATCCATGTGATGCAGCACCCAATGAAACCCCCAGGGCTCAACATTTACCCTGATTCAAGACTTTGGTTGGCCATTGCAAAAGAGAGGTAAATTAAGAGAGGAAACTATTTCATTTTTCAATGGCCCACCAAAGTTTTAGATTAGGGTAAAAGTTGGGCTCAGGGGTTTCATGAGGTACTGCATCACATGGACGGTTTAAATCTTGCACCCACATCATAGGAGATGAGTTCTAATGACGTGTTTGGATGAACGGCCTAGATTGTACAGTATTATTTTTTATAATAAATATTACGTTATTCGATGTTTGAATTCGAATTCAAACCTGTCATCCACGACCCGCCCGAGTATGTCGCCGAACCATTTTTGGTGTTCCACGCGTCTCTCGTGTCAGAATACATTGCATTGAGCAGTGCAGTGTTGTCATTGCACTGCACCGCCATAGTAGAAAAAAATAATAATAATAACACTCTCGACTTGATGGTTCTGCGGACCACTTTTCACAGCTACTCTCTCCTTCATGACTTCTCTTCGTCCTCATAATCAGTGATAGAGAAGATCATCCTACGACCATTAGATTGGAAACGTTCTCCAGCGACATTGCATGTTCGTCCTCCGCAATTGTTCTAAGGTCCATTTTCATATCTAGATCGTCGTGTCTCCGTGAAGATTGCCCTTATCTCATCCCCCTTCCGCCCATTATAACAATCTTGTGACTGATTATAAGAAGTCAGGTATTGCGTATAGTTTCCTTTATAGCGTGTGGCATTTAAAACGTGATTGTGTGTATCGAGAAGAGAGTATCCATTGATTTGTGGGATGGATCTTATCCCCTCCATGTTCCTTCTCCTTATCTCTGTATACTCCATGAAACACTCAAGTTTTGTGGATGCATCTCATAGGTGTGTATCCACCAGCTTTCCTCTTCACTCTACGAAGGGGGAACCTATGCAATACATCCGAATTGGATTTTCTCTGTAGGTGTATCTTTGTGACATTACTACGTATCTGCAGTGTATCCGTGAGATGGATTCACCTCCTGACACATGCGACATGACTTTTGCATGTCAATGAGACTGGGAGTAATGATCTAGCCTGATTGTTAGAACCATTTCGAGAATGGCTATATAAGAAAATCTTCTCTTCTTTCCTCTCTCACATTAACCGCTTTTCTGAAATATTTCTGAGGTTTCCTGTGAGTACAGGTACTCCTGGACAGGGGAGGTAATATTCCATTCTCAAGTTTTCAGTGTTTTTTAAAGGATCATTCTTGTTCGCATTTTAAAAGTTCCATATACGATGGCCTATGAAAGCATTGTTTGCTCTGATATATTGTTAGTGGTAAGAAATAATCAGTGTTTATATCGAACTTTGAAATATTTTCATATATTTTCAAAGGTTTACCCTGTAATGTAAATATACTTCAGGATCATGTTACTATTTCCATATTGAACCATGATTTCTACATTAATGAGGTCTAATTGTAGTTGTTTCGTACAGTCAAGTCTCGCATAGGTGTTGATCCTCATAGTAATCAATATAACACTGTTAACAGGTGCGTGGTTTACTGGTCAGCTTATCCTAAAAGTTGTGGTAGCTATTACAAATTTGCTAATCTTTTGAATTTGGTATTACTTATGTTGCTTGCCTGATTATTGTCTCTTACTCATGACTTTATTACTCTCGACTGTATCATGTGTTATGTCTGACTTAGAATGTTCTTCAAGGAAATTGATCTCTGATATATTTTCAATCATGTTTATAATTCATGTAATGTGTTTAATATAAACCCTGCGTATATGTTCTTGCCTTGTCGTACATTCCGGATTATGATGTTATTTGGACCTCTAAATGCAAAGTAACTTAAAAAAGTAACAGGTCAGTTCCCCATTTCACTCATGGGGTCTCATATTGGTGACTCTAACTGAGAGGAGTCTACCAATAGTGATTGAAATGAGAATAAAATAGCAGCTGCATTAACCGCAATTGCAGCCTATGCATGTATTATGGGAGCTGCTAAATATTATCGCCGTTATTGTATGAAGTCGTTGCCTCGACATTGTCATGTAGATAGAAATAGATTTGTTAATGAAATCATAAAGAAGAGCTATATTGACTGTCTTGCACAACTAAGAATGGGTCGTGATAAATTTTTCGAGGTATGTTCTTTGTTAAGAGGTAGGAATTTGCTGTCTAATACAAGGAGATGTAGTTTAGAAGAACAAGTCATCATGTTCCTGCATATTATTGGCCACAACGTGCGAAACTGTGTCATTGGTCATCGATTTTCACGATCTGGAGAAACTGTAAGTCGACACTTCGATAAAGTTCTTAATGCTATAATTGGCCTTTATCCAGAATATGTAAAGTTTTCCGGGTTACATACTCTGAAAGAGATATCCGATAATCTAATGTGGAGCCCCTATTTTTAGGTATAACAATCTGAGAATTTGAAATTATGATATAATTAAATTGCTGTTTACTTAATACCAACCTAAAACTCAGATGAATGTTGCTTGTAGGATTGCATTGGGGCACTCGATGACACCCATATACTAGCCTATTTGCCGAAAGAAGCAAGTGCAACCTTTCAAAATCGAAAGGTTTTCTGTCCCAGAATGTAATGGCAACCTATACATTCGATATGAAATTCGTATATGTACTAGCGGGTTGAGATGGTTCTGCCTCTGATGCTCGTGTTTTGCAAAATGTATTAACTCATCGCCCTGATTGTTTCCTTGTTCCTCATGGTAAAGAACGACTGTTGCTGATTCATCTAAATATGTAGCATGCGATTGTTCACATGCTTAATATTCATATATTGCTTTGTGTAGAAAAATATTATATTGTAGATGTAGGATTTGCTTATTCTCCAGGATTTATGGCACCTTATCGAGGTGTTCGATATCGTTTGAATGAATTTCATATAGAAAGGAAGCCTGTTAATAAGAAAGATTTCTTCAATCATTATCATGCCCAGTTGCGAAATATCATTAAACTTAATACCAACCTAAAACTCAGATGAATGTTGCTTGTAGGATTGCATTGGGGCACTCGATGACACCCATATACTAGCCTATTTGCCGAAAGAAGCAAGTGTAACCTTTCAAAATCAAAAGGTTTTCTGTCCCAGAATGTAATGGCAACCTATACATTCGATATGAAATTCGTATATGTACTAGCGGGCTGAGATGGTTCTGCCTCTGATGCTCGTGTTTTGCAAAATGTATTAACTCATCGCCCTGATTGTTTTCTTGTTCCTCATGGTAAAGAACGACTGTTGCTGATTCATCTAAATATGTAGCATGCGATTGTTCACATGCTTAATATTCATATATTGCTTTGTGTAGAAAAATATTATATTGTAGATGTAAGATTTGCTCATTCTCCAGGATTTATGACACCTTATCGAGGTGTTCGATATCATTTGAATGAATTTCATATAGAAAGGAAGCCTATTAATAAGAAAGAATTCTTCAATCATTATCATGCCCAGTTGCGAAATATCATTAAACGGTGTTTCGGCCTTATAAAAGACCGATTTCTTATACTGCGTATAGCACCACAGTTCAAATTTGTAACACAAGTAAAAATTGTTATAACTTGATATGTTATGCACAACTTCATCCGTGTTTGTGATGAAGATGGATTTGTTGAAGCAGTTGAGGATAGTGGAGACAATTCTGAGAAAATTTCGTCATCCTTTATAGAGGTCACAAATACTGATGAAGACCGGGCATTGTCTCGTGTGACAAACCGCGTGAGAGAGGAATAGGCAAAAAAGAGGGATGAGATTGCGGAGAGGATATGAAATGACGGTCTTCCTTGTACGCAACAACAACATTAATTTCTTCTTTTCATTTGCTGTATTGAGCTGTTTGTGTAACAACAGAATTTTAAACATGGATAATTTGGTCTTGGGATGTTAGTTTGGTTTAATTTATAGACTCTTTGCATGGATTTCATTATATGCCAGAATTTATATTCTATTACTCTTTCAGGTCATACTATTTAATCTTATGGATCTGCCTCATCTTTTAATTAATTGTCTTACGTTGGTTCATGAGATTATATTTTCATTAACTATTACTGCTACGTAGGTATTATGAATTTCTTACGGAGCTCGTACAAGGTTCCAAGAGATAAGAATGAGACTGCATGCCCTTAAAAGTGTATAGGCTTACCCAAAAAGACCGTAGCATCACCAATACAATATTTAGTACCCCAACTAAGAAAAGCATAACAACATCCCTGAAAGCTCCATCACCAGTGTGTCCAACTGCCCACACTCGAAGGACTATAGAAAGTAAGAAGTCAGCCCGCGTTCAGTGGTCTGATCCAATGGATAATGCATTGGTTGATGCATTGTGGAGCAAGTTAATCTTGGTCGAAAAAGTAATATTGGTTTCTAGCCAGAAGCTTATAAGGCAACTATCACTGAAATCTTAGATAGATGTAAAGTCGAGTTAGAGAATAAACATATTTCTAACCAACTCCGCACATTGAAGAGATTCTAGTGGGCAGTGAAGGACATGCTGAATGCGAGTGGCTTTGGCTAGGATGTTGACCTGAAAATGGTTGTCGCTACGGATGATATCTGGGATGGGTACATTGCGATAAGTAACATTCGTATTTTTAAAAATCTAAATCCTGGGACATTATTGTGATTTTTTTTCTATGCAAAGGTGTTGATTCAGTTGTGCTAACTTACTAATCTGATTTTGCAGTCTCACACATACACCGAGAGAGTACGTGGAAAATACATCGATATATACAGTGACTTGGCATTTATGTTTGGGAGTAATTGTGCCCATGGCTCATTTGCCAGTACCACGTACTCTTTGATAAACGCCGCCAAAGAGATGAAGTCGATTCAGATGATGATTCTGATGAAAATGGTACTGAAACTCTTCATCTTTCTTCAGATGATGAGGATGACCAGGACAATGGTTTGGCACGTCGTCTCAATGACGGATCACAATAGCGGTCAAAGAGGGCTAATAAAGACCCCATGGAGACCTCGAGAGGGTCTAGAAACAGTCAAAGCACCACTACTGGCATGCCCCGACAACGAAGGGGTAAGCTGAGTGACCACATTGGCGACAAGATGGGCGAAATGGCTGAGGCTGTCAGGACCCTAACCATTACTATGGCACAGGGCAAGACTATGAGCCGACTCCAGAAGTTATTGAGCATACTAGAGGAAGTGGATGGTCTCAACCATGAGGACCAGGTCCGGGCTGCTTGCCCGTCGCAGGAAGATATTGTTAGTGCCGATTTTTTCATCAAAATGGGGCATGAGAGGAGAAAGGAGTGGGTGTAGAAGCTCCTCAACCGCAATGCCCCTATCTAAAATATTGCTGGTTTGGCTGGACTGGGATTTTTAAACAACTAAACTCTTTTTTTTTTTTTTCCTTTGTTTGTGTATATTTTGAAGTAGATTTAGGTTGGATATATTGGGTGCTTCATGAGTACCCAACACTCTGCTCTATATTTCTTCTGCATACTTTCCTAACTAATGATCTACCATTTATGATATATGTTGCTTGGTAATCTGTTTTCTCTGTTATCTAACTAAAATGGGAGTATTAGGAATTTAATAAGTGCAGGTACAGCAAGGTATCTGCCTCTGAACGCATGCACGGCGACTGATACATCATGGAAGTTGTGGTTATTTGATTGGTCTGACTGATCGGTTGTTTGAATCTTCATCATATCATATCAATCCTGGTTGCTATGTTCGTTTTAATGTGAAGCTTCTGATGATATGTGATGATTTTCTGTTTCATTTTCTGAATGGCTAAAAATACATCTCCTGATCATTAAACTTGTATAAAGTATATATTCATAAACAGGGTAAGCATATTTCTTATCACAACAGAGAAATATCATATTCCATAATTTCATGGAATTGAATGTCAATTTATTACTGATTGGAATTTATTAATGAGGTGAGTCTACGAATGTATTTATCCCTTCTTGTCACAACAGGGAAATATCAGATTCCATCCTATTTTGTAATATATACTAACAGTTTCGATTGACTAGTTTATTGTGTTTTGCTACAGTCACTTCAAATTAAGTACGTCTCATATTGAATTTTTTTTTTCAGGAACATATGGGGAAATATTATGTGGTCTTTGTGGGCAAAGCTCTAGGCCTATATGACAAGTGGGAGGATGCTCGTGCGCAGTTTGATCGATACCATGAATGTAGACACCAATCGTATAGGTCATACGATGAGGCTACGACAGCTTGGGATAATTTTCAGGTATGGTATAAGCTTCATAATTTTGGAAGGAAGAAGGGACGTATATTTTTTCTCCCACTGTTTCTAAATCATTTCAGTGATAGGAATTTTTTTTTTCTGTTATGATGACTATAGGCTACAAGGCAGATTTCATCATCATCCGGCATCCCTGTAAGTAAAGACAGCTTAGGAGGATTTCGTTATGAGGGACCTTCCAGGAGATTCGTGTTTGAAGCTCCGAGTGCTCGGGGTTCGCCTATAGTTGAACAAGATGTTGTTGGGGTGCACATATCCAAAGCTGCCATGCTGGACGTGATAGGAGATTATGATTCATCTGGAATGATGAATGCTCTCTTGAAAGTTGTGATAGGGGTGTTGCTTATATATATAGTAGTCAGTTGGATTGTTTCAACTCTGATATCATAAGGAAGGGTTAACATGCCTCACCAGCTGATGGAAGCAGAAATCGTGCATGGAGATGCCTCTTGCTGTGTTGATGGGTTATGTTGTGGACTTGCATAGTTGTTAAACTTATTTTTTGTCGCATTTGCATGGATGATTTGAAGCTAACGTACGCTTCTTGAATTAGGGGCCCGTTTGATTTTCTAATTACAGAGGTAATTCAAGGTAAATGGGTAATAATTATTTACCTCTATGTTTGCGGTTGGATTTCCAAGGTGATTTGACCGCCACCTTTCATTTATAGCACTCCTCACGTCACCCGAGGAGAAAAATGTTAAATCGTGGGGTCCACCTTGATGTTTGTGTATTATCCACACCGTCCATCCCTTTAGCCAACTCATTTTAGGGCATGAGCCAAAAAAAGAGGCAAATCCAAAGATCAAGTAGATCACACTACTGGAAACAATGGGAATTGAACTCCTACCATTGAAAGCTTCTTGAAGACCCTGGAAGTTTTGGATCAAACTGATATTTTTATTTCCACTTTATCCATGACTCTGTGACCTTATTAACGGGTTGGATGACAAATAAACATAACCATGGGCCTTAGGGAGAAAACAACTTTCAACCATTGATGTTTTAATGATCCTTGTTTCCTAAGGTGTGGTCCACTTGAGCTTTTGATTTTCTTCTTTTTTGGGCTCATGTGTCATGCCCCAAACCCAGAAATCGGATTCATAGGAATCCTGATCGCCGAATCCGGTGCCGACAGCCTCCATAGTACCTCATTCTCGGCTCTCAGCGCCCATATGCCAGGTTCCGATCCTGAGATCCCACAAGGAGGATTTTTCCAACATACATTTATCTCGTAAGAAGCATAACACAAGTATACCTAAATCACAAAGACAACATCGCCATCACATATCCACTAATATAAACTTGAATACAATGCTGAAAGGGAAAATACATATGTCAAAATAAAATCAAAGCTCTAGAAGTCAGTTACATGCTCCAAGCTCCACACTACTGCAACCTAACATCACCTGCACACATCTATCATGCATAAGCTTATAGAAAACTTAGAGGGTGGTGAAAGTGTGTGCACCAAGTAAGTGTCAAGTATGCAATACAATGCCATGAATCATACAATGGAATAAACAGAAATACTGACAAGATACGATATCATAGTAAGTGGAATTATACTGGTAAGTCCATGAATCATACAATATCAGAGTACGCAATACAGATCAGCTATACAAATGAGGAGTCAAAGAGTGCCAAATATCAGATACCAAGGGTGCAAATGCAATATGTAAATCCTGCTAAGTCCGTCTAGGCCATATAAGTGCAGAAACATAGTAACCCAAAATGATAAGTACTGCGGATGCAATATAATATGCGGTGCGAATGAAATGACCATACTGGAGTGTGAAGTCAGGATGATAGTACGTAGTATCGCAGGCTGCGGGGTCCATCACAAGGGACTTCTATCCAAACTAGTCTTATACCTAAATTTAGATAGTTAGACTCAATGTGGTAAACTCCTGATCTCAGGTTAGTCGCGCGCCCAACAGAAATCCTGACCATGCGAAAGTACACGTAACAAATAGTTACGCATCACTAGTCCGAGTGGATAGTGAATGAATGAATGAATGAATATGCAATTCCTGCTCACCAAGTTCACATATCAGTACGATTACTCTTTGGAAAATCACCGGGGTCTATTACACTCCAAACAAGATTGCCGCCCCATCGCGCGCAACAAGGTGGGTGGAAGAGACCTCATGACTATCCGTCTGCCAATATCGGGACCGACTCGTCGATAGCGGACCCATTCCTCGAAGTGGTCAGACTCAGCCTAGCATTGCCCCCTCCTCTCGGGCAGGTAAGGTCGTACTCCCTTCCAACTGACCACGACACAGTGGGAGACGCGGCCTATCGGTATACCACTCTCATGCGCTCATACATCCACTCGGTCTAGACGTTGGAGCAACCTCTGGAACCAAGAGGGTTCTAAGACTTTCACCCAAGGATATCTATAGCACCCCATGTAGAACAGATTTCCGGTGTCCCATCTGGCCATCCACGATATGCATGTAGAGGCTACAACTCTGATGTCACTAGGGTGTACGGTAATCACAATCACACAATGCGAGATGCATGAGTCACACAATCCAATCATGCATCGATCCTACGCATACCGTGCGCTCATGTGGGGCAACTCCGCCGATCAGGGAGTCCCATGAACAACCCGCCCCATGGCATATGCAACGGTCAACCACATCTCATATCAAACATGCAGATGATGGGTATGGGCATGTATCATGATGCTATGCTGTTACGTACTCATAATCGACATCAATAACCGGCATCAACAATCGGCCTCGACAATCAGCTTTGACAATATGGACATTTAACCAACATTGCCCCCAAGGGGTGGCCCACATAGAGCCTAACATATAGTGGACCATGGCCTCACAAAGGGCCTGATATACAACACCATGGGCCTCACTCAAGAGCTTAATACACATCACGATGGGCCTTAAACACGGGCCGCATATACATCACATAGGTCTCGACAATCGAAATCGACCTCAACAATCGGAATCGACACTCGGCCTCAACAATCGGAATAGGCCTATACAATCGGCCTCAACAAATAAGAATCGGTCTCGATACTCGTCCTCAACAATCGAAATCAATCGATAATCAGAATCGGCAAATCGGTCACGTCAATCAGAATCGACAATCGGAATCGGTAATCGGTCACGACAATCGGAATCGGTAATCAGAATCGATTATCGGCCTATAAGTAAGGCGGGGCCCATAATGAATTGTCGATCAAACCATAATATAAAGATTGGTCTTCGGCCGTGGTCATATCGAATCCGATAATACGAAACCGTCCGTCTACGGTGAATGGGTCCCGCTTATTTGGGTTAACCCACGAAGAGAACGGGCCTAACAAGGCCTAAGGGAATGTCACAATGAGGACATCTAACCATCATTACCCATCAATGTGGACGTCAAACCATCATTGTTCCCAAGGAGTGGCCCATACAAGGGATTCATACACAACGTAATGGGCCATACATACATCGCATTGGGCCTCAACCATGAGTCTCGAATACATCACAATGGGCCTTGTCCATAGGCCACGAATACGTCAAAAATGGGCCTCGCCCATGGGCCTCGAATACCTCACATTGAGCCTCGCTCATGGGCCTTAAATACACAACAGGTGGGCCCCACACTTAGGCCTTAAATACCTCATATGGGCCGCAACACACGGGCCTCAAATACATAACAGGTGGGCCGCATCAATGGGCCGCACCAATGGGCCCCTTATACACCAAGCGGGCCACATCAATAGGCGGCATAGATATACAATACAAACATACAAGGCAGGCCACATGTGTCATCAAGTTAGGGCCCACCATAACATTATCTTCATCACAAAGACCTGAATAACAAAACAAATATCATATTGATCTAAAACTTCTGCACTCCCAAAAAGGGTTTCAATGGTAAACATCCAATCCCTCACTGGTTGCAATGTGGTCCACCTGATAGACTGCGTGGATGTAGAATAAATACATTAGGGGTGGGTCACACGTCCCATGGACGGTGTGGATAAAACATACATCGTGTGGGGTTCACGTCCCATGGACGATGTAGATAGGAACGTACGTCAAGGTGGTCTCCCATCCTTAGATAGCGTGGATGAAATCATACATCAAGGTGGACCACACATACATCAAAATGGACAGACAGTGTGAATACAACACTTGCATCAAGGTGGAGTCCACGTCCAGCGAGCTGGACTGGACGGTACAATTATACAACTCCTCATCAGGGTGGGCCCAAACAAAACAGATGGATGACGTGGCTATACAATACATGCATCCAAGGTGGGTGGACAGTTTGGATTAACACTTACCGCAGGCCCACACAGCTGTTGTCCAAGCAGATGTGCGGTTTGGATTAACACATACATCATACAGAACCCACGGAACTGGCTGACGTCGATGCAACAAGTGCTACTGCTGATGTGGCCTGCTGGACCACCGTCCAAACAGTGGACGGCTGGGATAAAACACATATTTCATGGTGGGTACCCACCCTCCAGCCCTACTGGACGGTGTAGGTAAGACCATACATGATGTGGGTGCCACACAGTAGTGGACGGTGTGGATCTCACACATCCGAGAGGTGGGTCCCACATACACGTGGCCCACCACTTATATATATAATAATAATATTATTATTATTATTATTATTTAATATGTGCTGAAAGGTGGGTGGACGGTGTGATAAAACACACATATTGTATGGTCCCACCGTCCATATCTGGACGGTGGACTGCATGGATGGAACGCATACATTTAGTGGGCCCCACCTCCACACGTGCAGCACTTGTGAAGTGGGTCCCACACGAACGGCGTAGGATATATAACACATATCTCATACAGACCCACGGAACTTGATGACGTTGCACAGCAGCTGCTGCTGCTGCTCGTCCAACGAATGGATCGTCGAATGCAACACATGCCACGTGGGTGGTTGGGCTCTCCAGCATACAACGCTGGAGATGGATGGATGGTGGAGAAACACATACATCATGTGGGCCCAAAGAACTTCTGACGTCAGCAGCAACCACAGCTGCTGGGTGGGCTGCTGGCCCACCAGCAGATGGACGGCATTGATAAAATACTTACCTCATGTGGGATCCACGTCCCACGGGACAGATGGGTATCAGATGGCCGACGCCATCACGCAGGCTCCATAGAACTAGGTGACATCACTGCAAGTGGGATCCACGCATCTAAAGGCTTGGATGAAATACATGTGAGCCCACACGTGTGGGACTCACCGTTCTCTCCTTTAAACGGTCCAGCAGCAACTGCTGCTGGACGTCCCAAGATTGGACAGCCATGATCTAACGCCTACCTATGATGGGGCCCACAGAACTTGGTGACGTCATACAATTACTATGTACGGTGGTCCCCAGTGGATAAACGGTTTGGATATCTCATGATCAGACCTGCAGTACTTGCTAACGTAGTACAGCAGCTATATAGCTGTGTAAATACACCAGCCATTCCGCCAGCAAGGTGGGTCCCACATGGGGCCACCATGTAATATAATATAATACACTGTATTATATTTATTATGATTATTAAATTGCTGGAGTCCAGCGTCCAGTTGGATGGGTTGGATGTAAATCACATACATAACGGTGGGCTCCACTGTCTCAGCTGGACTGCTAGATGAATCACATTCATCCGGTGGGTCCATGCAGCTGCACGGGATGGATCAAGTGGGCCACACCTATCACAAGAGAGAGAGAGAGAAAAAGAGAGGGAGATCAGATGAGGTGAGAGGAGCTCCACCACTATGAGCTCCTCCATATAAGATACAATGCATACATCATGTGGGTACCACTATGTGGGCCCTAAATCAAAACCAAAATGAGATAATGAACACCCACCTTTGATCTTCTTGGACTCTTTCCATCAACGCATCCTAGAGCTCCGAGGGATGCATTTCAACGGTGGAGATGGTCTTTGGAGGGTGGGATTGGATGGTAGGAAGGCGGGCCACACCTAGCTCTTTCATGGATCTTGGGAAGCTTGGACGTTGGGTTCTTCTTTGGTTGCTTGTAAGAGAAGGAAGAAGTGAGAGAGAGAGAGAGAGAGAGAGAGAGAGAGAGAGGAAGATGGGATGGAGTGATGGATGAGAGAAAGAGAAAGAGGACATGGGATGGAAATGTTGACTTTTGGGATTGTTGTGTAAGAGAGGTATGGGTTGTGATGGGGTGAGTGATGTGTTGGGTGATGGGTTGATTGATATGTTGTACTTGACATGGACTTGATATTATGGGATTGATTGATTGATTGAGGTGACAAGTCATAGAGATTTTTTTAAATTTTTGTAAGGTGCGGCTTTTTCCTCGAACTAAATGCGGGCCCATATCTCCTGGCCTGGGTATCGCCTCGGCGTGCGAGACGCGGCATCGGAACCGCAGCAACGGTGCAGTTACTAGGGTACAAGTCTTGGTTTGAGTCAACTCGAGTTGACGGCGTGTGACTCAGGGTCGCGTGCAAATGCTTGTTAAGGGTCGAAGGTTGCCGGAATTCGACCGGGAAGACCGCGGAAGCCTATGGAACGGTACGGTCTAGGATACGGGGCTTACATCATGCCTTAAAATGTATTTTTTAAAAGGATGAATGGTGTGGATAACTCATATATATCATTGCAGGGACCACATATTTAAATCAGTAATAAAAACGTTTATATGGACCGATTTTCGAAACGTAATTCCTAGCGACTTTCAAACAAGTGTAGTAAGTAATAATCAGGTAATTTCGTGTATTTATCAAGGGAAATTAAAAATCAAACAGCCCCTAAGTGTTTTTTATTTCATATTTTATCTAAATTTGTCAGATACTTTGGTAGATTTAGTATTATTTATTATTTCCATTATTTCTTTCATTGCATACTGGTTACGAAACTCAGTTTTAAGAAGCATGTGAACCCGTCATGGTCTGTGGGCCCCACTAGGAACATCCTTTTTCATCCATTTCGTTCTTCCATTTTTAAAGATCATTTTATGGATTGATTCCAAAATTCATAGGGATATAAATCTCAGGTGGACCACGCCACATGAAAACAATAGTGATTGGATATCCACCATTAAAATCCAATGGGCCCATTATACTATTTATTTTTTAAACATCCAATCTGTTGATTAGGTCATACAGGCCCAAATGAAGAGAAAATTGTGGTGATCAACTTGATCCAAAACCGTTATGGCCTCCAAATACATCATGGCGTGGCCCACATTACGTGTGGACGTTAATTACACCAAACAGTGTGTTTTCGTTCACGAATTTCCAATGATTGCGTTTGTACATTACACCAAACAATTTGTCGTACTTCATGACTACAAACTGGCAAACACGATAATGACTTTTTTCCCAAACATCGACACTGAAATCCGCAATGTGTACATATACAAATATACTCAAAACTAAACAGTGTGGTTGTTAAGGACAATGTGGGAACTGAGCTACAGTGTCATGAATACCATCTCCATACAACTTTACAATGCAGAACAATCCTATATGTGAATCCAAACACACCCTAAAAAAGTTCTCACAAGTTCTCTCATGAGAACTAATGTGTAAGTACTGAGCATATATATATAATATATATATATATATATATATATATATATATATAGAGAGAGAGAGAGAGAGAGAGAGAGAGAGAGAACTCGTGTCGAAAAACGAAAACTGGTGATCACTTTTGACACGTGTTGTGCACAAAATCCAAAAAATCCAATGGATGAATCACCTCATAAAAGCCCAAAAGTTACTTGATCTAAAAATATGATAGACCATAGCAAAATGAGAGGTAATTTTCTCATTTGATTTGCCTCTTATTTCACTATAGCCCCCTAGGTTATTGGATCAAGCTATGGTTTGGGCTATAGGAATTTCATAAGGTGACTCATCTAGTGAACCATTCCGATTGCATATACACTTATATGAGATGAATTATTAAAAAGTGTCGGCAAGTTCTCTTGAAAACTCTCTCTCTCTCTCTCTCTCTCTCTCTCTCTCTCTCTCTCTCTCTCTCTCTCTCTATATATATATATATATATATATATATATATATATATATATATATATTTGGGATGCTTGATTATTATTTACAAACCAGTGCAAAAAATCTTCTCAACCAAATGATCTAAGCAGCCAATCAATAGAATGAAAATGACCTGTCAAGATTGAGTGGAGAAGCAAAATAGTTCCAATCAGCAACATAACCATTCATTTGATAGATCCCACTTTGCATTATTTATGATTCCAAAGTAGCACTTTAGTTCATTGTTTCCAACCATATGATCTATAAATTTTAAAAAATAGACGGTTAGAACAAATTTCCTTCATTTATAAGGTTAGGATCATCCAATTTGGGGTAATTCTTAGACGGCATCTTACTCCCAATGGTACGCTATTGAATGAACTGCCCCAATCGATGATTTGTCCAAACTAGAATGCACACATACGAGAGATGCTCCGTTATTATACTCCTACTTGCATTGAAACATCTAGCTTACTCCATTGACATGGACCGTTCATTGGTTTTAATGCTCATTTATTAGACTACCGTTCAAGTATTAAACAAATCTGGCAATCTTACCCATTTGATCATTAACATTTAATATTGACGGTCGAGATTGCTTACCCAAAAATAGATCCAATTGACAATTTGAGCCGTGTATTTTTTTTGGGCCCATCATGGATTGTTTTTTAGTCAAAGGATCACTTTTGCTAACTAATCCTAACCATTCATCACTTGCTAAGAAAACAGTATGCTAAAAAGCTAGTTTGGCATCTTTACTCTAATCCAATAAAATCTTATTAAATAAGAATTACTCTAATTAGCTCTTTTTTTTTAAAAGCGCCAGCCGTCCATTTTTGTTAGTCAATTTAAATATTTGCCCTTACGGTGGAGAATCCCCGTATGAGTGGCCAACCCAATCCCACCCTCTCCTATTGTAAATGTACACATTTATGTAGATATGGACCGTTCATCTGATGGTGTCCACTATTTATGTGATGTAGATTAAAAATCTTGCTGATTGGGTTATCACTGGGCCAAAGCTTTACCAGAAAAATGGATGGTTACAAACGATGGGCCAAATATTCAAGATCAACGGCCCTGATTTTTGGGAAACTTACATACATAAAAGTATATTCTCCCCATAAAAAAGCCTAATAGATCAATGGTCTGGATTGCTGATGTAGAGCAGGTTGTGGACAGTTTCATGGCCAAGATGGATCAGAAAAGGCTCGGTCTACGACGGAAGTGATATAGACTGTCAGACCTTAAATCGAGCCTATCTCACAATAATCCAGAATTAGTTGTCGAGTGTAAAATATATGATTTTGAGATAGAACGAGCTACTTTAGCCAACCAACTACTACGCCGGGTTGCGTAAGCCGGATTTGCGAAATACCCCCGTATCAATATCAATGGTCATTTCCTATTTTAATTCCATTTTTACTATAAATAATAAGTTTTTATTTAATTATAACTCTTCATCTGTTGGCTTTAGGAGTTGTGGCCAACGTGAAAAGAGCTTATAATAATTAGGAGAATAGCTTGGTGAAGCCAAATAGGAAACTTACTATTTTTTGCTGAAAATCTTGTGCTCTAGTGGACATCTAAGCAGTCTATAAATAGTAAGTTTACTATTTATAGTAAGTTGTGAATTCTAAGTGTTCTGGTTATAGTTTGCTTTTGATATCTCTCACGATGCTTCATATCCCTTTTTTTATTTCTTTCCCATTGCTGGTGTCCCTACTTAAAGGGTTGTGAATTTGTTTATTTCATTCATCAATCAAATTAAGAATTTTATAAAATTTATTTTCTATTTTTCTTGCTTTTCCTCATAGATTCCGAGAACTCTCTATGAGGAGTTCAAGAAGCCTCATGAATTCGGAGTAGCTATACTTGAGGAAGACGGTGATCGACCTCATCACGCTCATCCCTACATCAATTGTTAAACCATGGGCCCACTTGCAGTGATGAAAACCCATGTATGGTGTGTAGATATAAGGGCCATGGATCAAGTAAGCAGATTTCCAAAATTGAGTATACTGCGTGTTTGGGTACCAAAAGACCATTTTTCTTGTTAGGAAGTCACTTGACGGTCCACATTTCTGACTTTTGTGGCCCACCTACATGTTCCATGTTAACAGCTAACAGAGCTGTAGATGCAATTTTCCTTTTAAAAAATAAATAAATAAATAAAATTTAAAAAAATCCATCTGATCAATAACATATTTGCAATTTTGAGGCTGGGCCGTTGATTTGAATGCTAATGAAGAAAATCGAAGTTTGGTTGTTTCGCGTCTGAGTAGGGTGCGTTTGGATGCACCTTGAATTGCAATTCAGCTAAATAACATTTGACCCAAATGGAATTTGAAACCTTACGTTGTTTTGATGGCTCAATGCTATCTTCAAATGCCATTTTGGGCCCTTGAACGAAACGAAAACATAGTGGGCCACCTTACAGAATTTTTAAAATGCAGTGGGCTACATAAGAAAATTGACGAAATCAGAGAATGTTTATTTAAAGATGAATAAAAAAGATGAAAATAGATGATGAGGATTGCTCTTGGAACCTGAAGTGGCCATTATGCATCCACTCCTTATATATATATATATATATATATATATATAATAAATATATAATATATATATATATAAAGACTATTTGAGGCATCTGAGCTGTAAGTGGGCCATACAATCAAGCCCAAGCCAGGCCCATCTTGAACCGCTCGCCAATTACGCTCATCTGAACATCCAACCGTTGGATTTGTCGAAATTCATCTGATATGGGGGTTTCTCAATGCGCCGGCTTAGGTCTGCAATCACGCCGTATTGCAAAATACAAGCCAGGCCCACATCCAGCCCAGTCCTATAATAGGTCAAAACAAACAAGCCCAAGCCCAACCCATGATGATTATGCAAGGCTCGGGCCAAATTCATCCGGAATCGACGCTTGGACAGTTTGGACCATAGGTTATTTTACATAAGCTTTTTATTTAAAGTAGAAAAGTAATTTTGGTTTCCAACATCACATAAGTATTTCTCTTTAATTTGTTTGGTCCATCCTTAATATCCACTATCCATCATGTGAGCCCAACCTTTGATGTGGACGGTTAATAATGCAGGGCTCAACTTGACCCTTTCTTCAATATGATTGGTCCATCATGTGGGGCCTACCTTCGATATGGACCATCCACCTTGCGAGGTACACCTTTCATGTGGCGAATGACACATGATATTGACAAAAATGCCCTTGGAACTTTGGATGGACCAACCTTATGGGCTCTTACATACAGCTAGAGGTGTACACAAGTTAAACCGAGTCGAGCTTGGCATAGCTCGGCTCAGCTCAACTCAGCTAGTAGCTAACCGCAGCTTGAACTCGGCTCGGCTCGGCTCGATCCTTGAGCCTGACTGGCCAACTCAACTCGGATCGGTTAGCAACTCAGTTGAGTTCGAGCCGAGTTCGAGCTAGTGAGTGCATCTTCAATTTTTTCACATAATGCAAAATAATATTAGCAGTTTACAGATCTTTCATCAAACACTCGGCGAGCAGCATAAAAATCAAGATATGATGGCAGTTTTATAATATAAAGTATTTTTTTACAATAATTTGTTTCATATCCATCCCTTCCTCGCCACGAGCTGATCCCGTGGAGAATGTATGCACCCAAAACAACACTTCGTTGAGTCATTTCATCTAATACTCAACGAGCAGCATCAATATTAAAATAACAAAGTCACTAAGCCGATTCAATCCGAGTCGATTCGAGTTAAGGTTCAATCTGAGTCGAGTTGAGTCAGACTCTAGCAAACTTGAACTTGGCTCATAATTTTTTCAAAATCCAAAACCCAGCTTGAGTCATCCGAATCCAATTTCCAGCCAAGGCAAGTCAAGCTTTTCTGAGTCAAGTCGAGCGAGTTGACCAAGCTAACTCGACTTCATGTAGAGCTCTACATACAGCCGTAACCCTGACCAATAAACAAGTGGGCTTAAAATTTAGGGTCAGCACTGGTCATTAGGTCTAGTATTTCAGCCCAAAGGCAGATAGGCCAGCCCGGCCCATCGCACTCCTAATTGGACAGTTTTTTTTTTTTTTTTTTTTTTTTTAAGTAAACCAATGGTCATTTTTCAATGCTTATGAATCAGAGCATTCTGTCTTATTTTGGTGCTGTTACTTAGTGAAGTGATTCGACAATTTAGTCCCTTTAATTTGAGTTAATGCATGCCACGTGTACAATTTAGGGACTGCATATCAAGCCTCATTTGCTGCCGGAATATCAAATAACTCCAAAAAAAAAATAAAAAAATTACCAACCACTTAAAAATGTGGGCCCCACTTGATTTTTAGTCCCTCCAACGTCTCCCCTTTTTAGGGATCCTGATTATTTTCCATGACGATAGTGGACCACTCAATCCAAAAATATATATACATATATATAATCAATGACGTAAATGGCAGGTAGACAGGTACAAGATTTTTTAATTTTATTTTTCTATAACGGTTTTTAATTTTTTTTTGGAATGTGAAGTTAGCACGCCTTGGACCATTTGAGACAGTACGTTGTACAGCACCATTGATTGTCACCCGATGAGGTATGGGCCCCACCTCCTCCAATTAGTTGGTGGGCCCCACAGCATTGGTGCATTAATTCGGTCGTTCCATTGATAGATGAATAGACCGAATATTTGGTATGATGCTTGCGTTGTACGAGTAATCTCTCTCGTGACCCTTGCATGCTTTTTTTTTTTTTCAAAAGAAAAGCTTTGAAACTCTGCAGAGTATGGCAGATGATACGCAGGCGCTTAGTGATTGCCTACGTGGCATACAAGTAGTTCAAATTAGGTCCAGCTTATCTGTATCATGAACCAAATCTTATGGTTATCTGATTAGCTAACTATCATACTGGTGGACATTTATTGGAAGATTAAAAATGAAAATTTTCCAACGGTTCTATTTCAACAAACAAGTGTCCATGAATCAGATGTTAGGATTGTCCAAAAAATCCCATTTTGAGAATGTTACTTAGTAACAGAATCCAATTTTGAAAATGTTACTTAGTAACAGTGGATCCCACAATTTAGTCGACTTAATTTGTTAACATATTACACGTCTACAAATTATCAGTCCCTCCATGTGAAGAGTCAAGCTGTGTCAGTGCATCAAATAAGCCTGTACTCGGGCACCATACAATTCTTGATATGCAGGCCTGTTGGGGATTTGTGCTACAGAATCACACGGATCCAGAGCTATGATAGCAATCCAATGGCAATGGCACCAAGCACACACAAGAGAACACAAAGATTTAACGCGACGGATCTCCACTATGAAAATAGAAATTACAAAGAAAGTGGACTTATCCGATTCGAACAACCTCGAATCTCACCCTTGCTAGACTCTTTGATAACCCTAAAACTCTTTTAGGAATCCTTGGAACTCTTTTATAAAGCCTTAGAATACCTTAAAATAGTCCTAGGGACCCCTATTTATAGTTTAGGAAACTTTACTTACGCACCTAGTCTGGAAAAGTTCAGAAACCGCCTCAAATTTACGCAGTCCGCGCAGGATCTGTGTAACCTCAACTAGTCGAGCCGAGGCCTCGACTGGTCAAGGGACCCCCTCGACTAGTCGAGTGCCCCGGACACTCAAATAAGTAGCACGCTGAACTTTGAGTCGAGTGGTGCTCAATTAGTCTAGCGGCTCACTCGACTGGTCGAGCCAGGCCCTTGACCGGTCGAGCCTGCCAAAACATATTTAAGACATCTTGGTTATAATAATCTCCACCATGTCTTTAATCTTCAACTGTGTAGCTCATTTTCCTCTTCTCTTATCTCTACATCACATCATAGTTTCTCGAGCACACTCCGTCCTTCTTTCTTGTCATCGCCAAGCTCAGAGAAGTTGCACAGAACTTGAATTTCTCTGCAGGAACGATCTAGGTGAACATGTCTGCCGGATCTAAATCCACGTACCCAACCACCTTTGCTCCTATCCTCTATAAAAAAAGACGTAGTCTTCTTACCATCTCACCGCTACCCAATATTGTTTGTCGGGGTACTTGCTCACAATACTGATAGCCTGTGAAATAACCAGTCTAATCCAGACCATGGTATACACTGCCAACCGCATTCGAATAAGGCTCATGAGATATCCTGCTTTTCCTCATCTGTTTTTGGACATGTCCTGAGGAAAACTTGAGGAGAGACGCGTAGGGAACGCTCTTCGGCTTTACATGGTCCATCACTTCCTTGATCAATACCTACTTAAGATATTCTGCCTGAGATAACCAAAGCCTACTCCTCTTTCAGTCTTAACGCCGAGAAACATCTTTGTAACCCCCCGATCCTTCATCCTGAATGTCTCACTTAACCGAGTCTTCAGTACATTGATTTCAGACATGTCATAATTGGCGATCTATATGTCATCAATTCCCGACTCACCATGAAGGAATCAAACCACTGCCTAGGCAACAGGTCGAACCACGACCTCCTGCAAAGTCTTTTATCAACCCCTTTAACTTCGAACCGCTCTAGTTGCTTTATGTAGATCTGCTCTTCTAATTTCCCTTACAGAAGTGCAGATTCTACGTCCATCCTTCTAACTTAAGATCACATTGGCCAACTAGCGTCAATCATGGATCTAATAGACACTTGCTATACCGTCGACGCGAATATCTATGAGAAGCCGATCCCTTCTCTCTAAGCATAACCCTTCGCTACCAACCTCGCCCTATATCTATGTTGTATCCTCTTGAAGATCTACATGCATCCAACCGCTCTCCGGCCCACTGGAAGCTCCATCCGCTCCCATATGCTGGTCTGGTACAACAAATCTATCACATCGCCTATAGTCACCTTTCACTTATCAGCACCAGGCTTACCTAGAGCCATTTGAATAGAAGATGAATCCTCTGCGATATTAGAGTCATCCATGTACCTTGCCGATATCCTGCGATCATGCCGTGTGATTCTTCTTACAAGTGGCTGATCCACCTGCTCTGTATCCCTGTCCGCACGTCTCAGTCTTCCTACCCTACCTGCTCATGTGGTCATGCCCAACATGCTACACATGTGCAGAGGTAGAATTCGCTACATCCACTGCAACTCCACATTTTGAAGTGCTCCCAATCAACATGTACAAGTTACCAAGTCGTTGTGCTTTCATAATTACCTGTGCTCCCTTAAGTACCTTAAGAGCACCATCAATACTTGTGTACTTGCATTCTTTTGCCTCAAGCACACCAAGAGAAATCAGATTCAGCTTCAAATCAGGAGCGTGCCTGACATCAGTAAAGGTACACTCCACCCTATCAAATATCTTGATACGCACCGTACCAACAGCCACAACATTACAGGCACTATCATTGCCCATAAATACTTGTCCATCATCGCACTCCATGTAGCTGGTGAACCAACTTCGATGAGGAGTCATGTGAAAAGATGCCCCTGTGTCTAGCATCCACTCGTCCTTACGATCATCATATGACCGTCTGATTGTAGACACAGACAAAACATTGCCATCACATTCACTCGATCCATTTGATGTGGCAGCATTGGCCTCTCTGTACGAAGCCTCAGAATCTTCTCTCTTCGATTTAGGATTTTCACAATCCTTCTTCACATGTCCTTCCTTCCTACAATTTCAACACCTTACCTTCCCTTTGCCCTTGCCCTTGGATTTGGATCTAAAACCTGAAAAACCTGTACCTTGTTCAGAATTCATACTCCCTGTAAACAGTGCATCAAAAGATATCCCCATGTCGACGTTAAGCTTTCTCATTACCTTCCTTTAAAGTGCTAAGATAACAGTGTCGACACTCAGGGTTTTATCGTTGAGCACATTGTATCCTTGAATGACTCATAAGACGCTGGAAGAGAATTCAGCAACATACATGCTTGTTTTTCATCTTTCATCACTCCTTCCATATCCAGCAACTTGCAAACTAATTTATTAAAGTTTCTGATGTGAGCCTCCAGATCTCCACCCTTTTACATCTTGAATTTATACCACTGTCGCTTCAAGTGCAGACGATTTTTAAAGAATTTTTTCGCATAGACATCCTCTAACTTTGCCCATAACTTAGCCACAGTTTTCTTCCTCATGACATTGTAGAGAACTTCATCCGTGAGACAGAAACGGATCGATGATAAAGCCTTCTTATCAAGAGTATTCCATTCATCATCAGTCATAGTAGACTTTCGCTCCTCAAGAGTACCATCTTCGCCTTGCTTGATTAAGGAACTCATCATCTTGATCTTCCATAACTCAAATTTATTTTTTCCTGAGTACTTCTCAATATCATTCCTAGTGCTTGCCATTAATAATAATTTCTCATATTCAGATTTGTGCCCCAGCGATTGCTCTGATACCACTTGTTGGGGATTTATGTTGCGGAATCACACAAATCTAGATCTAGGATAACAATCCAATGACACCAAGCACATACAAGAGAACATAAAGATTTAACGTGAAAAACTCTTGCGGAAAAAAACTACGGCACAAAGCGATAAATCTCTACTATGAAAATAGAAATTACAAAGAGAGAGGACTTACCCGATTCGAACAACCTCGAATCTCACCCTTGGTACACCCTTTGATAACCCAAAAACCCTTTTAGGAACCTCCAGAACTCCTTTAAAAAGTCTTAGAATACCTTAAAATAGCCCTAGGGACCCCTATTTATAATTTAAAAAATTCTACTTACGCACCTAGTTCGGAAAAGTCCAGAAACCACCTCAAATTTATGCAGTCCGAGCAGGATCTGCGAAACCTCGACTAGTCGGGCTGAGGCCTCGACTGGTCGAGGGACCCCCTCGACCAGTCGAGTCATCCCCTCAACTGGTCGAGTGCCCCAGACACCCAACTAAGTAGCACGCTAGACTTTGAGTCGAGCGGTGCTCGACTAGTCTAGCGGCCCACTCGACCGGTCAGGCCTGGTAAAACAGATTTAAAACATCTTGGTTATAACAATGCCCTTATTAATTGTATATAAACTGTCTAAATAGTGAAAACCATTTTAACTAGGTCACGCTCTTAAAAGCGAAACCTCTTTCCTGAAACAAGACGTTGGATATTTTCATTTCAACTGTCCGGTAAGTATCCACCAATCTGATACTTAATAATAATAAGCATTTTTTTCATTTATGATTAAAAATCCAAGATTGTTACTCATTATTTGGACAATTTAATTCGAATTACATGCATGCCATGTGTACAATGTAGTTGTGCCTGTGTATCATCCATCACACTCTACCAGAGTAGCAAAGTTATCTTTTTATTATTATTATTATTTTGTTTTGTTTGATTCACTTTCAATTTATATGTTCCTTTCCGTGGAATTGGAAGGGTGGACGTGGAATTTTGGGGAATGGTGGAAGTTTGAGTTGTCGTTATCAAATAAGAGACGAAGGGAATAAGGCAAAATCCCACAAGACATGGAAGCATGTTTGGCTGTCTTTTGTCAAGATTCAATACTTATAATTTACAAGCATAGAAAAAGTAGTCGTGGAATATATATATATATATATATATATATATATATATATATATATATATATATATATATATATATATATATATATATATATATATATATATATATATATATATATATATAAAGGTACTATGCGCTCGACCTCACCAGTCCATCCCATGAGTTCAAGCTGTGTGGGCCCCACCGTGATGCGTTTCGAACATCTACCCCATCTGTCAGATGCACCATTCCATCGTGGGCTTAGGTCTCAAAAATCAAGTCAATCCGTGACTTTTGTGGGCCACACCACATACAAAAGTGGAGAGGGGCCGTGCACCATTAAAACATTCATAACCACTTTTGAGGGCCCACCAAGATGTGGTTTGCAAATCCAACCCATCCATTATGTGTGTCCCACTTGAATGAGGGTTCAGACCGAGTTTCAAGCGCATGCAAAACTCAGGTGGGCCCCACCAAGTGCTTTTATATATTTTAACGGTGTCTTCACATAATTTTAGATGGTATGGCTCACCTGAGTTCCGTATACGGCTGATTTTTGGGATATCCCATAATTTAAAAGGGACCCATCAAATGCACGATGTTTATGGTCAAAACGCATCACGGTGGGGCCCACACAGCTCGACCTCAAGGGAGCTTATTGTGAGCTCGAGCGCATAGTACCTAAACCCTATATATATATATATATATGTGTGTGTGTGTGTGTGTGTGGTGGATAGTATTATGAGGTTGGCCTCATGGGAAGTTCCGATCAGGTCGAGCTGTTTGGGCCCC
The DNA here is from genome assembly GCA_030180095.1 of Magnolia changhungtana. NCBI lineage: Eukaryota > Viridiplantae > Streptophyta > Magnoliopsida > Magnoliales > Magnoliaceae > Magnolia > Magnolia changhungtana. Next base: position 1,213,900 of record JASAUF010000319.1, read on the forward strand.
ACTGTCACAGGCTTAAAAATCAAGTCAATCCATGCCTTGGGTTGGCCACACCACATACAAAACTTGGGATGGGTTACCCTCCCATTAAAACATTTATAAGCATTTAGTTCACAAATCTGGACCATCCATTGTGTGTATCCCACTTGGATGAGGGGTGACCGAGTTTCCAAAACTCAGGTGGACCCCACCAAATGCCTCGATAAGTTTTAGGCATGTCTTCATATATAGTTTTAAATATCTTGAACACCCAGATCCAAAGTTCGAGTGGTAGACTGAGTGAAAGATACCTTGTTTCAACAGTGAGGTATTGGTATCCATTCCCTGGTGGGGACGGCGGATGGCTAACAGTGAAGTGTGAACTGACACTGCCATAGAAAGCCAAAGCTACACCTAAAAACTCCACATTCATTCACGTGGAGCATCCCATTTTGATGGTTGGATTGTCTTATTTTTGGGCATCTTAATTTTTATGGTGAGAAAACCTATTAGACGGATGAGATATTATACAAATACCATGGTGGCCCCACACGTTAACTAGTTGGACGGACAATTATCATATGGAAGAGGTATTATGAGGTCCACCTCATGGGAAGCTTCTCATGAGGTCAAGCTCTGTGGCCCCACTATGCTATGTGGCAAACATCTATCCCATTAATCAGATGCACCCTTCCATGGTGAGCAGTGGGCCTAAAAAAATCAATCAATGACTTGGGTGGGCTACACCACAGGCCGTAGTTGAGAGTGGATGTTTGCCATTGAAAAAGTCCTGATTGTATGTAAGGCCCAGTGAGTTATGGTTTACACATCCAACCCTTCCATTGTGTGTGTCCTACTTGGATGAGGGGTCCACCAAATTTTAGGCCATTCCGAGACTCAGGTGGGCCCCACAAAGTGGTTTTAGATGTTTTAGGCATGAGTTCTCATAGTTTTACATGGTCCGACCCACCTGAGTGGACCTATCAAATGCAGAGTGTGGATATTCATCATAGATCACAGGGGGACCCACAGCTCGACCTCATGGGAAGTTTGGTTGACCTCGTGGTGTGTGTGTGAGAGAGAGAATGTACTATGATGTAGACTTTATGGGAGCTTCTAATGAAATTGAGCTTCGTGGTCTCGATTTTGATGTGTGTCAAACATCCACTCCATTAATAAGATGTACCTTTCCATGATGGGCCACAAGCCTAAAAATTGGCAAATCCATGACTTAGGTAGGCTACACCACTTACAATAGTTGAGAATGGATACCCAACCATTAAACCTTCCTGATTGTTAATGGAGCCCACTGATATGAGATTAAGACATCTAGCCCATTCATCGGGCCTGTCCCACTTAGATGAGGGGTCACACCAATTTTTTTGCCATTCTAAAACTTAGGAGGGCCTCACCATGTTTTTTTTTTATATATTTTAGGCATAATTTCACTTAATTTTAAATAGCGTGGCCCACCATATGGTTGACTTCTGGAATGTTGCATAACCTAGAGAGGACCCACCAAATGCATGGTGAGGATGTCCAATGCACATTATGGTAGGGCCTACAAAGCTCGACCTGATGGGAAGCTCTCATTAGAGGTGTATACGAGTCGAGCCGAGTCGAGCTGGGCACAGCTCAACTCGGCTTGGCCACTTGCTGACCCAGCTCAAACTCGGCTTGGCTTGGTCCTCGAGCCTGGTTGGCCAGCTCGGCTCGGTTCGATCAGCGGCTCGGGTTAGTTCGAGCCAAGTTCGAGCCGAATTTGCCTGTGCAGCATTTTCACAAACGTATGGACTACACCTTCAAAATCTCACTGTATGTAAAATAGCAGCGTGGTTTTACAGGTATTTCATCAAACACCTTTTAAGCAACATAAAAAATCAAGAAAAGGGGGGGGGGGTTATTTGTTTCATATACATCCTTCATTGTCACCAGCCTCACTTCGTTGAGTCATTTTATCAAACACTTGGTGAGCAACATCAAAATCAAAGTAACCGAGTCACCAAACTAGTTCGATTCGAGTTCGAATTGAGTTGCATCTGATCCGAGTCAAGTCAAGCTTGGGCAAGCTCGAACTTGGTTTAAAATTTTTTCGAGCTCAAAAAATCAACTCGACTCGGCTCGAACTCAATTTCGAACTGAGTTGAATCGAGCTTTTTCGAGTCGAGTTGAGCGAGCTAACTGAGCTAACTCGGTTCACGTACAGCCCTAGCTCTCATGACCTAACCTCGTAAGATAATGTTAGGTCGAACTCTTGGAGACCCACTATGATGTGTGTTGGACATCCACCTTATCAATCATATTCACCCTTTCATAATGGTCCGTGAGCCTAAAAATCAAGCCAAACTATGACTTAGGTGGGCCACACCATAGATAATAGTTAAGATTGGAAGCGCATATGAGAAAGCTTCTTAATTGTTTATAGGATTTATTAAGACATGGTTTAAATATTTAGACCATCCATCATGGTTACACCGAATTTCAAGTCATTTCAAAAAACAGGTGAGCCTCACTAAATGCTTTTAGATGTTTTAGACATAGCTGATTTTAGAAAAATCCAATGACCTTGAAAGGACTCACCAAATGCATGGTGTGGATGTCCATCACATATCATGATGGCCCATAGAGCTCTTGTGACATTGAGGTGGGCCCAACTGTTATGTATGTTGTACATCCACCCCCATCAACTAGATGCACCCTTCCATGGTGGACCATGGGCCAAAAAGACATTAATCCTTGACTTAGGTAGGTCACACCATGGATACAATTTAGAGTGGATCTCACCAATTAAAAACATCTTAATTGTTTGTACGGCCAACTGAGATATGGTTTTTTTTTTTTTTTTTTTTACACACTCACACAGTAGTGGGATTTCACCACCTATGGGTACTTGAACCCTTGACCACGTTTTGAAACTCGTAAGGGCCCGTTTGGTCAGGTGGACTGAATGGTCTTAGGGTGGATGGGATCAGATTTAAGGTAATGATGGCAGCATCAATGGATTGTTGGGAATCCCACAATACTGGTGTATCCCATGGCCAAAATTCATGCCTGTTTAGGATGGCGGGCATATCTAGGAATGCCAAACTCCTATCCCGTTTGGCCGGGTGTGGGATTGCATGCAATCCCATAGCCTGCCCTTCACCGGGATAAGAACACATCTCTGCAATCAATCTTTTAAGAACCGCAATAGAAAAATCTCAAACGAGGATTGAAACCAGGAGGGCAATTCGTGGGGGTAGGCCAGAACGAGAATCTTCGGCGACGCAGCTTCTCTTCTTCTCTACCAATCAATCCCTTCCTCACTCCACTTTTCTCTCCCATTCTGCAGAAAACAAGCGATTTATGATTGCGATCAATTAGAAAACCTTTTCATTTTCTTACGCGAGGTTCTGAATTCACGCATTTTGAGATAGATTTCGAACAGTTTGTAAATATTTCAAAACCCACTTGCTAAAACCTTGAATCTACAAGACCCAACTTTAGAATCGACGTAAATTGAAAAACTAGGAAATCAATTCAAAAATTTGTTCGATTTTAACTAGGAAATCAATTCAAAATTCTGTTCGATTTTCTCTGAGCTCGATTTCGAATAGCGCTAGGAGATTTCAAGGACCCAATTGCAATATCGCGATATCTTCAAAACCCAGTTGCAGAGACATCAATGGAAGAATTCATTCATTTCTTCCACCTGGGTCTGAATTGTCGAGACTTTCGAGCTGGATTCCAAACGGTTTGACTAGATTTTGAAAACCCACTTGCAGAATCCGTGAATCTACAAGATCCAGTTACAAAAGCCAAGGATATTCAAAACCCTTGAATCTGACAAAGCGCACACACACACACACATAGAGAGAGAGAGAGAGAGCAAAGGTAAGAGATGGGATTAGGAGGGATTTCGCAATCCCTCTATATCCTCCTTAGATCCATCGATGGATTCGGACTCAACGAAATTCATCACCGTCCAAACAGGCAAGGGATGGGATTAGGAGGGGTTTTACAATCCCATCCACCCTAATACCATTCAATAACGTTAATCCGCCTAGCCAAAGGGTGTTTGGCGCATGGTATTAGATGGGATTAGGTGGGATGGAATTGCATTTGGTCCCATGCTAATTCCACTCAATGTTTGGGAAGAATGGAAAAGCTTGGAATTAGATACGGTTGAATTACATTTGGTCTCGTGCCAATTCCACTCAATGTTAGCAAGTTGTGTAGGTCTCACCATGATGTGTGAGCTATATCCACACTGTCCATCCATTTTCCGATATCAATTTAGAGCATGGGCCAAAAAATCAGGTAGACCTGAAGTTCAAGTGGACCCCACCATAGAAAGCAGCGGGGATTGAACACCTACCGTTGAAAACTTCATTGGGGCCGCATAAGTTTTGGATCTGCCTCATTTTTAGGCCCATGCCATACAATGAGGTTACAAAATAGATGAACGGTTTGGATATAACACATATGTGTTATTCTCAATAGTTTCTAATGATGATGGGTATATCTATTCAATGCACAGCAAAACCAAAGGGTGAATCCCACCATGTTACAAACCTGGCATGGAATTAGGCTTCTCCCCTGGTAACAACAGGGGACAATCCATGTCATACTTAATAATTACATTTTTTTTAATCCCATCCCTCCTAATCCTTCCCAATACCATGCGCCAAACACCATCTACCACCCAAGCAAGAGTAAGGACCCCCAACTGAGATATGGTTCAAACAATCTAGCCCATCCATTATGTCCATCTCACTTGATCAACAAGGGGTTACACTAAAATTTTGGCAATTCCAAAACTTACGTGGGCCCCTCCAAGGACTTTTAAAGGCATGATTTCACATACTTTCATATGGTGTGGCCCACCTAAGTTTTGAACACGGCTGATTTTTTATACATCCCATAAGCTAAAACAGACCTGCCAAATGCATGGTGTAGATGTCCAAAACACATCATGATGAGGCTCACAGAATTCAACCTCATGAAAAGCTCACATGAGATTAGCCTCATAATACCATTCCCTCTCCCCCTATATATATATATATATATATATATATATATATAGAGAGAGAGAGAGAGAGAGAGAGAGAGAGAGAGAGAGAGAGAGAGAGAGAGAGAGAGAGAGAGGCATGCTCACGTGCGCACCTTTTCACAAGTGTCATGGTGTCTAATTCGAACGGTCCATATGATGTGGAATCCCATGAAACCTAGGGAACAAATTTTCACCATGATCTAAAATTCTGGTGGGCCATAGCAAAGAGAAATGCAAATCAAGAGAGGAAACCATTTTCAGTTTTCATGGTCCACCAAAGTTTTGGATCAAAGTAAAAATTGGGTCGAGAGGGTTTCATGAGGTGTTGCTTCACGTGGACTGTTAAGATTTTGGAGTCACATTACATACGATGAGTTCTCAAAAAAGTTCACACGAGTTCCGTGTGAACTGGTGCGCAGTATATATATATATATATATATATATATATATATATATATATATATATATATATAAGGTACTATGCGTTCGAGCTGATGAGAACGTCCCATGAGGTCAAGCTGTGTGGACCGCACCGTGATGTGTTTCAAACATCTACCCCATCAGTCAGATGCACCATTCCATCGTGGGCTTAGGTCTCAAAAATCAAGTCAATACATTACTTGGTGGGCCACACCATATATGGAAGTTGAGAGGGGCCGTGCACCATTAAAACTTTCATAATCATTTTTTGGGCCCACCGAGATGTGGTTTGCAAATCCAACCCATCCATTATGTGTGTCCCACTTGGATGAGGGTTCAGACCAAGTTTCAGATGCATGCAAATTTCAGGTGGGCCCCACCAAGTGCTTTTATATGTTTTTGGCATGTCTTCACATGATTTTAGATGGTATGGCCCACCTGAGTTCCGTATACGACTGATTTTTGGGATATCCCATAATTTCAAATGCACGATGTTGATGGTCAACACACATCACGGTGGGGCCCACACAGCTCGACCTCATGAGAGCCTATCGTGAGCTCGAGCGCATAGTACCTTTTCCCTATATATATATATATATATATATATATATATATATATATATATAGGGAAAAGGTACTATGCACTCGCGCTAATGGGAACGTCCCATGAGGTCGAGCTGTGTGGGCCCCACCGTGATGTGTTTCGAACATCTACCCCATCAATCAGATGCACCATTCCATTGTGGGCCTAGGTCTCAAAAATCAAGTCAATCCGTGACTTGAGTGGGCCACACCACATTCAGAAGTTAAGAGGGGTTGTGCACCATTAAAACATTCATGATCATTTTTTGGGCCCACCGAGATGTGGTTTGCAAATCCAGCCCATCCATTATGTGTGTCCCACTTGGATGAGGGTTCAGACCAAGTTTCAGCAACATTCAAAACTTAGGTGGGCCCCACTAGGTGCTTTTATATATTTTTGGCATGTCTTCACATGATTTTAGATGGTATGGCCCACTTGAGTTCCGTTTATGGTTGATTTTTGGGATATCCCATAATTTAAAAGGGACCCATCAAATGCACGGTGTTGATGGTCGACACGCATCACAGTGGGGCCCACACAACTCGACTTCATGGGAGCTTATCATGAGGTCGAGCGCATAGTACCTTTTCCCTGCCCCACCATGATGTGTTTTGAACATCTACCCCATCAGTCAGATGCACCATTCCATCGTGGGCCTAGATCTCAAAAATCAAGTCAATCCGTGACTTGTGTGGGCCACACCACATACAGAAGCGGGGAGGGGCCATGCACCATTAAAACATTCATAACCATTTTTGAGGGCCCACGAGATGTGGTTTGCAAATCCAGCCCATCCATTATATGTGTCCCACTTGAATGAGGGTTCAGACCAAGTTTCAGGCGCATGCAAAACTCAGGTGGGCCCCACCAAGTGCTTTTTTTGTTTTAACGGTGTCTTCACATAATTTTAAATAGTGTGTGTATATATATATATATATATATATATATATATATATATATATATATATAGAGAGAGAGAGAGAGAGAGAGAGAGAGAGAGAGAGAGAGAGAGAGAGAGAGAGAGAGGCACACGCAAGCCATACATGCAGCGCTTCTTATTTTATTGAGAAATGATCCAGTGTTCTCTCGTATCGCTGTAAGTTATATTCCTCCTAGTTCTATAGGCACACTTGGGTTGTCTGACTGTCCATTTCGTCCAGGGCACATTTCTCAGGCTACCATGAGAATTTCACACTAATCAGATGATCCTTACCATCTGATTAACACCCTTTAAAATGAACGGTCAAGATTGTTTGTGGAAAATTAAGTCCAATCAACAATTTAAGCCATTGATTTTCTGGAGCACATTACGAATTGTATATAACTCTAAAGAATTATTATTATCAAGCAATCCTAATGACCCCATTCATAGTTTCAAAAAAAAAACGACGTAAAAGACAACCCTAAGTCAGGTATGAGTTAAATCATTTTTTCATAGTAGCCATTAAAATGTGTGATAGACCAAAAGGACGGTTTAGATTGGTTGTTCGGACTTTCCAGGTCTTCTAATTCAACTAGGAGCACTATAACTTATAAGTGCTTTGAGCGCACTGGATCATTTCTTTAATTTATTTATTTATACGACGTTGTACAAGACAAATGCAGATTAGCTGCCATCCCGGATCCAGCCAGGTTGGTCCGACCCTGACCATGGGGCTCACCTAAATGTATTATTGTATATCCACGCCGTCCATCCTTTTTTTTCAGATTATTTCAGATCATGGTACCAAAAATAAAGCAGATATACATCTCAGATGGACCACACAGTAGGTATTGAATTCCCACCATTAAAACCTACTTGAGGTGACCAAAGTTTTGGATCAAGCTTCTATTCGTGTTTTCCCAGTCTTATGAGCTTATCAATAGGTTGGATGGTAAATAAACATTACGGTGGACCCTAGGAAGATTTTAATGATGATCTTTCAATCACCACTGTTTGCTGTGGTGTGGTCCACCTGAGAAACGTATCTTCTACATTTTTTGGGTCATTCCATAAAGTAATCTGGAAAAACGGATGAACGGCGTGGATATACAACGCATTCACCAAGGTGGGTCCCACGGTCAGGGTGGGACCCACCTTGCTGGATCCGGGGTAGCAGCTAATCCGGTTTCGCATAAAACAAGCAAATCTTGTCCATTTTCTTATATTTTAGGTAATTAACATGACATCCATTTGTCTCGTTGCATAGATGACACACGCTCTGACAAAAACCCTCTCTCTGTACATCTCTCTCTCTCTCTCTCTCTCTCAAGCAATCCATTTGTCTTGATCACATCCACTCCGACCATCTTGCATGCCATCACTACTTTTGTCATGGGCTCTATAATTAGGGCACTCCATGACTTAGGTGGGCCACACAAGTAGTAGGAGTTGAGAGGAAATCCCATCCTTGATTCTCATAGAGGGCCCACCGTATTGTGTATATGTCATCCAATCCATTTACATAAAGCATTTGCCTTGGATGATAGCAAACTTCGAACCAGGCCATTCTGAAACGTGGGTAGGGCCCAACTCAAATCAATAGTGGCCGTTCCCTCTCAATTGTTCCTACTCATGCCTGATATTCAAATTGGATTTAGTGGGTCCTACCATGAATGAGTCATATCTCGTAAATCACAGCCGTTGATCAATCTTAACTTTCCTATCATAAGCTTTGAACCATTGAATGTAGTCTATTGGTTGGATTTCCTTCTGAGCAATCAGAGCTGTAAATGGGCCGGGTGGCCCATTGGGCTTTTTTCTGGGCTTGGGCTGGGATCAAGCTTAAATTCAGCTTGTTCTAAGTCAGGCTGGGATTAGGCTGCATTCAGCATAAACATCTTGGGTTGGGCTTAGGTTGGATTATTTGGCTTGTCATGAACTTGGTCTGATCTCCGGCCTGTGTCGAATAATACGGGCCAGGCTTAAACCTAGGCCCATTATAAGCATATTGGGCTGGGCTAATCTACTGGGCCTATAATTACATTGAACAATATGGGTCCCACTTGGAGCTGAGCCCAGAATAGTGGGCTAGGGCTGGACTTTTTTGGCTTGTCATAGGTCTAGGCTAAGCTTGGGCCTATGTTGAATAATGCAGGTTGGGCTTGGACAAAGCTTGGCTCAGCCCTAACCAGCCCCTTGACACCCTATGGGCAACCATTTGTGGTTCTTAAAGAGTCCAAGGTGATAGGTTAAGAAATGAGCCCTAAGGTAAACATGGTTCTAAGACTCGGGTGCGACTCATCGGAGTCGACTCGGATTCATGGGACCATCCGGTTTGATACGATGAGTCACCCGGACAAGTTGGGCTTATTCGACTCCAACTTGGCTGAGTCCCGACTCAACTTAAGACCAGATGAGTCGACCCAAGTCATGTTGTCAATGGATATGTAGGGTGAGTGATGTTAGTCTCTTCGGCCTATTTGAAAGACTTCTTTTTATTTATTTTTAGCTTTGGGAGTTTAGATTTTTTATTTTATTTTTTAGCTTTTATTTTTAACTAATGCGTAAGCGCGAGTAGTTTATGGAGTTAGTCTGTGAGAGAATTTTTAAAATGAAAATATTTAATATTTGGCCGATGAGAGAATTTTAAAAATGAAAATATTTAATGTGTTTGGCCCTGCAACCAAGGGTATTTTTATTATTTCTATTTCTTTTTTTACGAGAGTAGGTGGAATCTATCTCTCCTCCCGCACACAATGCAATTCCTTATGAATTCCGTCCAATACAAAAATATATGGTCCACTTTAATGTTTATGTGAAATCCATTTAATCCTTGAATAACTTCTTCTCATGTTAGGACGTGAGCTCAAAACCTAGGTAGTTCTAGAACTCAAGTGGGGCCAAATCACTAAAAATAATGAGATGGGAACATCTATAATTGAAACAACTCTAACTCTTTTATCTTTCTATATCTGCGTGTGGCCTACTCAAATTGCACTATTTCTCTCCCTCTCTCTCTCTCTTCACATGTAGCACACGTCATGCTTCCTAGTTTCTTGTGTGTGTGTGTGTTAATTTAGAAAGAGCACCTTTTTAAGCATAGATGCTTTCATCACATTCCGTGGTCTTTTTTCTTCCATTGGTTCCTTTTTACCGAATGCATCATATCATCTAATCCATATAATGAGAAATTTTGTCCTAGGTGAACCTTTTGAGAACTCATCTCAATTGATGTATGCCCGTGGGCCGCAACAAAGTGGGAGAGACACTCACGCTTGATTTTCACCAGAGCCCACTTAAGTTGGGAAAGAGTGATTTTTTCTCTGATTCTTCAACTAAGCTAGATAAAAGGGTCTATACAACCTAAATCGCAAATACATTTCATATGAAATGTGTTCTCATTCTCAAAAGGTCCTCACGAGTTCTAACGAGAAATGTTTCATTGAAGAAAATTTCTATATATCCAACAACCGTTTTAGCTTAGGCCGCCGCTTAGGATCCTCAAAAGGAATTGTCGGTCCACAAATATCTTAAAAATGAAAGGATGGCTATCTTAAATGAAAGTGCTTAACTAGGTTTGCTTTAGAAGGAAATCTATCTTTGTTGTGAGAGTATTAGCATAGTTTGGTAGCATAAAGTGGCCAATATTCCTTAGCTAGATAGGGTATAGTTGATTCTTCTAACCTAATCTGGACAATTGACAACTTATGCTGAAATCTCTTCAACCACCAAAGAACTCAACAAATATACCTACCTATTCAACACTATACTTCGATTTTGTCCATTTAAAAGGAACATTGGCTCTTACAATTTCATCTCCATCCTCCAAAATCACTAAAAATGTTTCAAAAAAGGTAGACATATACTACGTAAGAAAAGCTAATTCCCTTCTATCTCTAAAGATAGGGCGTCCTAACCATCCAACAGCTATTCCATCCATGTTCTCGATTGAGTCTGCTTTGAATAATCACCCTATCCAACAGCTATTCCATCCCTATTGTCCATTTAGACTACTTTGAATAATCTCACTTTCACAAGATTATAGAGATGTATTGTAAACATCTATTAGACTTAGATTACAAAACAAAAGGACCATTCTATGCATTAATGATGGAGATCAAATAATGATAATAATACTAAATTATAAACTAATAAAATAATTGATTGAGAGATTATTTTTTATGTATATTTATGAAAATCTTTTTAAATCTTTTGTACCTTATACGCTCTAGAAAACCCTTTCAATAAGAATTAAATAGGACAAGATATTGACGAAGTTAAGCCCATCACAACTTCTTATTTTTTTAGAGTTTCCACACAATTGAGAGTCCTGGCTAATTAAGAGTATAACAGTCGAGTGTATTTTTATTCATTATACTTAGTAATTGGGAAGGTTTGTTCTCATTTTTCAGAGGTATAAATATCAAGTTGTTAATAAAACAAATACCCAAAACGTAAAAAAATCACAGGATAGACTTGTAGGAGATTCTCAAGAGTCTCACTCCTAGGTCAGTCAATGGGCCGGGTGGGGTTCGGTTTGGCCTGGATTTTTAATTTTTGGGCTGGGCCTATTCAAATTTTAATTTTGCCTGGCCCAAGCCCAGCCAGTTGACAGCTCTACTAACTCCTGATATCAGTGAAGTAAGCCTGGAGCTCAACCCAATTTAGTAATCAGGGCTTGAACCCAGGCCGGCTCTGGACTGCATTGTAAATTTGTAGCCTTGAGGCCATTTCTTCTTGAGCCAGGGAGGGAAAAAAAGCCCACCAAGCTGGGCTGCCTATTTTCAGTTGGGAAATTGTTAATTAGGCCCAACAGAATGCCAGGCCCAACCCATGTTGTATTGGGTTTAAGCTATCCTCATTTGCCAGAGGAATTAATTTATAGGATTATATCATCCCAAGGTTTCCACGGTATAGGGTATCAGATCTAACATGTGGGCCCCCGGTACCACAAAAATATCTTGGACAGACAGTCCAAACCGTTCCATACTGGGCCTACGAATCAACAGCTTAAAAGAGGAATTCAACTGATAAAACCCAATATTTGTGACCAGAATCTTTCAATTCTTGAGGAGTGATCCATCAACAAGATCAATGGCCCTCGACTAGTGGGCCATGGGCCCATGTCCTAAGTGAAACCCAAAGCCATAGAGTAGTGTATCAAAAACGTTAGGCTTTGGGTCCTTGGGCTCCAGCCCATGTCTTTAGTTACTGGGCTGGGCAAGGATGAGAGGGGCCCACTTTCACCCTAAGTTCTTGTTTAGATCAAACAGAACCGTCCAAATCATAGATCCCAGTTTAGACATATCATGACCGAAAAAACATACTCAATTCCCTCTCCGATTATCAGATTTGTGATCTTTTGGACGGTTAAAGATAAGAATATACAATGGTCTTGTTTAAGCCAATAAATGTCTGCGTATCAATCAAAGGCTAGGATTGTCTGACCATCTGATCTTCGAACTGTGATTTGGCGACGAGTCCCACATTTTAGAAGGTTTATTTTATATCCATACCGGAATCCTCTCCAACACCTGTTTTAAGCAGCGCGTAAAACACCCAACTTAGTGTGGCCACCGTGTTCTATGTGTGAATCCAATCCGTCCATCAGGTGCACTCCTTGATGCCAGGCTCCACGGCTAAAAATCAACCAAATCCACAAGCCAGGTGGGCCACACCACAGAGAGAAATGGGGATAGTATGCCGACTATATATTTGTTCAAGTGCGCTTTCCACGCATCCAAATGACAACTTGAAGGAATACATGAATGAAAAGAGGGAAAAAAATAATAATAATCAGAGATCCCCACAGAATAAACTACAAGAGTAATGTACATCAGGCTAAAAATCTACACAGATGGATTGACTTGATGAGTGGCTTGGATCTTGCACATGCATGCTAAGAGTGCAAAAAAGGCACACTCACTCGGGCAGATGTAGCATTCCTCTTGAATCACTGCTTCAAATCGGGCTTTCCCGCTGGAAGAACCAGGCCCAGCTCCTTACACTGTTCCTCATCTGGTTGCAAACTCCCTGGCATTGCACCAAAAGCAAGGCGGGCCGCTTCAATCCCAGAAGCCGTATAGTGCACGAATGCTGATGCATCTTCCATATTCTTCGTTAGATCTGACACCAACAACGACGCTGACATAAAACCCGGTGTCACTGGGGCCACTGGTTCCTCAATGGGCTTGTGATCGAGCTCAGCGGCCCCCACAAACCTCTCTGTGGCAGCCTCCCATGACAGTTCGTGCATTTGGTCATCAGTTAGCGGAGCTGGCTCGTCAGTCAGTGCCGTGCGTGTTACTTGTACAAACTCATCACCATCTTTGTACATACGGCAATTGGGGAATTGCTTGAAGAAGTCATTCGACGGGTGGTCAGCACAAATAATGATTTTGCCCATGGCCAGAGCTTCAGCTGTGGTTGTGCAAACTACGTCGGTTGTGCTTGGATTGAAGAATACTTTGTACCTAGGAGATGAAAAAGGATCTATGATAATGGCAATCAACTCAAGAGAGAGAGAGAGAGAGAGAGAGAGAGAGAGAGAGGTTCGTCAATCCAACGATTATGTACAAGCCAGCCCCCATACATGTAGCTACTCATGCCCAAATGGCACACATGTGAAAGATCCGAACCATCCATCAGGCATGCAATAAAACATGCAGCAGGGTGTTAATGTGCGTGATGGATCCTTAAAATGCCAAAATAGGCAGCAACCATTAATGCCAAGTCAGTTTCACATTAAGAAAGAAGCCGGAGAAAGCAATGTGTGGCATGCACCCATTGGTTCCAGAGCCATAAGAAGAAGGGTGCATTCACTATCATGGCACATCTGATGAGTGGACCAGCCTGATTATTGGACCGATGCAACTAAGAGGGGCCCACCTGATGAATGGATTGGATCTTGCACAACATCGGCCGATAGGGTTGCTGGTCTATACACGCAGTAAACTAGCAAATCTCGAAGAAAAAGTCTCTCTGGCTTTATTTATCAGCTACCAAGATGTGGAGGAAATTGCATGAGCACTGCCTAGAAACTTACTCATGAAACAAAGGGTCAGCATGGTCGCGCCCCGGGTTGACTTCAACGGTCAGTTTCGATTTTCTAACTTCTTCTTGGACTTGATCAGAGTCTTCCCCATTCCCGTACAAGTCTACTTGAAAGTCTGGAAGTTGGTTCTGGTGGGCTTTTAGTAGTTGAAGGAGCTCTCTATAGCCTTTGCTCCAAACCATCTTCCCAATGTAGTAGACACCCTTGGTGAATGGTTGGTTTCTGTTTACTTGCTCTTCATGCACTTTCCTACCTATCTCGAGGAACTTGGGATTGACGCCATGGACATTGCAGATGATGGATCTTGGAAGATCTTGCGTCGCAGCTGATAATCTTATAACCTGCAATGTCATGAGAAGGTGTAATCCAGGTGGGGCATCAACTTGTAAAAGGAAAAAAGGAAACGAAATAAGTAAATTGCATATTTCTTATTATTTTGTTATCCATGGGAATCCAGAGTATCACCAATGGTATTTCTACAAACAAAAAGAAAAACTAGTTACAGGGAAAGGATCTCATGTTAATAACTTTTCTCTCATTAGATAGATAGCTGGCACTCTATCCCCTTGCTCCTTTCTCCTAGATGAACAGTACAGATCTTGTAAACATGTGCCAACAGATATCTAACCAAAAAAAGTGATTAAAATCAATCATATTACTAAGAGTTTTGCACAAATACATCCTGGCGTGTTGTAATATGATACATCGCGATTTTATCAATTGAAATTGGGCTTTTTCAATGACCCAAACCATTTGTGTGATAGGGCTCTGCTTGGATGGGAGGATGCCCGAAGAATTCATCATCATCATCATCATCATCTAAGCCTTATCCCAATTAATTGTGGTTAGCTACATGGATCTTGTTCTGCCATTCCCCTCTATAAAAGGCCAGACCTTCAATTAGACCATGGGTCATCTAAGTCTTTTCTTACTACCTCCATCCACGTCCTTTTGAGCCTTCTCCTTTCCCTTTTAGAGCCTTCCCCTTGCCTTTTAGAGCCTTCAACTTGTACCAACTCACTCTTGCTAACCAGCGCAGTTCTTGGTCTCCGTGGCACATGACCAAACCATCCAAGTCTTCTTTCCCTCATCTTATTGCCTATTGGTACTACTCCTAAGTTTCCTCAAATCGAATCATTTCTAATTTTATCCTTCCTCATCTTACCACTCATCCATCTCAACATCCTCATTTCAGCTACACTCATCCTATGAGCATGTTGTTCAGTGTTCAATATTGTCCCATAAAGCATGGCTAGACTCATAGCCATCGTATAAACTCTAGAGGCACATATCAATTTCTTTCACCCAGCTTGAATTCTATGGGCAAATCTTTTTCAATCTCTCACTGTCATGAATTGTTGACCCAAGGTATCGAAATGGCCATTTTGGGAAACTTAGTTCTTAGCCAACAATCTTAATTAATTCCTCTTTTTCACTCCTATTACTACTAAAATTACACCGAATATACTATGTTTAAGTCTTAACTAATTTTAAATCCTTTAGATGCATGTCTTGGGTTGCGTCAGGCTCCATTGAGAGCCTTATCCTTGCCTAGCATGGGCGTAGGGCCAGTACGAGAGGAAGGATGCTTTGGAAACTTTATTGGCAAGCATTTGAGTCATATGGGGAGAGAGGAATAACCGGTATTACTGCAATTGGTGTGAGTGGGTACCAGAGATCTTTGGGAGGGCTAAATCGGATGTAATTGTGTGGGCCCCAAATATAAAAGGCTCTTGCTGAGTGTCCTCTTCCGTCTTTCTTTTAGGCTGATTTGTGGTTGTTTTGGCTGTTTTTGCTTCCTTTTTAATAAAATCATTACTTCTCAACAAAAAAAAAAAAAAACAAAAAACTTTAGATTCTAAAGCATCCCTCCATAAATCTAGCCACGTTTACGTCCTCCCTCGTCTTGTCAATTAAAACTATGTCATCTACAAACAACATGCTCACCATGGAATCTCTTCCTGCAAATACCTTGTTAACTCGTCCATATCAAATGCAAAAAGGTACAAGCTCAATGCCAAACCCTGGTTTAAACCAACAGTAAATGGAATCTCACTTCTCTTGCCACTAGTGGTTCCTCACATTAGTTAGCACTCCCTCATACGTACCCTTAACCAGGTCAATATATCCTCTTGAGACTTTGTTCTTTCCCAACACCCACCAAATTAACTCTCTAGGGATCCTATTATACCTTTCTCTAAATCAATAAAGGCCATGTGGAAATCCTTCCTCCTCTCCCGATATTTCTCCATCAATTGTCTAAGTAGGAAAATAGATTTAGTGGTAGACCTTTCGGGCATGAAACCAAATTGATTTTTTTGACACATTCATCATGCCTTAAGTCTTTTTGCTCAATCACTCTCCCAAAGTTTCATAGTATGGTTTGCCGAGGAATTAAATATTTTGACCCTTTGATTACACAAAGCTTATGGTGGCCATCCATTTTCAAAGCAAATAATGGAATTTTCAAATGGTTGAAATAATCCACTTTAAGATATCTTATTCTTTTCCAGACATCCATTAGATGGCCACAAATTGGATGTCCAGTTCTGAACGAACAGGGAACTTGGCCTCTCAATCAATCATCAATATCATTTTAAAAAGGCAAGTACAACCTTCGGCAATCAGAACCCCCCCCCGGTAAGTGAGAGGGGAGAGAATCCCAGGGCCTTACCTCAATGTTGCTGACTCAAAATACCACAATGTATTGACAACTAAACCTGATAAAGAATCATACCTTGTGGCAATAGATTTGAACAACCCAGCTGTTAGCGTGTTTCAAAAGAAAGGCATGCAGCCGTCCGTTTTTCTCTCTCTTCACATATTCCAGATAATTTGTGTGGACAACCCCTATAACTCGCCAGAATTTGGTCTTCCACCTCTGCCCATGATGGTACCATGTAAGATGCTCGGGCTCCTCAAGGACAGCAACATCTGCTTCTCCATCGGGGATGATTTCTGTAATATCTCCAACAGCTAAAATGCTCCTTTTCTCTGGATCAAACTGCAATGTGGTTGAATGATGCCATGAAATATTTTCAAACAAACACAGGAGAATGACAATTCTGGCAGGACCTTCTACTTGTGACTTGAAAATAAACAACTTGACCAACCAAGTCCATCTTAATTCCAAGAGAATGCAAAGGAGATACATACTAAGATGATTAAAAAAGATCTTCCCAAAATATGTGGAAGGAACTAGGCCATTGATCAGCTAGGGCCGACCATGAACATAACCCCCCCCCAAGCAGAAAAATCGGGCGAGTCCACTCATCAAGGTAGGCCAAACATGTATGGGGAAAAAAAAAAAAAAACAGAGAAAAATCAATCAGTGGCCTATATTCAATTTACACGTCTCCACCTGATGTGGTCAAGCACCTGATTTCTTGGGTCAGGGCATGTTCACGGGGGGACCCACCTGATTGATGGCCCAAATCTCACACACATGACATATTGGAACAACCACCTCTTCGCATGAATCACCTTAGCAGGGTTCTGAATCCAAAACATATGCAGGGATCACATAAATATGAGCAAGCTGAGTTCCAACCAGACTCAACTTAGTCCCAGCCCAGATGTCGGTTGAACCATATATGCCATTTCTTATTTTATACATCTTAATTAAGAGAAGGTCTCACACACAACTAGTTGTAGATGAAAGTTTGTGCTACAAGCTACATGTGGGGCCTACCATGGCGTGTGCATCTCAACCAATCTGTCTGGTAGACCAACCAACCATGAAAAATGGATGCCCCAAAAACAGGCTGATCCAAACATCAGGTGCGGCACACCACAAAACAATGGACAACCGCCAAAAAGCCTCCAAATTCATGTGGAGCCTGCCTGATGGTTGGATCGGCCTGACTTTTGAGACATCCCATCTTCATGGTGGGGTGACCCTGCTGGATGTGTTGGATGCCAAACACAGACTGAGGTGAGCTCAACATGCAATTATTTGCATGAACTTTTCAACTACAACTAGTCTTGTCATGAATTCAAGTGTTAAAGTAGTACAACTGATCTGCAGAGATCATTTACCTTGCCTGGATAGAAGCATATGTTAAATCCAGATAAAAATCCAGTCCTGTCTTCAAGCCACCGACGGACATAAGTTTCCTGCTCCAATGGTGATCCAAAAGTGATTTTATTTGGATAAACAAGTTCTTGGTCCTTCAAAGACAGCCAAGGAATCACTAATGTAACTTTTCTCTCTCCATCCTTTGCAAGATAAGCGGCACGGAACAGAGGGTTGACAGCAGTTCCAGTCATCCATGGAAGGCTTGCTGTTGTAAATATTGCAATATGCTGCTTTCTATCCATCATATCATCGGGTCATATTCATGTAGCTATCTTGAGATTCAAGAGTCAGCCTGGTTCTTGATGAGATCCCAAATTAGATATCCAAACTGCATTAATGAATTAGATTCCATAACATATATAAGAACTTAAAATATCAAAGAACTAAAACAATTGAAAACCACCAGTTTATCTTACTGTGGAATGGAATAAAAAATTGCTGAAACTGACTTGAAAACCACCAGTCTGAACTCTGAACAATTGTTAGGATGTCCAATTAGTGTAATTACTAACTAATCCGCTGTGGGGCTGATGTAGGATGGGGAGGATGATTGGTAGAGGACATGAATTAAATGCATTCTATTACCTCAATCATGGAATAACAAGGACTGAAGCTGCATTGCAGACCAACATCTCTCCTCATCAATGGCATTCTAGGTTTGGTCACCCATCTCTCCTCATCAGTAGCATTCCAGGTTTGTCATTCTACGTCTGGTTGAACTATTCATTCCCGTCTTTTATCCCATGGCATCATTCACCAAACATCATGTGCACACACACCACAGCAGAATGGAGTTGTAGAGTGTAAAAATCGTCATTTATTTGAGGTTGCTAGGGCATTGTTGTTAAAAATAAAGGCTTTGAAAGGTTTTTAGAATGATGCAGTTTTGACTGCATTTTATCTCATAAACCGGATGCCTTGATCAGTCTTAGGTGGTAAAGCTCCTTTCTCTGTCATATATCCCCACCGTCAACCGTTTTCAATTCCTTCCAAAGTTTTTGGGTATATATGCTTTGCACATCAACTTGACCATGTTTCTGATAAATTTGAACCCAAGGCTGTAAAGTATGTTTTCTACAATACTCTTCTACTCAGTGGAGTTACAAGTGTTATAATCCAGTCACTTATTGACGGTATGTGTCAGTTGATGTTACATTTTTTTAAGGACTCTATTTTTTTTTTCTGAGGGAGGAAGATCCTTGCAACTTGCAGAAGGTTCCATCACCCTTCCTATGGCGCCAGACAACTTCATCCATAGAGTGAGTTCTTGTGCAGCTTTCAGATCCGCCACTGCTGCAAGTCTACTCTAGATGTTCCAAGAAAGGTGATGAAGTGCATACCAAAATGTCCTCTATCAATCATAGCAACCCATCATTATTTTGAGTCTTCACCAGTATTGTCTGATGAAGGTGATCTGCCCACTGCTCTCTGTAAGGGCATACGCTCTTGTACCTAGCATCCTATCTCTAATTTTGTTTTCTTTGATGACTTGTCTCCTTCTTTTTAGCAGTTTTCTTTGTATTTATCCTCTGTGTTTGTTCCTTGCTCTTTCTAGGAGGCTCTTAACGGTGATGAGTGGAAGTGAGCTATGGTAAAACTAAAAGAGATGGCTCCACTTCATCAAAATCAAACTCGAACTTTAGCTAAGTTACCTACAGGAAAACGTGTGGTAGAGTGCAGATGGTACGTTCAAGTACAATCCTGACGGCTTGGTAGATCATTTAGAGGCTTGACTCATTGCGAAGGGATTCACTTAGACCCTAGGGATTGACTACTTTGAGACATCTGATGTGGCCAAGCTTCATTCTATACGTGTGGTGATCTCTATTGCTACAAATTTAGACTTACTTGCCCCTATATGTTGTTCCAGCTTGATATGAAGAACAACTTTCTTCATGGGGATCTGCTTGAATAGGTGTATAAGGAGAAACCACCTGGCTTTGTTGCTCACGAGGATTTGGATAAAGTATGTCATCTAAAGAAATCAATTCATGGATTAAAACAATCTCCTCATGTTTGGTTTGATAAATTTAGTAAGCCGGTGCTTCAGTTTGGGATGAAACGTAGTCAAGCAGATCATTCAGTTTTTGTTCAACAGAGAAAGACAGGTACTATCGTGTTAGTTGTACATGCCGATGATATCATTATTGCTAACAATTGTACATGTATTTTTTAGTTAAAGAAGTTTGTACAATAACACTTTTGCATAAAGAATTTAGGTTGCTTTTGATGCTTTCTAGGTATTGAGAAAGCAAGGCCGAAAGTGGGAATTAACTTATTATAACGGAAGTATGTGATGAATTTATTAGAGGTGGTACATTTGCTAAGGGCTAAGCCACTTGAAATTCCCATGGATGCTAATTCAAAGACGAGTATATATGAAGGGGAACTATTTGATGATCCAGGGAGATATCGCTGGATAGTTGGAAAATTGATCTATTTAACAATTACACGGTCGAACATCTCTTATCCAGTCGGCGTAATTAGTCAGTTTATACAGGCTCCTCGTATGTCTCATATTGTATGGTGGTTGTGCTTCGTAAACTTAGATATTTAAAGGGAACTTATGGCTATGAAATTCTCTACAAACGAAATGGACGTTTAGGGTAGAAGAGTGTTTTTTTTTAATGCAAACTGAGTTGGCTCTCCTTCTCATAGATGGTCGAGACCACAAGTTATTGAACATTTGTAGGAGGAAATCTAGTTACATGGAAAAACAAGAAGCAAAATGTTGTCGCTCGGTCCAGCACAGAAGCAGTGTATAGGGCTATGGCCTATACAACATGTGAACTTATTTGGTTGAAGACATTAATGTGCGAGCTCGAGTTCACGGTGGATGCACATATGAAATTGTACGTAATAATCAAGCAACATCTCACGAAAGAACCAAGCACATTGAAGATGATTGTCACTTCATCAGCGAAGAGGTTATTAACAAGAAATTATGCACGTTGTTTGTCAAGTCTCAGGATCAAATGGAAAACATGTTTACGAAGGCTTTAAGTCAGGCTTATCTAGACAGATTCTTTCTCAAGTTGGGCATCCGTGATATATATGTTCTAGCTAAAGGGAGAGTATTGATGCATTATGACCATAGGTGTGGGCCACCCTGGCCACACGTGTGGTCCCATGATCACGCATGTGGTTCTCATATGTTTGGGTTTATGTTGGGCTTTGTCATGTTTGGGCTATAGTCTTTAAGCCCATAACTCATTAGTTTATTTTATCTTTTAGTTAGAGGGGTTTAATTGTAATTTCTTATATTAAGTGATTGCCCTAATTTTAATAAAAGATATAGTGGGGGCATGTGGAGCATTTCAAGCTCTCTCCTCTCATTCTCCTTTTCCTCTCACTTTTCTTCTTTTCTTCTCTTTTCTCCATCTATTACAACTTCATTCAATAATATCAATTATTCTTTTGAGAGATAACTAAAAATTTATTAAAACTCCCATTAGAAGGCAAGAAAAGAACGCAACGTGACACTAAAGCTCAAAAACATAAGAAGAAATAACAGCCTTAGCTGCTTTAACATGAGGAGCCCAACCTAAAACAAAACCCTTAATATTGTTGATTACCCCATTCACAAAGGACCTCTCGTTTCTGAAGCACCATTCATTCTACTCCTTCCATATAGCCCAAAAAATAGCCATGATGAGAAGCCCGCAAACCATTTTACTAGCTTTCCCAACTCCCCCTCCATGCCACGCCCAAAGGAGATATTCTTGTGGATGAATGGACTATATTAGTATACCAATATTCAACCCAAGGTAACCACTTTAACCATCCAAATGGATGGTCACTGGTGAAGCATCGTATGTAAGTTTCCAGTGTTTGATTGACCACCTCTAATTGTCCATCGGTTTGAGGGTGATAGTTGGAGCTCATTTGCAATTGGGTACCGTGTAATTTGAAAAGTTCTAGCCAAAAATGACAAGTGAAGGAGGGGTCCCTCTCACTTATGATTAGGGTTGTTCACGAGTCGAGCTAGCTCGAAAAGCTCGCTCGACTCGGCTCGAGTCAGCTCGGATTGACTCGGCTTGAAAGACCAACTCGGGGCGAGTCAAGCTTGTTTTCTAAGGCTCGAGTTGAGTTCGAGCCGAGTTTGACCATGGTGCATTTCAACTCGACTAGACTCAACTCGAAGAATATATTTTCATATTGTATTATATTATATTATATTATATTATATTATATTATATAAAGTTTAAAAAACTTTAAAAAGTTAAAAATTAAAAGTGTTTACTTTTTACTAAAAAACCCTACCCGACCCTACCCATCCCCATTCCCTCTCTTTCTTTCTTCCCTTACCCTACCAAGCATGAGCAGACGCCGCAGCTCGCACGGCCGCACCCAGCACGGCAGCCCAACTGCCCGAGACTTTGCCCGACCGACTGCCTCTCTCTATTTCTCTCTTTCTCTCATTCTCCTGATTTCTCCAAGCAACCCGCACAGCCCACTCGGCTACTTCGAGCAACCCACGTCCAATCCATGACATATGAACAAGCTCGACTTGACCCGAATCACTAGCTCAACTCGACAGCTTTGGCAAACAAGCTAAGCTTCAATGTTGAGCTCGAGGGCGAGCTCGAGCTCGAGCTCGAACTCAACTATAGCATGGACGAGTCGAGCCAAGCTTGGCTCAACTCGACTCGACTCGGCTCACCTCGACTCGACTCTGCTCGATGTACAGCCCTTCTTATGATTGATCAAGTCGTGTAATTTAACAATATGTTTAACAAATAATTGTGCCACATAAGATGCCATATACGGGTGACGTAGTGCAATAAAATGGGCATATTTAGAAAGGCAATCCACTACAAGTATTACCGTTTTACTGTGGAATGGTGGAAGCCCGTTGATGAAGTCCATTGAAATATCTGTCGAGATGTGATTAGGTAAACCCAATGGTTGTAAAAGTCCCAATGGAGCGATGCATTCTTATTTGTGTTGTTGACAAGTGTTACACTCTCCAATGAACTGTCGTACCTGGGCTCCCTTTCCGAGCCAATAGAAAATTGATTTAATTCTTGAAAGAGTTTTGTGATGCCTCGAATGTCCAGTAGGAGTGTCGTGTTCCTTCATCACCTTTGGAACTAAAGTAGATTTTGGACTCTGCAAGACACGACCGTTGCAATAAAATATTTCATTTTTATAGGAATATTTAAGTGGGTCCAGGTCTCCTTTATCCCAACGTTTTTGGATCTACATAAAAAATGTGTCTTGAAGGTAGGAACCGTGGAGGTCATTTCACCAACAGGATGTTCGAGCAAATATGACAACACATACTCTCTTGGTTGGAGTGAAAGTGCATCAGCCAACTTATTTTCTATCCCATTTTTGTAATAGATAGGATCTCCACTTTTGGAAAGCTTGGACAATAGCGAACACTTCCTTTTCGTCTGTCGAGAGAGAAAGACCGGTACCTTTTAATGCTTGACTGCAGAAAGCAATTGAACGTCCATCCTGCATCAGAACAACCCCAATTCCTGTTCCTGCAGCATCACATTCCAGGACAAAATGTTTGGGGGAGTCTGGTAGAGCCAAGACAAGCGGATGCAATAAGGATTCTTTAAATTTTAAAAAAGATTCCTTAGCCGTGTCGTTCCAGTGAAAGGAGTCCTTTAGTAGTGCAAAAAATGGGCCCGCGATAGTCCCATAATTAGAGATGAATTTTCAATAATATCCATTTAGGCCAAGAAACCCTCTAAGAGACTTGAGAGTCAACGGCCTAGGCCATTCTTTCACATGGACTTTTTCTTTTCTTTTCTTTTTTTTGGTCCACAACAACTCCATCTTTAATGATTACGTGACTTAATTAATCCACCTCTGCTGTCCCAAACTGGCACTTGGATTCTTTAGCAAATAAATTGTGAGATCTAAGCACGGATAGGACCATCCAAGATGAGAGAGATGGCCATCCATTGATTTTTTGTACATAAGTATATCATCAAAGAAGATTAGAATAAATTTTTGGAGATGGGGTTTGAATATGTCATTCATCAAGCTCTAAAAAGTAGATGGGGTGTTGGTGAGATCGAAAGGCATTACCAAAAATTCGTAATGCCCTTCATGTGTACAGAATATCATTTTGTGGATGTCAATGCCCTCTATTTTGATCTGATGATATCCCGAACGTAGATCCAATTTACGATATTTTTAAAATAAAAAAAAAAGCCTCATGCAATTCATCGAGCAGCTCATCAATGACAAGATTAGGGAATTTGTCTTTAACAATAACATTATTTAGGGCTCGATGGTAAACACGCATCCGCCAGTTGCCATCAGACTTGCGCACCATCAAAATTGGATAAGAATACGAGTTGGTGCTTGACCAGATAATGCCTGAATGCAGCATCTCTTTAATTAATTTTTCAATTTCTTTTTTCTTTTTTTTTTTCTTTTTCATTTTTTTTTTTTTTTTGGTAATGGGGATACCTGTAGGGCCATACAAAAACCAGGTTGCTTCCCTCCACCATTGGAATCTTTTGGTCATAGCTACGCTACGAGGGTAGCCACTTGGGTTCTTCAAAAAACATCTAAAAACTCAAATACTCTATCTTGGAGTCATGTATACTTTGGGTTGTCCACCTGCATAGATTTAAGACAAACTAAATGTAACATTATCTCCTTTCAAAATTTAATAGCCAACCTTTTGAATTGTTGATTGTCCAATACATCCAAATCATCTTTGTGAGACCCTCGTAACATGTTAGTCACCCCTTGTATTTTGAAGCTCATCTGCATCTAAGAGAAATCCCACAATATAGGACCTAGTGTACTTAGCTAATGAGCGCCCAAAACTGCATTGCATCCTCCTAGTGGAAGGGTAAGAAAATTATGGTGATTGGGACTCCTTGCAAGGTAAGAGTCAAACCTGAACACCTTCCTTGATTGACTAGGCAGTCCCCGTTTGCAACCATTATTTGAAATTGGCCTCCCGAGGAGATTGAGAAGCCAATTCCCTTAACGGTTGTGGGGTCCACAAAATTATGCGTACTCCTAGAGTCGATAAGAACTGTGATAGGTTTATGATTGAGGTGGCCCACCACACGCATTGTCTGAGGATGAGATGTTCCTGCAATGGCGTGTAAGGAGATTTCAAGTTGTGCAATAACTATATTGCCCTCCATGCTAGCTACACTAGATGATTCTTTTTCCTCCATTAGTAACGGCTCCGGCTCCTAGACTTTATCCTCATTAGGCCATGTGCCCTCCAATAAAAATAGCATTTATGTCTTACAACGATGATGGAGCACAAATTTCACAATTAAAGCATAACCCGCGATCCCTTGTTCTTTTGCCTCCATTGGGGTAAGACGTTTCATAGGAGGAATTGAGGGTTGGGGGCCCAAAAGCCCAAGCTGGAAATTTGGTTTAGGAAGAATCTCTCTAGTAACTTTATGCTGGGCCGCAATATTTTCTTCTTGCAATCGGGCTAACCCAATAGCAACCATTACATTTTTTGGGTTAGACATTTATACATCAAGCCTGATTTCATCTTTCAATCCGCTGAAAAAGTAACTTAACCAAAAAGATTTTGGTAAACTGTTAATTCTATCAGTTAATTTCTCAAATTGAGATTGATAATCTCTTATCGAGGAAGTTTGACTCAATTTGGCAAGAGAACTGGTGCAATCTTCGAATTCAGTTGGAACAAACCTCTTGATGAGGTTATCCGAAAATGTGGACCATGATAATGGCCAATGAGCCTTCTCCATCCATCGAAACCACTGCAATGCTTCTCCCTCCAAATGAAATGAAGCAATGATCGGGCATTGATTTGAGTTGGCTCGATGATATGCGAAAAAATTGCCCGCACGACACACCCATTCGTTTTTTTTTTTTAAGAATTAACTGAAACCTTCATTAAAAAGAAAGGGAAAAAAAGAAGGGAAAAAGCCCATCGAGATGGCAGGCCAAACACCCTTCAAAAAAGAGAAAAATTACAACTTGACAGATTAACCACATTACAGGCCCATTCGGAGATAAATTGATGCATCCTTTTAACTATGAAGTCCACCGAATTAGAAACATCTCTAAAGCACCTACTGTTTCTTTCTTCCCAGACTGCCCGCCAAACGGGAAACGGCTAAAAGAGACATTCTCCAAACCATAGAAATATCTTTACCCAGGGAGACACCATGCCAGGCTGCAAGAAGATGATCCGTAGAATGCGGGAAAATCCAGAAGACCGCGAAAGAAGAAAGCAGGACTGACCATACCTGATGGAAGAACGGGCAGTGAATGAATAGATGGTCTATCGTTTCTTCATTTGTCATACAGCAAAGACAAATATTGGAGATAATCATTCCCCTTTTTCTTAGATTGTCAACAGTAAGGACTTTCCTCTTCCCCACTAACCAACCAAAAATTGCAATCTGAGGAGGCACTTTATATTTCCACACTTTAGCTGTCATCACCTCGTCGAGTAAAACTGATTTCCTACCAATACAGAGATATAGGGATTTCACTGAAAATAACCCCTTTTTATCAGGACTCCAAACAAGCCTATCATTTTGAAGAATATCTGGATTACATTTACCAATATGATCCAGTAAGGCAGCAAATTCTCCAATTTCCCAGTCATGGAAGTTCCTTCTGCATGGGGGATGCCAAACAACTTCATTACCATGGATTTAGTAATCAACAACTACAATGGAAGAGTTGGGAACCAGACGATATATAAAGGGGAAATCATCTTTCAAAGCTGAAGAACCTGCCCAGATATCTACCCAAAATCGGGTTTTATCTCCTTTGCCTATAGAATAACCGATACTCCTGCGAACTTCCTTATTAGAACATAGCGCACCTCTCCATAAAGCAGACGCTCTATAGGAAGAAGAATCCTTGGACCACCAACCTTCAGACATGCACCCATATTTGCATTTGATTAGAATATTCTAAAGAGCCCCATTTTCTACCCCAAGTCTCCACCACCACTTGCCTAGCAGGGCCCGATTCATAGCTTTAAGGTTTCTAACACCAGCTCCTCCATCCTGATATTGCTGACAAACCTCTTTCCAATCTACCAAATGAAATTTCTTCTTTTCCTCCATCCCGTGCTAAAGAAAGTCACGTCTTAGTCTTTCCAATATAGCAAGAATCTTAGTCGGACATTTGAAAAGAGACATAAAATATAGGGGAATATTAGAGAGTGCCGCTTTAATCAAAGTAAGATGACTACCTAAAGATAAATATCTGCATTTCCACCTGGCTAAATATGTTTCAAACCTATCAATTACTTTATCCCGTAAAACCAACGGAGGTTTGCCTACGCATAAGGGGAGCCCAACGAAGGTTGTCGGAAGAGATTCCGACGCGCAATCGAAAAAATCAGCATAGACTCTGGATTCAACTTCATCCAGATTGACACCAATCATCCGCGACTTTCTCAGATTCACTTTAAGGCCCGAAGCCGCTTCGAAACAACGGATAGAGGTACGGAGATTACTGACTTTGTTAAGATCTGCCTCACAAAAAAGAAGAGTATCGTCTGTGAATTGAATGTGAGAAATAGGGGAGTCCATGCCTTTCACCTTGAAGCCACCGATAATGCTTTCTACCTAACCTTTGCTCAACATACTTGAAAGGGCGGATAACGGATCTCCTTGCCGCAGACCCCTTGAACTCTGAAAGAAACCTTTGGGGGACCCTTTTATTAGAATCAAGAAGAACACTGACCCGATACATTCCTTCATCCAAGATACCCATTTGGTCCCGAAACCCATCCTATGAAGCATAGAGAGAAGAAAATTTCAATCGACGTGATCATAAGCCTTCTCTAAATCAAGTTTGCATAAAAGGCCCTTGGCTCCAAATTTATGACTCGAGTCTAGACATTTGAAAGCAATGAGGGCACTGTCAATGATTTGTCTACCTGGGATAAACGCACTTTGATTATGAGAAATAATCTTACCTAAGACCCCCTTCAATCGAGAAGCTAGGACTTTGGCCAAAATTTTATAAGGCCCACCAAGGAGACTGATCAGTCTAAAGTCATGCAAAGAGTCCGCTCCATGAATTTTAGGAATAAGCACAATAAAGGATACACCCATTCGTTAGGATCTTCTCCACCAAAACAAGGGAAATCAAGCCGAACAACTCTATTCTAAATGCCTCCTGATGTTCCTAGATGTGTGGAATTACCAGCTTTTTTTACTTTGAATTGATGATTGTACTATCTATCTTTTTTAACAGTCCCGATGTTAGTCAGTAGTGATCTAATCATACTTGGCGTTTCGGGCGGATAATTTTTAGAGGACCTCTTGTATATGTTGATCTTGTTGTTCACTCCTTTTCACAAGGGTCTTCATATCATTTCCGTCTACTGTGAAACCTCTCTTTGATAGAAAACGGTATGTTCGTTAATGTTTTGAGTTAATTTCACGAGTTAATGAAGGAATGGTATGGATAATTTCATGGAGAATGCAATCTTCCTGATATGGAAGAAGATAAAAACATAGGGTAAACAAGAGAGAGACTAAGAAAAAATAATGGAATTTTGGAATTAAGTCAACAAGTACTCTTTTCCATGCATTCATTGTAATTAAATAAATAGTGTTGTAACGTATTCCTAACTGTTCTTGAGAAACCCAAGGACACGTGTTATAGCAAGAGAAAAATATTGCAAGCTAAAGATCTTTACGAATGTTTTGAGTGTTTTTTACAGAATCACAGCGCACAGGATGACAAGACGTGAAGCAGTCAAAAAGAATTCAAAAGCAAACTAAGCGACCGATAGTCATCCAGGAGGTCAATCAAGCGATCGATAGGCATCCAGGAGGCCGATCAAGCGCGGCCAAGTGAAATATGGTCGAGTCAGCAAGGATACCTGGAGCGGTTACTAGGACAGGAGGCAAGTTTGGAAGGAAGTCTCTAAAAGGTCATGTAGTGCTAAAACGATTTTAACAACTATTAGAACGTGGGAAGCATCCAGAAGGCCATGTAGTGTTGAAACGGTTATAGCGACCATCAGAACGTGGGAAGCATCCAGAAGTCCAATTAGTGCTGAACAATTATAGCAACCGTCAGAACGTGAGAAGCAACCAGATGGCCAGGTTAAGGCTAAAAATAACAAAGGAATTCAGCAAAGCAAATCGTCACATACCAACCCAATCAAACCCAATATATCTTTCAATTACCCGTCATTTACATTCCTTAGCATAATCACTCTACTTTTTTACCAATCAATTACATTTCTTAGTGTAATCCTTTACTTTTCACTTGTTGTTTACATTCCATAGTGTAATCTATAGCGTTAATCAAGTAGCTGATAATCTTAGCTGTAATTTAGGTCTACGCTCATACGTTGGATTCCGTGCTCCATCTAGGAAGGTGTTTTGCAGCAGCTCACTGCGACCGACTGTAATGTTTCCTTTCCTATTTTTCCTTTCATCAGTACTGAACGGCCCTTTCGTACTGAAGGCAAAGGTGTAACCCATCATCAGAGGATGAGCCCTACCCTCTTAATATCACCTGATCCTACTTACATACTAAGCGAGTGGCTGAATAGGAGACCGATCTCATTTGATCTCGGTCATATACTACGTATCTGCCTATCTTGGTGCTTGGGGTCATAGTTGTTCGGTTTGAATTGAGCCGCAAATTCTATTCTGGCACGCCTGCACTTGTTACGTGACAAAAACTGCAAATCGAACCATAATAGGTTTTTGGCATGCCCGGTGGGATGGATAATATGAGCCAGTATGAAAGTAATGAGAAAGTAAGATGGCAGACAGATCTTTTTGAGATAATGATGGTTGTGCTACGTGATATGCAAATGGTGAATCAGTATATAGAAGAGCAATTACGAGCTCAGGCCGAGCGATTACGAATTCAAGCCGAGACCAACAGATGGATGGCGAGTCAGGCCAAAAGTCTGAATATGATGTTTTCTGAAAGAACAACTACAGTGCCACAGCAAAATGTGTCTCAGCCAATTTTTTATATTAGTTCTGTCATAAATCTAGCATCAGTACTGCCTGCATCGCAATTACCTCTTCCACAACAGAACATTCATCCTTCTCCAATGCAGGAGATACGAAACGCTCCGCTATCCGCCAAGTTCAGACAACTAGAGCGGGAGGTCAGAAATTTGATCCCTGAAGAAGGAAACCAAGATATACCTTGGGGGGGGGGGGGGGCGCAATCCTTCCTTGGGAATCTACCGTATCATGGAAGGCGAAACCAAGTAGGCCCTGAATTACCTCCAATGGTCGAATCACGTCGTTTGAATCGTGACCAAATTATTCAAATGGTTCAGGAAGTAGCAGGCCAAGTTCTCGGCTGTATTACTACCTCGGTCGACCATAAACCAGATTCAGAATGGATTGATCGACAGTCTCCATTGTCACAGCCGATTTTGTCGTTTCTCGATCATAATGGTCAAGTTCGACTAAGACGGCGGAATTTGCCGTTTCTTAATCATGATGACCGAGTTCGACCAAGACGGCCAAATTTACCGTTTCTTAATCAAGATGGTCGAGTTCGACCAAGACGACTGAATTTGTCATTTTTCGATCAAGATGGTCGAGTTCGGCCAAGTCGGCCGAAATTGATATTTTCTGATCAAGATGGTCGAGTTCGACCAAGATGGCCGAAATTGATGTTTTTACACGGCCGAGCAATCACATTTATTACGTCAAACAACGAATTAATATCGCATTCACTTTTACCAAAGGCGAAGCAATGTGGGCGGCAATGTTGTACTATATTCCTTACTGTTCTTGGGAAACCCAATTAAAAGGACGTATTATAACAAGGGAAAGATATTGTGAGCTAATGATCTTCAAGGATACTTAGAGTGCTTTTTACGGAATCACAACTCACAGGATGATAAGGCAGGGAGCAGTTGAAAGGAATTCAAAAGCAAA
The DNA here is from genome assembly GCA_030180095.1 of Magnolia changhungtana. Classification (NCBI taxonomy): domain Eukaryota; kingdom Viridiplantae; phylum Streptophyta; class Magnoliopsida; order Magnoliales; family Magnoliaceae; genus Magnolia; species Magnolia changhungtana. The sequence goes on from JASAUF010000319.1 coordinate 1,244,837, forward strand.
TCAAGCGGACGATAGTCATCCAGGATGCCGATCAAGCGGTCGAGTGTTATCTAAGAGCCCGATCAAGCAGCCGAGTGAAATGCGGTCGAGTTAGCAAGGAGGCTTGGAGCGGTTACTAAGACAAGTAGCAAGTTTAAAAGGAAATCTTCAAAAGGTCAACGGTTACAACAACTGTTAGAACATGTGAAACATCCAAAAGGCCATGTAGTGCTGAAACAGTTATAACAACCATCAGAACGTGAGAAGCATCCAAAAGGTCAAGTAGTGTTGAACGATTATAGTAACCGTCAGAACGTATGAAGCATCCAAATGGTCGGGTTAAGGCTATAAATAGAAAAGGAATTCAGCAAAGCAAATCGTCTCATACCAACCCAATCAGACCCAGTATATCTTTCAATTACCCGTCATTTACATTCTTTAGCGTAATCACTCTACTTTTTTGCCAATCAATTACGTTTCTTAGTGTAATCCTTTATTTTTCGCTTGATGTTTACATTCCATAGTGTAATCCATAGCTGATAATCTTAGTTGTAATTTGGGTCTACGCTCACATGCTGGATTCGGTGCTCTATCCAGGAAGGTATTTTGCAACTGCTCACTACGACCGACTATAAGGTTTCCTTTCCTATTTTATATATATTGAAAAGTCCTTTCGTACTAAAGTCAAAGGTGTAGCCCATCATCAAAGGACAAACCCTACCCTCTGAATATCTTCTAATCCTATTTACATATTGAACGAGTGGCTAAATAGGCGACCAATCTCATTTGATCTCAGTCATATACTATGTATCTGCCTATCTCGGCACTTGGGGTCATAGTTGTTCAGTTTGAATTGAGCCACAAATTCAATTCTGGCACGCCCACACTTGTCATGTGACAAAAACCGCAAATCAAACCACATAAGAGAGAAACATAACTAATTATAACTTCCACAACTTCTCTAATCTTCCCAAACCTCCATAACTTCCACAACTTTTCTAATCTTCCCAAACCTCCATAACTTCCTAACTTCTCTAACCCTCCATAACTTCCCTAACCTTCCATAACCTCCATAACTTCTAACCTTGCTGACATGGCTAACCTTGCTGGTGTGGCCTTCACATGTCAGATGTAGGATTGTTCACGTAACACACCCGCTACATTGGGGGGCCGCAATACGGAACGTTGGGATTGGCTTAAACAACATGATCTAGCCCTTCAAGAATTTACATTATAAAATCAACAAAAAATATTTGGAAAGAAAAGAAAAGAATGAATCACAACTTTCACTCCATAAACATTCACAAATTAGCAATTCCAGATAAAAATTTAAAAAAATAAATAGAATTCAATAGATATGAATTACTTAAAAAAATACAATCTACCCATGAATCACAAGAATTTGATGATATCTACAGAGAGAGAGGAAAAGAAAAGCAGAGAAAAGAATATCCAAGAATTTAGAAATCGAGGAAAAGAAAGGGAGGAAAATGAGGTGAAATATATGACCTTTCTGCTGGAGAAAAATAATCTGAAGAGGGAATCTGCTTCAGAGATTTCAATCAAAGCGAAGCGAGTTGAAGAAATTTTCGGTAGGTAGCGAAGTTGAGGAAGAAGAGAAACCGGACTTCTCTTCTCTCTTCTTTCCAAAAAACGATCAGATACAGCGGCTGTATCGTCCGTTAGGATACATTATTCTGGAAGCGGATTGGCTACTGTACCACACACCAGCGATATAGCTGAAGTATTGACGTCAGCAAGTTCTGTGGGTCACATTATAAGGTATGTGTTATATCCAAACCGTCCATCCATTTGGCGATCTCGGCTTAAGTCTTAAACCGAAAAATAAGACAGATCTAAAGATTAATTGGACCACACTGCAAAAAACAGTGGGGGATTGAACGTATACCATTGAAACCTTTTGGGAGTCACCGAAGTTTTGTATCAATATGATAGGATAGTTGTTTCTTCTCTTCATCCAGGTCTTTGTTACCCTATGAACAGATTAGATGGAAAATAAATGTTATTGTGGCCCTATGAATGTTTTAACGGTGAAAATCATTATCCCACTGCTATTTGTGTTGTGATCCATTTGATCTTTTTATATGATTCATTTTTTGGCTCATGATCTAAAATAATCTATACAAATGGATGAACGGTGTGGATATAATAAATACATCATTTTGGGGCCATGTAACTTGGATATACCGTAACCGCTCGTACAACTCAGAGCACGACCAGCGTCATCGCTCGTCTTCGCACGACATGTAACTACACCAGCTATATCGCTGGTGTGTGGTACAGCAGCCAATCCGCTTCCCGTTATTCTTCTCCCTGGACGCGGATTGCGTCCTACCCCCGCCCGGACGGTAATCCGTCCGGACAGGGCTCTATGAGGCCCAACGTGATGTAAGTATGTTATCCACACCGTTAATAGTTTTTATACGGTCATTTTAATATGTGATACAAAAATAGAGGTAGTTTCAGACCTTAAGTGGACCACAAAGTGGGGATTGAACGTCCACCATTAAAAGCTTCTTGGGAGCTGGTGAAGTGTCTGATCAAGCTGAAATTTGTGTTTTCACTTCATCCAGGTCTGCATGACCTTATTAATAGGTTGGGTGGTTAAAACAAACATCACGGTGGCCCTTTGAAAGGTTTCAATGGTGGCTTTCATTATCACTACATCTTCCTTTGATGTGGTCCGCTAGAGCTGAGTAACTACTTAATTTTTTTATGGCATAACTTAAAATGACCATGTAAAAATTATTAACGGTGTGGATAACATACTTACATCATGTTGGGCCTCACAGAGCCCTGCCCGGACGGATTACCGTCCGGGCGGGGGTAGGATGCAATCTGCGTCCTCTTCTCCCTTGCCAGTTTATAGCATATATAGAATATCCTAGCCGTAGAAAAGGTGGGGTAGACCACGATAATCACCTTTATGAAAAATCACGCCGATCCACTCATTGGGTGGGCCATACCCAACCCCAGCGACGGCTATGATGATGTATTGGGCTCCGTGGGGCCCACCGTGGGGTATGTGTTTTATTCGCACGCCGTCCATCCATTTTCCAAGCCTTTTTTAAGCGGGAACAAACAAATGAACGGATCCGAAGATCAAGTTGACCGTACCACGTGAAACAGTGGGATAAGACACCCACCGTTGAAATCTTGCTGGGGCCACCGTAATTTTTATTTTCCATCCAGCCTGTCGATAAGGTTACACAGACCTTGATGAACAGAAAACACAAATATAAGCTTGATCGGAACTTTTGTGGGCCCAGGAAGTTTTCAGTGGTGGGCATTCAATCACCACTGTTTCATGTGGTGTGGTCCGCTTGAGCTTCAGATCTGCTTTATTTTTTGATATCATGCTTAAAATGAGCTTATAAAATGAATGAACGGCGTGGATATAAAAAAAAAAAATACATCATGGTGGGACCCACAGTGCCAAGCACATCAACGCACTGGGAGCGCGGGTGGCATCGTTCAACACTACCTGATCCGCGTCCGTTGTACCATCCGATATTCACTAGTATTTGGCGTTACGCCTCTCACTACGGGTGGATCGATCTTGATTAGGAGATCAACATGGTGTGGCCCACCTTTTTCATGGGTAAAATGGACGCGGATTGCGTCCTACCCCCGCCCGGACGGAAATCCGTCCGGGCAGGGCTCCGTGGGGCTCACCGTGATGTAAGTGTTTCATCCACTCCGTTTATCGTTTTTCTAAGATCATTTTAAGGTATGGTCCAAAACATGAGATACCTAAAGGTCTTAGGTAGACCACAAAGTGTGGATTGAACGTCCACCATTCTTGGGATAGTTTCGGATCAAGCTGATATTTGTTTTATTTCCACGGCGTTTTATGGAAAAAAAAAAAAAACCGTCACGGTCGCCCTTAGAAATATTTCAACGGTGGGTGTCATTATCACTGTAGCTTCCTTTGGTGTGGTCCATGGGAGCTCTGGACCTGCTTCATTTTTATAGTAGTACCTTAAAATGATCTAAGAAAAGAGAAGAACGGAGTGGATAAAATACTTATATTACGGTGGGCCCCACAGAGCCCTGCCCGGACGGATTACCGGGGTAGGACGCATTCCACGTCCGGGTAGAATATTCTACATGTGTGACACGTTGGCAGAATATTTTGGGTTTAATATAGCGTTTGACACAGCTGCCCTATCTGATTAGGGAGTGGATTAGGTGCGGTCTCTTGCCTCAACCAAGAGGATGCAGCCATTACTGTAGGGCCATTTATATATAAAAGCATATTTTTTCTATTTTTTCAAATCATTCTAATGACATGACACAAAAATGAAAAGGATTTGATTTTTAGGCGAATGTACCGTTGGAAATAGTTGTGATTGACTTTTAATGTAGCGCAAAAGTTTTGGATGTTCCTTTTTTTCACCTTCATTGAATAATAAAACATCCAATCATGGTCACCGTTGTTTCTTTTAGTATAGTTCACTCAAGAGATTGGATGAATGATGTGGATATATAATAAATACATCATGGTAGGCCCTGATAAGGGCTCATTCGAACGGTTTTTATTCTGATTGGCTTTAGAAGGGCTTGTGATTTTTGGTCCAAATAACCTTAGGCTATGATAAGGTTGCCAAATAAGCTTTTGTAGATCAAACATAAAAATATGTAACATGGAATTCCCCTTTTTATTTTTTAGAAGACAAACATATCTTTCTATCATAATTGTGCCTCGTACAATGAAATCTCGTAGTGAAAAAAGAAATGCCTTTTAAAAGGGCACGCGGACCCCACAAAAAATTAAAATTCGGCCCACTCCTTAGCCAATCTAATCAGCTTATGTTAATTAGAAAATTGTAAATCCATATGAGGGTTTATCTATTTGAAGTTCTCTGTAGCCCATAACTACACCAACTTTCTGCATTAATTCTGAATTGTTTTTCTTGTGTGGTCCACCTGTGATGAGTTTTGCCCTCAAACCTGAGCCGACGACATAAAATTAAAACCACTTACATGTAGAATGAATGGATTTGCTTCAAAACAATCCAGTGGACCCCACAACAATCTCAGAGTAGTTTTTTCATCATTTTGAAGATGAAAATATGCCTTTATGACAGCTACTCCTCGCACGGCATTACTTGTCTCGGAATGAGTAAACAAGGTCTGGAATGGGTATTTTTGGTCCCACGAAAACAAGAAGGCCTGCTCCTTGGTCAATTTGATTCATTCATATTATTCAGGGCTCTTTGGATCATCTGAGGGCATTGATTTCATCTTCATCCGAGACCGTTGTAGCCATCAATAGAGATAGCAACGATCTTTCCTGCTAGAGTTGTTTCTTTTGGTGTGGTCCACTCCTAATGGCTTCTTCCCTCGTTTTTAGGGTCATGCCCTAAAATCCCCCCCCCCCCCAAATGGTCATAACAAATTTTAAAGGAGATGCACCGTGAATCTCATAGAAATAGTCCAAGAAGTTAATGGACTCCAAAAAGAGCAATTTTGTTAGCATTCGAATTTATTTTTAATAATTATCTTAGAGAGGGGAGTACCAGCCTTGACCGTTGTGTCACCCTGTGGGACCCACTCCGACAAGCATCCGGCTTCCTTCCATTCATTTTGTTGAGTTTCATGTGACTTGTTCAATTTATATTTTCGCAGGAAGGGGTGTACTCTCTCATGACGATTGTCCCTTCTATAGGTCTCACCCTCATCATATCCTTCATTGGGCAACATCGACATAAAGGTGTGTGTAACATCCATTATATGTGTTTCTTACCGACCAAAAATGGAGATCCATATGAACTAAGCTTAACGATAATCTTGAAAAATGCACATCGTATAGAGATACATGGACTGGAAATGACCAGTATTCACTGAGGACCTCCGTTATTATCTATTGATGTCTGATATTCACAATGGTACATCGATATTCATTGTGGAACATTGATATTCACCTTAAACCGTTAATATTCAGCTTGGACTGCCAATATTCTTTGTGCTCCGTTGATCTTGGTTGTGAACTGCCGATGTCTGCAGTGAACATCAATGGTCCACAGCCAATATCAGTAGAATACAGTAAATATCGATGGCCCAAGCTGAATATCAGCGGTCAACTTTAATATCAGCGGTTCATAGTGAATATTCCTGCGATGGTACATTTTTTTAGCAAATATCGGTGATCCAATGTGATAATCCTTATGAAAATGCACAATTTATATAATTCGAAATGAGAATTAAAATATGTTTTAGATTGTTATATTATTATTCTAAGTCTATTGTCCCCAGGTTTTTCTTTTCAAGTATTTCATGGCTCTGCAAGTTATATGTTGCTATTATAATGAAAAGCTAGTATATGAATGAGGGAATTAATCTTACAAGGGCGGCAATTCCAATATGTTTATTTTGAGCGATGAAATTGGATACGGAGAGCTCATATTCAATGTGCATAAGATTATGAACACAACACCCAAAGATTACGAGCTTATAATGAAGGTTATTTATGCTTCGCTTAGCAATGCATCACTTCATCCACAATTTATCAAAGACGATGACAATTCCACGGCGTATATAATTATCTTCAGCCATAACCTGATAAGGTTGTCGTAGAAGCCTTTGTAGATCAAACATAAAAATATGTAACATGGAATTCACTTTTTTATTTTTTAGAAGACAAACATATCTTTCTACCATAATTGTGCCTCGTACAACGAAATCTCGTAGTGAAAAAAGAAATGCCTTTTAAAAAGGCATGCAGGCCCCACAAAAAATTAAAATTCGGCCCACCCCTTAGCCAATCTAATCAACTTCTTTTAATTGGACAATCGTAAATCCATATGAGGGTTTATCTATTTGAAGTTCTCTGTGGCCCATAACTACACCAACTTTCTGCATTAATTCTGAATTATTTTTCTTGTGTGGTCCACCAGTGATGAGTTTTGCCCTCAAACCTGGGCTGACGACATAAAATAAAAACCACTTACATGCAGAATGAATGGATTTGCTTCAAAACAATCCAGTGGACCCCACAACAATCTCAGAGTAGTTTTTTCATCATTTTGAAAATGAAAATATGCCTTTATTACAGCTACTCCTCGCACGACATTACTTGTCTCGGAATGAATAAACAAGGTCTGGAATGGGTATTTTTGGTCCCACGAAAACAAGAAGACCCGCTCCTTGGTCAATTTGATTCATTCATATTATTCGGGGCTCCTTGGATCATCTGAGGGTAGAGGTGGGCAAAATAAACTCGATCCGATGGATTCGACCCGATCAGACCCGATCCTACCCGATCAGAACAGAACCGACGGTCTGGATCGGTGCTGATCGGGTAGCACCATCCAGATCCGAATTCTTTTCGGCTCGGATTCGGATTAGGCCTAATCCGACCAGATCCGATCCTATTGGATCCGATCCAAAAAAAATATCAAAAAAATAAAAATAAAAATCATTTCAGCCATTAATCTCTCGCACCCAAATTTTTTTTTTAAAGGATGAGTGCTTCCGCACCATTACAATCGAGAGATTGAGAGAGAGAGAGAGAGAGAGAGAGAGAGAGAGAGAGAGAGTTGTATCGTACTGATGGAGTCCGATCGAATGACGATCCGTGAGCTCCATTTGGGGTAGAAAAGAAAAGAAAAATACCAGGAAAGAAGGAGAGAGAGAGAGACAGAGAGATGGAAAAGTAAATTTGCTTTTAAACCCTTTCTGTATGGTACTCTGGCTTTGTATGACGCTTGATACACAACCACTCCAATACTATACAGTTGATACTTGATAAATTACATCTGGACCGATCGGAACCTAGGTCAATCGGAAAGCCGAGTCGGGCACTGATCGGATCAGCCAATCCATCTTTCGGATCTGTCCGATTCAGATGGTGCAGATCCGGTAACGGATCTGTTCGGATTCGGGTAAGCCCAGTGATATTTCGGTTCTGATCGGGTTGGCCCGGATCCGATCAGAACAGGACCGATGCCCACCTCTATCTGAGGGCATTGATTTCATCTTCATCCGAGACCGTTGTAGCCATCAATAGAGATAGCAACGATCTTTCCTGCTAGAGTTGTTTCCTTTGGTGTGGTCCACTCCTAATGGCTTCTTCCCTCATTTTTAGGGTCATGCCCTAAAATTCATCCCCCCCCCCCCCCCCAATAGTCATAACGAATTTCAAAGGAGATGCACCGTGAATCCCATAGAAATAGTCTGAGAAGCTAATGGACTTCAAAATGGCCAATTTTGTAGCATTTGAATTTATTTCTAATAGTTATGTTAGAGAGGGGAGTACCAACCTTGACCGTTATGTCACCCTGTGGGACGCACTCCGGCGAGCATCCGGCTTCATTCCATTCATTTTGTTGAGTTTCCCATGACTTGTTCAATTTATATTTTCACGAGAAGGGGTATACTCTCTCAGGGTTATATCCTCCATTGGGCAACATTGACATAAAGGTGGGTGTAACATCCATTATATGTGTTTCTTACCAACCAAAAACAGAGATCCATATGAACTAAGCTTAACGATGATCTTGAAAAATACACACCATATAGAGATACATGGACTGGGAATGACGGATATTCACTGAGGACCTCCGTTATTATTTATGGATGTCTGATATTCACAATGGTACATTGATATTCATTGTGGAACATTGATATTCACCTTAAACCATTGATATTCAGCTTGGACTGTCAATATTCTTTGTGCTCCGTTGATCTTGGTTGTGAACTGCCGATGTCTGCAGTGAACATCAATGGTCCACAGCCAATATCAGTAGAATACAGTAAATATCGATGACCCAAGCTGAATATCAGCGGTCAACTTTAATATCAGCGGTTCATAGTGAATATTCCTGGGATGGTACATTTTTTTAGCAAATATCGGCGATCCAATGTGATAATCCTAATGAAAATGCACAATTTATATAATTCGAAATGAGAATTAAAATATGTTTTAGATTGTTATATTATTATTCTAAGTCTATTGTCCCCAGGTTTTTCTTTTCAAGTATTTCATGGCTCTGCAAGTTATATATTGCTATTATAATGGAAAGCTAGTATATGAATGAGGGAATTAATCTTACAAGGGCGGCAATTCCAAGATGGTTATTGTGAGCAATGAAATTGGATACGGAGAGCTCGTATTCAATGTGCATAAGATTATGAACATAACACCCAAGTATTGCGAGCTTATAATGAAGGTTATTTATGCTTCGCTTAGCAATGCATCACTTCATCCACAATTTATCAAAGACGATGACAATTCCACGGCATATATAATTATCTTCAGCCATAACCTCATAATTTAACTAAATTTGTTTATAGATAAAGTCAAACATATAAATGTAGTCAGAGAAACCGTTTTCGTATATCTGAATGGGTCAGTAACAAATGTAGATACCTCTATATATAGAGAATATGACATGTATGTTATATCATCGGATCACGCAGACATCCTTGCATTCATTTAAGATATGAGGCTTGATAGCCTAGACGTGTCGACTTTTCACTCTCTGTCTCATGAAAGGTGTAATGACACCCCCTAATAGTTGGTGCACATGTAGCTAACATATCAAGTAATGCACGTATGCATGTCTTACTGTTCAACAATTTTGATGCACAAACTTTTCAATTATTGAATAGTCAAGACAACAAAGACACCCCTTCACCGGAACGTGCAAATATCCATTTGATATCAAGCAATGTACCCATTCAATATCCAAGGATTGATGGATTTAATGTGTCGATTATTCAGTCTCCACCACGTGAAGATGCACTGACACCCCCCTTCAGTTGATGCATATGTACGTGACCCATCAACTAATGCACATATACATATTATATTGTTTAGCGACTTCAATGAGCTAAGTTTTTGATTGTTGGATAGCCAAGGCTACCTAGACATCCTTTCACTGAATTGTGTAGACATTCCTGGCCTATCAAACAATCCACCCCGTTCAAGATATGGGGCTTGATATCTTGGACGCGTCGACTTGTTAATTCCTGTCTTGTGAAGAGTGCAATGACAATCCCACATCAGTTGGTGTAAATGTACCTGGACCAACAACTTACGCACACATATATATGTTCTAATGTTCGGCTGTTGGGAGCTGCCATCAACTCCACGAAGGCATACAATAGTGGATGTCGTACTTGCACCATCTGATATGTTGCCACCTAACATATGTGATGATTATGTAATATTCGTTACCGCGGATTATTTGGAAATTTCAAATTTTTGTTGATGCTCCTACTAAAATAGTTGTCGAACAGATGTACAAGGACAAGGCTTGATCCCAGGATGCTATTTGCAAGTTCGCGATATGAGAATTCTTCTAATAAAAGGTTTTGAAATCAAACAAGCAGAGATATACAATTTTGTGTATCATTAAAAGTTGTGTTGGAAGTTACATGCATCAAAACTAAATGATGCAGGTGCTTTTAAAATAAAGGCAATCAGATCTAAACACATATGCAGCCAATCTGCAGATGCAATAACTTATCTTCAAACACATTTGTAAGAATGAGTAAAAACAGGCCCCTGCTTGTATGCATGGCTCATATTTCATTTATATAGAATTTACAAGATACCAAAATAGAGGTTTACAGTTGTGCAAGAAATAAAGATGGAAACTATACAGCTGTGAAAGAATCCTACGTCAATGATATTTACAGTAATACGAGACTAACGTATGCTTAAAATAAGAAAGAAATCAGCTGCTGTTACAGGAGAGATCTGAGGAGAAAATCATGGAGTTATGGAGTTATAGCTTTATGGCTGATATGTCTTTTCATTCCCCCTCAAGCTCAAGGAAGGATTGGTCCTACGCAGAGCTTGCAACGGTTTGGTAGAAACTTGGGACTGGATAAGGACTTTGTGAAAATGTCGGCAACCTGGTCCTCACCCGAGACATGTGCAAGTTTGATCACGCCACGAGCTACTTGTTCACGGATGAAGTGAACATCAATTTCGATGTGCTTGGTCCGATGGTGAAAAACTGGATTCTTTGCAATTTTAATAGTACTCTTATTATCACAATGTAGCGTAGGAATAGGAACGGAGTGGCCAAGACTTTTGAACAAATTGACATACCACATGAGCTCAGCTGTGGTGGAAGCAAGGGATCTGTATTCGGCTTCAGCAGTTGATCTTGATACTGTGTTTTGCTTCTTTGCCCCCAAGATATGAGATTAGGACCAATAAAAATTGCAAAACCAGTAGTCGATCTACGATCATCTCGAGAACCTGCCCAATCTGTATCGCAATATCCCGAGATAGTTGCAAGTGGACTTTTAACATAATGCAGACCAACATTGATAGTTCCTTTTAAGTAGCGAAAAAATCTTTTGGCCACGATAAGATGAGGTTCACAAGGAGTTTGCATAAACTGGCAGACATAATGGACAGCAAAGGCGATGTCTGGCCTTGTGAGGGTGAGATATTGTAGAGAGCCAACCATTTGCCAATAAATAGTTGGGTCTTTAAGAGGAATGCCATCATTTGTAGAGAGTTGCACGCTAGATGCAAGAGGGGTTGAAACTGATTTAGTACCATCAAGTCCGAATTTCTGCAATAAAGAGAGTAGATACCGTGTTTAACTGAGAATAATGCTGGTTCTATCCCGTGTGACCTGAATTCCAAGAAAATAGTGCAAGTCTCCAAGATCCTTCATGTGAAACACTTTAGACATATGAGATAAAAAAGTATTGATAGAAGAAATGGAAGAGCCAGTTATAACAATATCATCAACGTAAATTAGGAGAATAATAATATCCATAGCTTGACGACGAAAAAATAGGGAATTATCATATGGACAACATTGAAAGCCCATTTGCTGGATATAGGAGCTGAATTTCATATACCATGCTCGGGGAGCTTGCTTAAGGCCATAAAGTGCCTTGTGTAGATGACAAACATAGTCTGGATATTTAGGATCCGTAAAGCCAGGTGGCTGAGTAAGATATACTCTCTCTTGTAAGTCACTGTGCAAAAAAGCATTACTCACATCAAGTTGCTTCAAAGGCCAATCTTGAGAAGGTGCCATGTTTAAAATCAAGCTAATTGTTGCCAGTTTTACAACAGGGTTGAAGGTCTCATCATAATCAAGACCCGGTTGTTGAGTAAAGCCTCGTGCTACAAGACGAGCTTTGTACCTTTCGATAGATCCATCAGCCTTAGTCTTGATTTTAAATACCCACTTACTACTGACCAAGTTCATATCATCTGTCTTGGGAACTAAAGTCCATGTGTGATTGGCTCAGAGAGCATCAAATTCAGATTGCATGGCCTGAGTCCAAAGAGGATCTTTGAGGGCATGTTTGTAGCTTTGAGGCTTCTTCGGTTGACTGATCAGATCTATCATAAAACAAGTGGGAATGGGATGCCTTGTAGCTAGAAATACCTTGAGTCTTCGAGTACCATCCCGATTCCGTGTAACCATTGAATGAGTATGAATTGGTGTTGCAGGCATGTGAACTTGATGTGAAACAGGAGAGGAGTCTAAAGCAGGTGAAGCAGGAGGTTCTGGTGCAATTGGCAATGGCACATTTTCTGAATTGGTATTTATTACACTAGAATATTAGCCAGGTATTGTGTGAAGAATTTTGGGTAGATGCCGAAGTTTGAAGAGCTGGGTAGGAGAATCATAGGAATTTTGTTGTGTGGAGAAATGAAAAGTTGTCTCATCAAAAAGAACATATCTGGAGATGAACACACGGCCTGTGGTCAGATTTAGACAACAATAACCTTTATGGTTTGAAGAGTACCCAAGAAAAACACATCTAGTGGTTTTGAAATCGAGTTTAGAACTGCCAAAAGGAGTTAAATATGGGTAACATGCACAACCAAAAATTCGTAAAGATGTATAACATGGTGGGGATTTCAAAATGAGATCATAGGGAGATTTTCCATGAAGAATAGGAGTGGGTAGCCTATTGATGAGAAAAACTGCTATGGTAAACGCTGCAGTCCAAAATCTTGATGGAATAGAAGCATGAGCCATTAAACTGAGACCAGTCTCGACAATATGGCGATGGCGGCGTTCAGCTAAGCCATTTTGTTCCAGAGTTCGGGGACAAGATAATCGATGGAGGATCCCATTTGAAGCAAAATAATGTTTTAATGAGGTATTTACAAACTCACCTCCCCCGTCACTTTGAACAATTTTCACTTGAGTTTGAAATTGAGTTTCTAGCATTTTAAAAAATACAGGAAGAATATGGATGACATCTGATTTACGTGCCATGGGAAAATGTCATATGTAACGAGAAAATTCGTCTACAACAACCAAATAAAACCGAAAACTATTATAAGAAGGTATTGGAGCAGGTCCCCAGACATCCATATGAAGAATATGTAAAAAGGTTTCAACATAGGTAGTTCGAGAATAAAAAGGCAATTTCTTTGATTTTCCAAGAGTGCAACTTTCACAGAATGCAACATGTTTATTTAAAGTAGGTAAATAAGAAAGCAAAAGCTTAAGGATTCTTGAATTGGGATGGCCCAAACGTGCATGCCAAATGGTGCTGGAAACCTTTGTAGCTTGAAATGCAACTAAATTGGAAAAGGTTGGGATGGCACGTAATGGGTATAAACCAACATCAACGAAACCTTTAAATATCACCTGTTTGGTCTTCAGGTCATTTATCAGAAAGCCCCATGGATAGAACACAAAGCAGCAATTGTGGTCAGCAGTAAATTGAGAAACAGAGAGTAGTCTCTTTTTAAGAGTTGGAACAATAAGAGCATTTTTAATGGTGAGTGAAGTATAAGGAACTTCAAAGTTACCAACAGCTGAAATTGGAAGACCAAGGCCATTCCCAACCATCACAGAATTGTTACCTGAGTATTGATGTATACCTTTAGCATCAGTAGAAGTAGGGGCCAAGTGTTGGTTTGCTCCTGTATCTGGATACCAGACATCATCTGAAGTGTCACCAGTTTGAACAGCAAGAAAAGCTTGATAGCTTTCGGCTTCTTCATCACTAGCACAGCAGCTGTCAGCTTTGTGGTTGGGTCCACCACAACGAAAGCACGTTATACGCCCATTACGTGCAGGAGTTTTGTCATTTCCATGAGATGGATTTTGTTGAGAACGTCCAAAAGTGATGTGACCTTGGGACCTGCCACCCCCACGGTTTGACTTATATTTGTTTTGATAACGCCCACGAGATGAGTTTCCTGCATTACGATTTGGAGAAGGGACAGTTTTATTGGTGTAGAACGCAACGGTTGAATTTCTTCCTGCTTGAATCCATAAATTAAAGTCCCTTAGTTTGCTGATTACAGCTTCAAGTGAGGGAAAACTATCTCTTGCATTGATAGCAGCCACGATTGGATCAAATTCAGATCCTAATCCTCTAAGTAAGCAGATGATAAAATCATCATCTTCCATCGGTTTACCAGCACCACGAAGTGCGAGGGCCAAAGATTTTGCTTTGTGAAGGTAATCTTCCATTGAAGCAGTACCTTTTGTGAGGGATTGGAGTTCACCTTTCATTTGTTGGACAAGATCCCGAGTATGTCGACCATACAATGTTTCCAACACCTCCCAAGCTTCATGGGAGATCTCACTGTTGATCACCTGAGAGAGAGGAGCATCGGACAGCGAGCTGTTGATCCAACCAAGGATCAATTGGTCAATGGGTAACCATTTGACAGTGGCGGGGTCTGAGTTACAGTATCATTAGCGGTAGCAACAGCCGTAGGCGGGCAAGAAAATTCATTCGTGACATAGCCTAGGAGCCCATGGCCACGTAAAATGGGAACAACCTGGGCTTTCCATAGGAGGTAATTTGTAGAGGCTAATTTAATTGAAATGTCTGGTAGATGAGTTTTGAAAGAAAACAAATCAAACGAAGCCTGCTAGTCTACAGGAGGAATCTGAGAGGAAGTAGAGGAGGAAGACATGTTTGACAAAGGTCCTCTCATGTGGCTCTGATACCATGTAAGAATGAGTAAAAACAAGCCCCTGCTTGTATGCATGGCTCGTATTTCATTTATATAAAATTTACAAGATACCAAAACAGAGGTTTACAGTTGTGCAAGAAATAAAGATGGAAACTATACAGCTGTGAAAGAATCCTACGTCAATGATATTTACAGTAATACGAGACTAACGTATGCTTAAAATAAGAAAGAAATCAGCAGCTGTTACAGGAGAGATCTGAGGAGAAAATCATGGAGTTATGGAGTTATAGCTTTATGGCTGATATGGCTTTTCAACATTATCCTCAAGCATATTTTGCGGAGAGCGGTTGTGTAAATAGTGATGTACACAAGTCGAGTTAGCTTGGTTAGCTCGCTCGAATCAACTCAGAAAAGCTTGACTCGCCTCGGCTCGAAATTGGATTCAGACTAAGTCGAGCTGATGTTTTTAAGCTCGAACAAATTTTAAGCCGAGTTCGAGCTTGCCCGAGCTTGACTCGAATCGAATCGAACATCAACTTGAATCAAATCGGCTCGGTGACTCAGTTATTTTGATATTGATGTTGCTCGCCAAGTGTTTGATGAAATAACTCAATGAAGTGTTGTTTCAGGTGTGTACGTTCTCCACGAGATCAGCTAGTGGCGAATAAGGAATGGATACGAAACAAATCACTTTTTTAAAAAATTACAATATAAGACTGCCATCATATCTTGATTTTGATGTTGTTCGCCGAGTTTTTGATGAAATACTTGTAAAGTACTGTTACTATTTTGCATTCTGTGAGAAATTGAAGATGTACTCTGCGTGTTTGAGAAAACGTCGCAGAAGCTCGATCTTGCCCGAGCTGCTGATCGAACCAAGCCAAACTAGCCAATCATGCTTAAAGACTGAGTCGAGCCAAGTTCGAGCTGGGTTTAGCTACCGGCCGAGCCGATCTAAGCTATGTCAAGCTTGACTCGTATACAACTCTAGGCATAAACGTAAAGCAGCTTATAATGGGATTGGGAGACATCATTGATAAGCGACTAGTAAGATATGCAGTGAGCTCGTTGCTAGTTGCATGAGGAAATACATGCCGATATACAACATGTAATGTTTGAAAAATACAATGTCGATGTCAGTTATGATAAGGCATGTGATGGTAAAGAACTTATGACTACCAAGGTTATAGGTTGATTCTCACATTTGTACGTTGTGTCGTCGGCCTATCTTCATGAACTGAGAAAGGCAAATCATAGGACAATAATAAATTTATAAATAAACTTCGAAACCAACTATTTCGAGAGATACTCAGTCACACTTGGCTAATGCGTTAAAAGCTTTCAGTTGTATTTTCAAACTGTGTTATATGTGGATGATGCTCACCTAAAAGGGAGGTATAAAGGTGTATTGTTCACAGCTATGGATTTAGACGAAAATAACCACATCCTCATGGTAGCTTACGGACTTAGTGACTCTGAGGATAGAAATAGTTGGAATTACTTTCTTAAAAATTTAAAACAAGCATTTGCACCATATGTGGACATCGTCACCATATCTAATCATTATAAAGTACTGATCAGCGAAGTGAAAGTTGTGTTCCCTGATGCATGTCATAGTTATTGCACATATCATATCTTATCAAATATGATGTATGTATGCAAGGACGATAGGTTGAAAATGTATTATTAAACAGCAGTTAAGAGGTGTAGGAAATTCAAATTCGAAAAAGTCATGTGTTCTATATCAGCGGTCAACCCTTCTGTACATAGCTAGCTTAATGGTACAGAGAGAAAAAGATAGGCATGTACATTTTTTATGAGCAAAAGATATAGCATCATAATAACAAACATAGCTGATGGTGAAAATGCATTGTGGAAACACTCGAGAGCATTCATTTACAGAACTTCTTAATGATGTGAGAAAAAAGATACAAGTTTTCTTCATTGTGAGAAGAAAAAATGTCATCTATTTTCCTACAAGAATGACTCTATGAACGAAATTTTATATGAGCGAACCATTAGAAGAGACACAAAAGACAGTATGTATAGCGATATTTGCGAATGAGTATGAAGTGAGAGCGAGGGAGTTATACTAACGTAGTAAAATTGAACAAAACTCAATGATGATGTGGTAAATATGGTACGATGATGTTACCCTCTGTGCATGTAATTGCAGCCCGTGATAAGTATCAACGCAATCATTACAATTATTGTTTTTCCTTCTACTCTACATAAATTTATCAACTTGAATATCGGGAATCAATGTATCCAAACCCTGATAGTAGTCAGTGGGAGACACTGGCATATATTAAAGCAATATGCGAAAAAATTTATCTCCCAATTTAGAAGACACGGTCTGGAAGATGAAAAATGAGAAGAATTACAATATTGGGTGAAGAGAGGTGACCGGTGAAGCGCTTTAGGTGCACTAAAACATGTCATAGTCGGATGACGTGCACTTACCTTTCAGTCGTTAGTGAGAATGATTTTTTAGATTCTATCTGCCATTATTTGTAATTTGAAAGATTTTATTTTTTTATATGTATAGTGTAGTGGCCATTTATTCTAAAGTAATGCTCAACAAGTAAGATATTATTATATTGTAAAGTATATGGATTAATGTTCTCACCGATCTCATTGTAATTCTCTGTGGATCGCTTGCATTCATTGTGGATCGCCGATATTAACTATGGACAATAGACAATATCAGCAAACAATTGTCAATATCTGTGATTCACGGTTAATATCAATAAAATTCGCTGTGAATCATTAATATGAATATATAATCGCTGATATTTAAAGTGAACCACATACAATATCGGTGGACCACTGTTAATATCCATAGCCCACGATAAATATCAATAAAATTCATTGTGGATCATTGATATTAACAATGGACCATTGATATTTGTAGTGAACCACAAATAATATTAGCAAGTCACTATTAATATTTGCAGTCCCTAGTATATATTAGTGGTCCACTATTATTATCAACAATCATCCACTCCAACATTTCCCCTTTCAACATTTCTTAATTCCTTCATTTCAACATTCTTTTATTATAAATATCATTACATTCATCCATTATACAAATCATCACATTTATCTATTTCATTAATCATCACATTATACCAATCGTCGCATTTATTAATTACAAAAATGATCAATTACCCTCATGAAAAAGGATGATTAAATTTTAAAAAATGATTACAAAATTCATTAATGACACTTATAAAAATACATTTGATACAATTCTGCTGCAAAAAAAAAAAAAAAAAAAAAGATACTTCATCTTTCTAAAAAAGAATCTATGCGTGGTTTCCTTATGAATGTGGAGTTTTATATTTATCACTTTTATTAAGTCCTCTACCTCTTATACATTTTCAGCCACAATTGGTTTGATACTTTATGAACACACTTTATATATCATTGAAGACAGTCGAAGGACAAAATTTGCCTAAGTTTTTTGATTTCGTAGTGCAACATAACATAAAAGTTAATATTGATCGTAAATTTTTTTTTAAAAAAGCCTTAAATAATTATCGCGAATGAGAAATATGTCACAAGAAACTTACTGGGCTAAATAAAATCTCTAGCTTGCTATAGAGGAAGTTGATATATTTCATAATAAAGATTCCACATTCATTACCATTAATTTATCATGCGATCTCGGTGATCATTTCAAATTTTTATTTAACTTCCCAATATGCAGTCCCACTGTCACAAAGATGGAACAGTCATCTCAATCCTCCAGTGAGGCCATCCACTTCGTTATCATACTTCCCCATCCATTCACTATGAATGTTGTCAAAGAATCAAACTAATCATCTTTTATAGTGTACAACGATAAAAAATCAGTGTTGGTTTCGAGTATTGGTGGAGAAATATACCTACAAAATACATATGTATCATATAAGTATATCAAAAGCAAGCTAGACTTTAGACATTAAGTCAATTAAGTCATAAGAAATGCAATGACAAACTTACACATTCAAAATTCTACATCACCATTTGTAAACGTTCTGCCTTAATAATAATTAAAACCCCATTATTAATATTCTCCAAAAGTTCATCTCTATCTTTATTTTGATGCAGACTAGCACCAAATTATCGTAAGAGCACCATATTATCCTTAAACCGTGCTTATCACGAAGGAATCAAGATTTTGTAAATATACTGACTATAATATAAGTTAAATGTACATGTTATTAAACATTATGTAGAAGAATGTCGTAACAAACATATAATCTTGAGGATACACTTCGGAATATTGTAGGTGAAGATTGGTCAAAAAATCTATATATTAGTTAATCTCTATGTCACTCATAAATCATCAATAAATATGTATAATATTAAGTGAAGTACTTAAATGACTTTTGTTGCATCATCTTACCGGATCATCAACCCATGAATCCTCTAATAAATATAAAAGTCACTCATGCTTATGCCTATTATAAGTCGTCATAATAAAATTGTATTCTCTGTGAGTAAGTTTTCTCAATGAGTCTCTAAACGCATATTTGTCAGCCAAAATGGCTTATTGCTAGGTGCGTGGGGCTGTGTATAGACTGAGAAGTCATATTGAAGAACACATGTCGTGTATGGGCTTCTATTTATGCTCATCTACCACCTTGCTTAAAATTTGGAGGGGCGTTATCATTTCTGACACCACTCCATACCCACCACATTCGGGGTGAGCGTGCACCTACGGACTAGCCCCCACCTCATCGGGACTGGCTCCTACCTCATCCATGCCACTCATTGTATCCCCTGCCTGATCTTATGAGGGGGAGGGGGAGTGGGACTCAGCCTCACCCTTGTCATCAGTGTCGTCCCCCCGTCCCTTGTCCTTATCGTCGCTCTCGACCCTCGCCATCGTGGGACGTGCACCCTGCAAAACCATTACATAT
Source organism: Magnolia changhungtana (assembly GCA_030180095.1). NCBI lineage: Eukaryota > Viridiplantae > Streptophyta > Magnoliopsida > Magnoliales > Magnoliaceae > Magnolia > Magnolia changhungtana. Next base: position 1,264,628 of record JASAUF010000319.1, read on the forward strand.
ATTGATTAGTTCGCAATAGACTTATCATGCACAATATAACAATTGAAATTTTACATACCTTTAACGTTTTCACCTCGGCCTATAGAGATTACATTTGGTTGCGCATTCTCTCATTCTCTATTTCTAATACATCAACTCTTTCGGATAAAATCTTCATACATACATTTATTCTTTTCATCTAACTCTCATAGTTCATTTCTCTCATCATGCTCTTCTCCCTTAATTTGACTTAACGGGGTTTATATGTCTTCAGTCTTCTTCTTCTTTGCCATACTCTCCTACCCCGTATCCATCTCAGCATCCATCTTTCCCTTGCTCCCCATCTCCTTCACCACCCATCTCTTCTCAAAATCTTCATTTCGTATCTCCCCTACATAATTCATCTTTTGCTTCATCCTCATTTCTTTCCTCATCTGAACAAATCGTAGTAGAACTTGTTGAATAACGAAAATTTTTGCCTCATCTGATGTGGGGATGAGTTCACCACTGATCTTAAGCTGTAACAACATAGATATAATGTCAGAAACACTAATTATGATAATACGAAACGAACAAACCAAGTTTGAGATGACAATTTAACTTACCCATACATTCTTAAAATTTTTAGACACACACTTATATGTTGCCGGCATAGTCAGCTTTCAATTCATTATTTATGGAGAATTCTGATAGAATTATGTTTGATGGCAAACCCATTTGGGTTACATACGATAGAAAAAACCTCATATCCCAATACCTGCTAAACGGGAAAAACAATGAATATTAAAATATGGCAGATAATACCACAATAATAGTTTATGGAAACTTAATGGAAAAGTCCTTTACCTGCAAGGCATATGGACATCCACGGAAGTCGTAGGAGTCTGTCATATGTTTATTAATTACAACATTCGCTTATTCTTTTAACTTTTTGTATGCCATGCTCCCCCACAGATGATTATCAAATGCATCAAAATCATTCACTAAATCTAAATACTCATATGTGTACGCATTCTTCAAGGTTGATAGAAGAAGTAAATGCTCTATGCACATTAGCATCACCGGCTTCTTGGCATCCTAGTGATGGTTAGTCCCTTATAGTATTTGAAATACTTTAAGCAAATCGTTCTTTAAAATACGATGCTTATTCTTGAAAAAATGATCCCTAATACTCCCTATATTTTTTTTTTCGTGTTGATTTATTGTTGGTCCGATTCAATATTTATGGTATGCCTCACTTCAGACACGATATTAATACAAAAGTCCACCTCTTTGAACTTGAAAATGGTGTCATGAAAGTCAAAACAAATGTCACCTCATGTACCCATTTACCCTCCATTTTACTTTATCAAAATTAAGAAAGTATCCAAACTGAATTATCTGAAACATCTTCATCCTGGTAGGGGAGTTGTTGAAATCCTCCTTCACGATACTAAGAAATGTAGATGAGCACTTTGGGGATACCTTCACGTTGTAGTAGTCTAAGCAAGGGCCAGATTCACTCACCTCGTAAAAGGATACTGTAGTATAAAAATGACAAAGTATTAGATTAATAAATAATCATATTTACATAGGCATGTATATATTGACAAATGTCTGCTTTGAATCGTCGATATTGACAATGGACCACTGATATTATCCGTGGACCACCAGTATTATCTACGGCCCATAGTGAATATTAGCGGTGCTATGTTAATATCGACGATCCAATTCACCGATATTCATTGTGGACCACGGATATTAACTATGGCTCGCTAATATTATCCCCAGTTCACATTTCATATCAATGGTGCTAAGTTAATATTGGTGATCCTTCGCTGTGAATCGTGAATATTAATAGCATATTGCAAATATTCATCGTGGATCGCAAATAATATTAACGCTCATCTGTTAATACCAACAATCCGCAATAAATTCCACTAATATACACCGTGGACTACGGATATTTACAGTGGGTCGCTGGTATTATCAGCGGTCCACAGTGCATATCAGCGGTCCACTGTTAATATCCACGGTCCATAATGAATATTACTGGTCCGCAGTTAATATTCGCAATCCATGCGGTCCAACCATTTATACAACAAAAAAGGTGACCCCCACACTCTCATACTTTTTACAAACTCCTACCATTCATACAATAAGAAAAACCCACAACATTTATAAAGGAACCACCACACCCTCCTCCCTTTCACAAACTCCCACCACACTCTCCTCTCTTTTACAAACTCCCACCATTCACGCCCATTAACAAAGACAAAATAAATGAACACAAAAAAAAAGCTTACATTTGCTCACCATAGCTTTCACTTTGGAGACTGTGGTTGGAAAAAAATGAAACAAATATTTTTACGGTAGGGAGTGGTCTTAATTTCGTCGAAGTTTGATCGAGAATTTTTGTCGTTGCCCGAAGAGTGCGGACTTCGGTTGTACAACTACCAACTGTCGCGGAAGCTTGAGTGTCGTATGATTCCAAGAAGTGAAAAAATGTAAAGAAAAAGAAGAAGAAGAAACGATCAAATGGCCTCATGCAGTTTGGGCCCCAAGTTTTTTGCCCATTCACATCTTATTCGGGGCTCATTGGATTGATCTTGAGCAAATTCATCCATTTCACATGTAAAGGGTTTTAATTTCACATCGTCAACCCAAGTTTAAGGAAAAAACTTATTATATCTGAACCAACACGAGAAAACAATTCAAAATTAACGTAAACCGTTGGTGTAGTTGTGAGCCACAAAAAATAGAAAATTTTCTCATTAAAATTCACGCCCTTTTAATTAAAATGAATATTCAAAATTAACGTAGAATGTCGGTTCGAGTCAACTCGGATAGACTCGACTTGAAAGGCCAACTTGAGGCGAGTCAAGCTTGTTTTCTAAACCTCGAGTTGAGTTCGAGCATGGTGCATTTCAACTCGACTCGAAGCTCGAAGCTCGAGGTCGACTTGACTCGAAGAATATATTTTAATATTATGTTATATATATTATATTAATATTAAATAATATATATATATAGTTAAAAAATTAAAAAAAGTTAAAACTTAAAAGTTTTTACTTTTTACTAAAAAACTCTACCCGACCCTACCCATCCTCATTCCTTCTCTTTCTTTCTTCTCTTACCCTACTGAGCACGAACAAACACCACAGCCCGCATGGCTGCACCCAACACGACAGCCCGACAGCCCAAGACTCTCTACCTGACTGACTGCCCCCCTCTATCTCTCTCTTTCTCTCATTATCCTAATTTCTCCGAGAAACCCGCACAACCCACTCAGCGACTTTGAGCAACTCACGCCCAATCCATGACATATGAACAAGCTCGACTCAACTCGAGGTAAACTTGACTCAACTCGAACCACTACCTCGACTCAAACTCGACTTGACAACTTTAGCAAACAAGCCAAGCTTCAATGTTAAGCTCGAGTATAACATGGACAAGTCGAGCCGAGCTTGGCCCACCTCGACTCGACTTGGCTCAAGGTACAACCCTATGTGTGCCTAACATGACCTATATATTTTATTCACACCATTCATCTATTTTTCAGCTCATTTTAATGTATAAACCCGAAATAAAGTAAATCGAAATCCCAAGTTGACCACACCACAAGAAATAAAAGTTTTGGATCAAGCTGATAATTTTGTTTTCCCTTCATACAGGTGTGTTCAACAAGTTGGATGACTAATAAATAATATAGTGGGCACCAGGAAGTTTTTAATCACTGGCGTTCATTTAACACTGTTTCATGTGGTGTGGTCCACCTATGATTTGGATACGAGAGATGGACGGTCTAGATAAAACACGTACATCATGGTGGGACTCACGGGGAAGCGGATTGGTTGGTGCACCACACACCAGCTATAAAGCTAGTGTATTGACGTCATCAAGTTCCGTGGGTCCCATTATGAGGTATGTGTTACATCCAAACCTTCCATCCATTTGGCGAGCTCGTCATAAGGCTTGAGCCGAAAAATAAGATGGACCACACTGCAAAAAGCAATGGGGGATTGAACATCTACCATTGAAACCCTTCTGGAGGTCAAGAAGTTTTAGATCAACATGTAATTTGTTTTTCCTCTTCATACGGGGTATTTGCGACCTCATGAACATATTGGAGGGGAAATAAACGTTACGGTGGGCCCTATGAATTTTTTAACGGTGAAAATCATTATCACCGCTACTATTTTTGGTGTGGTCCATTTGAGCTTTGGATATGATTCAATTTTTTGGCTAATACTCTAAAATGATCTCGAAAAATTGATGAACGGTGTGGATATAATAAATGCATCATTGTGGGTCTCATGTAACGAGGGGCGGCTCAACATTTTTGGGGGCCTTAGGCAAGTCATAAAAACGAGGCTTTTTAGTTTAAAAAATAATAAAAATAATAAAAAATTCAAAATTAAACTTTAAATTTGCTTCCTGCCTTTTTAGATGCAAAATTACTAATTAAACTTTTGTATTCAAGTTTACCCAATAAATCAGTCCTGATAGATAAAATTGCTAAACTGTTTAATTTATCTTGAGACATAATTGTTCGTAAATAATTTTTTATAACCTTTAGTTTTGAAAACTTCTTTCTACATATGCAACTATAACAGGTATGATAACTAGTATTCTATATGCAATAAAATAAATTAGAAAATAATCTAATTCTTTTATTAGATCAAGTATTTCAATTGGAGTATTAATTTCTGTTTTTGCAACTTCTTTTAAAACTTGTAGTTCTGAAAACAAATATAAACCGTTAGAAAAATGAACTTAAAATTTAATTTATAAAAATGACGTTAGAATTTAATTTTTTGAAAATTTAATTAGCAATAAAGTAGGTAATTGTGGTCCTAGGTTTTAGGAGAAGAGTTTATTGAGAATGATACTATTATTTTGAAAAGATGAAAAGAGCCGATAGAGTTAGACTGTTATTATTGAGAGTGTTAGTTTTTAAGATTTGTTTTTTATTTTCAATTTTAAATTTGTAAACTAATTTTTAGATGTTATAGCCATTTTAGTAAGTTTTATTTCAAAAATTATAGGTTTCTTTTCTTTGTCTTAATTTTAATTTTACTATAATAGAGAACTATCGTAATTAAAATTTTTTAATTTTGCTATCATACAGGGCATTCATAATTAGGGAGCCCCAGGCGATTGCCTCCCCTGCCTACCCTCTGAGCCGCCCCTGCATGTAACTTTGATTACTTTGAACCGTTCGTACAAATCGGAGCTCGATGAGCGTCGGCGCTCGTCTTCGCACGACACGTATCAACACCAGCTATATAGCTGTGTGTGTACACCAATCCGCTTCCGGCTGACAGAGCTTTTTCGGGGAACGGATTGGCTACTCCCCCTGCCACCGGCCAATGGCTGGTGTTCGGTGCTCTGTGGCCCCAACATAATGTATGTGTTTCATCCATGCCGTCCATCTATTTTTATAGATCATTTTATTATAAAAGGACAAAAATGAGGTATATCCCAATCTCAAGTGGACCACGTTACAGGAAACAGTGTTGAATGAATGTTGACCATTAAAAACTTTTTGGGGTATAAAAGTTTTGGATCAAGCTGATCTTTTTTTTGTTTTTTTTTTCCCTTCATCTGGGTATGTATGACCTAATCAACAGATTGGATGTCAAATAAACAGTACAGTGGGCCTTAGGAGGATTTTAATGGTGGATATCTAATAATTATTGTTTTCCTGTGGTGTGGTCCGCCTAAGATTTATATCCCTCTAATTTTTGGGATAAAGCCTAAAATTATCTTTTAAAATGGATGAAAGGAATGGATGAAACACATACATCATGGTGTGGCCCACAGAGCACCGAACACCTGCCACGGGGCTGGTGTCAGGGGGAGTAGCCGATCCGTCTCCCTTTTCCAGCCCCTACGTCAATAACAGAGGGGTCACCCCCGAATCCAAGTCGCGACCATGAAAATGGACCGTCCGGATTCGCAAATCACAGAGAAGGACCATCCTATGGACGTCCCAGATCCCGCAAAGAATTGACACGTGGCGCGTTTGTGTTTGGCGCTTGAAGATGGGCGCGTCCGGAATTTGTATTTCTGTATGACGCAGCTCGATAAGCTCGTCCTCTCTGCGCATGTCTATCAAAATCGCGAGAGCATTCGAAATCTACGAAATTTGCAGTTTGGATTGCTTCTTTTTCATGGTGAGAAATTCTCATTTCTTTTGATTTTCTGTTATCTATTTGAATTCTTTTAGACCTTAAAAAAAAAAATAAAAAAAATCCAGCTAAGGATTGGATACCCGATGTTAGGAATTTTAAGGTTTTTGATGCATGGGCACTATGATAAAAAAAAAAAGGCCGTTGGATAGAAGGAACCCACCCTAGATTGCACACACCCAAATTCAATGTTGATTGTATAATCTCAGGTGCACGATAAATGGTATGTGAAATGGACGGTAAGAGCGAAGCTGATATTTCTTTCCATTTTTTTCGGCCGTTATTTGAATGGATGTGATGATCTGATCAGTGTGATTTTAACGCCTGTGTGAACTTCAAGGTGGACTGCTCCTATCCAAGGGTCTCGTTTCATTATAGGTGAGAGCATTTGGGCCCACTGTATAAATTCATGAAGGATTGATACTGGAATAACTCAATTGTTTTATTTTTCATCTATGGTTTGATTGGAAGAATGGTACTTTAGATGTGGAATTCATGTGCGGTCCACCACGTGGATTGGGTCATAGCTGGATAGGCATGGTGATCAGACTGCAGTGTCCATCTGATAAGTGGCCTGAACGGGTGGATCGTTAAATCGAAAAAGATGGATGGTCCATGTTCAACATGAAAAAAATACAAGACAATTGGATGGTCAGAGTTGTCCGATCAGTACGACTTTTGTGTCTATGAACCACCAGTGTGGTAGTTGCTGGATGAATGGTCTGGATCATCATAAGCCTCTCATGTGGATTATGAAGCTCACGTTGTTATAGAATTATTTCGTTTTGATTTGTGGGTTGTCTTTCCTTCGAGTTACATGATGATTTTGTGGGAATTCTGATTGTGGAAACAAAAAATGATGCTGCATTTTCTGTTTTATGTCCTGTCAAAGGGATTAGTTTTGTTTTGTTGAAGGTTTATTAATCATCAGGCTTCTTCTCCAATTCTGTAAATTGCAGTGTAGGTTCTTAGTCCCTACAAACCATTAGATTTTGGTGCAAAAGTCAATCGATTCTCGAATAGCTAATGGGTCTCATTTTGGATGAACCATAGCTTGGGTTAATGGCAATTTCGAACTTTCCAATTCATCACTTTTTTTTTTTCCCCCTTTGACGCATATGAATCAGAGGGAAAAAAGGTAAAAGTTTGGACAAGTGGGTTGTACTATTACAAGGACAATAAGTCAGTACCATTCATGGAACTGGAAATGCACCGATATGCCTTCCTAAAATTAGGATGAATGAAATCTCATTATTGTGAACATGATATTTGTAGATTCTGATTTAAAAAAAGGGTTGAAAGATAGAATTGTTACCTTGATTATCCAATGGTAATTGAATCATTTCCTTTCTATTTTAAAAAAGATTTGTTTCCTTGATTCATCATCATCATCGTCATCTCAGCTTTATGCTAACTAATTTGGATTCGCTAAACGAATCCTTTCCATTAAAACAAAAAAGATTTGATTCCTTGGTTGAGTAAATAAATGATTACAAATGTATAATATTGTGGACTTCTCAATTCTATCTAGTAAGAGTCTAGAGATCTTCTCAAGCTTATCTTTAGAGATCATAGGGATATTCTCAGGGTCATCTAAAAGATTTATAGGATATTTTTAGGGTCATCGAAAAGATTTATACTTAAAAAGCTTGTACAATTACATATTAGAAGAATACCCTCATAGTACATAGAAATTATGGGAGTACACTCATAGTATGCATTTTCCGTTAACACTCCCCCTCAAATTGAGCGCCTCTGGGGATGCAGTAGCCAACATACTCTTAAGCCCTGAAAATGGTCCCTTGACAAAGCTTTGGTGAAGATGTCAACAAACTATTTAGAGAGGTCACTGAGAGAACCTTCACTAAACCGATGGAAACTTTCTCCCAAGCAAGGTGAAGTTTATTTTCATGTATTTGGTGTGCGCATGAAAGACTGGATTCCAACGCATGCATATAGCACTGAATTTGTCAAAAAATGAAGGCATTCAATGATGGTGGTCGTAACAGTAAATTATTATTATTATTATTATTTTATAAAGGAAGAACTGAACCGGCCTCGTATTGGACCGTTATGAGTCTGTATTGGCCCTTTACGGGCCATATTTTTCAGAACAGCAATTACAGCCCTGTACCGTGTAATGGGTCCCACCATTATCATTACATAACATCCATTACAGTTGTTATGCAACTGTTTTTTAAGATCTTGCATAAAGTAGAGTAATTGGGACAGAGAGATACCCATGCTTTAAAGAGGAAAGCACATCCACGTGTGTTAGTTACTGCAAAAGCTAGCGACTGACATTCAACTTCATTACTAGAGCAATAAACAATGGCTAAGATAAAAACAATATCTAGTGGTTGATCTCCAAACATCAGGATTGTTAGCCCCATCAGCATCATTGTAAGCCTTAACTGCAAGGGTAGAACAGGGATGAATGTACCCTCCATGTCTATGTTCAGCAGTCCTTTTAAGTAAACTTGAATTTGTTGGGTGAACATAAATTTGTTAATAGTAGGAGCATTCGCGGACTGGTACACTTGATTGATATCATAAGTAAAATCTAGATGGGTTTGAGTTAGGTATTGTTAAAAAAAAAAAAAGAATCCCAAGATGAATGCGTTAATGAGATAGATCAGGATATGGGTCACAACAGAGATACCAAGCTTTTACCAATGGCAATAGGCGTTGAAACTGGCTTGGTATCTACCATTGTTTTATGCAAAGAGGAGATTTAAAGCATAACTCATCTAAGAAAAAATATTCACAAGCGTCTTGAACAATTTCTATTCCTAGAAAAAAATGCAACAAGCCAAGTTCTTTCATTTCAACTGAGAGGCGAGAGTAGAAGGATGGAATCAAAGAGTTGCATTGATGGGTGAGGATAATGTTGTCAACATACAGATGCAAGACAAATCGCACTGATTGGAAGAGTAGGTGAACACATATGAAGCGGCCTAACTGCATAGAAACCCATTCTCCGTAAGGAACTAAAGTGTGCGAACCAAGCATGAAGGGCTTGTTATAAACCATATATAACCTTTCTGAATTGACAAACATGGTTTGATTGAGTGGGTTTCTTTTTTGTTAATGGGTTTCTCTTATTTTTCTTTTTCAATGATGTCATATGATGGCAAGTGAAGTCATTATGCCTGTCGAGTTATGTTAGCATGATTGCTTTCTTTCTCACCTACATGTTCATGGGCCTTTTTTTTTTCCTTAATTTTTTTTATACTGTTTGCCTTCTAAAGGCAACCAAGGCACGAAGCTTAGCAGCCAACTTTCTAAGTATTCAAACTTAAAAATCTTCATAGAAGGCAAAATATCATAGGATCAATTCCACATTTATAAACAATTTGATTTATTTTCATTGCTCATGAAATATTTTCATCCACTGATATCATTGTCAAATCTTCTCTATATAAATTGTACATCTCTATTGAACTTCTCTAAAAGAGCTTCTACATCATTGCCATTTGTAAAACGCCACTTAATACTGTTTTTTTAAAAAGTGGTTTCTGATGTTCTATTGTTTGGATACATGGAACCTCCATAATTTAAGATCTTATGTTGTTGTAACTTGTAACTTGTAAATGGCTCAAAGGCTGGGTGAATATGAGAATGTCATTAGTTTTGACAGGTGTTCCACTAAGAACCTAACTCATATAATGGCTCAATTTCTTTTATCACATGCTTCATATCTGGGAATCTTGTCCTGCTTAAGAAACATAACTGGAAAGAATATCTACAATTGATTGTTGCAATTCATTGTCTGCATTGGAAGTGGGGAATCCTTGTCAATGAGGAATGATTATAGTGTTTGTCCACACCCAGTTGTTTGATAGTACTTTTTGCAACCACTTGAGATTTACACTAATTAAGTGTAAGATTTGGGTGGTTCATGGATCCATGGTCAACAGTGTGCACTACCACCAAATTGTACTTGAGAAAAAATGGGGCTTTTTTGTGATTCAGGGTGAAAAAAAGAGGAAATTGTTGCATGCTTAAGCACCCCAAACACCAAGCATTTTGTTGAGTACACTCAGAGAGCACCTCCAGGCTCCAACCACAATTTGGTGGTAAATCCACATGCTATCTAGAATATATATTTGGCACACTAATGTACATTTGAATATAAGGGTACCCTAAAGGGTTGCAAGATCTCAGTTTCTATACATGCATTGATATGTTCTTTTGGCTTAATTTTGTTTGTGCATTGGAATTCAGGTACTCAAATTTTTGAAATGAGTTTTAATAGTCCTTTCATCTGAGGCAAATCGGCCCTTCTTTTACTGCTGTTGATCCAATGCTCGCATCCAAGGGCTTGCGTAGTTGTTCGTGGTGGAGCGCTTGCTTATCGCGCATATATGTTCCAGTTTCCCTTCTGATATCCAGCTCCAAAGCGTCAAGTTTAGAGGAGCCACTTGGTCTTGAGAACTTGCCAAACTTGAACGGCGTTGGTAGATTTCAAACATTTTGCTCCAGTTCTTGCTGGCTGGGTATTGGTGAAATGGAAATGAGAAATCACTTGATTGAAGAGAGGAGGTGCAGCTCTTCCAACAGTGGCAAGTATGTCTTCACTGGTTGAAGACGTTCAGTTATGATCTACTGGATTTTCTGTTTTTTCTCCCCCTTTGCATAGGCCTAGGACTGATGAAGAGCCTTGTGAATGAGAAGTTACAGTGTAATGCCTTGATTCATGTGTGCATGCAAGTTGGGTCCATGTTTTGGCAATCCACATGGTTATTATAATGGGCCCATGTTTCATGGGGAATGCCTCAAGAATGTCCCAGTTTGGAAGTTCACAACCCTTTTGACTGAGGCGTGCAAAATAGACCGCTAAGACAAATAAGTCAACGGTCTGGAAAAAAAGGCACAGATTGGATTGCTAGGATCATCAAATTTAGAAGATTTCGGGGCTTCCCCAGTCCACAGTGAGGCCATCAAATTGATGGTATACACCATCAAATCATGGGCTTCACTGGCACGAACTGAGTGCATCAGGACATTATTAATCTCATGGTGCATCAAGATCCTATAATTTCTCACCATGAATGTACTTTACAAGAACAGTTACTTGAGTTTAATATGTTGGTGCCTAATTGTCAGTAGTTTTTGCTTTGCACTTAACAATTGAATAACCTGCTTCAATAATGATGTGAAAGATGAATAACAAATAAAATTGAACTATTCCTTAGGCTATCCATAGCTTTGCTAAGCGCACGCGTGTGCAATAAAGGCTCATGTACATGCCACCCATGTGCCAGCATGGCACATAGCTGGGAGATCCAGTCCATCCATCAGGTTGGTCCAACCTTCTTCATGTTTTCCTATCAATAAATCTGGTCCACTCAACATGTGGGCCCCAATATTGGAAATAGGTGAATGGGTCAGAAAACTTCAGCCAAGTTTTTTAGAGCCATAGATTTGTTTTGCAAACTGTGGCCCATGTGATCTGTGGATCAACCTGATTCTTGGGCCAGGGCATCAATATGGTGGTTCCTTGCTGATGGATGGATTGGATCTTGTACCTATCATGCCATGCTGTCAGGTGTGGGGTGTACATGAACTTTATTGCCCGCGCAGGTGTGCTTAGCAAAGCTCAAGTTATTCATATTACTTGTTTTTGGTGAACCTGATGGGTTCATGTGTAACACGTCAGCTCTGTTAAGTGTCACATGAGTAGGATTAGAATCCCACTCAAGACTTGGCAGTGCATCATACGTGTGCGAGGTCCAGAGCATTCATCATGTATGCCCTACTGTGTAGTTGTGCTGGTACAAAATCAGCTCAGTCCACTCATCAGATCGGCCACATGTGCATGAAGAGAATTGATGGCTAAAAATTGTCCACTTGCAATACATTTGATTTACACCTGTGTACTGAAAGGTGGTGTGTTGTCAAAGGGTTTAAATAATTAGCAGAATAGCTGTTTGTCTACACGTTATTACTTGAATAATCTTAACCGTGTGATAAACTCCTGGAGCTTGATGCTTGTTTTTCATATTGTCCTTTTTCTCAGAATTTGAGCTAGTTCCTGCATTGGCTGACCTCTTTATCTTCTTGTACTGCTTTTGCCTATGTGAACTTTTTAATGGAGGGATTTCATGTTCCTCGAAATTCTGGATAAGCTGAATTTTGTGCTCTTGTACCATATGGCCAACTCTAAATGGGTTCCCTTGTATAATATTTTCGCATGCACAAATCCAATCTTAAGATTTATTGCTAGTGCTTTTATTGCACTAGCAATCTTAAGGTTTATAAGCTGTTGATACTTTGTTAAATCAAGAGTTTGGTAACCGTTATTAACGGCTCAATAGGATTTTATCATTTACTTAGGGCCTGTTTGGGCACAGGATCCTGCAAAATTGGGATTAGGTCTGATCCCGATTTTGGCAAGCCCCATGCCTTCTATGTAGGATTCCCTGCACTAAAATGGCTTTCTCCTCTGCATAGATACAATTAAGGAATTCTTAGACAAAAAAACAAAAAAAGAAGAAGAAGAGAGGCACTAATTGCATTTATGTGGAGCAAAGTTGCCGCTTTAATGCTGTGAATCCTATACGGAGGGCCTAGGGCTTAATCCTGATTTTGCGGAATCCCCTATCCAAATGGGCCCTTAACTTTTCGTAACTAATTTGTCAATATATCAATCTGACCTTTAGGGTGCGTTTGGATGTCTGCCAAACTTGTATTCGAACAGATATTTTTCTGCTCAAATCAGTAGTGGCTGAAAAACAGGTGCGATGCAAACAATTTCTCTGTAGTTCACATTTTTTGGGTGGAGAGGTGCTACTTTTAGCACTCTTACTGATGCCTGTCTAGGAAAAGGCACTACGGAAAATGCCAAACACTTTGAATGGTTATCAGTTTCAATGAAATATCCTCTCCAAAGCAGTTGACAGTGAAATGGGACCTTATACTGTATAAAATCTTTTCCATTACTCTTTGAATGTCAATGATTACTTTCCAATTTTGTAATTTTTGTTCCATGGTTCTCATCTATTATATTGTGAACTTAGATTTTTTGCTTAAGAAGATGGCTCTATTCAATGGCTGTAATGAGTTCTTCCCTTGCAGTGAGGAATCCACAAGAGAGACATTCCCACGGAGAAGCTATTCAAGGGAAATTTTACAAGTAAACCCGTCAAATCCAAGGATCTCATCGCTTTGTTGGAGTAGAGTATTTGATAGTGCTTGTGGTTCGCCGCATTCACAAAACCGTCAATACGGCACACAATGCAATTACAAGGACACTGGATATCGAACAAATAAGGTGCTGTTAAATTCTGAATGTGCTTCTTTATTATTGTAGAATCTTCATTTGATTTTTATTATTTTTTTTTCTTTCTCTAAATGTGGGTGTGGTGAAATATTTAGATACTCGTAGAAATAACTCATGATTGGGAAAACTTGAGGGGAGAAGTGTTTGACTGATAAATGTTCCTCAACCCTATGATTTGTCATCTACGTTCAATGATGGAAAACTCAAGACTCAAAACTCAAATAGGCCTACTGCAAAGTTTTGACTTGGACCAGTCCACCTGGTGACTTGGATGAGTTGGAGACTGGAGTTTTCATATTTGATGAAAAAGAATGCACACACACATACATACACACGCGCGTGCGCACATTTTTGTTTGTGTGTTGATCATTATTGCTGCAAAATGAGAAGCCTCAGGAAAATATTATGAGTGCTAACTGCTTACATACATCAATTGCTTAAGAGTCCTGTCTAAGGCCTGTCCTCAGTAAGTTTTCATATCCCTTCTCACCACCTCAATCCAAGTCTTTTTAGGTCTTCCTCCAAGTCCTTTTAGGTCTTCCTCTAATCATCTTTCAAGCCCTTAAACCCTACCATCTGCGCTGTTTGGTGCACATGAACATACCATCTAAATTTGCTCCCCATCATTGTATCTCCTAGTAGAGTACTTCTCTGCTGCTTTGTTTGACCTCTTTTCAATTCTGCGATTTTTGCCAACCCTGGGAGTTAGATGTAGGCAAGGGTTGATCCTAACCTTCTTTCAAACCTCAAACCTTTAGGAATTAACTAAGTGTTAAATATTCCGTTTGAATCACTTTAAATACGATCCGCAAGACCCAAAACTTGTAGAATCATTAACGAGGTTACCCTAAAATCAGGATCAATCTCATTACCCAGCTGTTTGGGGGCATCACGAAACCCGTATCGGATCTCGGGACCGCACGTCGAAAGTCCAATTTACGAAGTTATATAATTAAGACCGCCTTTTTGGGCTTGACAACCATCTCGAGATCAAATCCAGATTTGTCCCAGGCTATTCTTGAGCCTGGAGTGAAGTGTGTGAGAAAATGTGATTTCTTTAGAAATTAAATCCTGAGAGATATAAGCAATCAGACCGTTAGAATTTGACCCAAATACACCCTCGGATCAGGGAAAAATTCATACACATGGCAGTGTACTTGTGGCCTTAATCGATGATCGTGGACCGTTTAACTGAAATTGGCCCACCGCGGTCGATATGCGAATCCGATCGGACTGAAAACTTAGGTCGACCTAGATCCAACATAAGGGAGCTTAAGTCCGACCTTTGGCTCAAGGGGGGGGGGCTTTGGACATAACCTAAGTATACCTTGGCCCTGGGCCTATTTTCGGAAGTTTTGGGCCTATATAAGGACCTTAAACCCTTTCTCTCATAACCCATACGAATTTCCTAAACCCTAGAAAGAAGAGAGAGAGAGAGAGGGAAAGAGAGAGAGACTTGGGATTTCTTCCTGGGATTCATTCCCACTAAACTACGTGTCAATCTATGACACATCGTGTCGCTCTTGCGATCCTGTTCTTAGGTAAGAAAACCTAAAAACCTAACCTCGTTTCTAGAGTTCCAAATAGCGTAAGTGATGAAATAGCTAACCTATTTCATACTATAGGTTGCTTTTCTTGCAGGACGAAGTCTCGGCCTACAACCGAGTTCTAAACTTGTTTAACGGCGTAAATGAGGTTATAGTTTTGGAAGGCTTTCAATGTCGAGTTAATGATAGATTATCGACGTGGATGCTATTTCACATGTACAAAGTGTTGTCCGTTTCTTCTTTCGCATATACGTTAAGAAGTATTCCTCGTATTTGTAGAAAATATCGTATACGTATGAAATATGATTTGTGCTTGCCATGATTTCATAGCCTATGTATGCTAGATGCATGTGTATCAACACGGGTGAACGGATTAGCCTAATACATGTTATATTAAAAATGTCGTGTATGTACACATGTGTAACCTAAATGTTTTGAAAATAGAGTATAGACTATGTATTAAATCACGACTAACCATCGTGGGTATGTGATTGGTATATAGGCGGCAATCCTTTGACGAAAGGACTTGTCCTAATACGTACTCTAACTACTACATACCATGTAGGATGTAATGTGTAGATTAAGTGTATGTAAAAATGTCTGTACGAGTAAATACTGGTTGACTGCTCCTTAATTGGGTGTTGAGATAAGATTCTCAACTGTATATATTTTCGTCCATTTATGTCATGGTTAGATATCCGTTTGTTTGTGAATTGAATATTTACAAATTCACGTTTATGTTGTACTTCATCACATGCTCAACTGATTATATGATTTGAAATATGTATTCATTACTGCTCGATTATCTCATATGCTAGTTTGTTGAGATTGATTGTATTCGGGGCTATTGTAGGATAGTCCGTGCAAACCAAACTTGAATTAGTAGCTGATGTTGTTTCGCCACATGAGACGTGCCTGACGAATTCGAGTCGTATATCGGTTGACGACAGTGGTTAGGCCACACAGAGTACTTATGCACTTCATGTCGATCAATTTGATGTGCGCTCGTGTTACTCGAGCTCGCCAAATCGATTCATGTATGTTAACCATGACGCTTGAACCTAGGGTACCAAACTCATGAAATCCTTATTAACCTTTACCGTGATCCGCTAAGTTGACATGGTGGTATGGGACATGGTCAAGCCGTCTACCACGTTTGGCGACGAGCCTCCCGTAGTGACCAAAGTTCGGACTCGTGAGCCGAATATGGTGGTATGGGACACTATATTCGAGTTGTCAGCCTACACTGATCAGAAGACGTGTTGTGCGTGAGCCTCGTGTGGGCCATTGCCAAACAAAACCATCACAAGCACTCGATACCCGTTGGTTGGACAATATTTGAAGGGTGTTGCGTGCGGCCCGGATGACGCGTTTGTAGTGACCTCGAGCATACTTTGAACTCGTTTCTCAGTAATTAGAGTATAACAGCTCGCATGATGATAAGGCGACGAGCCCTTTGTAGCGACTTAGAACCATATCATTGTATGAGATTTACTAGGACTGACGACCCTAGAATGGATCCTTGTTTGGGAAGTGATATAAGGGAGGTATCTTAGTTTCCCAATCCTGCTGTATGAAAATGACTAATAAAGAACTTGGTAATCACGTTCATGCACCGCATACGTGTGCGTTTGGCGTTGATGGTCAAGCATTGAGAGAGTGGGCATGCCGCGAACGTAAGAAGGAGTCACTGAGGGAGCGCAAGCGAGGGCATGCATCATACATACATACCATTCTTGCATTAACGAGAGTACTTAGGGATGTGTGATTTACTGCTTTATCATTACTGCTTGATTGAATTGATAACATGTTAACCTGTGCTTTATTGTTCCACTGAGTTAGCTACTTACTCCCACATTACGGGACGGTGTTAGACCGTTGTAGTTTCGGATGATGGCGATGCTCGTGAAAAGATTGACTTTTATGATGATGAGGAGAGTTTCTTCTGGTTCATGTGAGCCGTGTTCTGATTGACGGGGTTATAGGGTTGCTAATTAGATACCATTCCACTTGTTAATTTGCACTTTTGGAACACCCTTGTATATCCATTTTGTTCATTTTTGGGGTATACGGGTATATATTTAACCTGGTAACATGCTCACACTTTAGAGACTTACAACAGTTTATATATTTTATATATCTATCACAGTCTTCTGCTTGCATAATTTACCTGTCTCTAGAGTATGATCTGTTGTTTTGGTATAATCCCATTCATGTTTAATACACTAATATGAACAACATACAATCACCATTATCTATGTTGCATAAGTGATGCGTTGGAACTCGGGAGCTGAGCTTCTGCACGACCCCCGATTTTCAGGGCGTTACAATTATATTCTCCCCACACATCTATCTCAGCATCCTTATCTCTACAGTTCTATAACCTCGGCTCATTGCCACATCCCAAGTGCTTCCCCAAGTGTAGACCATGCAACATTCCTCATAAGGTCTTGTCATGAATGAGTCAACCAACACCTAAGTGCTTACCTAGCTACTTGGAAGGGGAGAGATCACATGATAGCTTTGGAAGGCAAGAGAAATTGTATTGCACTAGAACACAAGAGAGCTTACAACTTTCTTGGGTGCTTTTCAAATGAGGACTTCTCCTTATATAGAGGTAGGAAGCTTCTAGTCTCTCTACATGAATGTTTAGGATGATTCCACATGACGACCATCCAACAGCTAAGAGGATTCTAGAATTCTCTAGCTACAAGAAGGTACTAGAGGACTCCAGGATGTTCCAAAAATCTCTTCAACAGTTCAACTCTCTAATCTTCTCTAGCATGTTGTACACAAAAAAAAAAACTATGTACAATGAGAGTTGAAATGGCTATAAGCCCATGTCAAGGAGACATGGAAATGATAGATCGTGACATCATGCTGCCTTCTAATTTCTCAGTTTAGATTCCTCATTCTTGATAGCTTTATTTAGATGTTGCACGCTTTTCCCTTTATTTGGTTTTCAGTTGCTATTTTCTGAATTCCTTGATGTATTAATCATATTTGTTCCATCACCTCTTTCTGATTCAAGCGGTGCATAATATGGAGTTTTTTTTTTTTTTTTTTTTTTTTTTTTTTTTTTTTTGCGTAATTGTAGTTTTTAAGTGATATACCAAAGTTTGTAAAGATTGTGGAAGTTGGGCCAAGGGATGGATTGCAAAATGAGAAGAATATTGTACCTACAGCTGTAAAGATTGAACTGATCCAAAGATTGGTTTCTTCTGGTCTGCCTGTTGTCGAGGCTACAAGCTTTGTTTCACCAAAATGGGTACCACAGGTAATGTACCTTTGGTTTTTCTTTCTCTCTGTCTTTCCTTATTTTATTTTATTTTTTTCCTTCTATACCTTTTATGATGACTTGCTTTCACAGTACTTCAACTGTAAACTGCTTATTCTTTGTGGAATCTTCATTCTTCAACCAAGAAAGGTTTTTGGACTATAATGCACAAAGAAAAGATAGTTGTGACTTTTAGTTAAGGCTATCAAGGGCATGGTTCTGAACATTCCCAAGATTGACATTATCAAACGGACCAGATGTTCATGCCCAAGCCTGGCCTAATGGGCCTCAAGTTGTTTGGAGGCCAACCCATGCCAAAAGGGTCTATTAGTGAAGAAACATACACTGTTAATGGATCTATAAATCCATTTATTGTTGAATGGATGGATGAATAAATGATTGATGGACCCACCTAGGAAGGGGAATGCCTCCCAAAATCTAACCCCTTGATCAATGGCTACAAATATTGTTGAAAAAAAATCCAGTAATTTTCCATGCTTGACAAGAAAAGGTTAAAGATTAAAGTTTTGGATTTTCCAATCTAGTTTGAGGCATCCCCTATCCAAGGTGGAGTACATAAGAGAATGGTTCTGGATCACCAGATGATGGGCCCACATGTACAAAACTGAAAGCATAAAAGAAATTGTATGTTTGCTGGATCTCGCAGGACCCTATAATCCCTCTTATCTTTTTACCATTAGATCTGCCTCAGATGGTAAAGGACTTCCTTGTTTCAATGTCCCCTCCGGTCCACATACTTCTGCTTCATTTTTATGCACTTGGTTTGGCGTCCCACCTGCATTTTCTTGGTACATAAAACTTCAGTCTGTCATTTTGAACCCATGAACTTCCAATTTCTGAATCATTTTGTTGCCGAAATGCATTACAGCTAGCAGATGCAAAGGATGTGATGGAAGCAATTCAAAATGTGGACGGTGTCAGATTTCCTGTGTTAACGCCCAATCTTAAAGTAATCGCTTGTCTGAAACTGATTCTAAAATCATTTAGACCATGCAAATTTGTTTGAAGAGAACAGTTGACGATTTGACGTCACATGCTTCAGGGTTTTGAAGCGGCAGTAGCAGCTGGTGCAAAGGAAGTCGCCGTATTTGCATCCGCTTCAGAGTCCTTTTCTAGATCAAACATTAACTGTAGCATTGAAGAGAGCCTCACTCGTTACCTTGATGTTGCTCTTGCTGCCAGAAAGCTCTCTATTCCTGTTCGTGGGTGCGTCTTGCTTTTCCTTTTCCTAGAAACCTATTCCTCTTGGAAGGTTCAAGGGCCCTGCAATTTCTTTCTACTGACCAAGTGAAGATTTGCCCTTTCTAATGTTTGTTTTACTGGCCCAGCAAATTATTTTCTTTCACAAGATGTCTATTTCAAATGATGAGAAGGCCATATAAGTTGGTTAGCCATGGTTTAACGTTATACCATAGAGCTTTGCTAAGCGCACACCAGTGTGCAATAAAGTTATGTACATGCCACACATATGCCAGCTTGGCCCATATTGTGAGATTCAATCCATCCATCAAGTTGGTCCAAACTTGTACATGTTTTCCCAAAAGTAAATCTAAATCCACTCTGATGTAGTTCATCATCCTGATTTAGTCCAACATCCATCTTGATGTGCTGTAGTTGTCACCATTGTCACATATATTTAGATGCTGTGATATCATGATATGCCAGAACTTCTGTTCTACTCTATTGCAGTGGAAAGAAAGGGGCCAGAGATACTTGAATCCCAACTGATTCATCTCATTGCGTTCCAACTGGATAACTTGGTGCAGTGCTCATGGCAAATATATGTCTCAATTTTTCCAACTTAGTCATGGATGTTATTGCAGGGCAGATGTTAAGAGTTCATTTATGCATTTGTATCCCATGTTTCTCTTTTATTGTCCTCTTAGATGACTAAGGTAAAGTGTTGGACAGCTAGCAGGCAGCATGAGCAGAGGTTGAGTGTTTTCGATGAGGATGTTGGAATGGATGCGTGGGAAGACTAAGACCTGTTTGGCACTCTTAAAAATTAGTTTTTCTCATTTTAGTTAACAGTAATCATGTATTAGAGATCTTAATCTCAGAGACATAGTTACTGTTAACGTGAATAGAGATCAAGATATCTAAAACGTAATTACTGTTAAGTAAAATGAGATGAATTAATTTTTTAGGTGTCTCCCAAACAGGGCCTGGAAGGATAAAATAAAAAATAAAAATGAATGCATGCGAAGCAGCCTAGAAATGGTATTAATCAACGATAAAATGATGAGAATAGCTTGAGATGGTTCAATCATGTGCAATATGGAATAATTAATTAGGGTTGAGGGACTAGAAAAGTGAAGTGGATGAGAGGAAGACGGGCTTGGATCAAGCTGGTTAGAAGGGATTTGAGGGCCTGTTGGTTTACCAAGGATAGGGCCTTAAATAGGATTGATTGGCAAAACAGGATTTGTAAAGCTAACCACAAAGTGCTGGGGCAAGGGCTATGATGAAACGACGAGTTCAATGGGATGGACTAATCAACCTTCATTGGTATTCATATCAAGGGACTATGCTGTAAAATGCAATAGTATTACAAGTTGGACTCGAAGGATTGTGCATTACACTCAAGGATTACTTCCTCATTTTGAGTACTGAGATATGTTGTTACAGTTTTAGTATTTCATCTTTTGATTGAACTGAACTTAGTTGTGCATCCAAACTAATCAATTCCAACCAGTGTTCAAAATATCGGTTTTGTGTTACGTATCTTATCCTTGGGATACGGATACGAATTAGTTATCGCACGAGATATTTGTATCGGGTAATTTATCGCACCTTTTGGGAAACATTGGGAAAATGGTTGAATTTTTTATTGAAACTTCAGGGATTGTTAAAAAAGACCGTAATGCAAAATTTTAAATCATAACATCTCAAAAAAGAAGTGCAAATAATAAGTTTCCTTTGCATAGGGCCCGAAGCTGTGTTGTCTAACTGAACTAATGCAACTATATTTAAATTGAATGCATAACATTTAGAGTGTATGTGATGATCATTTCATCAAACATTCCTAAATACTTCGAAATTAGTCTCAATTGACAACTGATTAAAAGGAAATTTGAAGAAAAATCTAATATTTTAATAATTTTTAAAAATTTTAATTAAAAATAATTTTTATTTTTTGACAATTAACAAGGACTTAACAAATCAGTAGATCAACCCTCATACATGCTTGATTTCATGTTTGGAGTGCAACATTGCAAGCAATTTGGGAGAAATTGGGAAAATTTCTAAATTTCCCAATTTTTTTCCAAATCGGACCACTTACACTCAAATTTCGAAATCAGAGTGTATGTGATGATCATTTCATCAAATACTCCTAAATACTTTGAAATTACTCTCAATTGACAGCTAGTTGAAGGAAAATTTTGGAAAAAAAGAGAGGAGAACATGAAGAACCAATGGATATTGAAATCAAAGCTCCAACTCCATGATTTTCCATGCAAAACATGAAGAACGAATGGATTTGTAACCATTTGACACTGATTTAACATAATTAAAAAAAAAAAAAGGATTGGAAATTGAAAATGCTCACTGAATCCAACATGTGGGATATATCGACACTACTTGTCCGTTTCGTATTGCACACGTGGGATACACGATATATCGGCCGATATCGTCAATGTTTAAAACATTGATTCCAACATCATATTAAAGAGTAAATCAGTGTTTATGTTTGGGGTTTTGGTTTTCTTTTTATTAGCTTATTGGTAATCCAATATGATTTGATACCCGTCCTTGTGGTTTTGCATTATAACCGTTGTTTCATTAGCATTGATGTTTTCATAATCTCATGAAAGTCAATAGCTTCTGAAGCATGTCTCATGCTGCTACATGTACTGATTTGAAGTTGCTGATTTTCAACCTTGGTAGGTATGTATCATGTGTTGCGGGCTGTCCTGTTGAAGGAGCAGTGCTCCCATCAAAAGTGTCATACGTTTCGAAAGCGCTTTATGATATGGGCTGCTTTGAAATCTCCCTTGGTGATACAATTGGAGTGGGTACTCCAGGTAAGGTTATAAACCGTTTAAATGATGGCTATGACCATGTAGCAAGCAAGGTAAGGACATGGATGTGAGAGTATCTACCCCAAGAAATAAT
Organism: Magnolia changhungtana; assembly: GCA_030180095.1. Lineage (NCBI taxonomy): Eukaryota > Viridiplantae > Streptophyta > Magnoliopsida > Magnoliales > Magnoliaceae > Magnolia > Magnolia changhungtana. The sequence continues at coordinate 1,287,026 of JASAUF010000319.1, forward strand.
GCGCATTGGATGAGATTGTTTCCAAGTGGGGCACTTCCAAAACTCAGAAGTCTATTGGTAACATTAGGTAGTTTGGGAGAACCGCAAGTCGTTGACAGGGCGTCCCAAGCATACTGATCATGTTTGGTGCTTGGGAGGGTGCAGAGAATGGAAACAATAAGAGGGCTAGCGTTTTCCTTTTTTATTTTCAAAGACAACAAGATTGCATAAAGGGGAACAGAGTTCCCACTACAAAGAGAAAGGAAAGGAACCCCAGCCTTTGCCAATGCATCATGCTAATATAATTATCATCTCTACCAACTTGCCAAAAAAAGAAAAAAAAAAAAGAGTTTAGCCCAGCAGATAAATATCTTTGTCAAAAGCAGAAGTCCCAAGCCTTAGGCTGCACCCCTTTAACCCAATCAATAACATTAGCAGAATCCCCTTCCACATTGACATCTTCCCTCAGAGCTGGTTGTGGATGATCTTTATAGCTTCCCAAAGAGCAAAAGCTTCAGTGTTGTGAGCTACCGCCTTGGCAAACGAGAGCGAATGCAAAATCCAAATGTTTTTTCCACCCCGAATCATGGTTATCTCGAGTACGATTTGACTCTAGCATATCCCCTCATCCTTGGGAACCATGAGCAGTGAAACACGCCCCTTGTTTTTCACACGAAGACTTCATTTTGTTTGTTGGAGGCAAGGTATTTGAAAAAGTTTACGTAATGGTCATAATGGCCATTATGTAATGGTAACAATGGGACCCATTACATGATACGGGGGTGTAATGCCCAGTCCTAAAAAAAAGGCCTGTAAAAAGCATAATGGGCCAATACTGCATTTTTTCCCTCAAAAATTTCCTCTCCCCCGTTTGTCCCCATTTTAGCCTTGTGGGACTGTTTTGCATCCTTTTTTTTTTTACCGGATTTACACCAATTTTCAAGATCAAAATACAAGATTTGAGTTTTTGATTCGATGAATCAAACATCCAGAGTCTATTTCAGGGAAAGTAAGAAAGGTGAAAATTTCTTTTTTCTTTTTTATTTTTTCGTGCTGCATTTGTGTTGATTTAAAATCTTACTAGATTTGTGTTCTACATGAGCATATTTGCATAATTTTTCAATATATTTTCACCGTTTTTTAAATAGTTTCCAGCAATTTATTCTTCTTTTTTAGATTTTTTTTTTTTTTTTTTTTTATTTTATCTAAAATGTTTAGAGTTTAGATATCTTTCCAAAAAAGGAAAAAAATGTTTGCAGTTTAGATTAATGAGTAACATATATGAAGTTTAGATCTATAATGCATGCACAAAATCAACGATTTTGAACTCTTTTTCTATTTTTGGGTATTTTAGGCCCAATTTCGGGTCATTTTGGGGTTGAATAGTATAAAAAAATCTTTTATTTTTCCCTCAATTTTCTTAAGCAAAATGATGTATAATGGTTAAGGATATGCATCAGTGGGATGAATCCCATGGATTATGAATTTCAGGCCGTTTTGAGGTCATTCAAGTGTACCCAAATTGGCCCGACAAAATTCCTTTGAATTTTATGTTAATTTTCCCTTAAATTTCTTGAGGAAAATTGTATAAAATGATTAGAGATATGCATTGGTGGGATGAATCCCATGGATTGTATGATGGCTGTTTTAAAGTCAGTCTTAGCTTCTCAGGTTAACAGTATCATCAGGTAGTCCAAGACAATATTCTTACCAAAGAATGGCCCGTTACACCATCATATATATTTTCAAAACTAGAAAGGGCTGCATATTTGGGATCTTCCCTTTTCTTCTGATTTTTCCTTCTTTTTCGGTTGTTATAGGGGCTGTAATAGCTGTTACAATCTACAACCCATATTGAAACAGCCATTAGGCTGGCTGTTATGGCCACTGTTACCATTAACAGACCTTGGTTGTAGGATGTGGTTTCACCTTATGGAGGGTAGACTTGATGTATCTATGATAGTAGGAAGAGCCTTCCACTTAAGTTGCCAGTCCCACTTAGGAAGCCCATGGTCCCTGGACACTACATGTCAAATTAGTTTATTTTCTACATTCCGATGCTGCTCTTTCACCATGCCTGCTTCCACCTGCCACCGATAACCAGGATAAGCATGCTAAACAAAGCTTTCGAGTCACTACTGTAATTCTTCTTCGCCAGTTGCATACACAAATAGTGGTGAGTTGAGACCCAATAGGGTACTCATAGCTGAGGTTGAAGCTTAGGCCTCTGATGGTTTGCCACTGCCATCTTACTGTTGAAGAGAACATAAAAGAAAAGTTGGGCCATACGTAGCATTTTCTAATCTTTGCATGAAGAAAAGTTGGGTCGTACGTAGCATTTCCTAATCTTTGTATATCCTTGACGCTGCACAGAAGTACTATCGCTGGACTGTTCATCAGCTAGATCCAAACATGGAGTGGCTACTATGTGGAAAAACCAATTGAAATCATACCATCCGGTTAGATTTTTCATCAGCTAGATCCAAACGTGGGTGACCGTTGCTCATATTCTCTGTTAGGGCTAAATCCTACATGCCGTTAAATGGCCGGATAAATAGGATGAGGATGTACATGGGCATTATATGACTGCCAGGTTAAAGTCCAGCTGCTAGGTAGCACCCTGTCCCGCATTCTTCTTTATAGGTCACTTATTGGAGGGTTAAGAACATTAGATTTGAGAAATTATGGAATATTGATATGATTATGGTGCCGCCCACCGAATGAATGGTCTAGATCACAGACTATTGCAAATGTCCAAAATTATGTGAAGTTAAAAGAATAATCAATCTGTCACTGTAGCCAGAAGAGGTTTCCTTAACTTCCAGACTTTCAAAAGCTGCATTGCAGAATATGCATGTTTTGAGCACTAATGTTAATTTTTTTTGTTAATTCTTTATTTTCGCTGGGAGTGGATCCAGTGCTTACTACTAACTGTTAATAGTTGGATTTGTTATCAAGTGCTCAATGTCAGTACATGTGGCATGCTTGTATGAGATCTGGACTGTTCATCTGTTGTGCCTGCCTTGAATATGCCATACTCTAAAAATCAGATGTTCCTAGCCACTGATAAAGGGACATAATTCCTTTCTAATGTTGACATTTGGCTGGAGGTGTAATTCTCAGAAGCATCCAATCAGTTGCTTGGATCATCCAATCAGTGTGATTTTTGGGCTGTGCTCCCATATGTCATAGGGCCCAACAATGGAAGGTCTGGAAATGCCTTGTTGACTGAGATTGAATTCATGATAACTAAGATCTTAGCATGTAGCACCAGATACTCATTCTGGTTTTGTTTCTTTAGATGTTTCTTTCCTGTGTTGCAGGCACCATTGTTCCAATGCTGGAAGCTGTGATGGCTGTTGTCCCTGTTGAGAAGCTTGCTGTACATTTCCATGACACATATGGGCAATCTCTTTCAAATATTCTTGTTTCCCTCCAAGTAAGCAAAACTCTGTATAATTTTCAAGAGTAAATCACTAATCCCATTTAATCAAAAAGAGATTTTTATTTATTTATTATTATTTTTTAAATAAAAATAAATTGTTGACCTGATCCTGCAGTTTTATGAGTGTAGCCCATGATTTGCTGATAAAGACTGTTTGTATGGTTCCCCACAAAAAGGATAGGGGATGCACCAAGAGCTCCCAGATCAGATCATCCAAGCCATTTAATTGTTGTACCTGTCTTTTCTATCATTGAATGTGGACAGCTTTGATGGGAAGAATCAGGATAGTGCCCCATTGATGGTGGAGCCCATTATGTCAATGCTATGGATGATGGATCTGTGAGCCATGGGCCCCACTTGTGCAAACTGAGTACTCCAGATACTGTACATATCCATGGGTTAAGGATTTCACAGTTCTTTTTTGGATAGAGAGAATCCAAATCATGCACATGGAAAACCCTGGGAATTCATAGCGAATGAAAAACTGCGGAATCCAATAGTAATTTTGATGTTTGATTTGGAACAATGTTTTCAGTATTGGTATTGACGGATGTAATTGAATAACTGTTGATCATAAACACATGAATTTTAAGGTTAAATAACCGCCCAATCTGGAATTTTTGAAAAAAAGTTTTTTAATTAAAAAGTACTTCTTCAATTTGTAGATCAGCCTTCAACCACTCTAATATGATTTTTCCACACCTAATTGCAAGTTAAATGGGGGAATTTTTTTTTTTTTTTTTTTTTCCAAATTTGCAAATTGGAGGTTTAAGTCCATGATATCACTCCCAAATTTGCAAATTGATAACCGATAGTATCGGCTGATACTATTGATACTCCAAACACTGGTTTGGAATGCACTTTTCTACGAGGGCTGTCCTGCATAACCTTAGAAATAAAACTTCAGTATGTTTTTGGGGAGAAATTTATATCCAGTCTTTGTAGTACAACCTTGGAAATGGAAATCAATCTCTATACTTTTCATTCCACAAATGGTGGAAAAGTCAGATCCCATGTAAATTGAGTTCATTTCCCAAGTATTCAACATATTGAAAGACCCCCTCAAATCCAAGCAGTCTTCTAAGGATCAACTCTGGAATTGTTTTCTTCTATTTTAACAGATGGGAATCAGCACCGTGGACTCGTCTGTTTCTGGCCTTGGAGGGTGCCCATATGCCAAGGGTGCCTCTGGCAATGTGGCTACTGAGGACGTTGTGTATATGCTCCATGGGCTCGGTGTAAAGACCAATGTGGATCTTGGCAAGCTCATGTCGGCTGGAGACTTCATCTGCAAGCATTTGGGACGTCAGTCGGATTCAAAAACAGCCATTGCTTTGAGCAGAACTATGGCGAATGCCTCCAAGTTATGAAGGTAATGTTATTGGATAATCCTTCATCTAGTAATAGACTCATGGAAATAAAGAAATATCAATGATCTTCGCAGAAAGTATTGCAGGGTGTGGAAATCTCCAAAACATGTTAGAATAATGCAAAAAAAAGAAAGAAGGAAATTTGCATTCCAACAGGTTGTGCTCAGCCAAAAAGTTTTTGCAGCACTGTTCAGGATTTGAGCTTGTACAAGCTGGGCTAGTGGGGACCAGGGTTCTGTGATACAAACCAATGTATTCAAACCCGGACTGAGCCTTGATCTGTTTACGTGGGCCGTTCAGTCAACAGGTAGACCGACTGGTTCAGCCCATGGCATTATATATAAATAGATGATAGGAATTAAGCAACCAAAATCTAACACACTTGATAGTTTGCTTGGTTTGTATAGCCAACAAGTCGAACTGACCAGATTTTGAATATTCTCTTGCCTGAAACAGGTGTGTAGGTAACCCGAGTGGTTTACATAGCCGGTTCCAGCCCAACGTACTGTCAGCTTTTAGGGCGTGTTTGGATTATTGGAGACCATAGTAACATAAGAGTAAAACTCACATCATTACTGTTTTCCTTTGATTGGGTATTGCCAACTGTCAAATCACTGGAATCCTTTGGAATCTCAGCATGGCAAGAATGGGTGCACGTGGGTTGACGTGACATAGTTTCATGGGCCCCACCATGATGTTTGTGTTATATCCACGCAGTCCACCCATCTTGTGTGATCATTTTATGCAATTAGACCAAAATGAGGCAGATACAAATTCGAAATGGACCACACGACAGCTAGCAGTAGGGATTGGATGTCTGCCATTGAAAATTTCTTGAGGTCCCCAGAAGTGTTGGATCTTTCACATTTTTGGGGACCTGCCCCAAAACGATATTGCAAAATAGATAAGATAGTGTGGATATAACACATATGGACAAAATTATATCTAAATGTTTTTAACCAATGAAAGTACTTTACATGTCGGTAGTGAAAATGGAACAGTATTGCATAAGGACAGTATTCTGTTTTACTTTCAAATATGGTAGTAAGGGTAATTATTACTTTTTTACTACTCATTACACTACATTACTATGATTTGTCGTGATCCAAACACGCATGTGGATTGCCTGCAACCATCTTACAAGCCCAAGCACTTGTGGGTCCCACTCCGTCTATCCAATTTGCCTGCTCATTTAGGGCACAGGCCCAAACATGAGATCCAAAACTCAAGTGGCCACACCATATGAATCAGTAGGGTTGGAAATGCCCACAGTTGAAACCTTCCACGGCCCAACCATGCTGTTCATCTGCCCACACCTTCGTAAGATGATTTCCCAATGGATTAGGGAAAAAACAAATAACAGCTTGATCCGGTGGCGCCCAAGAAGGTTTCAAATTGTGGGTGTTCAATCCTCACTGCCCCATGTGGTGTGGCTTACTTGCGTTTTGGGTCTTCGTCTATGCAAATGGCCTAAAATGAGTTGGCGAAACAGATGGATGGAGTGGATATAACACAAACATCATGGTGGGCCCCTCAACACTTGGGGTTGCAGGCCGGATTCGGATTTAATTCCATGGGTCCCATTGGGCGGCCCATGCACCAAAAAAAAACCCATATTTGAAGAAGCCTAACCCTTCGATAGTTGGTTTAGAAAGAAAACACAGAATAAGTCCGCATTGAACCAAGAAAAGACTCTGTTGTCCAGCTAGGGTCCCAGTCTGGGGGGTTTTTGGTGCATGGCCCATCCATGAAGAGTCCATTTTAATGGCTTAGATTGTTTTAACATGGTCCCCACTTACATAAACTGACAGCTTGAAGGGTACATTTTTATATCTACATGAATGAATTGCAGGGTGCTTTCCATGGCCATTCATTCCAGTGCTAGTGCAACAATTCACGGATGAATTGCTCATGGCCTGTCTTCTGGCCAGTCGTCTGGACGGTACGATAGGTAGTTTCCATGGCCAGCATATGAACTCTGGGAGCCAGTATATTATAAAGCTATCTCCACCGTATGCCTGGCATATTGACACTTCAATCCGATAGCCCATCAAGTGTGTCCAACTTCTCAAATTCCAGACCTATTAAGCAATATGAACTCTTCGTTCCTCCAACCAAATTTATGTTTCTTTATCATTTTACTCAATGAAACTTCTCTGTTTTTATTTTATTTTATTTTATTTTATTTTTTTAAAGATTAATAAAATAAAGAGAATGAATAAACAACATATCCAAAGTGAAGTGTTTTTCATCTGCAAACTGCCAACAGAAACATCATAATCAACAGCAACAGCAGCAGTAGAATTGCATAGGCAGTGTACACACAAAATCAACCTACCGGACGAAGGAAGCAAACAACAGCAACACTAGCAAATCCACATTAAATAGGGAAATGGGTTTTCAACGGTGTCAATCACCACTCATAAGTCTATCTTATAAGGTAAAATACCAACAACAGTCTTTCAGAGCAAAAAGAAATCATAAGCGTTATTTGAATTATCTATGATATTATCGTTATCTTTAGCTTGGCGATACCGATAACACTGATAGCGATACTGATAACACTGGTAGTATTAGAAATTCCAAACATCAGCAACGCATCGCTAAGTATTGCCAACGTATTGTTATCGCCAATATTTTCAGTTGTGTGAATTCTAGGCATTGTATTGCCAACGTATCACCAATATTTTTGACTGTGTAATGATGCTTGTATCACAAGTGCATTGGCGATATTTCAATAATATCATCAATGTAGAGATATCACATAAAGTTTGTTTATTGAAAAAAAATCCTATTAATTTTTTTATGAGCACATTGTTGTATGCTGTTTTCAATTTATCGTTGCTAATATTGATAATATTTCAATATTATCGTTATTGCAAAATGCTTGATATCAAGGCCACAATCTTTCATTTTCTTCTGGTTGTTGATGATTTCTTGACAAAATATTATGAGTTATTGATATTTTGCAATATCGATAGATGTTTATTTAAATGGGATCAGTGGGATGGTAACACTGTTTCTTATGACAACATATGCTTTTAAGCTCCCATTAAATTTTTGCAAAATTTTTATTTCTAAATATGTAAATGTGTATTTTAGCATATCCTGAAGTTTCACTTCTGCCATTTTCTCATGTTTTCTTGCATTTTCAGTTATCAACGATATTATCGACGATATCGATATTGTTTCTGTATCCCTAGCTAGGGAAACTCATAGCGATATTGATACTTCCAACACTGATCAAAAGCCATGGGAAGATGAGTGAATAACATTCATTTGCATTGTTTCTTGAGTGCATTCTCGAAAGAGGCGTGGGGAAAAGACGGACGACACACCTTCCGCCTCTAATTCTGCACGCCTCTTCCAACTCTCGTTGCCGAAATGATATGAAATGATCTTGCCTATCCAGATGAAAATTCAAGGGAACTACGGGCATGGAATCGGAAGAGTCGTTGCTAGCAGCCATTCTTCTCTGTCAAAGTCACAATGGTGGGCCCATTGTGAAGATTATCATGTGCAAAAATGGTTGGGTGGGGCAATACATATAAGTCGAATGTGGACCGTTGGCTATTCTTTTTAAACCGTCCATTCTTTTTGCTGTAAGGATGGCTTACGGGATTATTGAAACAGCCTGATTTTTTAGTATGATGATTTCATGGTTGGGGGGACATCTTGCCACACTTCTCTCCATTGTGGCAACTGTGCTGCATGCAGCGAATTGAGTGTAAGACAGCAAACTCTGAGATACGCAGGCATTTGTGATTTTAAACGTGACTCATGTATAACTAGGGGTGTGGCTAGGTTAGGGCAAGGCCAAGCTCCGTCCAACAGGCATTGTTTAACATATGCATGAGCCTAGATTCGGCCTGTGCTGCTGGGCCTAAGCGAGAACATGAGCTTGAGGGTTTGTTCGGTAACAGAGAGGAATGGGTTGGAGCACTAACATGAGTAAATTGAGGTTGTTCATGTATCATGCATAAAAAGATAATACAAAGTTTTCTTCTTTACTAAAAATATAAAAAATCTCAAAAAAATATATATTAAAAGATGAATTAATATAATACTTCTCTCTTGTAAATTTATTATATAGATCACTGCTAAAGAGAGCATGTGAAAAATTCCTAAGAAAATAACATTTACAACCACAATCTTACATGCATGCATGTACATGAATAAGAGTACGAAGATTCCTAACAGGAGAGACGTCCTACATTTGTAGGAGGCACCACCCCAACGTTAAGAAGTGGGCCTGAATATTAGCCGAATTGTGCCTCAACATTAAGACGTGGGCCTTAATATAAGCTGAATCCTGGCCCTTGAACCTGTAATCTTGCCCAAGCTTGACCTGAGGTGGACCATGCCCAAAAGCCCAACGGGCCACCCCGGTGCATTAATAGCATTATATATAACTCAAATTAAACCATGCAAATCATAGAAAGTTACGTAGGAGGACTGCAAACCTAAAATGATATTAATAAAATTATACCCCAATTTATAAAAATTTGCTTGTTGAATTTGAACCGTTGATTGATTTTCATGTTAGCCATCCATCAGATATCAAACAATCGACCATTTGAGGTATTAATTCAGTATGAATACTTTTAATAAACCATAAGAGGTGGGGCCAGTTGCGCATATTCAAAGTTCACAATTATTTACACCCTGATCCATAGCTCAAGTGGTAGACTGAGTGAAAGATACCTCGTTTCAACACTGAGGTCTTGGCATCGATCCCTGGTGGGGGTGGCTAACAGTGAAGTGTGAACTGGGTGTACTAACAAGCTAACAAAAACAAAGAAAAGAAAAAAGTTTACAGTTATTTAGTGATTGCCTAAGAAGTGATGTCACCAAGTTATGTAGGCTCCACCGTGATGTATGTATTGTATACATACCATCCATCCATTTGGAGAGATCATTTTAGGGCCAATTTGGATTTGCGTATAAGGGTGTATTGTATTGTATTAAAGGGGTTAAAATATATTATATAGTGTTTGATTTGGAGTTGAGATCCGTGGAACACCATGTGCGCGAATGCATCCTTTCTTCAAAAAATTCAAACGACGGTAATCTATTGTCAGATGACTCTGTTTTCTTTAGTAAAACCTATTCAAGATGCTCTATTCGTGTGTGATAGAGGCAAAGTCTGTTACAAAGGATTTTCTATCTGAGGAGGACCTAATATTTCTACTCCAACAACGCCTTAGATCATCTCCAATCTTCTACATGTGGCCATTTAGCTGAGAAGATTCACTTCCGAAGGTCTGATTTCAAAATACAGTCGGATAATACACTTCTTACTACGTTGGATCGTGACAAATCGGGCAATCGTTCACCCGATCGTCCGGCAGAAAACCGATCGTTCAAGTACGAATATCTCCCTTCCCGATCGTACTGCGATATGCATCTACCCTATAACTATGAGCCGATTCAGGTTAGAAGTTGCATGACCCTCTTGGAGTGCAAGAGGCCCCTTGTCGATGGGGTGTATACGGACAGAATTCTGATCGGATGGAATCAATTTGCTGTTTGGCCTTAATAGATGGACAGTGTGGATGAGCGTGGACCTCATTGAGGGATCCACACAGGAAATCGAGAATCAACTCTACTCTACCATGCGCTCGGAAGTTCCTGCATACGCCTTTCACAGGAAGTTCCTGCATTGGTAACTCAGGTAGGGCCTACCGTCATGTTTGTGAATAATCCTCCTCGTCCATCAGAGATGCCATCCATATCGTTAATAACATCATTCCTATTGGGATGATCTGAAAACAAAAATATTAGCATGAATCGAAACTTCTGTGGCCCCATCCCTATTTCAACTGTGGATGTCTAATTATCCTGGATTACACTCAAGCCTGCTTTTGATACGGTTCAATTTTGGCAATATGTACTAAAATGAAATCACAAAAACGGATGGACGGGTAGGATTATTCACAAACAGGACAGTGGGCCCCACCTGACTTCCCATTTTGAGAACTTAAAAATAGCTACTATAGTACAAGTGCTATCAATATTATACGTATATATAATACGCAACCTTAATATGTTGTATCCAAACATTGATTGGAGGAAGAATCTGTATATTTGCCCGAACAATACCTCCTATTTAAATATTGATTTATGGCATGTTGATTTCTATGTATTTTGAAATTGATCGAACGTATACAAGAATAGTAGTTGAATACAATACAGTACACCCTTATAGGAATCCAAACAGAGCACGAGTCAAAGAATTAGACCGATCGAAATCTTAAGTGGACCTTGTATGTATTGTATACACACCGTCCATCCATTTGGAGAGATCATTTTAGAGCATGAGTCAAAGAATTAAACAGATCAAAATCTCAAGTAGACCCCACCAAAGAAAACACTGAGGATTGATCGTCAACTGTTAAAAACTTCTTGGGGGCATATAAGTGGTCGATCAAGATGATATTCATGTTTTCCATTATTCCATCTCTCTTTTAACTTATGAACATGATGGATCTCAAATAAACATCATGGTGGGCCCTAGGAAGGTTTCAATGGTGGGCGTCACTGTCCCATTGTTTTCTGTGGTGGGGTCCACTTGATCTTTGGATACGCTTCATTCTTTGGATCATGCCCAAAATGATCTATCCAAATGGATGGACTGTGTGGATACAACAAATACATTATGTTGGGCCCACAGAACTTGGCGACGTCAGTTGAGTAATCCGCGTCCCCGCCGGAGTATCAAGGTTGTTCTCTAGAACAAAAATCAGGGGCATTTATGTAATTTGACACGTAAATAAACCCTCTTAAACCCTACTGCACCGCCAGGAGGTTTTCGTTCATTTCGTCTCTCTCTCTCTCTCCTCTCTCTCTCTCTTTCTCTCTCTCATGGCGAGGCGCTTGATTCCTTCTCTAAACCGGATTCTTGTCGAGAAAATCGTCCCTCCATCGAAAACCAATGCAGGAATATTACTTCCTGAAAAAACGAACAAGGTAAAAGAAAATTCCAATAATTGCCAATCCCCTCATTCAAAGAACTTATCTTCTCTACACAATCTGTTTCTCTTCCCCTTACTGATCAATTGTCATTTTCTGCTTCTGGGTAGCTTTTTAATTCGAAAATCTTACTCGGGTTTTCAATATCTTCCGTTTCTTTGGTCGATTTGGTACACTATCTGATGAAAATCATCCCATCAGACTCCTTTTCTATTGAAGATTCTTATTTATTGTCTTCTAGTTTTTTTTTTTAATCATATTTACACCCACCTTGATTATAAGAACACCCTTCATGATCTACTCATGTTGAGACAATAGTACAACTCTGTACTCTTGCATTGCCAAAAGAAAAAAATGGGTGGGTTTTTTTTTTTTTTTTTGGTAGGTAATAATAGAATTGCATTAAAAGAGAGAACTGATCAGCTACAGGCAATGGTACCGCAACTTGTGGTACCAGACCATCTTTCCTGCCAACATTCCGCATGTTTGGGAAATCATTACCATTAAGACAATAGGGGCGAACCCTTCTCGAAAACCAGTCCGATCTACTAGTAGGTGGGCTGAACCTTTATGGGGAGTCAGACTGTCGGTTTCCACCGATCCCGATGGTGTGGCCGACGTGATGAGCCGATCGGGCCTGCCAATCTCACGGTACTGGTGTCCCCTACATAAGCGGCATGTTGGCAGTCAAGATGGTACAATACCTGCCTGTCGGGGATCAGTTCTCTAAAAGATAGAAAATGAGATAATATCCATTAAGGTAATGGATAAACCTTAGCATCATACAAAGATCCTTGGCCAATAGCTTCCTTGACCAAACATTGGTGAATTGGCCTCTCTACAGACAAGATTGGAGGATTAGGGAACAAACAGACCTTCCCTCTTATTTCATCTATGATGAATTGCCACTTCCAAGGAGTTGGCCTAGATCCAGAAGCCCAAGCAATAGCACTCCTGGAATCTCACTCGATGCGGACTCTTTTTAGCAAGTAGGGTGGGTTGGTTTGCCGCTGGTACTTTTATGAAGTTTGCTAATTCGACACGTGTGGGAAACATGTGCCAACATGGGACATGAGTGCGTGCTCGGATCTTTCCATCAGGTGGCTGCATTGTTTAGATCTTCTGGCTAAAATCAAACCATTTCATGCTTTAGGCAGGCTGTAACATATAAAACAAATGGATGGCTAGAAAAAAAAACATCTGTTTACTTTGTACCTTTTGGCCCGCCTGAGGAGTGAAATGGCCTGATTTTTTAGGGGGAAGATCTAATGATTGTTTCCAACTATTGGAAAGCTCAGATCTTGCACACATGTTCCACATTGGCACATATGTTTGCATGTAGATGGGCAGGGCTCCACACATGTGTGGATTTAGCAAACCTCTAACTTTTTAGAATTAAGTTGGCCTTTATATCGGCCATTATATGCTTCTTGAAACAACGAGAACAATTTGGTGCATGAATGTAGGTTCTTGAAATTTGTCCATGGGTTCTACCTTTTGGTTTTTGGTTCTATTGGGCACATCTTGTTATTTTCTTAGTTTCTTTGGGCTTGAGGAATTTCATGTTTTTCTTTAAAATGTTTCATTATATCTTTTGGTTGTTTTTATTACTAATTGATATTTTTTATTTGCTTCATTCAGTTGAATTCTGGGAAAGTTGTTGCGGTGGGTCCTGGTGCTCGTGATAGAGATGGGAATGTTATTCCTGTTGGTTTGAAGGAAGGAGACACTGTTCTGTTACCTGAATATGGAGGGACTGAAGTGAAGCTGGGAGGCAAAGAGTAAGTATGACCCACCCACACACGCGCGTGTGAATGTATTGTTCTTTTTAAGGATTTGAGTAGATGTTTCATGTTTGATACTTTAAGGGCCTGTTTGATTTCCCATGATACATGTAAATCATGGTAAATAAGTAATTATTACTTTTTCACTTGGTTTGAAAATGTGATTGTAATTCCACCTCGAAAATCGATACAAAAATGTTGACTTAGATCTGTGGACCCAACCGTAATGTATATGATATATCCACACCATTCATCTATTTTATTAGAATATTTTGTGGCATGAACTGAAAAATGAGGCAGATTCAACACTCAAATGGCCCACACGAAAGGAAACAATGGCCTTAATTCGTCTACCATTGAAAGTTGTTTTCTTCACTGGGCCCACATTGAGGTTTTTTCATCATCTAACCCGTTCATAGGGTCACACAGACATGGATAAGGGGAAAACACAAATATCAGCTTGATCCAAAACTTTTAAGGGCCCCAAGAAGTTTTTAATGGTAGCGTTCGATTCCCGCTGTTTCTTGCTGTGTGGTCCACTTGAGCTTTGGATCTTACTCATTTTTTTGCTCATGCCCTAAATTCAGCTGGCATACCAAATGAGCGGTGTGGATAAGTCACATACAACACGATGGGCTGCACATTGATTTTGTAAATTTTTTGATTTAAATGTTAAAAAAGTAAGTTGTCACATCTCCATTATTACTTTTTCACTTGGTTTGAAAATGTGATTGTAATTCCACCTCGAAAATCGATACAAAAATGTTGACTTAGATCTGTGGACCCAACCGTAATGTATATGATATATCCACACCATTCATCTATTTTATTAGAATATTTTGTGGCATAAACTGAAAAATGAGGCAGATTCAACACTCAAATGGCCCACACGAAAGGAAACAATGGCCTTAATTCGTCTACCATTGAAAGTTGTTTTCCTCACTGGGCCCACATTGAGGTTTTTTCATCATCTAACCCGTTCATAGGGTCACACAGACATGGATAAGGGGAAAACACAAATATCAGCTTGATCCAAAACTTTTAAGGGCCCCAAGAAGTTTTTAATGGTAGCGTTCGATTCCCGCTGTTTCTTGCTGTGTGGTCCACTTGAGCTTTGGATCTTACTCATTTTTTTGCTCATGCCCTAAATTCAACTGGCATACCAAATGAGCGGTGTGGATAAGTCACATACAACACGATGGGCTGCACATTGATTTTGTAAATTTTTCGATTTAAATGTTAAAAAAGTAAGTTGTCACATCTCCATTGGAAAAGATGTGGTAATTACCTAGGTAAATAATTATTACCCATTTACATGGTAATTACAGTTGATCTGACAAATCAAACAGGCCCTAATATGCATGGCTTGAAATCTTTTTAACAGTATGGATTTACACCTATCTTTTACATTGGTTATTGGGATTGGAAGTAAAAAATTCAGTTCTTGTCTACAATTTGGCTCATGGAAATTGCAGCATCAATTTAATCCATTGTGAATCACTTTCTGAATTTACTGCTATGGAAATGCATAAATGTTTAGAGCTTTGTAGCAGGGAAGTAAATGACATGATGCAATAGCTTATATCATGCAGGGGCAAGTGGTTTGTGGATACTCCTATAGTTGGACACCTTTTCAGATCGTGTAATTTGCTGATGGGTTCCCATGCCATAATGGCAGGGACGAGGCATCCACTGTCTCTTTGAAAGGAGAATTACAAGTGTTAGATTGCTCGAAGGATAGTCCCTTCCATACCATTATAGCTTGAAGCTGACATTCTTTTTTTTTTTTTTTTTCTTCTTTTTCTGCGAACTGAAAGACAACAATGATTTTATTGTAAGAAAGAGAACATCGAGAAAGATACAAAGAGGGCGCGATAGTGTAGAAGCTATCGAAAAATTTCCTCTTGCTTCTTGATAGGGAATCTTAACAAGGTGTTAAGCTAGATTAAGTAGTCAAAATATTTGCCCATCTCATTGACGTTGAAAATATTCAGCCATTTACAGTGTCTTCCTTACCAGAACATATAGCGTCAGTTCTTCTGATGAAAATGAACTAAGTAAATTCATGGATCTGTGGTGTTTGAGAAGGGTAGAATCATCTGAAGTAGCATAAGCGGAGGTTGAGTAGGAGATAAATAATGCAGAACAGATTAAGATGGTCCATCTATGTACTGTGAGAATCTGGGGCAGTTTTTTTTAAGTGCACATGGACATGTTGGGTCGGGTTTGAAGGAGATGAGAAGAGAAACGGATTGGGTTGAGGTGGTGAGAAGGATTATGAAGGTTCGTTCACTCATAGGTGATAGGACCGTAGATGGGGTGATTTGCAAAACAGGGTTTGTAAAGCTAGCCCAATTGCTATGATGATGACATTGAAATTGGGACATGGGCATAGAAGACCCACTCTTGAACCCTATCTAGGGTAAGGCACATCTAGTCCAAAATGCCGCAATTCTCACCCATGATGTCTCCAAGTCCAATTATTAGACAAGGGATTCAAACGTTTCAGGTTTCACTAAGATGGAAATGCTAGAATGACATCGTGGTTGGCTTTAGAACCATTGACTCTCATTAGCAAAGCTGAGTTATTTGCTTGCAATGAGGACTGTAAGATAAATAGGAGGCATGCGTTTCTCAACTAATAAAATGAATATGGTGTTTGCCTTTAAGGTCATATCTAGGACCAGGAGGACTCTACAAGGCCTAGGAGGATTGTAGAGATGCATGCATGCACGTTACTGTAATATATTTACCATTATATTTATACTGTATAACACACACACACACACAAGAATACTACCATAGTAAATTTACTATTATACAATAACACAGACCCAGACACAAGAATACCACTGTAGTATATTTACTGTTCTACTGTAACTTACCCCTTATCTCTCCCCTCAAGGTGGCAAAATCGGGTGAGAAGATGGTTAACTTGCTTTGAGCCATTGAAAACAGCCTTTTGAAAGAGCTTTGGTGAAGATCTCAGCTTGTTGGTAATACGAGATGGCAAAAAGAACCATTATATCTCCTGCAAAATCTTTTTTTCTAGAAGAACGATGCTTAATCCCAATATGTTTATTTGGAGCTTGAAACACAAGATTGGAGGAGAATAATAAGGTCATTGAAGTGGAAATGCAAATGATGAGATGATGAAGTAAATGTACACCAATATAATGTCAACTATAGTGGAGGCTAATGTCCAGCACTCAGCTTTGATGTTATAATGAGAGATAGTAGGTTGCTTCCTGGCACACCAAGAATAAGATTTGGGCCAAAGATAGAGGCAGTATTAGTCAGTCATCAATCATCAACATTTTAAACCCATGCTACATCTTTATATGCACCAACTATTCATGCAGAAAACAGGCAAGTTTAACATCAATGATTATCAGCGCACTTAAAATAATGAATAATTCTCTAGACAACCAACAAATAAGTTGTGGCAGGAATATGCATGAATCGGCAAACTTGATTTACTACATAGGAGATGTTTGGCCGAGTAAGATTGAGATGCTGTAGAGCTCCAAGAATGTTTGTGGCAATATGACGGATCAAAATACAGGTCACTATATATATTTATGATAAAAGTAAAATATGGATCAGTATTGTTGATAAAAAAAGAGTAAAGGATCACCATTAGAAGTTGAGCTTGGTTGTTGGAGCAATAAGTTAGCTAACAACCTTTTATCTTTGAAGTTGATAGATGATTCAAAGCATGGTCTAGGGTAGAGATTCCACGAGTAGCTAGAGTACCTTTGATTCTAAAAAATAATGCAACAAACCCAAGTCCTTTATAGAAAACTGTTAATCAAGAGACACTTTAAAAAAAAACTGTGAATCAAGAATGAAGATGATGTGATCAACAGAGTTGCTGTCACTTGCAAGTACAATCTCATCAGCATGTAGAAAAATCAATCGACCCTAGGTGGAGGAATAGGTAAAACATAAATGAGCTATCTTGACAACATGAGAACTGATGCTGGACACATGAGATAGATGGAATTGATGGATATATGTAATGGATAATCTCATCAATGTTCAAAGATGCCTCACCCATAAGTTTGAGAGAGAAGCTCTTATAGCCTTTTCTACAATCGTGATCATTCTCATTTTGACACTTTCTAAGAGACAAATTTCACCTTTTGACCATTGGCAATCCTGCATTTCCTTAGAAATCACAGCAATTGAAACAAACAACCTTTTTAGGATTCTTTCCATGGATTTCCTTTCCAAATATACTTTTGGATTCCACCAGTCCAAACAGGCCTAAACATACTTGTGACTCTTAGCACCACTTTCCACAAACATACAACCTTGCATCACACTGACGATTGAGGGCACCAATCATCTTCCTTCGCCCATACTTGCCGAGAATAGTACATTTCCAAAGGTAGCTCTCCTCTTCCCCAAACCTCCATAACTATTTTCCTAAAAGAGCTACAATCATACATTTTAGGCCTTCTTCCTCCTTGCTTTACAAACATTGTCCTAACTCACCAAATGGAACGTGTCTTTGTTTTTTAACCCTTGCCACAATAAGTCCCTTGGATCTTTTCTAGCATGAGAACAATACTACTCGGGCATCGGAACAAAGCCACATAGTATAGACGCATGCCAGCCAAAGTGACTTTGATCAGAGCAATTCTCCCCCACAATGATAGATAATGAATTTTCCATCTTGATAATTTCTGCTTCGCTCTTTCCACCACCAAATGCCTAGGATGCTTGTTCATCTTCCCAATACATAATGGAAGCTCCAAGTAGGTGGGTGGAAGTTTTCCCTGTTTGCACCCAAAGACTTGGGCAGAAGGCACTACCTCTTACTTCTGGGAACCCCTAGAGTTCACTCTTAAGGATATTATTCTTTAAATTGAAAATTTAAAAGAGATGGGAAGAGGCGGATTATAATAATTAGATTAAAAGATAAGCTTGAGGCACATTACTTAGACGCTATCTTTAAGGCAATGTCCGTCCCCTGCCTATTTGAAATACTGGTTTCTAAGAGAGTTGCAGTAAATTTGCCTATATGACACAACAAGCCTACCTCTCCAACTAGAGAAATATGGGCTTGGACCGCACCCCAAACATAATTTCTATAGTGAATGCACCTTGATTTCTGTATTTCTGTAATTTTTTCAGAGTTTTTGACACCCAATTTGAAGAGCTTGATTTGACAAAACTGGTGGGAGTGAGAGAGAAGAAGATAGAGATTAGAGAGAGGAAACTTTGCCATTTTCGGAATGACCTTGTAGACCGGATGGGTCACTTTGGTGCTCCTGAATGTGCCTGTTCAGTCAAACTGAACAGACACTTGACTAAACAAACACACGCTCCTTTCTGGTGCCTCTTGGTTCACCATATTTAAATTATGCTACCGCACCCTTCAAATTCAAATCTATCTCTAACATTAATACATTGAGATGTTATAGTGCTTGTGCACTATCGATCTGAGGTTGATATTGCTTTCGTCTGGACCTTGTAAGGCCCCACACTACTGGATGCGCTTGATTGAGTTGAGGAGCCATCCTAACATTTTGATTGGCCTAGGACACTAATCAAACAACTAGAAAAAAAAATAAAAATCAAGGCTCCTCAAAGTTCTTGCACCTGAGTCCACACGTTGCCTGTGCATGATGCAAGCATGGACAATGCTTTACACTATCCTTGCAGGGTCTTGAAGTTCCCTCCAACCACTTTCCCCTCTCCTTTTCAAAAATTTAGTAAAAAAGAATTACTTTTTTCTTTTCCTCAAAAAAAAAACTTTCTGGATTTGAAAAGTTGGTCTACCATTTTGAAAATTAACACCACTTTTATTTTGAAAAACACCAACTATCCCCAGACTGTAATTCCAAGGTAATCGGTGGTCTCGTATTGCTCCTTGTTTTTTGTTTTGTTTTGTTTTTTTACAAATGTAACACTACTAGGGTTTGAACCTTGGATCGTTCACACACACTAGTTTGTCTTCACCAGCTCATCTAACGAGTGGGAGATTATGGTCGCATATAATCGTATTTTGCGATTATATGAGGAAGCACTATGTTTAGTAGAATTCTAGAGACGAGGAACTATAATTTGTACAAGAATTGCGCCACAATATGTTTACATGAAAAGCGACTGCAATATATCGACAAGAATAAACACAACAACTATAATTTGTACAAGAATTGTGCCACAATATTTTACATGAAAAGCAACTGCGATATATTGACAAGAATAAACACAACTAGGATTACTCAATGTTGGATAGTATGTTAATTCACCAGCTGTCAAAGCTACTAGTTACAGAAGATGATGAAGCAGCATGGCCCAAAGAAACAAACATTGATGCAACAGCTAACCGATCCTAAAGACGGCAATGAATTGGCCACAATGAATTTTTGGCGACAAACTCTTCGAGTCCTCATTCTAAAAGTGTATGTGACCGGATACCCATCAGCTTCTTTGAAACCCTTACAACAAAAGGGTAACTAGAACCTTTACTGACCTTCAAAAAAAGAAAAGAAAAGAAAAGGAAGAAAGCTGAACCTCAGCAATCTCTTGTTTGAAGATTCACCGAATGACTGCTAGCAAGGTGTTCCGTATCCATTACGATACGGTCGTAAAAGCCGATACTTATAGGTAACGGCCGTGACCGTTACGCCATACGGGGGTGAAACGAGCAGTTGGTTTTTATTTTTATTTTTACTTATTCCTAAAAACTTTCCTACATTTTACAGTAGATTTGACTACTTGTATTATAGTTTTTAGGATTAAATTAGTAGATCGAAGCGATTTGGGCAAATAGAAGCTCCGATGGCATTTTTTCACAAAATCAAAAAAAGTGGTATATATGCATTTTTTTTTTTCTTTCTAATATCTAATTCTAATGCTTGATTGTAATGTGTAAACATTAAAGACACATAACCATGTTCATAAATTCACCAGAAAAGCTAATACAACACTCTCACCAAAGACTGAACCGCTACGCTACCATAAACATGTTCAAAACAAAAAATGAATACAAATTTGGAATATTTACATTATTCTAGATTTTCTAGAAATTTCCAAGCATTTTTTTTTTTGGAACCGTTATGGGGGTTGTAACGGTCATTACGCCCCCGAATCGGTAACAGTGGTGACCGTTACGACCACCTTAACCGATATGCACCTTGACTACAAGTATCATTTTTCTGAAGTCATTTAAGAAAAATCATCGAAAATTGGGAACATCCTTGCCACCAGGCATGGCCCATTTTATATTGAACCATTTGCTTGTTGCAACCAATTGTGGATGATTCCCCAAAAATCTTCTGATTTGGAACATCCTAGCCACCAATTCTTTTCTCCTTTTTTTTTTTTTTTTTTTTGAATGTGGACCTATTGCTGTATTTTTCTTTCGAGTCTATTTGCAGGACCCACATTGAAAGGTAAGGATCTTCCCATGGAACTAAAAGTGGGCCCCAACAGACCAATGGCCTAAATGATTGAAACATGGGCCCCACTTTTACAAATGACAACCCATAAATCATGCGTATCCATGGGGGTAAGGATCCTATGCCTCCCTAAGTGTGGCCGCTTCTTCAGTTTTAATGCCTCCTGTTAAGTTGAAAATATTGAAACCCAAAGGAAATGATGATTCTATTGCTAACCTACATATCCGTTGTTTATAATATTTTCAGGTATCATTTGTATAGAGATGATGACATACTGGGAACGTTACTTGACTAGCTTCTGCATCATTCCAACGATTATCGGGCTGAAAGTTTGAAGTTTCCCTATGCTTCTCCTTGCCTTTGAATTGAGGCAGTTTTTTATAGTATTATGGACGGCATCCGTAGTTTATACTCTAAACAGGAGTTTGCTTCTCTCTTCAAAGTAGACTCCATGGATAAATGTTATCGGATTGCATTAGATATTACTGTCCTCATATTTTTGTTTGATAGAGCTTTTCTTCTTCATAATATCATGTGCAACAGCTTCTTAATTTGTATGGGATCATCTTCTCTAAAGTATGTATTAGAGCTTGCAATTATCGCAAGCACCTCCAAATTGGATGGGATTCAAAATGAATGGTTGGACCAGATTTCAGTTCAGTATGTTTATTTGTCATCCAACCTGTTCGTAAGGGCACACAGACATGGATGAGGGGAAAACACAAATATCAGCTTGATCTAAGGCTCTTGTGGCCCCCAAGTTTTCAATGGTAGGTGTTCAATTCCCACTTTCCTGTGCTTGCCCGGGTGGTAGACTCTCAGGAGTTTCAACTCCCGATCAAGGGTTCGAGTACCCATAGGTGGTGAAATTCCACCAGCGTGAGTGTGTGTGCGTGTGTTTTTTTTTTTTTTTTAAATAAAATTAACTATTAAATAAAAAAATTCCCACTTTCCTGTGGTGTGTTCCACTTGGGCCTTGGATATGCAGCATTTTTACATGCATGCCCTAAAACGAACTGGAAAAATGTATGGACAGCATGGATAAAACACATACATCATGGTGGGCCCCACAAACTTTACTCGTGAGTCACTACACAATCTGCCTCCATATTTGGAAGTGACTGGAAAACATTTATTAGAGATTGCATTAACACTTTATTCGAAAAGGCTTTAACTTTAATACTCTAAGAGAGCATGATGGATTACATGCAGGCACTCAGAAATGACAGAAAATGACATATGCAATATACAAGTAATTCAAATTAAACTGTCCAAAAATTATGGTCTCAGTTTAGATGTATCATAGATTATTTCATAATCTCACTATCAAGTTGGTGAACATTGATCAAATGGTTATAACTGAATGATGATTTAATTGTTGATGGATAAGGTCCAGTCAACCATTATAAAAATTTCACATTATTATTAGTATGTCAAGGTGAAATTCTCCTCCGCCTTTTCTAAAAAATAAGTCCCATTTCACAAACAAGCGTCCACATTTTAGAAGTTAAGATTGTTCAAGCAATCCAATTTTGGGACGCTTAAGTGACTTTATGCGTCATGTGTTGCTTGAGTATCAAATGACTCCGTGTGTGGAAAATATCATTATGCATCATTTGAATGCAACTGTTTTGGATTTTCACATTTGAATGAAGTTTTCGGTAGAACTTGCCACGTCCCATATTTAAGGCCTCATTTGGACAGTGGAACTTTCAAATATCAAGGTATTATGAATATTGCAGGTGGTCAGTTCTGAATTGAGGACTCCTCTCCTGATTAACCAACCATTCGTGTGTATCTTTGATTTCTAGATTTACCAATTGGGGAGTGATAGGTAGACTGCAGAATCCTGAGGTCGGCGTGTCCATTAATGCACCAAACAAGGGATTGGGAGTTCAAAATAGGCCCTCAAAGGTTATGTAGAAGCTTGGATCGTTGTTTCTTTACCTCGGCGAATCTTTGAATTGGGAGCCCTTTATCTTTTACCCAAACAGCGCCCACGATCTGTTGCTCTCTTAGGCACATCATAGGAATATAGGGTCACATGCACAAGCAGCCGCACCCACCCACCCACCCATGCTTGCTCGCTTCTTCTAAGGAGCCCACTATGCTTGTATGACATCCAACAGGGTTGACGAAGGGACACCTTAGAAATCAGGCCAATCCAATCATCCACCGGGCCAAGGCATGAATGTAGAGGTTTTGGTGCAGCTATACATGGTATCCTATGGTGTGGCCCACTTAAGGTTGGATCAGCCTGATTTTGTGATGTTCCTTTATCATTGTGGGGCCTGCCTAATGAATGGGTTTTATGTTGTAAAAATACAGTATAGGCCCCACAACAGCTTGGGTCTATGGTAGCCAGGACTCATGTGATGATTGCCCTTTTATTTTTTATTTTATCAATTGTCTGTTTTTAAATGCTAGATACAAGATGGCCTACAATCTCATGACAAAGATTTGGCTAAGTTATCCAATGGTGGGAAAGGAATCAGGAATCAGATGCTATCAATGATGTCCAAGTCATAGTTCAAAAACCAAAAAACTCAACTCGACTCAATATTCAGCAGGTTGAGGTTGACTTGACTGCTTGACCTACTCAACTCGATATTTAATATGGTACAAATTTAAAAAATATTAGGATCAGTAATAGATATTTGAATTAATTAAATTTCTAATGAATAATATAAAACAATAAGAAGGTTTGCTTGAATCCATCTGCCGTAATGGAATCTGACCCATCTTCCAATGATCAAAACCGTGCATACAATCTCTAGTATGGTGGATAGACAAATAAAATCTCTCAAATTCAATTATTTCAACTGTTGACAATTTGTCTTGTTTGCCTTGAAATGGACAATAACCATTACTTTTGTATAGGGTTAAAATATTCAATCTGAGAGAGTTTTGGGGCATCCCACAACCAACAGAGGCCCTATTACATAAATGCCATTCCAATGGCTAAGTTCCTGCTCATCATATTGCAGTATGTTGGGATGTATTCAAGCAAACCTCAGTAACAATACTTCCTTTATCTCACTGGTTAAAGTCATTGACTCAGGTGAACTTGGGAGTTTGAATCTCACTCCCAACACATTGCTTTTTCTTAATAGGATCCCACCACTTAAGGCAAGTGATCAGTTCAAGTCATGTCGAGTCGACCCAGCCATTGGGTCACAACTCTGTCCGAATCCAGACCACGTCAGGCCCAGTACTGATTTTCCCAGAGACTCCGCTCGAAATGAGTTGAGTTAGCCAAGTTTTGAGTCGAGTCAGCAAGTTTTTGAACTATGGTCTAAGTTGGTCATCAAGCACTTCATCTCCATGCATGTGAGACACGTATTCAAGAATTTGATAGTATGAAAACGAACTCCAGCCATTTAATGGAGAAATTAGACTACGGTATCCAAAGAGCAATTGTTAAAAAACATTCAGAGACACAAGTCAGCAGCATAAAAAATGGTCATTGAATGGATATTTCATTTCTTTAAGAGGATAGAAAAAACCATCTTTTTATCATTAAAAAAGAAAATTGAATGACAGGAACTGGTATCTAAACCTGATGCTTTTGATTGGTATATGATCAATTTCTTCTACTTTTCAAACTAGAGTATCACTGAAAAGTGTTGTATTGGTGTATCTATCAAAAGCATAGGTTGTAGATATCAGTTTCCTGAACTGACAATATTACAGACTCGAGACTGCCTACCAAATGTGTAATGCCCATTCCCTATAGTTAGTGGATCCCTTTGGTTGGTCTGAGTACCCGATTTTAGATTGCTGGCGCATTTTCCTGCTCGATATCTTCGATGATGTCAATACATTTCCTGAGAAGCGACTTTGCTTGTTCGCTCTTTTCCACCTCATGGAGATGAATGAGCTCATCCTTGAAGCTGGCTTCTTTCCTTGACACTGTCAGGGCAGCTTTGTACAGCTTGGTCATCTCTAAGAGGCACTCAGAAGCAGCAATGTGGACCTGTGTTTGGGCATATTGCATATGGAGAGATAAAGATCAAATGGATGCTCTGATGGACAGTGAAATGGCATTGGCAAGGCAATGCTAATTGTTAGGGCAGTGCTGGGGATATTTATATATAGTTGCAATGTTTGATTGAAGGCATTGCAGTTAAAAGGAGTATCATTCAGAGCTTGCGTAAGCCACCCACACCAGTTAGTGGGACATCAACACCACGCAACAGGTGGATCCTGCCATGTAATTGACCTGACCCAGAAATCCAGCTGGCTCACCTCAGCAGGCGGGCCACAACTGTACCAAAACAATAGACGGTATGTGGAAGATTGTCATTCAACATACACATTTAGCCAACCTTTTGAGTGGACTAACCAGATTTTTCGGGCAGGACATCTAAATGGTAGGCCCACCTAATGCACAGCTTGAACATCACACTCAAGTGCCAGGTCGGGCCCATGCTGCTACATCATGTTGAGGTGCGTCTGAGCTTAGCATGTGCATAGGACATTGAAGACATGCATCAGGTGGGTCCCAGTGTAGATGACCTGGACCAAGAATCAGGCTAGTCCACTCATCTAGTGGGGGGTCAAACATACAGAAAAGTGGACTGTTTAAGATTTTGCAAGATTCAATCAATGTCCACATTTCACCAACAAGATGTCTAGACCAGCTGATTTTTAGGTCAGGTTATCTACACGTAGCGCCCACCCGCTGCATGGCCCGGATGCACATGCCAGGTTGACACTTGCGACCACATGCAGGCTTACCAGAGCTCTGGATCCCATTAGCTTTGCTAATCTTACCAATCAAAAGTTTCTTGAACCATAAAATGACTAAACCATAATAATTTTTATAACACTGGCTTGGAATTTCAAATACATCCTAAACTTCCGTTAAATGCATTGCAGTACATAGCTGCGATTACCATTTGCAAATGGACCACCTTGCTTGAATAAGCCAGCTGTGTTAGCTTACATCATCCTTTAGTCAAACAAACCAGAGAAATGGTTAGAAGAAGCATACCTGAGCAATCTTTACTGTGCTTATGCATTCAACTACTTGAGGCGCCACAGAATGAAACAACTGAAAGCAGGGAAAATATGTGAGACCTCTAAGAACCATTGAAGTCCATAAACAGAATGGAATGGGGAAAGTAGCCACTTGACATTACCTCATGAATCAAGGATGTGACATCCATGCCTTGAGAGGGACTCTGAGTATCATCGCCAAGAAGGCAGCACTTCGAACAAAGCTCTTTAATTGATGAAAAAGCTGACATTTTAACTGGGTCCCAAGAGTTCCATCAATGGAGGTACTAAGAATCAATTCCATGCCAAATAGTGCATGAAATGAACTCCGCACAGAACCAAAAAAAAAAAAAGGCCCTTAGTAGTGATCAGGATAGAGGGTACCTGTCCAAGAAAACCCAGGAGAGAGGGCACATAAAAATACATGTATCAAGTTCTTCCCCTGTTCAAGAATATCGCGCAGATGCGCTACATGGATACATGCAGTAATACAGTCCAGAACAATATCAAGTGGAGCAGAAACATCATCTTCGGTATTCTCTTCACCTGCAATCAAGCATATTTGTGCTCAGGACTAACATAAATAGAAGACAAGTTGACTGATATACTAGCAAGCATATTTGTGCTCAGGACTAACATAAATAGAAGACAAGTTGACTGATACATGTACAAGCATATTTGTGCTCAGGACTAACATAAATAGAAGACAAGTTGACTGATACACACACATGCATGAACATGTGTGCGCACGCGTTTGTGGCTTCTTTTCTGTTTCGTTTTTGTTTTTCGGTAGGTAAGTGGGCTTGAACTCAAGATCCCAATGCTGACGCAAAGAGCGCCTGCAATCTAGCTATGGGCTTGAACCCATGTATGAGGTTTCACAAACTCATCAGAGTACAAAGATATGAAAATATAGTTCTATGAACACAAACATTTCATTTAGTAATGCCCAATGAGTCAACAAAAAATAAAAACTAGAGTGGAATGCTACAAGGTTAAGCATGGCATTAGTGAAAACTAACGTATTATCTGATTAATTGATACATGCATCCTAGAACATCAAACAGGCATGTAGAGCTCAAAAAATTCAAAACTCCTCAAGGGCAGTAGTAAAAATTTAGAACCAATAGCCTTGTCCTACCCAGCGTTCGAAATATCGATACTATTGGCCGATATTATCGTTATCGCTTGCTAGCAAATACGAAACTCAGCAAAACTCGCTCATAAATGACAAAAAAAAGAGAGGAAATTCTCGACATCGCACGATATATTCCAAGATATCGCAAAATATCGTGCGACATCATCGATATTGACGATATATCACAAGATATTGTGAAATATCATGCAATATCGACGATAAAGCCGATAAAGCAGGCATCATTTTCGGCAATATGAGGCAAAATCCTCGTCGCTACCCCCACAAATTCGAAAAAAAAAATTAAAAAAAATCTCTCTTACATCAAAGAACTATTAGGTAATCGTCTTCAACTGAATTTGGTGGGCCAAATGTTGAGTGCGCTGGATCGGGTTTAAAAAAAACCTCAAAACCCTTCTTCTTCTTCTTCTTCTTCTTCTTCTTCTTTTTTTTTCTTTTTTTTTTTTTTTGGGAGAGAAATTCTTTGGAAAAAATTAAATTCCTGCCGAGGTTATGGGGATTTTGGGAGGGATTTGGAAAAGGGATGGAATTTGGGCGAGATTTTTGGGCTTTCAAAAGGATTCGAAATCGCAATACCTTCCAAAGCCTATGGAGAAGAAAACTGGGTGATGGTATTGTTGACTCTCTCCTTTAACTAAGGAGTGGATTCGGTGTGACTCCGATGTATTTGATACGGTACAACCCTTACAGTGGGGCCCACCTTGATGTATATATTTTATATCCATTCTGTCCATACGTTTTTAGGTATCAATTTAGGTCATGAGATAGAATGAGGCAAATCCAAAGCTCAAGTGGACCCATCATAGAAAACAATGGGGATTGAACGCTTACCATTAAAAACTTCTTGAGGGCCACAAAAGTTTTCGATCACGTTGATATTTATTTTTTCCCTTAGTCCATATCTTCCTGGACTTATGAACAGATTAGATCACAAATAAACATTATGATGGGCCCTAAGAAGGTTTTAAGTTTCAATGGTGGGCGGACTGTCCTTGTTGTTTTCTGTGGTGGGGTCCACTTGAGCTTTGGATCGGCATCGTTCTTTGGCTAATGCACTAAAATGATCTATCCAAATGGATGGATGGTGTGGATACAACACATACATCATGGTGGGGCCCACGGTCAAGGTCACACTCACATCGCTTGTCCGTGTGCAGTGGACTGAGAGCGGATTAGTTGTTACCTCGAGAATAGCTAAGTGGGTGCTACCCTAACCGTGTGGGGCCCATCTTGATGTATTTTTTTATATATCCATGCCATCCATCTGTATTTCCATCCCATTTTAGGACGTGCTACCAAACCCTAAGAAGATCCAAACCTCAAATGGACCATACCACTTGAAACTGTGATGAATGACAATTATCAAGGAGTGGGGGCCACAAAAGTTTTGGATCAAGCTGATCTTTATATTTTCCCTTCATCCAGATCTTCTTGACATTATCAATCGGTTCGATTGCAAATAAACATTACTAAAACCTTACGATGGGCTCTTTGGAATTTTTAATGGTGGGGCACTCAACTATCACAGTTTTCGGTGGTATGGTCCACCTGAGATTTGGATCTGCATAAATTTTGGAACCCCATCCTCAAATGATCTGTAGAAACTGATGGACCGTGTGGGTAGAGGTGTAGACGAGTCGAGCTTTGCCCAGCTCAACTAGCAAGATACCTCAGCTCGGTTAGCAACTCGATCCAGTTCGACTTCAAGTTTTCAAGCTGAGTTCGAGTTGGAGTTTTCGGGGTGGGGTCTGACCGTCCGATTGGGCCATAGCCACCAGGCCAGTGGTCTGGTGGGGCCCACTAATCGGACAGATGCTGAAGAATAGAGAGATGAGGAGAGGAGTAGGGAAGAGTACCTTTCAGTTGCCGGTTGTCCATGCGGACATTGGAGAATAGAGAGAGTATAGGAGAGTAGTTGCCGTTCGCCGTTCGGGCGCTAGAGAACGGTGAGAAAGAGAGGAGAGGAGTGGTCATCGGTCGCCGTTCGGGTGTTGGAGAACGGTGAGAGAGAGAGATGAGAGGAGAGATATTGATAGGGTCTGGGTCGGGCATTGCTGCTGGACGGCTGGAGTGGGTTAGGGTTTTTAGGGTCAGCCGCTAGAGAACGGCCGAGACTCGAGTGAGTTAGGGTTTTTTTTTTAAAATTTTTAAAATTTTTTAAATTTATAAATGTTTTGAAATATATATACCCAGTCAAAAAATCAAGTCAAGCCGAACCAAGTCAGGTTCGAGCTCAAGACTGAGTCGAGTCAAGTTGAGCTTGGTCTAGCTCGGACTCGACTTGAAAATTTTCGAGCTCAATAAAGCTGGCTCAACTTGGCTCGAACACAGTTTCGATCCGAGTCGAGTCGAACTTTTCCGAGTCGATTCGAGCGAGCTAACCGAGCTAGGTCGGTTTGTGTAAAACTCAAGGCGTGGATGTACAAAAATATCACCCATGTGGGCCACATATTAGGAGTTACACTCACTAAGCTATTCCTCCCGGGTGGATTGGGGGATTACCCCAACTCGGGGCAGATGCGGATTCAGAGTTCATGTGTTGGGAACCTATGTGGGGCCCACGGTGAATTTTGTGATGAAACCACGCCATCCTTCTGTTTTGCATGATCATTTTAGGACATGTGGCCAAAAATGAGACAGATCTAAGAGTCAAGTGGGCCATACAAGAGGTAAAATTGGGGAAGGAAATTCCTACCGTTGAAACCTTTCTGGGCTCCAGCTTGATGTTTATATGACATCCAAACTGTTTATAAGGTCATTCCCACTGGGATGAATTGAAAACACTAAAATCTTAGCTTGATACAAAACTTTTGTGGCCATACGAATGGCTACGGTAGTTGCTCAATCCCTGTTGTTTCCTCTCATGTGGACCGCTTGACTCTTAAATCAAGCTCAATTTTGACTGCATGTCCTAAAATGATCAAGCCAAACGTATGGACGGGGTGGATTCATAAAAAACATCATGGTGGGCCCCATCTAGGTTCTTAGCACATAAACTTCCCGGGAAAGGTTTTCGATAGTAAATCTGCATCTACTTTGGGTGCTGTTTTGGTGGATCCCTGTGGACCCACTGTAATGTATGTGTGTTACATCCACACCGTTCATCCATTTTGAAAGCTCATTTTTGGGCATGATCCCAAAAATGAAGTAGGTTTAAGTCTTAGGTGGACCATAACACAATTAATAGTAGTAATTGAATCCCCACCATTAAAATTTCTTGGGGTCCACTAGAATTTTTATTTGCCATCCAACCTGTTGTTAAGGTCACAAAGACCTGGATGAAGAGACCACACAAATATTAGCTTGATCCAAAGCTTTTGTGGCCCATGAAAAGTTTATAATGGTCGATTACCACTATTTCCTGTATTATGGTCCACCTGAACAAATTATTAAAAAATCTAATTTTTTTAATTTCTACAATATCCTTTGCTTTTGAATGCATTGGTTGTGTTTTCATAAATGTCCCGGTACATTTATAAATGTCACGCATCATATTTGAATTAGTGTTTCAAATAGTATTATGGCCGATTACGTAGACGTGGCCCCAAAATCAAGCGTATGTGTGGTTTACAACTATGTAGCGATAGCGTCAAAGGTAAAGCTACAATGTATTTTTTTTGCTATTTTAGTTTTTTATTATTTTTATCTAATGTTGAGAAATGTGAGACTTGTATTGTACTTGATACTTTTTTTTTGATTTTTATTTTTTTCATAATGACTTGTGGTTTCAATTAGACATTATTAATTAAAGTTATTTAAAAGTTGTTGATGTGATAATTATTTATTTGACTTATATATGTGGATTCTTTTGATAAATGATAACTAATAACCTGCATTTTGAACATGCTTATAATTGATAAAATGAATCATCTTTTAGGCATTTTTATATTTTTTTCCTTTTTTTTTCACTATTTATTATATTTGTGTTTTAAAATTACGCTAACGCTATAGAGGGTTTTTCACATCACGCTACCGCTATTTAAAACACTGATTTGAATATAATTGCCTATTTTTTCAATCAGACAGTGCATGGTTTAGGACCCTATACAAAGGAAACCTATTATGTGCACTTCTTTTTTTGAGATTTTATTATTTAAAAGTGTGTATTAAGGTCTTTTTTAATAATTCCTGAAGTTTCATTGAAAAATTCAACTAATTTTCCAATGTTTTCCCATGTTTCCCAAAAAATGCGATAAATTACACGATACAAACGATATATCCCGTGCGATAACCAATATGTATCTGTATCCCAAGGTTGCGATACATTCGCGATACCGATATTTCGAACACTGGTCCTACCCATCTAGGGTCAACTTATTAATCATATATCTCCAATCTTTGAAATAGGAATTTTCATGATCGCTTCACACAAAAAAAAAGAGTTAAATGACTAGTTGGCAACTTGACATCAATCCTCCTTTGGGCTGGGATCATCTGCTGCATCACACAAGGCAGAGTTCAAAAATCTAGAAAGGCCAATCATACATATGTATATTTTCAAGAGGCACCTGAATGAGCATAATGCCAAGCCACAAGCTGCTTCTCCAATCTTTCCCAAGTGGGTCCTTAGTGGACAACACCCACAGGCTCACAGCTTGGATATGATATGTGCAAGAAAACTTCCGCAATTCCTTTACTTGAGTTTTAAAAGCAAAAGAAACGATTTTATCATTTCCCACAGATTTTATAGTACACCTCCACTTACGGATATGAATAGAAGTACTTGTTGTGTACCAAACAAAGATTGGATTGTTAGTGCACTGATTTGTGCACCTTATTTGTCAATCACATGAGTCCATGTGTCATGTAGTCGGTTGAGCCCTTGGAAGCTGAAGACCAAAAACACACGAGGACGTGAAGCATATATGAGTAAAAAATAGATAAATGAGGTGCCTTGGCGACCCTAACCTGGACCTAAAATAACCCTTGAACCTCTAGCTGGTCCTAGCACTATAGGGAAACCTTGTTGATCATCCCTTAGCCTTAAAAGCTTAATTGGAACATGTTAAGGCTAGTAGAGGTGCTAAGCTGCTGTGAAATCATATGTCCAAAACAATAATTTTTTAGTGGTTCTCATTCCCATTGATAGGTTGTTGACGGGTCTCGATGGAATCGAAGTACTACTCGATCCGATTGAAGAATGAGTCCAACAACCAACCGAGATATTTATGAATTTTCTCGATGGGATTGACAAAGGGTTCGATCCTATCGAAGGCCCTTTCGATCTTATTGACAGATCCGTTAACTAACCGTTTTATAGCCGTTGCAAAACGGTTTTATATATATATATATATATATATATATATATATATATATATATATATATATATATATATATATATATATATATAGGGAAAAGGTTCTATGCGGTCGAGCTCATGGGAACTTCCCTTGAGGTCGAGTTGTGTGGGCCCCACTGTGATGTGTGTCGATCATCAACACTGTGCATTTGATGGGTTCGGGGCTAGGGCTTAAAAATTAAGTCAATCTGTGACTTTTGTGGGCCACACCACATACAAAAGTTGAGAGGGGTTACCCTCCATTAAAACATTCATAATCATTTGTTGGGCCCACTGAGATGTGGTTCACAAATCTAGCCCATCCATTATGTGCGTCCCACTTGGATGAGGGGTCAGACCAAGTTTCAGATTCATCCAAATTTCAGGTGGGCCCCACCAAGTGCTTTTATATGTTTTAGGCATGTCTTCACATGATTTTACATGGTATGGCCTACCTGAGTTCCTTTACGGCTGATTTTTGGGATATCCCATAATTTAAAGGGGACCCATCAAATGCACGGTGTTGATGATCAACACGCATCACGATGGGGCCCACACAGCTCTCGACCGCATAGAACCTACCCCCCCACACATATATATATATAGAGAGAGAGAGAGTCATGCTTACTTGCGCACCTACGCACCTTTGCACACGTGTCATGTGCGTCTAATCCGAACGGTCCATGTGATGCGGAATCCCATGAAACCCCAGGGGACATTTTCACCTTGATCTAAAATTTTGGTGGGCCATAGCAAGGAGAAATGCAAATCAAGGGAGGAAACTGTTTTCATTTTTCATGGCCCACCAAAGTTTTGGATCAAAGTAAAAATTGGGGCCGAGGGGTTTCATGAGGTGCTGCTTCACGTGGACTGTTCGGATTTTGGAGTCGCATCATGTATGATGAGTTAACAAAAAAGTTCGCACAAGTTCCATGCGAATTGGTGCACAGTTGAGCATTCGGCTATATATACATACACACACACACACACACACACACACACACAAAAGGGCGTTCGGTTCTTAGGCAAAACGATGTGTTTTTTGTGCAATAGAAGCTTAGGAGATTCCCCACTTATATCTCACATTCCACGCTTCTAAATCCATGAGATCTAAGTCATATTCCTTATGATTATCACTTGAAAAATGATTCCAACTTCAATGAAGAAGATGAGCTTAATATCCACCTTGTTCTAGAGATTAGACTTGAAGCAATAGTCAAATTCTTGTTTAAACCCTCTCGAACACCCATCTAGGTGAATCCCCTAGGATTACAACCTTCCATTAGTTATAGGAAATTCACCCAACCTCTCATCACCTTGGTCACCTCAAAGGAGCATCGCATGCAAGGTGTTGATCTTGGAATTGAGCATTGGCAATGCATAAGCATTAACGATCGGGGGATCAAAGGTGAGCTGATTGAAGCACGAGAGAATATCGATTAAGCAACCCGAGACGACACATCAAAGAGGCTCAATTCGACAAGTGTCAATTTCTGAGCCCATACTCTCTTTCCTTGTGTAAGATTGAGGGTAAGAGTTTGTAACTCAAACTCGATAGGTTCTTGTATAAGACTCAGGCTCTTGTGTAGGGCTGAATTCACCGGACACGGGTGTGTACGTGTTAGTCTTCGTCGGACCCTGCGGCGAGAGTAAACGTAAGTCCTTGGACTAGGACTAAGGTTGTTGGTCAGCCGATAGAAAACTAACTAAAGTCTCTTACATGAGCCTCCGACGGGAGTGTACACTAGGTCCTTGCGTATGGTTGTAAAGGTTAGAGGTGAACTTAATTTAAAACCTCTGATAGTGAAACCTGGTACACTTATGGGTTGAGTGTGTCCGCTGGGAGTGGAGTAAGGAAAACGAATCATTATACATGTTTGTATTTGGGATTGTCATTTGAACACTTGTTTAATTATGCTTAGTGATTGATTAGTGAATTATATATATGAATGATTAGATAAATGCTAGGAATTAATAGTTAGCACATCCCACACACGTACATTATCATAGATAGACTAATTTCTTGAATGTTATATCTATTATAGTATATGTGATTGGATCCTTTATTGGCTTGGAAGCCTTAGAGTTAATTGTCTTACTTAGTTTAAATTGGCATATTAATTTAAGTTATCAACTGTGTTAATTGGCAAAAAACAATTATTTAGTCCTAATCAGTGTTCAAATTATCTCCGATATTATCGAATTATCTTCGATATTATCTTTATCTCCATCTCAGCAATACCGATAACGCTGGTAGTATAAAAAATTCCAGGTATTAGCAACGTATCGCAAAGTATCGCCAATGTATCAATATTGCTAATGTAATCGCCACTATTTTCAACTATGTAAATTCTAGGTGTCACTTGTATTACCAATGCATCAATATCGCCAATGTATCACGAACATTTTTTACTATGTAAATTCTACGTAATGCTTGTATCATAAGTGTATCGACGATATTTCAATAATATCGCCAACAAATTGATATCATTAAAATTTTGTTTATTAGAAATATATATATTTTTTTCAGGGCACATGGTTGCATGTAGTGTTCAATTTGTCATTGATAATTTTGATAATATCTTGATATTATCGATATTGTAACATGTGCAATATTGAGACCACAATCATCTGTTTATTTTCCAATTGTTGATGATTTCTTAGCGAAATATCATGTATTGTTGATATTTTGCAATATCGATGGATGTTTGGACAGTTAAATAGGCCGGATGGGATGGTTGGACTGATCTCTTACAACAACACATGCTTTTAAGGCCCCGTTAAATGGAATCTTGTTATGTATGCCTTCTTTTTACATTATTTATTATTATTATTATTATTTTTTAATTTCTAAATATGCAAATTTGTACATTTTAACATCTCCCGAAGTTTCGCTATAAATTCCACCGTTTTTGCCATGTTTTCCTGCATTTCCAGTTTTCAGCCGATATCGATATTGTTTCCATATCCTTAGCCAGCGAAACTTGTAGCGATACCAATACTTCGAACACTGGTCGTAATCACCCTCCTCTGGGACATAGCCAACATTTTATAGCTTTGCTAAGCTTCCGCGCATAGCCATGGCAAATTATCCTACACCACGTGCAATTTCAATTGGTATTAGAGCCGGTGGCTCTTAAAGGGCTACACCGCCTTGAGTTGATCTAAGTGGCTTAAGAACGATGTCTACCGAAGAGGGGTATGTTGTCACAAGACCACAATATTTTAATGGGTCTAACTACGTCTATTGGAAGGTTAGGATGAGTGTCTTTTTAAGATCCTTTGACCCTATGGTTTGGGCAATTGTCGAATAAGGATAGACTATGCCCGTAGTACAAGTCATGGTTGATGGTAGAACCATTAGTACTCCCAAAGATAAATCCAAATGGAGTGTTGATGAAAGAGCACGATATACCTATGATGCCAAAGCTCTCAATGCTATTTACAGTGCGATTTCCCCCGATGAATTTAAACATATTTGCACATATGAAATAAGTAAGGAAGTGTGGGACATATTGGAGATCTCCCATGGGAGAACTAGCACAGTAAAAAGATTGAAGCTTCAACTCTTAATGACCCAATTCAAAAACATCAGAATGGAAGAGTTTGAAACTTTCATGGAGTTTTATTCTAAACATAACGATTTTTACAACTCCATGCAAGGTTTAAGACAGGATTTTGGATGGTCGTATATGTAGGAAATACTTAGATCCCTTCTAGATAGGTTCACTCCCAAGATAACATCGGTAGAAGATTATAAGAATATAGATGAGATTAATGTAGAATAACTCTTTGGTTCCCTACAAACATATGAACTATACTTTAAGGCCCCCTCTATAGCAAATAAACTAGTCATCCTTAAAACATCTCGTAGGCATTCATATAGGTATAAGATTGTTGACTCTGATAGTGACATTGATGATAAGGATAAAGATGAAGATTTCAAAAGAAAATTCAAGAAATTTCTCAAATTGAATAGAGGAAAGAGTCGTGACAAGAAAGACAAGATGGTTGAGAATTGTAAAGGTAAATATGTTAAACAATGTAAGCAGGTCTACTGTTACAACTGTGAGGGTTATGAACACACTGCCACCGATTGCCTTAGCAAGGTAAGATCCAAAGGCAAGGCTATGTCGATAACATGAGATGATATGGATGAGTTTGAATATGCTTTAGAAGACTCCTCTAGTGTTGAAGACCTTAGTCACTTACGTGTCTTAACGTCCTACACCACGGTATCCCTTCCTAGAGACTTGGGAGACCATAACACCTCAGGTAGGTGACCTTAGAAGGTCCCTTTGGGCTGAATTGTTAATTCAGAGGATTAAGCGTCATGTTTGTACTCAGTAGTTAAAAATGAGGATTTCAGCATCATTTATGAGCTTATTGGAAAATCAGAGGATTTCAGCCCCCTTAGTGAGCACTATAGGAAAATATGAGGATTTTAGCCTCATCTTGTGTTCAATTGGTATATTCGAAGTTTATAGCCTCATTTATCTTGATAGTTTAAGCTTTAAAGTTGTTGAATTTTGGTATCATATGTTTTTAGCGTAGACTGTCATTGGTCATTCCTAATTCGATTGGTATATCCTTTGAATTACCTTAATAAGCATGCTCTATGTTTTAATGTTTATAT
Source organism: Magnolia changhungtana (assembly GCA_030180095.1). Classification (NCBI taxonomy): domain Eukaryota; kingdom Viridiplantae; phylum Streptophyta; class Magnoliopsida; order Magnoliales; family Magnoliaceae; genus Magnolia; species Magnolia changhungtana. Next base: position 1,324,063 of record JASAUF010000319.1, read on the forward strand.
GCACCTTTTATTCTCCTGTTAGTATGTGCCTTATAATTGGCAAATCTATGATTTATAGAGTTGATCCATGCTATGTTTTTATTAGTATATCTATTAGAATTAACTCTTTGTCAAATTTTGACAAAATGGGGGAGAAAGATCAAGTTCCACCAAAACAATGAATTCTGTTTTGCAGGATTTGTTTGTTCTATGCGAGGATTGATGAAGATAGATGGAGCATTTATGGAGGATCATTGCTAGTGTTACATGCCTTATTTGTATCAAGTTGTAAATCATTTATATTTGAAATGTAATATTTTGTGTTCTTTTGGTAGATCATTGGTATGGACCATGACATTGTCTAGGTTAGGTTTTGTCACGTAATTGACAAAGGGGGAGATTGTTAGTGCATTGATTTGTGCACCTTGTTTATCAATCACGTGAATCCAAGTGTCATGTAGTTGGTTGAGCTCTTAGAAGCTGAAGACCGAAGACACAAGAGGACGTGGAACATTAAGGAGTAAAGAACAGGTAAATGAAGTGACTTGGTGACCCTAACCTTGACCCAAAACAACCCTTGAACCTCTAGATGATCCTAGCCCAAAAGGTAAACCTTGTTGATCACCCCTTAGCCTTAGAAGCTTAATTAAAACATGTCAAGTAAGGCTAGTAGATGCTTTAAGCTGCTGTAAAATCATATGCCCAAAACAACAATTTTTGAGTGGTTCTTGATCCCATTGACAGGCTTTTGATGGGACTCGATGGAATCGACGTACCACTCGATCCGATCAAAGAATGAGTCCTATCCAACAACCACCAGAAATATCTTAGAATTTTCTTGATGGGATTGACACAGGGTTCGATCCTATCGAATGACCTTCGGTAAGAAATGAATGTATTGCGATTGATTGTTCTTTCATATTCTTTCATTAATATTGAATAAGATATCTCAATTGCCATACATAAATTTCTTGTCGAAACACATCCCATCGAAGGCCCTTTCGATCTTATCGACAAAGCCAGTAACTAGCCGTTTTATAGTCGTTGCAAAACAGTTTCTTATAAAAGGTCATTTGGTTCTTGGGCAAAACGATGAGTTTTTAGTGCAATAGAGGCTTAGGATATTCCCCACTTATATCTCACATTTTATGCTTCTAAATCCATGAGATTTAAGTCATCTTCCTTGTGATTCATCACTTGAAAAAGGATTCCAACATTAGTGAAGAAGATGAACTTAATCTTCACCTTGTTCTAGATATTAGACTTGAAGCAATAGTCAAATCCTTGTCTAAACCCTCTAGAACACCCATCTAGATGAATCACCTAGGATTACAAGCTTCCATTAGTTATAAAAGATTCACCCAACCTCTCATCACCTTGACCACCTCAAAGGAACATCGCATGTAACGTGTTTGATCTTGGACCAGAAGCATTGACATCAATGATCGGGAGAGCATCGATCAAGCAACTTGAGACAACACATCAAAGGGGCTCAATTCGACAAGTGTTAATTTGTGAGTCTATACTCTCTTTCCTTGTGTAGGTAGGATTGGGGCTAAGAGTTTATAACCCAAACTCGATATATTTTTGTGTAGGACCTAAGCTCTTGTGTAGGGCCGAATTCATTAGACATGGGTGTGTACATGTTAGTCTTCATGGGAGCCTGCGGCGGGAGTAAACGTAGGTCCTTAGACTAAGACTAAGGTTGTTGGTTAGCCGATAGAAAACCAATTAAAGTCTCTTGCGGGAGCCTCCGATGGGAGTGTAAGCTTGGTCTTTGTGTAAGGTTGTAAAGGTTAGAAGTGAACCTGATCTATAACCTCTGATAGTGAAATTTGGTACACGTGGGTTGAGTGAGTTCGTCGGGAGTGGAGTAGGGAAACCAAACCACTATGCATGCTTGTATTTGGGATTGTCATTTGAGCACTGGTTTAATTATACTTATTTGATTAATTAATGAATTATATGTATGCATAATTAGATGAATGCTAGGAGTTAATAGTTAGTACATCCTACACACATGTACATTATCATATATAAAATAGTTGCTTGAATGTCATATCTATTGTAGTCTGTGTGATTGGAACTTCTATTGGCTTGAAGCCTTAAGAGTTAATTGCCTTACTTAGTTTAAATTAACATATTAGTTTAAGTAAGCAATTGTGTGTTAACTGGAAAAAAATAAAAAAATAAAAAAATAAATTTATTTGGTCTTAACCACCCCCCCCCCCCCCCCACCAGGACATAGCCACCATTCTATAGCTCCACCAAGCTTCCTTGCATAGCCGTGGTAGATTATCCTACACCACGTGCAATTTTAGATAACCAAAAAAATTAAAAGAAAAATTGTGAAACAAGGTTGGGTAGACCTAAACTGAATATGGTGACATTCCCATCTGTTGAATCATGATAAATTGCAGCGAACATATCATCAACCTTACAACATCCAAGGACTAAAAAGGAAAGATGAGAATTTTGCGTTGCTAAAGGAATAGCATGTTTACTATCCACAAGACGGTGATGGCCATATATCATAGCTGAGATGAAGTTGCGTTACACTAAAATACACTGAAATTCAGTAGTTCTATAGCAGAATATTAAAGAAGCAAGCTACAAGTAAATGCTAGGATTTTACAGTTACCTTTTTTAATCGCATCACTTGTTGAAGGTACATGCCCTGGCTTGGTAACACTACTTCTGTTGCATGCCTCAAGCAACAAAGGAAAAACCAACCCAAAGAACTCTGGATTCCCAAAGGCTTTTATAATCTGGAAAAAATTGTACATACAAAAATGGAAACAAAATATTATAGAAAATGAGAAGTAGAACAAAAGTAAAATCTTGAGTCAAGCAAGAGGATGGTTTGCTCATAAAGAGGAAACACACGACCATGTAATAGATACAAAACCCTAACTTTAAAAGAAGAAAAAGAGAAAAAAAAAAGAAGAAAGCACCAACTAGCTGAACACGTTCAACACTTTCCTTTGTCAATAAATTATGTTTTTGATATACAAAAGATAAAAACAAAGACTTTACTACTTGATAAAGATTAGGTTAGAATTATGTAGAAATAGGATTTTTCTAGATCTTATAGATGAAATTATATCTTTTATGTTTTGATTCATAGTAGAAAAGAGAAGGAGAAGAAAAAGAGAATGGGAGAAAGGAGTTTTTAAAAAAAAAGCCGCTCTCCCTTTGCCTCTTATTTAAAACCAAGCCACATGTACAAGGAAATAAGAACAATTATAAAAGAAAAATACAAGAGTTATGATTCTCCATTGGAGTACCAAAGACCGTACACCATGATATGATATTCTTACAGTCCCCCTTAAGCTGGAGCATAGATATCACAATTCCCCAGTCGTCGACACGTGTAGAGATACCAATACTCTAAAAACTGGTCCCATGTAAGAACTGTCATTGACATGCACAATACCAGTGATTTAAATATATGTACTATGCATGTATCACGCCCTTGGGATACTGAAACACGTCGGTATCACTCACATGTATTGGGAATGTATCACTGTTTGAGGGAAACATTGGGAAATGGAAATTATAGAACTTCAGCATATGTTGGAAATGACATGATTACACATTAGAACTCAAAAGATAAAGTATGCAAAACAAGTTTCCTTTTGTGGGGTCCTAAACTCTTGCTCCGGTGGTAGACTCACAAGAGTTTCAACACTCGGTCAAGGGTTCGAGTACCCATAGGTGGTGAAATCCCACTACAGAGTTAGCGTGTGGGTGGGTGTCTGTGCGTGTGTAAAAAAAAAAGTTTCCTTTGTGGGGTCCTAAGCAATAAGTTGTCTGATAGAGCGATGCAATTATATCTAAAATGTGTTCATATAATTCATAAATTCCACCATACAAGTATGAAAACAAGTTCCCCCAAACAAATTTGGGAGAAAATGGATTTCTGTGGGGGTTTTATGATTTTTTTTTGAATTTCCAGTGGAGAGAAATTTGGGAGCAATTTACCAAAAACCCTTCATAAAATTCCTATGTATCATCAATACATGCACTACATTTCGATGTGTCAGCGATACATTGCAATACCTTGGCGATACATTATGATATTTTGGGTGATACAAGGGAATTTAATAACTTTTCCTGTATAATGTATCGGCCACATGTGATATCGATAGTATCATCCGATATATCGGCCAATACCGATATATTTAAACCACTGCACAATACCACAATGATGGTGTCATTGCTCCTCCTAGTAAGGGTTTCATGGTAGACATTCAATTCACACCGTTTGCCTTCGTGTGGTCCACATGATTTTTTAGTAAGCTTCATTTTTTGGCTAAAGACTTATATAATATTATTTTACAGATAAAATATATCAAGAGGAAGAGGAGGTAGGCAACCTAATATAGGGTAGACGTACGGTCGACCCATTTCCGATAATCGATTCGAGAGTATTTGTAATTTATGTGGCCATGTATCGAGGATTGGTGGGGTAACCCGCTTAAAGGAGCATTTAGCAGGAGGGTATCGCAATGTTGTGGATTGCCCGAAGTGCCCACAAGATTTGCGAGAACAGATGAGGACCATATTGAAAAAAAATGTGAAGACAAAAGATGAACGACGTGCACTGGAGAGGGAAATTAGGGAGTCGGGGCGGCCACCATATGCAGGTGAGGATGATGTAGTGGATCTCGATAATGATGCTGATCCCGAATACAGACACGCAATTCAAGAGTCCATACGGGATCAGTGGGAGAGGGATCAAGATAGGAAAGGGACACAAGTAGGCCTCGATTTGAGGGGTCTATCCATGAGCGTGGTGGGGGGAGTGGAGCAGGGGAGAGTGTTAGGAGTGGGATCAGGGGAGGGTAGTAGGCGAGGAGGAATATGGGGCATGGGCAGGAGTAGTAGCATGCGGGTGCCGGATCTACCTTCGGATCTGAGGATGTACGAAGAGCCAAGAGGGACATAAAAGAAAATAAAGGAGATGTTTAGCGGAAAGGATGTGAGGAAAAAAGTTGAAAAATTGATAGCAAAATTTTTTATATACGATCAAATCCCTGCAAATGCCGCAACAAGTACGCACTTCAAAAATATGATAAGTGAAGTGCAGCGTGGGGGTGAGGGTGTGCAGCCGCCCACACCCGCACAGATCATGGGGAAATACTTGGATGATGAACATGCAGAAATGAAGACGTGTTGATTCGTATCGGCAGTCATGGGAGATGTACTGCTGCACCGTCATGTGTGACGGTTGGACCGGACCGACGAAGATGTCGATTATAAATTGTCTATTCCAGGGGTCGGGCGGTGTTCTTAAAGAGTATAGATGCGAGTAGTAAGATCAAGGATTCTAACTACATTTACAAATTAATACACAAATTCATGCAAAATGTTGGGAGGAAAAATATTGTGCAATTCGTTACGGATAATGGGAGTGCATTTGTTAAGGTGGGAAAGGATATTCAAAGCAAGTATCATATGTATTGGATCCCCTGTGCAACCCATTGCATCGATCTCATGCTGGAGGGGATCGGGGATAGGCTGTCGGTGAAGACTGTATTTACTCGGCTCATCACAAACTTTGTATACAACCATAGCTGGTTATTAGCCGCAATGCGCGAGAGGTGTGGTGGGGATATAGTGCGCCCCGGAGCGACGCGGTTCGCCACAAATTATATCGCCTTAAGTAGCCTTCTCAAACACAAACAGGGGTTACGAGAGCATTTCGTCTCTCATGATTACGTAGAATGGAAAACGAGCTTGACGAAAGTAACCTATAGAATCGAGGAGCTGGTGCTGGGAAATTCATTTTGGATTAAAGTGTGTGGTGTTGTGGGTATTCTAGAGCCCATTTATGTGGTGTTGAGGATGGTGTACAATGAGACAAATCCGTCGATGGGGTCGCTGTATCCGTCTATACAGCTGATGAAAGAGGCCATCATGGTTAAAGCTCCCAATGCATATAAGTGGGTGTATGCAATAATAGACGACCGTTGGGAAGGAACGCTTTCTCACCCACTACATCAAGCTGGTAAGTACGTATATGGATTTTTTTTCCATATGCATTAATAAACGAGGGTTGTACTGATGTGTATATGTTGATTTTCAGCTTATTTCCTGAATCCCAAATACCACTACAGTTGAAACCTCTTCGAAGATAATTCATTAAAGAGGGCTGTACATGAGGTGTACGATCACTTATTCCCCGACTGTCCGGGGAAAGGCACCTTTGGTAGTGAGGTAAATATGTTTTGCACTTGCATTCTCCTTATCTCCATCTTAATCATTAAATACTTATTCTGTTTGCTAAACGCCATCAACAGATTGTTAAATTCCGTGACGCGGTTGGAATGTTCGAGTGTCACCCAGTGCTGAAGTCAAGGAACGCCTTGATGGCATGTGAGTCACTGTAGTAAACTTAACTTTTATATTATTTTGGAAAATCTAGGATAATGAAAGAATCTTATGATATATAGGCGAATGGTGGTCCATGTATGGGACTGATCGCGAGGTTTTACAACGACTAGTTGTCCATGAACTTGCACAGACGGTGTCCTCGTCACCCTGTGAAAGGAATTGGAGTACATTCTCCCTCATACATACAAATAAACGTAATAGAATAGGGTATGAGAGGCTTCAGAAGCTAGTGTATTGTCACTACAATATGAAGTTACGAGAGAGGTTGCTCCGCTCGGAAGGAAGAAGAAAAGCACAGGAAGACCCACTGGACCTGATGACGGTCGGACAGCATGGATATGCTGAGGATGCGGAGGATGACCCACTTTACCAGTGGGTTAGGTCGGATGACTTAGATACCTCGGATGGGCGACCAGAGCCACATATTGTGGCAGAAGCAGAGACACAAGGGATTGATGTTGACAAACATGTACAGCAGCAGAGGTCTCCTGATGAGGCATTCGACCCATTGACAAGGAGTCCGGAGGGTAGCCCGCGGCAGTCACTATCACGCGGGACATGTGGCGGGGAAACATTATCTGACACCGAGACTGAGTCAATGAGTGATGCGGGAAATGAGTCCGGTGATGATGATGGCGGCGATAAGGGCAACAATGACTCTGATGACAATAAGGATGATGATGATGATGGCGGCGACAGGGATGGTAGCGACGAGGGTGGGAGTCAGGATAAGAGGCCTCTTAGCCCTTTTACCGGGGAGGAGAATTTCGATCATTCCACACAGGACCCTGACCATAGTTCTCGTCCAGGAGAACCACGACCCCATCTTGTTTACAATAAGACATACACGCGTCAAAAGCTACTGCAGAAAAAGAAGACTCATAAACTTTCAGATTTTGAGGAGCTGCTGGCAAAATGCATGAGGGACATAAGCGTTCGTGGCAGGCGAGGTGACTCTAGATTTGGATCACGGACGGGGGAAGGGAGCTCGAGTTATAGGCCACGCCATGAATCTGGATCACAAACACTGGAGAGTAGCTCGAGTTCTGTGCCACAGTATGGGCATGGATATGGACCTAGTGGATATGCGACAAGTGACTCCAGCAGTTACGGCACATCATTTTTCAACCCTGGTCAGGAGTTCACTTCCGCATATGGGCAAGGATATGAGCAACAGTATGGATATGGCCAACAATATGGATACCAAGGAGCTTCATATGTGCCCTTCCCAGATCCATATCAGTTACAGACTGTGATGATTACGCAATACCCATGGATGGGCGTATTGATTCAGTTCGGAGAGGATGAGTACCAGCGTTATGTCAGAAAGTATCTTAACTGGTACCACTCTACTATGACCTGGGTACAATATTGTCAATTGGTGGAGCAACAGTACTATGCCCAGCCCCGTCGAGATGGAGATGATGATTATGAGCCACCACGCAACTCTATGTGGGTCTAGACCACAACTAGTCCCCATCATTGATATGTATATTTCTCAAATTTTACTTCTTCAGTTCTTCTTTTGCTTTTCAATGAATTGGTTGTGTTTTCATACATGACTATGATATATTTATAAATATCATGCATTCAATTTAAAAATAGTTGCGTTAGTTCAGTTAAACATCGCATAACTTAGGACCCTATACAATAGAAATTTATTATGTGCATCTTTTTTTTTTTAGATATTATGATTTAAAAGTGTATTAAGGGCCTTTTTAACAATCCCCAAAGTTTCATTAAAAAATTCAACCATTTTCCCAATATTTCCCCATGCTTCCCAAAAAGTGCAATAAACTATGCGATAAAAACGATATATCCCGTGCGATAACCGATACGTATCTGTATCCTAAGGGTGCGATACATTGTGCGATACCGATATTCGAACACTGAGTATATGTGATCATCATTTCATCAAACACTCATAAATACTTCTAAATTAGTCTCAATTCACAACTGGTTGAAGGGAAAATTCGAAAAAGATCAATATTTTAATAATTTTTAAAATTTTTCGAAAATTGAACACAACTTAACAAATTAGTAGATCAGCCCTCATACATGCTTGATTTCATGTTTGGAGTGCAACATTGCAAGCAATTTGGGAGAATTTGGAAATTAGAGTGTATGTGATGGTCATTTCACAAATACTCCTAAATATTTTGAAATTAATCTCAATTGACAGTTGGTTGAAGGAAATTTTCGAAAAAAAAATATGGAGAACATGAAGAACCAATGGATATCGAAATCAAAGCTCCAACTCCATGATTTTTCATGCAAAACATGAAAAACCAATGGATTTGTAACCATTTTGCACTGATTTAACATAATTTTAACACAAAAAAAAAGGATCGGAAATTGAAAATGCTTGATGGGGACATCATGCGTACACGCACGCCCCCCACCCTATGCACGTACTCAAGGAGGAGGAAGGCCCCACTGTTGATCTGGATCAACGACGACATCTGTGGAGGACCTCTTAGTTAGGGGGCTGTACTATGGAGCATTGGAGTGGACCCGATCATCATGTGGATTCCACTATTGGATCTCATGATCGTAGCCCACTACCCTAGATGATCTAGGATTTTGAGTCTTGGTTATTATCATTATTAGAAACATCATGAACGGTTTTGATTGCGTTGATTATTTGTTATTTTTGTTACTTCATCTCTAAGTACTAGTGTGCGCACATGGGGCGACTTTCAGGGTTTAGGGTTTTTCTTATAAATAGGAAACCCCATGTAGGTATTTTTTTATTGAAGTTTATAAATAAAATTTTGCGTTTTTTCCTCCTCTCTATCCCTCCGAGTTGAAGAAGCTAATTGGGTGCGAAACCCTCCCTCCTCGAAGGGCTAACTACCGTGGTGCGAAGCCACAACCATCCCAAATCGTCCCCACCTCCTCCACCCCACATCCACCATCTTCCACAGCCCTCCCATCTTCAGATTCACCTTTCTTGTTGCCCAAGTTTCCCTCCACAGCAGATTTTCAGATTCTGACCCATCAGAGGGGTTGAAACTTCGGCGGAGCATCACGCACACACCAGGTGGCGGATCGTCACGAAACTTGGTGTGAGAGTGGGCCTCCCCTGGCCGACCAAGCCCTAGGTGGCCTTTTTCAGTTTTGTGGGCCCCACACACGTGCGGTCATGCAGTCACGCACGTGCGCCCAGGTTGGCTTGCTATTTACATGCAGAAAACATCTCAGGTTCCGTATTTCTTCTGTTTTCCTCTCTCACCTTAAATTCCCTAACCCTAACCCTAGATAATCTCAAATTCCAAGTTTTTCAACTTTTGTAAACACTAGATTTTCCCCCGAATTGAAACATAGTGAATCTCTTGAATTGGGGAGCAATCCTTTGCAAGGATGGATGAATCTTACACTCCTTTGGGCATTGTTTGGTTTATAATTTTATCTGATCCAGCCCTAACTTGTGTAGGCTTGGACCCCCATAGATTCCCCTTGTTGAATGTTTGATCATATGTGAGACGTGGATTTTTGCGATTGTTTAGAAATTGGTATGATCTAAAGCTTGAAATCTTGCATATCATATTTAATTTCATGTCCTGCATCAATGCTCACTGGATCAAACATGTGGAATATATCGACACTACCCGTGCGTTTCGTATCGCACGGGTGGGATACAAGATATATCATGGGATATATCGGCCAATATCGTCGATATTTAAAACATTGAGTGTATGTAGTTACACTATAAGAACCTCACTCAAACTAACGCTCACCCCCAACTCAGTAAAGTATGCTTTTATGTCAAAGGTCCAAAAGAAGAAATATACAAGCTTCATGATTTATGCATGACTATCACAAACAGAAAAGAAAAACTTCTCCTCGGTAAGATTTCATTTTCTTCTTGCGCAGAAGATATTGGGTAAAGATAACTCCGCATCTATGGGACTGGGTGGTAGAGAGAATGGAGAGGAAGCTTTCTCCTAGGAAAAGAAAGCTTTTATCCCTAGGCAGTAGGATTACCCTCATTAAGCCCTCCCTCTCTAATTTCCTTGTCCATTTCTTGTTTATGTTTCAATGCCCTAAGTCAATTTTGGCTTGGATTAACAGACTTCAAAGGGACTTCTTTGGCAAGGTGGCGTTTCCACCAGGAAATTCTATTTGCTTATTTGGCAAGGTGATTCATCCTTGTATAGGGCTCCATTCTTGTGGAAGTCAGTAGCTCGAGTTGCCCCGTAGCTATTTGGGGGTTTTTAGTTTTGTTATTGGGAAAGGGTCTAGGGTTAGGTTCTAGGAGGACATGTAGTGTGGAGATTCTCCTCTTCGCTTGTCCTTCCTTGCCCTAGCTAACCTCTGTCCTATAACCAATATTTATGTTGCTAGTTGTTTTTCTACTAAGGTTTCTAGGGGAGTATGGATTCCACCCTACTGTCGGGAGCTGAGCGATTCTAAGTTCGAGGATCTGGCGGGCCTTTTGACTCGCTTGCAAGGGATTTCTCTTGCTCTGAGAGTGAAGGATTCCCTCATGTAGCTCTTCAGCAAGTTTGGAGTTTTCTTGGTGCGTTCCTTTTACTTGGTGTTGTCCTAGGCCGAGCTTGGAAGTGTCAAGAGCCACACGCGCTCCTTTGGTCCTATGGAGCTCCACCAAAAGTGGTGACATTTACTTGGCTGGTAGGGAGAAACAAGATTCTCACGATTGATAACTTGTGTAAAAGATCTATGGTGCTTCCGAATGCTTTTTCCCTATATCTGGGTGCCGAGGAGTCAGTTGACCACCTCTTCATCCATTGCCCTTTCTCCCAGGTGGTTTGGTCAGGCATTCTCTAATATGCAAATGTGAGTTGGGTTATGCCAAGTTTGATCAAAGGATTATTCTGATCTTGGTGTCATGGCGAGGTAGGGAGCTCGCTTGGTTCTTCTAGATGGAGGCTTGTTTTGCTCGCTTGGTTCTTCTAGATGGAGGCTTGTTTTGCTCGCTCTTTTGTGGTCCATTTGGACTGAAACAAACAATCATTGCTTCCGCAATCTATTAGGTTCTGCAGTCAGGGTCCGTTATCGGGTTGATTTGTATTTAAGGGGGTGGGCTCCCTAAGTTGTTCATATTGTTTGGGCTGGTGGGGCTGAGCATCCATTGAATTTTTGTTTTCCTTTTGTTTTTTCCTATTTCTTTTGTCTTCTGATTCCTATTTTTATTTTTCTTATTTTGTTTTCTTTCTTTTCCTTTGTCTTTTAGTTCTCCTTTTAGGCTTCATCCTTCTTAATAATATTGCAACATCTTTCAAAAAAGAAGAAGAAGATATTGGACTATTTGCTTTTATTAAGTAGGCTATTTTCTAATTTGCTAAAAAATACAAAATAGAAAAGACATTGACCATCCAAAGGTTGAGCATTAAAAAAAAAAAAAAAAAAAAAAAAAAAGGACAGTTCTCAAGAAATGGCAAGAACTAGGAAATAAATGCACTGTAGAAGAGGTAAATGGAAAACCAGTGTGCAAGCTTCCTATTACTCAAAAACTTGTATGTTTGACAAACTAAAGAAGAAGAATGCATTTGGGGAAGTTTGCATTCATTACCTGTTGGAGACAGGAGAAAGCTGCTTCACAGTAGGACTTTGCTTTTTTGTTGCATGCAGAAGATATCGCACTCAACACAGTATTTGGAATGGTAGGATCTTCAACAGAAATTGCTTTGTGGCATGATGTGCAAATTGCAGCTATTGCATATAAAATAGTATCTTTTCCCTGTAAATAGTGGAAACAATTTAGACAAACTAGTAACCACGTCACATCTAGCATGAGTATTCATACGGCTAGTTCTCAAAATAACTAAATGATGTCAATTGGTGTAGTAGTAGTAGTAGTAGTAACAAATAATTACTATTACTAGTACTAATATTATCGTTATTATTATTCATATACATAGACAATAGTAGTGGCAATGGGCCGGATTTGGGCAGGGCCTAGCCCAACACTTAAAGACCCAAGGCCCAAGCATGGCCCAAGCCTGATACCAAAAGAAATTGGTTGGGCCCAGGACGAACCCAACACAGCCCAAAAGTTGATAAAATCCCTATTTCCCACTAGAATGCTCCTTACCACACATGCACAAAGAAATAGACATTTTAGAGGAAAAAAAAAAAAAACCAATGGTCTAAATTCAAGATGGATGGGTTGCCTAACCGAGGATTGGAATGACATATTTGTAAGATATAACACATTCACATATAAAGTTAGATCGGACAAAAATGACTTGGTCCAAGCCTGACCAAAAATTGATCAGTCCATGCATGCGAGTCACAAGCCACGGGCCAAGCTAGTAGATCCATGCCCAGCCCAAAGCTAGGTCAGGTGAGCCACCCAGTCCTTTGCCACCCTTAACAGACATGAAGATAGGCTGGGGCTTACCAACTCTAAATGCAAGCTTAGGTGTTTGGCATATCTTGCATGTTGACCTAGTTATAAAACATCATCATCATCATCATCATAGCAGCCTTGTCCCAGCTATTTGGGAACAGCTGCTTTCAAGTATAAACATCTTCTTTTATCAAGTGCATAAATATCATATGCATACCTCCCATAAACGCCCAGGTAGTTCTTTCAAAAGACATTGGAGCAAATCGCGATGAGAAGAAGAAAGGGATTCGCCTAAAACTTCACTCAACTTTCTGATTGCTTTGGCTGACTGCAATTAAATATGGAAAGTGAATACCATTTTAGGAACAACATCGACATTGACCCATCAAAATTTCCTTAACAGGGAATAATTGAGATAAAAACATAGACAGATGGTATAAAATACTGATGTGTGAAAAAAAAAAAAAAAAAAAAAAGCTCTATAGGTAAATTATTACTAGTAAAGCCTGGCCTGACCTTCTTCTTACTAGACCATGATGATGACATAATGCCATCACTTAGAAGAGAAACTATTTCAGCCCAATATAATTGAAGGGTGACTCTTTCACCACTTGTGTTTTCTTCCCACAACTCCTCAAAGAGGGTAGCAGCATCCTTATCATCCTCAAATCTGCACAAGAATCAATGATACATGTATGTAAAATATAGCTATAACATGGGATACATTCCGACAAAAATTACTCAAAGCTGATTGATTATCTGGGAAAAAGCACGTCTACTAAGATCGATGTCTATGAAAAGAGATCCCTGTGCCATGACAATCTCAAAGGAAAACCTCCACCAGAAGTAGAAAGGAAGTATGATTCTCAAAAGAGAAAAGCCAAGGACAAATGGACAAAGGGCACATCAGGTTTCTTGATGGCACATATGCAAACATGTGCTATTCATGTGGTGCCAAACATAACAAGCCCTTAGTGAGAAATAGGGCTTGTGAACAGGTGGGCTTCGTGAAATATGTTAGTTTTCATTTTTCAAACACACATGAAACACTTGGTAAGTGGACCAGCCTAACTTTTTTGACAGCATTTTCATGGCCAGCCCCACCTAATAAACGGCACACGTTTCACACTTGGTATAGGCACGTGCTATGAAGAACCCACAATCTTTTTGGCATCAATCCCGTTAGCATTCTCTTCTCAAAATCCAATTCACCATTTGGATGATGAATAATTTATTGGACAAAATTTCACAATGTCGTACAGGATCCTGTTAAGCACACAAATTCTGATTGGGATGTTTTCTTGGATATGAAATTACAAAAAATACTACCCATAATTGAGCATTATGAAGAATGTCAGGCACCAAATAAAAAGAGATTAAAGGGAGTTATGGCATGGTATGCATTTCATACCTTGCCACAAAAGTGACAGGAATAGTTATGGCATAGTATCCATTCACAACATCTGCTGCAATATGTGAATAGTTCTTCAGCAAAGTTGCACAAGAAATCTGAGCATTTCTGTCCCCTGTATGCAAGGCAGTGGTGTCTTCAATCAATTTTTGAGCCTGAGAGGAGCCTGCATACTTTAATATGATTGCACAAGCAGCAGCAAAGGCTCGTTTTGCAGCACCACTCTTTTCATCCTGAACGGCAGAGAACAGGAGCTTCGACAGCATGGCTGTAAATGGTTTGATGTCAGCACCAAGTTTCTGAACTAGTAAGCTAATGAAGCTGGCAACTCCGACCCTGTAACAAGAATGATGCACAAAAGGAGGAATTTTAGATGTAAAATTTTGTCTTTGGTTAGCAACTGGAAAAAAAAAATAACAATGGTAAAAAATTATTTGCTGGCAATCTCCATTCGTACTACTAAATTTACAGGTAATGAAGTGGGAAAGGACAGATAAAGAACTGATGGTAGAATTTTGGGAAGAAGCATAGCATATTATTCATAATTGACTACATAAAAGCTGCAATTCTTCGTTTGCATACATAGTAATCTTGCGAATGAAATGATTCTTCTTTTTAGGAAGAGAAGGTGTTAACAGGGTGTTCTTGTTGTAAGGGAACTCTTTATCACATCATTTGCTCCTTTCAATAAATTATGTAATCATTAAAAAAACGACTACACGAATCATTACGCAGTGGACTCCTCTTTTAATGGTTGGAGTTCAATTTTAGGTAACGAGTATGATCAAATCAGAATGATTAATCAAAATAAGCATGCCAAATATTAATGTGAACTGTGGCTCTGTGGTATGAATCGTAAGGTGGTTGGTAATGTGAGCTTTGGAAACTCCCCAAGGATATTAGGTTGTTCAAAACTCGGTTAAGATTGGCCCAGTGAAGCTTCTAAAAGAGAAATAGCAACAAGATACTTCCTTTCAGGATTAGGGGGTCTCTCCAGGCCACAGTCTCTAAAACAAGAGGAAAGTGAGTTCCATTCTGTGCGATCTTGATGACTTTCTTGGAGGTTTATTTACAACAACAGAAAGACTTTGGAGTCAAAAAACTGATTATTTTTCTTCGAGAGTGCTGTTATCAAAATAAGTGCTTAGAACCAAATCCAATTATAAAATGCATATCAATTTCATATATACTGATTAGATTTTGTCTGTCAGTATAGTTGGTGTATGGTTTTTCACCAATCAATTTTTTGGTTGTCTATTTTCCTGCAGTTGCAATTGAAGGAATCAATTAAAGTTGAGCTGAGTTTCTCTAAATTCGACTTGGCACCTACGTGCATGTTTGTATATATGCATATACTTTTACATACATATATACATGCATGCAGCATAAATACGGGAAGTCTCGCATGCAAATAATTGTTGATGAAAAAATCTGCGACTAGGTACATGTACATATAGAAACATGCATGCATGCATGCATCCATGTTTAAATACGTATATGGGAAGGTCTCACATGCGAATAGTTATTAATGAGAAAATTTGCAACGCTACATGTGAAGCCCATGCATTCATACATAAGTACGTGTGAGCATGCATGCTGACAAACATATGGGAAGGTCTCACATGCAACTAGTTGTAGATGAAAAATTATGCAACTAGCTACATTTGGGGCCCACCATGGTGTATGTATGACATCCAATCTATCCAACAGGGTTGCCTGTCACCAAAAAAAGATGGCCCAAAAAATCATTCCGATTCAATCATCATGTGGGCCACATGGTAGAAAGCAATAGACACCCTCCTCATCATGATCTAAGCCTTATCCCCAATTAATAGGGGTTGGCAAACACCCTAAAACCTTGAAATTCGCGTGATGGCCCACTTGATGGTTGGGTCGGCATGATTTTGGGGGCATGCCATTTCATTATAGGGAAACCATGTTAGAATGGTTGGATGCAAGACAGATCCATGGTGGGCCCCATTTTCATTAGAGTACATGATGCAGGTTTCGATCTGATTAATGTAGTATAGGCTATAGCAGCGAAAAATGCATGACTTTGTGTTACAAAAAATCAATCACTACCAGTTGTCAACAGTTGTTATGCAACAAATCAGGTGGTCAAAAATGAAAAATTTGCATGTGAATTTAGCATGGAAGCGTACCTTGTATTTAGGCCAACCCCAGAACGAACCAGCTGAGCAAGACGAGGAACCAATAGGTCCAATGATTGGGTATCAACAACTTTCAGGCATAGATCAAGAGTTTCCCACATTGGGGAGTCTTTTGCAACTGCAATTCGTAAATTTTCTAGCTTCTCCGTGCGAATGCCAACATTTACCGCATGCAGCTAGTTTTCACAGAAAAAAGAGCAAGAATTGTTACACTTACACAACATAAAGCGCAAAAATTGGTGATTCTAGATGATTCTTTAAGATGAAAAAAAAGGGGTTTTTGATCAATGTTCGAAATATCGGTATCGCATTACGTATTGCATCCTTGGGATACAGATACGTATCAGTTATCACATCGGATATATCATTTGTATCGGGTTATTTATCACACTTTTTGGGAAACATGGGGAAACATTGGGAAAATGGTTGAAATTTTCAATGAAACTTTAGGGATTGTTAAAAAAGACCTTAATACACACTTTTAAATCATAATATCTCAAAAAAGGAGTGCACGTAATAGGTTTCCTTTGCATAAGGTCCTAAGTTAGGGGTTGTCCAACTAAACTAATGCAACTATATTCAAATTGAATACATGACATTTAGAGTCTATGTGATGATTATTTCATCAAACACTCCTAAATACTTCAAAATTAGTCTCAATTGAAAGCTGGTTGAAGGAAAATTTTGAAAAAAAATAATATTTTAATATTTTTATTAATTTTTAATTAAAAATATTTTTATTTTTTGAAAATTGACCAAGACTTAACAAATCAGTGGATTAGCCCTCATACATGCTCGATTTCATGTTTGGAGTGCAACATGGCAATCAATTTGGGAGAAATTGGGGACATTTTGAATTTCTCCATTTTTTCCCAAGGTAGACCATCTACACTCAAATTTCAAAATTAGAATGTATGTGATGATCATTTCATCAAATACTCCTAAATACTTTGAAATTAGTCTCAATTGATAGCTGGTTGAAGGAAATTTTCGAAAAAAAAAAAAAAAAACATGGAGAACATGAAGAACAAATGGATATCGAAATCAAAGCTACGACTCCATGATTTTTCATGCAAAACATGAAGAACCAATAGATTTTAACCATTTGACACTTATTTAACATAATTTTAACAAAAAAGGGATCGAAAATTGAGAATGTTCACTGGGTTGAACATGTGGGATATATCAGCACTACCTGTGTGTTTCGTATCCCGTAGCTGGGATACAAGATGTATCGTGGTATATATCGGCTAATATCATCGATATTTATAACATTGGTCTTGATATCCAATAAGAAATCAGATGACATGCTAGCAACTTTTTCAAAAGGAAATTTAATATTAAAATAAAAATAGATGTTCAGTTAATGCTGCTAAACCTCAACATAGTTGAGCCTCTGGTCTTCCAAGCTTGATAAACTCTCTAGCATGCAACAAACGAGATCAGGCAAATGTGGCCGAATTGCAATGCCAGCGCCCTGGATCAATAAGTAAATTTGTTTAGTTTGAGTAATGAGAATCAGAGATAGAACTACTTAATAACAATAAAATGTATGATAAAAATGGTAAGAAACACTCAATGAACTTGAAATTTTGCGAGGAAATGGAGCTACTCTATTGTATCTCATTCAAAGAAGACAAAATAATGGTTGTTAAGTAGACTCATGATGGAGGGACAAAAGAACAGCAAGGAAGAAAACAATGGTTTAAATTGATGATCCCCTTGACTAGAGAGATTAATGGATAATGAACTGTACATCAATGATGCAATTCAAAAGCCTTGAATAGCTTCCAATTGCCACAATCAAGTAAAACAAAACAAAAGCAATAGAAATTAAGTGCTTTGGGATAAACAGAGATAAACAAACATGAAAAATATGTCATCCAGACCTAAAAATTCACAAAGTGAAAATTGATGTGAATAGTACTAACACTATTACCTTGACCTTGACGCTTTTACTATTTTCCTAATACAATATAATTCGTAACTTAGCACTCCTAACTGGAAATGTAGCTTGATAGTCTATCCAATGTACCAATTTCAATGCATTTCAGTGTCATTTGATCAACGGAACTGAGTAGCCTTCTTGGAACATTAAACGTAACTTGGCCTCTGAAAGATTAGAAGATCCATGGCCTCTTTTCTCACCATCATCATGGCTTCAATTTGGAAGACCCCTTACTTTCGCATGCATTTTTTAGGAACCCACCAAAATATTAGAAATCGTAAAAATAAACCAAGTACAAATCTCTACAAGGCAATCATCCCTGCTTGATAACAAGGACTTCCCCTCTCAAGTTGTGCATTATGGTTTAATTAGGGACACTTCCTCTTACAATCCATTGTGATGGTAAAGCATTGTAGCATAAGCAATAAATTAACAAGAAAGACACTTCCCAAAATTTTAGCATTTCAATGCTCCGGTGATCATGAGAGCAGTGGAAAAAGATGCAAGATATAATTGCCAAACAGATCATGCATTCTTGCCTCTTTGTATAGGGAAGCCAGCGAAGCACCTTTGGGAC
Organism: Magnolia changhungtana; assembly: GCA_030180095.1. NCBI lineage: Eukaryota > Viridiplantae > Streptophyta > Magnoliopsida > Magnoliales > Magnoliaceae > Magnolia > Magnolia changhungtana. The sequence goes on from JASAUF010000319.1 coordinate 1,342,864, forward strand.
AAGGCCATTGAAAGAATTGAAAGGAGTTTGTCTTCTTGGAAGGGCTGCTATCTCTCCTTAGGCAGGCAGTTGACTCTTATTAAAACAGACTTCTCTAACATGCCTATCTATTTTATATCCATCTTTAAATGTCCTAAATCAGTGTTAGATAGACTTGATAAGTTAACAAGAGATTTCTTTCTGAAAGGACCTGATGGAAAAAGAAAGTTTAATTTGCCCAAAAGGGAAAAAATTTACAAGCCTTTAAGCAAGGGAGGGGCATGTCTGAAAGATTTGGGTGTTATGAATGATGCCCTTCTTGGAAAGTGGCATTGGAGGTTCGGGTTGGAAGTGGGAAAACTTTGGAGAGAGCTTCTTGTGTCCAAATACGGAACTCATATGGGTAGGACGTAAGAGTATAAAATCTTCCTCCCTCTACCATGCTTCTCATGTTTGGAAGACAATTGTTGCCACTGAGCATAAGTTTCGTCAAGGAATTTCCTTCGCTCTTGGAAAAAGGAAATCACGTTTGCTTTTGGTTAGACACATGGTGTGGTGAAAGACCATTATAAGATCTTTTTCCGAGCATTGCTAGTATTGCCACGGATTGCTCCATCCTTGTTGATCGTTCCTACTCCATAGAGGGATTGTCCATTGCTTGGTCTCCCCCTTGCCAAAGAAATTTGACGGATGTCGAGGTTGAGGAGCTCATTAGTTTGTAGTCGTGCCTTCACCTCAAGAACAAGACTCGATGATTTTCCAGCGTCTTTTTGGTGCGATCTTTTTGTAATTTGATTTCTAAGCCGGCTGCGCCGTTTTCCTTTCCGGACCACTATTGGTCTTATGGTGCCCCTCCAAGGATTTCGTCTTTTTTTTTTTGGCTTACAGGAAGGAAAAGAGTGCTAACCATTGATGACCTTCAAAGGCGATCCCTAGTTCTTCCCAACATATGCTTGATGTGTATGGGTGATGCGAAGTCGATCGACCACCTCTTCATCCAATGCCCCTTCGCGCGTAAAGTTTGGGATCATTTCATCTCTCTTTTCCATGTGCCTTGGGTGATGTCGATTTTTGTTGATCATCTCCAATGGGTTTGGCATCGAGCTGCAGTGGGTAATTCTCGAAAGGCCATTTGGAGGCTTGTTGCTATGAGGATTTTCCGGTTTATCTGGAAAGGCCGAAATAGTTGATGTTTTCAAGATGAGGATCCCTATGTTGAAGAGGTCATATACTTGGTGAAATTTGTTGTTTCGGAATGAGCTCAGCAGCTGCGTCTACTAATCTTTCAGCTTGGTTTTTAGCCTAGCGTCAGGTAGTATTCTTTTCTTGTCTTTTGGCGGGTTCTTTTTAATAAAATTATAGACTTACAGTTATCTCTCAAAAAAAAAAAGTATTCTCGAAACATCACTGCTTAGTGCTTACAGATGGTATGGAGAGAGACTGTTAAGAGTTAAGAAAAGAAACTGCTGAGAAGCAAATTAAAATAAACGCATGCACATGCACACGAAACAAAACTTAGAACGTTAACTTTGAAAACCCCATAGAGTAACAAGTAAAATAAGACCAGCAAACCCCAGGTATCCCCAGCGACAAAATGTCTGATTCTATTCAAAGAAGGGGAAAAAGACATGCATAGGTGTAACCAGATACCAAGTTATTCTTTAAGTTGAACCACAAGATTTACAATGCCAAGAAGAACTAACCTTGGAGAGCTTCATAACTATGCTTATAGATGCCTTTTGGATGCTAACAACTTTACTCACTATGCCCTCAACCAGCAGGAAAGGCAAAACAATGTCCATTGTTTGGCTTGTCTCTGACATTGGAGTAAGTGATACATCACATAGCCTTATTGTTAGAGAACTCACAGCACGGCATAAACTATCGCCCGAATTTCGGACAGTTTCCTTTATGTCATCCATAGCTCGAAAAGCTGCCATCCATATTTGTTTCAAATACTTAGAAACCTGAATGACGAGAATAAATTTGAAAGTTACAACATATAGAGTATGCATGGGTGACAAAGTGGAGTAAATTGAAAAGACTACATAATGATCACCTGGCTAAATTTTCGCCCTTGAATAATATCTGCAAGGGCAAGACAAGAAGCCTCACGCGAACGCCAAAGCCTTGACCCACATTGTGACAATAAATCTTCAATAATGATGTCCAAGTATTCATCAATGGTTTTCTTTGGATCTGCCACCAGTGACTTCCAGATGTGCCCCATTGCATCCTATGAGTATAACAAGGCCTAGGAGTCAGAAGAAACATAGCAGTATTGAAATATGTGTACGACAATTAACATCATCATCATCGTATTAACCTTTCTCCGGAAATTTGAGGTAGGCTTTTAAATGGTAGATTGGCAAAAGTTTTGTGATTAGGCTGCCTACTGGATATCAACCATCATCTTTTAGCCGGGTTCTAGAACCAGCCATAGAAGAGGCTCAAATATATGGAAGGTGATGAAGATTAAATTAAAAATAAATAATAAAAGTAAATCATGATTCATTGAAAGGGAACTTTTAAGAAGAACCACATGAAGAGGATTGAGGGTTTTGTTCACAGTACATGTGCCCATATGGCCATGTTTATGAGATCCGTGCCATTCATGAGGTGGGGTGCACTGTGGACAAGCCTTGGCCCAAAACACCAATGATCGAGTTGGCCAACTTATAAGGGAAAAACTGAGCATTGGGAAAATGACCAATAGTTCATATTCAACATAAATGTCGACTCCACCCGATGAATGGACTAACCTTTCTTTTTTTGTGGCCATGGCAAATTCATGTTAGGGCCAACTTGAGGAATGGCCATGATCTCAGACATGTATGCTATGTTGGCATGTGTGCTGTAAAGAAAACCCTCAATTCCCTCGAATCTTTTTAGAATTGCTCTGCATGAAATTGAAACTCAAAGGGCTCGCACCTCGTGTGTAGGCTAAAGCTTTCAAAACAATTAACAGATACCGGGTGACACGAAAGTTGAATAATAAGAAAATTTCATGTGCTCGGTAAGTTATGAGAATAAAGAAACATAGGGAGCAACAAGCCAGGTCTAGGTCAGCCCAAGCCCTGTCCATCTAGTACAGGCCCAATATTTAGACACAAACACAGCCCGTTTAGCAATCAGGCCTTCCATTCAGGCCCAAGCCTGCCCATTAATGCCATAAACAGGCTTATTCTCAGGTTAGGTTGGGCCTTGATAGAAAATTGTGCAAAACACAGGCCTGAGCACAATCCGTGGGCCTCTGCTAGAGGCCCAAGCCCATCATCACATATCATGCTGAGACCCAAAGCTCAAAGAGCCAGCCCAGACCATTGCCACTCCTATAAACAAGTACCTTTAGAAGCAGAAGAACACATTTATAGCACGTGCAGATTTTTACCTGCACATTTTTATCAGGGTCATACTGGTATCGAACAAGCCTAGGAACCAACACACGTAGATGTGGCTTAAGTGCATCCCCTGCTTGTTTTGCAATCTTGGAAAATCCAAAAGCAGCACCCCTCTTGGAATTTAGTGAGGCCTGATAATTAGCAAGATCCATAAATTTATATATCAAGTCAGGTTGCCCCATCTCATTGGCCAGATTGCAAAGTTCCTTATAGGTGCTAAGTTTGCCTCCACCAAGGCCTTCACCAATAGTTCCCTCTTGAAATACTTCAGAGTCTTCCATGAGCTGTAGAACACAAATTAGAGGCATATAATAATCTCCACATAGAAAACCTTCCCCATAAGATGTAGTGTGATTTTTATTTTATTTTATTGAAAGGTAAGATGTAATGTGAATTTTGCTAGCAATTCCCGCCATTTGTTACTGACCAACCTTTTTTTATTGTAACTACTCAATATTGCTTGCAGATCATGCTTCACCACATGCTGATCCAGAATGTTTATCTAGTAGGTCACCTTGGATAAGCCATGTGGAAATGATTCCATCAATCCAAGATCCTCATCATCCATACAAGGTATTGAGATGTGAACTACTGTTTCTAATCGTTCTTTCTATGAACAATGAAATCTCTGAACAGTTGGACCTACTAGACAACGGACAGTCTGAATCACCAGGTGTCAAGGCACGGAAGGCACACACTGCTTGCAAACTTCATTGGAAAAAAATACAGAGAAAATATGGAATCAATTTACTGCACCTTGACAGCTCTTTTCCTCTTTCCAGAACCAGTTAATGTGCCTACGAGGGCATTTACCAAGTTGCTCTTCATTGATTCGTCACCAAGTTCATAAACAATGCTCATACCTTGAGATGCTAGCTCCTGTGTGAGGTCATTCTGTTCACCTAGAAGGTGAGAAAAGGCTTCCTGCAAAAGCCATGAAAGATGTGAAACCAATTCCAAATCCCCAAAGTGGCGGTTAGAAGTACAGGACATTGTTTGAAATTAGAATTCGCAGTAGACTTGTTACGATCATATAGATCATTAATTTCACCTCTCACAACATATATGCATTTGTAATAGGATCCAGATTTTATTGAGGATTAACACTTTACATGACAGTATCTATGTAAACAATATGAATAATAAACAAGTCAGGTTATTTATCTAATTACCCCTTCAAGCTGAAATTTCAAATCAGTAAACTCAATGCTTGAAAGAGAGGGAGTCGTGTATTTCCCTTGATAATCGTGATTGTAAAAAATGTGGGTGTGTGTGCACTTATGATTTCTATATCCAAAGACAGCAAGAGCTGAAAGCAGGTAGCATGAAATATACCCAACAGATGTAAGCTGATCATAGCCAACAACAAACCTGAATTTCAGGAAGCAGTTGTTGAATTTTAGGGTGATGCCCACAATACATTGTCAGTGACAATAGCCAGACAGTTCCAGCACAACGCTCCTCTTTTCTGGTACTGTATAGTAGCACGTCAAAAAGCTTCTTAGTTATCACGTCTCTGACCATGACAAGGGGGTGGTCACTTGCCTCATTCTCTTCAGTAGACTCATGTTTCAGCAAAGATGAGGGCGCATCACCAGTAAGATAGTTTGAAGAGAGTGAAAGGGAAGAATAATTGGATTTGAGTATCAAATCGGCAGTTACAGGCACCCCACCCCACATAAATGATAGAGCCTCCCCGGCAGCAAAGAGTACATCTTCAACCTGCAAATTCCAAAAGTTTAGGTATCAGAAGTTCTCCCAAACATAGCTAGTATGATGTGAACCACACACCAAATGGTCGTGCCGATAACTTTTTCATATCTTTTGATTGATTCATGCTAAGAATAATTTAAGAGGAAATTCATATGCAGCTACTTGACTGGAAGCCTATGGTGCAACTAGTTGCAATTGGAGATGTGAGACCATCCCTTCCGTCCAAGCCACTCTTTGTAGGCTACTGTGCAAAAAATTGTGCTCATCAAATGATCCTAATCTTCCGAAAGTTTACCATTTTGCTATAACTGTCCATTTTCTAAGCCACAGACCAGGTGTTTAACATTCACCTGATTAAGTGATTCTTTCAATCCATGAGCAATCCAAGCTGGGGTCAAATAAATGGATGATTTTAGATTGATGGTTGGACTTATTATTCTATACATGATCTTGATTGTACACTTTGCATCCAATTCATCAGATTCTCAGGATCATTCATTTGGTGTGATTTTTGCAAGATGGCCCATGAAGAGTGGGCTGGATTCAATGGACAACCAACTAGTCCCAGCATAGGCTACACCACTAGGTCCATATGATCTTTCTTCATTTAAGAATAATACAGAACCGATACTTTAATGAGGTCAGAAACTGCCCCACACACCTTTGACCGGCAAAGACTGAAAATTAAATCGAGGGCTTCATTCAAAAGAGAAAATGATGTTTCCTTCAAAGAAATATGCCCGAGTGAAATAACAATCTTCTGGATCACTTTGATATCATCACCTAAGAGTAGCTTGCCCAACCTTTCGTGCAAGATCGTCAAAATCCCAGCTACAGCCACAAACATTGAAAAAGTATTACTCGGGGTTCACTGGTTCTTTGACACGAGTATGCAATTTTACACCAACATAGGCATCATTTCTATTATAAAATATCACCATACAACTAGCAAACTCACATGAAACAGAAACATGTTCAAGTGCAGGCAACTGAGCACGCAGTCCAATATGACCTAGTGCTTCCATCGCAATGGAAGCCAATGTTGCACTCTCAGACTTGACCACATCTACCAGACAATTAATGGTACTCTGAAGCAATGGCTCCGCAACCTGCATGAACATGACTATTAGCATACTGCTCCACATAGAAACACATAAATGTGATACAAACCCAGACATAATAAATTGCACCTGTTTCTCTTTAATATCCATACAACAACAGCTGAGAGTTTCAATCAACTGCCACATTGCATTTTGAGTTTGACTCCACAAATGAAGATATTAGGATTAGGTGGTTCGTGCAGAGAAAAAAGAAAAATGGGGCACGAAGCAAACCCAAAGAGAATGCAAGTCCATAAGTGTAGCTTCTGAAAACATTTAAGTCTATATACAACATAACAACATGGTGTCAAAGACGTACATATACTAGTATGGGTGTCATATCATGTTAATACCAGTACTCAGAGCATAGGTATCTTATATCTTAAGACCATTTTTTTTCTTTTTTTGAAAGGTGATAAATTTTATAAGAACGAGATGGAAGCCCTAAGGCAATTCAACCACCTCCTGCAGGCCAGTGCCCTTTTGTCACTCCCATAAACTAGGTACACAGCAAAAGCAAAACAGAACACTAACTCGGCAAACAATGGACCCAACGATCAAACTTAAATCTCAGGTGTCAGGGAGAGCAGATCCAGCCACTGGTGCATGCTCTCCACCATGAATAATCTCCTTCCAATCTGGTCAAGAAATCAAATTGGAGAGATCCTTGAACCCTGGTCTGCGAAAGCCCAGTCCATGACCATTATTTAATATGCTTCTCTTGATGTACTCAACTGAGGTTGACAAGCCTCCAAAGATACTCTGATTCCATTCCTTCTATAGACCCCATATTATACCATACAGCACTATTTTCCACAGTACATTGCCTCTTGGCTGAAAAGGGCCCAAGTTCCATACAGTTATTACCTCTAAGGGAGTTCCATTAAGAAGCCCATATACTTCGACTCCACAATGAATTCATATAATAGTCAGTGAACTTTTTTAATTTGTCCACTGATAAGTAAAACAAACCTGAGAACGACTGGACTAAAGACCTCTTATCAAGTCAGGCATCTTTCTAAAAATGAACTCTGACCAATCAGGAACCGAATGCCTTGCTAGAACTCATAGGCTATCTTGCAAGAGAATTCATTGCCTGTCTTTCCCAGAATGCCTCTACACTTATTGCCAGTGTTTGAAATACCAAATAGCATGTAGCATAGCGTTCACCCCTTTGAAGCGAGCGTGAGGCGTAAGCTACATAGCGTGTAGTGTAAGCTATGCACAACGTCTAGATTTTTTATCAAGGTACTTGGTTGCACCCAATGTTTTAAATATCGACGATATCGGCCAATATATCCCATGATTTGTCTTGTATCCCCCCTGTGCGATATGAAACGCATGGGTAGTGCCGATATATCCCACTTGTTCGATCCGGTGAGCATTTTCAATTTACGATCCTTTTTTTTTGTTGAAAATAAGTTAAATCAGTGTCAAATGGTTATAAATCCATTGGTTCTTCATGTTTTGGATGAAAATCATGGAGTTGGAGCTTTGATTTCGATATCCATTGGTTCTTCATGTTCTCCATTTTTTTTTTCAAAAATTTTCTTCAACCAGCTGTCAATTAAGACTAATTTCGAAGTATTTAGGAATATTTGATGAAATGATCATCAAATACACTTTAATTTCGAAATTTGAGTGTAGGCGGTCTGATTGGGGGAAAATTCGAAATTTCCCCAATTTCTCCCAAATTGCTTGCAATGTTGCACTCCAAACATGAAATCAAGCATGAGGGCCGATCTACTGATTTGTTAAGTCCTTGTCAATTTTTGAAAAAAAAAAAAATCATTTTTAATTAAAAATTAATAATAATAATATATATATATATATATATTTCCCTTCGACAAGCTGTCAATTAAGACTAATTTCAAATTATTTAGGAGTGTTTAACGAAATGATCATCACATATATTCTAAATGTTATGTATTCAATTTGAATATAATTGCATTAGTTCTGTCAGATAGTGCATAGACTAGGACCCTATACGAAGGAAACCTATTATGTGCACTTCTATTTTGAGATATTATGATTTAAAAGTGTGTATTAAGGTCTTTTTTAACAATCTATGCAGTTTCATTGAAAAATTCAACCACTTTCCCAATGTTTCACTATGTTTCCCAAAAAGTGCAATAAATTACCCGATACAAACAATATATCCCATGCGATAACCGATACATATCTATATCCTAAGGATGTGATACGTAACATAGTACCAATATTTCGAACATTGGTTGCACCAATGATTAATAATTAAATTTAACAAAATTTCATGATATTTGATCCAACAAAATGCAACCTAAAGTAATAGGAAAGGGCAATGATTAAGTATAAAAGTAAAGAAAGTGCAATAAAACTGATTTAATATTGTTATTTATATTATTTTACTAAAAGAATTACAAAGGTTAACTGTTTTTTATTGGAAATGAAAAAATGTAACAAATCATTGAAAACATTATGTGAGCTACATAGTGTGTAGCGTATGTAAATTATGTAGCGTAGGTTACATGCAACTTAAGCTATTTTCATGAGCTACGTAATGTAAAGGCTACGCTATGCTACGTAGCATAAGTTACATGCTAGATAGATTCTTTGTTGATCAAAGGTGCTTACTAGAAGGGAGGGTGGTGGGAACGTCTTCACAATGGAACAGTCAAAGGCAAGGGACATACTTGAGCGACTGAAAGGAGTGGAGGGGTGAAGGATTGATCCATACCATAAGATGAAGATAGGGCATTTACGTGCTTAGATCAGATGATTCCTTTCTATCTAGTTCTTTCTGGCATTAATCACTGAACGCAGCGGGACAAGGATGGCACCATTGAATCAGCAAGATGTCTTACGGTGTGGTGGCTTGCTCAAACAAAAGGAGGCACGTAGGATGGGATGAGAGAGAGAGAGAGAGAGAGAGAGAGAGAGAGAACAACAAAGGCACCAGGACTATGAGTGAGGGCCCTCGACAACAATTTCAAATCTTCAGCCTATTCGTTGAGCTGGGGTGATGAATCTGTGGTGGGAAACCCTTTAGTTTACATCACAGGTGGGGAAGAGGTTTCATCAGCAGGTGGAATGACCATAACGAGGAAAGGTGGTGCAGTAGATGTATCCGCCTCTAGGGCTATTGAAGTCGCGTGGAGGCAGAGATCAAGAGAATTATGGTTAAAAAAGGGACCTTAGATGGCCTGTAATTTAATAGCCTTCTAAAAGACATGGCTAGCAACTTGGAAATCCCATCTCTATGGAGAAAATCAAGGAGGTGATCACAGGAATGGGAAGTGATAAAGTGTCTGGGGGCGATATATTCACGATTGGGTTCTTTAAACATTGTTAGGACTTTGTTAGGGGGGAATCTAATGGCCCTCTTTAAGGAGTTCCATGGAAGAGGTAAAACGTAATAAAGTTTAAATGCTATCTTGATCTTTTCAAGGATCTAAAAAAGCAATCTCGGGGGCCACCATAGGAAATAGTGGTTATAGTGATTTCTTAAGGCCGATCAACATCATGGGTATTGGGTGTACATCGAGAAAAACACTCGGTTGATTGGCCTCTAGCCCCCAATCGGCTAATGGTGAACATTTAATTGATTATTAGCTTCGAACTCGACTTTGGATGTGCTCGGCTCCTGCCCTAAAATTATTTGGCAAAATGGATGGATGGTGTGGATATAACTAATTCATCACGGCTCAAAAAACTTTGACATGTGTGTCGCACTTCACCATCCGAGTCCCGCCTAATTCAAGCCCGAGACATATATTAACTTAAAATTTAGAAATTAAGTTCGAGCCAATTGCTAATTCACAATGCCAAAATCAACATTTTTCACAAATTATTACATGGACTTTTATTTTTTAAATAGGGCCTTTTGATTTATTTTTTTTATGACCTATCAAAATCTCACCAATTTATGATAATGACAATAAATGGAATTTTTGATTTGGGCATAGATTTATCAAGTCGAATTCACCTTCATTTTAAAAAAAACTATTGGGAGAAATGAACAAGTTAAAGTATATAAATTACAATTTAGAAAAAAAAAAAGGTATTTGTTTCATATACATACCTGTTAAAAAACCATCCACACTTCGTTGAGTCATTTCATCAAACACTTGGTGAGCAACATCAATATAAATGAAGCATATTTGGAGAATATTGGATTTAATCATATTTTTCATATTTTTTGGCAAAAAAAAAAAAAAAGTTCGAATCGAGTTGGGTTCGATCCGAGTCAAGTCGGTTTGAGGACACCAGTTACGGGCCGAACCGAACTCATTTTTGAGGGCTCGACAAAAATTTCAAATCTTCGGCTCGTTGAACTTAGGTGATGAACCAAGTCGAAACCCGAGTTTACATCGAGTCGAAGTCGTTTCAGCAGTGGAATGACCATAACGAGGAAAGGTGGCTAGATGTATAGCTCGGTTCACGTACAGATCCCTAATCATGGGCTTAGATGGCACTGTGATTTAATAGCAAGATCATAGTTAAGACCCTCCTAATAGAATGAAGAAAGTACTACCTCTCCTAGTCTCCCCTTTCCGAGGCACCTTTGTCAGAGAACTTCGGATCTTAGATGGTATTTTAATTGCAAACAAATGCAACCATTCCAAAAAGGTTGGGAAAGATTCGGGTATAGTCTATAAAGTTAATATGGAAAAAGTGATGACATAGTAGATTGGGGCTTTCTCAGCTACATGTTGAGTAGGATGGGTGATGGGGACATTTTCACAAACACATGGACCACTCAAAATCTCACCTTTGTATGTAAAACCAGAGATGGAGACAACCACCACATCAAGAAAAAAAAAAAGAAGGTATTTGCAACTTTCTTTGTGGATGGGGAGACAAGTTCAGATGGGGAGTCACATGGACTAGTTCAATCAGTTTGAAGACCCCACATGCATTGGACATAAATCAGGAGGACCCCACTTTGGGATGTTGCATGTGGGCTGCTTAGGAGACCATTTTAATCATAGGATTTCTATTTCGCGTCGATCCAACCGTTAGATCTTGTTGATCAGGCCATCGGGCCACCAAATCTTCTTGATCTGGGCCCCATGGACTCTGATCTTGTTTTCTTTATATTTTTTGTTATTTTTAGAATTTATTTGATGGTTGAGATTGATAATAAATGTTTTAGTTTTCTTATTTTAAACGATGGGCCACTTCACTTAAGTGAGTGGCATAGTTGTAATTATGTTGAATTTTTAATAATAAAAGCATGGGGGGTGGAGATCCAACCCTAGTGGAGAATTGAGAAGAAGAGAGAGAGAGAGAGAGAGAGAGAGAGAGAAGCTCTCTTGTGTGAAGGAATTTTCCTCCTTGTTTTCTAGGGTTTAAAATAATTTATATAAAAAAATAAATTAAATTAAAATTAAAATTAAGTAAAAAACCTCCCTTCCAATTGAATTGTTGTAGGGTCAAAACTTGTTTGGTGGTCGATTCCCCAAGGTACATCCTTCCTCTTCTTCTTCTTCGAAAGGTATTCTTCTTACATCCTTCATCTCTTTTCTTCGAAAGGCATTATTCTTCTCTTGTCTTCATCTTTTCCTTTCCATTACAACCTTCTAAACCCTAAATCTTCAATTTCCTATTTTCCTCAATTTCTAAAAACCTTAATTCCAAATCTCCAATTCCCATGAACCATAATTTTCCAATTTTCGTATTTTCCTCTTCCCAACCATAAACATAAAACCTACAAATCTGTCCCTTGATTGTGGAACGTGCCTATGCTAAATTGGAAGTTATATCCTTCCATCGGGCCTAGTTTTAATTGATTTATGTGATTTCTTAGCATGATGGCATGTGATTTAGGTTAAATAAGATTTTATTTCCTATTGTTTACTCTTAATTACTTGGTAGGTTAACATATGTTGTTAATTGAATTACTTTATGGACTCTTTCTTAATCTCCACATTGCATGCTAGCATTAAATCATGTGTCCTACATCAAATTTGGTATCAGAGCCAGGATTAGCATAGGATTGTTGTGTTGCACTTAGGTTAGAGTCACATCTAGGGTTAGTAGAGCATACATTGTATATAGGATCTAGGATCATATTGCTGAGTTTTGTTCCTATTTTGGAGTATCCCATTGCTGAATTTTCAGCTAGCGTTTTCCACTTATACATTGCTGAATTTTCAGCGCATTAATCTCAGGTTGTCACCTTACTGAATTTTCAGTTTGTAATTTTCAGATTACACTCTTGCTGAATTTTCAGTTTGGTACTCTCATATTACCATCCTGCTGAATTTTCAACATAATATTTGACGGTGACAGCTTGCTGAATTTTCAAATTAGGGTTTCTAGTGTGTCCAGTTTGACATCTAGGTTGGTTTTGTCTTTGTCATAACATTACCCTAGGATCTAAGTTTTCCCCTAAGAGTTACCTTGTGTATGCCCACTCGTTCTGGATGTGGCTTTGGTCTACATCCCAGTACGAATCTAGAGCAGATTGCCGATGCTCTTAACGCTATCAACATCCGTCTGACGACTATTGAAGCGCACAATAGGACCACTGCAACTAATCAATACGCGTGTCAATCAACTTGAAGCCTCCCTTCAGGCGAACCTCGACACTGGGGAAGATGTCCAATCATAAGTCGGGGATCAAATTGGGATTGTGCCACTTGCAATTATTAGTCGTGCCTTAAGCCAGATTGTAAAAAGTGATGATTGGCGCATGAATTCAATGTTCCACACTTATGCCAAGTGTGGTGGCAAAAATTGCAAGGTGATCATTGATAGTGGCAGTTGCATCAATGTGGTTTCTGCTAGCACTGTATGCCGCTTAGGTATGCTAGCAATTCCTCACCCTCATCCCAATCGAGTCCCATGGGTTGACGCATCATCGATTCTGGTTTCTCAGTGTTGTCCCATTCCCATCCAGTTTGGTTCCTATATGGACACGTTGTGGATTGATGTTTTGCCTATGGATATAAGCCACATCATTTTGGGCAAGCCTTGGTTGTATGATAAGGACGCAACATTATTCGTTCGCTCAAAACTCCAGCTTGAATCTCTTCCTATAGTTAATGCCAAAGAGTTTGAAAGAGAAACTAAAACTAATTTGACGTTATATGCTCACATGGTAAGTGAGATCACACCTAAGGTTATTATGGAGATGTCACCTGAGGTTACACCTGAGGGTAATGTAGAGCCACCATATGAGGTGAGTCCGGTATTGGAGAAGTCCAGTGTTGTTATTCCGGAGGACATACCGGATGAGCTTACACTCGTACGGGACATTCACGCATTAACTCTACCAAACCTTCATCACGATCAAATGAATCTCGGGGAGGAAGTGGATTTGGAAAGACAAGTAGATGAGCCTAAGACCCCTATAGATTGCATACCCATGTCTGTGTTCCATAGGCCTTCAAAGTCATGCATCTACACAACATATGCATGACTTGTATGTGGAGATTAGAAAAAGAATCAATATAAGTAATGAAACATACAAAATGATTGCTGGCTCACACCATAGGTTTAAAGAGTTTGTTATGGGTGATGAAGTCATGATTAAAATACGTCCAAAAAGGTTTCCACAGAGAACCATAAAAAATTTACAAGCCCGTAATGTTGGACCATATAAAATTTGGAAAAGACTGGGTTCGAATGCTTACTTGATAGATCTTCCACCTAACATGGGTATCAATTCCACATTTAATGTGGAAGATCTTATACCATTTCATGGACCTTCCCTTGACCCTCACATGAACTTTGATGATGATGCCCTTGACCTGTCTCAAAACCCATGGCCATTACCTGATCCCACCTCAACTTTTACCATCTGTACCATCCATACCTATGAGAAGAGAGGAGATAGAGAATATCTTAGACGAAGAAGCGGTTTCCACACGACATGGCGGTTACCAGGAGTACCTTATCAAGTGAAAGGGCAGACCAAAGTCAGACAGTAGGTGGATCACAGAGGCAGAGCTTCAGCAACGAGACTCAGATCTCCTCGACCATCACCGCGGCTTTATTTCGCCAAAGGGGAAATCTCCTCGGCAGAGGGGAATCAATGGGGACATCAGAGGACCTACTCGGGTGTACCAAAGACGGAGACGACCACCCACATTAGCACAACTTTCTTTGTGAATCGGAGACGAGTTTCAGATGAGGCCCATTGGGCCATTTTGAAGACCCCGCATGCATTGGACGTGAATCAAGAAGACCCCACTTTGGGATGATGCATGTGAGCTGCTTAGGAGACCATTTTAATCATAAGATTTCTATTTCGTGTCGATCCAACCGTTGAATCTTGTCGATCAGGCCATCGGGCCACCAAATCTTACTGACCTAGGCCCCTTGGACTCTGATCTTGTTTTCTTTATGTTTATTGCTATTTTTAAGATTTATTTGATGGTTGAGATTGATAATAAATGCTTTAGTTTTCTTATTTTGGACGATGGGCCACTTCACTTAAGTGAGTGGCATAGTTATAATTATGTTGAATTTTTAAAAATAAAAGCACGGGGGGGGATCCAACCATAGTAGAAATTTGAAAAGAACAAAAAAAAAAAAAAAAAAAAAAAAAAAAAAAAGAGAGAGAGAGAAGCTCTCTTATGTGAAGGAATTTTTCTCCTTATTTTCTATAGTTAAAATTTAAAAAAAAAAAAAAAAAAAAAAAAAAAAAAAAAAAAAACATTCCAATTGAATTATGGAAGGGTAGAAACTTGTTTGGTGGTGGATTCCCCAAGGTACATCATTCATCTTCCTCTTCTTCAAAAGGTATTCTTCTTCTTACATCCTTCCTCTCTCTTCATCGAAAGGTATTCTCATTCTTATTCTCTTGTCTTCCTCTTTTCCTTTCCATTACAACCTTCTAAACCCTAAATCTTCAATTTCCTATTTTTCCCAATTTCTAAAAACCCTAATTCCAAAATCTTCAATTCTCATGAACCTTAATTTTCCAAATGTCAAATTTTCCCCTTCCCAACCCTAATCATAAAACCTACAAATCTGTCCCTTAATTGTGGAACGTGCCTATGCTAAATTGGAAGTTATATCCTTCCATCAGGCCTAGTTTTAATTGCTTTATGTGATTTCTTAGCATGGAGGCATGTGATTTAGATTAAATCAGATTTTATTTCCTATTGTTTACACTTAATTACTTGGTAGGTTAGCATCTTTTATTCATTGAATTACTTTATGGCCTCTTTCTTAATCTCCATGTTGCATGCTAGCATTAAATCGTGTGTCCTGCATCAATGGGGTTCAAAGATAGATGGAAGAAATGGATCATGGAATGCATTTCATTAGCTCAATCCTCTATCATCATTAATGCTCACCTTGCGACTTCTTCAAAAGTTCAAGGGGTTTAAGGCAAGGGGACCCTCTCTCCCCATTCTTATCCCAACTCGTCACGGAAGATCTCCGCAGCCTCTTTACTGGAAAAAACTGCAGGCTGATTGAAGGGTTTTGGGTGGGCACCCTTTCATTCACACATCTCCAGTTGGCCAACGGTAGATAGTCTTTTGTTAAAGCTTCTTCTAGAAATGTAGCAAATGTTAAATTTGTTCTCAGATGTTCGAGGCGATTTTGGGCCTGAAATTTTATTTGAGAAAAAGTTCCGCTGTGGGTATAGAAGTCAGCGAATCTTGTCGAAAGCGCCTTGCAGATTAAATGGGATATAAAATCCAAAGCTTCCCTCTCTTACTTAGGCCTTTCGATAGGCCCAGGCGCATCAGCGACCTCTATTTGGGACCTGGTTATCGAAAGATTTATATTTTTTTTTTTAAAAAAAAAAAAAAAGGTTAGCATCTTGGAAGCATGGATACCTATTCTTGGGAGGAAGAATAATTCTCATTAAGGCTACCCTAGAGAACTTCCCAAATTATCTCCGGCCTCTATTCAAAATCCCAGCAGTTCCTATGAGGGGCTCAGGTTCCTGGTTAACAATTGTGAATCCATCCTGTTCTGGGAAGATAAATAGTTCAGGGGTTGTCCTTTATCAGACAGGTTTCCAAGGATTTACAGATTGGTCAAAGAACGGCACATTTCAGTTACGGACTACTCGGAAATTAGTGCAGATAGAGTTTTCTGGAACATTGTTTCAGTAATAAATTTGAAAGAGGAAATGGCAGATTTCGAAGCACTTCTAAGCTTGCTTGACGAAGTTCATCTCTCCCCTCCGGTGCTTGATGAAAGAGTATGGGAAAAGGACAAATCTGGAAAATTCTCAGTTAAATCCCTTTATAGCTATTTGGCGAATGAAGATAAAGTTCAGTTAGCCAACCATCTCTGGAGCACTCCAGTTCCCCCAAGAGTTTCTGCATTATTTTGGAGTGCGTTAAAACAGGAAATTTCTGACGGTTGATAAGATGCAGCAGTGCAGCATAGCCATCCCTAACCAGTGTATCATGTGCAAGATAATGAGGAAACTAGCTCTCATTTGTTTCTCCATTGCCCGACAGCATCTCTCACTTGGAGCTTCTTTCTTGCAGAGTAGATGTTCTGGATCAGGTGCAGGACTTTAGGAGAGGAATTCCTACACTGGTGCATCAGTCCGGTCAGGGATAAAGGTCTCTCTTCTGAAATTGTGTCCTTTGACATTTGCTGCGAAATCTGGAAAGAGAAATACCATAGAATGAATCTTCAAGGAAGCCCAGCTGTCCACAGAAGCGCTGCTGCCTGCTAGGGAAAATCAAGGGGACTGCCCTCGGATGGGCATTCGTGCCTCCAAAATTTGAAGTATAGTCTGAGTGGCCCTCCGATTGATTAAGCAATCCTTTAATGAGGGGCGGGTTCTCTTCCCATTTCCTAGAGTTGTTTGCTGTCTTTTTCTTTGTTTAGCTTTGTATTTGACCTTCAGGTCCTGAATAAGTTGCTTGCTCAAAAAAAAAAAAAAAAAAACCAATCTCACAGTCTTCCTCGCCATTCCACAAAAATATAAAAGATATTCATTCAAAGGCCTATCTTTAAATTCTTTGACCTTTATTGATGGTGCTTACTCGTGTACTTTGTCTTTAAGGTCCTTTTCAACTTTATTATTGCAGAAGTGCAGACCTGTATTTGAAGAAACTCCACCACACTTGAAACACTTATTCCGTCGTCCCGTTATGTCCACCCTGTTGAAGGACAGTGCTTCTAGATTAGTGTTGTGTGCTGTAGAATTGGACACCTGATTACTGAGAATGATTATAGTGCAAGTATCAGGGACATTGCTACAATTACAGGGAACCTACAAACACCAGTACAAAAATATTAGTAGTTTGCAGAACTAAATACCGCTACTTGAATGGCATTGTGCCTGACTGCTGCCCTCTTGAATCCCAGGGGCCATCTGATAAGCTTCACCGACACTGTGAGAGTGAACCATAGTCATCCCCCACAAAATCTTTCCTTGTAGCCTATTACAATAACAAGCCACTGCCTATAGCCAATTTTCATTTATCTTACAGTGAACCATCAAATAATGGTACTTTCGTGTACACCACTGATAATTTCCCTGATGGAGTAAAATCGAATTCTTAAAGATGATCTCTTCGTAGTTGAGAGTAGATTTTTTTTCCTTCAATTTAATTTCATCTCTTACCAACAACTCAAAAGAGGCTGTGCAAAGTGGATGTGGTATGCAATTGTGCTTCAACATTATGTCACCGATTTCGCAAAGAATCCTTGAGTTTCATACTGAAGGAAACATACCTTTCACTCATCGGGCAAATCGAACCATCGAAAATAATACTCCAATTATAGCAACCAGTAGAGGAAAGCACCATGATCTAATTTTCAGAAATTGGGGTTCTCCATGCATACATGCTTTGATCCATCATCCATGTGCTCATCATAACCCATTAAATAAGAATTGAGATCAACTAAAAAATTTATTTCCCAAGTTCTTCGACACCAAATTTATATGCTAGTCTCAAAAACTCAACTTCAAGTCAGGCCAACATACAGCATTGTTTGGTCCAATCCACCAATGAATACATGTCAAAAAATTTAAACATTGAGATTTTTGTTTCTCATTCTCTTCCGTTGTCCAGGTATTCTTTCACAATTTTTTGGGCAAAGAAAAGTTTTTTTTTTTTTTTGCATGATAAGGAATGATAGTGGGGTCCAATATGGTCTGATTGTATTATTTTGGGCTGGGCTGATAAACCCCTTAAAACTAATATTCAGAACCTTGATCATACCCTTTTCCCCTACCAATACAAGTCTACAATCACTTTTCCAGACTGCATGTTCTTCTTCCCCTGACGCCCAAACCATTTACTGAAGAGATGATCTGTTTCTAATATTCCCCAACCAATGCCCTTGATTCTCATCAGCTTGCTTAAATCTGCACATTAGATTAAATTGCACTTGTTACATGCAAGCTTCTCAAAGAAAACCTGTTTGTTCTCTTTGAAGCTTGCCAACTATAGTGACAGAGATATTAAGAGGAGACATGAAATAGACAAGACAATTATGATGTACAAAGTTGACGCGCGTGATAGGGTATCCCAAGCGAAGATATTGACTTCTCCACGATGCCGACCTTCACTCAACATTCTTAATAACCAAAGCCCAAATTGTCTAGGAAGGATTTCAAAGACAGAAACAAACAAACAAAAACAAAGATATGAAAAAGGGAGGGAAGAAATTGATTTTGAAGCCCAACCATCTTCTCTTTGTTCCAACACTTCAAAGCAACTCAAGATCATCATCAACTAAGCCTTATCCCAAGTCAACTACACAAATCCTTTTCCGTCATTCCATTCTAAGGGCCATAACTTCAGTTAGACCATACATCTTCAGGCCTTTTGAAGCAACTCAAGATATGAGTGAAATTCCTTGCTTGCTCAATCTCTTGCTTGCGAAGGAATATATCATCTGTGACTCCGAGGTGTAAGATAGATAGGAGTTCCAAACTTTGAAACCAATCAACCAAATGCTTTCCACAATTTCTTGCAACTTACGAAGCCCATCACTCATTATAGTGAAAAGTAAAAGACTGCATCCTTACCTAAAGCCCCACAAGTTCTTGAAGAAACTGTTAGGAAAGCAGTTGACGCATCATTGTGACACTCTTTAGTCTACTCAGAAATGGCCATGAAACAAAACCCCCATCCCAATAACATATATTCTAAAGAGTCCCCATCCATGTGATGATAAACCTTCTCCATGCCAACTTTGCATAATATCCCAAACTAACCATTTCTACTTTTCAAAGCCTAAGTATCCTTACAGAATCAAGAGTCCACCTAGGAAGCAAAAACTGTAGCTAGTGATCTTAGCAATCAATGATTACCAAAGAGAGAAAAATAAAAACAAATATTATTCCGACAAACATGGATTAGTTTTTCATAAGTAGTTCACCAAAAGTGAGTCAGAAAGTTTATGCTAATTGAAATTATCAAATGGGTACCGAAATATAGTATGGAAGTATGCATTTACATGACAGTGTAAGCCCTGTGTAAATAATTTATCTAGAATTCATGGGTTCGCAATTACATACGAATGATATATTAGAGTTAGGTCACAATTATATTTAACAGAAGGCAAAAGGTGAATGATTTAATAGAACAAACCTAGTTTCTAGCAACAGTGAGATGACTTACAGTAGGCGTGCCTGTCATGCATTGTGCGGTAACATATCCTATGGCACATAATGCTCCATGCTGATTTTCAAACCTGAAAAAGGTTCCATGTCAACTTCAGGAAAAAAGTCAAACCCATTCAGTTCAACATTAGGAAGCAAAATTAGGGACGAAATGTTTTCCTACAAACCTTAACTTGTGAGCTCCACTAATCGAGGAAACAAGTTCAGAAATGAGAGCAGATGCTGCAGATGCAGAAAGAGCAGAGCATGCTATTCCTAGTAAGCGGGACGCAGATTCACGAGTATCAGAGTCTACATGACCTAGCAGTTGCTTTAACCATGAAATTCTCCCTGCGTAACGTGATGCTATCAACTACAAAAACAAAGAACAGAAGGTGAAGACGGGCAAAAGGAGGAAGAAATAAAGTGAAGAAAATCATATAAAAGAAGTAGCAAATCAACCTCAGGAAAATGAGATCCGATGGAAATTAATCCCTTGGAGGCAGTAGCATGTAGCTCAGCAGAACCTTCAAATGCCATAGCATGTTCTAGCAATAGACACATTGTCTCCAATGAAGAATGGAACTCAGACACGCCAACCATAGAGGCATCTTGCTCAACATCTGCCTCGAAGGACTTCAGCAAAAAATTAATCATAGCCACATACATTTTTGATGGAAAAAGAAGTTTTTCTTCCCTTATTTCGGTGGAATCCAACAACTTCGGTTGCTGCTTGCAAATATAATCTAGCATATCTCTCATCTTAGGATATTTAAGGATATTATTCTTGTTAATGGTTGGCCCTAGATCTACCACAGGAAAGAGACCTGCAAGTGCCATTTCCCTGAGAAAGCAATGAGATTATCACAAAAATATGTAAGAAAAATTGTCAAGTAAAAGATAAAAGCTCAAAAACCAAAGACCAAAACAAGGAAAAAAAATGGTGTGAATGATAAATAGATGAAGAAAAGAAAACGAGACCAAAAATACATTAAGGCAAAGATGCCACCGTAAGGCTAAAAATTAGGATTACAGAATTTCCAAATAAGAACAACTCAAATATCTAAAGCAACCATGGACATTTTTATTGGTAAGATTACATAAACGAATAGAGGAAACACCACAGTCAGTCCAGAACCCCTATATGGGTTCAAAATTCATCCAACAAGTCAACCAAAGAATAAAGGTCTCTAGAAATTTGAGGCTTTCCAAGGCATTTTCCACTGAAATTTCTATTCATTTTGTATGTCAAATTGAACCATGCACGTTGCATGCTAATATTTGATTAATCAAGTGATAATTCTGGACTTCTTTTCTCCTTGTTTATTCGTAATGTGCTCCATGAATCACTTCGATATGGATCCTAACAGATCTCCATCTGGAGGCCCAACTGGAATCAATTGATAAGGAAGATCAGAGCGACTCAAGTTCCCTATCTTCATAACCACCGAGTCACATCTCAATAGATATCTTCCTCAAGAACACAATTCTGGTAGCATAGTTTCTCAGAGAACAATTCTCAGTTCACAAGTACAGCTGTAGGACAGGGGAATGCCATTTGAGCACCTGAACAAGACTTTTCGAATAATTGATCACCGATGGCTTCTGAAATCTGGGTTGACTATAACTATGTCTTAACATAAAGAAACAAGAAAATCACTTCAATTAATCCTTGATGTATAAGGAGAATGATGCAGGACAATTAACCACTTGCCTAAAAGCTCGAACTGTTAGTATATGGCAAATTAATCCCTTTATCTCATAGCCCAGGCCCCACATCTCATGGGTTAGGATTTCGGCCAAACCCCCCTCATGAGCCCCAAATCACATGGGCCGCCCACCCCGAGTGTGTCCCCGCATCCCACAGGCTACCCCACTCAAGCCCGGTGAGAAATGCGCATTAATCACCGCCGGTGAGGAGTTTTGAACACGAGACCTCCCCCATGGGCCCCAAATCACATGGGTCACCTACCCCGAGTGTGTCCCAACATCCCACAGGCTACCCCACTCAAGCCCAGTGTGAAAATGCCCCTGCATTAGAGAAAGTACCAGGTATGTAAACCTTGGTCAAATTTCTGAACATAGCAAACATTTTGGAAATTTTCTGATAGTCAAACTGACACAAAACTCACCTTGTACCAGTCGATTATGGAAATAACAAATCAAGATTCAGTTTTTAGGTCATAAAGTCCTAAGTTTCAAACTTTCAAATTACAACATTTTCTGTAAAAGGTTTGCAGAACAAGACATGATGATCATCGTCATTGTCATCAAAGCCTTATCCTAGCATGAACATGATACCATGATAATAACAATAAATAAGTAAATAAAACAGAGCTTCTCCATGGCTACTCTCTCAACGAGTGGGCCACACACGCATGTTGAATGTGGACCAGATCAATTTCTTGAATCATCCACCTTTTCAATAATCCATGGCCTACCCAATGGATAGACGAGCATTAAATTTGGGCCACACCATATAAATTCAAGGCATGCTAGATTAATGACCCAAACCTCGCACATGCGTGCCACATTGGCATATTTGAGAAGAGTAGGACCAAGTTTCTAAAAAATCACTAATGGTGCTCAAAGGCTGCGGGAACAAATGATATATCTGTAGAAGTATGAAAGATACCAGGCGAAATCAGATCAGTTTGTTTCACTAGTCTTTTCAATAGAAGTTCACAGATAAGATGCTAGATGAGTGGAGAGCAAGCATTGTGATACCTATTACAAGACCAAGGGATGCACAAAAACTCCGCTGGGTAACAATGCACCAGCCACCCAGATTGGGAAAAGGAAAAGGGTTGATCTCAAGTAGGCCAACCCAAAACAAATGGGAAAGTCTATGATGATGATGATGATGATGATGGAGAAGATACACAAGTTGCAAAACTATCAGGGGATCAAACATATGAGTCACACATTCACACTATGAAGTAAGGAGAATGAAGTAAAGCAGAGATTATGAAAGAAACAAGGGCAACAGAGAACCAATTTGGCTTCATGCCTGGGAGATCAACAATTGAAGCTATTCTTCTAATTAAACAATTGTTGGAAAGGTTCTGCTGGGTAGCAATTGCACCTACAGGTCCCCAGCCTGAGTAAAAAAGACTACCGTCAAGTTGGCAACAGGTCATCAAGCTTCTGCCAAGATACCATTAGAATAAATCATATTTTGAATATTGTTCAACCTAGGGCCCTCCTTGGAACTAACGTGCCACAATTTGCGAACCCAGTTAGGCTGGAAAGTGAACCAATGTGTTCCCTGTGTTCCCCGACAGTGACGGAGACCAGGATCAAAGGACCTGAAAGGTGCACAAAAGGAAGACCGAAAAGGACTTAGATGAACCTCATTCAGTAGGCCCAAGCACGGCCCAATTAGTAACTGAACTTGAATTTCCCAATTATCAAGCTAAAGCCAGACTCCTGTTGGGTTAAGCTCACATATTCAATGTGCTGGCCAAGAAGCCCATTTAGAGCCCTACTGAATAGATAAGATTCATTATTGGCATCTGTTTGAAGCTGCAGATCACAAAAGAGGATGATCATAGGATCTACAATTTTGATATTGCTTATTTCATTTACTTATTTGATTTTGTGGCAAATAGAATGCATATTACCTACATAGGGTGGTATAAACATAATGTTGACTAACCTTTCCAAAAAAACAAACGAAAGGCATATGTTAACTAATGGTAAGTTGTCAATCTGCATGTAAAATTGTAATTTGCATTACACTAATCACATTTATGGAGTGTAATTAACGCAACATCATTCCGTATCCCCTCTTCCTTGCTTGTTTAAAAACAAATAATAATAATAATAAACATAGAATATAAAGGTGATAATTATTGGTGCTTGACACGTGGCTGAACTATATCTTGATGGAGAAAAGGTTATGAGGATTCTTTTATTTTATTTTTTTAATATCTCCTTTTTTTTACAGTTAAATTTACAATGCTATACTGATGGGCTATGACAACAGGATACATCAAATACGTCAAAGAACTCAATGTTTTATCATGGTTTTAAGACTCAAACGAGTCCCATGAAACTCAGTCGAGTCGACTCGGACTTAATCAGACCCAATCTGGTTTGATGCAACAAGTCACACATGAGTCACACCAGACTCAGTTGAGTCACAACTCAACTCAAGAATGGTCCAAGTCGTTGAAGCCTTAAATCCATGGTGGAAACAACATGAACATGGGTACATTGTTCGGAGTATCCCCGAAATGCGATATTATCCTTATCTCTAGCTCGCCAATACCGATAACACTGGTAGCAATACCAATAACACTGGTAGTATAAGAAATTCCAAGTATCGGCAATGTATTGTTGAGTATCGCCAATATTTTCAATTGTGTAAATTCCAGGTGTCGCTTATATTGTCGATGTATCAATATCAATACCGATAACAGTGGTAGTATCAGAAATTGGTATCGGCAATGTATTGCTGAGTATCAGAAATTGGTATCGGCAATGTATTTCTTGACAATATATCATGTGTTGTCGATATTTTGAAATATCAATGGTTGTTTGGATGGAAGGTTAGATGGTTGGATGGATGGATGCGATAAATGGGATGGTTGGACTGATTTCTTAAGACAACACATGCTATTAGGCTCCCATTAAATGGGAACTTATTATATATGCATTCTTTTTGCAACTTTTTTATTCCTAAATATGTAAATATGTGTATTTTAGCATCTCTTGAAGTTTCACTGAAAATTCCAATGTTTCCCCTCATTTTCAGTTATCGGCGATATCATCAACGTATCGTTTCCATATCCCCGGCCAACAAAACTTATAGCGATACTGATACTTTGAACACTGCATGGGTATTGTATCCATGATCGATACGGCTTACATAGCCGAATGTTTTCTATAAAAAGCACATAAATATATCATGAAATAAGAAATATATCTTAAGATAATAAAAGTAATAAAAATACAATATTCTCAATTGGACGTTCCTAAGCATCCAATCATTGGCCATTTTTCCAGGCTTTTGTCTTTTTAATATGGATCACTGACATCATATGTGCTCATGCAGCTCCAAAACTATGCATGCCTACAAGCGCGCGCATATGAGGAATTTCCACATGCAACCTATCAGGTGTGGACATCCGAGTGGAACAAAAGGTGGGCCCTACTCATCAGGTGGGCCAATTTTGGATAAGATTGGTGGCTATCAATGTTCTGGAACCACTTCCTCCACAGCTCAAATGTGAAGCACAAGTGAGAGGTTATCAACTTTTAAGGGGCTACGTGTGAAAGTTCATGTTCATCTTTCTACATGAACAAACTGAAAATTGAGTAATGCGGAATCTATAGGAACACAAAAATACAAAATAGGTACAGATGTAAATAATCAAACATAAACCATCATCATCTAAGCCTTATCCCAACTAATTGGGTTGGCTACACAAATCCTGTTCCACAATTCCAAATAAAATCAAACAGAAACCAAACTTGTAAAAGAAAAAGAATAACAGAAAGAAACAGTTGAGACCTTATATCCAGTTTAGAATCTGCTGCTCCAAGCATACAAATAAACCGGCTTGGACAATGCTGCATATCAAATAAAGACGTTGCCCACCTCACCGCGCAGAACCGCACTTCACTTTGCTCCTTGTAACCATCCAAGATAAGATGTGTTCATTAAGGAGTTGGCTCTTCTTACTGAAGCTAAAAATAACTATTGAACAATTTATACCAAAGACACTGGTTTCTTAACAAAACAGAGAGCAAATTGCAAGCATAGGATGTTCCAAAAGCAGGAGGTTTGTACCACTTGAGAATTCTCCAGCAGAAGCACTTCTAGATCATTTAGGACCACCTTAGGAGCTTCCTAATGTTCAGGCAAGAAAATTTCAGATACAATAACAACAGCAGTAACAGAGCAGCAAGCCACTGTATACCAAAAACAAAACGATAAATACAGCAAGGGCAACTCATAAAACAGTCAATCCTAATCTTCTCAGACATGCCAATGCGCCACGTGTGTAAGACCTGGCCAGTTCAGAAGGTGGATAATGTATATGAAAAACAGATAAAAGGAGTTCACCAATGACCCACATTCAATTAACATGCATGGCCTACCTGATAACCAAACTGGCAGGACTTATTTTACTTACACCAATTCATTACAAACAAGAAAGAAGTCCACCCTATTGGTGAATCTACCTTGGATGTTCAACTGAATAACCTATCACTCTGGGCATTGAGAGAATAAAATGTCAAAAGACCACATATTAACTTAAATATTAGCTTCTGATGATATCATGCTAAAAAAGAAAATGAGTAAAACTGCCTGAGTAGATCCGTCAGGAGTTGAGAGAATATACAGTGTGAGATATTTGACTCTTCTATGTGTAAGCCATTTTGGTGTCAAGAAAAACTGGAGCATGAGAGGTTTTGACTCTTTTTAAATGTGTACCTTATAAGCTACCGCGAGGGAACTCGTTGCTTCTTGAATGGTGAGACGAAGAAATTGATTCTCTGCTTTCAAAGCATCAAAAAGGCGAACAGCCATGTCGATCTTATCTCTGAAAAAATGGAAACCATGTTATTCACAACGAGCTGTTCAAAACAGTAATCAGAATCAAACAGAATGTAACACTGCGAGGAAAGAAAACCTGAAAAGTTGAGGCATGCGCTGTGCTAGCAACCCAATCGCTTGAAAGGCAAAGGATTTGACATCCCTAGCAATTACGTCTGAAAAAGATGTAGTTAGGCATCCATTAGGCAATAAGATGATGGAAAGTAGACCTAGATGGTTTGACCATGTGCAACAGAGAGCAAGAACTGCACTGGTTAGGAGAGAGTTGGTTCAAGTTGAAAGCTCAAAAGGGCAAGGGAAAGGACAAAAAGGATGGTGGTGGAGGCAGTAAGAAAAAAAGTTGATGACCTGTGGTTCCGCTGAGGATATGGTCCTCAATAGAGTGGAATGGATGAAGAGGATTTGTGTAGCAGACCCCAATTAGTTGGGATAAGGCTTAGATGATGACAACAACAACAATGATGATGATGAACCAGCTCAGAATTTCTTCTCAGATGCATATCAATCATAAATTAATGCTTCAAAAAACAATTCATGCAGAAAACAAAAACATAAGAATGAAGTGAGGACTAAGTACAACAAAGTAAAAACCTGATTCCGTATTTGAATTGCCATCAAGAGATCTCAGAATTCCACTCAATATAACGGGGCCCATAAGCTTCAACTGATCCATGTTTGCCTACAAGAGAAAAACCAGATTTCCCACAAATCTTGTCAGCAAGATGTGGTTCAGGGAAATGAACAGAAAGTCAAATCTCTCTATATAGATAATAAAAGCCTCACGTGCAGGTCATTATGATGGGAAAAAATATAAGAGAAGTTGCATTAAGTTGCTATACATTACTGTTATCACTTATCACCATTATGTAGTATCCCAGATGATGTCACTTCGATATGTTGTTTACTAACAATGCGGTGACAGCCAATGAGAAAAAAGAGGAGACCAGTGCTAAACTGGAGGTTTAGAGGATGGCTTTTGTGCCTAGAGGCAAAGTTAGCAGAACTAAGATAGGGAATGCAACTTCAGTATGAGTAGTCATAAGATGCAAGGCTTTAGTTAAAATCGATGGCCAAGAGATTCGTCCACAGCCCAGATATTATCCTCCACGATATAAAGGACCACGGGCATGATACCACAACACAACAGTCATATTATCTGTATCAGCCATATTATCCTGAACCTGGCTACTTTGAGCATATTGAAGATCCAATGAAACACTTACATTTAGAGATCGCAGAGTTCTTTGGGAAGTTAGATCCAAATACCTCCCACGATTGGCTACATTCATGCCAGCTTATATCAGGTTGATGCAGGACAATTAACCACTTGCACTAAAAGCTCGAACTATTAGAGCATGGCGAATTAATCCATTTATCTCATAGCCCAGGCCCCACATCTCATGGGTTAGGACTTCAGCTGAACCCCCCTCATGGCCCCAAATCACATGGGTACCGCCTCACACGGGCCGCCCACCCCGAGTGTGTCCCCGCATCCCACAGGCTACCCCACTCAAGCCCAGTGTGAAATGCGCATTAATCACCCCCGGTGAGGAGTCTCGAACACGAGACCTCCCCCGTGGGCCTTGCCTACCCTGAGTGTGCCCCTGCATCCCATAGGCGACCCCACTCGAGCTCGGTGTGAAAATGCCCCTGCATTAATCACCCCCGATGAGGAGTCTCGAACACGAGACCTCCCGCTCTGATAGCAATTTGATGTAAGACAATTAACCAGTTGCTCTAAAAGCTCAAACTGTTAGAGCATGGCAAATTAATCCCTTATCTCATAGCCCAGGCCCTACATCTCATGAATTAGGACCTCGACCGAACCCCCCTCGTGGGCCCTAAATCACATGGGTACCGCCTCACACGGGCCGCCCACCCCGAGTATGTCCCCACATCCCACAGGCTACCCCGCTCGAGCCCAGTGTGAAAATGCCCCCGTATTACAGGTGGTATGTCTGAAAATATGCTTCGCTACAATCAAAGTGAATGACAGCATAAAATTGGTGGCACCATATGGAAACACAGTTGCAATGGGGTAACATCCTCCTGTTAGCACCTAGGATGAGTGATGCGGACACAAGCGCATTCAAGGTGTACCAACGAAGAAAGCACCAACCACAAGTGTCGTCCTTGTGAATAGGCGACTATTGAGGAGCTGAAAACCTTTCACATGTGATTGGACATATAGAAGACCCCACTCAAGGAAGACACATGTGAAGGAAGATTGGAGAAAGAAGACCGATCGCCCGAACTTTCCCGTACTTATGTTATTTGCGCGTTTTTGCTTAGTTAGGGGTCTTTTAGTAATTGTATGTCTTTATTTGCTTATTCTAGGGGTATTTTAGTAATTTTATGTCTTTATTTACTTATTTAAGTGGGCTAAAGTCCTAAACTCGAATTTTTAACTATTGATTAATGAAAAGTGAACCCTTTGGTTGCCTCCTTCCTCTCTTCTCTCTAATGGTGCTTCTTCTCTTCCCTTGATCTTCCTCTTCCAATTTCTTCTTGTGCCCCTCCAACGTCTTCAAGGTAATTATTTTCTTCTTTCTATTTTCCAGTTTTGGCTAATCCTTCTTCGATCAAAATCTTGAGAACCGATCTAAACCCTAAACCCCCAAATTCTCAAATCCCTAATCCGAGAAACTTCTTGGTTCTTCGGACTAGTGATCTTCATTGATCGATTGGGTGTGACCATGCAAGATGGGAGGTCTCATCCTCACGGATCTAACCTAAGTAATAATTGAATGCATCATAATTATGGGTTGCTCCATTGCATGTTTCCTTTATGATTTTCTTAGTTATGATGATTCTAGAATTTTAGATTTACTTTTAAGTTATTTAAAATGAGCATGCATCATAATTAGGGTTGTCTGCGTTAATGAGGGCTTTAACTTTAAGGAGGTCACATTTTGAGACCTAATCTCATTACACCAAGGATACTTCACCACGGGGGAATATATAGACAAGCACTACAATATGATGATTCGATGCATGCTTTTAGAGAATGCGCGACAAGCCGCGACCTGTAACCATGATGGTCAACAAGGAGAGATTCAAAAAGAAATTATGACAAATCAACATCAACATGCAGATGAACCTTAACGGATGTCCTTATGAATCCAGGAGTAAATTAAGAAAGTTGTTGCCAGACAGCAATTTTCAAGCCAGGGGATTGGACGCCGAGATACACAACCACCCTAAACAGTTACCGTCTGTGTACCTTCACATCACAACATACTAGAGATGCCTAGAATGTTCCTTTGACAAATAGTGGTGGCAATCAGCCACCAAATGGAAAACGATCCCAAAGGAAATAGTGAAAAGGGGAAGACATCAAGAAGAGATGGCAACAATTTCTCTTACAATAAGTATGTGGATAATGGTCACTTTGTAGTTGTATGCCCTTCCAAGAGCATCAACTATTGCAAAGGGACTAATGACAAGGAACGAGAAGAGGAAGCACAACAAGAGGAAGGACAACCACAAGAAGACATGTTCAAGAGCCTTGACCAAGCCTACGCAAATGTGGCCAATTGAATTTATAGGGCAAAGATA
This sequence comes from Magnolia changhungtana, assembly GCA_030180095.1. Taxonomy (NCBI): domain Eukaryota; kingdom Viridiplantae; phylum Streptophyta; class Magnoliopsida; order Magnoliales; family Magnoliaceae; genus Magnolia; species Magnolia changhungtana. Next base: position 1,372,708 of record JASAUF010000319.1, read on the forward strand.
CAATCCAGTTAGATTATGGGGCCTGGAAATCTAACTAGATGGCCCATGTAGAAGACCCGATTTGACTGTTGGGTCCGCAAATCCAATTGGATGGCTTTTGGGATTTATATACAGATCATAGACTATAGAAAAGAACTTTTGTATAACTGCACCGGCCAAGATATCCATAAGGTAGTACAATGTTTTAACAAATATGTCAATTCACATCCTTTCAACCACTCCAATCCCTAAATATGTGGCAGCAGAAACAGAAAGATTGTTCTCCAATTCATCTATATTGGAGTAGCGTGGATTACTCCAATATTTTAAATATCAATAATATCAGCCGATATTATCGTGACTGATGTGAAGTACAGGCACCCTTAATAAAGCTTCCCATGTTTCATCGATACATGCGATACACATCAACAATATGAGGGTAGTGCACCTCCCCGTCGAAAAAATATATATTTAAAAAAAAAAAAATCGAAAACGGAAACGGATCCCTTTTTTTATTCTGGTTATTTATACTTTGATTCTTTTGTTTAGATTCAATCTAATAAATTATTAATCCATTTGCTAGAATACTTTTGTTTAAATTTTCGATTTGAGTTACCTTGGCTGGAATAAGGGGATCTCGTGGCTAAAATCAAAGATTGGTGGGAAAATATTCAGGTGGAACAGAGGGTTGGCTACTGTCTGATCAAGCTCAAGGTTCTTAAAGGAAATATAAAAAATGCGAAGAATCAATCGGGGCCTCTTTTGAAGAAGAAAGGGAGAGACTTTTGGACATGATTCAATGCCTTAACAACAAGGAGGATTCCCAGTCGGAAGATGAAACAACGGAGATGCATTTACTGAAAGTAGAGCTGGATAAGCATCTTCAAGAAAAAAAAAAAAATCAAATGAGACGGAGGTTCAAGGGCACTATGGCTAAAAGAAGGTGATAAGAATACCAAATACTTTCATAGTTGCAAAGGCTAGAAAAAAAAAAAAAAAGAAAAACAAAAAAATCAACAGAATTCAGAGCCTAGTGGTAAATACGTTTGAATGGTAAACATCTACTCCGCCTTATTGTTCAATGAAGGGTAGCTTAGACCTAAATTGAACAACCAACAATTTTGATCTTATTGAGGATTCAAAAGTAGCATGGTTGGAGAGATCGAGGAGGAAGAGGTTTTGGAAGCAACTTAAAGGCTTTGGTTGGGATAAGGCTCTATACTCAAATGGTTGTCCTATGGCTTTCTTCCAAGTATTTTGGGAGTAGGCTACGAGAGATGTTATGGCATCCATTGTGGAGTTCTATCAGAGGGGCAAGATATTAAAGGACATAGGAGTTTCCTTCATTACCCTCATTTCCGAGAGAGGTGTTGAAAGTGTGAAAGATTTCCACCCAATTAGTCTCATTGGTGGCCCATACAAAATCCTAGCCAAGACCCTCACAACCAGGTTGAGGAAGGTTCTAGAATGCATTTATCTTGCAAAACCAAGGAGGAAAATTCTCAACAAGGCTCTTACAGCTCACTAATGCATCAATTCGAAATTCAAGTCTAAGGAAGCAGGGATAGTGTGCAAAGTAGACTTGCCATATGACACGGTGAATTGGAACTTTCTTCGCTACCTAATAAGTCATATGGGATTTGGCACTATTTGGAAGTGGATATGGGAGTGTATCGGCTCGGAAACTTCTCAGTCCCGGTGAATGGATATGCAAAAGGTTTCTTTTCTTTTCGTTCTTGTGGAAGAGGCTTTAAGCAAGCTGTTGGCGAAAGGAAGTGAGCTTAGTCTTACAAACGGTTTCGTAGTTGAGCAGACTAACATCCTCTTCTAGCACCTTTAGTTTGTGGATGACACTTTTTTGGTCTAATCGATAATCTGCACCTCTGCACCAGATCCTAAGATGCTTTGAGGGGCTATCGAGGGTAATGATTAATTTGGCTAAGAGAGAGATGCTAGGGATATGCATGGAGGAAGTTGAAGTAGAAAAATATGCACTAGCTTTTGGTGTGATGTTGGGAAATTCCCATCCTTTTCTATGGGATTGCCTTTGTGCATTGGACGACCAGCTAACCAAATGTGGAACATGGTGATTGAAATAGTAGAAAAGAAATTATAAGGGTGGAAGAGCCAGCATCTTTTTATTTTATTTTTAGGAGGGGGGGGGGGGGGTTGTTAAGAATAATTCTAATCAAAGTAAATTGCAAGTATGGCAATATACTTCATGGCTTTATTCCGATGCCCAAGCATGTCAACCACAAGTTATAGAACGTTCAAAGGGGCTTCTTGTGGCAAGGCTTAGAAGATAGAAATTCCACTTAATGGGGGTGGGAAGAGATTTGCAAGCTAAGGATGAGGGAGGTTTGGACATTAGAAGATTGCAAGTAATGAATAAAGCAGAAGTGGCACTAGAGGTCCAAGGTAAGGAATTTGGAATGTAATGACCCCAAATTTTAGATAGACACCAGAATGAATCAAAGATAATTAAAGATGAGAAATATATCGCGAGCACGTGTTTTAAATTTCAAGGGTAGCAGGAACGATTCTGTCCGCTTGCTAAATTCAACTATAAAGCATTTTTAAACATTCTTATCGTACACCGCATCGTTAACCAAATGTTGATGCGGAAAAAAAAAAAAAAAAAAAAAGTTAAAATGACTGAAAATTTTGCAAGTCATCCCAAAGAAGCTGATATCATCTAATTGTTCACAGACCCCTCAAAGCGGAAAATTCATGTCTATATTAGAAAAGGTAGTCAGGAAAGTGTGATCAAATCAGCGCATGTGATCAATAGGGAACGGATGAAGCCGAAAATCAACATCATGTACCTAGAAGAACTGTATGCGCCCTAAATTGTAAAGAGCAAATTCTTCGTGACTAAGGCCATTCCTTGTAATCAAATTAAACAGTCACAGCTGGACGAAGATGAAATCAAAGATAATAACCCTAACCTTTTGAAGACATAGATCAAGCAATTTTAGGGACGAAATTATTTATAAGAGGGGTGGATTGTAACATCCCGGATGTTTTTGCTTAAGTTCATATTTGGTATGTTGGTATGCATGTGTATTTTCCCTTAGGGCCTGTTTGGTTTTCTGGCTCAAGTGTAATTACCTTGTAAATGAGTAATTATTATTTACGAAGGTAATTACATGCATCTTTCCCAATGCTGACTTGACCAGTTACTTTTTAAGCACTTAAATCGAGGAATTTGTAAAATAAATATGGGGCCCACCATAATGTGTGTGGCTTATCCACACCGCCCATTCATTATGCCAAATGAATTTAAAGCATGAGCCCAAAAATTAGGCAAATCCAAAGGTCAAGTAGACCACACCACACGAAATTATGAGAATTGAATGCCTACCGTTAAAAACTTGTCGAGGCCCTTAGAAATTTTAGATCAGGCTTGTATTTATATTTTTCACTTATCCATGTCCATGTGACCTTATGAACGGGTTAGATGGTGAACAAACCTCAATGTGGACCCAGTAAAAGAATCAACTTTCAACGGTGGACAAATTAAGTCCATTGTTTCCTTTCATGTGGGCCAATTGAACATTAGATCTTCCTAATTTTTTCGGATCAAGCCTCAAAATATTCTAATAAAACATATGGACGACACGGATATATTATATACATTATGATGGGGCCCACGGATTTACGTCAACATTTTTGGACCGGTTTTCTAGGTGAAATTACTCACTCATATCCAAACAAGTGAAAAAAATGTAATAATTACTTCTTTACAGCAATTTACCTAGATTATGGAAAACCAAACAGGCCCTTAGGTAACAGGAATTTTAACTCGTTTCATGAATAACTAATTATCTGTAGAGATTTTGATAGTGTTCCATTTGTAAGAATTGCTTAGAACCATTAGATTTCCCAAAAGTCTCAAATCAGAAATATTTACGATAATGCTCTTGGACCATCCAAATTTACGATTTTTGATCAATCGGGTAGATAGTTTTTGAATATGTCCAGAAGGTAGGTGTAGTTTTAGGTGTGTAACGACGCCATGTGGGTAGATTTTCAAGTAGGCCACATGATCATGGAGATCTTAACCTAGCAGTGTATGTGGTCGTTGATCGAGGAAGGTAGTTGGGAAAGTAGCAGTACCAAATTGATCGCCTTGGTGGTAAACCCTAAACCTAGGATTGGTGTGAGCATCCGAGGTGTATAAATATGAGACCTTGAGTGCCCATAAATGTGAATGGCTCACCTTAACCTATACCTTGAATGTGTAGTTTAACCCTTTTTGAGTATCTGATCGCCACCAAACTTTAACCTAAGCCTATCCATCATGTTTTGATCGTACACCTAAAATTTCAGCTCTTGGATCATAGTAAAAGTGGCCTAATTTCCAAGGCAGCCCCTTCACCCTTGATTTTAGTGTCCATCGAGTGAGGAAAGTTAATAGGTAGTTGTAGTCGACTATTGCCTTTCATGTGAGTGACTTGGATCGCCCATCACATGGACCGAATGTGTGATCTGAAGGCCTCATCTTGATAAGCCTTTTTCTTAAACTCCAAGTTACCCGTTTTTTGAAATATCCAAATTTCCCAAATTCCATAAGGTGGTCCATCCAATTGACCCACTTCCCACTGTTAATCACAACCCAAATTTTGACCACAGCTTGGCCTCAAATGACTACGAGATTATACAAAATTTGGACCCTGATCTATGATCCCACATCGTCGAATGATGATCACCCTAAAGCCTGATTCTGCCTATTCATGTAATCGGTGGAATCTAAGATTTAGACATTTCCCACCATCGATCAACCACCACATTTTGCCCAATCGTTTGCCTATTTCCTCCAATTTTGGACCCCAATCATCATGCGTGGACCCCCGATCTATGATCCCACACTGTCAAATGATGATCACCCTAAAGCATGTTTCTGCCTATTGATGTAATAGGTGGAATCTAAGATTTAGACCTTTCCCACCATCGATCAACCACCAAATGTTGCCCAATCATTTGCCTATCATGACTATGCATTTCCTCTAATTTTGGACCTTGATCACCATGTGTGGACCCTTAATCAAGATCAAGTCCGTTTGGCCCACCTGGGTGTCCTATGATCAAACCGAGGCATACAACTTAAAGATCTCTTAAATCTTACCATTTATATGGTTTCATATCCTTGATCAGCAACTCCTAGAAGGCCCGAAAGTGGGAATACGTATATCAGGCCCATCAACCATTTATCAAGAACTTGACCCATAGGCCAATGGGAGCATCCAATCGAGAAACTAATATATACACTTTGTAGCCCACTGAAATCCAAAACTTTTGAACGGTTTTTATTAACAATCAACATCAAGTGGGGCCCATATCCTCCAATCCGTTTTCCAGCCCTATTGGGCGTCCTAACCCGTGAGAGGAGAGAGAACCAGCGGCCGTCCCTCCCCCTTGCGCAAGCTTCCATAAAGCTTCTTTTTGGGAAGCTAGTTTCTCCCATCCTCACATCCAACCACTCCACGCCTAAAACTCTTTTCTTCGACCCCCTCATGTCCCTTTCTCAATAAAGAAGAGAGAGGAGAGAGAAGAAGAAGAGAAGGAAAGAGAGGACGCCCACCACATGAAACCGTCCATCATAGTGGACGTCCCACCTCGTCTCTTGGTATGTGATCATCATCATCCTAGCATCATCTAGATCATCCAATTTCCAAGGTGAGGATCCCTTCTAGCTTTTCCCCAATACTAGCTTAACCTTCATGTAGTTGTAGGTTGTTTCCAATTGTTGATTGATTGATTGTTTTGGTTCAAATCCTTTACGCTAAACCTCTGATTTGTAATGAATTAATGTTGTGAATCATGTGTGGAGTGATTAATTACATGAATGGATGTGTTTGGATTAGAGATTGAACAAGGTTAGGTTAGGGATTCAAACTACTTGTACGTGGGTTTATGTCCAATGATCTATGGTGTTGGAAACCACGTAGTTTGTGTACTTGCGGTGATCAAATGTGGGGAAGTATAACTCAGCGAGTCAACTCGTTATGTCGAGTTAACCCGCCGAGTCAACTTGGTTCGCCCACCAAACTAGTTCAACATGAACCCCATACCATGTAGTTTTGATGGATCTAACTTGGAACGTGTATGTGCTATTTGATGATGTTTACCATGAGTTTGATGTATTGCTATGTTGCTGAAATTTTCGAAGTGCCATATGTTTGAGTACATGTGAACATGTGAACATGAATTTGGGATTGTTTTTTGTGAGATACATGCATTATGCTATGTTATAAGGTTTATCATGATGAAACTATATGAGACTGAGACTTGAGATGTTTATGTGGTGAATTATATGATGAGACACATGTTTTGAGAATGCCACATCCCAAGGAGCCACACTTCCAAATGTACAAGTTATGATGAATTGTGGGTCCATGTGTGGACGATCGTATTGAATTGTGGGTCCATGTGTGGACGATGGTGTTACATTGTGGGTCCATGTGTGGACATTTGTGTTGAATTGTGAGTCAATGTGTGAACAACTATATTATATTGTGGGGCCATGAGTTGGTGGTGGATGTGGTGGTAACTAGAGGTGTACACGAGTCGAGCCGAGTCGAGCCGAGCTTTGCCCAGCTCGTGCTTGACTCGAACAACTTGAGCCTCAGCTCGTGCTCGGCTCGGCCTTCAAGCTTGGAACAGCAGCTCGTGTTCGGCTTGGCCAGCAGCTCGGTCCAGCTCGAGTAGAGTTCGAGCTGAGTTTTCGAGTCGAGTGGTCGCTGGTCAGATGGGTTCGTCTGACCAAACCAGATGTTCGTCCAATTGTACCAGAGCCACCCGGCCAGTGGTCGCTGGTCGAATGGGTTCCACTACTCAGACGGACGCTACTCGCCGGAAAAAAAAAAATGGAGAGGGGAGGAGATGACTCACTTTGGGAGAGGAGGTCGTCCGGACAGACGCTGGAAGGAGGAATTTCGTCGGGCGGTGGAGAACGGCGAGAGTATTGGGTGAACGAATGGCCGATTTGGGCAAAAGGGAGGGAGAAATGGGTCAGGGTCAGGCGATTTGAGCGCCGAAAGCTCGCTAGGTTAGGGTTGCTCTGGGTTGGGCGAAATGGGTTAGGGTCGGGCGAATGAGGGTTTTTTTTTTTAAAAACCCTTATATATGCACTTAAAACTCGATTGAGTCGAGTCGAGTTAAGCTCAATACCGAGTCGAGTCGAGCTCAATACCGAGTCAAGCCGAGTCGAGCTAGGTCCAGCTCGGACTCGACTCGAAATGTTCCGAGCTCCCAAAAAATGGCTTGACTCGGTTCGAACAGAGTTTCGATCCGAGTCGAGTCAAGCTTTTTCAAGCCGAGTCGAGCGAGTCACCGAGCTAACTCTGCTCGTGTACAGCTCTAGTGGTAACTTGGAGTATGTGTGCATTGTTAAATTAATTGGATGTTAAACCGGATTAACTAAAGGTTAGATTTAAAATCATGCATTCACTAGGATCCGACTTGGTGGATCAACCCCTCTTAAGTGTTACAAGGAGGAAGCGTGGTAATCCATGATTCCCTAAAAAGCGTGGGAGTCTTGTTTCTAGTTGAGGAAAGAGTGGGAATGTTTGTTTCTCTAGTTGTACACTATCTAATGAAAGCGTGGAGATCCCGTTTCATTAGTTGGGTACGGGAGCTTGTGAGGGTGGTGGGTTCACCGTCTCACTAGTGGGTTTGGAAAGCGATTAGTGAAAGCATGGGAATTCCTATTTCCGCCGAAAGTATGGGGATCCTGTTTTGGGGAAAGCGCAGGCATCCTTGTTTCATCTGGTCGGGTGCCTCCATCAAAGCATGCATCTCATGCATTATATATGGAAGTTTTGGATGAATTATACACATGCTGGTTATGTTATTGTTGTGGGTTCATCTTGGAGGGACTCCCTCACCGAGCCAAACCTAGGCAACTCATTCATCTTATAGAAAAACCGTAGACTTTGCAGGTGACAATCCCATGGAAGAGCTCCAGGGAGAGGAGCACATTGGATCATAGCAACAGATGGCAGACGATGAAGCTAACGCGACTCAGTCAAATGTTATTTATTTTTTGTTTTCCTTTAATGGTAGTTTATTTAAATTCAAATTGTAACAAGTCCCCTCATGGGAGGACAAAACTTGGATTTTATTTTCGTGCTTGATTGGACTTTGACTTAGAATAGTTATTTAAAATGGAATTAGATTTATTTTCCTGTTATTTATGCCATGATTTCCATGAAAATATGAATTATAATGATTGTAAGGAATATGCGGAGTATTTATACTTTGACATATTCAGGCTAACACCCGGAAACTTGGCTTCTCGTGTTGTCCACAAGAGTCTAGATTTTGAGGTGTGACATGGAACATGTGAATCTCACACTGCTAGGTAAATGGTTGTGGAGGTTTGGCTCAGAGGAAAGAAGGCTATGGAGAGAGGTAATTGCCAACAAATAACAACCCCCCCCTGCATCTCAAGCCAACCAAGGGAGAAAAGGATTCCATGGTGTGGTCACTAGAGAAATCAAGGCAATTTTCGATATAATCCTTCTACAAGTTGTTACGCCTTCCCTCGTCTACTGAGAGTAAAGATTTTTAGTCCTTCACCTGGTCCTTTGGTTTGCCCACCAATTTTGCAGCGTTTGCATGGCCGATGGGTAGGATCATGATCCTCATAATTGATAACCTTTGGAAAATATCAAGGGTGGTTCCCAACTGCTGCATTATGTGCATAGGGGGGGCGATGTGGAGTCGGTGGATCATTTGTTCGTCCATCACTTGTTCATCCCAAAGTTGTGGGAGGAATTCTTCGCTTGTTTTGAACATGTTGGGTAATGTCAAGGTCCATCGAGGGTCCATTCCTGGCTTAAGATTTGGGCAAAGTTCGAGAAAAAAGAGAGTGGTGTGGAGGTTAGGTTAGTTTTATTGGCCATTATATAGGTGATATGGGGAGAGAGGAACTATCAGTGTTTTCATAACAAATGCGGGAAAAAGGTAGAAGTCTATAAGAGCACTAATATGCTTGTATTAGAGTGAGTCTCTTGTATGAAGAAATTTGACCAAAGTGCTTGATCTTTTCTATTTGGGATGTAAGTGTTGTTTGTAGTTTGGGCCTTTGGTTCTCCTCTAATAAAATTATCGTCACTTCTCAAAAAACAAAAATAAAATAAAAAAATGGGTCGTGTGGCTGGAACGTAACAATCGATCAATTCGCAACATTGCCAGCCTGCCTCATGTGGTTATAGCGAAAAATCAAGTGATTAAGTGTCGAATGGACCCAAATTCATAGGGCAATCCAGTCTTCTTTAAGAGTTTTTTCTTTTCTTCTTTACACTATGAGATGATTGATTGTCATCAAGGTTGTCTTTTTGGTTTTTTGAATAAAATCTTCTAACTCCTCCAATAAATATATATATATATATATATATATATATATATATATATTTCTATGCATGATATGCATGCAAAATCAAGGGTTTTATATTTGCATGGAACAATAAAATATGTGAAAATTTTAATAATTGACTTCTCACATGTTATCCAAGCCATATATAAAACATCAAATGATACTTTGCATGGAACATCAAAAGCATGCTTTAGTAATTGAAAAAACTCTAGGATAACAGCAAGGGATCATAGAGGGATGTAGAGATACCAACTTCAACAGATAAACCAAATCTTACATGTTTAAACACCCAGACAGTGAATTCCATGCCCAGCTGCTTCAACCTTGAAGTGGTCCCACTTCCTGTCATACACTCATACCATACCACAAATTTGATAGGATGCATGTAAGAATTTAAGAAAAAATGAGCTAGTAAATTCTAACATGTTAAGTAATACGAAATCACAAGCAAACTACAAATTCATTATTCAGCATATTAGTTTCTGGTTTATAATAATGAGGATTGCAGTCCTACTACATTAAGACATACATGGTGTCCTGATTTGCCCACCACATACAATTAGGGCACGTGGTGGGTGGGAGATGCTCAAAATTCTTCTATATTAGAAGATCCTAGCCATTCAATTTTGACCTTTGCTTTGTTTTGAACCATTGTTGTATATTTTTTCTTAAAAATATTCCGTATGATACCGATTACCGATCAGAGGGCAAGGATCACCCAATTTGGGAGATCTATCTTTTGGGAATTCCCACCGGAGTGGTGATTGGGAGATCTTTTGGGAATTTCCATCAGCATGGAGGCCGGAGGGAGAGAAAAACGTAGGAGCACTATTAACTATTAAGTAACGATTCTCTATGTGCATTGGCCCACTTGGACAATCCAATAGATCGATCTGGGCTATCCATTAGCTCCAGAACACAATTCAAGAGCTACCATACAAAGAACACACATATTGGATGATTCACACCATCCAATCAATAGAGTAATAAAGAGACGGTCAAGATAGTCATGTCAAGAAAGGTCCAATCAACAATTTGAGCCATCTATTTTTTGGGACTCATCATGGATTGTCTATAATTATTAAGAATAACTCTCATCAGACAATCATAACCATCAAATCCATAGCTTAATAAAATGATGGCTGTCAAAAGAAGGCCAACTTATGGATTAACCAAATGATTCAATCAGTGTGCTTTTTCACATGGTAACCCTTGAAATGTTCCACGGGCCTAATGGTCATTCCAGATCAACCAACTGGACTATCCAACTGTGCCAATGCAGCTCGGAGCACTATAACTACAGTCCTCTAAGGTTATTAGATCATTTCTCATAAAGTATATATACAAGTTTTATTGACCCACACATGTACCGCCCTACCTATCTACACACTAGTGCACATGCTAATATGGCAAACACATGCAATATCCAAGCAGTCCATCAGGTGAGTACAAAATGTAAATTTCCTAGCCCAAATATCTAGTGGGTTTACTTGTCAAGTTCACCACAATGTTTAAAACAAATGAATGGCTAGAAAAAACTGGCTTCATCTCTGCCCATTTGTTTCTTACACTGGCCACATGATGAATGGCTAGGCCTGATTTTTGGGCCAGATCATCTGCACTGTCCCATCTGATGGACTACTTGGATGTTCCGCATATTTGCCACATTGAACATGCGCTAGCATGTAGATGCGCAGGCAATATAAGTGTGTCAATACAGACGTTCAGACATAGACATATGTGCATGTGCACATGCGGTAGATGTCACGAGGCTTGCAATACTGAAGAAAGAAAAGTAGATTTTCTCTAGGGCACTTCTAGATCAATGTTACCTAAATCGCCAACACCCTATTCGAATCTCGCAATTTGGATTATGTAATGCAGGGGCATTTTCACACCGGGCTCAAGTGGGGTAGCCTGTGAGATGCGGGGGCACACTCGGGGTGGGCGGCCCGCAGAACCCATGGATTTGGGGGCCATGTGAGGCGGGTGGCTCGTGTGAGGCAGAACTCATGGATTTGGGGCCCACAAGGAGGGTTCGGCCGTGGACCTAACCCATGGATTTGGAGCTTGGGCTATGAGATAAAGGGATTAATTCGTCATGCTCTATCGGTTCGAGCTTTTAGAGCAAGTGGTTAATTGTCCTGCATCAAATTGGTATCAGAGCAGGAGGTCTCGTGTTCAAGACTCCTCACCAGGAGTGATTAATGCAGGGGCACTTTCACATTGAGCTCGAGTGGGGTGGCTTGTGGGATGAGAGGGCACAATCGGGGTGGGTGGCCCACGGAATCCATGGATTTAAGGCCTGAGCTATGAGATAAAGGGAATAATTCGCCATGCTCTATCAATTCGAGCTTTTAAAGCAAGTGGTTAATTGTCCTGCATCATTATGCATCATTTGCATTATGATCCCTACTTTTACAAAACCAAAATTTTAGTTCAATACACTTGTTGTTTATTAAATTATAATTTATATTTAAAATATACAGATTTGTACTTTGATTATGCAATGGCACTCACAAATTATACGAGGAATTTATAATAAGAACATTCGATATTTCATATACAAAAGACATCAATTTGTATGAAAGGCAATTTCGCATATACAGTGTATGACCTACATGATCCTTCCCTAGCAAACCAAGTACTTTAAGTAGTGTATCACAACCGCATGTACCAACTTACAGTGTATCTTCAAGTGCCCCATGTGCCACCACGCAATTTCAAGCGTCCCACATGTCCACATGTGCCAAAAGTTTAAAATGAAACTTTTATGCATGATGTGTGCCGTGTGCATCTTCAAGCACCTCACAACATGTGCCACATGTTCATCTCAAGTATCTAACATGTGCCAATGAACACATGCCCCTATACAATTTCAAGTGTTCCACATGTGCCACATGTGTCAAATGTTTAGTGAAACTTTTGTGTTTTCTTATGTGAAATCTTCCAAATGTATTGCATGTTTGGATTGGAATCCAAATGTGGATTTGGAAAGGAAAATGTCATATCTGAGGAAATAGAAATCCATGAAAAAGAATCCAAAAACCTTGTTTGTTTAAGCACACGTGATTAGAAAGTGTGAGTTGTCTCTCAAAAACATGGAAATCTTCATGTAACAGATTTTTTTTGAGGAAAAGGAAGTCACCGTCTTTCAAGGAAAACTCTGGAAACAGAAATTGATTTCCACAGCTAACTTTAGTTTTGCAAATGACAAAAAATGTGACATCCAAGGAAAGCAATTTCATCTCCATAGTAGAAAAGAGGATTCCACCAATCCAAACATTCCAAAACGAAAACGAGGTCATACTAGACAACAAATGCATAGCTTTTCAAGGGAAAATGGGAATGCTCCCAATCATCCCTTCTCTATTTCCATTTTCACTATTTCATCTGGAAAGGGTATTCCAAAGAAATGAAACTTTTCAACGCATCCAAAACAGGCTTCCCTTGCAGATGAAGAGAAACCCTAAAAATCAACATGTTTGAATTGTGTCACATGATTATTCTACTAAGTTCTACTTTTTACTCTCTTTCTGCAAACCCCATCCACCCCACACCTGAAACGGAATACCGCTTATTGTTATGCAAATATATATACATAGCGGATGCAGCATATTCTTCAATGTTCCTGCTGCTGGTATGGCAAACCATGGACAATGCAAGTGACAAAACTCATAATATGTATCATCATTTAAGCCTTATCCCAACTAATTGCATAGTATATTCTCAGTAAAACAAAGAAAAGCATCTCTATGCCCTGCAGCTTCTTAAAGTGTTATGCCACTTAAGAGTAGAAGCAAACAAAATTAAAGAAAATAATATTAACTATCAAGTGGCACTGAAAACAAAAATTCTTATAAACATACTACTAAAAAACATCACAACAGAGATTATTTTGAAACTTACCATATATGCAGCCAAAAATGCACTGCAATGTGGATGGAAAAGCATTTGCTGCAGTAACAGACCGGCAGAAAACAGACATCAGTCGGGCTCTCAATCCAGAGTTCACAGGACTAACTTTAGCATCCGCAGCAATGTTTTCAACTCCAGTGGTACCTGTAAAAAGGGTTCAGTTATTGAGAGAAATACGCACAACATTTTTTATGACGCGAGGGTGTCCTACCCCATTTTGAGGCGTGACTATTCCTTGTGAATGCACACAATCACTTGCAAACCACATGCATCAGGTAATCCCAAAAGGGGAATCGAACTCACGTTTGTGGGGAGCACACCCACGACGCTTGCCGTTCGCCCAAACCCCATGCGGGTGAAATAAGCACAACATTGAAGCATAATAACTATTAAAGTGATGCAAGTATGATGGAAGAAACCTTCTTTCCATAATAGAGATGAATAGGCACCACTTTGTCATAAGCATTAAACTTTTTTAAAGGGTTCCAACATATTATTGAAAAGGGAAAACTATACAAGAAGATGATGAGAAATCATCTAGGATACAAAGGAGAATTAAAGCCCCAAGACCCCCTAACAAAATACTTGGAATTAGAAGCAAATATCTTTGAAGATAAGGCCTAGTTGATAACCAACTGCTTGGCTTTGAGGAATATTGCAGCAACACTACACAAGGAATTCTTGTTCAACAAATAATTCCCTTTAATCCATACCACCCCAAAGCACCGCAAGAACGGAAATTCTCCAAAGCAACATCTTTCTTTTGCAGCCTTTCTGATGCAGGACGGTCTAAACTAGAATGCATGTGTGAGCACAAAATGATCCAGTGAAATAAACTAAGTAAATCAATTGAAATATTGATATTCCACATCATAGTAAAGATAATAATAAAGGGAATATGCAATGGTTGCAGACCATCATCACAATCCTGCGGTACCGCATTCAAATCATGCGTGGATTGAATCCGACGAGGGACGGAACCTCCCAATCTTGCATGATTTCAATCCAACAATCAATGCAGCTTCTCTAGTCCAGGAAATCAAAGAATTTTTGGAATAGGGACGGCTGGAAAATCTGAGAGATGGTTGGGATCAATTCTCAGATTTTCACGGTCAGTAGCAACCAAAAAAAAAAAAAAGACTAGGCATAGGAAGAGAAGAAGAAGGCTGGAGGGCTAGAAATAGAAGTTAGAAGAAGAAAAGAGATTAGGGGAAGAGAAGAACTTACCACAGAGAGAAAGGGGAAGGAGCCACCAAGCTTTCATTAAAAAAAAAACATCATCAAGTTTAGGGTAGAAAGCACCCTATTTATAAAATTCAGATTTTAAAAGAAAATGACTAAAATACCCCTATAACAAAAGTATATTTAAAAAAATGCACAAAATAAAGCTTTCTATAAAAATTTAAAAAAAAAAAAATTTTAAAAATCATGTGTAACAGATCAGTCTTCTAACTCACCCTACATGTGTGTCCTCCTAATATGGGGCCTTCAATTAATCTAAGGACACATGTAAGGTCTTCAAAATCATCCTTAGTTGTGCAATTAACCAGATCTTCAAAATCATCCTTAGTTGTGCAATTAACCAGATCTTAAAAATCATCCTTGGTTGTGCCATGAACCATCATCGAGCCATAAAGATGTATTCATCGGCCGCCTTCGTCTTTGATAAACTTTGACGGGTATGATGTCCTCATCACTTTCCCTCTACCATGCAAAGTTAAAATAAAGGCCTTCATAAATCCTAGCATCACTCATTCCACTTCTAACAGTCTGAGGACTTTCCACCAAATTTGGTTGATGAATTGCCAAAGCAAGAATAAATGACCTACTGATTTCTCTTCCCTTAAGCACATGCACCACCCATTTGGAAGGATCATCCTATGCTTCCTAAGATTGTCAATGGTAAGCATTTTGTTTTTTCCCAACCAACTAGGCGAATGCAAGAACCCGAGGAGGACCATAAAACTTCCAAATGAGCCTGAGGGTCCAGAATGATAGATGAATAGGAGACGACAACCGAGTAAAAAGATCCGACTGAAAGTCTACCATCTGTCAGCATTGCAAACCCCACCTATCCAAATCCAAAACCCCATTTTTGACATTTTGAAGAAGGCCCATGAGGTGAGAACATTCTTCAATTTCTTCCTTCAAGAAATTCTAGCAGAAACAGGGTGACCACACAACATTATCTAAGAGACTAAAAAAGGACTCCTTAAGAGGCCAATCACCACAACACTTGTTTGGACAGAACCAGATTTTAGAATTACCTCTCATGTCAAGGAGATCCCCCCTTTGAACATAAGAGCTATGCTCAACACAGCTTTCCATAACCCCGAAGCTCAATACCGAACCGATAATCTAGGGAATTAGCCACCTTCCACCGCACATACTTGCCAGAAATAATGTGATAGTACAGGCTACCAATTTCTGCTCCAAACTTCAAAGCCATTTCCCCAAAAGAATTGTGTTTGAAGCTCTCAAGCATCTTATTCCCAGTTTCCCCTCCTTAGTTTTACACGCATCTTCCCAGCTGACCAGTTAGAACCTACTCATCTTCCGAATGATGCACGGAGTACCGGCCAACGTACCAAAAGCTTCGGAGTTGTTGGGGAAGCACCAAAATATCCCTTTTATGTAGGGAGTACCAGCCAACGCACCAAAAGCTCCAGAGTGTTGGGGAAGCATTGGAATATCTCTTTATCCAAGCCCTCCCAGGCAAACCGACCGAGACTCCAAAACTATTGGGGAAGCACTGGAATATCACTTTATCCAGACCCTCCTAGGAAAACTGACCGACACCTCCCCGTGGGCTACCCCACATCTCACAAGTCCCACAGTGGGCCCCACCCCGTGGCCATTGTACATCTCACAGACCCCACCTCGTGAGCCACCCCACCCTAGTGTGGAGATGCACCTGCATCATCCACCTACACCGGTAAGGAGACTCAAACATTAGGCTCCCGCTCTGATACCATTCGATGTAGGACATCAGAGGACCTACGCAAGTGTACCAAAGACAGAGGCAACCACCTACATCAGTGCAACTCTGTTTGTAGATGGGAGACGAGTTCCAAATGGGGCCCATCGGGCCATTTTAAAGACCTCACATGCATTTGACGCGCATTAGAAAGACCCCACTTTGGGATGATGCATGTAGGTTGCTTAGGAGACTATTTTAGCCATAGAGTTTTTATTTTGTGTCAATCAGACCGTTGGATCTTATCGATCACACCATCGGGCCACCAGATCTTCCAGATCTTGGCCCCTTCGACTTTGATCTTGCCTCCTTTATGTTTTTTATTATTTTTAAGATTTATTTGATGGTTGAGATTGATAATAAGTTTTTTAGTTTCTTTATTTTGGATGATGGGCCATTTCACTTAAATGAGTGGCATAGTTGTAATTATGTTGATATTTCCTTATAAAGCAAGGGAGGTGGACATCCAATGCTAGTGGAGATATTGAGAAGAGAGAGAGAGAGAGAGAGAGAGAGAGAGAGAGAGAGAGGGACTCTCTTGTGTGAAGGAATTTTCCTCCTTGTTCTTTAGGAGTTGTGAGAAACCCTTCCTTTCAATTGAATTGTAGAATGGTAGAGGCTTGTTTGGTGGTGGATTTCTCAATGTACATTCTTCCTCTTTCTCTTCTCCAACAAAGTATTCTTCTTCTTATCTTGTCTTCCTCCTTCCCCTTCCCATACGACCTTCTCAACCCATCAAAACCCTATCCAATCCACCCTCTCTCTTTCCTTTTACCTATCCACGAGTGGACCCGCACGTGCACGCGCGCGCTCACACGTGCATCCGTACGAGCAGCCACATGTGGGCCCTCATTTGGCATTTTCCCTCTTTGATTTCCCTTTAAACCTACTTTTTTTTTTTTTTTGAAAGATAACTTGCATTAAAGGAGAAAGACGAGCACAAAAGAAGGGAAACTGCTGAGGAGGCAGGCCCTTAAGACAAAAGAAAAGAAAGGTCTACATTGTTCCCTTCCCCAAGGGACATCCATTCGGCGATAAAACATATAACCCGAGAGAGAAGGAAATGGGGAGGCTTCACTTCATTCTGAAAACACCGCTTATTTCTTTCGAGCCAAATCGTCCACCAAACCGCCAAGATTCCCGAAAGCCATACCCTAATTTTGGGTTTAGGAATTCTAACTCCGTGCCAAGCTTTTAGCAGTGTGTCGACGTCTTTAGGAAAACACTAACTAACCTTGAAAGAGGAAAGAATCGCCGACCAGATAGAATAGGCAAGAGAACAGTGGATGAACAGATGATTTATGGACTCTTCAGCAGGCATGCAACATAAACAGATATTTGGGAGAATCATTCCCTTTTTCCTTAGATTGTCCAGAGTGAGGATTCTCTTTTTCCCTACCAACCATCCGAAAACCCGAACCCTGCGTATTTCCATATGAAATGAGAATGTTGGAAGGGTTCGGACCCATGGTTGGAGGATAGAATTTTGAAGGAGTTGACCGTGAAGGCTGAGGACTTGTCAGCTTTCCAAATGATATTATCGTTGCGGGCAGGATTTGGAGACGCATACTGAATAAACTGCAACAACTCCGCGAAGTGTTCGATTTCGCGGTCATTAAGATTCCTTCTGCAAAAGATATTCCAAACAACCGAGTCCACAAGCAGGGAATAATTGTCAGCAATGAAATTGTTCTTCTTACTCGCAACCTGGAAGATAGAAGGGAATTTATCCTTCAACGGCCTGTCTCCTATCCAAGTGTCGTACCAAAATCGAATTCGATCTCCTTTGCCCACTTCGAAGCTAATCCAGCGGATAACCTCTTCTTTCATCCTACTGATTCCTTTCCATATCGCGGAGGCCCGATACAAGGAAGAATTCTTCGTCCACCAGCCTCCACTTGATTTCCCGTACTTTCCTTTGATAATGATGTTCCAAAGACTGTCCGTCTCGTAGCCGAGTCTCCAAATCCATTTGCCGAGGAGAGCCCGATTCATTTGTCTGAGATCTCTAATGCCAGCCCCACCCTCCTTATAATTTTCGAAACTTTACTCCGTCCAAGAGACGGAATTTATTTTTGTCTTCCCCGCCACTCCACATGAAGTTTCGTCTGAAAGCAGTTCTAAGGTTTTGAGAATGTCGTGAGGCAACAAAAACAGGACATAAAATAGGTAGGGAGATTAGAAAGCGCTGCTTTAATAAGCGTGAGTCTCCCACCGATAGACAGGAAACGACCTTTCCAACCAGCCAGCATGTGACGAAATCTTTGGACGACCTTTTCCCGTTGGATCTTTTTAAGCCTCCCATGGCTTAAGGGAAGGCCCACAAACGTAGTTGGGAAGGAGCCCTCAACACATCCGATGATCTCAGCTAACTGAGCATTCTCCTGGGCTGCCGTATTCACCCCGAAAAGTTTAGATTTGAATAAATTTACCTTCAAACACCGCAACGGCTTCAAAGCACACGATAACAATTTACGCAGATTAACTCGCTTCGACAGTGGCTTTAGAGAAGATTAGGATATCATCCGCAAATTGCACATGAGTGACCGGGTCTTTCACATCCGTTATCTAAATTCCCTTGAAGATACCAGCAGATTGAGCTTGTCTAAGCATAGCAGATAAGGCTTCGGCAACAATGAGGAACGGAAAGGGGGAGAGGGGATCTCCCTGCCTAAGACCCCGTGAACTTTTGAAGAATCGTTTCGAGGCTCCATTTAGCAGAATAGAGAAATGAGCAGAAGAAATACATTCCTCAATCCAACGACACCAGAGCTCACCGAAACCCATTCGCTTCATCAAATAAAGAAGAAATTCCCATTCAACGTGGTCATAAGCCTTCTCCATATCCAAGTTGCAGAAGATGTACTTTTTCTTTGACTGAACGCCGGAATGGAGGCATTCATTGGCTATGAGCGCTGCGTCGGTAATTTGTCTTCCTGGGATGAAGGCGCACTGACCTGGGCTTATGATCGAGCCAATCACTTTCTTCAACCTGTTTGCTAACACCTTTGCCAGAATTTTGTAAATACTACCAATAAGAATGATGGGTCTATAGTCCTTGAACTCAGAGGCTCCCGGGCATTTAGGAATCAAAGCGATGAAAGTAGCACCAATGCTCGCAGACAATCGACCTCGAAGAAAAAATTTGTTAATGAAGGATAGCACGTCTTCTTTGAGACAGTCCCAGAACTCCTGGAAAAAGATAATGGGAAAACCGTCTGGGCCCGGGGATTTATCGCCCCCCAGATCGAGAATGGCTTTATGAACCTCTTCTGTCGAAAATCGGGATTCCAGAAATTGCCCATCTTCAGCAGAGATACGATTAAGAGACAGATGGTCCAAACGCGGCCTGATCCACTTCTCCTTTTGAAGCAGCTCTTGAAAGAAGGAAACCGCTGTTGTGCTGATCGTAGCTTTATCATCGGTCCAAACACCTTCAATAGTCATACAGCTGATACGGTTGGAATTAGCTCGAATTGAAGCGATGTTATGGAAATACCTCGTATTTCTATCTCCCTCCTTGATCCACCTCGACCGAGCTTTTTGTTTCCAAGCAATTTCCTTCGGAAAACTATTCCTGAAAGGGCTTGATTAATGGTCGTTTCGCCTGGGTTTGAGTAGACATAGGAGGCTTGAGAATCAATCTTCTGAATTTCCGAGAGGATCGACTCCATCTCCTGCAAGGACCGCTGAGAATCGTCCTTTGACCATTGCTTAAGCTTGTCTTTCAGGAACTTTAGTTTGCAACTCAGTCTATAACCGGCAAAGCCTTGAAACTGACCTTCTTTCCACCAATCGACCACCATAGATCTGAAGCCTGTCACATTAAGCCAAGCAATATTAAAACGGAATGGCTTCGGACCCCAGTCTACCTCCTCAGCAGATAAGATCAAAGGCCGATGATCGGACGTGATCCTGGGAAGGATCGATTGAGAGGAGGAAGGCTCGAGGTTTAGCCATTCAGAGGAAAGAATGAAACGATCTAATCTGCACAAAGTAGGATCCAATCGCCCATTTGTCCAAGTGAACCGGGAACCTAGAAGGGGGAGATCGATAAGGCAGTTGGTATCGATCCAGTCTGAGAAAGCCATCATCTGAGAGGAGGAGGATTTTCCAGAGGATTTCTCTGACGAAAATCTGATTGTATTGAAATCTCTAGCAAAGCATAGAGGACCGTTGAAACTTCGGCAAACAGACGAAAGCTCAGACCAGAAGTCACTCGTGGAAGAGTTGTTAAGGGGCCCATAAACCAAACAGATAAGGTAGACGACGCCCGATGCGATGTTCCGGAGAGAAACAGAGAGAGAAAAAGACCCACCTTCCAGAACGTCTCCAAGCAATAACGATACCACCTGAACTTCCCGAGGCTTCTTTAATGACCCAAGAAGCATCCGAAGCATTCCAAATAAACTTCATTAGCCGATCGTCCATCGCTTTCACCTTGGATTCCTGGAGGCAGATAATCTGGGGGTTGCTTCTGCTGCAAGTAGACTTGATGAGCCTTCTTTTTTGTTTGGACCCCAACCCCCGAACATTCCATGAGAGGATCTTCATGGGATAACTTCACTCGCCCGCACTCCCATTGGATGTTGATCATCCAAGCTAACTGGAACGATTGCAGAGCTGATCATATGCTGACCCTGTCCTTTATTCCTTCTACCTTTTGGATTTCGTTTCTGGGAAGATCTGGAGGGGTCCAGCGGATGACCCCTATTCTCTACGCACTAAAAGAGAGCAAGGTAATCCTCCGGACAGTCGCCGAAAGAAAGACTACTTAATCCCTAGATCTTTTAAATCCCTAGAAACCCAGTTCCCCAAACCTCCATCCATTAATCCAAAATCCTAATGAGAATCTGAATTTTCTTGTGAAACCTTCTCTAAACCAGAATTTTGCATGCTTCATTGTCTATCCACGTGGTTATTGCACTACCCACGTTAGATTGGAAGTCCCTACCAGTGTTTGAATATCGGTATCATGTTACATATCGCATCATTCAAATACAGATACATATTGGTTATCGCATGGGATATATCATTTGTATCGGATAATTTATCATGCTTTCCATGAAACATTAGGAAAATGGTTGAATTTTTCAATGAAACTTCAAGGATTGTTATTAAAAAAAAAAAAAAAAAAAAGACTTTAATACACACTATTAAATCATAAACATCTCAAAAAAGAAGTGTACATAATAAGTTTCCTTTGTATAGGGCCCTAAGTTATGCCTTGTTTGACTGAACTAATGCAACTATATTCAAATTGAATGCATAACATTAAGAGTGTAAGTGATGATCATTTCATCAAACACTCCTAAATATTTCGAAATTAGTCTCAATTGACAACTGGTTGAATGGAAATTTTGATAAAAAAAAAATTATATTTTAATACTTCTTAATTAAAAATGATTTTCATTTTCCAAAAATTGACAAGGACTTGACAAATCAATAGATCAGCCCTCATACATGCTCGATTTCATGTTTGGAGTGCAACATTGCAAGCAATTTGGGAGAAATTGGAGAAATTTCGAATTTTTCCCAATATTTCCCAAATCGGACCACCTACACTCAAATTTCGAAATTTGAGTCTATGTGATGATCATTTCATCAAATACTCCTAAATACTTTGAAATTAGTCTCAATTGACACCTAGTTGAAGGAAAAATTCAAAAAAAAAAAAAAAAAAAAAAAAAAAAAAACATGGAGAACATGAAGAACCAATGGATATTGAAATCAAAATGCCAACTCTATGATTTTTCATGCGAAACATGAAGAACCAATGGATTTGTAACCATTTGACACTGATGTAACATAATTTCAACCAAAAAAAAAAATCAGAAATTGAAAATGCACACCGGATCAAACATGTGGGATATATCGGCACTACCAATGCATTTCGTATCGTATAGGTGGGATACAAGATATATCGGCCGATATCATCGATATTTAAAACATTGGTCCCTACTTCCAAGTAGGCCACTCTTGAATTATTTTACATTTTTGTGCACCACGTATGTGACAACCTAGGATTTTCGTGTTATAAATCTGAATTTTTGAATCTATTATGTGGATATGTTTGATTTTACATGTTGATTGCTGAAATTAATGTGTAATTGATCTCTCATCTTGCATCCTAAGATAGTTTCCATCACCTTATATCAAATTTGGTATCAGAACCTAGGTCTAGCATAGGGTAGGTGTTCGATAAAATTCTTATACCCATAGTAGAGCATATAGATCGCATATAGCCAATTGATACTGCAGCTTGCATATTTGCATGATGAGGCTCAGGCAACCCATCCACCTAACATGAACCATCTTCATTTAGCACCACTATGTTTGCCTTTCCCCTATGATGGTCCCCTCTTGATCCTGCTTGAGGACCCCCCAGCAAAAATAGCTCCCTAGCCCATTCACTTTTTTTTTTGTTTCTCGATATGCAGCCAATTGAAACTGCAACTTGCATATTTGCATGATGAGGCTCAGGCAACCCATCCACCTAACATGAACCGTCTTTATTTAGCACCACTATGTTTCCCTTTCCCCTATGATGGTCCCCTCTTGCTCCTGCTTGAGGACCCCTCAGCAGCAGTAGGTCCCTAGCCCTCCAATTCCAATCTAACCCGTCTAATCATCCCTAGCCCTCCAATTCCAATTTAGAGGTGGGGTATACCATTCTGTGAATAGCTCCACCCTCTCGACCTCCAACATCGATGGCCAACTACCCCTCCCTCCCTCCCTCCCTTTGTGTGTGTGATCGAGCCACCCATCTTCCACTTTCTCCCTAATTTGGCCATCCCCTACCCCCAATCTTCACACTCTATTGAACTTTTGTTAGGTTTAGGTGAAGACAAATATGTAATTTCCTTTTATCCATAAGGAATACCTCTACTGATATGGCCCACAGTAAATTTCCCATTCAGTTTAGTCAATTGTAATCTGAAAATTCATCGACTCATATGGAGACAAAAGACTGTTGGCTTCATTCTTAAAATCCATTGATTAAGGAGAAATCAAACACCCAAAGAGGAACAAATAACTTTAACTTACCCCGCACGTATTTCTGAAACCGACGTATATCAATGAACACAATCACTTGATGGAACTTCTTGTTTCAATACCTTCACACATACATTGATTCTTTAACTCTTGCAATGCTCACCTTCAACACATATTTTTCGATCTTAAATCTGGCCATAAACACACAATGCCCCACTTTTGTCCATCACGGTGGATCTATATGAAAATGGGCCTTGGGACACGATTACACGGCCCACCATACGGTGGTTGAGAGAGATTCGAGTAGATCAGCCCCCAATGACCTCAGATTTTCACCTCAATCAATAAAAGGAAAAAGAAAAAATAAACATAAAAATAAAATAAAATAAAAAAGAGAAGAAACATTGAAGAAGAAGGACGAGATCGATGCTCCGATCAATTTAACTCTAATACCATGTGGACAGATTGAGAAAGGAGGAAAGAAAATAAGAAAAAGAGAAGAAAGGATAGAAAGAACGAGAGAGAGAGAGAGAGAGAGAGAGAGAGAGAGAGAGAGAGAGAGAGAGAGAGAGAGAGAGAGAGAGAGAATAAGATTAGGTTTCACACATCCCAACCTCTCTCAAGTCTATTACATGATTTTCAATATTTACAAGAATGCCATTAATAACAAAAGCAAAAATACCCAAGTCCTAAACATAGATGGGCCTAAAAATGGGCCATATAACAGCCCAGATTCACATCCGATAACAGTAACAAATTAATTGAAAATGGCAGAATTGTCTTCTTGCGGGACCTTTGGAGGACAGTTTCATCCATAGGTGAAAAATGGTGGAAAGAAAGGTTTCATTTTCTATACATCAAAGGGAAAAAAAATGCAATTATCAATTTCTTTCATAAACTGCCCCTTTAACTTCTCATATGACATGAGCATCCTAAAGAGGACGAGTTACTAATCTGAGTCATCTGACAGAGCTAAGAGCTCATCTCTCAGAACCATGGCATCCATCGGACTTTAGTTGTATCAAGAACTGATGTGACAGTATGAACTTGTGTTAAGATATTTGTTCCAACCATTTTGGTGCACCTAGAAGATCCTAGAACAAGCATATTTCAATTATGATGTACGCTAATAAACTCTTTGACTTCTCAAACAGCTTCAGTAAACTGTACCATTGAGTGCACATGAACGATTCACGCTGAAAAATTATAAATTTAGATCAAATGTAAATTAGAAGCTGACTAATGATGAGGCAATGTTTACCGTTAAACAGTAAAAATAGTCTGTTTATCAGGTCCCGATCTTCTAAATTGGCGCCAGCAGCCTTTCTCTTCAAAAGCTCCTCTCCTCTCTTAATAACAGGCTCTTGACTTGAACAAATCAGCCAGCAGATAGCATATTATTGTCTAAAATTCAAGTCCATGGCACAGCATGAACTTCAACGATTATATAACCAGCATTTTGGACTTAGTCGAGTTCAATACACACCTGTCTGAACAAGCAGCTATGTAAAGAGGGTAAACAAGCTCAGGAGATAGCTCCATAGCTTCAATTACATTCAATATCCCTAACTGTGGAGAAGATATTACAAAGATAAAGCACAATGTATGTGTGGAGAAGAAATTACAAAGATAAAGTACAATGTATGTTAAATCTGGGCACTGGCCCATGTAGAAAGTGCTGTCATAACCATTGAGAATATTTCCAAATACAAAAAAACCACCTCTAAACTTCTAAGTAGCTTTCACATGCGCTAACTCATAATACATCACCTTTCTCATTAAAAGCGAATCGCCTTTCAATGGAAGCTTCCCAGTAATACGATCCGACTGGGCAACGGAAAGCCCTGCTGGACATCCCATGCTGCAGAAGCATAAACAATTATTTCAGTTATCCAATATTTTAAAAGAACATCACAAGTTTGTGGTTGCATTTGCACTCAGGATTCCAGATATCAGACCCTTGAGGTGGTGGTTGATACAAAATTGTATGGAGGCAAAACTCAACAAATAGCTGCCTGTCCTTGACACCTTCAATCAATCTGTATTTTGCAGCAACTTTTTCATCAATCTGACTTGAATGGCATTCACCAATCACCTGAAACCAATATATGCCCAAAGATAATGAAATTGCTCGAGGTAAATTCAAAAACCAACAAACAATAAAATGGAAATTGATGAAAAGAAATGCTTGCACAAATAAAATCCCACTACTTTTCTGTTCTTGTGTGTTTGTGTGTGGAAGCCTTATCCCAACTAATTGGGGTCAGCCACACAAATCATGTTACGTCACTCCACTCTATCATTTCAACCATATCCTTGAAATGTCATATTGACGGGAATCATGAAAAACGCCGGGGCAAAAGTTTCGCGCCAGCCACCAACTTGATGCAACCCTCCTTTATCCTGGCTTGGGAATGGCAATGAAAGCACGAAACTTCCACAGGCACTATGTAATAGTCAATTAAAAGGGTTGATTAAAATCAATGCGCTTTTTAACAAGAACAAATACAGGATAAATTTTCATCCAATACGATATGCATCCCCAATATGCACTCATTTTTTGTGCAAGAAACCTGAAAACAAAAGGCGACTTATTTTATTACGATTAACCATTTCACTATGTACTGGACAATACATATATGTATCAGGTGACCTGACAAAGACTCACTAATGCATGATTGTCTGATGATCCAATGGGAGAGCACAGTGGTCACATTGCAAGTTGATTCACAATTAGGTGACGAGATTGCAGATCATACCGAAATCACGTGCATGAAAGGATCCAGAATTCCAGATTAAATTTCCAGCCATCTAGGTTGAAGATATGGACAATGATTAAATGACCAACCATCCAAATTGAAGATCTGGACCATCTTAGGGTTCCTGTAACAACGCTGATTTTTAAGCCATATGAAAACCAGACTTACCCAAATTATGATTTAATTTTGTGATCATTAACAAAACCAAGCACGTAGCCTAGTTGGTAAGGGTACTCTTGGTGGAAGGATAGGTTAGGGGGGTCGATTCCTAACACCACGGGGGTTTTTATTTTTGCCAAATTCCACAAAACCCTAATGGAAACTTCCCGATCCAGGGCTCTTTCTCTATTTAAAGGGAAGGTCTGCAGGAAATTCCTGCAGAAAACCCTAAAGCTAATAGTAGAGAGAGAGAGAGAGAGAGAGAGAGAGAGAGAGAAGCCCTGCGAAAGAAAAGCCTCCGCAGGTAAGTTTCCAGTGAGTTCTTTTGTAATTTTTCTGAATTCTCTATCTAAAACCCAAGATCTAACAAAAGAAGGTGGTGGATTAAACCTACATTCATCATTTTGATCTCTGGAGAAGTCTTCAAGGAAGAAAAACGGCTTTTTGCGTGAAATTTTGTATTATGGGAGATCGGCTTTAAGAAATCCAGCTGTATCAGTCTAGAAAATTCGAATCGAAGGATCCTAAAGTCGAACCATGTCAAGACCTTGAATCCTAGGGCGATTCAACTGAGGCATTTCCCACGGCGATCTGCGAGTAGGCTAGATGATGTTAGACAACGCTATAAATCAGTTTTTTACCAACAATTACAGATTTCCAAATATTTCAGATGCAGGCAATCCCTTGGTTACTCCAAATTTGACAATGAGAAAAACCATCAGATGGGTTAGAACCAATTCTGAAATCAATGGAATACACTGAAGCTAAGGAAATAAAGAAGAAACCCTAAGATTTTCGGAAAATCGGATTGCGTAACAAAACCTAGCCGACTTCGGTCGATCGATCGAAGCTAATGTTCTGTTGATAAAACGTGTCAATTTTTGTCTAGCAACCTAAGTCAAAAAATCATATCGTGGTCCAATTGATCAAGTCCAAGTTTGATCAATCGAAGGTCTCCTCGAGAGGTCTCGATCGATCGAAGGTGTCGATCGAGATGACCAAATATGTCCAGCAACTAAATTGAATTGATCCAACCTGTTTCAACCGATCGAAGAGGGCCAAATTTGTCCAAAGACTTGAGATGTTAAATCTCGAATTTCATCGATATAGAGCCGATCGATCAAGGGCCATCGAGATAGCTCAATCGATCGACAATCTCCTTTTTGGTTTTCAAATTTAGTTTAAAAGACTAATGGTGGGTCATATTGGTTTGATCAAAGGTGGACCTCACTTGATGGGATAACTAATTGAATTCATGAATTGTTAAATCATCTTAATAGGGATTCGAATTCTAGATTCCGAGGCATTCGACTACTCGATGGATTCGACTCTAATACGAATAGGTGAGTGAATCCCAACATGATCATTATGAATGCCGTGGTTGCTATGATTGCCATGATTGATGTAATTGATTTTGGTATTATTCGATTGTAATTCATGTGGTATAATTTACATTCTAAATAATTGTTAATATGAATTACATATATGGCATACAAAGCAATGATGACAGGAATCCATCATTTCCTCTCAATGAGATGTATATATTGGTCACCCATGACAAATCACAAACATTGAGCATACATTACATGCATCCATAGCGCTCCTACATTGATTCCTAGTGGCACGCTCTAGATGACTGCATGCACACCTCGTGCCTGGGTTCCTAGGGGATCATCTCCTTGGATGGTTCTCTTGGTAGATTTGTTGTCAGATGCCCACATTGGTGGTAGCCTACTCACAGAGTAGATGTATCAATTGCCCATGCCTACCTGGGTGGATGTCTGACGAGTACGGATTGCCCATGCCTACCTACAGTGGTTGTCTAAAGGGTACAGATTCGGGTTGACGGATATCCAACCCAAGCAAGTGGACGATCATCCCACTTGACATGCATCTCATGACATCTCAGTACCCATACTCATGCGTGCATACACGTCATTCCATTTTGTTGTGTTATCTTATATTGTGCTACGTATGAACCATGCTCTCACCAGCCTGACCATCTAATGTTGTGGATTAACAACTGTACAGAAACGAACTTAGCAGGAAAACCAAATCCAATATCGGAGGATGAGGTCGGGTTAGTAGATGAGACTCAGGACCAATGGCCATATTTGGCGGAAGATGAACTTGCCGCACTAGATGGATGATTTGTTTATGCAGCTGATTTATAGAAGATTTAGATCCCATTCATTGTACTATTGATGGTTCAATTAAATCCAGATTGTTTATAATTATGCATTTATTAAACAGCATTTGATATGTTAGTTGAATAAAGTCTCAAATGGGTGGACGTAGTTAAATTTCAATTTTAGTAATGTAATTTGATAATGTGATGATTGTGATAATGGGAAGAAGTGAGTTCGTATAGTTGGTGTGGATGTTTGAATGTTAAATAATGGTGAGAACTTAGAATACATTACATTACGCCTCCTATCAACTGTATTATAAGTGGAATTATGTACACTAGGTGTATGAGTCGTGGCCCGTAACTCAGGTCTGAGGGTGCACAATTTGTATCTGATTTTCAGGGCATGACAGTTCCATATTGATCTAATTACATATTTGGACAACTTCAATGGTCTTGATGTGACATATGGACAATTCAATGATCGATTGGACCGTGGGACCCATGGGTTGAATTAGATGGCCCGAAGTAATGACTGGTAGGATTGTTCAACCAATAAGTCTAGCCATGCAACTCTTTACACACACTTCCCTTTTTTTATAGGTCGGTTGGGCTCAAAGCCAAGACCTCGATGTTCAAACACACGCTGTCTACAAAGAAGAGATTTGCTAATGCCACATGGTCCATACAAGGCAGTTCATGTACATGCCACCACCAGTGCAACAGGGCATACGGGCATGAGATCCAAGTAATGCATCACATGGGTCCCTCCGTGCAAATCTCGTGGGCAATAAATTATGCCAGACCTCTCATCAGGTGCACCACAAGGCTACAAAGACGTGGATGGCTTAGAAAAACTTGCCCATAGTTTTTTCACCAATCCATTTCTTTGAAAACATGTGTCAGAGCATCGAAATAATGCAACCAAACTAATGGACGGCTAGGATGTCAGACCTGTGCCACACCGACACATGTGGTGACATGTAGGCTATAGATGAACTACATTATAATGCATGCAGGCAGCCAGCTTATCCAAGCTCTACAAATAAACAAGCTTCAGTGCAACCACACCAACCTAAAAGTCCCACAAGGTGGTGCGTACGTTGTATGGTCGATGTACATAGTCATTTGATAGGTTGAATTCTACTTATCTCCATATTTGATTGGTTTCTTTTAAGGATATTTGCTTTTTTGGGGTAAGAATCACTTGTATTCACATAACTAAGAGAGTACAAACACCACACAAGCAGAGCCGTCAACATATAT
Source organism: Magnolia changhungtana (assembly GCA_030180095.1). Taxonomy (NCBI): domain Eukaryota; kingdom Viridiplantae; phylum Streptophyta; class Magnoliopsida; order Magnoliales; family Magnoliaceae; genus Magnolia; species Magnolia changhungtana. The sequence goes on from JASAUF010000319.1 coordinate 1,402,272, forward strand.
ATATATATATATATATATATATATATATGAAAGATGAGAATTTTATTAATAAAAGAAGAAAACAACAAACACAAAGGACTTAAAAATAGGAAACGGGAAACACAGAAAACTAACAGGACCTAAAACAAAATACAACAGCAACCCCATGCTGAAAGGAAAAGAAAAGCCCAAACAACTGCTAGGGGAAAAGAACCCCAGAACCAATCCTAACCCTGACTAAGGAGCCTAATCCCTGAATGAAGAGAGGACTTTGGAGAGCACCCCCCAAGGCTAAGATAACTGGTTTCTAAAACAGCAATTATTCATCTCCACCCACGCAACCCAACAGACAACTAAAAAGATGATCCTCCACTTCCTTCTCCCTAAAGCTCCTCCGTGATCATTGTGATAGAGGCAGAAGAGATCACCAATTTCCTTAGACCTGGCTCATGATAACCCGGCCATTCTCAAAATGCTCCACCAGATGTCTGTGGTGTAGGTACAATGAATGAAGAGATGTTCCACGGTCTCTTCAGCCTTATAACAAAGTAAACAGATATTCAGCAAAACCATTCCTCTTTTCTTCAACTTATCAACTGTGAGGATGCAATTTAGACCCAGAAGTTGCAACCTTTTGGGGAGCTCCGTAATGCCAAACTGGACCTGTAGGAGAGATAAGCACAGGGGGCCGAGGGTTTGCCAGCATCTTTTACATAGATCTCATAGAGAAGAGACCAGATTGCTCCGTAATGCCAAACACCTCCCTCGCTATCAAGAGCAAAGCTCTCAGCAACAATGATGCTCGGATCACTGGTGATTGCAAAAAGGGAGGGGAAGGAGGTCGTAAGATTTAGGGGACCACACCAGAAATCCTGCCAAAAGCGCAATCTAGAACCATTTCCCAAGGAGAAGAAGACACTGTTCAAAACCGAAGGAGCCACCTTGGCAATTCCTTTCCGCAGGAAAGAGGCTTTGTACAAGGAAGAAGATTTGATCCACCAACGTTGAGGGGAGAGACCATATTTGGCCAAAATAACCTGATGCCACAAATTGTTTTCGTCACATCCAAATCCATTTGGCAAGAAGAGCCTTGTTGACCAGCTCTAAGTCTTTCATCCAGATCAGCATCTTAAGAGGGTTGAAGGGAAAGAACTGGGGGGTTGCCCATCCTCCACACTTCTCACACCATCCACAAAAGAGGAATCCTCAGACTCTTCAAAAGAGGAGTCTCCTTCCTCAAATGTGGATCTGGAAAAAGCTTGTCTCTTTATCAACGGCTAAATCTCCCTGACTGAAAGAGAGAGGAGGAGAAGAACGGACTTCTTCAAGCGAAAAAGGATCCGCTACTGTCCCATCTCTTTCCACGAGCTGAAAAGAGACAATACAATCTGGAGGAGCAAGGGCATGTTGAACAATGTCCGAACACGTGGCAATGTCATCGATGGAGGGGGGATTATGAATATCCTTTGCGAGACACGTATCTGGCGAGCGGCTCGAGATCGATCGGACTTGGCTAGAGAGAGGACATGTCCTCGTCCCACTGCCCGAGGCAAGGGGAGTATGGCTAGGGATTGGACACGAAGTTGGCGATTCAGACGAAAAGGGCATCGGGCCACCCGCTGTTGAAGAATCGGGAGAGGACAAATCGGCAATTAAAGATTCTCACGAGATGAGATCGTTCGCTCACGGTATTATACTCCTCATCTCACCTGCAGACGAAGCCACAGCCTCGATAACGTCCTCCGACCTAGAGAGCAGTGCACGAGGATCCAAGAGGCGGGACACGCGTTCAATTTTAGGAACCTCTCAATGAAGAGAGTCGGAAGTTCCCGCAGAGGATTCACCGACGTTAAATCTGCCTTTGGAGGTTGTTTCTTCCTGCCATTCACCTTAACCCAACCTTTGGATGCTTCAAAGCGTTCGAACTCATGGAGACTTCCTCCACGATTTCTTTTTAAAGAAGAAACCCCACTTCTATAATCAGGAGAAGCCGGCCTCTTTCCTTTTTCCGTTATAGATGGCACTGAAATCCTGATCTGCTTAGAGGCTTCCCAATCTCTAAGAGCATTGTAGTCTCTAAGAAAATTTCCATCTAAGGAGTCGCTATAACCTGGGGTTGAGAAGCAAGAATCTGAAGAGCTATCCCGTCTCGCGGAGGTGGATCTCCTCTCTAGATTGTTCAACCGATTGCTATTAGAGGGACGGCCGTTAGCCCTAGAGTGACGTCTCGAACGATATTCCGAAGAGGTATGAGGATCTGAGAGCACAACCGATTTCTCATAACACGAGAAGTGTTCTTGGGAACGAAAATCGTGACTACGCGCTTCACCTGATCGGCGGGAATTAGAAACCTTCTTCTTCATTCCTCTATTGAACAAACTTTTGCAAAAGCAAAAACTCTTCTCTAGTCTAGAGTTATCAATATTTATAACGTCCACCCATTCATCATCTTCGGAAGTTCATACTTGCTAGGTATTTTAGTACTACTTTGAGATAGTTTAGGAGAATTAATTATGCGAGTCAGTAGGCATTAAGAATATGATTCTTCTAAATTTAGCAAGAGACTTCATGACTTTGTAGAGACTTGTATAAAGGCCAAGGGCCATGTGTATGGGACATGATACTCCGATGAATAATTTGAATACTGGTTTATTTTAGTATCAGTTGCTTCTGGCATTAGTTGCTCTAGTTTTCTAGCATCTGTTAGTTATATCTCCATTAGCATGTGTTCCTTTTATCTCCTTTAGCATGTGTTACTTCTAATTCCTTTTTTGTTTATGAATGGTGTAATTTTATTCCCCAGCCAGCACACAAAGCAAAGCACCAAAAACAAGGACAATACAAATAACTGGGAAGGAATCCTTTTGCTTTAGCATGTGTTACTTCAAATTCTTTGCCAGTTGAATAAACTAGAAGACCATCAGATTGATATACACAATCCATCATCTGGATCTATATCTCAAGCATGTAACACATTAAACAAATCTTGAGCTTTAGTTGGTGGACAGTTTCAGTTATAATCAATGATGCTCTAGCTTCAATCATGTCGAGCTTGCTATCAAAGCAAGTAAAATCCTAGGGTTTTCTTTTCTTTTTCTGTTCCAACAAATTCCCTCATCCTCAAACCTCAATGTTCCCCAAATCCCTTATATTCCCAGATCCCTAGACCTTAATTACCCAAAATCCTACCAAATTTGAAACCCAACTTTCCAATTTCCCCTTTTTCACAAATTTTAACCCAACCATGCTAAACCAAATCCCTTTAAGTTCCTCAACTTTATCCATCACAAAAACCCAATTAGCCAAAACACGTCCCCAATTTCAAACTAACAGCCATTATTCCCCTCAGTTTTGAACTCCAGCCCTAAACATGAAATGAGTGACAAGATTGTGCCCTGGTTATTTATAAAGTAGATATTCGGTAGGTGTACCTTTGCAGCAATTCTCAAAATAATGTCTTGATGTTGAGGAGGAACGTTTGAAACATTAGCTACCAGCTCAGGTGCCATATCAGCCTTTTCCTGTAGCAAAAGGCATGTTTATTAGTGTTACTTCGAAAGCAACAGTTCTTTATTGAAAGGTGAAATGCACGAACTTTCAAGTTTCAACTAACAAAATCCAAATACAAGAAGTGTAAAACTAACCTCTATTGGTAAGCGCTCGAATGCCATCTCAATATAGACAATGCAAAAATTCTTAACCATCAGTGCAGCATTAGCCTCCACATACATCTTCCATAACTCCAACAAAGGCAAGCCTATCTGTGCTTGGTGCTTCACTCGCTTGTTTATGTGAGTAAGGATCTCCATCACCTATCATGAATGAAATACAGTACCATAAAATCGGTATAGTGTGATACAAAGGAAATCTATGAGCAAATTATTGATGGGAAATAGACACAAAGCACACTTCAGAATTGGAGTTGCCTATGTGTTTGATCAAATGCATGGTCTATTTACATCTCATGCATGTCTTTGAAGCAAATTTTCTTCAATATCAAAGTATCAATATAGGTGGATAGTGGAACCGATTCCCAGGCGACTACATGATGAGGACTATCACTTAAAGAGGATTCAATATGAAAACTATATATCAATCAAAAAGATCAAACATTAAGGTTGCATTTCGCCTATGGCCATTTTTCTACCCTCAGTAGAATTACCAAAAAGTCACGAAATGGAGCTCTACCGCATTGTATTTATTGAAAAGAAAGAGCTCTATTGTATCCACAAGAACAATGTTTCATTATTTTGGAATTTCTACAATGAGTAAAAAGTCCCAAAATCAAATCATTTTTCTCGCAGCCCAACTGCTAGCCACAATCACACCATACACCTCAAACCACATTCAATTACACTTTAATTACATTCCAAGCACTTAAGTAGTCCCCAAAACTTCTAATTCTTAGGAACAACTTTCGCAAACCAGACTGCAATAACTAGTTCAACAAAGGGGCGAATGAGAAACATGCCATTATATTAGTCCCTGAGCTGGACTTGTAAGGACGTGACACAATTCGATTCATTTCCACTCTATCAAACTAATAAATCAAATTCAACTCAGCAGCACCGCGAAACACGACCTTACTCCTCTAACTAGTATCCAATACATTCCATATTAAAGCAAATAAATATATGTATACAAGATTGAAGGATTCGGACAGAATCAATGATTTCATGGATCGAGAAACGGAAATTTGATGGTCTGCCATCAATAACAGCTTTCTGGAGTTCAAATCAAGTCAATGGAGATTAGGTTTTATACCTTTTTCCGAATTAATTGAGAAGGGAAAGAGAGAGAGGAGATGGTGTAAGGAAGGATCTTGGAGAGAAGGGTTTGGAGCTTGGAATCGTCAGAGAGAGCTAGGCGAGTCAGCATCCGGTCCAAGGTTTCTTCTATCTCGGCCTCAGATTTCTCTGAGGAAAGGGAAGATGATGAAGAATCCGCCATTCCTGCTCCTGCTGCGAAATCAGAGGCGAAAATGAAAAACGGAGAGACTGGCGCCTACTGTCAGGAAGTATTTCTTGTATGAGACGGAAAGAGAGTTTTTATCTAAAACCGCCTCAACTTTAAAGTATTAGCCACATACATTTTGCATATTTGTGCAAAGGCACCTGTATTTAAATTTCACATGGGCCATGTCACATGTAATCCGAGAGAATATAAAAGAAAAAATAATAATCGCCCAATGATGATTTTCATCAGATGTATAAAAAAATGGATTCCATTTGAGTTCTTGGTCAAGTAGTGAGTGAAAATGTTATATTCCACTCATGACACTTATGGGTGTTTGATTTTTTAAATCCTTTGCAAATATTTATAAATGGGTCATTGACTCATTATTACTTCTAGCATCTTAGGCAAAAAGATGGAAATCTTCTACCTCCAAACTGGTCCATAAATGGCTAACTTAAAATTGTAGCACCACCATAATCTATGTGATTTATCCACGTTGTCCATCCGTTTTACCATGAGCCCAAAAATAAAGCAAATCCAAGGCTTAAGTGGACCACATCATGGGAAACAGTGGTCCATGTAATGTCGACAGTTGAAAGTTGTTTCGTTCCTTATATGTGGTGCTAGCAAATTAGTGCTTATGATTGTTATGGTTCAGCCAGCATCTCTTGAAGCCATAGTCCTGTGGTGGAGTTTGACAAATCTCATATTTTTTAAGGGGTCGTTTAAATGTTGGTAAATGGGGCAAGCAGTAGATGATTTACTAAAAAATTATTTACAACTCGTAAATGATTTACCAACAAGGCTCCTTTTTTTTTAACGAAAACCTATGAAGTAGATTTCATTTATCATTTTCAAGCTATCCAAACTCTATAAATGATTAAACTTAAAGCCAAAAATACATGTTGCAAATCATTTACAGCCTTTAAGTGATTTACTAGTAAATCATTTACAATGTAAACCATTTTCTACCATCCAAATGACCCCTTAGCCATAATCCTATAGTGTAGTCTGACAAGTCTCATATTTTTCAAGGGAATCCATCCATGATCTCTTCAATCCCAGTGGAAGATGCTTGGTGTCAGAAGAGTAAAAAGGACAACGAAAGCAAGAGGAAAAAACTGAACCTATCAAGAGCCCTCAGCTCTCTCATGTTGAGCTCAAATACAAGCCTAACTATTCCTATGTTATCCTTAATGTAACACTCTGGATTCCAGGGGCCGAGTAAATACTCGACTCCCGACATTCCAGGTGTCACTTATGCTTTGTGGAAGCGAGATTTTATAGTTCGTTTCACATGACATTTGAGCAGTTTATAGAATTAAAATAGACTATGCAATGTACCCTATAATAAACGTAAATTTTATTGCAAGTAAATTAGCTATCATTAAAACACGTCAATCCATAGTACAGGACTACCACTAAGCAAATATACAGTCCAAAATTTACAAATGTGTCAACTCTAACATCTCATCGATGACCCACAGGCATCTTACATCGGCCCACTGAACAACTGGATATACTAGGACTCCTCCTCCGAGTCCATGGATGCCTCATCCAGCGCGTCGAACTCCAGGGTACCTACATCTATGATATGGTCTAGTTAGTGTTTTAAAACACCGTTCCAAAGTGGGAGTGAGTGATCAACTCAGTGGTTTTATTAACATCAAATTACACAAGTTATCAAATCCACATGCATGATTAATGAAAATAACTTAAACATACAGTCCCTATATACTTTTGTTAATGCACGTGCATGTTATAATGATATGATGCATGCCCTCGCCTCCAACACTCCGTCGTAGTGACTTCAACTTCACATCATAAATGACCAACACTCCCTCATCTTGCAACTTTAATTGCCTAATCGCCACACATATCTAATGCAATGTAATGAATGCTCGTGTTAATCAAGTGAATTAATTGAGTCCATTCATCCAGCAAGATTGGGGAAGCTAAAACACCTCCATTAAATCAATGACCCTAACCTAATCACTGGGCCTAGGGTGCCCATAGTGACCCCGTACCTGTGATCCTTCATCCATATTAAGATTTACCATTGAGATGACAAATCCTCAATCAATATGAGGCTAACACTGGCCCGATCGATCACTCAGGATTCGGATGACACAACCCGAACGCATAGGGTTAGGTCGCCCATCGATGGGCAAAAGGCACTTACAAATGATGTAAGGGTCGTCACCCGAACACAGTTGTGGAACGGTCGCGATATCATTACAGTTTGGTGTATTAGGCTCATAGCCTTATTGGTTACTCATTGGTCACTACGGGGAGGCTCATAACGCAGCGTAAGCTGACAGCACGGACACAATGTCCTATATCGCCATGCCCGACTCTTGAGACATGGGGATCGTGTCACTGACAGTTATCAGTAGGCATCTCAAAGACACGGAGGTGCTCCAGTTTCAAGCTAGCATGATCATACATGGTGGACACACGTGATTTGTCAACTAATAGACTAGTTCGGTGGACTCAACGAACCTCAGCGCAACCGGCATTAAGTATAAGCATCTCGTGTAGTCCGATTATCGTCGGTTGTCCGCGTTCGCCCCGAGTTAATCGAACTAATTTGGGGCAAGCGACCTAATCAAGGCCGCCCTCGTGCGTCTGCGATTTGCCAGCTAACCCGACTACCCAAGTAGTCTCAATCAATCAATATCACTAATAAGTCAACTATGCAGCTACAGGAAATGATATAAGCAATAAATCATGAAATTCTACTTTATTTGGCATTTTATCGAACATGCAAGCCGCGTTACGACTAACATAACACTTCATGTAAGGTAAGGCAAATTGATTACATAGGCAGGTGAGTAATATGAAGCATGAGCAATAAATTAGCGAATTCAACCTATTCTAGCAACCAATCGAACATATAGGCTTCATTATACATGGATAGCAATTTATAAAAAGTAAACGGGTCATACGAGTACGCATGGGTTAACATGCAATCATTTAAAAGTAAACGGGCCATACGAGTACGCGTAGGTTAGCATGAAATCATTTATTTACTACACAATCATCAATTATGACTCGGGACTCGATAAACGACAGCTTAGGGGTCATAGTCCACACCTAAAAGTGGTTTATCGAATTTCTAGCATCGTGCCTAGGATTTTGGTCCATAAATCGACATATCGGTGCCATGCGCCAATGAGATTAGTTGGCAAGGGGTGCATTTGTTGGTGCACAAAAAATGTATGAAATTTTCATCATGCGTTGTTGAAAACTGCAAATGATAAAGAAGTATTTTTGAGAGATGAGAAGATATCAAAGACAAAGAAGAAAGAAGAAAAGAGAATAAAAGAAAAAAGAAAAGGGAACGGAAGAAAGAGAAATAAAATGAAGGGATTGTGTTGCGCGGGTGTGCACAACATCAGTATGGTTATGATGGTTCGAAAGAATGAAAAGTTGCACAAGGTGGGCCCCACGACATAGAGATCGAAGGTTCGTATGTGTGGAGGCCTATAAATACCCCACTCCCCCTCTCATTTGCACAACCAAGACGACGAAGAAGATCAGAGCTCCAGAAAAGAAAAAGACCCCAAAGGTATCCATAAGAAAAGGAAGAAAGAAGAAGAAGAATGCATTGCGCTGGATCGCGCAACACCATGATGTTGTGCGAGCCCATGCAACAACAGTGTGTTGCGCATAAATGGACATCAAGGAGTCAAAACTCTGCCATAATTGTCAGAGGGAAGCAAATCTTTCTTTAAAGTCTTTCTTCAATACAAGGTTTTAAACTCAAGAAGAAGATAAAAGATGCTCACATCCACACAATATTCCTCTTGATGAGATGAACAAACCGCAAGCCGAAATGCTGCCGGATTTTATATTCAAACTCGTTCAATACTTGTATTTTGAATATTCTATCTTATAATCAAGAAAAATAAATGGATGTAAATGAATTCAGAATAAATAAACTAGATGATTGTTCTCTATAAATTTATTCTGTTATGATTAAGTAAGATAATTCCCATAAACCAAATGCATTTGTTTCTCGTCGAAACAGCATGCAAATGACTTTTAAGGCCTAAATCACGATATGTGTTCGGTAGTTACCTCTCTCTTGTTGCCGAGTTGGTTTCCTATAGTACGACGCGATCGTGGGCCATGTTGCGGCCCGTGGTAGTAGGGAAAATCCCTCAATTAAGCTCCTCACATGTCCCTTCTCTCATTCTCTCCTCACTCCCTCTCTGTCCTACAATAAAATCCATATAAGAGTGAGGGAGTGAAAATCTGGGATATTTATAACCCTAGATAAGTGTGCAAATGGCCCCAGGGGCCTCTTTTCTATTAAACTTGTCCCAAGGGCGGCTGATTTCGATTTACATGGTCTTTTCGGGAGCCCACTGGCTCATCTGTTTCAGGGAAAAAAGTGCCCTACTGTAGGATCTATGGTTTGTCATGATCAATCGGTAATCGAACACTTCAATTAACCTTAGGGACCCTACTTATGATTGACGGTAGTCGATGCTCGATTGGGGCCGCGACTATACGGATATGAGCAGGGAAATATCTTTAAATCATACCTCGAGTTTGGTCGCAATCTAATGGTTGGAAGGCCACAACTCCGTGAAAGAGTAGGATGTTCATTTCACTTAAGTTTCAGGTTTCAACCTTGGATATTTGCGCATTTCAAGCACTCGGCCTCTGACCCAAGTTGTGTAGTTCTAGGTACTATCTTGATTTGCCACCTGCGATGGATGTCGAGCTCAGTGAGACGGACATTATTATATAGTCTTGGAACTAATGGCCTACTAACGAGCAGTCAGAGCTTATTCGGATAATCGAGGTATTTCTGTAATGAATTAGGCATCAAAATTTCTTATGTGTAATTATTAGAATTTAGATTAACCGTGTTCATAGTGTGGCCTAATTGCAATTAGTGGAAATGGTGATTCGGTCATAATCACTATAAACCGTTGATTCATAGGCTAAATGGATAATTGGGTCACTTTAATTTGTTAATTAAGATTTGACCCCTAGTTGTCTCGGCTTCGGGTAGATCTTTAATTTAGTTATGGTTGTATTGATTAGTTAATGATACATTGGTTAGATTTGGGCCCTAGATGAACAAATCACGAGGCTATGTTTAAAGTTTAAGTAATTGGGCGAATTTGTTGGCCTCCTATGGTTGATTAATTGAATTTGTGCAGTTCTTTATTGGTATCACATACGAGCAGGGAAATATCTTTAAATCATACCTCGAGTTTAGTCGCGATCTAATGGTTGGAAGGCCACAACTCTGTGAAAGAGTAGGATGTTCATTTCACTTAAGTTTCAAGTTTCAACCTTGGATATTTGCGCATTTCAAGCACTCGGCCTCTGACCTAAGTTGTATAGTTCTAGGTACTATCTTGATTTACCACCCGCGATGGACGTCAAGCTCAGTGAGACGGACATTATTATATAGTCTTGGAACTAATGGCCTACTAACGAGCAGTCAAGAGCTTATTCGGATAATCGGGGTATTTCTGTAATGAATTAGGCATCAAAATTTCTTATGCGTAATTATTAGAATTTAGATTAACTGTGTTCATAGTGTGGCCTAATCGTAATTAGCGAAAATGGTGATTCAGTCATAATCACTATAAACCGTTGATTCATAGGCTAAATGGATAATTGGGTCACTTTGGTTTGTTAATTAAGATTTGACCCCTAGTTGTCTCAGCTTCGAGTAGATCTTTAATTTAGTTGTGGTCGTATTGATTAGTTAATAATACATTGGTTAGATTTGGGCCCTAGATGAACAAATCACGAGGCTATGTTTAAGGTTTAAGTGATTGGGCGAATTTGTTGGCCTCCCATGGTTGATTAATCGAATTTGTACAGTTCTTTATTAGTATCACATACGTATAGGCTCACCTTGAGTGCCAAGGAAAAGTAAGTAACAACGTAGGCTAGTTTTATATATATATATATATATATATATATATATATATATATATATATATATAAAAGAATTTTTATAAATTCAAAATAATGAAAATTCAGGACATTACACTTAAGCTAGTAACTCTCAATTCTAAATAATATAATGGGTTACAAGGTTTGGATAACAAGAGGGTAGTTGTAGTTGGTTTGTCCTATAATCAACTTCAAAGGGATTGGATAAGCCAATTTCAACCTACAGTTGTGGCAAAGAGCCGGTGATGTTAGTGTAACTTTAAATAAAGTAAGTTTAGCTACCTGTGAATATCCTGAGAGGAGTAGCTAGTGTTACACCTAACAATATGTGCAACTGCATATTTCATCGGCTAATGAACTTGTTGTTGTAGAGTTTTCCTAGCTTTCTTAGCACCCCTCGTCTTCATTGAGATGCTTGGGTTATCAACCAAACCATGTCACGTGATGTTTTTACTCCTTAACTTCTCATTATTTAAAAAAATAAAATTAGCTCATCTATAAATACCTCTACACCCTCTCATTTCAAGGATACCTCTCTAAAAAGGTCTTAAAGTCTCTACCAAGTAGAGGGAGAGAGAGATTAAGATTGGATAAATAGATAGATAGAGAGAGAGAGGAAAAAGTGAGGGTGTGTTCCTACTTAAGCTATCCATTCCATCTTGACCATTAAGCTTAGTCAATGCCTTCAGTTGTCTAGGAGGAAGTCGGGGTCATATCACTTCAACTTGTTCAGAGTAGGATCGGGATTTGAAATCCAAAATCTTCTCTAAAGATAGGTGTTATATTCTCACTTCATTTCCCAAATCTCCCTCATGCACGAGCATTTTTCTTACCATTCATTTATTTACTTATTGCACAACTTCCTTCTCATGCACTCCCTTACTCATCTAGGCATGATCTTTTCGAGCATATACTACGTGTCTTGCTCAGTTCTAAGATCCTCACAAATCAGAAACCCAAGATTGTTGTGCTTTATGCCTTTCACTAAATAATCATCTCCTCGGATATGATTGTTACGAGCAAATTGACTCATCATAGCCATAGTTGAGATTTTATCGGTGCATTTCTTTTCCTTTTTCTTATTTATAATACCACCCCCTTGATCATTGCCAAAGTTGAGCCACCATGGTCTCATAGGTTGTGATCGAGGTCGAGCACCAAGTTTTCAATTGACTTTGAATCTTTTTTTTTTTGCAATTGATTTGTAACATCCTGAGTTTTTGTCATTTTAAGTTGCCAAAAAAATCCTTAATTAATTAATATATATAGCCTATGTCATCACTTACAGACCTATGATGCTTGAAGTGAGCCTATACGTGAGTGTTACTGATAAATGACCGCACAAATAAGATTAATCAACCGTAAAAAGCCAACAAATCCGACCGATCACTTAAACATCGAGTTTAGTCTCATGATTTGTTTACATAAGGCCCAAAAATCTAGCAAACTTATCACTGACTAATTGAGATAACCATAACCAAATAAAGACATACTTAAAGCAAAGACAGCTATGGGTTAGATCTTAATTAATAAACCAAATAAACCCGCTCACTCATTCACCCTAAATAACCAATGATCTAGAGTGATCATGACCGAATCACTATTTTTGCTGATTTCGAATAGGCCACACTATGAACTTAGTTAATCCAGAGCCTAACTATTGCGGCCAAGAAATCTCCATCCCCAATTCATTCGAAAAATGCCCTGATTATCCGAACAAGCTGTAGACCGCTCGTTAGTGGGCCACTAGTTCCGAAATTATAGGAAAAACGTTCGTCTCACTGGGCTTGACGTCCATTGCGGATGGTGGGCCTAAATAATGCCCTGAACCACACAACTTGGATAGTGAAGGCAGAGCTTGAAAGGCGTGACTCTCCGGGACTTGAAACCAGAAACTTAAGTGAGTTGGCCCCGCCACTAAAACGGTGAAGTTGCAACTTTTCAACCGTTGAATTGTAATCAAACTCGAGACATGAATCCCGGATATTTCCCTGCTCATATCCATATAAATAGGGCCCTGATCGAACATCGGTAACCGTTGATTACAAATCAGGCTCCCGCGGCCAATCGACTCATCTGTTTGCCACCAAACTTGAAACAACCCTTCATCTGACCATGGGGCATCTGCTTCATGACACAGATGGGCCAGGGGGCCACTGAGATAGCCCCAGGGACCAAAAACCCACTCACTAGGGGTATATACATTAGAACAAGTCTCCCTAGGGCCAACTGGACCAATTTCCAAACTATAAAAGCCCTTAAAAATCTTTCCCACACTTCTATATGAAATTCCTACAAGTGGGGAGAGAGAGGAGAGAGTAAAGAGGGAGTGGAGGCTGAGGAAGGACTCCAGGAGGCAGGAAGTTGAGAAATTTCCTCCCTTACCTCAATCCCGCACCGGAGCTTACAACCCCACTGCCGCGGGAGCACCCCGCCGGCAACCGGAAGGTATCCTTCCAACCCTCTTTTCAGTTTTTAGTGCATTTGGCCCCTTGCATGTATCCTAACATGCAAATCCTATTGGCACTGGACTCCAACACTCCAATTCGAGAGATCGGCACCTTGGGAGCGGCTCCGCAAGCCATAAAACCATTATAGGTGCGAACCATTATCCTTAAATTGCCAAATATTGAACCTAGGCCGAGATTAATGATTGTGTTTATTAAATTTGCTTTGCATGATTGATTTATGAGGAATCCGCTAGTATCTACTTCTTTACAAATCTATATAAATATGTTTAGAGAAATTAATGCCTAATTCCTTGCCGAATAGACTAAGTCATTCGAATGTTGCCTTCTTTCCTTGTTTTTCCTTCTTATTATGTGAAATTGAAATTAGATCATCCCCAAATCTGAAGTAATTTGGGGAAAATGTGTTGCATGTCTTTTATATATATATATATATATATATATATATATATATATATATATATATATATATATATATATATATATATTGATTTGGGTCAAATGTTTGTTGTTGTTTACAAGCATGCCTAAATTTTTTACAAATAGGAGTAGTTTGTGATTTTCCTATGTTATTAAGCAATTTAAGCCCTATATAAATGCATGTCTAAACTTTCTGCAAATAGGAGTAGATCATAATTCTCTTTACGATGCCAAATAATTTAAATCTTAATTACATGCGTGCCTGAATTATTCTATAACTAGGAATAGTTTATGATCTTCCTTAAATATTAAGTAACTTAGATCATTTTTTGGGTTGGCCAGTGAAACTACAAGACTTGTACGGGCAGCCCCACCGATTAGGCCGCCCAACAACCAATCTGAACAATTTAGGTCAAGCACAAATAGCCGACAATAGTTGGACTACATGGGATGCTCGCACCCAATGCCAGGTGTTCCGCAGTTCACCTGAATTAAACAAATTGGTCATTAACTAACCAGCTATGTGTGTTAATCATGTATAGTCACGTCTGCCTGAATCTGAAGCACCCCATACCTTTGAAAGGCCTACTGATAACCGTTAGCAATTCGATCCCACTAAAACTCATGAGCTGGGCATGGTGGAATGAGACATCGTGTCTGAGTTGTCGGCCTACGCTGGGGTGACGAGCCTCCCCGTAGTGACCAGTGAGAAACCAAGTCTCGCGAGCCGGGCATGGTGGAATGGAACACTGTGTCCAAGCTGTTAGCCTACGCTAGGGTGATGAGCCTCTCCATAGTGACCAGCGAGCACATGAGGTGACAGGTTCTTGTTCGAACGGCCCCCGTCAAATTACCCAGCCGATGGTTCCGTGCTAGAGTACCATTCGAGTGACCTGGGCATGAGTGGAATTGGGTGACAAGCCTTTTCCTATGGTGATTTGGTTATGTGATAAGCCGGCACCTCGAAACTGAGTGGTCATACTCAGTGTTTGGGTGACGACCTATACAGAGTTAATCCTCAAACCTTTAGGTATCATGTCTTACCTTTATAATTATTGATTTACGAGATAAATAGATGATACCTAAATTTAGATCAATAATCGCAGGCTCAGAGCCACTACAGCCGCTCTATTGATTAAATGGAGGTGTTTCGGCTTCCTCAATTTTGCTGGATGAATGAATTTAATTAAATACTTGGTTAACATGAATATTCACGCATTACATTAGTTAAGTTGGCGACTCGACAGTTGAGGTCACATTGAGAGAGTGTTTATCATTTGTGATCGTAAGATGGAGTCGCTTGAGGGGGTGTTGTATGGCGAGGGCATGCATCATATCACAATAACATGCATATGCATTAACAAGAATAGCTAGGAACTCTGTGTTTAGATGATTTTCATTAATTTCACCTATGGAATTGATAACTTATGTAACTTATTACTAATGGAATCCACTGAGTTGATCACTTACTCCAACTCTGGGAAGGTGTTTAAAAACATCAACCAGACACTTTTGTAGATACAGGTACTATGGAGTCTGATGCGTTGCAGGAGGAGTTCTCATATCTTCAACTCCTGGGCGGGCCATTATAGGTTGCCTTAGGGCAGTGATGACACTTTAGGGCTGGAACATTTTATATTTGGGAATCGTATGTATTTTTCTGGGATACGGTCCCGTATATTGGATGTATATATTCTTGTTAGTCGCATTTTGAGTTTAAGTCACAATGATTTCAGTGTATGTTGCATGATCAATTTTAATTCCTTAAATGCTCACATGCCAAGTAAAAATGAACCATAGAACTCCGTTTCCGCAAAGCATAAGTGGCACCTGGGATATCGGGAGTCATGTATCTACTCGACCCCCGAAATCCAAGGCGTTACATGATTAGACACTAAAGCATTCAAAAACCTTAAATAAAAAAAGAATCCACAAAGTAGAGACCCACATGAGTGCGGGCGGAGAAGGGTACCTAACCCTTTCCTTCTTCATTACTAAGATTCTTACTTAAAATCGCCAGTCTCGACCTACCACAAGAGTCATACAAGTCGAGGATTCTCTTATTCCTCGACTCATTTTGATTTTGCATGTCTGGCCGAACGTATATTTTGTGTTTAAAGGCTAGTAGAGACTCTATAATAAGCATTTTACTCTGTGTGCCATTAATCCACCATTATAGCAAAAAAGAGATATATGCACCCACTAAAAAAGTGAAGGTGATGTCACGTCTTCCTGCACATGCTTATCAACAGTGTGCATGTGTTTCCTATTCAAAAGTTGGTTTATATATGCGACGCCGACATGGCGCATTTGAAACAAATGATGGTAACTCAAACAACTGCAAAACTCTATGTCCAAATAAAAGATATGGTCTATTTGTACATATTCCAAGCACCCTTCATACAAAATCCTAGCAAATGAGCCTCACCATACACATTTACACTTGCATTAATGGGTCCAAAATCATGGCAAATGGGCTCATCATACACCTTGTAACATCCTAGATTTTTGCTGTTTTAGATTTCTAAAAATTTTTTGAAATTCTTCATTATTCACATGGGACCCAGACCTAGCTGACCTATCACTGACTAATCAAGACAACCGTAACTAAATAAAGACTCACCTAAAGTCGAGACAACTAGGGGTCGATTCTTAATTAACAGACCAAACTGACCCAGTATCTTTTTTGCCTAAGAACCGACGGTTTAGAGTTATTATAACCGAATCGTCATTTTTCGCTAGTTGCGAATAAGCCACATCATGAACTTAGCTAATTTAGACCTTAATCATTTCACACAACAAATCTTGCTACCTAATTCATTTAATAAATGCCTTAATTTTTCAAACGAGCTCTGGACCGCTCGTTAGTGGGCCACTAGTTCCGAAATTATAGAGTAATGTCTGTCTCACCGGGCTTGACGTTCATTGCGAGACATCCAGTTGAGATCGTGACTCGAATCGCTCAACTTGTACTTACAAGGTCGGTGCATGAGTTGTGCGAATATTCTTAAAATTAACCAAGAACTTAAGTCACTTATTTGTCTTTGACCAAGTTGTGACTTTCGGACCGTTAGATCATGACCAAATTTGGGGTAACAACCTAAAGTAATGTCCTGCTCATATCTGTATAGTTGTAGCCCCGATCGACTATTGGTGACTGTTAAATAGACTTCTGATCATACCCGTCGATTGACGCGTCTAAATGGCAGGCTGATTGTGTCTATAAGTAGATCTTCGCTAAGGCCAATTATCCAACTGTGGGTGTCGACTCTTACGCCCCGTAGTGGCCCCCAAAGGATAGAAAAATACTCCCTTAAGGCTAGTATAGTAAAAACCCAGTCTTTAGGGCCATTTACACCAAATCTGGCACCATATAAAGCCTTCATTTGGGCACCCCCTCCTCCACTACGAATTTCATGCCCTAGAACAAGAGAAAAGGGGAGAAAGAGAGAATAGAAAGAGGGGAAAGGAGAAGGGAAAGAGCTTGGGGTGTGAGTGTTGGTGCACATCCACCCTCTCATCCTTTCTCTACTTGCCTCTCTGTAAACGGAGCCATCATCGGAGCTTTCCCGGCAACAATTGGGGGTAAGTGTTGAATCTCACTTGTAATATAGGGTTTCAATAGTTATCTGTTCCCAATCTCACAAGCTTGTATACTTGTTTAGGTATTTCAATGATTTTCTCAAAACTCTAACCCTAGGAGCACCATGAATTGGGCGAAAAGTCATAAGGTGTGGACTATAAATGCATAGGTTGCGATTTATCAATGTTTTTATTACAGTTAATGATTTATGATTGCTGATGTAGGCTTTCTTATTATCTTACGTATACTTATATCACTATCTAATGAATTGATGAATTGCAAGTTGTTGTGTAACGTTGTCTATGTGTTCGATGAAATGCCTAAATGAATAAATTATCAAAATCCCTTATCGAATGTTAACCCATATGTTATGAATGTTTGTTACCCTGATTTGGATAGGAATAGGGCTACGAGTGTAGTCCAGGTAACCAGTAAACTCTCACGTTTGGGTGGCCGAATTGGGTTGGCCACCTTGGGTAAATTCGAAAGACACGGGTCAGACATTGACTATCGATAGCTGCTGGGCTACGAGGGGTGCTCACGCGCTCCATGCCAGTTATGTTAGGTGCGCCCGTACTAATCAAAATTGACTAAAGAACCGGTTAACCTATTGTATGTTCATCATGTATAAGCGCAATTGTTTGAATCTAAGGTACCCCCTCACTATTGTAAAGATACACTTTTAACCATGGTATCATGATCCTCAAGACTCGTGAGCCGGGCATGGTGGTATGCGACACTATATCCGTGCTGTCGGCCTACGCTGGGGTGACGAGCCTCCCCATAGTAACCGCGAGCACCACTTCTTACAACTTATCTATTGTATATATTTATCTAAGAGTGACGAACCTAGACAGATTAATAACACAGGAGTAGGACCGTTGCAGTTGTCCAATGCCTAGTGATTCGATTAGGATCAATGTTTAAAAGGGAGATATCCTAGCTTCCCCAAATTACTGGATGAATGGGTATAAGTAATCACTCGACTAGCATGATCATGCACTGCATTGCATTAGTTAGAATGTGGCAAAAAAGGCGTTGAAGTAGTACGTTTGAGGAAGTGTTGTCATGTGCGAAACAAGTGGTCGGAGTCGCGTGTTGAGGGAGTGTCGATAAGTGAGGGCATGCATCATTACATAAACTCCATTCTCACATTAAAAAGAATAATTATGAAGTGATTGCCTTATATTGCCTTATCATTACTGTATTGATTGACTTGATAACATGTGTAACTTTTGATTTATGGAACCACTGAGTTGATCACTCACTCCCACTCTGGGACGGTGTTTTAAAACACCAACCAGACACTAGTGTAGATGTAGGTACTGTTGATGCCGATACACAGGAGCAAGCTTTCTTGGATGAAGAGGAGGAATTCTCCTATTTCTAGCTCTCGGATGGGCCGATGTAGGCCATGTATCGTTGGACAGGGAGTGTTGGGCATATGGGCTTAATTGGATGTTACATTACAATATTTTATTTATTTTTAGAATTGTATATGTATACCTCAAACCCAGCCATGGACCCATACTCTGGAAGAGCTTCACGATATATATATGTTTTGATTTACGCATCTGTTTTAATTACATTACACCTGAAGTATGGTACGTTGTGTAGTATAATTCTATGCATGCTCAAATGCCCGATGTGAAAGAAATCAAGATATTAACTTCCGCAAAACATAAGTGATGTTCGGAATCAAATTCAGGGCGTTACTGTTGGGGGCCTTGCATAAAACCTTAGGATCTAGCCCTCCAGAACAAACCAGAATTATGGATAATAAAGCAATGAAAATAATCAATGCATCAATCACATGCCACACAAGAGATTTTATGTGAAAACCCTTAAAGAGGTAAAAACCACTGGACCTCGTCCAGATCAACAATCCACTATGAAGTAGAACATTACAAACTTCTTCACTCACGTAGAAGTGGATAAATAATGAGAGAAATAAGGAAAAACGGAGAGATCTCACCGATTACGAGGACATAGAAGCGCTGAGATATAGATTGCACAGTAAATAACCTCCACGAGCATAATCTCCCTTCTATAAGCTTCCTCTCTCTTTCTTTTCCTCTCTCTCTCTCTCATCTTTGATAGCCCTAAACCCTTTAGCAAAATCCTTGTAAAGTGTTAGCAAACACTCTTGTCATACCTAGAAAATCCTAGGAACTCCTATTTAAAGTTTTATAAAACTCCTTTCCGCATCCCAGTTGCGAAAGGACTTGCGACATAAAATCCATGCAAAATCGCGGAACGAATCTGCGTAACCTCGACTGGTCGAACCGAGTCTACAACCGGTCGAGAGCCACCTATGACCAGTCTAGCACCTCCTTCGATTGGTCGAGCACCCCGAAGAAAAATAGTCCACAGTCGCTGGACTTTGAGTTGTGCCACTGCTCGACTCCTACGACTGGTCAAGACCAGCCTTCGACTGGTCCAGCAAGGCTCACGACCGGTCGACGACGGGTCAAAAAAACCCATTAAATCTCCCCCCTTTTGACCCAGGAGGGATCCACTTTTTTCAAGCCAGCCAGGTTTCTACAAACCTCAAACTTGCCCTTGAGCAAAGCCTTAGTCATCATGTCTAACCCATTATCATCCGTGTGGACCTTCTCAAGCTGTAACACCTTCTGTTCCAAAGTATCCCTGATCCAATGATACCGAATCTCTATGTGCTTCGACTTGAAATGCTGACTTGGATTCTTGCTCAAGTGTATAGCACTTTGACTATCACAATAGACCACGTGCTCCTCCTGCTTCAGGCTAAGTTCCCGTAGGAACCTCTTCATCTAAAGCATCTCTTTACATGCCTCTGTGACTGCAATGTACTCGGCCTCTATCGTTGACAATACTACGACCTTTTGTAGCTTACTCTGCCAAGAAACCGCTCTCCCTGCAAATGTGAACATGAACCCCGATGTAGACTTCCTGGAGTCTATATCACCTGCCATATCTGCATCAGTGTAGTCCTCTAACACAAATTTTCCGTCACCATAGCATAGGCTCAACCTGGATGAGCCTCTTAGATACCGCAGTATCCACTTAACCGCTGCCCAATGTTCTTTGTCAGGATTGGCAAGATACCGGCTGACAACACCAACCGCATATGCTATGTCTGGTGTGTACACACCATAACATACATCAAACTTCCTACAGCTGACGCGTAGGGTATTTTCTTCATCTCATCCACCTCTGCCTTCGTCTTGGGACACTGCCTGTCGCTCAATTTGAAGTGACCATCCAGTGGAGTACTGACCGGCTTCGCTCCATTCATATTAAATCGCTCTAGGACTTTCTCAATATACTGCTCTTGTGATAGCCAGAGCTTCCTGCTGCTTCTGTCACGGGTTATCTCCATTCCTAGGATCTGTCTAGCCAGGCTCAAGTCTTTCATCGCAAAAGACTTGCCCAACTCCTGTTTCAGCCTATCAATCTTTTTGATGTCTTTTCCCATGATGAGCATGTCATTAACATATAACAGCAGAACTAAGAAATCACCATCTGAAAACTTGCACATGAACACACAGTGATCCGACTCCGTTCTGTCATACCCATGTTTCAACATAAATGAGTCGAACTTCTTGTACCATTGCCGTGGAGCTTATTTCAGCCCATACAAGCTCTTCTTTAGCCTACACATCATATATTCTTTGCCCTTGACTTCGAACCCCTCTGGTTGGTGCATGTATATCTCTTCTTCCAGGTTACCATGGAGAAAGGCAGTTTTAACATCTAACTGCTCTATCTCCAGATCCATGCTAGCCGCCAACCCAAGCAACACCCGTATGGATGTCATCTTCACCACTAGTGAGAATATCTCCTCGAAGTCTATGCCTTTCCTCTGACCAAACCCTTTCACCACAAGTTTGGCCTTGAACCTTGTCTGTGAATTCTTCTGCTCAATCTTCTTTCTGAACAATCACTTGTTGCTCAGAGCTTTCTTACCCTTAGGCAGTTTCACCATATCATAGGTGTAGTTCTTATGCAAGGATTTCATCTCCTCTTGCATAACTTTCAACCACTCCCCCTTATGCTCGTCGGCCAGGGCCTCAGAATAATCTTCTGGCTCTCCCCCATCAGTCAACATAATGTACTCGTGTGACGAGTACCTTTTGGACGACTGTCCGTCCCCAGATGAACTCCTCACCTGTGGCTCAACAGGTGGATTAAGTGGGGGCTGCTCCCCTATTCCATCTTCTGAAGGAACTCCCTTGTCCTCTACACCTTGCTGTACTCCTCCGTCATCAAGCACCACGAGAGGAGTAACTGGATCCATGTCCTTTAGCTCACCTGAATTAGGCTGGTTCTTCTCTGGCTTACCAATGTCTTGTATACACTGATCTTCAAAGAAAACCACATCTTTGCTTCTGATGAGCTTCCTCTCGGTCGGATCCCACAATCTGTAACCGAATTTTTCATCACCATACCCTAAGAACACATACTACTTGATCTTCATATCGAGCTTTGGCCTCTCGTCCTTTGGTATGTGAACGGATGCCCTGCATCCAAACACCTTGAGATGACTGTACGATGGATCATGTCCAGTCCATACCTTCTCAGGTACTTCTCCATTTAATGGGGCTGATGGAGACCTGTTTATCAAATACACCGCGTGTGCATTGCTTCTCCCCAGAACTTCTTGGACAATTTCGCATGGGATAATATGCATCTGATTCTCTCAACAATGGTGCGATTCATTTGCTCAGTTACACCATTATGCTGGGGGGTTTTGGGAACCATTTGTTCATGCCATATACCCAGGGACTTGCAGTACTCATGAAAGTCGCCAATGTATTCACCACCATTGTCAGTGCGGATGCACTTCAATGGTCTACCTGTCTCTCTCTCGACCATAGCATGAAACAATTTAAACACACCAAAGACCTCGTCCTTGGATTTCAAAGCATAAACCCAAACCCTCCTAGATGCATCATCTATAAAAGTAACAAAATACAATGTCCTACCCAAGGTTTTTGTCCTCATAGGACTACAAACATCCGAATAAACTAAATCTAATGCATGCACTTTATTAACATGAGAAGCAGATTTAACAAATGAAATTCTATGTCGTTTCCCTGATAAACAATCAAGACAGGTTTTGAGAGGTGTACCTGTCACGTCTGAAAGGAGCCGCTTCTTCGCTAGTAGCTGAGGCCCTTTTTCACTCATGCGGCCTAGACGCCTGTGCCACATGTCAATAATTGAGTCTTCCGATGCGTTCAACCCACCCTTACATATACTGATACTTGCCTTGTAAAGGGTGCAACACTTCTTTCCTTTAGCCATGATCAATGAACCTTTGATGAGCTTCTAGCGCCCACCAGCAAACTGGCTTTTATAGCCATCATCATCCAGCCTTCCCGTCGACATCAAGTTGAGGCGAAGTTTTGGGATATGCCTCACATCCCTGAGAACCAATGTGCAGCCCACATCGGTCTTCACACAAATATCACCGATTCCCATGATTTTTGATACGCCAGAATTTCTCATCTTCACAATCCCATAGTCACGTGACTTGTAACTTGTGAAGAAGTCCCTGCGTAGAGTCGCATGAAAAGAAGTTCCTGAGTCTATCACCCAGTCAGTGTCCTGACTCGTAGTCGTGAGACATACATCATGATCTACAAAAAGAATAACTACAACGTTGCTATCTGAAGCGACCGCAGTGGAATCTGATTCATCTTCATTCTTTTTTCCTTTCTTGTCATTCTTCTTACTACGACATTCATGCTTGTAGTGACCCTTCTTGCCACAATTCCAACAATTAACATCCTTTCTGTTACTTGACTTGCCTCTTGATTTATCTCGGGCCTTCCCGCCCTTCTTGTTCTTTCCTCTCCCTCGTTCTTGTATTACAAAAGCCTCTTGCTGAGTAGACCCCTGAGACTTCCTCATTGTTTCCTCATTGAAGAGACAACTGGTTACCTGTTCCATGGATATCTTTCCATCTGGCGCGAAGCTACTTAGAGACACCATCAATATCTCCCAACTGTCGGGCAATGAACTAAGCAATAACAAAGCCTGCAATTCATCATTCAGGACCATCTTCATAGAGGTGAGTTGGTTCACTATATTACTTACCTCATTCATGTGCTCGGCCACATAACCACCATCCTTGAACTTGAGATTTACAAGTCGCCTTATCAGAAAAATCTTATTACCGGCTGTCTTCCTCTCATACAACCCTTGCAATTTCAGCCATAGGCTAGCGGCTGAAGTTTTTGTAGACACATGGTGGAACACAGAATCATCCAACTATTGTCTAATAAACCCTACCGCCTTTTAGTCCATCTTCTTTCAATCATCATCAGTCATATCCTTGGATTTTGCTGATATGCCTAAAATTGGAGAATATAGGTCTCTGCAATAAAGCAAGTCCTCCATCTTAGCCTTTCATATGGTCCAGTTAGAACCATTGAGGCTGATCATCCTTGATGAGCCACCTTCCATAATCCAAAACCGATCCTACCTGTTCAATGAACATAGCTCTGATACCACTTTGTTGGGGGCCTTGCACAAAACCTTAGGATCTAGCCCTCCAGAACAAACTAGAATTATGGATAATAAAGCAATGAAAATAATCAATGCATCAATCACACACCACACAAGAGATTTTTATGTGGAAAACTCTCAAATAGGTAAAAACCACGGGACCTCGTCCAGATCGACAATCCACTATGAAGTAGAATGTTACAAACTTCTTCACTCACGCAGGAGTGGATAAACAATGAGAGAAACAAAGAAAAACAGAAAGATCTCACCGATTACGAGGACATAGAAGCACTGAGATATAGATTACACAGTAGATAACCTCCACAAGCATAATCTCCCTTATATAAGCTTCCTCTCTCTCTCTTTTCCTCTCTCTCTCTCTCTCTCTCTCTCTCTCACCTTTGATAGCCCTAAACCCTTTAGCAAATTCCTTGTAAAGCTTTAGGAAACACTCTTGTTATACTTAGAAAACCCTAGGAACTCCTATTTAAAGTTTTAGAAAACTCCTTTCCACATCCCAGTTGCAAAAGGACTTGCGACATGAAATTCGCGCAAAATTGCGGAACGAATCTGCGTAACCTCAACTAGTCGAACCGAGTCTACGACCGATCGAGAGCCACCTACGACCGGTCGAGCACCTCCTTCGACTGATCGAGTACCCCGGAGAAAAATAGTCCACAGTCGCTGGACTTTGAGTCGTGCCACGACTCGACTCCTACGACTGGTCGAGACCAGCCTTCGACCGGTCGAGCGAGGCTGACAACCGGTCGACGATGGGTCAAAAAAACTCATCAATTACACACATCAACACACTTGGGCTCACATTTATAGGTCCAATATGGTGGACATGTGTTTGCACTTATTCTATATATTACATACATTACAAAACACCATTAGATCAATCACCATTCATTTTTCATAAGGTCTCAAATATAGTGAAATTTGATGTCAGTATGCTTGATTCACAAGTGAAACATTTTATTTATTTATTTTCAATGTAATCACCAACTTCTTTTTACATACAATCTTCATCCAAGTATATTGCTCGCAATTTAAATCACTGATCACTCAATGAAACCACACAACTTGACTTGCACTAGCGATCGGTCTTCTCTACTTTAATGAAACAGAAACTACGCGTTGCTTCTTAAATGACTTGAAGAACACCTCGATTAAGAATGAAAACCATTACCCAAAGAACTCCACTTATTAGTTTATCCACCTAATCAATGTCTTTATGACCAACGAGTCCAATTTTATCAACGAATGCATTAAAAATTCTATGATCTTACTATTATACAATCATCCACACCAGATTCAACAACATCTCATACAACTAGTGAATATCCACAAGTAAGAAAATCTTGTAATTTACAATAAATAGATATTACAAAATCTGACAAAATTCTCTCCTCTTATTATGAAAACCTTCTTTGTAAATCTATAAATTACGAAATACAATTCACACAAAAGGTATGGAAAATTTTCAATTGAATATTGATATTCTTTCTTTACATACCTCAAATGTACCTCATAATCCACATTAAGATAGTTTGTTGTCATTTCAATTTCAATTTTACCCTTACATACCATACTCTATGGTATTAAAATTACACGGTCTAATATACACACAGGGTATGGACATTTATGGCCATTTTAGTAAGTTTCTTTCTTATAATAAGCCATAAATTTGATTTTTTATGCCAAATAAATTCAAGATTGGAATATCCTAAAAAACACAGCAGCTAAGGAGAGACGTGAGATGAAATGCTGGATCTCACACATTAGTGCCACATTCAATCCTAACCTCTAATTAGTGATATTTATTTGATGTGTTATGATATTCAAAATCTCTCATTTTGGCCAACTATTAATGTTGATGTCAAAATCTGGTCAGTCCTCTCCTCCTCTTTACACACTCCGAGCAGGTCTCAGACTAGAAATCCGCACATAAAGTGAGCAATGGAGACCCTGGCTAAGCCGGGGGACCCTCCGATGCCTAAGTCAGGATAACAGAATCTGGGTCTAAGTTAAGGAGAAAAGGGAGAGTATCTGATGTTGCGTACCTGTTCTCATGGGATGATGTAGTATTTATATCTTTTCATTGCTCGACTCTCATCCGATAATCTCGGCACAATCAGTGGGATTCGTGGATCATGGGGATATTGCCCAGAACTCGGAGATCATGCCCTACAATGTGTGTATCTGCGGACGAGATAATAGCGCACACCTATACATGGGTTTCTCCATTTAGCGTATGGGACCTTCATTCTCGGAGATGCCTCGGCTGTCCGAAGGCTAAGATATCGCTTCGGCGATGGATTATGTCAACTCGAGCCGAACCACGATCCGTTGGTCCAGTAGTACGCTGACCCTTCTCAGTGTTATGATGGACGCTTACTCGGAGTTGGTCGTACAACTCGAGTATTTTCTCTACTGACTGTTGAGGGAAAGAAGGATCAGGAAATGGAGCTTCGTTCGCCTTAACCCACCTTCCTATTATTATGCCGAGGCTCGGACTCTCCGCTCGGAGTAGCAGACCATCGATCGCTCCGATTGTAGTCGTCTCGGATCTTCCCATAACAATTAAAATCCAACTAATGAGACATTTATGACCATCCGTTTAGTGTGATTTTTTAAAAAAATAAAAAAAATCGTGGCCCATTTATAATGAATTCGTAAAGCTCGACAGCTTAGATTTAGGTACTTGTATGCAATGGCTAAGCTCATTTTAACAACCCAAACCAAATTAAAGCCGCCTAACGCACTTAAAAACCTGTCATAATCATTCTAATGGGTCCAATCCAAGTGACCATGGTTAGAACCATCATATTGAATTGACTTAAAGATATTGGGACCCACATGATGACTATCTAAATTATTTATCAAACATTTTCAATTATAATCAAGATGGACTATCCATTTTCCATACTATAGCTTTGCTATTTATAATCCATATCATTATTTAAGAACTCCCCAATCATTTTAGAAAATTGGCCAGAGTAATATTAGTCCACTATGCTATGTACCCTGAGACCGAATAGCAGTCAAATCCACAACTCAGGTGGGCCACACAACAGCGAACGGTGTGTATCTTTCATAAAACCCATTCCAGTAGTGAATCACCATGACCAAGGTGAGTTACAAAATTCAGACAAAAAAAAAAAAAACTCAGCTGGGCCACATTGTATGAACTTAAGGTTTTAGGCACAATATTATGTTGTTTCCATTGGTGTGGCTGACCTGAGTTTTCTTATCAATCTAATCTTTTGCATGTATGGTTAAAATAAGGTTTCTCACCTTATGAATGGAGTGGATTCAATATATACAACATGGTGGGCCCCGCATAGAGAATTGGTGATTTACCCTCCAGTTCTTGCTTTGATGGTTGAGTAGAATTGTTCAATCCATGATTCCTACAATGTATTAGAGATTGCAAAAAATGAAAGAAAAGGCTAACTATCCATGTTTGAAAAACAAAGAACAATCAGATAGCTGATATTGTCTCATCAATCTAATATTTGTGCAACCACACATGAATGTTGTAACCCACTAAATAGATGGTGTAGATATCTCAAAGGAAGAGATAACCCACTAAATAGATGGTGTAGATATCTCCAAGGAAGAGACCTTTTTTTAACTGAATCTAAGCCATTAGATGAAGCCTTTATTATGGCCCTCTGATAGGATGATTTAGAATTGGATTATACCAATCTAAATAGTTGTAGCTGGGCCCACTTGCACATGCAAAACATTTATCTAAAACATGTACATTAATTTCTTGCACTTCCAACATAAATAATTGATTTAAAGTGATTTTTCTTTAAAGATGCAATGAGTTAAATACAATGATATTTATAGAAGAGGAGTTGAATCAGATCCCTTGATCAAAATTTCAATTGAAAGATTAAAATGAAAAATAATTAAAATACAATCAATAAAAAAGAAAATTAGGTAATGAAGAGTAATGAGTTGTCCAATACAAGGTTATGTTATCTCTCCACTCAATTAATGGTTTGGATCAGCTGATCCAAGTGACGATTGCTCCACAATGGGCGTAATTGGCGAAGGATTCTCTATCATATATTGGTCAAATGAATGGTGGAGATTGAGTGGGTAATAAGTTGCTTGGTCCACCAGATCTCAAAATAAGGGTGCCAATAGGCTGGGTCTTGGACGGTTAGGATCAGCCCAAGCCAAAACAGCCTATTTGCTAATTTGGGCCTCAGATTTCAGGTCTAGGCCCACCCAATTTAAAATCTTAAACGGGTCTGCTTTGTATAAGCTGTTGGGCCCTATTAAAATAGAAGATTTTGCAAAAGCTGTGGCCAAGGCTGTTTAATTTTAATCGGGTCTTTAAGTTCAGGCACGTGCCTCTTCTACAGGCCTGAGGGAACGGAAGCGGATTGGCTGGTGTACCACACACCACCGACCTGGCTAGTGTGTTGATGTCAGCAAATTGTGTGGGTCCCATCATGTGGTATATGTTATATCCACACCGTCCATCCGTTTAAAGAGATAATATTAAGTCTTGAAACAAAAAAAATGATAGAACGAAGATCAAGTGGACCACACCGCAAAAAGCAGTGGAGGATTGAACTTCTAGCATCGAAACATATTTTTTGGTCACATAAGCTTTGGATTAATATGATTTTTTTTTTTCCTACTTAATCCAGGTCTGTGTGACCTTATAAACAGATTGGATGGAAAGTAAACATTATAGTAGGCCCTATGAATGTTTTTAGGGTAGGAATCATTGTCCCACTGCTATTTGTGGTGTGGTCCATTTGATATTTGGATATGATTCATTTTTGGCATTGTACCTAAAATGATCTCGCCGAGTGAATGAACGGTGTGGATATAATAAATACACCATTCACGTAGGATGCGAATTGCCTCCTACCCCATCTCTAGCCCTGAACACGCGCATTTCTGTGGGTGGGCCCACTATGATGTATCTGTTTATCCAAGTTGTTTATCTCTTTTTTCTCCTGTCATTTTAATGCATTAGCATAAAAATGAAGCAGATCCAACGCTTAAATGGACCACACCCCGGATGACTCTTGCATTTACTCCAAGCGGCATTTAATGTTTTGTGTATTCAATGCAACCAATCTAACTTTTATGCTCATGCTTTAAAATGATTTAAGAAAATAGATAGGCAGCTTGGATAAACAGATATATCACGGTTGCCCGGCCTAAGAACTGCCTGTTTGGGGCTAGAGATGGGCGGCAATCTGCGTCCCCTGTCGTGCCAAGACCAGTGCTGACACTCCTCTGATGCTCGTCGAGCTCGAGTTGTACGAATGGTTTAAAGGATACCAAAGTTACGTGTCCTCACAATGATGTATTTATAATATATATACTGTTCATCCATTTGGTGAGGTCATTTTAGATCTTGATCCCAAAAATGTTTAATCTCCGGAGCTTAAGTGGATCACACCAAAAATAGAAGTGGGACAATGATTCTCACTGTTAAAATATTCAGAGGGCCCACCATAACTTTTACTTTCCATCCAATCTATTCATAATGCGGACCTGGATGAAGAGATAAAAAACATATCATATTGTTCCAAAATTTATGTCACTCTAAAGGGGTTTCAATGGCAAGCGTCCAATCCCCGCTGCTTTTTATAGTGAACGGACTTTTGGATGTCTCATTCCTCTGATCAAGCCTTAAGAGAGGATCACCGAGTGGAAAGACCGTTTGGATATAACTCACACCTTGTGATGGAACCCACGTACAACACACCAGCCAGACCAGTAGTGTGTTTTACACCAGCCCATTCTCTTCCCTTTCAACCGTTGGTACAACTGGGAGCTTGAGGAGTGTTGGCGCTAGAGCTGGGCATGTTTGAGCTATAAATAGCAGGCATCTCGTTAGTTTCTTTCATGCTTTTTATGGTTTTCCTCACTGCCATTGACGTTGTAGCCTTAGCTTGTAGGTACCTGTAGGTACGTGTCGTGCGGATTAGACAATGACAAAGTTTGTGAACTGCACCATGATGCATGTGTTGTATCTATATTATCCTTCCATTAGGAGAGATCATTTTATGGCATGAGAAAAATAATGAGATAGATCTAAAGTTCAAGTGGACCCAGCATAGAAAACAGTGGGGACAGTGACATCCACTATTCAAAACCTCTTAGGTACCACGGTAGTTTCTGATCTAGCTTATATTTTTGTTTTCACTTCATCTATCTCCATGTTAACTTATGAATATGCTGGATCTAAAAAATACATCATGGTGGGCCCTGTAAATGTTTCAATGGCAGGTGTGACTAATCCCACGGTTTTCTGTGGTGGGTCCACTTGAACTTTAAATCTATCTCAAATTTTTTTTCTCATGCCATAAAACCATCTCCACAAATTGTTGGGTAGTATGGATACAACACACGCATCGTGGTGGGGTCCACAGAGCTTGGTGACGCTAGCAGTTTGGTACTGACCTTGTTAGTATCCATGTCCACAGGCCATGTAGTTTCGTGCACAACACGTCAACACAATAACGTGTTGTGTAAAGACGATCGGAGACACGCCTCGAGCTCCGAGTTATACGAACGGCTCAAATGAGATCAAGGTTACATGGGCCCTACAATGATGTATTTATTATATCCATACCATTTATATATTTTTTCGTGATTACTTTAGAGCATTTGAAAAAAAAAATTGAATCATATTTTAAGCTCAAATAGACCACACCGAAAATAGTAGCGAGGATAATGATTTTCACCGAAAATGAATCTGAACCTTGTTGAATTCAATCCGACTTAGTTTTCCTAACTGAATCAGACTTGGATCGGATCAAGCTAACGGTAATTCGAATCGGTTCGAGTCAAATGACCCGGACTCGGTCCTAGATCGAATCGAGTTTGTGTTGGGCCATGTAGATTTCAGACCGAGTCAAGTTGGACCCAATCTGATCCGACTTGGTCCGATGCCCAACTTTAGTAAGCACTAGTCTTCGCACGTACTCACACCATTCAGGTCGGTGGTGCATGAGCGTATGGTACATATCTCATATGGAACACACCATAAAGAACAATGGTGATTGAACGCTCCATTAAAAACATCCTAGAACCCTTCATTATATTTGCTTGCCATCCAACCTGTTGATAATGTCAAAAAGACATGGATAACTGGAAAAAACAAATATCAGCTTCGTTCAAAACTTTCATAGCCCACAAGAAGTTTTAAATGGTCAATTGCCACTGTTTCCTATAGTGTAGTCCACTGTCCACCTGATATTTGGATCTACTTCAATTTTTTCTCTCATACCATAGAATGATCTGAAAAAACGGATGGACAGTGTTGGTATACTACACATACATCAAGGTAGACCGCACCATATTGGTTGAGGCCGGAGCCGCACCTAATCGGCTCCCAAGCCGTACTTGTATTGCCCTGCGAAAGCTTTTGCAGGAAGTTCCTGCGCAAGAATTTTGGGTGGGACCTACCGCCATGTTTGTGGGACATCTAATCCATTTATCCGTTTGTAGAGATCATTTTAGGATATTTGACCAAAAATGAGATATATCTAAAACTCAAGTGAGCCACACGAGAGGAATCAGTGGATATTCAGTTAGAACCGTTGAAACATTCTTGTGGCTATAAAGCTTTTCTTCGGGCTAAAATTTTAGTGTTTTTATTTCATCCCATTGGTAAAGAACCGTTGAAACATTCTTATGGCTATAAAGCTTTTCTTCAGGCTAAAATTTTAGTATTTTTATTTCATCCCATTGGTAAAGACTTTATAAACGGTTTCGATGGCATATAAACATCAAGGTAGATCCCAAGAAGGTTTCAATGGTAGGTATTTCTTTCCCCAATTCTCCCTCTCGTGTGGCTCACTTGAGTTTTGGATCCACCTATTTTCCCTCCCGTGTGACCTATTTGAGTTTTGGATCCACCTAAAATTTTAGTGCTTGTACTAAAATGAGCTCGCCAAATGGATGAACGGTGTAGATGTCCCACAAACATGGCGGTGGGTCCCACCCAGAATTCTTGCGCAGGAACTTCCTGCGAAAGGCTTTCTTAGGAAATCCGCGTCCCCATTTGACCAGCACGCGCAGCCCAAGGAACCAGCCTGGACTGACTCGCACGCACGTATGCCAAAGTTGCCACTCGCGAGACACGAAGAGAAGGTATCAAATCCAACCGGTTGGACTGTAGTTACGGTCCACCTATTGGTTTAACTTTCATCCTTACACGTATGTGCCACATGAATCCACCAGCAGATTGGTCCCGTCATGATGATCACCTTAGGTGTATATCATCCATATCCATTCATCAAGTGGACCACTCTTGAATTATTCTACTTATCAATGGCTATATACAGTAATGTATTTATTATATCTATACCGTTAATCTATTTTTAAAGATCATCTTAAATTATTAAGCAAAAAATGAATCTTACACAAAGATTCCACGGATAGCAGCTGAGATAATGATTTTCACTGTTAAACAATTTGGAGGGCCCACCATAATGTTTATTTTCTATCCAATCTGTTCATAAGGTCACAAAGACCTGAATAAAGAGGAATAACAAATTTCATATTGATCCAAAACTTCTGATACACACCAAAAAGGATTTTAATAGTAGACGTTCAATACCCTTGCTTTTTGCAGTGTGGTCCACTTGATAGATAGATCTGTCTTATTTTTTGTCTCAATTAGTGAGATGAGCTCGCCAAATGGATGGACGGTTTGAATATAACACATACCTCATTATCATACCTATAAAACTTGCCGTCAATACAACAGCTGTACAGCTGGTGTGAGGTACACCAGCCAATCCGCTTCCGGATTTTATATGAACTTATCAGGATGCAAGTTATCTACTTGGTGGACCGTAGATTGTGGTCCAATCCGTTTCCACGTGCCACCTGACCTTCCCCAAAAGGTTAATAGCAAAGCCAGAAAAAAACAAATACATAAGAGGATAATTCTCAAAATAGAGAAATTTACCACTGTGAACTCTACCTTTTACCCACCGTCTTTTCTAACCGTTTCTGAACTTCACTTTTCCAAACTAAACCATCCTGTACGGATGCAGACAGAAATACCCTTGATCTATGGAAACATGAAATTCAAAGGATTCGCCTCGTTGGATTTGCCTTGTTGAAATTCAACGGTTATAATCCGTCATATGTTTCACAGTGCCACCTAAACTGCAAGGGCATTTTCGTCTGTAAATAGTATGTCGTATAAAATGGTCTGTTTAGTAGAAAAGGCGGTGATTAAAAGGTTAATTTCTCCTCAAAATAATACTAGCCATCAATATAGCGGGAGCTGATGCACGTCTCGTGTTTCCATGCCTCTAGATCGCGTACGACACAAGTGCAGCATGTGTGTGATGATCCAATGACCAGTTAGCTGCAATCTGAGCCATCGATTGGTTACTACCAAAAACTGATTCAGTTGAACAAGTTCTAACCGTCTAATTGATGGACCTTTTATGTTTTACTGTCCGATTTGTATGCAACCGTTAAATCTGTCAATTCTAATTTTATAAAATTATAATAATGAAATATGGTCCACCAATCAACTGAACGGTTCAGATGTTTTTCAGATATAACAAGTCCGCAGAAATGACATAGAAGCATGACAGCTTTGGGTGCCTCCATAGGCACTGGATCTGTCCAGGCATATATATGAAAAAAGAGGAATTTCCTACTGTACGACCCATTTAGGACCTATTCCCAAAAATAAGCCCACTTATTTTGAGCTCCCGAGAATAAGCCTCGGCTCGGTGTACGGCCTGTTTCTCAGGTCGAAATTGCCCCTGCTTTTCCTCCCATGATCTGACGCTCCTCAAACTCTGAGTTGTACGAACGGTTCAAAAGATATCAAAGTTAAAAGGCCCCACAGTTATGTATTTATTATATCCACAACTTTCATCCATATTTCGAGATCTTTTCGGAGCATATTATATATATATAGAGGGAAAGGTACTATGCGCTCTCGAGCGTAAAGCGGTCGTCCATGAGGTCGAGCTGGGTGGGCCCCACCGTGATTCCTTTCGAAGATCCACACCGTCCACCAGATGCACTACTCCAAGTGGGACCGACATGGCTGGAAATCGACTGTCTACGGAACTCAGGTGAGCCATACCTTCTGAAAACATAAGTATGAACGTGAAAACATATAAAATCACTTGGTGGGGTCCACCTGAGATTTGAATACCACCTGAAAAGTGGTATAAAATTACATCCAAGTGAGACACACATAATGGACGGTGTTGATCATTAAAAAACGTCTCGAAAGAGGGTCACAAGTGGTTTTGAATGTTTGAATGGTGCACGGCCCCTCTCCACTTCTGGACGTGGTGTGGCCCACAAAAGTCTCAGATGGACGTCCTTTTTAGCCGTGTGGGCCCATCCATGGATGGTGCATCTGACTGAGGGGGTAGATGTTCGAACGGCATCACGGTGGGGCCCACCCCAGCTCGACCTCATGGAGACCGCTTTACGCTCGAGCGCATAGTACCTTTTCCCATATATATATATATATATAAATCATACCCAAAGATCAACTGGACCACACCACAAAGAGAAGGGGAAATTTGATTTTTACAGTTAAAAATTTTGTAGGGCCCACCATAATATTTATTTTCCATCCAATCTACGCATAAGGTAACAAAGACTTGGATGAAGAGGAAAAACAAATTTCATAATGATCCAAAACTTCAATAACCCTTAAAAGGATTTCAATGGTAGATGTTAGATCCTCCACTGCCTTTTATAGTGTGATCCACTTGATAGTTAGATTTGCCTTATTTTTCGTCTCAAGCCGTAATATGAGCTCCCCAAATAGATGTACGGTTTGGATATAACACAGACCTCATGATGGGACCCATAAAAGCAGCGGCAAAAAAAAAAAAAAAAAAAGGAAGTCTGGACTGTCGACAGCATTGGCAGATTTTATTTATTTATTATTTTTTTTTTTTACAAGGAAAACTTTTTCTCGTTACACTTTTCTCTAATAAATAATTATGTAAATATGTATATATAATTACAAAAAATATATATTTCTATCTTTTAATTCATTTATTTGTTTATTTATTTAAGAAACATCTCCTAAACTAAAATGAGTTACTTAACCTACCACATATAATTTTGGGGTAGGAGAAGCTAATTTAGCCAACCAACATAGTTATTTTCCAAAATTCTATCGGGTCGATGGTCAAAAATCAATTTCATTCACTTTGCGGACAATTTCATTCATTAAACTCAGTTCGCGGTCAATTCACTTCACTTCACGGTCATTTCCATTCATTTCATGGTCATCTTCGATGATTCCGTTTAGATTCATGGTCATTTCCATGCACTTCACGTTCAATTCACTTCACTTCACAGTCATTTTCACACATTTCACGGTCAATTTGCTTGACTTCACAGTCATTTTCATGCATTTCACGGTCATTTCCAGCGATTCCGTTTAGATTCATGGTCATTTCCATGCACTTCATGGACATTTCCATGCACTTCATGGTCAATTCCCTTCACGTCGCGGTCATTTCTAAGCATTTTATGGTCATTTCGCTTCACTTCATGATCATTTACATACATTTCACGATCAATTTCGGCGATTCCATTTAGATTCACGGTCATTTCCATGCACTTCACGGTCAATTCCCTTCACTTCATGGTCATTTCCATGCATTTCACGGTCAATTCGCTTCACTTCAGTGTCATTTCCATGCATTTCACGGTCATTTAACGATTCATTTAGATTCACGGTCATTTCATGCGCTACGGTCAATTGTTTCTTTCCATGCATTTCATATCAATTCGCTTCATTAAGCCTTTATCCTTTCCATGCATTTCATAGTCATTTCCGGCGATTCCGTTTAGATTCACGCACTTCACGGCCAATTCCCTTCACTTCACGGTCATTTCCAAGCATTTTAACCGTGAAATGCGTGGAAATGACCGTGAAGTGAAGGGTATTGACCGTGAAATGCTTGGAAATGACTGTGAATTAACACAGAATTGGCGAGAATGACTGTGAAATGCATGGAAATGACGGTGAAGTGAAGTGAATTAACCGTGAAATGCGTGGAAATGAACGTGAAATGCATGAAAATGACCATGAATCAACACAAAATCGCTGGGAATGACCATGAAATGCATGGAAATGACCATGAAGTGAAGCGAATTGACCGTGAAATGCGTGGAAATGACCGTGAAGTGAAGGGAATTGACCATGAAATGCTTGGAAATGACTGTGAAGTGGAGGAATTGACCACGAAATGCTTGAAAATGATCGTGAATCAACACGGAATGGTTGGGAATGACTGTGAAATGCATGAAAATGACCATGAAGTGAAGCTAATTGACCGTGAAATGCGTGGAAATGACCGTGAAATGCATGAAAATGACCAATTAACATGAAATCGCCGGGAATGACCGTGAAGTGAAGCGAATTGACCGTGAAATGCGTGGAATTGACCGTGAAATGCGTGGAAATGACCGTGAATCAACACGGAATGCCCGAGAATGACTGTGAAATGCATGGAAATGACCGTGATGTGAAGCGAATTGACCGTGAAATGCATGGAAATGACTGTGAAGTGAAGGGAGTTGACCATGAAATGCATGGAAATGACCGTGAATCAACACGGAATCACTG
The DNA here is from genome assembly GCA_030180095.1 of Magnolia changhungtana. Taxonomy (NCBI): domain Eukaryota; kingdom Viridiplantae; phylum Streptophyta; class Magnoliopsida; order Magnoliales; family Magnoliaceae; genus Magnolia; species Magnolia changhungtana. Next base: position 1,438,738 of record JASAUF010000319.1, read on the forward strand.
GGAATGACCGTGAAATGCATGGAAATGACCGTGAAGTGAAGTGAATTGACAGTGAAATGTGTGGAAATGATCGTGAAGTGAAGAGAATTGACTGTGAAATGCTTGGAAATGACCGTGAATCAACACAGAATCATTGGGAATGACCATAAAATGTATGGAAATGACCGTGAAGTGAAGCGAATTGACCGTGAAATGCATGGAAATGACCGTGAAGTGATGGGAATTGACCGTGAAATGCTTGGAAATGACCGTGAATCAACACGGAATCGCCGAGAATGACTGTGAAATGCATGGAAATGGCGGTGAAGTAAAGCGAATTGACCATGGAATGCGTGAAAATGACCGTGAAGTGAAGGGAATTGACCGTGAAATGCATGGAAATAACCATGAAGTGAAGGGAATTGACCATGAAATGCATGAAAATGACCGTGAAATGAAACGAAATCGCAGGAAATTACTATGAAGTGCATGGAAATGACCGTCAAGTGAAAGGGATTGACCGTGAAATGCATGGAAATGACCGTGAAGTGAAGGGAATTGACCGTGAAATACATGGAACTGACCGTGAATCAACACAGAATCGCGGGGATTGACCGTGAAATGCAGGGAAATGACCGTGAAATGAAGGTGATTGACCATGAAATGCATGAAAATGACCGTAAAGTGAAGGGAATTGACCATGAAATGCATGGAAATGACCATGAAATGAAACGGAATCGTCAGGATTGACCGTGAAATGCATGGAAATGACCGTGAAATGTATGGAAATGACTGTGAAGTGAAGGGAATTGACTGTGAAATGCTTGAAAATGACCATGAATCAACACGGAATGACCGGGAATCAACGTGAAATGCATGGTAATGACCGTGAAGTGAAGCGAATTGACCGTGAAATGCGTGGAAATGACTGTGAAGTGAAGGGAATTGCCCATGAAATGCTTGGAAATGACTGTGAAGTGGAGGGAATTGACCATGAAATGCTTGAAAATGATCGTGAATCAACACGGAATGGTCGGGAATGACCGTGAAATGCATGAAAATGACCATGAAGTGAAGCTAATTGACCGTGAAATGCGTGGAATTGACCGTGAAGGGAATTGACCGTGAAATGCATGAAAATGACCAATTAACACGAAATCGCCAGGAATGACCGTGAAATGCATGAAAATGACCATGAAGTGAAGCTAATTGACCATGAAATGCGTGGAAATGACCGTGAAGGGAATTGATCGTGAAATGCATGAAAATGACCAATTAACACGAAATCGTCGGGAATGACCGTGAAATGCATGGTAATGACTGTGAAGTGAAGCGAATGGACCGTGAAATGCGTGGAAATGACCGTGAAGTGAAGGGAATTGATCGTGAAATGCATGGAAATGACCGTGAATCAACACGGAATGCCCGAGAATGACTGTGAAATGCATGGAAATGACCGTGAAGTGAAGCGAATTGACCGTGAAATGCATGGAAATGACTGTGAAGTGAAGGGAGTTGATCGTGAAATGCATGGAAATGACCGTGAAGTGAAGTGAATTGACAGTGAAATATGTGGAAATGATCGTGAAGTGAAGAGAATTGACTGTGAAATGCTTGGAAATGACCGTGACTCAACACGGAATCGCTGGGAATGACCATGAAATGCATGGAAATGACCGTGAAGTGAAGCGAATTGACCGTGAAATGCATGGAAATGACCGTGAAGTGAAGGGAATTGACCGTGAAATGCTTGGAAATGACCGTGAATCAACACGGAATCGCCGAGAATGACCGTGAAATGCATGGAAATGACGGTGAAGTAAAGCGAATTGACCGTGGAATGCGTGAAAATGACCGTGAAGTGAAGGGAATTGACCGTGAAATGCATGGAAATAACCATGAAGTGAAGGGAATTGACCATGAAATGCATGAAAATGACCGTGAAATAAAACGAAATTGCGGGAAATTACTATGAAGTGCATGGAAATGACCGTGAAGTGAAAGGGATTGACCGTGAAATGCATGGAAATGACCGTGAAGTGAAGGGAATTGACCGTGAAATGCACGAAAATGACCGTGAAGTGAAGGTGATTGACCATGAAATGCATGAAAATGACCGTGAAGTGAAGGGAATTGACCATGAAATGCATGGAAATGACCATGAAATGAAACGGAATCGCCGGGATTGACCGTGAAATGCATGGAAATGACCGTGAAATGTATGGAAATGACCGTGAAGTGAAGGGAATTGTCCATGAAATGCTTGGAAATGACCATGAATCAACACAGAATAGCCGGGAATCAACGTGAAATGCATGGTAATAACCGTGAAGTGAAGCGAATTGACCGTGAAATACGTGGAAATGACCGTGAAGTGAAGGGAATTGACTGTGAAATACATGGAAATGACAGTGAATCAACATGGATTGCCAGGAATGACCGTGAAATGCATGGAAATGACCATGAAGTGAAGCGAATTGACCGTGAAATGTGTGGAAATGACCGTGAAGTGAAGGGAATTGACCGTGAAATGCATGGAAATGACGGTGAAGTGAAGTGAATTGACCGTGAAATGCATGGAAATGACCGTGAAGTGAAGGGAATTGACCGTGAAATGCTTGAAAATGACCGTGAATCAACACGGAATGGCTGAGAATTACAGTGAAATTGTAATGCCCTGAAAATCAGGGGTCGAGTAGTAACTCAACTCTCGAGTTCCAGAACATCACTTATGCAACAAAATGAATGATGATTGAATGTTGACTGTATTAGAGTAGTGAACATGAGTGAGATTAAGCCCAAACAACATATCATACTGAGAGACAAGTTAAAGTTGCAAGCGGAAGACTGTAATAGGTAGACAAAATATATAAACTATGATGAGTCTCAGAGTGTGATAACATTTCCAGTTAAATAATTACAAGGACAATTCTAAAATATACCTAATGTGATGACGTGTAAAGTCTCCTATCCCAAATACCATAGCCCCGTCAGTACAATACCAGGTCTTCATAGACCTGTCAGAGAGATACAGATAGGAGAACTCCTCCTCATCACCATAGAAAGTAGTCCTAGCTTCACAAGCATCGCCATCACCGAAACTCAATAAACTGTTTGGTGTGTACAACACCGTCCGTAACGTGGGAGTGAGTAACTAACTCAGTGGAACAATAAAGCATAAGTTATCATGTTATCAATACAAATCAAGCAATAATGATAAAGCGGTGAATCAAACACTCCTAGTTACTCGATTAATGCAAGTATGAATGCGGGTATGATGGATGCCCTCTCCGACATACTCCCTCATGCGACACCATCTCACGTTCGCGCATGCTTACATCCCACAAGTGCTCCACATCTTTTCCAGGCACATGCGATGCATGATGAGCATGATTACTGAAGTTTTTAATTAGTCCATTTCAAAATGCCAGGATTGGGAAACTAAGGTACCTCCTTGTATCATTCCCAAACATGATCCATTCTAGGTCGTGATCTAGTTAATATCGACGATGGTGTAAGTCACCTGCAGAGGCCGCCTGTGGTGTTACGCACAAAGGTTGCACCACTCCCCCATCACCCCTTAAACGATTCATCACTATACGTAAACGAGCCTAGTTCATACTCTATATATCGCGGCGAACCCTAAGGCACGCCGCAACTTCGAATATGCTCGCGGTCACTACAAAGGGTCGTGAACATTACGCACAAAGGTTGCACCACTCCCCATCACCTTATCAATGTAGGCCGACATAGCGAATATAGTGTCCCATACCACCATAATCGGCTCACGAGTTAAGTTGCTCACTTGGTCACTACGGGAGGCACGTAGCCCGGCGTAGGCCGATAGCTCGACCACGGTGTCCCATACCACCATGCCCGCTCATGAGTCTTAGCGGATCGAGGTACCATGGTTAACGGGATTTTCATGGTAAGTTTGGTACCCTAGGTTCAAGCATTAGCGACCAAACATGGTGAACATACATAAGACACACGGTTTACTTGACGTGTTCGGCTAGCTCGAGCGCACAACAAGTTAGGCGATATGAAGCACAGAAGCACCTCGTGTGGCCAACCACTACCGCCAACCGAAGTACGATACGGGTTCGCCAACACATCATGCGTGGCGGAACGAATCCCAACCACATCTTCAAGTCTGATATCGGATGCCTGGACTATGAACATAGTCCCAAGCTCTCGGATCAAGTCCTAACCATAGCATATGAAATATGTGCATGATAACATGGTAATTCAAGGACACTAGTAATCATGTTACAAAGCATATCATGAAACATGGTAATAAACAAATTACAAAGCATGTTCAAAAGCATGTTATAAAGCATTTATGCAAATAGGGATACAAATACTTATATTTCATAGGTGAGTGGTTAGAGTGAACAACCACATGGAGAGTGTCATATGTGACTCTAAGGTAGCGAGAATCCCATCTCAAAGACCTACCTAAGATTCTAACACTTAAGCACTTACACTCACAAGTGATTTCACCAACACTTGGAATGCACTATTTCAACATACATGACGTATGCTAGAGAAATGTGTACCAGGATTGTCCCTTTACTAAACTAGTATTTTATACATATACATCATATTCATACAACAATTAAACATGGCAATCACATCAGCAAATTTTATACATATAGGGTACTTCCTCGTATACCCAATTTCGACATACATAGTGTTTACAAAGGAACATAGATTGCGGCGATTCCTTTCGCCAAACTAGTATTTTAATCATGTATTGTATAATCATATATTAAATAAATATGTCAAACATTATTCCAAAAGAAATACGTATACGGTATTTCTAAAATACGTAATTTCAACATACGTCGCATTTACAAGTGAACATATATTTTGGCGGTTCCTTTCGCTAAACTAGTATTTTATTCATATATTATATAATCATACATTAACTAAACATGTCAAGCATTTATCCAAAAAAAATACATATACGGTATTTCTACGTATACCTAGAATATGTGAAATTCCATATTTCATAACGTTAATCAAAACAGGAAACGGAAAGCACTTTGTACATGTGCAATTGCAAGCAGATCATGAATCTACCATTATCTGACATTGAAAGCGTTGAAAACCGTAACTTATACGCTTAAAGTCCTCAGCTTTGCCTTTGGAAACGAAACGAATCGCCAAGGGTAGAAGAACTTCCGTATCACGGAGATTTCTAACCTAAAGAGCGGAATCGGTTAGTTGTTGCATAACCCACATCGATCCCACCTCAAATCGACCTAGGGTTAGGGTTTCTTACCTTCAAATGAGATGGATACCGTCGGAAAGCGTCTAGAATAGGAAGCGGTGTAGCCGTGTAACAAGCCAAAGCAGGAGGAGGAAGATCGAACAATCTCCATGTCTTTTCTCTCTTTTCTCTCTCTCCCTCTAGGGTTTTCTTCAAAATTCGTATGTCAGCGTTTGTGAGAGGGGCTGTTCTAAGCTCCTTTTATAGCCACAAACATTACGAATTTAGACTCGAGTTCAAGGGGTACCGCTCTTTAATATATGCTTTTCCATTTCAAAAGGAAGTTCGGTGGCCCTCCTTGAACCAAACGTTAGACTTAAGCTCACCATCGATGGATCTACGTGGGATTACGTTTTTGACTCGATCGGATACCCAGATCGCACGTGGCGGACCACTTTCAGTTCGACGGTCGGTGGGCCACGATCGAAATTCCAAGTACATGTAAATGTTCTGAAATTTTTCTTAATCCGAGGGTGTAATTTGGAACGGTCGGGTTGCTTAATTGACGCGTCAACGAATGATGCCAGATCACTATTCCAGATATTTATTTTGGCATAGGAATAGTGTTTTTCACACTCCCTCGCTCCGAATCGAAACGAATGACCGTGGAACATCGGATGAAGCTGATTTTTGAGATGATTGTTAAGCCTAGTGGGGCGGTCCTAGTTCCTTAGCTTCGGGTTAATCGGACTCGATGTGCGATCTGACCTAATAGAAGTTTCGTTTCATTCCCAGAAGCAGACGGAAATGAGTTTGGTTCTAAACTTTAGGGTAACCTAGCCAATGATTCTGAAACTTTTGGGTCTTGCAGATCGTATTTAAAGCGATCCTAACGGATTTCATGGCTAATCGAGTTTAGTACTTAGTTAACTTTGTTAAATTTCTAAAGAATTTAATCCTAAGTGATTTTCATCGAGTGGAACTTAGTCCATTGTAGTTTGTATATAAAGTGATCCAAGTTATACTACTTAGCTAGTTTAAGATAGTGTCTAGGGCGAAGGTGCTTTAAAAAATTGAAAGCACAAGGTAGTGAAGGGTGGGATTTGTGAAGAAAATGGTTTAAGGAGCGATTTGAGGCTTTAATTGAGCGTTTAAGAAGTTAAACCTGTGTTAGGATTGATCCATTGCCTAAGGACGTCTAATCCCAGATTGGCAAAAATCCGGGGCGTTACAGAAATGCATGAAAATGACCGTGAAGTGAAGCGAATTGACCGTAAAATGCGTGGAAATGACCGTGAAGTGAAGGGAATTGACCGTGAAATGCTTGAGAAATGACCATGAATCAACACGGAATGGCCGGGAATGATCGTGAAATGCATGGAAATGACGGTGAAGTGAACCAAATTGACCGTGAAATGCGTGGAAATGACCGTGAAGTGAAGGGAATTGACCGTGAAATGCTTGAAAATAAACGTGAATCAACACGAAATGGCAGGGAATGATCGTGAAATGCTTGGAAATGACCGTGAAATGTGTGAAAATGATCGTGAAGTGAAGGGAATTGACCGTGAAATGCTTGGAAATTACCGTGAATCAACACAGAATTTTCGGGAATGACCGTGAAATGCATGGAAATGACCGTGAAGCGAGGTGAATTGACCATGAAATGCGTGGAAATGACCGTGAAGTGAAGGGAATTGATCGTGAAATGCATGGAAATGACCCTAAATCACCGCAGAATCGCCGGGAATGACCGTGAAATACATGGAAATGACCGTGAAGTGAAGCGAATTGATCGTGAAATGCGTGGAAATGACTGTGAAGTAAAGGGAATTAGCCGTGAAATGCATGGAAATGACTTTGAATCAACACAAAATCGCTGGGAATGACCGTGAAATGCATGGAAATGACCGTGAAATGCGTGGAAATGACCGTGAAGTGAAGGGAATTGACCGTGAAATGCTTGGAAATGACTGTGAATTAACACGGAATGGCCAGGAATGACCGTGAAATGCATGGAAATGACGGTGAAGTGAAGCGAATTGACCGTGAAATGCATGGAAATGACCGTGAAGTGAAGGGAATTGATCATGAAATGCTTGGAAATGACCGTGAATCAACACAGAATGGCCGGGAATTACAGTGAAATGCATGAAAATGACCGTGAAGTGAAGCGAATTGACCGTGAAATGCGTGGAAATGACTGTGAAGTGAAGGGAATTGACCATGAAATGCTTGAAAAATGATCGTGAATCAACACGGAATGGCCGGGAATGACCGTGAAATACATGGAAATGACCGTGAAGTGAAGCAAATTAACCGTGAAATGCCTGGAAATGACCGTGAAGTGAAGGGAATTGACCATGAAATGCATGAAAATGACCTTGAATCAACACGGAATTGCCGAAAATGACCGTGAAATACATGGAAATGACCGTGAAGTGAAGCGAATTGACCGTGAAATGCGTGGAAATGACTGTGAAGTGAAGAGAATTGACCGTGAAATGCATGGAAATGACCGTGAATCAACACGGAATCGCCGAAAATGACCGTGAAATGCATGGTAATGACTGTGAAATGAAGCGAATTGACCATAAAATGCATGGAAATGACTGTGAAGTGAAGTGAATTGACCGTGAAATGTGTGGAAATGACCGTGAAGTGAAGGGAACTGATCATGAAATGCTTGGAAATGACCACGTATCAACTTGGAATCGCTGGGAATGACCGTAAAATGCATGGAAATAACGGTGAAGTGAAGCGAATTGACCGTAAAACGCATGGAAATGACTATGAAATGAAGGGAATTGACTGTGAAATATATGAAAATGACCGTGAATCAACACGGAATTGCGGGAATATAAAAATATTTTTATATACTTATATATAAATATTTACATAATTAAGTATTAGAGAAAAATGTAATCATTGTAAAAATAAAAAATAAAAAAATCTGCCCAATCTGTGGGAACAGTCGCCGTACCGGCAGTAGTGCCGCACAATTTTATTTTTTTTCCTGTTGCTTTCGTGGGTCCCATCATGAGGTCTTTGTTATATCCAAACCGACCGTCTATTTGGCGAGCTCATATTAAGGCTTGAGACCACACCTTAAAAGGCAGTGGACGATTTAACGTCTACCATTGAAATCCTTTCAAGGGTCACATAAGTTTTAGATCAATATGAAATTTGTTTTTCCTCTTCCTCCAGTTCTTTGTGACCTCATGAATAGATTGGATGGAAAATATATGTTATGGTGGGCCCTATGAAATTTTTAACAGTGAAAATCAAGTTTCCCGCTGCTATTTGTGGTGAGGTCCAGTTGATCTTTGGATATGATTTATTTTTTCCAATTATGCTCTGAAATGATCTCGAAATATGGATGAACAGTGTGGATTTGATAAATACATCATTGTGGGAGCCATGTAGAGGAGCGTCGGCGCTCGTCTTCGCACGCCTGCCAATCGGCTTCCGGAAGGAATGAATGACGGGGTATTTTGGTCCCTTGATAAGTCGGCCGTACACAGGGGAGTATTCTTGGAAGTTTAAAAGGAGGTGGGCTTCAGATGGCTGGTGGGCCATAAATGGGTCGTACAGTAGGAAATTTCTCTCTGAAAAAATTTAGCACTGTAGACGAGCCTATACAACGCCTTTTTTTTTAGAGCGCGGCAAAGTTTGAACACCAAGTTACTCTTTTAGGATACGGACGGACGAAAATACCAACAGAAGTAAGAGTTATTTTCGTCCGAAATGAGTTTTCCGTACAGTAGAGGTCTAGTTTGGTTATGAAAGTTTAGGGTCCGTTGACAATGGTAAGGTGGATAACAATAAATATGGGTAGACTTTTTGTGGTAAACAACTGTAATATTGCCCCACTAGTTTGAATGTTGTGAGTTCTGACTCATCATGTGGCAATGGCTAATCAGGACCGTCCAAATGGTAGGTCACTGAGTAGATGGAGCATTTCTCCAAAGGAAGTCTGAAAATATAAATCCTAGAAATTGGATTGATAGAGATCCAATGGATGGGTAAAAAATACAGAGCTGTCCAAATTCCAAGGTGTCGGTTTTAGATTATAATCCATGCAGGGGTCAGCGATTTGGACGGTTTGGATTGCAGTTCAACAACCCCTGGTGTACGGTTGAAGAGTCTAGCTGGTTTCCTACCATATGATCGCGTGTAGTTACGTGGGACGTGACTATTGGCTGACGTGGAAGGAAGACTTCATGTGGATGAGATCCACACCGTCCATCAGGTGTGTCACTCTGTTTTTGAATCAGAAAAGAAAAATCAGGCCGATTCAAAACTCAGATAGGCTACGCCATGAGAAACAGTGTAGATGGGAAGTCGTCCCCATTAAAATCGTCCAATTTTTGTGTGGTGTCCACCTTTATATGTGTATGCCATCCACCGCATTGCAATAATCATGTGGGTCCAACCCTTTGAATTCAGAGTTTTTAGTAATCGTTTTACACCGTTACCGATGTGTGGTCCACAAAAGTCTTGAATTTGACTGGTTTTTAGAATCTACGGTGAAAATATGGCGGCACACCTTATGAACGGTGTGGATCTGAAGAAAACTCTCCCTTGCATGGTGATTGGTTAGTTGAATACGCGGATTCAAGGAACGGCGCCGGACGGATGGATGGACCCCACGATAGTAAGAATCAATGGCTGAGATTTAGATTGATTTTGATGGTAGCGTGGCAATCCTCTTAACTGTCTGCTGGCCATGTACGCAGCATCTCGAAACCGTCGACGTCAGACGCAACGTGGCGAATGACGTGTCGGCGATCTAAAACTCCCAACTATGCAATCTTATCGCAAACTAACTGACTTACGTAAGTACGCAGAGGGCATGACTCGTGCGAACTGAGCGCCACGTGGGATAAACATGCAGCAGATCCAATGCGTTCATCTGATAAATCAGCATATCTTGACCGTTCATCTGATGAATCAGCATATCTTGACCATGTATAATAGACAGGAGTCCTGATCCAACACTCGTGTAGGCCAAAATATAGGGAATATGGTAAGATCATGAAAAAAGTCTTTAATATTACATGGTGTGGTCCACTTGCGAATTATATTGCCATTATTTTTTTATTTCCGTTCATCCTAATGTGGTGGGTCAGATGAGTGGATTAGATGGAATATGAATACAATGTGGACTACACATATTATTTGGACGACTTTAATGGTGGGACATCCCATATCAACGGTTCCCATTAGTGTATCTCATATGATAGTTTCATTAGAATTATTTATGGTACTATATAAAAACACATGGTAGGGAATATGATGGACGGAGTGGATCTCATCCACGTGAAATATTGATGTACAAATCAGCAAAAGTCACGCAAGCGTTTTCGTATGGCATGGGTAGTCCGCTATCTTACGCCTCTTGGCCCGAAAATAGTCAAATAACGATTTGGAAAATGAATACATCAGGACGTATTGAGATACGTGGAGGACTTTGGCCCTTGAATTTGGGTCCTTTCCAACGACACCCAAGATGGACGGTGTAGATCATTGGAAGATGATGGACATTCAAGATGGACACGACTTTCTATGCATCCCACGCCCATCCAGAGAACTTTGTGGACATCTCGTCCGTTAATTCGCTAGCTCATGGTAGGAAATGAACTCGAAGTGAGGCAGATGCAAAACTCAAGTGGGTCACACCACGTGAAAGAGTAGGGATGGAAATGCTCACCGTTGAAACCTCTGCTGGGCCCACCGTGATGTATGTATACCATCCAAACCGTTCATAAGATCATTCACGCTAGGATGAACGGAAAACACAAATGTCAGCCTGATCCATAACTTCTGTAGCCTACAGGAAGGTTTCAATGGTGACCGTTCAATCTTTATGTAGCCCACTAGAGTTTTATATCTGATTCATTTTTAGGTCATCGTGCTAAGTCTCGGATGAGGATTACGTACTGAGTAACTCAGCACGCCTAGCGTACTGAGTAAACTCCGTGGGCTCCACTGTCATTCATGTATTGTATCCACTCTGTCCATCTCTTTTACCCTGTAATTTTAGAGCTTTATTTGAAAAATGGAGCATATCTAAACCTTAAGTGGACCACACCAATAGAAATAGTATGAATTGAACATCCACCGTTGAAAATTTCTTGAGGCCAACTAAAATTTTAGAGCAAGCTGATATTTGTGTTTTCCTTTCATCTATGTCTTTCTCAACTTATGAATATGTTGTATGACAAATAAACATCACTAGGGTCCTTAAAAAGTTTTCAACTGTCGAAATCAATAATTCCACTTTTTCCCGTGGTATAGTCCACTTGAGCTTTGTACATGCATCAATTTTAGGTTGAACCCCTAAAATTATCTGGAAATACGAATGGACGGCATGGATAAACTACATGCATCCATGGTGGGCCCAACAGAGTTTACTCAATATGATAAAAGTGTAAAGAGTAACTCAGTACGCAATCTGATTGCAGTTCAGCGAACCTATTGAAAACTAGGGTCTATTTGGGCAAACAGCTTTTGGTGTAATGAAGTGTATGTAATTACCGTGTCAGGTGCATTTATTGGCGTCAGTGGATGGTCGGGTGGTTTGGGTGTAAACGTCAATCCTATACCCAGCAAATGGGTCGTTTGGGTGTCGTGAAGTCTGAAGAATGAAAGAGATGGAGATGACGAGATCATGAAAAAAGATACAGCAGTTGTATCATAACTTCAGAGAAAGACATTGTTTTCCTTAAAGATATTGCACTTTCATAAGATCTAAACCGTCAAAATAGTAACCCATACCATCAAAATCACGAAAATCAGACTTATCCACTGCCAATATGGACAAATTATCTAATCAATGGATGAAAAATGGTATGACTCACCGTACTATTTTGGTCAACCTAACAAAAATATATCAGAATAATTTTCATGTAGAATAATTAATATAGTGATGTCCACATTTTTAACGGATTTGATATTCTATGTATGTGATATATTATCTGAAAAGTATGACTGTATCATAACTTATGATACAGCCGCTGTATCAGATCATGTCCAGTTCATAATACGGGAGAAATTGTTAGGTACTGGCGTCAATACCCTAAGCATCTCGTGCTTCTCCTATTTCTCTTCCAACATGTCGCATTTGTGGGAAATCTAAACCATTGAATAGTTTAATCCATAAATAAAATATTATATTATAAAATAATTAAATTCATAATTAAAAAAGACCACAAATTTCTATTGGCTTAGATCGACGTCCTTAAATTCATATCAATTCTTTGGATCATCAAATAAGTTGAACGGCCTGATTTTTGGGTCAGATGATTTCCATGATGTTTCCAACCTTTTTAGATGGATAGGATGCCATATAAATGTAACACATTTATCAGAAAATGGAGCATTGTGGAAGATGGTGGTATTGATTGCAGTACTTGAACATATCTTCCGCGTATACAGCAAAGGATGGACAACTTCCAGTAGACAACGTTGCTCAAACAGGAAGAGGGATAGGGTAGGAGGAATTTGACAATCCTATCCTACCTAATCCCCTTCAATACGCCGAAAGCCATTTGCCCGAACAGGCTCCTAAGGATTCGAGGGGCGCTGGTTAGGTTCCTCCACATCTTGCTGAGTCCCTAATAGTGATAGTGGGGCCCATATAGATGCATGTGTTGTATATCCACGCCATCCATCCATTTTTCCAGGTCATTTTAGAGCTTGATTAAAAAAATTAAGTAGATCAAAATCTTGGTTGGACCACACCATAGGAAATAGTGGCGATTGACCACTAAGAGCTTTTGTGGGCTAAAAAAGTTTTGGATAAGCTTATATTACTGTTTTCCCTTCATCCATGGCCGTGTGACTTTATCAACAGGTTGGATGGAAAGTAAACATTACGGAAGCTTTCAACGGAGGGAATCATTGTGTCCAATGTTTCCTGTGGTGTGGTCCACTTGAGCTTCAAATCTGCTTCATTCTTTAGTTCATGCCCTAAAATGATACGGCAAAACGGATGGACGGCGTGCATATACAACACATACATCTATGTGGGCCCCACAGTCAACCATTGAGGTGTTACTCCGGACTCACCTAATCCGCACCGCACACGGATTAGAGTCTTTGATACTCTGGCACAGCGTGATGGATGATACGCGGGCACTGAGGCATTATTCAGAAATTAGAAACTGCATATGTGGTTTATAATCCATTCGCTTTAAACTGTCCAAATAATGGCTTCAGTTTAGATGTATCATTAATCAAAGGTTGAGCTTATTCGATGATCTGATTATCAGATGAGTGGACATATAGTGGACGGCTAATAAAAAAAATACACAATCATCCGATTTCAACAAACACGTGTCCAAGAATCAGAGGTTCGCATTGCTCATTTGACTTAGATACACTCTTTTCTACAAATTAAGTCGGTTTGATTTGAGTTATTTTCGGCATGTGTACAATTTCCGAGTACCTGCGTATCAGTAGTCATACTCAGCCAGAGTATTAAAATAACCCCATTTTTTGGCGGCTAATGAGTCCGCGTGTTAAAAAAAAAAGACCGCGACGCGAAAAATCGAGCTCCTTCCGCTGACGGGATCTCTACACCCAACACATCGATAGCAACATCCTTTCTTCCATGTTTTTGTATTAACAGCAGCATTTCTTGTAGTATTTTACTACAAAAGATAGATACGAGGGTGGAAATATCAAAAGAGCTGGTGGAAATAGCAACTCCGTCGCTAGCGAGAAAAGGTCTTTTGACCAGAAGCATGTTGGCGCTTTCACGCGTCAGAATTCTCCGCGTTTCTATCAACACCCAAGCTCTGCGGGGCCCACCACGTTGTATATGTAAAATCCAGTCCGTCCATCAGCTCGTAACAAGCTGTAGGGCCACAATTTATCCAGATCCGCTACTCAGGTGGGCCACACCACATGGAACGGTAGGGATGGAATCCTAACCATAGGTTTTTGTGTGGGGCCACCGTGATACCTATCTTTCATCTAACCCGTTGAGCAGGAGTATATCATCATGATGAAGTGATTTTTGAAAAATCAGCCTTATCCGAACTCAGTTCCGCCACACACATCTAACTTAGAGGTTTATAGGAGAATTTTTACATTGTTCTCAATGGTGTGGCCCATTCGAATTTTTTGTATATCTGATATTTATCATGTATGGTTCAAATAAAGTCACGCACCTGATGTACGGAGTAGATTTACATATACAATCTAGTGCTTAATAGAGACTGAATGTTTTAGGTATGCTGTCCACTGTTGGGTTGGCTTTGGCCATGTTTAGGCCAAGCTGATACTGTCAAGCCTAGCTGGTGTCAAAGCCCTGTGCATCCCAACAAAATGTACGTGTTTTATCCCAACAAAATGTACTCTTGTGATACACATGTAACACATGCTAAGTCATATGTTCAACGCATGTATTGTATATGCATTATTTATTTATTTTTACACATACTCTAATATCACATGGGCACTTTACCCTAAAATTCATTTGTCTAAACAAAGTCTGTCTACCACTGAGTCATGAAGCAAGATCTAAAGATTTGGTGTTACTTGGGTAATATTGGTGTTACCTTCACTGTGGGGCCACCTTGATGGTGTGTTATGTAACCCTATTGTTTATTTGTTTTTCAAGCCCAATTTTAAAATATGGTCCATAAAATAAGCATATGCAAATCTCATGTTGACCACAACACAGGAAATAGTGGTGATTGAACACCCACTATTAAAAACTATCAAGGGTCCATTGTAATTAGATCCATGATGTTTATTACCCATCCAACCTATTGCTAAGGTCAACCAAACATAGATGAAGGAAAAATACAAAAACCAGCTTGATCCAAAACTCTCATGGCCTGTGAAAAGATTTTAATGGACATTTACCACTTTTTTCAGTGGTGTGGACTAAGGAAGATTTAGATCTGCTTAAGATTTAGATCAGCATGGATATATAACACATTCATCAAGGTAGGCCCCGCCCAGTAAAATTAGCACCCACTAAGGTGTTTCCCAGTAATACCTAATCCGCTCTCAAAATAAATGGACGCTGATTAGCTACTTACAGGTTGAGTAGCTAGACCGAAGTGATGTCACCTAATTCTATGGGTCCCACTATGATGTATGTTTCTTATCCACACTGTCCATCCATTTGGAGAGATCATTTTAGGGCATTAGCAAAAGAATGAATCAGATCTAAAACTCGAGTAGACCCCACCACAGAAAACAGTGGAGAGAGTGACGCTCACCATTAAAAACTTTTAAGGGCCACAAAAGTTTTGGATCAAGCTGAAATTAGTGTTTTCTGTTCTTTAATGTCTGTGTTAACTTATGAAAAGGTTGAATCTCAAATAAACATCAAGGTGGACCCTAGGAAGGTTTCAATGTGGGCATCACTCTCCCCATTATTTTCCGTCATGGGGTCCACTCTAGATTTAGATCAGTCTCATTCTTCGGCTAATGTCCTGAAATTATCTCTAAAAATGGATGATGAAAGGTGGGAATACAACACATGCATCATGGTAGAGCCCACGTGACTTGGTGACGTCACTTCAGTAGCGAGCCTCGCTTCCCAACTTGTCACTAGCTAATCCGCGTCCAAAATAAAGGACTTAAAAGCGGAAACGGACCGGCTACTCCCCCTGCCACCAGCCAGTGGCTGATGGTCGGTGATCCGTGGGTCCCACATCAGTGTTTCATCCATGCCGTCCATCTATTTTTATATATCATTTTATGTTATGAGATAAAAAATGAGATACATCCCTATCTAAAGTGGACCACATTACAGGAAACATTGTTGAATGAACACTATTAAAAACTTTTTGGGGGCCATAAAAATTTTGGATTAAGCTGATCTTTGTTTTCTCCCTTCGTCTAGGTCTATATGGCCTAATCAAAAGATTGGATGTCAAATAAATAGTACAGTGAGCCTTAGGAGGATTTTAATGGTGGATATCCAAACACTATTGTTTTCCTGTGGTATGGTCCACTTGAGATTTATGTCCCTCTCATTTTTGAGATAAAGCCCTAAAATGATCTGTAAAAATGAATGAACATAATGGATGAAATACATAAATCATGATGGGTCCATAGAGAACTGACCACCAGGAACCAGGCTGGTGGCACGGGAGTAGCTAATCCGTTTTCGGTAAAAACAAGCCTCGTACATGTTACGGCAAAGACTTTTCTTATACGAAAATGAGCTGGGTAGGTTTTTTTTTTAATAGCTTGATAGTACACCCACTGTAAGTTCACACATCACTATTAGTCACCCCACTAGGGAATCGATATCAAGACCTCAACGTTGAAACGAGGTATCTTTTACTAGAGCTGGGCATCGGTCCGGATTGGATCGGATTGGGTATAACCCGATTCGATCCGAAATTCATATGGCCTGATCCGAACTCGGTCCGATCCGGGATCGGGTTCGAGTAACCTGACTTGGATCGATCTGATGCATGATTGGATCGGATTGGGTATAACCCGATTCAATCCGAAATTCATATGGCCTGATCCGAACTCGGTCCGATCCGGGATCGGGTCCGAGTAACCTGACTTGGATCGATCTGATGCATGATTGGCCTGACCCGATCCGAGTCCGACTCGGTTAGGGAAATCGAGTCGGATCGGATTTGGTACGATTCAGATCATTTGAATTTAATTCAATTGTTTCATGTGGTGTGGTCCACTTCAGCTTTCAATATACCACATTTTTTTGGTGAAGGCTTAAAATGATAAGTCAAAATGGATGAACGACGTAGATAAAACATATACAGCAAGGTGGGCCCCACATAACTCTGAAAAAATTGTATCTGTGCTTTTCCAGATGTATTACAATGTTGACGTGCACTACACGCAAGTGCAGTGCCGTCCTTTTCACGTCAGCTGTATATAAGTTCGTCACTTGCTGTATATAAGCACGTCACTTGCTGATAATGGGGTATGTGTTATATCCAAACCATCCATCTATTTGGTGAGCTCGTTTTAAGGCTTGAGACAAAAAATAAAAAAGATCTAATTATCGTGGGGACCACACGAATTGTTTAACGGTGAAAATCATTCTCTGCTACTATTTGTGGTGTGGTTCATATGGTCTTTGGATATTATTTATTTATTTTTGATAATGCTCTATAATGATATCTAAAAATATATGAACGGGTGGGCCATGTAACTTTGATATCCTTTGAATCGTTTGTACAACTCGGAGCTCGAGGAGCGTCAGTGCTCGTCTTCTCATGACACGTACCTATATAGCAGCTGGAGACGGGCGTGGATGTCAGATAGACATCACGGGGCGTACGGAGAGAGAAATGGACTGGCTACTCTCCCTGACATAAAGTTAGGCAATAATTGGGGTCTGATATGTAATATTCGACCCTCATCAGTGGGCCCCACCATGATGTATGTGTTTCATCCACGCCATTCATATATTTTTACAGATCATTTTACAATATAAGTTTAAAAATGAGATATATCCAATTCTCAAGTGGACCACATTATAGGAAACGGTGTTGAATGAGAGTCGACCATTAAAAACATTTTGAGGGCCATAAAAGTTTTGGATCAAGGTGATCTTTGTTTTTTCTCTTCATCTGGGATTGTATGACCTAATCAACGGATTGGATGTCAAATAAACAGTATAGTAGGCCTTAGATGTCATATAAACAATATAGTAGGCCTTAGGAGGATTTTAATGGTGGATATTCAACCGCTATTGTTTTCATGTGGTGTGGTCCACCTGAGATCTATATTCCTCTCATTTTTGGTACCAAGCCATAATATGAATTTTAAAAATGAATGAATGGAATGAACGAAACACATACATCTGGATCGGGTCGGTTCGGATCGAATTGGATCGAATCGGATCGGATTCCGGGTCGGATCGGTCTGGGTAGACATGGATCCGAACTTGACCTGAAAAGCTTTCGGATCTAGCCTAACCTACTCCATTCACATCGATCCAAGCCACCGGATCGGTTCGGATCGGGTCAGATCCACCGGATCGGGTCAGGATTGCCCAACTCTATCTTTCACTCGGTCTACCACTTGAGCCATGGATTTGGGCGTAACAGACTGGGTAGTTCCCTGCCACCTACTAATGGCTGGTGGTGGATGCTCCGTGGGCCCCATCATGATCTATGTGTTTCATCCACGTCGTCCATCTATTTTATAGATCATTTTAGTGCATGAGAACAAAATAAGATATATCCTAATCTCAAGTGGACCACGTTATACGAAACAATGTTGAATGAACATCGACCATTAAAATTTTTTTGGGGCCATAAAAGTTTTGGATCAAGATGATCTTTGTTTTTTCCCTTCATCTAGGTCTGTATGACCTAATCAAAAGATTGGATGTCAAATAAATAGTACAGTGCGCCTTAGGAGGATTTCAACGGTGGATATCCAATCACTATTATTTTCCTATGGTGTGGTCCACTTGAGATACCCTAAAATGATCTGTTAAAAATAACTGAATGGAATGGATGAAACACATACATCATGGTGGGGCCCACATAGCACCAACCACAGCCACCGGGATCCTTCTTACACACAAACTGTGTAGAAAACATCTTAAAAAATCAAGGTGAACAATGGGATGAGCTTGAGGCTAGCGTCAACCAGCATTTTGAACTGTTTGGCTGATCCTATTCAAAATTTTAATATTACCTAGCTTGAGCCTATCTCAATAACACTTTTACAAGAAGAAAATGTAAAATCAATACCTAAAATCTTTAAATTCATTTACTTTGATTCTAATGAGTTATGTAAGTGATTGATTTCTAGGACACCCATTCATCCCATCAGGCTGCACTAGATTAATGAATTGGGTGGGCCCCACACACATTTTGGAAGATTTTAATGTCGGCACCAATGACAGTGAGGCACGCCTGATGCATGTATTAGGTCTCATTCACAAATTTAATTCCCCCCCTGTTTGGAAAGTGACGCTATACATGAGTCAGATGAGAGATATTTTTTATTTTTATTTTTACATGAGATTTACATGGAGTTACTGTTACCTCATTAGGTTATAGAAATATTATTATTATTATTATTTAAAAAAAAAGGCTAAAACTAAGAGTTAATGCATGAGGTATGCTCAAATAGCCATCTTAGAAGTGTCCATCTGCTGCAATAAAAGTTAACTCTCTAACGTGTTGTCTAACAAAAAGTCTCTATATATCGTATACAACTTGCATGCAGGGGACAAAAAACAAAAGCTGCTTGACTATAACTACGACCATTGATGGCTTTCTCATTTCTATAAAAGTTGGAGACAAGATAGTCTTGTGTGGTACAAGGTCACAAGGAGGATCGTACTCTTATAATACACATGAGACACATGTGCTAAGTTATGCAAGTGACGCATGTGCATGATACATTATCAGGCGTAAAAGAAATGTCACATGTGCTACCGTATATCTTTAAACTTGCATACACTATATATATTACTATATATTTTCAAGGGTGTTAATGGATAGGCTCGGGCGTGAAAAATCGGAAGTTTGAATAGAGGCAGCTCAATGGCATGGCCTGAAACAGTTCAAAGGCCGAGACCTACCCTGGCTTGGCCCGTTGACAACCCTAATTTCAAGCATTAGGTGGAATTAGCATCGTTATTGCATCATTATGTCTGAAAATACTATGGTATTTTGACCATCCAATCTCAGGTTTGGGATCAAATTACTTCTTTAAATTTTTTTTATTTAAAAAAAAAAAACTGTATTAAATGAAACTCGTGTTTATTGGACGGTGGAATTGCAATCAATGGATTAGATACCACAACTTATGATAGTTACCTGTATGTATGCATATATAACTGGATTGTCATATGTAAACAATTCATAAGGATAGACTGTTGATAAAAACACATGCATCAACATGTTGCCCATAAATGCAATGGATTTCAAAATCCAGTAGAAATCCTATGGAGTCTTCAATTGAGACTTGATGATATGATACTTGGATTAATTCAATTGTTCCCATCATTTCCAAACACCAAATGGAATTTCATTAGATCAAATGCAATTACATACCACCTACTTCCACACGTTCCAGACATGCAATAATGTGATGAATAATCCTTTATTGTTATAAGTGCTTGCAAAATAATAGGAAAAAAACTAGTCTAAAATAGTATTATCATGCAAGGCAAGACCTAGATGAACTTAACCAAGACAAGTAATCCAAAAAAAACTTTCCTGTTACCAAATGAGACCCTATGGTCCGTTTTGGTGTGAGGACTCTGAAGTAAAAAAAAAAACATTATATCATCCTAACAAGACAACATTTCCAATTTGAATAGTTAAAAAATTTTGAATTTTAGAGAGTAATTATCAACCATTATTCATAATGACAATTACCTGATGTGAAACACGAGGAGATTGTGTTTTAATGGAATGGGGATTTCGACTTATTCCAAGCACGATCTAAATTTGCAGTAAATGTAGAAATTAATAATCAATGCACGATCATTACTATTTTTGTATTCACTCCTCAGATTCTAGGGATTTTATGTAGGAATTTATGAATCCATGGATTCAAATCATCATTTTTTTTTCTCGAGGTTTTGTCAAAATTTTAGATTTTTCAAATCCATGCCCTCATAAATGAATGAATTTGTAGAAAACTTGAATCCCGTAAAAAACTAAAGACTTTGCAAATCCATAAAATGAGAGACTTATTTAAAAGCAATAAAAGTTGCATCATTGCAAATCCCATATCCAAGATTTTAGATTTTGTGAGATCCATATTCAATTGTAAATATATGAATTTGGCATATTTATGAATTCACCTCATGATTTTCATTTCCCAAACCCCAAAAAAGCCCTTATTGAAAGTTACAATCAACCATCATTTAGTTGTGATTGTGAGCAAAGTTGCAAGTAGAAGACCTCTTTTGAATCCAACTAGCTAAGGCAATAAGAACCAATTAAGGAATATGACAATGTGCTACTCCCCAATAAATCAACTTGAAGTGGTCCTACAAGCCACCCTATACTACTATTAGTGATGACAAGATTATCAACATTAGCATAGTTCTTACAATGACCGATGGGTAAACTCGTTCCACAAGACCATCCATTGTGTGTGTCCCACTTGAATGAGGGGTTACATCAAGTTTCAGCCGCATCCCAAACTCAGGTGGGTCTCACCAAGTGTTTATGTATATTTTAGACATGAATTCACATGGTTTTAATTAGATGGTATGACCCACTTGTGTTCCGGATAGGGCTGATTTTTGAGATATCTCATAACTTAGAGGGGACCAACCAAACGTACTGTATATATGGATGTCCAACATAGATAATGGTGGGGCCCACAGAGCTTCACCTCATGGGAAGCCCCCATGGTCGGGGAAAATGTACTATAAGGGTGACCTCATGTAACCTTTCACGCTGCATGGTAACATGACTAAAGATCACAAGGAATAGTAACCAAGGGGTAGATGAGTGATGGGATGAACCCAAAGAGGTTTATCTCTTATTAATATATTTTAGGTGGTCACAGGTGAAGAAAGACTTCGGGTGGCTAAACATGTGACATTCATCTATCGTACACCATGAACATTGCAAAGATAAAAAGTGATACTTGCACGAGAAAAAATGAGTACTTAGAAAAAAAGAGAGGCAAAAAGTCCAATGTACATGGGTGACCCACTCGACTCCACTACCTTGATTTTTAAGACTTGGCATGCTAACAATGCACACCTATCTAATGAATAACCTAGATTCACAACACATGTTTTATTTACTTGGATCTCAAACATGTGTTCCATTGCAAGAGAGGCCTTTCATTGAATCACAACTCTCAAAATAAATAAACTACCATAAGAGGAACTGTGGAATGGCAAGACTCATGTGATAGCTCAAACAATAAATAAATAAATAGGGATATGGCGTGTGACGTGAAAAGAGGGGCTAGAGAGAAAAAAAGGGAGGCCTTCATTGCGGAGAGAAGTGTAGACAAAAGCATGGCTACATATAAGTACTCATATAAGTACTGTGTTATACACACACACACACACACACGAAACGCTCACTTGCAAACCAGATCGTACGTACTATGTACGAACTTTTTTGAGAACCCATCATTTGTGATGAAGATCCAAAATTTGAACCGTTCGTGTGAAGCAGCACCTCGTGAAACCCCCCAGGCCCAAGTTTTACTTTGATCTAAAACTTTGATGGGCCATGAAAAATGAAAACAGTTTTCTCCCTTGATTTGCATTTCTCTTATGGCCCAAGAATTTTAGATCGGGGTGAAAATATGTCACATAGGGTTTCATGGGATTCGCATAGGTGCGTGCGTAGGTCTTGTGAGAGCATATATATATATATATATATATATATATATATATATATATATGGGAGTACTAGACCTCACGATAAGAGAGCCCCATCGTGATGTGTGACCGTGCATTTGAGTCCTTTTAAATTATGGGATATCTCAAAAAGAGAACTCGGGTGGGCCATACCATCTAAAATCATGTGAAGACATGCAAAAACATATAAAAGCACTTGGTGGGGAGAGAGAAACTTGGTTTGAACCCTCATCCAAGTGGGACACACGTAATGGATGGGTTGGATTTGCAAACCACATCTTAGTAGGCCCAAAAAATGATTATGAATGTTTTAATGGTGCACGACTCCTCTCAACTTCTGTATGTGGTGTGGCCCACTCAAGTCACGGATTGACTTGATTTTTGAGACCTAGGCCCACGATGGAATGGTGCATCTGACTGATGGAGTAGATGTTCGAAACGCATCACGGTGGGGCCCACACAGCTCGACCTCATGGGACATTCCCATCAGCTCGAGCGCATAGTACCTTTTTCCATATATATATATATATATATATATATATATATATATAGAGAGAGAGAGAGAGAGAGAGAGAGAGAGAGAGAGAGAGAGAGAGAGAGAGAGATGCTCACACACAACTAGTTAGACCGTGATTTTTGGTCCAACTAGCCGGGCATTTAATGTTAATAAATGCTGTATTCGAAAAATTATTTAAAAAAAAAAAGACTTACCCACTTTGATCGGCCTCACCATGGTGTTAATGGGAAATCCACCCCAATCATCACATGATTCACCTCACGCTGGACCCATGGTCTGAAAATCAGCTCCATCTGTGGTTAAGGTGGACCACACGACTAAAAACATAATACGGGAAGAGCTTATCCTCCAAATCGTCTTCCTTGACATGGCCTAGTTGAATCATGTATAGGCATGATTTCTTGGACATCAAGCCTAACTTTTTGTATGACATATAATGGTTGGAGTGGATTTCCAAGGCCCAATCAGGTGGGCCCTGTAAAAATCAAGGGTCGACGCCTTTCTTAATTATTTCCATTTGGTATGACCCTCTTCATTCACGAATTAGCCTAGATTGTTTTCTATAGGCCCAACATGGGATTAAACATATAATGATCGGAGTGGATCCCACACACATATCACAGTGGACCCGTTAAAAGATGAAAGGTTAGCCACATCAACACATTCGACTGTGTATTCCCCGCCTTGCCATCCGAGTCTTTCTCGAAACCAACGCACACCTTTCATCTTTTGATGTGGCCCACCATGATGTTTACATGAGATCCACTCCTTTCATTACATGTATAATTCCATATTAGATATAGAGCCAAGAAATTACGCTGATCTGTAATTCAAGTGGACCATAGGAAGGGAAACAATTTGGAGGATAAGCTTTTTCAGGGTGTTATTTTCTACCGTGTGGTCCACTTTATTTATGGATGCATCTGATTTTTTGCCCCTATGACCATTATGGGGTGACTCATTTGATGGTTGGTGTGAATTTCATCTTAACTCCACCGTGGGTCCCACTCAAGCGATCAAGTCCTTTTCCTATGGGAAACAACTTTCCCCAAAACAAATTTATAATTAGCATTAATTATGCAACTAGTTACACGGTCCAACTAGTTTTGTGTGAGCATTACTTTTATATATATATATATATATATATATATAGAGAGAGAGAGAGAGAGAGAGAGAGAGAGAGAGAGAGAGAGAGAGAGTAGGAAGGTCGATGGCTCATCCTCGTCATTGGTCCACTTGAGTATCCAATCCACCTAATTATTAATTGATGCCTTATTTACACTTGGCTAGTTATGAACATATCAGATGATTTAGAAGAAGTTACGTGGCAACCATGCCACACATAGTGTAGATGAACTTTAAATGGAAGAGTTATAGACATATACATGTGGAAACATTAAATATTAGAGTTTCAACAAAAGCAACTCTCTGCAGATGTAAGAGCCAAGTGACGTGAGGACTTCGACAAGTCTTTTTTTATCTATGAGTCCAACGATGTAAGGGCTCCAGTAACATTTTTTATGCACGATCTAAATAGCAATAGGTGCACTTAATCTCTTGTACACGTGGCCTAATATAATGAGCTACACTTACATGAAGAATCAAGGAGATTCGAACAACCAACTATCCAAATCTCTCACATTGTCGAGACTTGCATGTAGCCATCGCCTTCAATAGCGTATAAAGGCAGCATTCGAAAAAGAGCTCAGGACCCTCATCTAAATAATCAATCTCTCAACAACATAATGTTGCTTATCCTTTAGTCTAGCCTCTTAGTTTTAGTCACTCTAGTTTTGTCCAGCCATGCTGTAGGAAGTCTGAAGTCATTAGTTTAGCTTAAATTTGTTATTGTCTAATGTATTGTTATAGTATGTACTTAAGATCATGTTAAATATTCACGACCATCATCATCAAATTCTCGAATTATCGAGTTCTTACTTAATACATCGCTAATCACATCCTACTGACTTCACACCGCAATCGCACAACCTTGTGGTAGTTTTTACGATCATTTTGCAAGCACAAATCATTGTAGGTGTTTTACTTTCTTTACTTAGTTTCTTTTTCTATTCACTAATTGTATTGTCTTTACTAATCAATAAAAGTGACAATCCAACGTTTTTTATTTATTCTATCCAAACTTTATTATTTTACTGAAAAACCTAATACACCATCTGTGAGACCTGTACCCTGAAAGACTATTCAAGCACCTAATTTTTAGTATCGACACAATTTAGATAGACCTGATCAGCGAGTTTCGATCAAACGCTCTGTTTTAATACATTAATGATCCAAGACCCATATCAAAATGACCACGCTAACATTGTGATTCCAAATCCGCGTGACACGTTCCATTTTGACGGTTAGATCGAAAGATGTATGCCCCGTTAGAATCAATGCATGGCATGCACCGTACATGTGTTCACACATGGCATGGGGCCCACTTAATATAAAAAAATATCTAGCATAGTAAAACATTACATATATATATATATATATATATATATATATATATATATATATGCTTATCCCACTCTTCCTCACCTCTATATTCAACGACGACCATACTGTCCTCACGTATAAAATCATCTCTTATCCGTCTCACCGATTGTACAAAATAAATTGAAAAGAAAAGAAAAGAAATGATACAGAGAAAGAAAATATATAGTCGAATGAGAGATTAGGGAGAAGGAAAAGACAATCTCAAATGTTTGTATACACCCTGTCTCCAAATCAACCATTGAAGTGAGTGCATGAGTCGTTTACTCGTTGTCTTGATGTCGAGCCCATCAAATTGACTCCAACTTGACATATATGTGGATATTTATGTCATTTTTTGTTTCTCATAGAAGATGGGACCCACCTGTCCATGCTACCCAACATGGCTAACGGTTGGTCCACTTTGATGTGCGTAAGGTTTATATATATGCATCCCATGGTAAAGGAATTCATTCAATGTTTAAAATTCTTTATTTTCTTTTCTATCTCCATTTGTCATTTTATTTGGTTTTGATGGATATCCAACTTCAGTAGGGCTATCATGAGCTGGCCAACCTTATAGATGGAGTAGATCACTCACGTGGACCCTACATATGTATTTTTTTTAAAGAAGGGTAGTCACTGTTAAAGACATGCAAAAGGTGTCTACGTCAACAGGGTGAGTGAAGTTATTCACTCTTAGCCCCACCTTGAAGCATGTGGTGAATCCAAACCATCTATCTTCTTTGTCGGATCATTTTATGGCTGAAAGCCAAATATGGGGTAGATTCGGGCATCAAGTGGGACACACAATAGGAAACAGTGGTGACATTAATACTCACCGTTGAAACCTTCTTTGGGGCCACCTTAGTGTTTAGTTTCCATCAAACCCGTTGATAAGATCAGAGAGACCTAGAAGAAAGGAAATCTCATACATCAGCCTGATCAATCCAGTGGTGGACTCCACTCTATCAACCGTAAGTGGTGATAATGCCTCTCACTGTTGTGACCTTATTATAGTCCATTGTGACACATGAGTTTTATATACATCGTCCATCTACTCAACATATCCATGGGGCCTGTTGCTCTGTGTGTGCTTAGCCATACCATTTAGTGAGTGTGGGCTACTATGTGGTCACTTTAATGAATGTATTGAATATCTACGATGCTTATTTATTTTGTTAACTCATTTTAGAGCTTGGACCGAAAATGAGGCGAAACGGTAGTTCGAGTGGACCGTACCACCGAACTATGGGCTGTTTGACTGATCACCTTGTCGTCCTTGTTTAGGGCTACCATGATACTTACCTTGATATATATATATATATATTACATCCTCATCGAACATTCATTTCACTATATTATGTTATGTGCAAAGGCGTTAGTGTGGGGCTGATTCTATTATCAAGAGGGCCATGCCAGGATTGGATGACTCCCATTTTCTTCATATTAAGCGATTCAAGGCAAATTATCATATATATTATGCACCCTACATTATATACATGAATGAGAATATGCGTGTATGTGCTAAGATTGGTAACATGCTAGTATACCTGGCCCTAATAAGGTCGACACTAATATTATGCTTAGTATAAGGTATACCATACTTATTCATATATTACACGCATCATCTGTATGCCTGTTATGGATTCTGATTGATCATAGCATATGCCTTTCGGCTTGATATACTTAGGAGACCTGTACGAGATAGGGTCACCCGCATGACCATCATATGACTTGATGCATGACTTGAAACCGGGAACCTAAGCCGAATCATCAGACTGCTTATCGGCTCGAACTTGGCTCGGTTAGCAATCGAAACGACGAACGTGTGATTCATGCATAGCGCATTATGTTTGACACGCTGCATCTATACCCTAGCAACACCGGGGAGGTAGTTTCACAGTTGGGATATAGCTGGCGTATATGAGTATAGACATCGGAAACTATTGAAGTTACAGGGTGTCACAGGCGTCCCTAGGTGAAAGTCCCTAAACCTCGTGGTACCATTAGGATGTTCCAATGTCTAGACCGAGTAGATTCATGAGTGCATAAGGGTTGGATACTGGTAGTCCGCGTCTCCTACTGTGTCGAGGTCGATTGGAAAGGGGCCGCTCGGGTGAATAAAGCTATATGTACCTTTCCTATATATATATATATATATATATATATATATATATATATATAGGTTGAGTTTGACCAGCTCATGAAATTGGTTCGCTATCGGTGAGCCGAGTGAGTTTTCATATACCACTGACAAGGCGGATAGTGAGATCTCTTGCACTCGATTGGTCTTGCGCGCGATGGGCGACAATCAATGTCGAAAAGTGTACTAGAACCCGATGATGATCCAATCGTGAACTGTTATGAGATGTTAATTAGACATCAGAGTTGGTGTGTGACATATGGTAACCATACACTCATGTAGCACTCGTGAATGTAGATGTATAAATATAATTTAGTGTTATACAATCGTGGGCCCGATCCCCAATAGGTAGAGGTGTACATCGGGCCGAACCAAGTCGAACTGAGCTCAACCCGGCCCGACCCAATCACCAGCCAAACTAGCCCGAACCCGGCCTGGTCATCAGGCCAACTTGTCCCGCCCGAACCCGACCCGGTCAGCAATCGGGCGAGTTCGGGCCAGTTTCGGACCTATGATTTGGACGACCTTGATTTTTTGACTCTGCTCCATCTACTCCATGGGAAAGGCTTTGGCAGATAACTTGAACAGCCTTAATTTTTGGGAAGGGCTTTTGTCATAGATTTTTGGGACTTTGCCCTATCTACAAAGGAACCCACGATTTGAACGACCTGGATTACTATAAATGCTTAGGGTAACTGGGTAAGAAGGTTGAGTTGGGCCAGGTCGAGTTAGGTTTCGGGCCGAGTCGGGCCGAACTGGAACTTATCCGAACTCGGCTCGAACTCAGTTTCGGGCCGAAGAAAATGGCCCGTCCTGACCCGAACTCATTTCCGGGTCGGGCTAAGTCAAGCTTTTTCGAGCCGAGCCGAGTCGAGCGAGTTAATCGGGCTAGCTCGGTTCGTGTACAGTCCTACTAATAGGTATGAGACTATTTAGGATCAGGAGTTTATCATCTTGGAATTATTATATGTTTGTTATATGACTAACATATGTTGTAATCCTGGGCACGAGGCCCCTATAGGCATATGATACTACGCACTACGACTCGTTCATTCATCATGCGTTCTTTTATTACATTGCTGTATATGACATTTGGTTCAATAGGTCTTTACTCTGTATAACCTTGGTATGATCATTAGCATTCATGGACTTAGCAGCATAGCTCTCCATCATTTCCGCATACTCTGATTTTTTTAATTTTTTATTTTAGGTTAGCTTGTTAGTACACAAACACTGTCAGTACACACTCCACTGTTAGCCACCC
Source organism: Magnolia changhungtana (assembly GCA_030180095.1). NCBI lineage: Eukaryota > Viridiplantae > Streptophyta > Magnoliopsida > Magnoliales > Magnoliaceae > Magnolia > Magnolia changhungtana. The sequence goes on from JASAUF010000319.1 coordinate 1,467,657, forward strand.
CCACTAGGGAATCGATACCATGACCTCAGTGTTGAAATGAGGTATCTTCACTCAGTCTACCACTTGAGCTATGGATCAGGGTGTTCGCATACTCTAATATTGTTATACTTGTCATATCTATTGTGCAAGCATACACGCACTTTCTAAGCTTCGTAGTAAGCTTACGCACGTTGTTTACGTGCATGTTATGCTAGACAACAACAATACTAAGGCAGTAGCACATGCCTGATCTTTTGGAGTTTTTATATATGTATTGTCTTTCTCTTTCAGCATTGTACATAAGTCCTTTTATAGTGAATGTATGTAATGATGTTTGGCTTATGTACATTTATGATTATGCTTCCCTAAAAAAAATCACCTTGAAAATTCTCCTTGTGGAATTCCGTTTTCGAAACTTGGCACAAGCTAGGAATTGAAGTCGGAGTACCACGGAGGCTGTCAGCACCGAATTCAGCTTACGACGAATGAGTATCAGAAATCGAATTTAATGCATGATACTGTCATCGTTAAAAGAGAATTCCTTAGTTCCAAGGTAAAAAAATCACATTATGAAGGTATAACCCTCCCACTATAGAATTGTTTGATTATTGTAATAATTGATTGTCAAATAATCAGGCCAACTTTCACGGGTTTAGTCTTAAACTAGGTAGTTGGGTTCTTGAGGTCACAAATGTCTAATCAATTTGAGTTGAGTATATCTCTAGTGCGCACAACACTATTTTTCATCACAAATGTTTGACTGTATTAAAGTCATTTGTAATATGTATGACAAAGGCTCGCTACATCACCCTTGTGAAAGAGAAAAGAAGGGTTCACATGGCCTGTCTCATTGTCCCATCTAATTAAGGAAGAGAGAAGCTCGTTGAAGACCAACACATTAAAATAAATAAAAGGAAGCAATTGATATACTTATCTTAACCTTCCAAAGTAGAAAATCATCTATCCTTTGCCTGTGATGGGGAGACTAATTGAGAAGCAAAAATGTCAAAACTATTGACTTTATATGGCCCCTCAAAACTGCTTTTTGGACCACTGTTTCCAACTAGTTTCAACAGACGGTTAGATGAGCAACATTTTGCCACGTGGCCCTTAGACAATGTGACCTCATAGATCAACGGCTTAGATCTTAGATCGTCAATTGTCGGACCCACATTATTGCAAGATATCTGTGGGTTTTCAATTATGGCTATTGGAGTTGTTGATTAGAAAATCCAGACCATCGGTTTCTCTTGTCCCACGATGGACGATTTACTGTTAAAAAATCTCCTATACAATCCTAACCTATTGAGTTGTATCCTACCGATAGACAATTAGAATATAAGATCAACGATCCACATTAATGAAAAATGTTTTATGGCCCATCCAGGATGGGACTAAACAGCGCAATGGTCTGGATTGCTAAAAAATGGGCCCCACCTGTCAGAATTCAAAAGACGCGTATGATGCTGTCATGCATCACGTAGTCTGTCGTAAATATCTCGTGAGCAGCGTGAGCAGTGGCGTGAAGCGGTTTTATTTCCTGGTTTGCTAGAATGCATCCCCACGTACTGCAATACGATACGTCGGGACCTTTTAGGCTTTGATTCTTGTCATTTTCCAATGATCCAAACCGTTTATATGGTGGTGGGTCTCGCTTTTATGTTGGAAAGAATTAGATTAATTAAAATTTTAAAAAAAGGACGGTTACGATAATCTTTGTGTAATCAGAGGGTTGGAATATTCAATCTAATTTTTTTTTTCGATTTTCCTCCAATCAAGATAATACCTTTCATATAAACGGTTTGGATCCTTGAAAACATCCCAAATACAGCGGATATAGTCCCGATGTATCGTACTTCAACGCACCGGGATGTATTTGAATTCACAAATCTATCCTAGTAAATTCAAAAAACGCGCTCGAGGATTTAACCTTGCCGCCGATCTTTTGCCGATTCCCGCCTACAACTTCGCCGACACGCCGATGTATTCGAGGCCAGTAATTTGGACACGTGAAAATCGGCTCATCGGAAAACAGCTTTCGTGGAATGGGGAGTTATTATATATACTCCGACATCGTACGACACTTTATACACGGGCAATCTGAAATTCTACACATGGAATGTATTAACTAACATTTAAACCGATTAATTTGTACATCTTACTATCTCTAACGTTTATGCCCAAAAATGGATTGTTTGAATAATCCTAAACCCTGATTTATGGACACTTGTTTGACGAAGCAGATCGCATTGGATACATTTCATTTCTAACCATCCAGTAAATGTCAATAAATCCGATGGTCAGATAATCAAATCAACGTCCGTTTTGGAACGTCATACATCTAGACTGAAACCCATAGTTTGGATAGTTTAATTTAAATTAATTTATGGTAATCCAGAAGAAACTGTGTATCATCCGTCACACTCTGCCAGAGTATCAAAGTCCTTGGAGAGATGTTCACGAATCGCGAAGATGGCTTATCCACAACCAAAGTGCCTCGCGAGACCAGCTTAATCGGTGAACGTCCATCAGGACGTTCAACTAACACGGCAAGTATTGCCACGTGTAAAAATTTGCTAATGAAGCAGGTCATGTCCGTACAAGTTCTATCCAGTTCCCTCTCAAGGTACACGTGGCAACGTTTCAGATGATCATGACCGTTGATCTGGTGGGCCACACCATGTTAGTCACAGGAAAAAAATCGCGGCTAATAGAGAAATCTGGCCATCAATTTGTTGTGATTTTCATTGAGGGGCCCACCATTCCCAACTGTTACATTTTTGGGCCACTGATGGTATGGATCCCATACTGGAAAGTTCGATCCCTTTCATTTTCGGGTAATGGCGTGTCCAGGTGGAGGCCCACCAGAACAGCGTTCCCTATTGCCTGCTATGCTTCACACGTGAAATGTAAGGAAGGAATTACAAGTCACTTTCACGTAGCCAGCCATGTCTTTCCTAACATCTTGTCACGCGTGCAAGGCATCTAAACCGTGGAAACATTGGGCCCTACTAAGAAGATCATCTATCTCTCAAAAATCAGGCCGATCCACTAATCATAAAGGCCGTAACTAGCCGTCCATTTTACTTCATAAATGTTCCTATCTGATGAGTGGATCACGGCGTTTTTCTTCACCCGTATGATGTATTTGGTGGGTCCCACCATTTCATGGCTCGGATGTCCTACATTAGCGACACGTTAGTTGAAAAGATGGAGCTGTATGTTCGCATACCATGCATCCCCCTGCCACCAGCCAATGGCTGATGGTCGGTGCTCTGTGGGCCCCACCATGATGTATTTTTTGCATCCATTCCGTCCATCTATTTTTCCAGATCCTTTTATGAAACGGGGACCAAAATTAGATATATCAAAATCACAAGTGGACCACATTACAGGAAAGAGTGTTGAATGAGTGTGGACCATTAAAAACCTTTTAGGGGCCATAAAAGTTTTGGATGAAGCTGATCTTTATTTTTTCCCTTCATCTGGGCCTGTGTGACCTAATAAACATATTGGATGTCAAATAAAAAGTACAATGGGCCTTAGGAAGATTTTAATGGTGGATACCCAATCGTTATTTTTTTCCTATGGTGTGGTCCACCTGAGATTTATATCCCTCTAATTTTTGGGATCAAGCACTAAAATGATCTGTAAAAATGGATGAACAGAATGGATGAAACATATACATCATAGTGGGGCCCACAGAGCACCAACCCTCAGCCACGGGGCTGGTGGCAGGGCGAGTAGCCAATCCGTTTCCGTTGCTGATGCATTGGGAAGAATGAAATCTGGGCATTAAATATAGCCGTTGGTGCTTTTTCACGACTATTTATTTCACTCACCAACCTAGCGCGGATTAGGCGAGTGTAGGGTAACAGCTTAGTGGGTGATTTCCTAACCGTGGGCCCATCTTGATGTATGTGGTGTATATCCACTCCGTTCATCAGTTTTTCCAGTTCATTTTAGGGCATGGAAGAAAAATAAAAAGCAGATCCAAATCTCAAGTGGACCACAACACAGAAAATAGCGGTCATTGAGCGCTCACTGTTAAGAACATTTCTAGGGCCCACTGAAATGTTTATTTGCCATCCAACCTGTTGATGAGGTTAAAATAATCTGGATGAACGAACAACACAAATATCAGCTTCATCCAAGACTTTTGTTGCCGACGATAAGTTATTAACGGTCAATCACAACTGTTTCCAATGGCGTGGTCTACTTGAGTGTTGGATATATTTCGATTTTTGGGACCATGCCCTAAATGAGCTGAAAAAGCAGATGGACGGAGTGGATATACAATACATCCATTAAGGTCGGATGGTGCTGACTAGGCCTTTACCCGGACTCGCTTAATCCGCGCCCCAGATTCGGTTGTGCTGGGGTAGAACCGAGTTCGGTGCGGCTGTGACCGTAGGTCCACCTAGATGTATATGTTGTATAATCCACACCGTGCATCCATTTTCCCATCTCATTTTTGGGTCAAACCTAAAAAATAAAGCAAATCCAAATCTCAGGTGGACCACACCACATGAAACATCAGTGATTGAACACTAGAATATAAAAGGAACCAACAAATATCAGCTTCATCCAAAACTTTGGTGGTCCACAAGAAGTGCTGGTCGTTCAATCACCACTGTTTCCTATGGTGTGGTCCACCTGATATTTGAATCTATGCACTAAAATGAGCTGGAAAAACCGATGGACGGCATGGATATACAACACATACATCAAAGTGGGCCCCATGTATACTGCCTTACCGAACTAGGTGTTACCCATGCCTGACCGAATCTGGGCCCACTTCTTGAACGGTCAGATTTTCCGAAAGTAATTTTTAAACTTCGATACTCTTGCATATTGTAATGGATGATACACAGCCCTTACAAATTGCATACGTGACAAACAACTGACTCAAAATAAACCGTCCAGATCACGTTTCCCAGTTTAGATGCATCATTAACAAAAAATTACATTTTAATCGAGAATCTGACCATCGGTTTGATAGACATTTATTGGACGGTTAACAGTGAGAAATAATATGGAATAAAAGAAATGGCCACTTTAAGCTGAATTAATGAGGTTACCTGTTCAATATCTCTGACTGCGTGCGTATTAACTGTCACAAGCTGTCTGTGTATCACATAACTCCCCAACACGCTCCATACATGCAGACCAATTCAGACCATCCAAATGGTGGGCCCCAAAAAGGTTGGATCAAAGATGAAAAATAGGCAGATTGGACGGCCTTAATTTCAGATAGCTGGCTATCAAATCAAATGGACGGTTAGAAAAGAATACTTAAATTTGGAATTTCAGGCCCACCATTTTCACGGTCAGGATAAAGTGGATGCGTTGTCCCGCATTAAAGTCTTATACCAAAATCTCGCGCGCATGAAAAGACTGGTAATAAAATAAAATTACAAATAAAATAAAAATAAAAATAAAAAGAGTAATAAAAAAAAAGTCGGATAGTCCTCCAACTATGGAAAGGGCCACGTCAGAAACTCGGCCCCACTACTGATAGCCCATGGGACGGTCCTCTTTCTGTAGAGATAATCCTAACCGTTCAAAAAAGAACTCGAAAGGAAAATCTTGACCGTTATCATAAAAAAACCATTAATTTTTTTACATGGGCTAATCATGGTGGGATCTACCTTATCAACGGTTCCGATCATTGACACGTATGGCCTAGTTATCGAACTAGAAATTCACTTCAGTAGCCCTCAGACTCTTAACTAGGACTAAAGACTAAAGTACAAGTGTAGTTTTTTGATACTCTGACGGTTCGTGACGCTTGATAATCAGGCACTCTGAAACGAGAAACGTGGCGTACATAGAATCAAATAAAAAAACAAGTGTTCTGTCGAATCCACTGTCTCTGAGATACGACCTAAAAATTAAATAGTTCGATCAATCCTAACCTCTCATTCCTGGACACTTGTTTTTTTGGAATTGGACCTTTTGATATCTTTCAATTTTAACCGTTTAAGAAATGTCCGAGAAATCTAATAATGAGGTAATAAGATAAGACTAATATTTTGTTCACGAGACATCTAAATCGTCAAAAATAATTTTGACCGTTGATTTTGACTTGTTTGTATTCCACGTATGCAGTTTGTCAGTAATTTGTAACTGCCTGTGTACCATCCATCGTAGTCTGCCAGTGTATCAAATTCTCTCTGTGAAAACTTTGCTACTCAGGCTGGGTGTGGTAGTTCATACACACGCACTCGCCGTTGGTACACATGGCATATATATATATATATATATATATATATATATAACTAGACTGTCCAAGTTATGGGCCCACTTCAAATCCATCTAGGACTTAGAATGAAGATGTCAGAGAGTTTATTTTTTGAATGCAATGGATTCCAAATTACAAATAAGGAGATTTAGAAATAGAATGCATTTAAATTCTACAATATGTAAAGAATTTGAATTTAAATACTAATTTAACTTTATATCCATATTTTTAAAAATTATAATAAAAAGCCTATTCAATATACACTTTGAGTAAAAAATGATAAAATTTTGAAGCATTAGGTGGGTCACAAGTATGATATCACAAATGAAGGAATTTCTAATTACTTTGCTCCTTAGTTTACATGGCCAATGTTTGGATTGTTCGAATCATTCTATTAATGTGATTTAAAAATATTTTGAATATTTTTTTGGTACCATGTGTAAAATAAATTAATAATACAGTTATTTATTAACCTCTTTGTTACTTATAAGAAGAAAAGAAATATTTATTTCCAATCACAACAAAAGGTAAAGACATTGAAAAATGAAATAAAAGTGTTTGTTTCATATACTTCTAAATTAAAATTGCCAAATGCTACTACTAAGTATTCTATAAATAAAAAGTCTTCAATCTTATATTTAAAGTATTCAAATCAATTTTGGTGTGGCCAATGGCTATTGGATGGTGCTATATAGGTTCCAAAGTTTGTGTTTTATTCACATTGTTTATCTAACTTTATAAATCATTTTAAAGCATGAGCTCAAAGAATGATATAGATCTAAATGATCACACTACAAGAATCAATGGTTATTGATTGCGCACCATGAAAAACTTATTTGATGAAATTGATATATATATTTCTTTCATTCAAGTTTGTGTGACTTGATCAATGAGCTTGGATGATAAATAAAATTGTAGTAGACTTTTGAAAGTTTTTAATGATGTGTTTAATCACTACTATTTTCTTATAATAAAGTCTACTTGAAATTTGAATTTGTCTAATTTATTTTTAGCTCGTGTCCTAAAATGATTTCGAAAAATAGATATATATCATTGTAGGCCCGCGAAACACGGTCTAATAGACCACTTTACTAATGACAGTATTAGTAGGCAATCACGGTACTATCAAATGGCATTTATCTCCATTTGCTTTTAATCCCGCCCATTTATTTTATTTACTAACCCTGATTGCATGCATATGAACTATCAAACTCTTCCAGAGTATAAAATAACTCCACCTTCCTTACACCTTCTCTTGCAAAACGCATCCCAAATCCCTCGAACTAGTCAACAAAATCGCTGGTCAGACACAATTTAAAAGAGAGAGAGAGAGAGAGAAACCGCTTCTGTCCAAAACCGGGTTTTGTAAAACCGTTCGGAGCCCAATACCCGGTTTTTCACCCAAACCGGTCTTCGATTCTCTACAGTATCTCGTCCTTTTCAGTCCCTTGTATTCCTCTCCTTTACCTGAATTAGAATAGAGAGAGAGAGAGAGAGTAGATTTCCTCTCACCTCATTTTTCACCAAAATAGTTTATATTTCGCATTTTTCCTCAAAAAAATCCCAATTTTCTCGGCGATTTTCGCTTTTCCCATCGAAATCTCAGAAACCGACCTCGGGTCCGGCAAGAACTCGGATACCCATTACGATTTTTCGATCGCAATCGTGGGAAGAATCGTTTTCTCCTGGCTGAAATTCGATCGGAATTGATTTTTCGGGAGCTTTTTGTTTGGAGCATTTTTTAAAGATTTATATTCGATTCGATTCGGCCTACCTGTTTGGATTATCTGATCAAAATCGAGAAAAGGAACGATTTATATCAGAAAATATTCGATATTTTGGATTCTGCGTTATCGACCGAGAGACGTTTCTGCTGTTATCTGATCGGAAATTGTTTTGTTTTTGGTGGATTTCCCGGTTATTTTCAATTGGGTTCTGTGTAAATCTACCTTCTGGTTTGGATTTTCCCTTCAAATTCACCATTAAAAAATCGATTTTTTTTTTTTTTTTTTTTCATTTTTCTTCTGCAATCCGATATTTCTCCCAACTTTCACATTACAGTCGTGTTTGGTCGGTTAAAATTCAAATACCCATTTGGAATTTTAGATCAAAAGCGCAAAAATTCAATCCAGAGAGACCTTCTGTTGCTGTTATTGGATCAGAAATCTTTTTTCCTTCTCCCAATTATAGTCACCGTTCGATCGGTCGGAATACGAACACCCATTTGGATTTTGATTGGAATGATGAAAAGATCGATATCTTCACTTCTGTATTGCTGACTGAGGAAGCGATCCTTGAGTAGTAGCTGGAATCCGATCCGTAGCTCTGGTTCTTTTCAGCATGGCCATGAAATCGGCCACGTTGGATCACTGGCGGGACTACTTCCGCGGTGCTGATTCGGATATCTTCGAAGTGATCGAGTATGCTATAGTAGTCGCGGCGTCGGATTGCCCAAAGGAGTTCCGGATACGGCGTGACAGGATTGCCGAGAAGCTGTTCTCGTGTCGGTTGACCCGGTGTTTTGGGTGCGACCGGGTCGAGCTGGCAGTCCCACAGGAGGATGAGGAGGAAGATGATGACCTGTTCGACGGTGCTGGTAAGGATAGCAAGGTGAATAGCAGCACGAATGATCATGTGGAGCCGACGGCGCAGCATCGGACAAGCAATTACAGTTACGATGAGGCTGAGGCATTGACGGAGGAGATTGAAGAGGAGAGTCAGATTGTTGGGGAGGTTTTGAGGATTAAAGAGGTCCTTGGCAACCATCTAGATGAGGTATATCTCAATCTCTTACTAATTCAAATATTCTAATTTGGGTTTTGGATTTTGCTCATTTGTGGTATGTATTTGTATGTGTGTGTTTGTACTAGTTGCGATGTTTGATTTGGATTAGGATTGTTTGATTTAGTGTGTGTTTGGTTGCACCAAATTTCATGAAATCTTGCACCAAATTGGACTGACTAATCATTGAATTTCATGATATTTGGTGCAACCAAACGTGCCCTTAGCGTTTTTACTTGTTGTGGAATGTCTGAATTTGAATTCCATCATGTTGTTTGCATGATGTGAATTTTTTGAATGTTGTTTGAATTGTCATTTGGGGATCTTGAGGTGGGTTTGTTGGATTAGTTAATTTTGACTGCTGTTATTTGTGGTGGTCATGGTGTTTTAGAATCAGTTGCAATTTGTTGGAATCTTGTCCAATCCAAACGATGTGATGCTAAAGAAAAATGAGTGGGAAATATGTGCTGGTATTTTGCAAAATTGAGGAAAATTCAATGAGATGTCAGATATGTTCACCATGGTTAGGAATGCTTTACTGGGTGTCTGGACTTTGAATGCGGGTTTCCTTTCATTCAAGTGACAGTGTTAGATCGAACGGAGAGTTTGCCCCCTACTTGGATTTTCAAGGTTTCTTGCTTTGGTTTTGATGTGAAAATATTTGGGTGTAGTTAATTACATTTGTGAATGTGGAAGATTGGATAAAAAAAAAAAAACTTTTAATGGGGTTTTGGTGTTGATTGGAATTTCTTTGATTGCTGTGGTTTGCAGCCGGATGCTGTATTATTTGAATCATTGAGGAGGCTTCAATTGATGGAGCTGTCTGTGGAAACTTTGAAGGTGCGGATTGTATTTTTGCTTTCGATCTTGTTTGCTATTTAAATTTAAGGAGGTTTTTATGCTGATTGACTCATGCTGATTTTTCCAATTGAATTGTACTGTTTTGTTCACTCAGGCAACTGAAATTGGAAAGGCTGTTAATGGTCTGCGGAAGCATGGATCGAAGCAAATACGTCACCTTGCTCGGACTCTCATCGAGTAAGATTTCTTGTGCATTATTGAAGAGTAATAGAGAAATTGGGTAGCATTGACCAGTGGATTCACTTCGATTGCTGTTTTGTTGGTTTATAGATTCGATTAGCAGACCCATTTTACCTTAAAACGCGTTTGAGTGTCTGCATTTAGCCAGCTTGTTTGGTATTTTCTAATGAATTACCCAACCCATTTTGATTTTTGGATATGTAGATGATCCTTTTTTAATTTCTTCTCTCTTCATCTGTAGATTATCAAAGCCTTTCCATTTCCCATAATCTGTTTCATTTAATAGGATTCACTGAAAGTTCTAACACCCTTCTTGATGGATGGGTTCTTTTCAAGTATAGATGGGACAGCAAATTTTAAGTTCAATCTGTGTTTCTTGAAAAGTTCAATGACACATGTCAACTACTGTAACACCCTATAATGGAGTAGACTGAAATGTTTCTCTGAGATTTCAAAACTCACAAACTACAACTAGGGACCTGACCCATTAGAACATTTTTACTTCTCTTGGTTCCATTGAGATTTATAGGCCCATCTGATTGTCTTCTTCTTCTTTTTTACTCCATTTTATCTGTGGATAGATAAGCAAAGCATGGCCTTTTTTAAACTGTTGAGTACATGTGTTCTAAGTAAATCCGAGACTAAACCTTACAACTTGAACTGTTTTTGTGAGTTGCAGCGGATGGAAAGATTTGGTTGATGCGTGGGTTAATGCTGCAGCTGCTATTGCAGGTATGGATTTTCTCTTCCTTGCATAGTAGTTTGGAGGTGTGTTTTCTTTTTGTGTTTATTGCCTCTGAAGTCACACACCAGTAGCTTAGAGTGTGCTTTGACATGCTTTGATGCACTTGCATAAGCACTTGATTTTTGCCCAAATCATTACGAGTTCAAAACTCAAATGTGCTAATGCTATGGAATGCATGCTTGCTTTTCTTCTGTTACTTGTCCCAGATGCGCCCTAACTCGTTGATTTTGTGATGACAGGAGGAACACCAGAATCAGTGAATCCTTCTGTTGTGGATGAGGAAGAAGGCCTCCCTTCTCCTCCGCTCGATGAAGGGGCTTTCTTGGCTACTCAAACTACTTCAATGGAGCTATCTCAGGTGGAACCTTGCACTCAAATTTCTAGCATTCTTTCACGCTTTTTGACATCATATATCATGAACTGACTTTGCTTTTCATGCTTTTCTTTTGTTTTGCCAATATGAAGTTCTTTGACGGCATGGATGATGATGGAAGTAAGTTATTATTATTATTATTTTTTTGTAGATTGTTTATGCCATTTACTCTTTTGATGGTTTTCTCTTTCTTGTGGAATTCCCCAATACATTAGTTTCTCAATTTGTTGGTGATTTTGTTGCAGATCCTCGAAACAGCAGGGAATCTGACATGAATCATGGAAATGGAAGAAAACCCACGTCAGAAACTAGCAATCCTAGGAGGAAGCAAAAGCCTCCAGAAGTGGCCAATGTGCCTATGGAGGATAAGATCCAAGTAAGGAAACAAGAAGCTGTTATCCGGCAAAACAAGCCCATGAATGCTGATGTGGGACCCGGGAGACCTCCTAAGATGAGCTTGGAACATAAAGCTAATGGAGATGTGAAGCTACAACAGCGACGGGATCAAGTTGGGGTGCAAAGGAAGCCCCTCACCAGTCTACAAGATGTAAGTCTTACAAGATGCTGTAGCACCAGTTGGGATTTGACTGTGAAAATGTTGACTGTTTGTCTGATCAAGTAAGCATTTTTTTTCCCGATTCAAGCTTCAATGCATCTGAACTGTACATCTTGGTTTTCTAGAAATCCAAGCATTCAGATGACCTATTGGTTCGAGCAAAGCTTGAAGCTACGAAAAGGAGGCTTCATGAAGGTTATCAACAAGCTGAGAACGGTATGTTCCATCTCCAATGCTATGATTTTTATTTGTATATGATCCTTGAGTCTGGTCGCACAGGTGGTGACCATGGCTTAGTGATCCTGACCATTGCTCTGATAGCCCCACCATGGATCTGCATTCCCAAAAAAAATCCCAGACTGGATCTTACCTTTGGCCTTTATTCTATCGAATGCTGACACTGCTGTGTAGTTGTCCTTGAAGATCTATTTGTTGGCCACCAGTCAAAGGGCTCTGCCAGTCCCATTGGGGTAACTCTGGGGCGTGGCCCATCACTTCAAACCCCTGGATCACCCACCCATGGACCATGCTGAGGTCCCACCCATGTACCAGTCCAAGGCTAAGACATGTACATGGATAGATGACTCAGATGAGTCGGTTGCAACTCGTCGGAGTTGACTTGGAGTCAGAAATGATATGGTTTGACACCAAGAGTCAGCCCTGGATTGGATCTGAGCAAGTCGGGATGAGTCTTAAAACCCATGTACATGTTCTTAGTTTTAGTTCCCTTCTGTCCTAGTTCTTGAATTTTATCTGAAAGATACTACTGTCTCTTGCTGTACAGCTAAGAAGCAACGTACGATACAGGTCATGGAGTTGCATGATCTCCCAAAGCAGGGTCTTAGTCATAGAAATCCCTACTTGAAACCGGGGAACCACAACCGGCACTGGTCACATGGGCGTCGCTAGTTTTGGTTTTCCAAACTCTCCTTAACTGGCAGTTTCGTTCCCATTTTAAGCGGATAATGGGAGGAAACTACCTTGAAGCCCACTGATGTTGGTAACGGCATTCGTCTACCCAATCAAGCTGGACACTGAAATTCATCTAACATGCGGCCCGCCACTGGAGGGAGGAGAGATGACTGATATTTTTCAATCGAATCGGATTGAAGGACCGGAGGACTCAATTCTCACAATGCCCGGAACGGATGACATTCAGTTGCTGGTAAAAAAAAATTGTATGGTTTATAGTCAAACTCATCAGGATTCGTGATTGGTTTCTCAGACAAATCCATCAGAAACCTTGATTTACACAAACCCATTTGATCTTTTCATAATGGCCCACCAAACTCTATTTACATGATCACATATAATATAGCACTGATCAAGTGCATTTACATTTATCATTATGTATAGCTTGTGTTAATATGGTAGAGAAATGGTTCTTCAGGTGTCTTTCATTGTTTCATGTATACCCAAAAAAAAATAAAATGGACATCTCAATCCCAACCATCTAATTTTGAATGATAGGCTCGTTTTCCTTTTTAACTGCAGGTTTAGTGGGACCTCAACAGATTTAAGAATGTCATTTCATTGTGATTTCTGGTTTATGCCCCATTCAGTGGGCCCCCACAATTTGCAGTAATAGTTCCCATGTTGATTTCAATGACTGAAACTAATTTGAATTCCAAGGCGAGTTTGTCGATTAATGATCAAGTGATGTTTGGCAGAATAGAAGGTACTCTTTTTATGTATTAAACCATTCCTACAATAATAGAAAAGAGAAATGCTCATGTCCATCTGGTTGGACGATTAGTTAACGTCTTCTTAATGGTTTAGGGGGGGGGGGGGGGAGAATATAGGGAATGGAGAGGATTTGCTTTTGGGATGATATATGGTTTGGGGGGAGGCAGCAGCGATCAGAATTCTCGAAGTTAGCTTGCCTTTTTCTGAAGGCAAATATTATGGGTGGCTTGGTGCTTCTCCTTTTGTTGCATGAGGTGATTTGGTTGCCTTACCAGATTTCTTCTTTGTTTTGCTTCCGGACAAGCTCTAAGGATGCTCTAGTTTCGGGGGAAAGGGATTTGATGGTGTGGAAATTTGACAAATTGGGCTAGATTTCTGTTCACTTCTTTATAAGGCATGGTTTGGTTGCCTCACTAGATTTCATATGTTGGAGAAGTTAGTTTGGCTTGTGGACAAAGCTCCCAGGATTCTCTCTAGTTTTGGGTGGAAGGGATTCGTTGGTGTTGGAAATTTGATAAATTGGGCTAGATTTCTGTTCGCTTCTTTATAAGGAGCTCCAAAAAACCTTAATGGAAGAGTGCCAACATCACATGGCGGAGCCTTGGTTTTGTATCGTTTTACCCATGGTAGGAGGCTTTTGTTTGGCTAGTGGATTTTTATTTGCTAATTATTGATAATCTTTAGAAATGATCAAGGAGGAAAATGTAGAATCCATTAATCACCTCTTCATTCATTGCTCTTTTGCTTGAAATGTGTAAAGAGGTTTTCTCCATTTTTTGAAGATTGTGTGGGTTATGTCAGGGACAATAGAGGATCTTCTCTTGGGTTGTGGAACAGAGGTGGGTTAGAAAGCAAGGTTAAAATGACGTACAAGCTGGTTTTTATGGTGGTTTTTTGGGCAATTTGGAGGGAAAGTAATATTTTTCAAAATGAGTGGTTAGTACATAATGTAATTTGGAAAATTAAAATTGATTTAGTAGGGTGGGCCTCTGCTTGTTATATAGATCGTTTGTGATGTAATTCGGAAAATTAAAATTGAGGTGGTGGGGTGGGTCTTTCCTTGAAGGGGCTATGATTTATGAGTGTTGTATAGTTTATTTAAGGTGTAAACTTGTGCGCATTTCTTTAATAAAATCTTTATTATTTCTAAAAAAGGCGTTACCGTCCACCCACTGCATAACCTCCAACATGTCATATGATGTGTATTGGATTATGATTTTATAAAAGTATGGAGCTGAAGAAGAGGAAAGAGAAGTGGTGGTTGAAAATTTTTAAAATTTTGTGGGTCAGATTGATTTTATAGATTATCAATTCACTTCACCATCTGCAACCATCGATTAGTGTCAATTCACCTCTACATGGAGCTGAATTACTTCTAAAAGAAGGGTTGATTATGGCCATTCATTTCTCCTCAAAATTAAATGGGCCATGTTAGATGTGGAGGCATGAAAAATTCATGGCCACTTATTTCTCTCAAGTCAATGATTGTAGTGCACTCAAAATTAGAAATTTGGATAACTTTGGGTCCATGAGAAATGATGCTCTTTTTTTTTTTTCTTTCTAAAAGAAAGATATATACTATATTTTATATATGAGGTGCTGAAGAGGGAACTTTCATGTTGTGGACCAAATTCATATATGTGGGACCCATGGTTGGTTTATCTAAGCCATTAATTCTATTGTCCCATCCTCAATGGACCATGCTTAAAAAATCTCTCCAATTGGACAACCATGTATTTACAAGCTCAAAGAGATTTATAGGTTGTGGTTTATTTGTGATGGTGGTCATAAGATTAACAGTCTTGGATAAATTCATTATTCTTATTTTCTACGTCATTGATTGAAAGTTTAATATTTTCTAAAAAGACGGCTGAATATACCCTAACAAGCCTTTTGTTTTTCAACGGCCTGTTTCCTTTTATAGCTTTCATAGTGGAGTACTGTCTTTTACTTGGAATATGTACCATCTTCTCAACTTTTATTTTATGCGGTCATTGATTGAATGTATAGGATCTAATAATTTGCAAGATTTTAGAGGCAGTCACCTTGATGTGTGTGTCTGGTCAGATCAACGGTTTGGATCATAGAATATCACCCTAGATCAACGGCTATAGGAGGTATTCAAGGAAACCTCCTTTTGAGGATTATGACTGCTGTTAGTATCAAAGGCCTGTGTAAGGTTAGACCATATCCATGACATCCCACGTGTCACACGGCACACATGTTTGAGACCCTAGCCCTCCATTGGCTAGAAACAAAAGGATGTGTTAGGAGAAAAAAAATGAAAGTACCAGTAAATATTTTAGCTATCCTTTGGTTTCATCAACTCTAGCTTAAATAATCAACGGACAGGGATGATTTTTGGGATGGGACATCTTCATGGCAGATCTGATTTGATGGACGGCTTGGATCACAGACACATCTATCACTTTGGAAACATGCGGTAGAGTGTAGACCGGATACATTGTACACGCTTTTGGACTTGGCAAAAGCTCGTTAATACTTAATAAAATACCCCAGGTTTAGTAGTCCGCAAGACCCTTGAATTGATGGTCCTCAATCTCCATTATTTGGCTAGTGTAAGAGATCCGACTCGTCCATCAGGCGTTTCTCATTATTCAAATCTTAATCATAGCCGTTGGTTGCACGGGGCATTAAAATTGCTCCAATGTAACAATCCTAACCATTCAATCTGTGTCCTGTCCACATGGATGGATGGGATTGTTCGATCCAATTCATATCTGCTTAATGGACACTTATGGAGTGGGCCCACCGAATGGATGGGTGGACGATCAGTTCAAAGGGTACGGAGGTGTACCGCATGGTTTCATGGTTTCCTGCTCTTGGGCGGTGAAACCAACGGCCACGATGGTTTTGACAGCGGCACGTTGTCTGCCCACGGGAAGGCGTTTTCCCAACGCAGTTTTTAAAAAACCTCGGGGCGGGCCCCACAACACTTTCTATCTGCATCCATTGATTCTTTCTCTTGTCTTCTCCTACTTTTGTGGACACCTTTAATGACCACAAGCATGTAGGGTGTAGCAATGATTTCTGCACCCGCGCACTCCAAGCGAAAAACGCAAGGGCTCCACACGTGTAAAAGTAGAATACGTGTGAGATATCACCACCTTTTATCATATGTGGGCCATGTAAGGACAGTAAACTCATTGTAGTGGCTAAAAATGCATGAAGAAATGGATGGTTGTAAAATGATAAGCGATGGCCTATATCCAAAGTAGACATACGGTCTTAATTACAAGTGTCTTGATTTGGATTATTGTGTATCCGATGTAGGGTCCATATGATGAACGGACTGGATCTTCTACACGTGCACTATTTTTGCACGTGTAGGGCAGTGCTATTTGGTTCTTGCAATGCGCCGCTGGAACCTGGAAGTAATATTGCATTCTCCTTTTCGCGGCAGGAGGGAGAGTTTCGGGGATGCGTATTGGTTGGTGAATCACGTGCCACGTAGCTACGTGCTGTAGGGACTCTGTGGGACCCACCGTTATGTATGTGTTTTATCCAATCTGTCTATCCATTTTTTCAGATAATTTTAGGCCATGAACTCAAAATTGAAGAAAATTGAAAGATCAAGTGGACCACATGAGAGGAAAGAGTTGGGATTCAAATCCCACCGTTGAAAACTTCTTGTGACCTTATGAACAGGTTGGATGGAAAATAAACATCCAAGGTGGGCCGTAGGAAGGTCTCAACCGTAGATGTCATTATTCCCACTGATTCATGTGGTGTGGTCCACTTGAACTTTGGATATGAGCTGGCAAAACGAACGGACGGCATGGATAAGGCACATACATCACAGCGGGCTCCAGAGTCCTTACACCACGTGGCTACGTGGTGCTGGGTTCACCACGCAATCCGCGGCCGAGAGTTTCCCGAACACGTGTCAACTGCCGGCACGGCACACGCATGACAGACCTGGGACACGTGTGGAAGCCTGGCCGTGGAATAGGGGGGATTCATTCATCGAGTTGACCGCAAATGTACGTTGAATAGGCATCGCAGATAATTTCTTTCACGCGTCCAGTTCCTTTTGCACACGTGGCACGTGGGTCATGGACGTCTGATAGCTCCCACGTGTGGGAGCCATACACATCCACACGTAGGCACATGTGTCAGAATGTGACACGCGTGTGACATATGGGCTTTCCGTCGGGTCAGCTACACTGCCAAAAAAATTAAGCCCTTTAACGGAAACGGATTGGCTACTCCCGCCTGACACCAGCCAATGGCTGGTTGTCGTTGGTTTGTGGCCCCACCATGATGTATTTGTTTCATCCATGCAGTCCATATATTTTTAAAGATCATTTTACAATATAGGTCCAAAAATGAGATATATCCCAATCTCAAGTGGACCACATTACAGGAAATAGTGTTTAATGAGCATTGACCATTAAAAATATTTTGGGGGCCATAAAAGTTTTGGATCAAGCTGATTTTTGTTTTTTCCCTTCATCTGGGCTGTATGACTTAATCAACATATTGGATGTCAAATAAACAGTACAGTGGGCCTTAGGAGGATTTTAATGGTGGATATCCAATCACTATTGTTTTCATATGGTGTGGTCCACCTGAGATTTATATCCCTCTAATTTTTGAAATCAAGCCATAAAATGATCTGTAAAAATTGATGAACAGAATGGATGAAACACATACATCATGGTGGGGCCCACAGAGTTGCCAATCCGTTTCCCCTTTAACACCTTTGGTGGGCCACAGCATATCAAAACAAGTGAACGGCTACAAAAGAAACTTCCAACTGCTGCTTTGTTTTTGTACATTGTGGCCCACCTTGTTATTGGCATCATCTGATTTTTTAACCAAAAGATCTTAGCATCAATTCCAACTAAAGAGAAGATCCAATCTCATGCACGTGTTCATTTGCACGTGTGACACCATGTATGGATATGGACGGTTCTACACGTCTCTAAAATTATCAAACCTCCTAATGAGAATACCATCTTACTTTTGGGCCAAGGGATCTTGGAACCCACCTGATGAGCGGATTGGATGGCTTGGATCTCACTCAAATGTCCCATTTTGCCTTGTTATTTTATTAGAATTTTATATTTTGGTTGAGAAATGATCTAGTGGACCACATGTATGGATCCCTTGTTTCTTTTGGACACGCTAGCATGAACATCACTCATCTAGACCGTCCATTAGGTCCACTCCACTCTTATGATGCTACTCTGCGAAAATCACATCAATTGGATGGTTGGAGGATCCTTTACCAGACTATCTTCTAAAATCGATCTTGTCCATCCATTTTTTCATGCCACTGATCGGATGGTTTGGATATCTGATTAGTACAGTTGGGGTTGGGCCAAACCAACGGTCCAGATTGATTGATAATATGGATTTATAAGAAGGTTCCCATACACCTTTCCATACACCCCAATGGACGATTTCTCTATTTGGAATTGCAAGGCAAGTTTGGAATGAGATGGGTGTGGGATCGTAAGCATGGCTGACCTTCCCAAACTCCTCTTCAGTAGATTAATTAGATTTTCAAAGAGAAATGCTCCTAGTTGTATCTGGCCACTTGGACAGTCCAACCGATTGATCTGAACCGTCTATCAAGTCCAGAGCACATTTTATGGGTTAGGATGCAAGAATTACATTGATCAGATGAGCCAATCCATCCTTGATTTGTCCTTTTTTTTTTTTTTTCTCCTCAAATTCACCATCCCCTTTTGGAGCCATGTATGGGATGGTCAGGATTGCCTAACGCAGGGACTCTTTAGAATCATAACCAATCTATGACCGTCCACAACAAATAGATTGATTAGACCTACTTTTGTGTAAATGATCTCGACCGTCCATATTAAAGGTTAGTGATCAGATTGTTACAATAGTCAAATGTGATATTGATGGTATCCTGTGAAATCTGTGTTGGACCCAATGGATGGTATAGATCGATCAATCGGATTGTCTAAGTGGGCCAATCAACTAGGAGCACTATAAGTAACTTATAGTGCATGGAGAGCACTGGTTGAAATCTAATTTTGTAAATAATAACAAGGTCTAAAGTATCATTAACATTTTAATGATATTATTATTTGACTAGATTGTTTGCAAAGCGACGTCACCGGCAAGGGGCAAGAATGTAAAGGGTGTTCAAGAAATTTATACTTTGAAATGTCAGGTAAACATGAACATGGCACATGAAATATTGAAATGCTGCCACATGATCCATCAGGGGTCATTTTTTACTATAGATGCAACTTTCTGTCTACTTTTTTTTTTTTTTGACCTGAATAAAACTCGCTTTACTAATCTAGACCTTTACCTGTACGGATTAACCGATAAAGGCAAAAGTACTTCTCTACTTTTTCAGCTGTTTTTACCTGAAAATCAGAGGTATTTTTGTTCAAAACTCTCTTTTCATACCTGACAAATCTACTTTCATAATATAAGTTTTTGGCCGTTCAGATTAAAAAAAAAGAAACATAAAAGGTAAGCGTCTACGGTGCTAATTTTTTCCTGCTTTGTAACCACAAAAAACCTTTGTTGTAAAAATGTATTAGACCCATTTGGTTGCACTTGACATTTCACGCAAAAATGTTGTTTTGAGTCAAATTTTATTCTTTTAGGGTGTTTGATTGCAGTTTTCTGAACTTTGATATAAAACTCTAATTAATGTAATGAATATTAAAAAGCCCACTCACCAAAAACCAAATTGAATTAATTTATAATAAATCATCGACAAATTTGTAGAAAACCCTCTGCATATCATGCCAAATGTTGTTTTGAGCCAAACTTTATTATTATTATTATTTGAGTTTGAATGCAATTTTTCGAACTATCATTCAATACCTAACTATAAAATGGGTATTAAAAAGCCCGCTCACCAAAAATCAATTGAATTGATATTCAATGAATCCACCAACAAAATTGTAGAAAACCCTTCTAGAATTTTACACTAAATGTTGTTTTGAGCAAATCCTAGCTTTATTTGGCTAGCTTGTTAGTACACCCAAATCCATGGCTAAGTGGTAGATTGAGTGAAAGATACCTTGTTTCAACATTGAGGTCTTGGTATCGATTTGAAACCCACTCAACGAAATAGGTACTAAAAAGCTAACTCATTGAAAACCAATTAGAAAAATTGCAAGAAACCTTCTTTTCTGGGAGTTATGTCCAAACAGGTTCTTAAGGTAGCATTTGGATGTTTACAAAGTGTTTCATTCAAGAAAAATGTGATTTGCATAATCAAACATTATTAATGAGCAATTGTTTTTTAATTTAAAAAATATTTAGTACTAATTCTTTTCCTCCATCTTCTACTGAAATATCTACTCATGATTTTATCGGACTATAATCTCATCATCATACCATAATAAAGAAAATTAATGCTTATGAATCTCTTTCCAAGAAAAGTTTTTTTTTTTTTCAATTCCTTATGGACCACTTCACCCAAGCAATCCATGGAGAGTATACTTCAAAGATTGCTGCAAGAATTCTTAGTAGAAAACAATAATGTTTTAAATATTAATGAATAATGTTTTGACCTATAAGGATCAAACTCTGATGCATGTAATGATGGGAAGTGTGTCATTTTAGTCTACTGGATTATATCTTTTATTCATTAATATTTTATTTATTATTTATTGTCATTTCAAATATATGGAATAAATGTTGAAAGACTTTTCAAAGGCCTTAATTATATCTTGGAGAATGAATTATGATATATTTGACATGAAATATATTACGAGGCTTAATTTGTCAAAATCTCTATTCACCTAGAATATTGTCATGGTTGGTGGATAAGTTGGGATAAGCTGTGGGGGATTTAGTCTAGGCGGGCCCCACCATGTCAATCGATCATCAGATGCGTCAGCCCATATTAAGTTCAAATCACAAAAATCAAGCTGGTCCATCATTCAAGTGGGCTACACTAAGGGAAATAGTTGGGAGAGAAACCTGTATCATGATCTCATTAGAAGAGTTATGACAATTTAGGCCATGGGCTCAAAAATCAGTTTGGTACATGATTTAGGTGGGTCACACCAAAGGCCATGGTTGGAAGAAAGACACCCAACCTTGATTTCTTACAAAGGTCCATCCTGTATGTGATGTATCATGTTAGAAGAAGACAAGACATGGGCTCAAAAATCAGTTCGGTACATGATTTAGGTTTCTTGATTTCTTACAAGGTCCATCCTGTATGTGATATCTACTTTGGCCATTAGGTGCATCATCAAACATTAAGCCTAGGGACAAAAAATAAGGCTAGTCAGTATTCTAGGTAGGCAACCAAGGGAACTAAAAAAAGTCCGACTTCTAAATTGAGTTGGTGATAGACATTTTCTCCTTCGAGCCGATACTCCTCGATTCGGTCCAACTTTCGATCAAGTGGCCCACTTGTATAAAATAATTTTATTTGGTCTATGATTAAATGAGTAGATTTTTTTACAAACTTTTGATGACTTTTCGTGGATTTTTCCCATTCTTCTGTAAGGTTCAAGCCGACCCGACCCTTGGGTTAGCCAAAACTTGAAGGTTCGAAAGTACAGAACCCTTGGGCTGGAGATGTTGGCCATGAGCCGGTCGGGTCGAGCCACACACCCGGACGGGCCATGTTCGAGCCACCCGTGTACACCCCTAATTTTAGGTAGGCAACCAAGGGAAAAAATTGGTGGACATCTCCTTATATACTAATTTCGATCAAGTGGCCCACTTGAATATTTGGTCTTGATTATAGAGTAGATTTTACAAACTTTTTGTTTTCTTTTTTTTCTTCTTCTTCTGTTAGCTTGTTAGTACACAGCCATGTCAGTACACACACTCCATGTTAGCCACCCCCACTAGGGATCGATGCCAAGACCTCAAGTGTTGAAACGAGGTATCTGCACTCAATATGCCAGTTGAGCTATGGATATGGGTGTTAGATTTTACGAACTTGAAAGTCAAGATCTTTGCAAAAAATGGATTCCTATTCAAAGAGTGCATAATTACTTGGATAAGCTAATTAAACAAACCCATCAATTTAAGATCTAATTTGAAATTTTACTTTCTGTCATAATGGTAAAAAAAAAAAAACTAATTAACACCTCTAATTCTTATTACTTTATGAAAAAAGAGAAAAATATAAATGTTATCCTACTCACCCTGAAGTTTTGCACACTAAGTCTTCTATTGAATTGATTGTAGGACTCCGGGGCTATTTATGGACTAATATTAATGTGTACATCTCATGCTTATTACATTTATCCTTAGACTCTATAAAACCTAAATTCCTAGTTAGGATGTGATGGATTACTTTGATTTATTGATGTTTGAACTTTTAGGTGGATTATAGTTAGTTGGGTGGTCAATTGAATTTTCTAATAAGACTAAGACTCTCAACAAATAAAGAATTATATTTCAGATAGGTTTGGCCTCATATTAAGGATCAGAAGGATTAGTTAATATGGTGGTTCAAACTTACTTTTAACCATTATTTTAAGTAGGAAAAATTAATTTTAAAATCATTATATGTATTGTTTTATAAAAGGTTTTGATTTGTTTCACTTGATTAATCATAACCATAGATATAATGGGCCTTAGGAGAGTGAATAGAGAGATATGTATAGAATAAAAGTCTATCGTATAGATGCATCTATGATGTATGGGAGGAAAAGGTGGACCTCTATGATGTTTTACTTGGTCAAAAGGCCATTACTTAATTAACAAAGACTCTAAGAGGTGCCTTTGAAATATCTTTCCATGAAAAAAAAAGCACGTACTTTAATTACTTTCCATGCGCCTATCTTCTTTTAGATTCATTTTCATCAACATCGATCATCTATCTGGACCACCCATCAGATCCAGCCCTATCTTGTCCAGCCAATTTTTCATCAGACCAATTAGATGGTTCGGATCATCTGTTAGAATGATCAAGCCAAATGAACGGTCTTGATGATACCCACGTGTCTAAATGCAATTAGGTGCATGGAAACTACCCATTGGATGATTTCTCTATCATCTTTTGGTCCTTTGGCACACTTTTCGTTTTTGTACGTGCGACAAGAAATAAGGAGAAGATGGACACGTGTGAAATCATTTGTGTACGTGTGATTCTCCACTGGAACTAGAATTCAAACGTTGGGACCAAACTTTTAGATTGATTGACTAGAAGGTGGTGGACCATTAAAGGGCATTCAACGTAGACGGTACTGAGAGAGTATGTTTCAAGGTACACACGCGTTACCAGTTTGCCTTAATGCAGCGATGGATCATTGATCTAAACCGTTGATATTACGGGGCCCACTGTTATAGACCAACCATTAAAATATCCAAGATTGTAAACCTTTAATCTTTAGCCCCTGTTCCACAGTATATTGTATTTTCTTTTTTAAGTATAGATATGATGGTCCCATGAATGTGTGTCATAAGCATGGGCCCATCATATAAACGGATTGGATCACTGAATCATGGGCCCACTTGTACATACGGTGAATATTTTCGGGTACCATTACATGATTTTTCCTGGAATATACGGATAGATGCCATGATTTTCTTATGTGGGGGTTGGGGTGGGGGTTAGATGCGACGAATTAGAGCATCCTTGACCAGATGCTCTATCTTCTGACAAGTGGGGCCCGTTCTTGTTTATCCAGAGCATTCGCCTTTGTTCTGATACCATGCATCGATGGGAAGATCCTGACCTTTTGGCATCAGATAAAGAAAATCCAATGACTAGTGGCTAGGATTCTCCAATCCGGAAGAATTTTGGGATGTAATCTATCTAGGGTAGGAAGCAACAGATCGACGGTCTAGATTCGGAATTCAGAACTAAGTAGGCGCATTTATCAGAAATTCGAGCACGCTTTTCGACCTGGGGCGGAGGACACTATATGAGCTGATCACCTACAGGCTAATGTACCACGGCTTGGGTACAATGATACCTTTCCTGCCAATATGCAACCTGAATAGGAAATCAGTACCGTAAAAAAGATAGGCGCCACCATGACGATCTTCCTTGTCTAAAATCAAGCTAATCCACCTATTAAAATGGCCAGATCTTTATTTTGAGTGAAACAGTCAGTGGTCCGTTGATTCGAAAAGTGTGGCCCATATGATGAGAAAACGGGCATGATTTTTGTACCAAGTGATCTTAACGGTGAATAATACCGATTTAATGGTACTGATGCTCTACACAAGTGGCATGCTGGGAAGAAACATGGTATGGTAAAACTAGTTGTTTTCTAAATCAAGACCGTCGATTTGCGTCCAATGACTTTCCACCCATCAAATAATTGATTGATGAAATTACTGCCTTTGATCTAAGATCCACACAAGGTGTGCTCAACACTTATACGGTTCAGATTGACTTACTTATATAACGCCTATACAATATGTCAGTGTCTGTGTATCAACCATATCACTTAGTCAGAGTACCAAAGTTTTTGGACTCCGCGAAAGACACGTGTCACGGCATGAGCGAACCGCCTCGGGACAATATCACTCCACGATTCTAAAGGCTTCATCCTCATCTGCATCCATTGTTGGTGGGCCGTAACCTGACACTGATAGTTCACCATCACTTAAAAACGGTGATGACTCATCAACCAAAAGATATGTCATAGTTCTATGATGATCCAGACCGTCCGAATTGCTCATCCTTTTGTGTATTGAGCATTGTTGTTAGCAACCATCTGATTCCATCTCTTGAATTTTGGACCACTTGCAATTTTACTTTTTAAAAGTCCATTTGATAGCCCGCCAATTGGACGGCTAAGATGTAAAACTGATGTGTGCAGTTCATCCAAAGCACATCCCTTTCCTCAATAACACATGGTAGTGTTTTTGAGAAATCTACCCATCATGTTTTAACAACTGCTTTAAAATAAGGTACATCTAACACTCAAGTGAAGGATAAGCAAATGAGAGGTAGATCTAAAACTCAAGTGTACCACAAAAGAAGTGTACCACAAAAGAAATATAAAGGATTGAACGTACACGGTTGAAACTTTAGATTAACATAATATTTTTGTTTTTTTAGTTCAGCTATAAGATTGCTTTATGAGCTGTATAAATGATATATAAACATTAGTGTATATCATGGAAGTGTCATTGGTACGCATTTTCCTACCTACTTTTTCTTGTTATACAGCTGGCTCTATAAGGCCCATGTTAATGTATGTGTTTTATTAATGTAAATCATCTATCTTAACAAATAATTTTAAGACAAGATTCCAAAATAAAGCAACATTAAAGGCTCAATTGAACTACATAATAAAAAAAAAAAAAAAAAAAAGAAGTAGGGATTGAACGCTTACCATTAAAAACTTATCAAAGGCTACAATATAGTTTTGAATCAAGCTAATATTTATATTTTTCCTTGGTCCAAGTCTGCTACTTGCTGGGATTTGTACTGCGGAATCACATAGATATGGATCTAGGATAGCAATCCAAGAGTACTAAAAAAGCATAAGAGAACATAAAAATTTAACGTGGAAAACTCTTTCAGGGAAAAATCATGGCACAAAGCGACAAAAATCTATTATGAAAGCATAAATTACAAAAAGAGAGGACTTACCCGATTCGAACAACCTCCAATCTTACTCTCGTTACATTCTTTGAAACCCTTGAACCCCTTCTAAAAATCCTTAGAATACCTTTAGAATGCCTTAACATACCTTAAAATGACCATAAGGACTTCTATTTATAGTTTAAGAAATCTCACTTACGCACTTTCCTGAAACCGCCTCAAATTTACGCAGTCTGCGCAGAATCCATGCACAACTGCGTAACCTTCGACTGGTCGAACTTGTTCCTCAAGTGGTCGAAGATTCCTTCGACTGGTCAAAAACCTCGAGAATTTCAGATACATTATTGTTGGACTTCGAGTCGAACTTTTTCCAGAACTTTTCAAATTTAAGACATTCTTTTTAACAACACTACTTGGATAGAAAATAAATATCAGGTTGAGCCTTACGAAGGTTTCATGTGTGGTGCATTTAAGCCTTATATTTGCCTCCTTTTCAATGTCATGTTCTAAAATGATCGAATCCTTACTCTTGATCGGGTGGTAGACCCTCAGGAGGTTTAACACCTGATCAAGGGTTCGAACATCCATAGGTGGTGATATCTCACTAGTGTGAGCGTGTGGGTGTGTGTGTAAAATAAAAATAAAAATAAAAATAAAATATTCCAGAATGATCTAAAATGATCCATCAAGATTACGGCTGTACAGTTAGCTCCGTTAGCTCACTTGTCTCAACTTGAAAAAGCTTGATTGGACTCACTTTGAATCTGCGAAAGTGTCTGTGTATCAACCATATCACTTAAAAATGGTGATGACTCATCAACCAAAAGATATGTCATAGTTCTATGATGATCCAGACCGTCCGAATTGCTCATCCTTCTGTGGACAGAGCATAGTTGTTAGCAACCATCTGATTCCATCTGTTGAATTTTGGACCACTTGTTATTTTACTTTTTAAAAGTCCATTTGATACCCGCCAATTGGAGGGCTAAGATGTAAAACTGATATGTGCGGTTCATCCAAAGCACATCCCTTATACCCTTTGGTCAACAACACATGGTAGTGTTTTTGAGAAATCTACCCATCATGTTTTAACAACCGCCTTAAAATAAGGTAAATCTAACACTCAAGTGAAGGATTGAAGATCAAGCAGATAAGGTAGATCTAAAACTCAAGTTTACCACACAAGAAATATAAAGGATTGAACATACACCGTTGAAGCTTTAGATTAAGATAATATTTTCATTTTTTTAGTTCATCCATAAGAATTGCTTTAGCAGCTGTATAAATGATATATAAACATTAATATATCTCATGGAAGTGTCATTGGTATGCATTTTCCTACCTACTTTTTCCTGTTACACAGCTGGCGCTATAGGGCCCACCTTAATGTATGTGTTTTATTAATGTAAATCATTCATTTTGATAGATAGTTTTAAGACATGATCATTCCAAAACAAAGTAACATTGAAGACTCAATTGAACTACGTAAAAATATGAAATAGCTAGGATTGAACACTTACCATTAAAAAATTATTAAAGGCTACGATATAGTTTTGGAATAAGTTAATATTTATATTTTTCTTTGGTTCAAGTCTGCTACTTGTTGGGATTTGTACTGCAGAATCACACAGATATGAATTTAGAATAACAATCCAAAATCACCAAGAAAATACAAGAGAATACAAAAATTTAACGTAAAAAGCTCTTCCGAAAAAAAACCATAGTACAAAACAACAAAAATTCATTATAAAAGTGTAAATTACAAAGAGAGAGAACTTATCTAATTCGAACAACCTTAAATCTCACCCTTATTACATCCTTGGAGATTCTAGAATTCATTCTAGAAACCCTTAGAATACCTTTAGACAATCTTAACATACCTTAAAATGATTTTAGAGACTCTTATTTATAGTTAAGAAAACCTTACTTAAAATCTCAAAAATTTCAAACATATTGTTGTTAGATATCGAGTCCAACTTTTTCTAAAACTTTTCAAATTTAAGACATTATTTTTAATAACACTATCTGGATAGAAAATAAATATCAAGTTGGGCCTTACGAAGGTTTCACGGGTGGCACATTTAAGCCTTATATGTGCCTCCTTTTCAATGTCATGTTGTAAAATGATCTAAGATGACCGGTCAAAATTAGGGCTGTACAGTTAGCTCGATTGGCTCAGTTGTCTCAACTTGAAAAAGCTTAATTCGACTCAATTTGAATGTGAGTTGAGCCGAGTTGAGCTGATTTTTTGAGCTGGAAATAATTTCTAAACCTTTTGGTCCACCGATTCGCATCCTTATTTTCATATGGCAGTGATTTGGACGGATGAAGTAATTTTCTTGTGAACCGTTGATGTTGTATTTTTGTCGTTGACTGTTAATTTGTGGTCCACCAAAAATCCAGTGGTCAGTATTGTACTGCGGAGAAGATTTTTGCTGAAAAATCAATTGATGATTGGACCCAACAAACAAATAATCTAAATTACGTGGTCCTGCTGATTAGAACTGACAATGCACGTGATGTGCATGTACAGGGACGTGTTTTGTACAAAAGCACGTGTTTCTGTACAAAAGCGCGTGTTATATTAATTGTATAAGGATGTGAGCTGGTATTTTCTGGTAGTTAGGTAATTGAATTCATGATGCGCCCACCATATGCCTAAAACCTCTAAATTCACGTGGTATGGCCCTTTTGGACCTTGGAATGGATTGAATTTTTGTATGACATTTCATCCAAGTGGGGTATATCTGATGAGTGGATTGGATGACCTATACACAAATCAGTGGGCCCCAAAAAACCTCTCGGGAGGTTTTATTGGTTGAACTCCCCTCCTGACACTAACCTTTGGGGTGGCCCACTAAAGTATCCATTCGGGGTGATTTTTATTTTGATAACTTATCATCGCAGGAAAAACAAAATGGACGGCACGGATCATATGAATACATCACGTAGGCCATGCAATAACCCGATACTGTACCTTGTCGGCGTTTTTCCATTATATAATTCATCATCTAATCAGAATTCTAAAATCTGCAACCTTATCGAGAGTAATAGGTTTCAAATCAGACGAATGACCTCATGATCTCGTAATCAAGGCCATTGGTCCTTTGATGCCCATCGTTGATTAAGTACACCTGACTAATCTCTCAGATGGGAGGATCCAAGCAACTGTTATTAGTACCTTTTCATTTGAACATGGATCTAACCGTCTATTATTAGGAAACAAATTCGAAAGGTTGAGATATTTTTATCAATTAAAATGTTAAGATATAGCCCTTAGGATTATGTTATCAACATATCAATGGTCTGGATTATCAAAAAATGGGACTTAATTGTCAGAAATGAAAACGCATGTATGCTGTGCAACAATGCGGGCTATCGTATCATATGATTCCTTCTGGTGCCTGCCTTATCTAAGTTATCTTATTAAAAACACTTGGGTATGTCGCGCATGTACCTACCGGGGTTACTTTCACTAACACGGGAAAAGGAATTAACATGTGTGAAATCCAGTCCGTCAATCACAAAAACTACCACATTTTGACTTGATTTCAATATTCAGGATGATTTAACACTAAGTGGCCCATTCCAACGAAATTATACGTAAAACCTCAACCTTCCATTGGGATGGCCCACCTGAGATATTAAATACTAAGTAGTGGCTCCCAAGTCGAATCCTAATATTGTTATGCTCTCTCTCATCAGTTGAAGCCCTTCGTAAGATTCTCGGACCTATTTTCTAGCATCATTACTTACTCTTGCTACCCAACCCTAACAATCTGAAAGTCTCACCTTCTGTCTAAGACTGGCGGTTCAGGGACTGGGGTGGTTCCTAGCATTT
Organism: Magnolia changhungtana; assembly: GCA_030180095.1. NCBI lineage: Eukaryota > Viridiplantae > Streptophyta > Magnoliopsida > Magnoliales > Magnoliaceae > Magnolia > Magnolia changhungtana. The sequence continues at coordinate 1,497,402 of JASAUF010000319.1, forward strand.
CGCATTTTCTATTGGGTATCCTCTCAAGTCAGCGGACGCGTTAGTGAGTTCATGACCCATGGCCCAAGGGATTCCAAACTATTGCTCTGATACTATCTGTAACGCCCCGGAAAATCGGGGGTCGTGCATAGACTCGACTCCCGAGTTCCCGAGTGTCACTTATCATGCATTTATGGTTTTTATGATTAATCAAATTTAACTGCGCAATTTGGAATTACCTGAAGCATGAAGCACAATCGCACCAGTCTACTGAAATGAAGGAAATCTCATAAATATACAAGTCCAAAAATAATAAAGGGTCGCCCAAGGCGTTAATGAGGATAATAAAAGAAGGCTATGTAAAAAAAGAGTAAAAGCGAGCTCGCGGCTCAAAGAAATCCAAATTCAGCCCGATCAAGCCGATGGAGAGCCGCCCATCAGCTGCAAGTAAGAGAGTCCGTCCTCCTTGTCCAAACTCGCCTCGCTAGGTTCCTCATGCCTTGAGTCACCTGCATCTATGAATGGGTCTGGTTGGTGTTTTAAAATACCGTCCCAGAGTGGGAGTGAATGATCAACTCAGTGTGAACTGTTGGTCTCAAGTTACAACAGACATCAATTATGATATGAACTTAATGAAAAACAGACAATCATCAACACCTAATAACTCTTATGGAAAATGCATGCATGCGGGATGATATGATACATGCCCTCGCCATAACACTCCCTCAAGCGACTCCATCTAACGATCGCATATGACAACACTCCCTCAGAGCGACCTCGACTTCCGAGTCGCCACCCTAGCTAATGCGTGCAATGCGATCATGTTAGCCGAGTTATTAGTTAAGTCCATCCATCTAGCAGGTTGGGGATTCTGATTCACCCTACGTATCAATGCCCTAAACTGGTTGCGAGACCAAGACCCCATCAACGCGTGAGGCCGAGACCTCGTGGTCGTGATCCCGTCGGGTTCCTCATCCCGACTCCAAGCACATGAGGAGTGCCGATAGGGAGGGATCACTCGCGGTCACTACGGGGAGGCGCGGTACCCCCGGCGTGGGCGCGGCTCGGACACAGTGTTCCATTCCACCATGCCCGGCTCACGAGGCTGTGGACCAGTTTCAATTGGATTATCAATGGGCTACAATGGTTGCAGGGTGGTTCAGATTCCATTCATATGGGGGTAAACAGGGTTAACAAACAGAGTTGATCAGTCAGTAGGCTAGATTGCATGAGTCAGGCGAGCGTGAGACGAGCGACCTCGGGCACGAGAGACCCATGTAGTCGAACTACAGCCACCCGAACACACCCGCCCAAACTCACGGGTTTAGCCTCGAGGCGGTCCTACCCTTGGAGCCGCCTTCGCTCTCCTCATGTTTCCTGACCAATCCAATGTAATGAAGGTCATCCTTAACAAGCCGACTATACAGACTGTCACTAGCATGTCATCATCATACTCCATGCATCTCAGTCATACAAATTAGATATTCCTAGCAAGCAATCAAGCAATATAGTGCATGTGAGGTGTGTGGGTGTGTGTGAGGAAGTTATGCACTTCCTCCATCTCAAGCCATCATATGCATAAGGGTAATGGAAGCATACACAACATGGATCAATAACATGTAGAAGAATGACACGGCATAAGCATATTATCATCCATTCACGAAAATCATTTGAACAACAAATAACATTATGAAGAACATCATGTGCATCCATACAATTTCAAGAACTTATAATTCATAGGATTCTCTAGGCTCTCAAATGTACCAATCAAGCATTCAAAATCATTAAGCTAGTATTATAATTGGTGCTAGGCCACCTAAGATTAATAGTCCGCACCTAGGATCGTTGGAGGCTTGGGAAAAAACGTCCTAGGAAAGAGGGCTTTGCGGTAGATCGGCCGGAATCCCTAAAATAACTTCACATGTTAGATTTTACAAGCAAAACCACCCTCTTTACAAGGGTTTTCAAAGAAAAAGAGGGTTGGATCTTACCTAAACGATCTACGAGATGAAGAGGACGATTTTCGGATGGGTTTCCCCTTGGAGAAGGTGTAGGGAGAGGAGAGATGATTCCCTTAGGACCCACCTTGATTTAGGGTCCACCTTGTCTTCTTCCCTCTCTCTTTCTTCTCCTTTCTCCTCTTTCTCTTCTCCATTTTCTCTCTTCTAGGGCAAAATTCGTATGGGGAGAGGGGTGCCCAAATGAGGCCCTTTTTTATAATTCCAGATTTGGTGCAAATGGCCCTAAGCTTCCACAATTTTCTAAAATAGACTTATGGGACTCCCTATTGGTGTTGGGGTGGCCCTAACACCCCTCTGGCCACCAAATTCGGCGTGTAAGTGCCTTATGACCCGATTAGGGCCCATGCAAAAATTGAGGACGAACAGATATATGATCTGAGAAAGCGTTTCTGACCTTTAAGTGGTCCTATGGGGGCAATTTTGGTGATTGGAGCATTTCTGATGGCCCTCTGGCCATGAAATTTATAGGATAAGTGGTCTATGGCCCGATGAAGGGCCTTACAAAATTTGAAAACGAACGAATGCGGGGTTTGATCGTACGGGTCCGATTCGCGATCAACGGTCATCGTGCCACGATCGGGGCCCAAATTTGGTGGGAAGGCGTTGAAAAATACATTAAACCTTCACCGTAAATTTGGAAGAAATCCGATGGTTGGAAGACCCGGAGTCTCAGTTTCTTTTATCAGTGCCAGATTTTAATCTGGCATTGGTGGGGCGCATTGGGCAAGCGCCAGATGGTACTTCTGGGTGTCCACTGGGTCCACAGTCCACGATAGACTACAAGCCCAGTGAGATCTATGATTTTCTAAAGTTTTAGATTTTTCCGACCTTTCTCGGTCGCTGGGTGGCCCACACGGGCTGTTGTTAAGTGTAAACGGGCCATCTGACTTGGTGGGCCGCACTTGGTCCCATCATAACTAGACTGGTCCACCCCAGTATAAACTAACATTGAGTGATAATGGTCATTAAGTAATTTTATAAGTTAATTAAAAAGAAATTTCAAGGATTATTAGAAATCTAAAATAGTGAAAATTCAGGATGTTACAAAACTGCTAGTTTTCCAACAGTCAGAAATGACTTAATGAAATTTATGTCTCTGGACCATAACCCCCTAGCCACCATAACCTATAAATAGAGGCTTTGGATCGGTTTCCAAACCATCTCTCTCAACCCACTCCAGCAGACCCATACGAACTGATATAACCCACTACTCCACTACTCATCTCCTATACTCCAGTAGTTCCAGCAAGACAACAAGGGTTGAACCTTTGCTAGAAGAACAGACCAACGGTGTGGTCTACAACGGTTCAACTGAACCAGTGACTGAAGAACTGACTACTGCAGTGGTCTAAATAAAAAGAAATTTCTTCTCTTTCTTTCTTCTGGGATTTTTTCTTTTATTGTATTTCTGCCAGACTGAGTGTAACAGAGTTCCAATAGGTGGGCCTTCGTGTTTGCTGAACGCAGACCTACACCAGGCTCATTGTATCCTAGAAACGGTTTGCTTGTAACCTATCAGCATACTCAATTCACTTAAGTAGAGGCAAATAACGCTTTAAGGATAGCATTTCAGACGTGCTTCAGCTTATCCTTATTCAAGCTTATTTTATTTTTCGGTTTTCATATTATACAGAAATTATATTAATCTGTATAATTTCCAACAAAGTTTACCAGAGACTAATTATAAAAGAAGGTATGGGTGCATAAAAAATAAAAAAAAAATGATTATGGGTATTTTCATTCAAGAAAAATATAGATAGTATTTTAATGTTTTGAAAGGTAATGCTATATTAAGGCTCTCACAGAACAAATGAGTATACTTGAGATAAAAACCCTTTGTCTGGCAACACGTGCAGGATACCATGTTTCACATTTCCACCACTGGTTAGAAGTAGACCACATACACAGTGAATCAATGGATCGTCAGTTAGTTGTTATGCGTTATCATAACCATTCAAAAGTCCACAACAATCCTAGCCATTGGATCTAATGAAATCTACAAGCTTATAAAAAGTACCACAACAATTCTAGCCATTAGATTTGCTGAAATCTACAAGTTTATAATGGTAAGCTTTTCCAAGGATCATTTTAACAGAAACGAAGACCATTCATGGATCTTCCACGGTGGGGCCCACTTTCCTGAAGCGGTCTAGCTTTGACCCACATGACCCACCCGCCGCACCATGTTTTAGTTGTGGTCCGTCGACTGGTTGCCTTTTCACAGTTGGAAAAGGCAACATCAGAGCGGATTGGTGGGCCATCTGCAAGTGACATGAGAAGCCCACAATTTACAGTAATAGTTCTCAGGTTGTCTGAATGTAATTGATTTCAGTGACTAAATAAACTAATCAGAGTTCTGAGGTGGGTTAGTCAATTGATGATCAAGTGATGTTTGGCAGAATATAGTATACTCTCTTTAAGTATTAAACCATTCCAGCAATATTAGAAAAGAAAAATGCTCATGTCCATCTAGTTGGATGATAAGTTACCTTAAATCCGGGTAGGTGATTAGTTATCAACGGTTTGGATGGTTTAGATGGAGAATATGCTTGTGCTTAGAGAATGGTGAGAGGATTTGTTTTTGGGATGATGCAATATTCATCCATAATATATTTTTCTATGAGAGGTCAAGAAAATCAAGTCTAATTGGGGATTAGGAAATCAAGCCCAGCCTATTTATGGTGTCACCCTTATGTCACCCTTAACCAGTATGTTTTTGTGCGGAGCTCCACCTACCATGTGCGGGGAGTGTTAAAGTCCATAGATATACATTGATACATATTGATACACCATCCTTTAATGGTTGGAGCTTTTAGAACAAGTGGTACTTGTTTGACACAAATTAGCTTACTTTTTAAAAAAAGTTATTTTAATGGAAAATGTTCCGGAGGCTTAAATTCTAGAAGTTAGGTTGCCTTTTTTGGAGGCAAATGTCCTAATGACTTGGTGCTTCTCCTTTTTTGACAGGGTGGTTTGGTTGCCCCCTTCCTAATTTATTTAGCTTCTGGACAAGCTTCGAGATGCTCTCTAGTTTTGGGGAAAAGGGATTCAATGGTGTTGAAATTTGACAACTTGGGCTAGATTTCTGTTCGTTTCTTTGGAGATCCAACCCTTCCGTCACCTTCAGATTATATAACTGTTTCTTTAGATATATATAATTTGTGAGACTTCATCATGTAGATGCTCTCCATCTTCATCTATAAGCCTACGATAATTATTCATTGAAGACATTATAAAAGACTTCATCAGTCAAGCACAGTTGAATGGTACCAATCACCTCTGATTAAGTTCATCCCAATCCTCTTTCTTTATAGTTTCTAGACGATTCACTTTCTCAAAGAGTGCATGCTGCAACCTTTATTGAATTAGGATGACTTTCATCTTCAACCTCCATAATTCAAATTTTTTTTTTCTTACGAGCTTCTCTGTCTTAAATTTCACATTCGATCTCCTCAATGCCATGTTTTTAGATTTAATATAATACCTAAACCTTAATCTTTGATACTACTTGTTGGGACACAACAAGCTTTATATCGCTTGTTGGGCTCGAAAGTAACTTTAGATATAAATCAAACAAGACAAAAAAAATCCAAGCAAGCAGATAATACACGAATTTTACATGAAAAACTCTTGCAGGAAAAAACCATGATACAAAGCCATGATCATTCCACTATAATTAGAGCTGTACACGAGTCGAGTCGAGTCGAGTATCGCCCTACTCGTACTCGGCTCTTAACGCCCGAGTGCTGCTCGTACTCGACTCTACTCGGCCAACGAGCAAGGACCCCACAGACTCTCTACCACTCGCCCGAGTACGAGCCGAGTACGAGTAATAAACGAGTAGAGTCGAGTCCGAGTTTTCGAGTCGAGTCCGAGTACGAGCACACGATTCTATAATGTGACACGTGTTTTATATGCTAACATAGGGGTGTCGAGAAAGGGCAGTGGATGGGGGCACTGGGCGGGGGATGAGTAGGCGGCAAAGACGACAAAGCCGTAGGGGCGTAGTCGTAGCGGCAGGAAGTGAGAGAGAGAGAGAGAGAGAGAGAGAGAGAGAGAGAGAGAGAAGAAGAAGAAGAAGAAGAAGAAGAAGAGGGACGCAGTCTTCAGAGTTTGGACGATGGACGAATGAGAGAGAGAGAGAGAGAGAGAGAGAGAGAGAGAGAGAGAGAGAGAGAGAGAGAGAGAGAGAGGAATGGCCGAATGGGTAGGGTAGAAGGGATGAGCACCGGACGATGGGAGGGAGGGAAGGAAAGGGAGGGTTTGGTTTTTCGATTTGGGCTGGGCGCGAAAGTCGAAGCTGAAGTTTGCGACCGAGAAATAGGGATTTAGTTATATATATATGGCCCTGGTCGAGTACCGAGTTCGAGCACCGAGTTAAGCACCGAGTCGAGCACCAAGTCGAGTACCGAGTCGAGTACTACTTTGCTCGTACTCGAACTCAAAACGAGTAGGAAAAAACTACTCGTACTCGGCTCTAACACCTGACGAGTCGAGTACGAGTCGAGTATTTCGAGTCGAGTCGAGCGAGTACTCGAGCCTTAGTCTGCTCGTGTACAGCCCTAACTATAATAAGAAAGTTACAAGAAATGGAACGACTTACAATAAAATACTCTAGTTTCCTTTAAAATACTTGAATAGATGTTCTGCTCATTACCCTAATCTCGATACTTATATACCATTGTACAATATTAGAAAACAAAACCCACACTTGTGCGTTCTAATCGGTCGGACCGGATATAACATTTGGTTGGACAGAACAAAACCGACATTCCTCGGTCAAACTGAATGTCACAACGAGCAAATGGTCTAATTTAAGAATTTCCGGTCGAATCAAAATAGGCTCCGATCGAGCTAAAAAATGTCATCTACAACATATTAAAGGCACTCAATCAGCAAAGGATTATGATTTATGAGTGTTGTATCGTTTGTTTAGGGTGTAACCTTTTTATTAAAATTTTTTTTTTTTTAAAAAGCTTGTTTAGGGTGTAACCTTGCGTTGACTTTTGGCACATTAATTTCTTTAATAAAATCTTTGTTAATTCATAAAAAAATAAAGACTTTAACGTCCACCCATTGTATAACCTCCAACATGCCATGTGATATTTATTGGATTATGATTTGATAAAGTGTGGAGTTGAAGAGGAGGAAAGAGAAGTGGTGGTTGAAAACTTTTAAAATTTTGTGGGCCAGAGATTGATTCTCTAGATTATGAACTCACTCACTTCTGCGTTCGCGACCCTCGATTAGTGTCAATTCACATCTAAATGGAACTGAATTACTTCTAATAGACAGGTCGTTTATCTCCATCCATTTCTCCTCAGAATTAAGTGGGCCATGTTAAATGTTGTGGCATGAAAAATTCGTGACCAGTTTTTTCTTTCCGGTCAATGATTTTAGTGCACTCAAAATTGAAATTTTGGATAATTTTCAATCCCTGAGAAAAGATGCCTTTTTTTTTTCTTTCTAAAAGAAAAAAATATCTGCTATATTTTATATATGAGGCGCAGAATTTTAAGACTAAATTCGTATATGCGGGACCCATGGTTGGTTTATCTAAGCCATTACTTCCATTGTCCCATCCTCGATGGACCATGCTCTAAAGATTCTGTCATCAGATTAACATAAAGTTTAATATTTTCTAAAAAGACTGATGGATATACTCTTGCAAGCCTTTTTTTTTTTTTTTTTTTCAACGGACTGTTTCCTTTTATAGCTTTCATAGTGGAGCACTGACTTTTCCTTAGAACATGGGCCATCTTTCTCGACTGTTGTTTAATGGGCTACTGATTGAATGTTTAGGATCTAATAATTTGAAAGATTTTAGAGGAAGCAACCTTGATATGTGTCTGGTCAGATCAACGGTTTTGATCATAGAATATCACCCTAGATCAACGGCTATATGAGATAATCAAGCAAACCTCCTTTTAGGGATTATGACTACTGATGGTATCCAGGTCTTCTACGTACAAAGGCCTCCGTAAGGTAGACCATATCCATGACATCCTGTGTTGAAAATTTGGTTTCGAAAAATTAAAAAATTAAAATTTTTTATTTTGACTTCAAAATGATGTTGAAATTTTCAAATAAGGTGGAATTTAACTTTTATCTTACATCGGAAATGAGAAAAGAAAACTTATGATAAAGGTGTATATAGTATTTTAATTTGGAATTTTGGAGATTGAGATGCACAAGCGCGCACGTGCGATCAGGCATGTGTGTGGGCATTATGGATTAGAAACATGTTTCAAATATTTTAAACCATTGATGGCCACATAGCAATGGTCCACTACCCTAGTGCCGGTCCAAAAATTCATCCAAGAATACTGCAAGGCGGTGAACTTTTATTTTTTTATTTTCCGTATTTCCAACAATTTGCGCAACATCCCACGTATCACACGGCACACATGTTTGAGACCCAAGCCCTCCTTTGGCTAGAAAGGATGTCTTAGGAGAAAAAAGAAAAAGAAAAAAAAGAAAAGTACCGGTAACTAATTTACCTATCCATTGGTTTCATCATCTCTAGCTTAAATCATAGACGGAAAGGTATGATTTTTGGGTTGGGACATCTTCATGGCAGATCGGATTTGATGGACGGCTTGGATCACACAGACACATCTATGACTTTGGAAACATGGGGTAGCGTGTAGACGGGTTACGTTGTGCATCTCTTTGGACTTGGCAAAAAGTCGTTAATAATAAATTAATAAATAATATATACCCCCGGTTTGGTAGTCCGCAAGACCCTTGAATTGATGGTCCTCAATCTACATTATTAGGCTAGTGTAGAGACCGGACTCGTCCGTCAGCTGTTTCTCATTATTCAAATCTTCATCATAGCCGTTGGTTGCACGGAGGGTTAAAATTGCTCCAATGTAACGATCCCAACCATTCAATCCGTGTCCTGTCTACATCGATGGATGGGATTGTTCGATCCATTTCATATCCGCTTGATGGACACTGATGGAGTGGGCCCACTAAGGGGATTTGTGGAGGATCAGTTTAAATGGTACGGAGGTGTACCTCTCTTTTTCCCCTTGTATATTCTTATGGTTGCATGGTTTCCTGTTCTTGGGCGGTGAAATCAACGGCCACAATGGTTTTGGCAGCAGCACGTTGGCTGCCCGGGCTGCCCACGGGAAGGCGTTCTCCCAACGCAGGTTTTTAACTCGGGGTGGGCCCCACAACACTCTTTCCATCCACATCCATTGATTCTCTCTCCTCTTCTCCTACTTTCGTAGAGTGTAGCATTGTCTTCTGCACCCGGCACTCCAAGCGAAAAACACATGGGCTCCACACGTGTAAAAGAATAACACATGTGAGAGATCACCACCTTTCATCATGTGTGGGCCATGTAAGGACAGTAAACTCATTGTAGTGGCTAAAAATGCAGGAAGAAATGGATGGTTATAAAATGATAAGAGATGGCCTATATCCAAAATAGATATACAGCGTTCCTGATCAGTATCTTGGTCTGAATATTGATATTTATTATAGTTTCTGTGAATTCCAGCTGATGAACGGACTGGATCTTGTACACGTGCTCCAGTTTTGCACGTGCAGGACAGTGCTATTTGGTTCCTGCAATGCGCCGCTGGAAGTAAGTGTAACATTGCATTCTCTTTTTTGTGGAAGGACGGAGAGTTTCGGTGAGGATTGCTTGGTGAACGCAGCACCACGTAGCTATGAGGTGTAGGAACTCTGTGGGCCGCACCGTGATGTATGTGTTTAATCCACGCCGTCCATTTTATTTTTTATCTTTTTTTATGACACGAACTGCTTGAAGCGTAAAACACACCATGGGGATTGAATGCCTTTCGTTGAAAATGGGCCCTTATTTTATGGATAATTGTATTTTCCCTTCATCCAGATCTGTGTGACATTATCAACGGGTTGGATGGCAAATAAACAGAAAGTCTCAACGGTTGACGTCATTATCCTCCTGTGGTGTGGTTGAGCTGGCAAAACGAATGGACGGCGTGGATAAAGCACGTTCTGACATACATCACGGTGGGTCCCACAGAGTCCTCACACCACGTGGCTACGTGGTGCAAGGTTCACCACGCAATCCGAGTCCGAGAGTTCCCCGAACACGTGCCAACTGCCCACACGGCACACGCATGACAGACCCCGGACACGTGTGGAACCCTGGCCGTGGATTAAGGTGAATCCAGTCATCGAGTAGACCACAAATGTACGTTGAATAGTCATCACAGATGATTTCTTTCACGAGTCCAGTTCCTTTGTACACGTGTGGCACGTGGGTCATAGAAGTTTGGTAACTCCACTCGTGGGAGCCATACACATACACGTACGGGCCCATGTGTCAGAATGTGACACGTGTGTGACATATGAGCTTTCCGTCAGATCAGCTACGATGTCTGCATCTTTAAGTCTGAAAAATTAGGCCCTTAAACACCTTTGGTGGGCCACAGCATTTCAAAACAAATGAACGGCTACAAAAGATATTTCGAGCTGCTATTTTATTTTCGTAGATGGTGGCCCGCCTTGTGATTGACATCATCTGATTTTTTTAAAGCAAAAGATCATATCTCATACACGTGTGCACGTGTGCACCATGTATGGATATGGACGGTTCTAGACGCTTCTAAAATTGTCAAACCTCCTAATGAGAATACCATCTTACTTTTGGGCCAAGGGATATTGGAACCCACCTGATGAGCGGATTGGATGGCTTGGATCTCACTCAAATGTCCCATTTTGTCTTGTTATTTTATTAGAATTTTATATTTTGTTTGAGAAATGATCCAGTGGGCCACATGTATGGACACCTTGTTTCTTTTGGACATGCTAGCATGAACATCACTCATCTGGACCGTCCATTAGGTCCACTCCACTCTTATCATGCTACTCTGCAAAAATCACATCAATTGGATGGTTTGGATGATCCTTTACTAGACTGTCTTCTAAAATTGATCTTGTCCATCCATTTTTTCATGTGACTGATTTTCTTCCTATCCATCCTTTCCATTTAACTATTTGGAATTGCAACGCAAGTTTGGAATGAGATGGGTGGCATGGTAGGCATGGTTGACCTTCCCAAACCCCTCTTTAATAGATTAAGTATATTTTTAAAGAGAAATGCTCCTAGATGCATGTGGCCACTTTGACAGTCCAACCGATTGATCTGAACCGTCCATCAAGTCCAGAACACATTTTATGGATTATTTTGCAAAAATCACACCAATCAGATGAGCCAATCCATCCTTGATTTTGTCCTTTTTTGTAGCCATCTCTTTTTTGGAGCCATGTATGGGATGGTTAGGATTGCCTAAGAATAGTGACTCTTTAGAATCATAAGCAATCTATGACGGTCACCAACGAATAGATTGATCAAATTATTGATTAGACCTATTTTTGTGTAAATGATCTCGACCGTCCATATAAAAGTTAGTGATCAGACATATTCAAATAGCCACATGTGACATCGATGGTATGCAGTGAAATCTGTGTTGGACCTAATAGATGGTCTAGATCGATCGATTGGATTGTCTATGTGGGCCAATCAACTAGGAGCATTATAACTTAAATAATAACGAGATCTAAAGTATCATTAGCATTTTAATGATATTATTATTTGACTAGATTCATTGCAAAGCGAAGTAGTCGGCAAGGGGCAAAAATGTAAAGGGTGTTGGAGAAATTTCTACTTTAAAATGTCATATAAACATGTGGAGATGTGACCACATGATCCATCAAAACATGCACAAATGCATATGCTAGAAACCATCCAAAAAGAAAAAGAAAAGAAGAACCCTTAGTTGAAAAAAAGGTAATGACCCGGTTGGTTACACCTGATGTTTTAGGTCAAATATATTGTTTTAAGTCAAGTCCTGCCTTTTATTTACTTATTTATTTATTCATTTTTATTTTGTGCCTTTGAATGCAATTACCTAATTTTGTATTAAAAAGCCCACTATAAGAAATCAATTTAATTGGTTTTCGATTAATCCATTAACAAAATTAAGAAGACCCTTTTGGCACTCTGCACCAAATGTTGTTTTGAGCCATACCCTAGCTTATTTTTGCAAATGGATGCAATTTCACAAATCTCATCTTAAGCGCACTAAACGAACTGAGTATTAAAAAGCCTACTCAATGAACACCAATTAATTTGACTTATGATGAATACACAAACAAAATTGCAAGAAACCCCCTTTTGTATTTTTTTTAAAAATTTAATTCTTTATATAGTTATGTCTAAATAGCCTATTAAGATAGCGTTTGGAGGTTCACAAAGTGTTTTGTTTGAGAAGACATGATTTGCATGGTTAAGCATTATTAACAAACAATTTTCTAAAATTTTAAAAGATTCCAACACTAACTCCTTTTCCTCAGTATTCAATTGAAATATATACAGGTCATTTTATAGAATCATAATCCTATCATCCTAACATGACGAAGAAAATAAATGCTCATGCATCTCTTTCTAAGAAAAGTTATCTTTCTAATCTTTCATAGGTTGCTTCATCCAAACTACCGTAAAAAGTATTTTTCTTTGGCGTAAGAGCCTTTTATAAGTTTGCTTCAAATATACTACCACTATATTTCAAAGGTCATCACTACAATGCATAGTAGAAAATAATCCATTTGGAATAACGCTTACAACTATAATGTGTTGTAAATGGGTAATAATTATCATTACCATAGTAGTTATAAGTAAAACCACAAGCAATGCTACTGTCGCGGCTCCACTTCCAAGTAGGGATATGCATGTAAAGTTATCACTACCGTTAAATACATATGAATGTAAATTCTTCTATGTGTGTTATATCCACATTGTCCATCTATTTTGAAATATCATTTTAAGACATGGCCCAAAAAATGAGACAGATCGAAAGCTCAAGTAAACCATAGCGTAGAAAGCAGTGGGGACAATGATGCCTACTAAAACCTTCCTAGGCCCCACTAGTATGTTTATTTGCCATCCAACCCGTTTGTAACGTCACACATACCTTGTTGAAGGGAAAACACAAATAACGGTTTCATTCAATACATCAGTTGACCTTAGGAAGTTATCATTAGTATGTGTTCAATCCACATTGCTTTCTATGGTGCGGTAGCTTTCTGCTTTAGATCTGCCTCATTCTTTTTTGTCTTGTTCCATCAAATGGTCTTGCATGATGGATGGATGATGTCATGGTGGAGCCCAGTAACTATGCACATCAACATACTCCTGCTAATCCAAGTTTCAATAGTGATTGATGATTATGAAGGATTATTGTGATTTGACAGCCGGCTATACCGAATCAATAGCTAATGTAATGATGTGAGTTTTCCACTTACGTTACGATGGCATTCAATAACCAGCATTAAATATATACAAGACTAACTCAAAGGGAATTTAGTAATGATTATTTCCATTGCATGAAATGTTCTCTTACAACATTACATGCATTAGCCCACTTTATCAAATATACTACTTCCATTTGCAGGAGTGTATAGAAAGATACTACTTCCATTTGTCAAGGGTTGTATTGTCTAGTATTGGAAATCTTATGAGGATTCTGAAAGTTGTGCTTGAACTAAATTGGAAGAAAATCTAGAGCTAGTGATTATTGTTGCAGTGTGGGACTAGCTTGGCTCCTAGCTGAGGTGGCTTTTGCTTGCATGAATTGGAGGAACATTTCCTACATTTCTTTCATCCATTGTATTAGTTTCTGAATGTAGGTGAATGGCACGACTTCTGCCTATCGTGGTCATGTAGATTGTTCTTCTAGCATATCAAGAGCAAGGAAAGGATGGACATCTTCATTGTGGTTGGCCATGGTTATTTGGAATTGGGTACGGATTACACCGTGAAAGAAAGGGTTTTTTCGTGGACACCTGGCTTGACGAGGTGCAATGGTTTGGTTTATTTATTTTTTTTTTTTTTGGGGGGGGGGGGGGGGGGGGGGAGACCATTGATGTTTGAGAATCCGTGAGATCCTATTTTTCAAGTTGTGACACGACTAGTGGGATTGGCACATCCTCAGTGGAATCACCATTTCGTGGACGTATGACCGTGAGACGACAGATCAAGCTCACTTGTGGGGGTCTATTTTTTAGGCTTTTCGTTAGTGTAAGAATGGTGTTATGTTTGACTAGAGTTGCCACTAGCAAATTGCTCTGATTCTATAGTAGGCTAGACCTTGTAGAAATGTTAGGAGAGAATCTAAGAATTCTCTGTCATAAAATGACTCATTGATCTTTGACTGAAGATTATGAGCAAGGGACTACGATTATAGAGAGGGAAGGTGTTAAGCACCCACTCTACTCGTACAACTATACGATCTCTACTTCACAGTATCGAACGAACTATTAAGGTTAATGATTAGTTCTAGCATACTAGTGATGCAAAGTATGTGTGATGTTGTGATAAATGCAATACCTATGGCAAGCTGTAGCCTACGCTAGATAAATCTGCCTTGACTCTCCCGCTTGCCAAAGTAATAACCAACCAATCCAAATTTCTGATGGGTAGGGTCTGATTATCTCGATAAGCCACAGAGCAAACATTTGAACATGTTGGGTGTTGAGTGTTATATATGCAATGCTTATGGATTTGAAATTATGTGATATTATGTATGCGGTGCCTATGACAAGTTGTAGTCTAAGGTGGATAAATCTGCCTTGACTCTCTTACTTGCCAAAGCGATAACCAATCAGTCCAAGTTTCAGATGGTTAAGATCCAATTAACTCGGCGAGTCGTGGAGCATACGTTTGAACTCATTGGGTGCACAATACTATGAGTGCAATGCTATGTATGGGATAAGCATGGGGTGAGAAGAGAAAGGGTATTGCACTATACTTATGTAAAGATAAATGACACTGATTTAGGGTTAAATGACATGATGGACGGATGTGTCGCAAGTATCGGGTTGAGCGGATTGGACCAGGGGTTTGGGTTGCTCAGGTAGCTAGGGATTTGACTGACTAAGCTAGCTTGGGCTAGAATCATTCCCTTTACTCTCACCTCTCCTCGATGGATGGACGGAATGGGCTAAGGGAAAGCATAAGGGCTTGTTAGGTGTGTTAATGAATGGTGGATGTCTTGAAATGAAAAGGGGATAGGCTATTTATAGCGCCCAAACTCGATTTTCTTGTAATTCTTGGCAAGTTTAGGATTTGAAATGGTTCGAATGACCTGGATTTGAGATTGCTACATGGCAACATCTCAATGGCTAGATCGGATGGCATGAGTTATAATTTTGGTTCAAAGGTGGAGCACCGAGGTCTTTTTAGTTCTTCACACAATTATCCATTGCACCAGGAGAACTCTACATGCGTTACACCACTTCGTGCCAAGGCAGTGGAGTTGTCACGTGGCTGGCGGCACCTAGAATTCCACCCAAGCCACGCGGGGCTACCTGCTTTGGCAAGTGAGCACCCTCACACTTGTGCTACCTCTGCTTTTCTAGGGTGTTAGCTTGCTGGGACTTCAAAAATTAATGGGCTTTAGGTATAGGCTTGGTTTAGGGATTGATTTGACTAGGTGGGTCGACTCGACTAATTGACTCGGTGAGTTAATTGAGTTTTAAATAGGTTGAGTTTAGCTGGGTTATGACTAGGTTTGACTGGGTGAATTAGGTTGGGTTTATTAGGTCTTGGCTAGGGTCTTGGGTTAGGATTTTGGATTGGGTTTAGTTTAAGATTTGAATTTAGGGTTAGAGTTAGGTTTAGGGCTTAGTTTAGTTGAGGATTTGATGAATTTGGCTTGATCCAACTTGATTAGCTTGTCAGCCCGGGATTAGGTGTCTACAGGCTCATCATTCAGGTGGCCTATAATGGGGAAATAGTTGAGAGAGGGAAGCCCAACTTTAGTGTTTACAAGGCACGGTGCGATGTATATATTAAATGCACTTTTACCTCATTAGATGAGTCATCACACTTTAAGCCTTGGGCCCAAAAATTAAGCCAGTCTATGATTCAAGTGGGTCGCACCAAGGGGAATGATTGAGAGAGGGACGCCCACCCTTGATTCTTTTACAAGGTTCATCCTGATGTATATGCGAAATCTATTCTGGCCATCAGGTGCATCGTCAAACATTAAGCCCTAGGCCAAAAAATAAGGCTACCTTGTAATTCAGGTGGGCAATACCAAGGGAAAAACTTGGTGTGCATCTTCTTGTACAATTTTGTTCTGATCGTGTGGCCCACATGAATCACAAACTAGCTCAATCTTTGGCCTTTAGGAGTAAAAGGTAGTGGCGCATCTGTTGGTCAGAGTGAATTTTACATATATAAAAATCGGGACCTTTCTGAAAATGGATTCCTATTCGAAGAGTACATAACTGTAGGGATAAATTCAAACCTAATATAATTTTATTTTCAACCACACACACACACACACACACACACACACACACACACACACATATAGGGAAAAGTACTATGCGCTCGAGCGTAAAGCGGTCGTACGTGAGGTCGAGCTGATGTGGGCCCCACCGTGATGCCGTTCGAAAATCTACCCCCTCAGTCAGATGCACCATTCCGCAAGTTTAGGATTTGAAAGGGGCCCACACGGCTGAAAATCAAGTTAATCCGTGACTTTTGTGGGCCACACCACGTACAGAAGTTGAGAGGGGCTGTGCACCATTGAAACATTCAAAACCATTTGTGGGGACCTTTCGAGACGTTTTTTTATGATCAATACCGTCCATCATGTGTGTCCCACTTGAATGTAATTTTAGACCAAGTTTCAGGTGGTATCCACAACTCAAGTGGGGCCCGCCAAGTGCTTTTACATGTTTTTGCGTGTATACTTATGTTTTCCGATGATATGGCCCACTCATTAGAGTTATGTGGCCTTGGGTGATTTTGGGCCATGCGGGCCCACAGGCTCGTGCATCCGGTGGACGGTGTGGATCTTGACGGCATCACGGTGGGGCCCACACGGCTCGATCCTCACGGACGACCGCTTTACGCTCGAGTGCATAGTACCTTTTCATATATATATATATATATATATATATATATATATATATATATATATATATATATATATATATAAAGCTTAACACCTCTAATTTTTATTACTTAATAAAAAAGATAAAAATGAAAAGGTCATCTTATTCACCCTCAAGTTTTTCTCACAACTATAAGTTTCCCACTGCACAACTATTTATTGACTAATATTAGCATGTACATCTCGTGTTTATTACATTTATCCATAGACTTGACAAGACCTAAATTCTTAGTGGGGATGTGATTAATTACTTTAATTTATTGATATATGAACTTTTAGTTCAATCATAATTAGTCGGGTGGTCGATTATATTTCCTAATATGACTAAGACTCTCAATAAAAAAATTATATTCCCAATAAATATTGCCTTATATTAGGAATTAGAATGATTAGTTCATATAGTAGTTCAAACTTACTTTTAAACATTATTTCAATTAGAAAAATTAATTTCAAAACCATTTTATGCATTGTTTTGTAAAATTAATAATTTTAATTTGTTTTAATTTATTAATCATAACCATATATATAGTGGGCCTTAGGAGACTAGCAATTAAGGTTGCCGACAAGAAGATATGCATAGAATAACTTACAATAAGTTGATCCTATAGATACATGTATAATGTATGGGAGGAAAACATCCAAAAGTAGTTGTAGCTTAATGAGGTTTGGCTTGGTCAAACAGCCTTTACTTAATTAACAAGGACTCTAAAAAGTGGCCTTGAAATATCTTTCCATGAAAAATAAAGGGCACCTTCTTTTATAGCTTTCCTTGCACCTGTATTTCTTCTTTTGCACTCATTTTCATGAACTTGGACCACCCATCAGGTCGAACCCTTATTAGATGGTCTTAATTTCCATGATAGACTTATCTTGTCCATCTAGAACAATTAGATGGTTTGGATAATCTGTTAGTATGATAAAGCCAAATGGACGGTCTTGATGATACCCATGTGTCCAAATGCAACTAGGTGCATGGAAACTACCCATTGGATGATTTCTCTATCACAAAAATAATCTTTTTGACTCTTTGGCACATGCGCTTTTCCTTTTTGTACGTGTGACAACAAAGAAAGTGATAAGGGACACGTGTGAAACCATGGGCCTACGTGTGATGGTCCATTGGAACAAAAATTAAAACGTTGGGACCAAACTTTTATATTGATTGACTAAAAGGTGGTGGACTATAAAGGTAATCGGTACCGCGAGAGTATGTTTAAAGGTACACATGCGTTACAGTTTGCTCTAATGCAGCTATGAAATCAGTGATCCAGACCGTTGATATTATGGGTGCCACTGTGGTATCCTGACCCTTAAAATATCCAAGATTGGCAGCCATTGATCCTTAGCCACTGTTATGCAGAATGCCACTTCTTGCTGTACTTTCTTCCTTAAGTGTCTATGTGATGGTCATATGAAGGGTGGGATGAGCATGGGGCCCATCATATGAACCCATTGGATCACTGAATCATGGGCCATCGTATATTTCCTGGAATATACGGATAGATGCCATGATTTTCTTATGGTGGGGAGGAATTACAGTATCCTTGACCAGATGCTCTACCTTCTGACAAGTGGGCCACAGGGCCTATCCTTCTTTGTCCGGAGCATTCGCCTCTGTCCTGCCACCATGCATCGATGGGAAGATCCTAACCTTTTGGCATCAGATAAAGAAAATCCAGTGACTAGTGGATAGGATTCTCCCATCCTGAAGAATTTTAAGATATAATCTATCCAGGGTGGAAAGGAACAGATCAACGGTCTAGATTCAGAACCAAGGATACCCATTTATCAGAAAATCGAATACAAGAATGCTTTTTGATCTGGTGCGGAGAACACTATATGAGCTGATCACCTACAGGCTACTGTACCACAACGTGTGGTACAATGACATCTTTCCTGCCAACATGACACCTGATTAGGAAATCAGTACCGTAAAAACAATAGACCCCACCATGTGGACCTTCTTTCTCTAAAATCATACTGATCCACCCGTTAAGAAGGCCACAACTGTATGTTGAGTGAAACTGTCAGTGGTCCGTTGAATCCAAAAGTGTGGCCTACCTGATGAGAAAACAAGCCTGATTTTTGTGATAGGTAACCTTCATGGTGAAACCTACCGATTTAACGGTACTGATGTCCTACAAAAGTGGCATGCTGGCAAAAAACATGGTATGGTACAACTAGTTGTTTGCTAAATCAAGACCGTCGATTTCCGTCCAAAGACTTTCCACCAATCAAATAATTGAGTGATAAAATTAGTGTCCTTGATCTATGATCTATACAAAGTAGGCTCAGCACTTGTACGGCTCATATTGATTTAGTTTATAACCTTAATACAATACATTAGTGCCTGAGTATCAACTATATCACTTTGCCAGAGTACCAAAGTTTTTCTACAATCAATGGTTGGTAAGGACTCTGCGAACGACACGTGTCACGGCAGGAGAGTGAACTGCCTCGGGCCACGGCCATATCACTACCCATTCTGAAAGTTCAACCTTATCTGCAACCGTTGTAGGTGGTCCGTAACCTGACATTGATAGTTCACCATCACTTAAAAATGGTGATGACTCATCCACCAAAAGTTTTGTACTAGTTTTATGATGATCCGGACCGTCCGAATTGCTCATCCTAATGTGGACTGAGCGTAGTTGTGAGGAACCATCTGATTCCATCTGTTGAATTTGGACCACTTGTTATTTTACTTTTTAAAAGTCCATTTGATAACCGCCAATTGGACGGCTAAGATGTAATACTAATACTTGCAGAATAAAGGTTTCATCAAAGCATATATCTGAACGTGAATCATTTTTTGAGAATCTCTTAATTTCATCAATCTTACTCATCTTAATTTCTTATTTTTTGAGAATAAAGGTTTCATCAAAGCATACATCCGTTCATTCGTTTTTTTCAATTACTTAGACATGAGCCCATAGATGAGATAAATCCAAAGCTCAAGTGGACCACACCACAAAAACTTACCATTGAAAACATCACAAGGGTTATAGAAGTTTTGGATCCGCCTCATTTTTTTTAAACTTATGCAATCGAAATATCTTTTCAAAATTCATACCTTTTATCGGTTGCAAATATGTTTACAAGCATTTATAGCTAATTAAATAGGCTCTTAGTTTTCTCTACAAGCAAATGAAAGGCAAAAACTTATATTTATAAAATAGATGACTGGTATAAATCAACCCATCACAACTACTTGAAATTTCATACTAAAGTAGTTAATTAGCGGGGTGGATTTAAGTGCATTAGAGTTCATTTGGAATTCAAAAGTTGTTTGGCAGTCTATTCAAAAGTATTTGGAATTGGGGTCTTTAAAATAAACAATGATTGTATGTTGAAACCTCTCTTTGGCTAATTTGGAATTAAATGCTTTTCTCCTTCTTAAAAGTAGCATTTAATCTCCTTCCTAGAGGTAGCGGAATTGCGTATAAGAAAAGTGTTGTTGGGCTACTAATTAATTGTACATGTGGCATGCTGATACTACCTAAAAACAATCAAATTATCAAATACATTACAAAAATTATATCAATAGAATGATCTAAACAATTCAAACATTAGCTACGTAAATCTAATGTTAAAAAACATTAATGAGTTGCTCGTTTGTCATCTTATGCTTGTTGTCTACCTGAAGGCTCAAAATCTTGTCGTTTTTTTACTAAATTATATATTTTAAATGACTTATCATAACCATTCTATTAGGTATCGAGTAGGTTTATTAATTAGAAATATTAAGGTCAATTTCGTAATCAAAGCCAAATTCCTAAAACTATAGTACATAATTTTAATGAATTTCTATTTTTAGATTCTAATGCATTATGATTGCAAGCTACCAAATACAATTAAGGATTCAAAACAACTTTACGTGATTTAAAATTCTCGAGCAGTGATGTTTGAGATACCCTGTAGTCCATGAGTACTTCACCTCTAATGTATTTGAATCAGACATAACTTTTATAACACCATGGTATGCTTAATCAAGATATGTAATAGTCAATAGATTAGATCAATGTAAGCTATTGATTCTGTAGACTCACCCAATGGAAGTATTATCTAAGGTTACTTGATGAGTAAGTTTTGAGCCCTTTCCCATACACATAATGCTCTGCAATGTGAGCGGATTAGGTCCCGAGATAGTGCAACCCTTACCATAGGCTCCAACTTGATGTGTGTATTTTATATTTATGTTGTCCATTTGTTTTGACAAATCATTTCTCGGAATGATCCCAAAAATGAAGAAGATCCAATTCACAGGTGGACCATACTATAAGAAATAGTAGTTGTGAGTAGGAGTATCAATGGGCCAACCTCGGGCCTACAAAAATGGAAATTTTGAATAGGGCTGGCCTGTTGACAACCCTAGTGGTGAGTGAACACCATACCATTAAAAACTTCCTACAGCCTATCGTAAGGTTTTGATGATGTTTATTTTCTATCCGACATTTGATAATATCACATAAACTTGGATAAAGGTATAAAACAAATATTAGCTTGATCCTCATTATGTTGAAACTATTATAATACAAACATATCATCAATGGTATAAAATAGGTATTGAGTAGAGGCGCATATGTGGTTGTTATCTTTAAAATAGTTTGCGTCCCTGGGCATGTTAGATCAGTGTAAAAGGTGGTTGATAGTTCTACGATCTCTGAACATGGGAAACCCTAGCCCCTTACAAAAGATTTGATAATGAGGTTTCAAGTAATAAACCAATTAAGAGAAAACGGTTGTGACGTTTAGATATGCCTGATAACAAAAGCATATTTCACACTATGAAAACGACCTTATCAAGTGAATCACATCCACCGACCGTAATAAAACAAAGATAAGTTTCACGCTATGAAAACGATCTTATCAAATGAGTAACATCCAACGACCGCGATAAAAACATTGGATAAAAAACGTTTTATAAATTTGGACAAAACCTAATCTATTAAGACTCAATATTCAAGGAAGCCCTGTGCGTACACGCTTGATTTATAAGGTTTTTGGGCTTGCCCAACCTGTACATGCTTGATTTATAAGGTTTTCAATGCAGGGTTCTTATTGGGCCAAGCTTGCTTGCACATACGAGCTTGGACATAGTTCAACACGCTTCGTATTTTAAATTATTCTATAATGAGCAAAAGGCTTATAAAACTTTTTTATCTCCTATTTTAACTTATATGAAATTAAAGAAATGCACTAAAAAATAAAAGTCAAGCAAAATACTTTTACTTTTATAGACAATTTTTTTTTGGAGTGTGTACTGACATTGGTGTGTACTAACAAGCTAACCAAAAAGAAAAAAAAAAAAAGAAAAAAAAGAAAAAAAAAAAGACAACTTTTATTTTTGTTGAAATATACATGACACATTAATGATCTATTACCACTGTTTCCTATGGTATGGTCCACCAAATAATTAGATCTTGCTGGTTTTTTTACTCGTGACTTGGAATAATATGGGAAAATGGATGGACGCCTGGTTATAGAATACATACAAGGTGGGCCCCACTGGCCGCACCCAATCCACTCCCACAATTTGGATGGTCTGAATATTTGGGAATCACCTGTTCGGGGAGGACAGGTCAGCACTATTTTTAAATGGTGGTATTTTGTATGGGTGAGGTATTTTTCTTGTGAACCGTTGATGTGTGGCCCAGAAATAGACATGCTATAACTGTCCTATCAAGGAAATATTTTTTTCGAGGTTCATCGATGTTGGGACTCTAACATTTCGATGGTCTAGATTACCTAACCATGCCACATCCAAATTGTATGTAGACCGTTGTTGTATTTTTATTGTTGGCTGTCCATTTGTGGCCCACCAAATCGAAAGGTTAATATTGTCGTATGGAGAAGATTTTTGGGGACAATTAATTGATGTGGACCCCACAAATCAATAAACTGGATTATGTGGCCCACCTTGATAGAACTGACAATGCACGTGATGTGCATGTACGGGGACGCGTACTGTACAAAACACGTGTTGCTGTACAAAGATGCGTGGCTGGTGACCGTTTATTTTATGTAAGTGGGTGGCTCACATTTTGTCTGGTAGTAGGTTGTTGTGGGTCCACGCGGTGTGTGCGTCTGATCTGCTCAGTCTATTCCTCATTTTTAGGGGTGTACGAGGAGTCGAGATGGCTCGGCCACTAGCTGACCCCAGCTCAGCTCAGTCCTCGAGCTGGACTGGTTAGCTCAACTCGGTTCATTTGATAGATCGGGCTAGTTTCAGCTCAGTTTGAACAAAGATCGAGTTGAGTCCGCCTATGCAGCATTTTTACATATGCATAGATTACACCTTCAAATTCTCACTATTTTATATACATTAGCAGTGATTTTAAAGATATTTTACCAAACATGTTACATGAAACATAAAAATTAAGAAAAGAAAAGAAAAAAAAGATATTTATTTCATATACATATCTTCTTTGTCACCAATCATGCTACACTAAGTCATTTCATCAAATGCTTGGCAACCAACATCAATATCAAAGTAATCGAGTCACCGAATTGATTCGCTCCGAGTTCGATTCGAGTTGGATTCGATCCAAGCTGAGTTGATATAGGGCCAACTCAAACTTGACTTGGACTCATTTTCAAGCTCAAAAAATCAGCTCAACCCGCCTCGAACTCAGCTTCGAACCAAGTGGAATTGCTCTGTTTTTGAGTCGAAGTCCAGCGCGCTAACCGAGCTAGGTCGGTTCATGTACGCCCCTACATCGTAGAGCCAAAGATCCAGATAGATCCAAGACTCAAGATGGGCCCACCATATTCCTGTAAGTTGTAAATGCACGTGGTGTGGCCCATCTGTGTCTTGGAATGGATTGACTTTTTGTATGACATTTCATCTCAGTGGGCTCTGTCCGATGAGTGAATTAAATGACATATACACAACAAAGTGGACCCCACAAATCTCTCGGGAGGTTTTATTGGTCAACCGTCTCCTCCCAACTCTCACCTTTGGTGTGGCCCACTTGAGTTTCCATTCGAAGTAATTTTTGGCTTGATAACTTAAAATCAAAGGTTAAAAAAAATGGACGTTGCGGATCGGATGAACACATCACATGGGCCACGCAATAGCCCGGTACGACCACTAATAGTGGGGGGACCGGTACCATGTGGGCGTTTTCGTTTTCCATTATATAATTCCTCCAATCAGAATTCTAAAATCCGCAACCTTATCCAGAGTAATAGGTGGCCGTTTTGTATAAGATAAATGGGTTTCAAATCTGATAAATGACTACATGATCTCATAATCAAGGCCATTGGTCCTTTGATTCCCACCGTTGATTAAGTATTCCTCACTGATCTCCCAAATTGGAAAATTATCGTATTACGTTTTCTAACCGTTTAAGTTGAGACAAAAAATTCGAATTACAGAATATTTTTATCATATAAAATTTTGAGATATAGAATCTAGTAATGTTTTCTCAACAAATCAATGGTCTGGATTATCTAAAAACTGGACTCAATTGTCAGAAAAGAAAACACGTGTACACTGTCTAATGACGCGAGCTACGTATCATATGATTCGTCCTGGTGCCTTATTCTACCCAAAAAAAAACACTTGGGTATGTCGCGCACGTACCTACCGGGGTTACTTTCGGTAACACAGGAAAAACGAATTAACACGTATGAAATCCAGTCCGTCAATCACACATATCACCTCTTTGGGACTTGATTCTAATTCAGGATGATTAAAATAAGTGGCCCATTCCAATGAAACTATACGTAAAAAATATACATTCAGTTAGATGGCCCACCTGAGATTTTAAATACTAATAAATTTGGATAATTATTTAATACTATTGCATTATATCATATGGACAGATTGGATGAAATAAAAACACCATGTTGGGTCCTATAAAAAACGAATGGTTTCTGTTCCATTCCATCTGTTTCCTTTATTGTAGCCTCTTTGAGCTTTTAATGTTCATAAATTATATATTCAATGGTTAAAATGAGGTAGAAAACATGATGGACAGTGTGGATCTATTAAAAGTTACACACACGTGGCTCTTGATTTGTGAAAGTAACTCCGGCTGGTGCATTGCCTGAGTTACCCTAGCGCGCTTCTTATCTCACTTATAATACAATGTACGGTACTGCGAGAGATGGAAGGAGCTCTTGCCACACGCTCCAACATGTCACACGTGAGATCGATCTGACTTACTCATCAAGTAGGGTTCATTGTAAGAATTCAAAACTATAAAACGGTCCAGTACCCCTATGATTTATACCACATGTGTATAATCCACACGGATATCTGGGCTTTCTTACAACCGTCCATTTTTATCATATCACTTTGGCCAATCTGATTAATGGACCAGTGTAAATTTTTAATAAATTCATGGTCATAATTCTAGAAACATGATGAATGGACTGAATCCTGCGCACATGTTTTTCATTAGGGTTTGAGGTGAAATGTCAACCGTACATCTCAAGCGAGCGAGCACGTTACATCACCTCGAGGAGGCGAGAAAAACTGCACAGATACAGGCTATTTGCCTTCATTGTCAATCTGTCATGGGGTCTGGCAACACGTGCAGAATACAATGTCCCACGTGTCTGCCACTTAGTTAGAAGTAGTCCGCGGACACAGCGAATCAGTAGTCCTTCAGTTAGTTAGTATGCGTGATCGTAACCGTTCAAAAAGTACGACAACAATCCTAGCCATTCGATCTAATGAAAAATCTACAAGCTTAGCAAGCTTTTCCAATGTTTAGGATCATTTCGACAGAAACCAAGATCATTCATGGTGGGGCCCACCTTCCTGATACGGTCCACGTGGCCCACCCGCCGCACCATGTTTTACTTGGGTGGTCCGCCGACTGCTTGCCTTTTCGCAGCTGGAAAAGGCCATACCAGAGCGGATTGTTGCGCCATGTGCACGTGATATGAAAAGCTATCTACTTCTCAAAACCAGACCGGATGCTGACTCGGCTTGCGGCCGGTTCGGTCCGGTCTTAGACCGGTATTGGCTTGAAAATTACAGACCGGCAGCGTCAAAGCTCTATGGGGCCCACCATGTTGTATTTATAAGATCCACTCCGTCCATCAGGTGAGAAATATTGTTTTGACCGCATGTATAGATTATGATCTTGATTAAAAACTTACAAGGGCCATATCAATGTGAGAAATGAAAATATGCTCTTAAAACCGCTAATTTCACACGGAGTGGATCGCAGGAGTTTTGTACCTTCTGTATATCCTGGAGAGTTACACCTGATGAACGGGTTTGGTGAAAGATGCATACGACGGTGGCCCACATGCAAACCTATGGTGGGCATCCCATCCCCTGGTGTGGTCCATTTGAGTTGTAGATCTGGTTGAGTTTTACTCGGCCACAAAGAAGCTACATGGGACCCACCCAGATTTTCGTGAAAAATCCACACCGTCTATCAGTTTTTCCAGCTCATATTAGAACATAATCCAAAAAATGAGGCAGATACAAAACTCAAGTAAACCACATTATAGGAAACAGTGGGGATGGAATGCCAACCGTTAGAAGTTTTGATTCAGGCTAATATTTGTGTTTTCAGTTCAACACAGTTAGAATGACCTTATGAACGGTTTGGATGGCATATAAATATCATGGTGGCCTTTTCATCTCTACTGTTTCCAGTAGCGTGGTCCACTTGAGTTTTGGATCAGCCTCATTTTTAGCAATGTAATGTATGGTTAAGAGTAAAATGGCCCAAATTGAGAAAAATCAGATGGTTATTACCACCTTCTCCATCTGAATGCTTTATCATGCTCCACAAATGGGGTCATGGACTGGGTAGTGGAAATGGGCCTATCTCAGCCCAAGGCCCGAGCCCAAAAAGAGTTAGCCCTGGCTAGGCTAGGCTAGGTTCACAGGCTTCTGGAAATCTTCATCCAAGCCCGGCCCGTATTGCAACGAGATTGATTTCTAAGCCCAAGCCCGGCCCAAGGTAGGCCAAGCCCATAATGCCAATGGGCCAACCTGGCCCATTGACAACCCTAGCTATGCTTTCTCCTTTATATGTCGTCTCCTTCTGTTGTCAGTCTTCTCTCAGTCATCTCTCTGCAAGTACCCCACCCTTTTATGATTTCTCCATTGCATGTATCTTCGTTTGTTAGTAGCTTTCTCTTTGTAGGTATACCTCACTTCCATCTCATCTCCCTCTGTTAGGAGTCTTTTCTATGTAGGTAAGCTTTCTCCATCTCCCTCCACAAGGATTTCTTCCATTTATATCTACGGTAGCATCTTGATTTGGTGAGCCCCAAAACCTCGAAAGAGACAAAATCTGTTCAGCCAACCTATATTGCCTACAGAAGTTGTGTCCTCCCATCTTTGCCATTAAAGATAACTTCTAAGGAAATAGAGAATGTGCGTTCGCATATAGGTGTTGCTTCACCATATCTTCATCTTTCACCCGTGACTACTCCAAGTCAGTTATTTTTTCGACATGCTTGTAAGTTCATTGGCGGTAATTTCATTTCTATGGTGAGATGATAAAACCTATTTTATATTTTAATCCGCCGAGGCAGTCATGTCATTTGGGTGATTGAATTTTGTTAATTCGATAAGAAGCCTTTTAATTGAGAAGGATGTAGGCTTGAATCATGTCCTTTAATTTATAACGTCTTAGATTTTGACTACTTTAGATTTTCAAAAACCTTTGAAATTTTTTACTATAATTAACTTATTTTGTCACTTATTGACCATTAACATTCAATGTTAGCTATACACGAGTGGTATTGGTAAAGAACTACACAAATTTGATTAATCAACCGTGGGAAGTTAACGAATCCGCCCGATCACGTAAACCTCGAGTCTAGCTGACCTATCAGACTAATCAAAACAATAACAACTAAACAAAGACGTATCAAAAGTCGAAATAATAAAAGGTCAGATCTTAATTAATAAACCAAATCAATTCAGTTACTCATTTAGCCTAAGAACCAACAATTTAGAGTTATTAGGAATAAATCGCTATTTTCACTAATTACAAATAGGCTGCACTATAAACTTAACTAATCTAAACCATAATCATTACACAAAAAAAATCTCGCTACCTAATTCATTCTAGAAACGTTCTGATTATCTAAACAAGCTCTACACTACTTGTTAGTTGGCTATTAAACTCGAGATTATAAAAAAAACGTTAGTCTTAGTTGGCTTGACGTCTATCGCGGGATATTGAGTCGAGATCGTACCTTGTATCACTCAACTTGGACTCGTAAAGTTAGGGCATGAGATGTGCAAATATTCTTGAAATTAATTAAGAACTTCCGTTAGGTGTCTGCGTTCGATATTTTCTCAAGTTGTGGGTTTTGGGCTGTTAGATTACTACCAAATTTTGGACAATGACCTAAAGTAATGTCCTACGCAAATCCGTATAGTCATGGGGCTGATCGATGGTTGGTGACCATCGAACTGACTTCTGATCATACCTGTCAATCGACGCATTCAAATGACAGGCTAATTGTGTCCATGCATATATCATCACTGGGGCCAACTATCTTACAGCGGGTGTCAACCTCTATACCGCATAGTGGCCCCCAAAGGTTAGAAATAACTCCTTCAAGGGTTAATGTAATGAATAAAAGGCTATTAAGGTCATTTACACCACTTTTTTGTACTATATAAGACACTTATTTGGCCACCCCCTCCCCCCATACGAATTTTATGCCCTAGAACAAGAGAAAAATAAAGAAAGAGGAGAAATGAGAAGAGAGAGATTGGGATGTGAGTGTTGGTGTACCTCCACCCTCTCATCTCCTCTTTAGTCTCATCGCCGTAACTGGAGCCATCATCAGAGTTTTCCAAGCTATGATTGGAGGTAAGTGTTGAATCCCACTTGTAATATGGGGTGTCAATATTTGTTTGTCCCTAATCTCACAAGCTTGTATACTTGTTTAGGTCTTTCAATGATTTTCTCTAAAACCCTAACTCTACAAGTGTAATGAATCGGGCGAATCATCACAAGGCGCGGGCCATTATTCCTAAGTTGCTATTTATCGACCATTGAGGGTCTCAGTTAATGATTTATTGTTTGTATATAGCTTGGTGTATACTAACATGCTCACATTTCGATTTGATCGCAACATGTGTTATTGGTTGTTTATGGATGCTTACATGTTTGATAAAATGCCTAAGTGATTGAATGGGTTGTTTCATTGATGCTCACATGTTTGATGAAATGACTAGAAGAATGTGTGGTTTCATTAATGCTCACATGTTTGATGAAATGCTCAAGTGAGTGTGTTGTTTTTATTTATGTCCACATGTTCGATAAAATGCTTAAATAAGTTGTTAAATTTATGGTTTATGTAAAATCTCATCATAATCATCTAATGAATTATTAGTCTTTCGTGATGCTTAGAAATGCTTTTGATGTTAGGTTAGTCAACAAATCCCCTAAACTAAGGGGTGGCCTAAGTTAGATCAGTCACCTTAAGCTTATTTGATCGACTTGGATCGAATACGGACGACTGACAGTAACTGGACTACGCGGGATGCTTGCACCCAATGCCGGTTGTGTCGGGGTTCTCCAAGGTCAATCAAATTAGTCCACTAATTGACTGATCATGTATATTTACAATGTATAACATGACTAAATTGAATCTGAGATACTTTATTATCAGTGGATGAGTTCATTCATAATCGGTAGTGCGATACGATCCCACTAAGACTCATGAGCCGAACATGGTTGTCATGCCCCGAACTCGAAAACTGGGCTCATGAAATTTTTGATCGCCGAATTCGGCGTCGACAGCCTCCGTAGTACCCCATTCTTGGCTCCCGGCACCCATATACCAGGTTCCGATCCTGTGATGCTACAAGGAGGATTTCTAATAATCAATTTGATTCGTAATGAGCATAACCAAAAGCATAACTCACGAACAATAACCACAAGAACACCATTACAAAATTCACTATGATTAAAAACTTTAAGTACAATGCGTCTAAAGGGAAATACAGTATAATGAAAGTAACAAAAACTCCAGAAGCTCGGTTGTACGCTCCAACTGCGGCAAGACTACGGCTGCATCCTAGTGTCACCTGCACGCATCGATCGTGCATAAGCTTATGGAAAGCTTAGAGGGTGGTGTAAGTGTGTACGCAGTATAAGCGTGCTCAGAATGCAAGGTCAGAGTAATGCGGAATCATGCTGATGAGTACATGAATGCAATCAGCCGTACCAAGGCTATGCGGTGCGAGATATGAATGCTATCGACCATGTCAAGACCATGCGATGCGAAATGCAACTCAAGCATGCCAATCCTCATCATATATCAGTATAGTTCTCATTCTGAAAAAATCATCGGGGTCTAGTACACTCTACGCCAGCTTGCCGCCCGTATCCGGATGCACAACTGGGAGAGTGGAAGAGACCTTACTATCTGCCTGCCAATATTGGGCCCAACTCATCGATAGCAGACCGATTCCTCAAGCTGGTTAAACTCAACCTAGAAATTGCCCCTTCACTCAGGCGGGTAAGGTCACACCCCTTTCCAACCGAACACGACACAGTGGGAGACGCGGCCTACTGGTATATGACCCTTGCGCGCTCGTGTATCCACTCGGTCTCGACATTAGAGTCATCCTCTGGTACCATCGGGTTTAGGAATTTTCAACCAGAGACATCTATGACGCCCGTATGCTAGAACTAAACATTTTTGGTATCCAATCCAACCACCCACGATGTGTTTGTGGAGGCTTTGGCCCTGATGTCACTAGGGCATACAATAATCATGATCACACAAATACAAGTGCATGAATCACCCTACCAAACATGCAACAATCATGCCCGCATCGCTCGCTCATGTAGGGTAACTCCGCTTATCAGGGAGCCCATAAACAATTCGCCCGAAGGCATATGCTATGATCAGTCACTTGTCATATCAGACATATATATGATGCGTATGATCATGAATCATGGATCTATACTAAACATGTCATATGGTGATGGGCTTGTGCATAACGGATATGGGCCTAGACGGCCTACTCACTACAATTATGGGCCTATCAGTGGGCCTTAGGGAGAGTGACAATGCAGACATTTAACCAACATTATCCTTACAATGTGGACGTCAAACCATCATTGTTCCCAAGACACTACCCGTTATTATATACGCCACGGAGGAATCACACATTGCAATGGACCTAATTACACCCATTGGGCCTTAAGTTCATCAATTGGCCGTATCATATGGGCCTTATATTCATCAAGTAGGCTGCATCCATAGGCCGCACCAATGGGCCTTATGTACATTGTAATGGGCCATAACTCATGGGCCTTGCATACATCACAATGCCCTCACAACATGGGCCTTATATATGTTAAAGTGGGCCTCAACAACAGGCCACCAATACATCAAGATGAACCTCGACAATGGGCCTTATACAAATCATGGTGGGCCTCAATGGACGGCCCGCAAATACACCAAGATAGGCCTCGTCACATGGCCTTGAAATAATCTCCAAAATGGTTGGACGGTTTGGATGAAACTCATGCATCATGGTAGGTCCCATAGGGATGGAAGGCATCGATAAATCACATACTCCATGGTGGAGGTCCACACTGATGAAAGGTGTAGACACAATACATACATAAGTGGGTCCTAAGTAGGACCCACCATAATGTTTATTTTCCACCCAATCTAAGGCCCAACATAATGTTTATTTTCCATCCAAACTGTTCTTAGGGTCACATGGGCTTTGGGCCCACTGTAATATTTATTTGCAATCCAACTATTCATAAGGTCACGTGGACCAGTGTAACATCCTAGATTTTCACTATTTTGGATTTCCAAAAATTCTTTTTTTTTTTTTTTTGTAATTAACTTATATTATCACTTACTGACCATTGGCACTCAATGCTAGCTTATACATGGGTGATTGTAACGTCCCGTCCAACCAGCACAGTGTCCTGGGCCATCCACGTAGGATTTGCCGCAGTACTACAAGTTAATTAACCTAGGATTAGCCTATTAGAATAAACCTGACAGGTCATGATAGGACCCGGTGTGGCCCGCCAAGCCAAATGGCCTGTTTACACTTAACAACAGCCTGTGTGGGCCACCCAGCGACCGAGGAGAGTCAGAAAAATCTAAAAATTTAAGAAATCATAGATCTCACTGGGCTTGTGGTCCATTGCAGACTGCGGACCCCGTAGACACCTAGAGTTGGGATTCAGCACTTGCCAAATGCACCCCACCAATGCCAGAATTGGAATCTGGCACTTGCAAATGAAATCAAGATTTCAGATTTTCTAGCCGTCGAATTTCTTCCAAATTTACGGTGAAGGTTTAATATATTTTTCTACGCCTGTCCACGAATTCTGAGACCCGATCGTGGCACAGTGACCGTTGATCGCAAATTAGACCCGTACGATCAAACCCCATATCCGATCGCTCCCAAATTTTGCATGGCCCTTCATTGGGCCATGGAGCACCTATCCTATAATTTTCATGGCCGGGGGGCCACCAAAGCCACCCCAATCACCGAAATGGGCCCTATAGGGCCACTTAAAGATCGGGATCGTATGCTCAAACCCCATACTCATTCATCTGTTTGTTCCCAAACTTTGCATGACCCCTCATCGGGCCATGAGACACCTACACACCAAGTTTGGTGGTCAGAGGGGTGTTAGGGCCGCCCCAACACCAATAGGGAGTCTTATAGGGCAATTTTGGGAATTTGTGGAAGCTTGGGGCCAAAGGGCCCAACTCTAGCAAATAAATCCATAACCTTTATCTCATAACCCTCACCACAATCACCATTGCCAAGGGAGAAAGAGAGAGCTAGAGAGTAAGGAGAGAAGAAAGAGAGAGTGAAGGAGAGCTATGGTGGACCTTAGATCGAGGTAGGGCCTAAGGGGATTAACCCTTTCAACTCCCTATCCTTCCTCCAAAGGAAACGCTCCACCACAACCTCAACAATCGTCTGTGGGTTGTCTAGGTAAGATCTTTCACCCTCTTTTCTTGAAACCCATGTATTGAGAAGGGATTTGGCATGAATTTTTAACATGCAAACGTTGCTCTAGGGATTTCAGTCGTCCGACCCCAAAAGCCCTCATTCCTAGGTCATTTTTCAAGCCTCCAACGAATCCGAAGGTGCGGACAATTGTTCTTAGGTGGCCTAACACCACCTTTAGTGTGGGTTTAATGATTTTGATTACTTGGATGCTATGATTGAATAATCTAGAGAAACCCTAGGAATTGTATATTGTTGGAATTATATGGTTTGCATGCTTAGCTTTCATATTGGTGTTGATCTTGCCTCTCACATGATATTTTGTATGGGTGATAGTTTGCTCATCATTGCTCTATCCTTTTTTCTCATATGTGGTGTTTCAATGTGTGTATGATTTATTACCCTTGTGCACATGATTTCTAGAATTGGAGGAAGTGCTTAACTTTCTCTCACACACACACAACTCATATGCACTTATTTCATGTTATGGTTAGTCTTGCTTGCTATGAGAATCTGAATGGTATATGAGATGCATGAGAACATGTGGTCGCTATGCTAGTTGATAATCTGTAGAATTGGCATGTTATGGATCCCCTCACGCCCTTAGGTTGGTCAAGAACATAGGGAGAGACGGTAATCTCATTGGTAGGACTATACTAAGGCTAGACCCATGGGTTTGGGTGGCTGTAGTTCGACTACATGGGTCCCTTGTGCCCGATGTCACTCGTCTCACGCTCGCCCGACTCGTGTGGTCTAGCCTACTGTCTAACCAACCCTGTTTGTTAACCCTGTTTGCTCACATATGTATGGAACCTGAACCACCCTACAACCGTTTTAGCCCATCAATAACCCACTTGAAACTGGTTCACAGCCTTGTGAGCCGGGCATGGTGGAATGGGACATTGTATTTGAGCTGTCGGCCTGCGTTGGGGTGTCACGCCTCCCCGTAGTGACCGCGAGCTATCCCTTTCTCTCGGCACTCCTCAGTGCTTGAAGTCGGAGATGAGGAACCTGACGGGATCATGGACCGCGGGGCTTCGGCCTCACACATTGATGGGGCCTTGGCCTCGCAACCAGTTTAGGGCATTGATATGTGGGGTATATCAGATTCCCCAACCTGCTGGATGAATAGACTTAACTAATAACTCAGCTAACACGATTGCATTGCATCGCATTAGTTAGGGTGGTGACTCGAAAGTCGAGGTCACTCTAAGGGAGTGTTGTCATACGCGATCGTTAAATGAAGTTGCTTGAGGGAGCGTTGTGGTGAGGGCATGCATCATAGCATCCAGCACGCATGTACATTAATAAGATTAGCTAGATGTATATGATTGACTGCTTTTCATTAAGTTCATGCTATAATTGATGCCTGTTATAACTTGAGACTAATAGCACCCACTGAGTTGATCACTCACTCCCACTCTGGGACGGTATTTTAAAACACCAACCAGACCCGTTCATAGTTGCAGGTGATGAGGAGTACGAGGAGCCTGGCGGCACGAGCGTAGACGAGGAGGACTAGCTGTCCTACTTCCTATTGATGAGCGGGTCTTCATCGGCTCAGTAGACGGGATTCTGGATCGCTGAGTAGTGGACTCAGCTTTATTTTCTGGATATATCAATTTTTTGTGATTTGTTGGGCAATGCCTTGAGCGACCCGTTTACATCCTTTTGTATTTGTATATATTTAACCTCTTTCAATTCAGTAGACTTGTTGTGATTGTGATTCATGCTTCAAGTAATTTCATACTGCGCATTTAAACCTGATTAGATTCAAAATAATGAAAAAATTGGTTATAAGTGATGCCCGGGAACTTAGGAGTCGAGTGTATGCACGACCCCCAATTTTCAGGGCGTTACAACCAGGGTAGGGCCCACCGTGATATTTATTTTCATCCAACTGCTCATAAGGTCACATGGACCTGGGGGCCCACTGGAATGTTTATTTTCCATACAACCTGTTGATAAGGTCACGGCCATGGGGCCCACTGTAATGTTTACTTTCCATTTAACCTGTTTATAAGGTCACGTGGACCAGGGGGTGGGTCTGGGGCCCACCGGAATGTGGTTCACAAATCCAGTCCACCCATTATGTGTGTCCCACTTGGCTGAGGGTTAAGACCAAGTTTTAGCCGCATCCACCCGTCCGTCAGTCCGTGCGCAAGCAGTGCCTGCTGCCTTCTGACAGTAACAGCGCCTGCCTTAAATCCATACATTAAGGTGGGGACTACATGAACAGCCCACCCAAGTTTCGAATGAAACTGATATTTCTATTTTCTTAAAACGTATGGTGTCCCTACGGTTTGGGTGTAATGCATACACGAGGTGGGTCCGGCTTAGGTGGGCCATCAAATGGCTTATGGTGTGGATACGACACATGTATAAAGTGGGCCCCACCTGTAAATGACTTGAATATAATACATGCTTCATCGTGGGGGTCCATCTGGGTGGGCCACACCGTTTTGGATGGGTGGATGATCTCATGCTTCAAGGTGGGCCATAAGCCATCATACACAAGAGAGAGAGAGAGAGAGATCGGTGAGGATGGAGGAGCCCCGCCACTATGGGCCCCTCTTGTATACAAATATGCATCAAGGTGGGTCCCACATATATGGACCCTTAATCAAATAAAATGAGTGAAAAACAAAGATCTAAGATCACCCACCTTTAGGCCTCCTTCTTGCTCCCCTAGCCTCCTTACCTCCTTGCCTTTGAGTTTGATGGAGGTAGATGGGGTTTTGATGGTGTGGATGAAAGATGAGGGGGTAGGGAAAATGGGCCATACTTGTTGCTCTTGGAATGCTTGGGAAGGCTTGGATGTATGGAGCTTGGGAGAGTGTTTGAGAATGAATGAGAGAGAGGGAATTGATGGGTGAAAAGGTGATGGGGTGATGGGTGATGGGTAATGGTGTTGTAAGAAGGGATGGGTGGAGAGAGAGGTGAAGTGATGTGAGGGTTGACTTTGGGCTTGCTTGTGTAAGAGAGAGGTAAGGATAGGGTATGAGTTGTTGTACTTGAGTAGGTGTGCACTTGACATTGATTGATTGGACATGTTGTAGAGATTCTCTCGAAGTTCGCAATGCGCGGTGTTTTCTTCGAATTGAATATGGGCCTGCATCTCCTAGCCTGGGTATCGGGTCGGTGCGCGAGTCGCGGCAACGGCACGGTTGCTAAAATACAAGTCTCGGGTTGAGCAGATTTTAACATGCAGGTCTTGGCTTAGGATCGCGTGCAAACGTCGGAACGAGTCGAGGATTACCGAAATTTGACCGGAAGAATCGCGGAAGCATACGGAGCAGTACGGACTAGGGTACAAGTCTTACAATGGTGGTATGGGACACCGTGTCTGAGCTGTCGACGTATGCTGAGATGACGAGCCTCCTCGTAATGACCAGTAAATATTGACGGTGGTGATAGATCATTATTTGAACGACCCCCATTAAATTACCCGGTTGATGGTTCCATGCCAGAATACTGTTGTAAGCCTTGCACAAAAACTTAAGATCTAGCCCTCCAGAACAAACCAGAATTATGGAATAACAAAGCAATGAAATAAATCAAAGCATCAACCACATACCACACAAGAGATTTTTATGTGGAAAACCCTCAAAGAGGTAAAAACAACGAGACCTCTTCCAGATCAACAATCCACTATGAAGTAGAACGTTACAACCGATCAAAAGCATACCTTGCTATAATCAAACCTTCATCACTCGCGTAGGAGTGGATAAACAGTAAAAGAAACAAAAGAAAAACAGAGAGATCTCACCGATTACAAGGACGTAGAAGCGCTGAGATATGGTAAATCACCCCTACGAAAATAGCCTCCCTTCTACAAGCTTCCTCTCTCTCTTTCTCTCTCACCTTTGATATCCCTAAAGCCTTAGGAAACCCTCTTGTTCTTTTTCATTCACCTCATCTTCCCTAGAAAAGCCGTAGGGACCCCTTTTTATAGTTTTAGGAAACTCCTTTCCGCATCCCAGTTGCGAAAGGACTTGCGAAACGAAATCCGCGCAAAATCGTAGAACGAATAACGTAACTACAACTGGTCGAGCAAGTCCATGAGTAGTCGAGCACCTCCTTCAACCGGTCGAGCAACCCGGAGAAAAAATAGTACAACGTCGCTGGACTTTGAGTCGAGTCATGAGTCGACTTTCACGACTGGTCTTCCACCAGCCCTCGACCGGTCGAGCGAGGCTCACGACCGGTCGAGCACGGGACAAAAAATCCCATCAAATCTCCCCCTTTTGTCCCACAGGGGGATTCACCTTCTTCAAGCCAGTCACCCTTAAGCAAAGCCTTGGTCATCATGTCTGACCCATTATCATCCATGTGGACCTTCTCAAGCTGTAACACCTTCTATTCCAAAGTATCCCTGATCCAGTGATACCGAATCTCTATGTGCTTTAACTTGGAATGTTGACTTGAATTCTTGCTCAAGTATATAACACTCTGACTATTGCAATAGACCACGTGCTCCTCCTACTTCAGGCTAAGTTCCTGTAGAAACTTATTCATCCAAAGCATCTATTTATATGCCTCTGTAACTACAATGTACTTGGCCTTTGTCGTCGACAATGCTACGACCTTCTGTGGCTTGCTCTACCAAGAAACCGCTCTCCTTATAAATGTGAACATGAACCCCAATGTAGACTTTCTGAAGTCTATGTCACCTGCTATATCTGCAGCTGTGTAGCCCTCTAACATAGGTTTACCGTCACCATAGCATAGGTTCAACCTGAATGAGCCTCTTAGATACTGCAGTATCCATTTCACCGCTGCCCAATGCTCTTTGCCAGGATTGACAAGATGCCAGCTGACTACACCAACCACATATGCTATGTCTAGGCGTGTACACACCATAACATACATCAAATTTCCTACAGCTGACGCGTATGGTATCTTCTGCACCTCTTCCACCTCTGCCTTCGTCTTGGGACACTGCCTATCGCTCAATCTGAAGTGGTCATCCAGTGGAGTACTGACCAGTTTCATTGCATTTATATTAAACCGCACTAGGACTTTCTCAATATACCGCTCTTGTGACAGCCAAAGCTTCCTGCTGCTTCTGTCACAGGTTATCTCCATTCCTAGGATCTGTTTAGCTGGGCCCAAGTCTTTCATCGTTAAAAACTTACCCAACTCCTGTTTCAGCCTGTCGATCTTCTTGATGTCTTTTCCCATGATGAGCATGTCATCAACGTATAACATCAAAACTAAGAAATCACCATCTGAGAACTTATGCGTGAACACACAGTGGTCCGACTCCGTTTTGTCATATCCATGCTGTAACATGAATGAGTTGAACTTCTTGTACCATTGTTGTGGAGCTTGTTTCAGCCTATACAAACTCTTCCTCAGCCTACACACCATATGCTCTTTGCCCTTGACTTCAAACCCCTCTGATTGGTGCATGTAGATCTCTTCTTCCAGGTCACCATGGAGGAAGGTAATTTTAACATCTAACTGTTCTATCTCTAGATCCATGCTAGTCGTCAACCAAAGCAACACCCATATGGATGTCATCTTCACCACTGGTAAGAATATCTCCTCGAAGTTTATGCCTGTCCTATGACCAAATCCTTTCACGACAAGTCTGGCCTTGAACCTCATTTGTGAATTCTTCTGCTCAACCTTCTTTCTGAACACCCACTTATTGCTCAAAGCTTTCTTACCCTTATGCAGTTTCACCATGTCATAGGTGTGGCTTATGCAAGGATTCCATCTCCTCTTGCATAGCTTTTAACCACTCCTCATGCTCGTTGGCTAGGGCCTCAAAATAGTCTTCTGGCTCTCCCCCCATTAGTTAGCATAGTGTACTCATGTGGCGAGTACCTCTTAGACTGTTATCTATCCCTAAATGACCTCCTCACATGTGGCTTAACACGTGGATCAAGTGGGGGTTGCTCCCCTAGTCCATCTTCTGAAGGAACTCCCTCATCCTTTGCACCTTGTTGCACTCCCCTATCATCAAGCACCACGAGAGGAATAACCGGATCCATGTCCTCTAGCTCACCTGAACTAAGCTGGTTCTTCTCTGGCTTACCAATGTCTTCTATACACCAATCTTCAAAGAAAACCACATCTTTGCTCCTGACGAGCTTCTTCTAGGTCAAATCCCACAATCTGTAACCGAACTTTTCATCACCGTACCCTAAGAGCACACACTGCCTGATCTTCATATCAAGTTTGAACCTCTCGTCCTTTGGTACGTGAATGGATGCCCTACATCCAAATACCCTGAGATAACTGTACGATGGATCCTGTCCAGTCCACACTTTCTCAGGCATTTCTCCATTCAACGGGGCTAATGGAGACCTGTTTATCAAATACACTACTATGTGCATTGTTTCTCCCCAGAACGTCTTGGGCAACTTCACATCGGATAACATGCATCTGATTCTCTCAACAATGGTGCGATTCATTCGCTCAGCTACACCATTATGCTGGGGGGTCTTAGGAACCGTCTGTTCATGTCGTATGCCCAGGGACTTATAATACTCGTGAAAGTCGCTAATGTATTCACCACCATTGTCAGTGCAGATGCACTTCAATGATTTACCTGTCTCTCTCTCGACCATAGCATGAAACAATTTAAACACACCAAAGACCTCATCCTTGGATTTCAAAGCATAAACCCAAACCCTCCTAGATGCATCATCTATAAAAGTAACAAAATACAATGCCCCACCCAACGTTTTTGTCCTCATAGGACCACAAACATTAGAATAAACTGAATCTAATGCATGCACTTTATTAATAGGAGAAGCAGTTTTAATATGTTGTTTCCTTAATAAACAATCAAGACAGGTTTTGAGAGGTGTACCTGTCACGTCTGGAAGGAGCTGCTTCCTTACTAGTAACTGAAACCCTTTTTCACTCATGTGGCCTAGACGCCTGTGTCATATGTCAATAGCTGAATCTTATATTACGTTCAACCCACCCTTACACATACTAACACTCGCCTTGTATAGGGTGAAACACTTCTTTCCTCTGGCCATGATCAATAAACCTTTGATGAGCTTCCATTGCCCACTAGCAAACCGGCTTTCATAGCCATCATCATTCAACCTTCCCGTCGACATCAAGTTGAGGTGAAGGTCTGAGATATGCCTCACATCCTTGAGAACTAATGTGTAGCCTACATCAGTCTTCACACAAACATCACTGACTCCCACGATTTTCAATACGCCAGAATTCTCCATCTTCACGGTCCCATAGTCACCCGACTTGTAGCTCGTGAAGAAGTCCCTGCGTTGAGTCGCATGAAAAGAGGCTCCTGAGTCTATCACTCAGTCGGTGTCCTGACTCGTAGCCGTGAGATATACATCATGATCTGCAGAAAGAATAACTACAACGTCGCCATCTGAAGCGACCGCAGTGGAATCTGATTCATCTTCCTTCCCTTTTCCTTTCTTACCGTTCTTCTTACCACGACATTCATGCTTGTAGTGACCCTTCTTGCCACAATTCCAACAAACAACATCTTTTCTGTTACTCGACTTACCTCTTGATTTATCTCAGACCTTCCCGCCCTTCCTGTTCTTTCCTCTCCCCCGTTCCTGTGTCACAAGGGCTTCTTACGAAGTAGACCCTGAGACTTTCTCCTTGTCTCCTCATTAAAGGACAACTAGTTACCTGTTCCATGGATATCTTTTCGTTTAGCGCGAAGTTACTCAGAGACACCACCAATGTCTCCTAACTGTCAGGCAATGAACTAAGCAATAGCAAAGCCTACAATTCATCATCCAGGACCATCTTCATAAAGGAGAGTTGGTTCACTATATTACTGACTCATTCATGTACTCGGCCATAGAACCACCATCTTTGAACTTGAGTTTATAAGTTGCCTTATTAGAAAAATTTTATTACCGGCTGTCTTCCTCTCATACAGCCCTTTTAATTTTAGCATAGGCTAGCGGCTGAGGTCTTCGTAGACACATGGTGGAACACAAAATCATCCAACCACTGTCTAATAAACCCCACCGCCTTTCGGTCCATCTTCTTTTAATCATCATCAGACATATCCTTGGATTTTGCTGATATGCTTAAAATTGGAGAATATAGGTCCTTGCAATAAAGCAAGTCCTCCATCTTAGCCTTCCATATAGTCCAGTTAGAATCATTGAGGCTGAACATCCTTGATGAGCTACCTTCCATAATTTAAAACCGATCCTACCCATTCAATGAACTTAGCTCTGATACCACTTTGTTGGGGGCCTTGAATAAAAACTTAG
Source organism: Magnolia changhungtana (assembly GCA_030180095.1). Lineage (NCBI taxonomy): Eukaryota > Viridiplantae > Streptophyta > Magnoliopsida > Magnoliales > Magnoliaceae > Magnolia > Magnolia changhungtana. The sequence goes on from JASAUF010000319.1 coordinate 1,538,557, forward strand.
GATTTAGCCCTCCAGAACAAGCCAGAATTATGGAATAACAAAGCAATGAAATAAATCAAAGCATCAACCACACACCACACAAGAGATTTTTACGTGAAAAACCCTTAAAGAGGTAAAAACCACGGGACCTCGTCCGGATCAATAATCCACTATGAAGTAGAACGTTACAACCGATCACAAGCATACTTTGTCATGATCAAACCTTCATCACTCACGCAAGAGTGGATAAACAGTAAGAGAAACAAAAGAAAAACGGAGAAATCTCACCGATTACAAGGACGTAGAAGCGCTGAGATATGGTAGATCACCTCTACAAACATAGCCTCCCTTCTACAAGTTTTCTCTCTCTTTCTCTTTCTCTCTCACCTTTGATATCCCTAAAGCCTTTAGGAAACCCTCTTGTGCTTTTTCATTCACCTCATCTTCCTTAGAAAAGCCTTAGGCACCCCTTTTTATAGTTTTAGGAAACTCCTTTCCGCATCCCAGTTGTGAAAGGACTTGCGAAATGAAATTCGTGCAAAATTGCGAAACGAATCTGCATAACTACGACTGGTCGAGTCGAGTCCACGACCGGTCGAGCACACCCACGACTGGTCGAGCACCTCCTTCGACCGGTCGAGCACCCCTGAGAAAAAATAGTCCAACACCGCTGGACTTTGAGTCGAGTCACGACTCGACTTCCACGACTGGTCGTGCACCAGTCCTCAACTAGTCGAGTGAGGCTCACGACTGGTCGAGCACGGGACAAAAAATCCCATCAAATACCGTTCGAACGATCTGGGGCATGAATGAATTGGGTAATGAGCCATTTTCTTTGTGATAATTTGGTTTTACGTGACAAGCCCACACCTCAGAATTAAGCGATCATACTAGGTTTTGAGTGATGACTCATACTGGGTTGATCCTCATACCTTTGTGTATCATGTCGTACCTTTGGAATAGTTGATTAATGATATAAACGAGTAATACCTAAATTTGGATCAATGAACACTGGTGAGGAGCCGCTACGTGCCGTAATGAGCCACATTATCTAGATGAAGACTCGTGATATAATGTCGGTATCATACCTTCACTGATCTGCTGTATGAATTTTAATCTTACATTACACTAAGGGCCTGTTTGGTTTTCCAAATACCATGGTATTTGGTTGTAAAGAAGTAATAATTACTGTTTTACTTGTATTTACAATGATTGGGGGTTCTTCTGTTGACTACTATCACATGTTTGTTTTTTAAAAGATTTTGACCATTCTATACACCAAATCACTAAACCTGTGTTTGGTGTGATGGTGTATTAATGGTTGTTACCGGTTGGTATGTTATGGTGTCCACCACTTCATCTCTATTACAGCTGCAAGGGCTGTTTGATTTCCATTGCATTCTCACTTATACATTAGACCGGCGGTCACCTTAGACCGGCTGTCAACAGTCAATGTGTTGCAGACCCCACTCTCTGTGTGTCATCCATGCCACTAGGGATCTGTGTGCTTGCGAACCCCACTTTCTCTATGTGTTTCATCCACGCCACTAGGGATCTATGTAGTGCACATTCTGTACGTGTATCATCCACATCGTTCATCTATGGGCCCCACATTCTGTATGTGTGTTTCCTCAATATCATTCGTTTATGGCTACAAATTTCTGTACGTGTTTCATCCAATGATGCAGTTCATCTGTGGGCCCCACTACCAGTACGTGTTTCATCCATGCCGTTCATCTGTCTGCCTCGCATTCTATACGTGTTTCATCCACGCTGTTCATCTGTAGGCCCCACAACATGGACGTGTGTTTCATCCAGGCATTTCATCTATGGGCCCCACTTTTTGTACATGATTCATCCACGTCGTACATCTGTGGGAATGCAATTTCCAACACTTATTCGCAATATGTTGATTAGTCTAATGTAATCTATTAGATCAAAACAGTCATTTGAGTTGATTATAGCAATATCCATACACCATCAACAAAGCTAATCAAATCAAAGTCCAAAACATATATATATAAAAAAAAAGTCCAAAAACACATAAACAAGCTAGTCAAGTGACCACCCAAAAAGTTAATCCCAACTCTCTCTAAAGACCAACTGCCTTAGCAACATGGCCATGCACGTGAGATCACCCACCCAGCTATGTGAAGGTAGGATAACCCCTCAGTTCACCAAGCTGAACTGATGATCACTATTTCAGCTTTGATATGAGCTGAATCACAACAATCAAAAGTAAGATTCCAAAGATGAATCTAATAAGTACCACCACACCTCATCCATCTCTACGACACCTTCTCCATGTATGTTTGTGCCAAGGTCATATGGGGCACAAGAGGTCATTGCATAGGTCTGTCATATAGATTGACTCCTGCAAATGGCACTAATGTGCTCTCTAACCTGTGACCTAACACTCTCATAGTCATCTACGATCTCGTCCCGCGGGACAATCGGAAGCTCCATTTTCTCGGACCACGCAGACCGCTCGAGAAAAGCCTCGACAGGCGAGTTGTAAGCACGGAAACGTGCCCTTGAAAATTCCTCCACTTGCACACGACACTCCTCCTAGTCATAATATACTCTGGGACGGCGACCGTTGAATACAAGGTATACCTTTTTTGTCATCTGCACATTATCAAATAAAGTGACAACATCTCAGTGCAATATACTAAAAATGAGATCAGTTGTATTTAAAATCATTACTTATTCAAAAATTGGAACAAATAGCATAACAAAATTGTTATAATAATTAGATTAGCATGATATTAAAGGATTTCTATTAACATACCTGAACCGGTCTTAAGGTAACACCTGCAAAATCAGACAATGGTTTATACAAAAACATACAGTTATTATGATCATTGATAGAGAAATCCAGGAATAGAAACATGTTATGCAGCATAAATGATAGTTACTTATCATTAAACTATACATATCAGTCACAAAAATGTAAATAGTCATGAAACCACAATTAGTTGACAAGTTGAAGTCCAACACTACCATCCAGTAAGGTCCTTCCATTGCCTGTTCTATACAGGCACATCTACGGCCTGTACTGTTCTATACAGGCACATCCATCCACATATAGTCAGTCACCTACAGTTACCCATAATAACAAAAAGTAATTATCCAAAAATCAAAAGTCCAAAACAATTATCTTCCAAAATATCAAACTCCATGTTCGTCAGATTGCACTCAGTCGAAGGACTGATCCGGTGTAAGCAGCGTCAGCACAAAATCCAACCTCTTATACTCGGGGAGTGAAAAGAAGGTGGCGGACTACTGTTCATCCTTTGATAGAATCTTTATTGCGTGAAGGATCTCATGTCCTGTGAGCCCTTCAATCTGCTCCAGAGCAGGAATAATCTGCAACATGCGTACCATGTCCTTTCCCTGGTGAATGGTTATAGCTAATGACTTCACAGCTTCTGCAACCTCACTCATTCCTTTTCCAATTACGTCACAAGGGTAACTCATTCTAACTCTCTTCCTTGACGTTGAGGTGCTGCATGTGTTCACGGAGTTGTCTCCGTTTCCATTTGGACTTTAGTAAGGCCTATGGTTGCCATCACGACTTTGATACGACCAATGGATGTCAGCTGTATTATCCCCTTCATCGTTACTCGATTGCATGAGCATATCATCATTCAGATTAACAGACGTTCTTGGTGATAAATCAGCATCCCTAGACCGTCTTGCAGCGATAGAATTCGACATGTTGCCCGTACTTAAACGGAGTCCACTAGCTTGGTCATTTCCAAATAGGTACGTCAGGTCATCAAACCTCCTTACCGCTTTACCCCGTATATGTTGTGCGTAAGGATGTAACTATAAAAGACAAGAATGATGAACGTGTCAATATAATGTTACATTTAAATATATCATATTTACTAAATACAATCAGCAGTAGACAACTTGAAACGTATTGATACTTAAATCAATGTAAAACTCACCTGTATGTAATCCTCCCATATGTCATCTAGGGCAGTGACTACCTTCAAGTCGTCATCCCATCCAAAACCAGAAACATTTAGCATCTCACGCACTTCAAAATATAACCTCTTTAGCGTACGGAGGCGATTCCCAACATGTTTCTTCTACAGTGTTATCCTTACGACACCTTTCACAGTATCAACAACTGCATTGTACGTCTCTTTCTTAAATCCATTAGCACTCTTACGTCCATTTACTACAACATTCATAAGAGTGTCAATCAGACAGTCATCCATCTCATTAATCCAACGCATTACACCATTAGACGACCCATTTTCATCGATTGATTTCTGTTTAATTTTCCTCGAGATCCTCCGTGGTGTAACACTTGGCTCTTGATGGGATTGTCTCGTAGGCGTTGACTAACTCTTTCCCTTGCTAGGTGACATATCTCCGTCAGAATCATTAGATATCTACATAGATTCAAATGCCAACTTTAAATAAGCATTAAAATCGCAGCTTCACAACCTAAAATGAATGATATTTTGTAACAAAACTATAGTGTCACACATTCATATCCTAAATTTTAATTGACTTGGAGTAAAGGAAAAACTTATATAACAGTGATTGAATACTATAGACAAGTGTATGACAGAAAATGAGTACAAACATTTGATTCTCCCATCTACAAAATAACAAAAATAATCATGCAATTTTCATAAACTACAAAGCACAGGATGGAAATCATTCTACATCCTAGTAGCAATATTTTCTCGAAACATAATCCATTTATCTCTTTCACGTTGTGTGACGTTGATAACCATTCGTCCATCGTCTTGAGAACTAATCTCAACTGGAAATGGATTTATACCATCCGCTACGTCCGTTGATGAGTCCTCATTCTCGACAATACCATCTCCCCCAAATCCTCAGATAAAGTTGTGTAACACACAACACGCGATTACTATCTTCACTTGTGTTAAAAGATTGTATGGTGGAGCTGATTTGAAGATTGAAAACCGAGCTTTCAATACTCCAAAAATCCGCTTTACAATATTTTGTAGTTGAGCATGTTTGTATTTGAATAGTTCTTTCTTGTTACAAGGCTTACAACCCGCGCGGTATTCATTGAGATGATACCGTACACTGCGGTACGGCACCATGAATCCTGGCTAATGCGCATAACTAGCATCAACTATGTACTACTTACCTACATTTATTTAGGAGTAATTATCAATATATAATTATAATTTCAAATGTGCTAAAAGATAAGTTCCATTATATATATAAACACTAAGTACTAGAGGTGCACACGATTCGGTTCGGTCTGGTTTTGGGGTGAAACCGGTACCGAACCGTTCCCTACAGTTCTAGGATTTTTGGAACCGGAACCGGACCATTATCACCCAAGAACCGAACCGAAACCGGACCGTGAAAACCGGTTCGGTTTCACGGTTCTTGACTTTTTAAACTCCAGCCCAATTGCACTTTTTAAACAATACTATTAAGGTCTTGGAACCATACAATCGAGAGTGAATCGATGGGAATAACTTCGTATCAATTCTTGGACGGTTTGGATGTTTTACACACTAGAGATGTGGACACATATATGGCAATTGAACGGTAACTTATCATCCAACTAGTTACATGGGAGACCTCTTTTTTTAATAATCTACACGATGCAATCAGACACTAGACATGTGGCTTGTATGTAACAGAATCCAAACCATCCAAATAATGAGACCCACTATAGATGGGACAAAGCTCCAAATTTAGATTCATTAGACAATTCTAACCTCTGATCAATGGACATTTTCCTGTTGATTTGGACCGTCGAAGATTTCTCACTATAACGGTCCATCAGATGTCCACGAAGTAGCCAGTTAAAATCATATGCTAAATGATGATCCTTTGATACTGGGCCCACTACTTGGACAATTCAATTTAAGGTACATGTGTGCCACGTGTAATGATACTGACCGTACATGGGACATAGCCACACCATTAGATTGACTCGGCAATGCTGTTTGCTGAGCTTGGAATTCAATTAAATGTACATCTACTTTGTTGAATTTGAATATGTTGTTTTGACCGTTCATTAGATGTCCACCGATCAGTTAGTTATGACCTACGTTCATTAGATGTCGCGGTTCGTGTAACGGTTCGGATCCACGGTTCGTGAGGTTCGGATCTACGATTCATGTAATGGTTTGGATTAACGGTTCGGTTCTACAGGACCCTAAACCGGAACCGATTCGTAATCAACGGTTCTGAGAATTTTGGAACCAAAACCGGACCGTTAGCACCCTAGAACCGGACCAAACCAGACCGATCTAACGATTCCGATCCGATTACACGGTTCCTACGGTTCGATGTGCACCCCTACTAAGTACCCTTTGGAATTGTAAATCGATTGTGTGAATGTGTCAACGCACTCTGTAAGATGTGTGTGTCGAAGGCCGAACATTCCCATCTGGCAAGCACGTATACGAACTTCATATTAAATGTACAAGCTGCCATTATATTTTGAGATAGAACACCTTTTCGATTACGATAGGTGACACTGTCTATCGTAGGAACATAAACGGGTACATGGCTTCCATCAATTGCACCAATGCAATCCTAATTAGAATATGATATATCAGAAGAAAAAAAATTATAAGAGACATACTCTTGTGACAGGATGTTCTTAAATACTCGTGATTAACATGATCCATACCTAAAAATACGTGCTTCAATTGGAAGTGGCTAGAATCTCTGTAGGTATATCTGCACCCGGGAGTTTTACAAGCTCAAGATATAGCCCCACAATTGCATCCAATGCTTTAGAAAAAGATCGACTTACTGTTTCTCCAAATCGTATAAAGCAATGTCCAATGACACGGTTTCACGCATTATGCCCTAATGTATAGAGGAACATGACAAGTTGTTCCTCCATACTTACATGTTTCTCATCCGGTAGCAGATTCCTATCCCTGAGAAATGAGCATAAGTAAAAGAAAATGTCCTTATTCATTCAGAGTTGTGTCAGGCAGTCATTGTCTCCTGCTCTAATTATCCCATTAATTATCTTGCTTCTTTCATTGTCACCAAGTCTCGATGGTGTCTTAAGTAAGAGATTATTGCAATATTCTCCAATTACAATTACTGTAGTTGTTGTTGTAACTGAAGCTGCAAATGTAGTCATCTCTTCTTCCATCCATCCATGTCCTTCCATGTTATGTTATTAACTTGTACAACAAATCGAGAGAAACTGAGTCAGCATCAACTATTCCAATATCAAGCACCACTTCCATATGTAACTCTGTTTGTTCAAATATAACAATGAATTGATATTCAAATAACACATTTTCCCACGTTCGTAGTAGAACAACAAAACCTACAAAGCATATCATCAAAACCCTCTCATACTAGTAGTTATGCCAGAGGCTTTATAGCAACAAACACAACTAAAAACATCAAATATTCGATTGAAGGGAATAAGCAATATATATAACATATATGGAGCATCATTCAGATCAACTGTATTCATTCACAATGAGTATTTATATGTATTTCGGTATTCAAAATTAATTGCAAGAATGGAATGGTGATGGAATTGTATATGGTGATGGAATTGTATATGCTTTGCGTATGACAACTGCTAGTTGAATTGAGAAGTGTGTTATTGTACTAGGATTCGTAACTGATGGTGAGTCTCATTTTTGGATCGAATATTGCACTACAATTCAAGCTATGCTCCATTCATCAATCTATGTATGCATTAGCCCCACACAATATTGAACAGCAAACAGGTAAAAGGATCTCTTGCGAAAATTACATATTTATAAGTTGGTAATATGGAACGTGTTCATGTGTCACATTCTAAAAATGGAGAGGTACATTTGGGTTGTTTACAAGGAAATCTCCTAAAGTTTTAGTGCCTGTTGGGGTTGCCCACATGATAGATAACCCATATCAAAGATCGGTCGTAATGATGAGTGTCCCACATCTAAGGTGAGTCCCACATGATGTATGGCCTACATTTTTTGGTGGGGCTTACACGATAGCCAATCACATTGAGCCGAATGCCACCTAAACAGGTCACCACACTTGAGCAGGATCAACCAGAAAGAGCCGAATGCCCACTAAACAGGCCATGGGTTACAGGTTTTGCACATATCCTACAACTTGTTTAACGTATGTATTTTGGATATTACCAGTCTATGCACAACATACTCCTCCAACTGTTTTGCCATCCATGCCAGTAAAATATGTTCGACTAAAATCTGAACCATGGTCATGACTCATGACACCTACTCACAGGCTCATGGTCTAGGTTTAGATTTGCTGGTCTGGTGATGTAGCGAGCACAATCATTGGAAAAATGAAGGGAGGTGGACATAAATCATATAGAAAATAGCCCAGGGTCCAATGTTAGTTTGCACCATTGCTCAAATTTTGGATGACTAATCCTACTTACATCTTGAAGTAATGTATTTTTTAAACCATCCAAATTGCGAGCCTCATTGTCGATGAGACATATCTCTTACTCACATAGATCAAGCAATATTCCTAACCAACAAGTTCATTTATGGCTACAATTTCAAGTTAAAATTTTAAGAAAGCAATTGGTTTAAATGCAAATGAAAAAAAATCAGATGATTCATATTATTTTCCAGTTGCTCTAAAATCAATTTTTTTTTAAGAGAACATAAAACATCTAAATAGACCATATATGAAAACACAAACATCAACACATAATGGAGGGATCCTGGCAAGCATACTACTCATTAACCTTTACAATGACAATAAAGTCCTTGTTACTCTTTACCTTTTATTAACTTGAAATTAATCTCAAGAGTGAGATATATAATGAGCATGATTCAAAATGAGAATAAGTTTGAAAAAAGAGGTACAAATTCAAAATAATATAGGGAAATTATATCACACATACCTCAATCACGCAGGTGTTTACCAGGTCTCTTTAGATGAGACTCTCTGCCTATTTACAATAACCAAAAATAATAATTTGATAACTAAAATGGATGTTGAGAATAGTACAAACTGTTTATATATAACATGCAGTACTCATTGATACAGATCATGCATATAGATTCCTTTTGGTGCATTGATTGTGAAATTGAGATTACATAGTGCATCATGTGGAGAACAGTATATGTTATGTTTTTTTTTATAGTATAGTATGGTATTCTGCAGATCATAGGGTCATGCTGCATCGAGACAAGTTCTATAAATTTAGCCCCAAGATTTGGTTATCCACATTGTCGTTTTGGTTTGGTCATATGTTGGCTGAGGAATGCACTGTAAAATTTTCAAATAGGAAGGCGCTTTGATCCGTAGTATAAAACAAACCATTAATAAAACTAACAGCAGGTGCGAAGGTGTAACACCCTGAACTTTTCAATACCCAAGTATTGAAAGTCCTCGAGTGTTACCATAAATTTAACCTATTATATATATACGTGTACGATACCAATCTATTCAACTTAACCCTAAATCCATCCTCCAACATGAATCTGACTAATTCTGAATGATATTCATCCATAAATCAAGTCGTCCGACCATTGCTCATTTAGTTCGATATATGTACCTTCCTTTAACTAAATCAGTGAATAAGTCGTTATATATAATGATTAAAATATAAGTCCCTTTTGTAAGAATTGGTTAGAAAATGACATATAATCATCTAGAACCATTAGATTTCACAAAACTCTTAGATCAACAATAATTACGAAAATGCCATCAACCTATACCCTGAATTTCAACTCACAAGGTTCTCATGATCCGTTTTGTGTGAAACTTTATACCAGGCCTAATTATCATAAATTAACCATCCACATTAAATTTCAACCCTTAGATCACATTAATTTAGCTACTTAATCCCTACATCCATCCGTACACTTATCAGACCAAGATTCTAATCCGTTCATCTTATTCACACCATATGAATATACTTAACTTACCATTAGAATTACAATATGAGAAACCTACACGTGTGAATAAGACACTCTAATCCGACGATACACATGTTTTACCCTTAATCCTCCTGAAACCCACTTTACATATTATCCGTTTATGAAACTGACCGTATACCCACTTACATACATAGTAAGAATGCTAACCATCAAGTTCCCTTATTTTTAGCTAGTCATCTGACCCCGAGTCATATTCGGATCCGCCAAACGGGCCACAAGAACATCATGGTAAACTGATCATCATGAAGATCTTAGGTTCTAAGTCTCAACTGCCCGGTAACTTGTTGATTAGAGGTGTACAAATATTATTTTGAAATTTTGAAGTATACTAGTCATTAAAGAACATCTTATTCATCCTCGAGAGATCGGGACCTAAACTGGATCACAGGAAAGAGCACGAAAATTGATGTATGTTTGCCAAATTTCAAGACATTCAGACGGCACATTTCGACATAACGGGCGTCGGATGCCGATTGAGAAATAGATGGCAAGTTCGTAAATAGTGAATGTCACTACATGCCACCATTGATGCTTGATCGGATAGTATGGCCCACCCGATCAACAGATCTGCCCTGAACCTTAATCCTAACAAGGCATGTTAAACACAATGAACAGAGTGGATCATACAACTACAAGTAATAAAGTGGACTTCATACAAAATAACTCAATTCATTCAAATTTTCATATATAGGGTTTAACGGTGAGTATTGGTTGTTATTGAACCCACCGTATGACTTACTCGACTAACCAAATCTTCTCATATTTAACCCATGTCCTAACATAGCGATACAAAAGTGGTAAATAGCATGAATTCTCTGAAAGATCATCACAGGTGGACCCACCTATTTTGAACAGCAACGTGAAGAAACATTCAGAAACCGGAAGTGACTGTGGTTTCCACCACCATGTCCCTACAACATGTGGACCCAATCGTTTGGTAAATTCCAGGGACCATTTTAGCTGTTAACATTCAATTTAGGAACAATCTGACCATTAGATCGACGAGAATCCACCATTAGAGCTAGGAATCGACCCGTATGGCCCACCTGAACCTCGAAGTTGTCTTATCCTTGGCAAAAGGTCCTAATTAGACCTATGAAACCAAATGAATGGAGTGGATTTCATTAAAACTCCACTATGGATCCCATTTCAAGTGAATATATATAGAGTGCACGTACACACATGGTGCACTGGGCTAAGGGATTTCCAAAAGAAGGAAAAATCCTTCTTTCACATTACCTCCAGCGTCTGTTTCAAACGGACGAACGCTTGTTCGATCGATTTGTGGCCCACCATCATGGCCAGAAGCATGATCCAATCCGTCCATCTGGTAGGGGTTTTGAATTTGTCCAAACCCATAAAGTTTCACACAATGAATCACACGTGCAACTGCACAAACACGATCATAGTTAGGCCTTGTGCGACCACATTCTTCTGTCTGCCAGGTTGGCAATCCGCATGAAGTGGAGACTCTCGATCTCAACCATTCATTTAAGATTATCCTAACCACCCATTTCAAATCGTCCCAGGTTTTTCTACCCACAGTAAAAAGAAAAACCATAGGCGGTTTGGTTTTACCAGCCGTATCTGGAAACTAGTGTAAACCAACTTAGTCCTGACCTTGTATTTTTCATCCAATGGTCCAGGTAGGACTAAGGTTCTCTATATAAAGGAGAGGATCGGACAGCAGCTGGAGGATTCCCTTCCGTTTCTTGTGGCTGACCGAAAATGGCCTTTTTCTTCCTTCCCTTGAACCCACCAAGAATATCTCCATGGAGCTTCACTCCGACCGTGCTCCAAGCTTCATACAATCCCTGCGAACTATTCTGAAGAAAGAAGAGGGAGGAGGGAGCCCTCGTGGAGGAGACGCCATTAATGGCTGTCTTCTCCTTCACCGAGAAATCGATGGGTGCGGGTGGTTTTAGCCCTTGTCTGACATCGTCCAGATGTAGCTGGAGGTAGACAGGACAAATGGGAGTAGAAGAAAAGAAAAGAGGGAGAGAAAAGAGAGAAAGAAAAGAGAGAGAGAGAGAGAGAGAGAGAGAGAGAGAGAAAGTGGGCGTGAGCACACCGTCCTGCCAGGTAAAAATGTCCCACTCTCTGATCCCTTCCTTCTTCCATTTTCTTCTTCATTTTTGCACAGTTATTATTTATGTGGGTGGCCACGTTTGGGGCCGGAAAGCAGGTCATAAATGGGGTTGTGATAGGCCTTTGAATGGGTGTCCAATCTCAGCTAAAACTAGGCCTGAAAATAGGCTGAAAGTTAGGCCGAAATCACGTTAAACCTGGCCGTTTCTGAGGCTAAAAGTGGGATAGGAAATGTCCCTGTCGAGCTCTGGTTGGGGCTAGAACTAGCCTCACAAGCGGGCTATGCAAAGGAGCTGTCTCTCAGCCCGAGAAGAAGCTGAAAAATGGCCTTAAACAGTCCCAGCAGTGGGTCCTATGCAACATGAAATGGGCCCTATTTCAAAGGCTGCTGTTGGGCCTCTCCAAAAACCAGGTGGGCCACACACCCATCACATGGGCCCAGTGCACGTGTGGCATCCAAGGGCCACCTGCTGTATGTGTTTTATCCAGCCGTCCATCACTGGGCAATGTACGCTTTTAGCCTGCAAAACCAAAGCAGAAGAAAGAAGAAATAATATATATATATATATATATATGATATATTCTATTATATGTGATGGGACCCACATGGACCCACCTGATGAGGAAGTGGATTGGCTGGGGTATTGACGACAGAAGCTCTATGGGTCCCTCCTGATGTATGTATTTTATTCCACGTCGTCCATTCGTGGCCCCAGCAACAAGACAGCTGCTGTATTAACGTTACCAAGTTACGTGGGTCTAACTGAGGTATGTGTTATTCAACACTGTCCATCAACTTTACTTGAAGTGGGACCCCACCTAGATGTATGTTATATCTCCATCGTCCACTCCAATTCCTAGCTCATTTTGGGCGTTAACCCAAAAAATGAAGCCAACCCAACTCTCTAGTAGGCCACATGAGCAAAAAGACTAACTTAATAATCGTAAATCAGTAGGGTCGTTGTGATATTTTGGTGCGTCAAGACATATCCAATATTTGACATTGGACCTGTCCTGAGCTCTGGAACCCAATCGACGGAGTAGATCCTCCTGAGGCGGGCCCCACATATAAAAAATAATCATATATATATAAGAACATGCACATAAACATTCAGAGGACGCTGCCTCCTTGTGCTTTAAATTTTGGCTAGGACCATGGCCCCCACTACAGGCCCTACCATGTGGTATGTTGAACATCAACACCGTCCATTTGATGGGTCCCCTTTATATACGGGGTGCCTCCAAAAATCAGCCATACACAGAGCTCAGGTGGCCCACACCATCTGTAATCTTGTGAAGACATGTTAAACTATATAAAAGCACTTGCTGGGGTCCATCTGAGATTTGGATGCACCTGAAACTTGGTTTGACCCATTAACCTAGTAGGACACACATAATGGATGGGTTGGATTTGTGAACTACAACTTGGTGGGCCCAACAAATGATTATGAATGCTCTAATGGTGGATAAACCTCCTAATTGTTGAGCATGGTTCTGCCCACACAAGCCACATATTAACCTGATACTTTTGTCCCAAGTCCACCATGATGTATGTTTGTTGCACACACCATCCATTTATTTTTAAGCCATGGGCCTCATTACCTGGAAAGGCCCACTTGCTGTGCATGTGAGACCCATTACGTTGTGTCAGGCCCAATTCCAGCCCTAGCTGTGGACAAACTCCAGGCCCGATTTACAACTACCACCCTTATTACTATTATAGACATGATTAGCCATTGGTAGACTAGTTACACTAATATTAAATATTATAAACCTAATTATAATTATTAAATAGTAATATTTTAATTACCATCCTTAAATATTACTATTAATAATGGACTGTACTAATTGTCACTATCATAACAATTATGATTACCAAATTAGTTAATACTAATTATATCATTAATATTAATAAGTACCTGGTAGCTATTATATAAACATTTATAACAACAATTATGATTACCATATTGGGTAATATTAATCATTAATGTTAATAAGCACCATTAAATTAACCCTTTAATTCATTGTACAACTAATTAAGGTCCAAACCCCAAGGTCCGAGACTAGACCTAGACTCTTGGGTAAAACCCTAAAGCTAAGGTAATCCAAACCCTAGGTTAAGACCTGGACCTAGAATAGCGTATAAAGCTTGAATCTAATGGTATAACTTTACAATTCATGATTAGGTTTGACTCTAAGGAAAACATGCATTCTCTAGTAAACACGGGTAGGCAGTTCAAAATATAAGGTGATGATTCTTCCCCTTGAGCTTTCCATTTTCTCATTAGCTTAAGTTATAGTTTTTATTTAAATTTATAATTGATATCTCCCTTATAATCACATGTGTTAGCTGGTGAAAATTGAATTGTTATATTACATGCTTTATGATTATTCTCTATAATTGTTCATGCTTGTGGATTTCTTTTTGTGATTACTTATAGAACTTAAACTGGTACATTAGTGGGAATTCTCACATATGAATATACACTCATACTTGGGATGTAACTTGACTAGTTATGATCGTAATGGACCTTCGACTTGGTGGTTATTGAGTGGTGGTCTAGATGGATCATTGATGTGGGCCTACCATCCAGGGTTGCTGTGCCCAATAGTTTTTAAGGATGGTATTTATCGTATGGTTTTGATATCGGCCCTATGTGGCATATTTTAATACTCGCCCTACGTGGTTTTGTTTTGATACTTGCCCTAGATGGGTTTGATGTTTTATATAGTGCAATCATGCGATGGTAAGCCCCATATATTGTAATGTGATTGGCCACTAGTCGATAGGTTTCCATTAAACATCCTAAGGTGGTAGTCTCATGAGCCGTGGATGGTGGTATGGGACCTATGCTCATTCGTCGGCCTATCTTTGGGCTATACGCTCCCCGTAGTGACCTTGAGCTTATCTAAATTGGCTTATTGTAACTGGACTAATAACGGTTTGGCTAATCATTCATCCATAGCATGTTAGCGATGACGTGTGGCTATTCTGGATGTTGTAGCACGTGCCCTTAGAATCTTCGGGGTATCGTTCGCTAGCTCCTAAACCACTGACTATCGACCCCTGTCCGACTGGATGATTTTTCCAAGTCGATGATTTGCATGGGTGACGAGCCCAAGTTCGACTAGATGTGCATCTCCAAGTTGATGTGCATTTATGCATCCATGCATTTAAAAAGACTGCATCATATATTGTTTTGATTGCCTTGTTGTTTTATAACTATGCTTACCTAACGTGGCGGTGTGTAATCTTGAGAAAAATTCACACTGAGCTGGTCACTTATCCATCAAATATACAACCGTATAGGTAGAATAAGTGGCCCAAATAATGTATATGTTCAGACTTGATGAGGAGTTGTGCACGGGTGCCATGGATGCACGGCCGTATTACTAAGAGGAGCTGCGTGGTCATGCGACTTACATTTATATGCTTTCTGTTATTTCTTATATATGCAAATCTTGTAATTGTTAATATTGAGACATCGGTTTGTATAAGTCATCATGGGCTACTTGTATATTTGAATGAAATTTCCCTTACGTTAATTTGTCCACTCTACGCTCATCTACTTACTCTGATAGTTGAAAAAAATATAGATACTCGAATTTGACCATCCTTTAAGGTTAACACTCGGGTTTTTGAGAAACTAGTCATATACTTGGGTCCTGAAAACACGGGGCGTTACGGTTGGTATCAGAGCATAGTTTGGACAAACTTGGCCTTAGAAAATGATCTTATACAAGCTCTGAAATGTCTCAAGATAGAATATTTGAAACTAGAAATTTGATCTTACGTGAAATTCCCTTAGATTTAGGAGGATCATTAAGGATGTAGAGACCCAAACTTAGGTTCCCTTATAAGTGATTTGGATGGCAGATGAAATTCCATTTGAACTAAGGACAACTTGAGAACATAGTGATTCAAAATTTTAGGCCCTTAGAAAAGTTGTTTGAATGACTGAAGGACTTAAACATGAACTTAGATCCCTCTGAACATTTTAGGTTTAGTCATTCAAATTTGGAAATGAGAACATTCCCTAGACTTAACTCCCAAAAATACAATTCTTAGAGACCCAGATTCTGAACTCTTTTAGAAATTTCATTAGTTAGAAGTAATATCGTCACAATATTTAACAAATGAAATGAACTTAGGCATATGGGAAATCCATTGCCACCGCATTGTATAATAGATCAAACATAAGTATTCCCTAAATCTAAATAATCATGTTAGGAGTTGTGATTTGAATCCCCTAACACATCTCTTTAGTTAGAAGTAATATTTCTCACAATTTCCAGCACTTAGAATCAGTTGAAGGTGAAGTTAAAATTTTTTTAGGTAAGATTTCAACCCTAGGTTGAGCCTATGAGAGTTAGGTTTAAGGACCTGGATAAAATTTAGCAATTTCAAAACTTAAGTTTCCATGTAGAAATTTTGGTCTAGACATTTTTAAGTAGGGCATTAAGGTGATCAGAATGCACGCGGGAAGCGTGATGGTTGTTCGCATCTATCCACGTAGATTTTGGGTGCTCTCATTTTCGGGATAGAAGATTTTATACTATTTCCCGTAAGTTTGGAATAATCAGGATCACAAGTTGATGGAACCGTATTTAAATGAAGTTCACATGGTTTGACTCAAATTCTAAGTTCTAAAAATCTCAATGACTCCAGTGCTCTGATCAGGTAAAGGATCGAGATTTAACAGGATTAGGAATGGATACCAAAATCCTCTGTCCTGCGCAGATAGATGATCGATGTATCAGGATCAAACCTACTATGACTATCTACTCGTGTTAGCCTGAACATTGGAAATTTGAAATCTTTAAGGGGGTAGCTTGCAATGACTCTTGTTCTAGTGGTGAGTTATGAGCACCTATACAAAATAACCTTAATGTAGAAAACCAGCGGATGCATACGGACACCATAAGATAGATTGTCCTGAATCTCGAAGATGAGATTTTCTTTAAGGGTGGTAGATTGTAACACCCCAAACATTTTAATACCCGAGTATTGAAAGTCCTCGAGTGTTACCATAAATTTAAGCTATTATCTATATATATATATATATATACGTGTACGATACCAATCTAGCCAACCTAACCCTACATCCATCCTCTAACATGAATCTGACCGATTCTGAATGATATTCATCCATAAATTAAGTCGTCCGACCATTGCTCATTTAGTTCGATATATATACCTTCTTTTAACTAAATCAGTGAATAAGTCTTTATTTATAATGATTTAAATATAAGTCCCTTTGTAAGAATTGGTTAGAAAATGACATATAATCATCTAGAACCATTAGATTTCACAAAACTCTTATATCAGCAATAATTACAAAAATGTCATCAACCTATACCCGAAATTCCAACTCACAAGGTTCTCATGATCCGTTTCATGTGAAACTTTATACCAGGCCTAATTATCATAAATTAACCGTAACATCAAATTTCAGCCCTTAGATCACATTAATTTAGCTACTTGATCCCTACATCCGTCTGTACACTTATCAGACCAAGATTCTGATCCGTTCATCTTGTTCACACTATATGAATATGCTTAACCCACAATTAGAATTACAATATGAGAAACCTACACGTGTGAATAAGACACTCTAATCCGATGATACACATGCTTTACCCCTAATCCTCCTGAAACCTGCTTTACATATTATCCGTTACGAAACTGACCGTATACCCACTTACATACATACATAGTAAAAGTGTTAACCATCAAGTTTCCTTATTTTTAGCTAGTCATCTGACCCCCAGTCATATTCGGATCAGCCAAAAGGGCCACAAGAACATCATGGTAAACCGATCATCATGATGATCTTAGGTTCTAAGTCTAAACTGCCTGGTAACTTGTTGATTAGAGGTGTATAAATATTATTTTAGAATTTTGAAGTATATTAGCCATTAAAAGAACATCTTATTCATCCTCGAGAGATCGGGACCTAAACTGGATCACAAGAAAAGCACGAAAAATGATGCATGTTCGCCAAATTTCAAGACATTCAGACGACACATTTCGACATAACGAGCGTTGGATGCCAATTGAGAAATGGATGGTGACTTCGTAAATAGTGAATGTTACTACATGCCACCATTAATGCTTGATCAGATAGTATGGCACACCCGATCAACAGATCTGCCCCATTTTTGGACCTTAATCCTAGCAGGGCATGTTAAACACAATGAACAGAGTAGATCGTATAACTACAAGTAATAAAGTGGACTTCACACAAAATAACTCAATTCATTCAAATTTTCACAGCTGCATGGGGTTTAAGCGATGAGTATTGGTTACTATTGGACCCAGTATTGGTTACTATTGGACCCACCGTTTGACTTACTCGACTAACCAAATCATTTCATATTTGACCCGTGTCCTAACATAGCGATACAAAAGTGGTGAATGGCATGGATTCTCTGAAAGATCATCATAGGTGGACCCCACCTATTTTGAACAGCAACGTGAAGAAACATTCAGAAACCGGAAGTGACTATGGTTTCCACCACATGTCCCTACAACATGTGGACCCAATCGTCTGGTAAATTCCAGGGACCATTTTAGTCATTGACATTCAATTTAGGAACAATCTGACCATTAAATCGACGAGAATCCACCGTTAGAGCTAGGAATCAACCCATATGGCCCACCTGAACCTCGGAGTTGTCTTACCCTTGGTCAAAGGTCCTAATTAGACCTATGAAACCAAATGAATGGAATGGATTTCATCCAAACTCCACTATGGACCCCATTCCAAGTGAATATGCATAGAGTGCACGTGCACACATGGTGCACTGGGCTAAGGGATTTCCAAAAGAAGGAAAAATCCTTCTTTCACGTTACCTCCAGCGTCTATTTCAAATGGACGAATGCTTGTTCGATCGATTTGTGGACCACCATCATGGCCAAAAGCATGATCCAATCCGTCCATCTGGTTGGGGTTTTGAATTTGTCCAAACCCCTAAAGTTTCACACCATGAATCATACGTGCAGCTGCACAAACACAGTCATAGTTAGGCCTTGTGCAACCACATTTTAAAAATGAAAGTTTTCCGTTTCTTCTTCTTTCTGCCAGGTTGGCAATCTGTGTGAAGTGGAGACTCTCGATCTCAACCATTCATTTAGGATTATCCTAACCGCCCATTTCAAACTGCCCCAGGGATTTCTACCCACGGTAAAAAGAAAAACCACAGGCGGTTTGGTTTTGCCAACCGTATCTGGAAATCGGTGTAAACCAACTTATTCCTGACCATGTATTTTTCATCCAACGGTCCAGGCAGGACTAGGGTTCTCTATATAAAGGAGAGGATCGGACGACAGCTGGAGGATTCCCTTCCGTTTCTTATGGTTGCCCGAAAATGGCCTTTTTCTTCCTTCCCTTGAACCCACCAGGAATATCTCCATGGAGCTTCACTCCGACCGTGCTCCAAGCTTCATACAATCCCTGCGGACTGTTCTGAAGAAAGAATAGGGAGGAGGGAGCCCTCGTGGAGAAACCGACAGGTGCGGGTAGTTTTAGCCCTTGTCTTGCATCGTCTAGATGTAGCTGGAGGTAGACGGGACAAATGGGAGTAGAAGAAAAGAAAAGAGGGAGAGAAAAGAGAGAAAGAAAAGAGAGAGAAAGTGGGCGTGAGCGCACCGTCCGGCCAGGTAAAAACATCCCACTCTCTGATCCCTTCTTTCTTCCATTTTCTTCTTCATTTTTGCGTAGTTATTATTTATGTGGGTGACCATGTTTGGGGTCGGAAAGCAGGCCATAAATGGGGCTGTGATAGGCCTTTGAATGGGTGTCCAATCTCAGCTAAAACCAGGCCTGAAAACAGGCTGAAAGTCAGGCCGAAATCACATTAAACCCGGCCGTTTCTGAGGCTGAAAGCGGGAGTCAGGAAATGTCCCTGTTGAGCTCTGGTTGGGGCTAGAACTAGCCTCACAAGCGGGCCTCTCAGCCCGAGAATAAGCTAAAAAATGGCCTCAAACAGTCCCAACAGTGGGTCGTATGCAACGTGAAATGGGCCCTGTTTCAAAGGCAGTTGTTGGGCCTCACCAAAAACCAGGCGAGCCGCACACCCATCACATGGGCCCAGTGCACGTGTGGCATCCAAGGGCCACCTGCTATATGTGTTTTATCCAGCTATCCATCACTGGGCAATGGATGCTTTTGGCCTGCAAAACCAAAGCAGAAGAAAGAAGAAATAATAAATATAGATATATGTGATATATTCTATTATATGTGGTGGGACCCACATGGACCCACCTGATGAGGAAGTGGATTGGCTGGGGTATTGACGACAGAAGCTCTATGGGTCCCTCCTGATGTATGTATTTTATTCCATGCCATCCATCTGTGGCCCCAACAGCAAGACGGCTATTGTATTAACGTTACCAAGTTATGTGGGTCTGACTGAGGTATATGTTATTTAACACTGTCCATCAACTTTACTTGAAGTGGGACCCACCAACTGTAACACCCCGTGTTTTCAGGACCTGAGTATATGACTCATTTCCTAAAAACTCGAGTGTTAACCTTAAAGGATGGTCAAATTTGAGTTTTTTTTTTCAACTATCAGAGTAAGTAGATGAGTGTAGAGTGGACAAATCAACGTAAGGGAAATTTCATCTGCCACCCAAATCACTTATAAGGGAACCTAATTTTGGGTCTTTACATCCTCAATGATCTTCCTAAGTCTAAGGGAATTTCACCTGAGATCAAATTTCTAGTTTCAAATATTCTATCTTGAGACATTTCAGAGCTTGTATAAGATCATTTTTCAAGGCCAAGTTTGTCCAAACTATGCTCTAATACCAACTGTAACGCCCCGTGTTTTCAGGACCCGAGTATATGACTCATTTCCCAAAAACCCGCGGCTGCTGTATTAACGTTACCAAGTTACGTGGGTCTGACTGAGGCATGTGTTATTCAACACTGTCCATCAACTATACTTGAAGTGGGACCCACCACATATAATAGAATATATCATATATATATATATATTATTTCTTCTTTCTTCTACTTTAGTTTTGCAGGCCAAAAGCGTCCATTGCCCAGTGATGGATGGCTGGATAAAACACATATAGCAGGTGGCCCTTGGATGCCACACATGCACTGGGCCCATGTGATGGGTGTGCGGCACACCTGGTTTTTGGTGAGGCCCAACAACTGCCTTTGAAATAGGGCCCATTTCACGTTGCATACAACCCACTGCCGGGACTGTTTGAGGCCATTTTTCAGCTTCTTCTCGGGCTGAGAGACAGCTCCTTTGCATGGCCCGCTTGTGAGGCTAGTTCCAGCCCCCAACTAGAGCTCGATAGGGACATATCTTGTCCTGCTTTCAGCCTCAGAAACGGCCGGGTTTAATGTGATTTCGGCCTGACTTTCAGCCTGTTTTCAGGCCTGGTTTTAGCTAAGATTGGACACCGATTCAAAGGCCTATCACAACCCCATTTATGGCCTGCTTTCGGGCCCTAAACGTGGCCACCCACATAAATAATAACTGCGCAAAAATGAAGAAGAAAATGGAAGAAGGAAGAGATCAGAGAGTGGGACGTTTTTACCTGGCCGGACGGTGTGCTCATGCCCACTTCTCTCTCTTTTCTTTCTCTCTTTTCTCTCCCTCTCCCATTCCTCATTCCTCCGCCGCCCGCTACATCTAGACGATGCCGGACAAGGGCTAAAACTACCCGCACCCGTCGGTTTCTCGGTGAAGGAGAAGACAGCCATTAATGGTGTCTCCTCCACAAGGGCTCCCCCCTCCCTATTCTTTCTTCAGAACAGTCCAGAGGGATTGTATGAAGCTTGGAGCACGGTCGGAATGAAGCTCCATGGAGATATTCCTAATGGGTTCAAGGGAAGGAAGAAAAAGGCCATTTTCGGGCAGCCACAAGAAACGGAAGGAAATCTTCCAGTTGCCATCTAATCCTCTCCTTCATATAGAGAACCCTAGTCCTACCTAGACCGTTGGATGAAAAATACATGGTTAGGACTAAGTTGGTTTACACCGATTTCCAGATACAGCTGGCAAAACCAAACAGTCTATGGTTTTTCTTTTTACTGTGGGTAGAAAACCTTGAGGCGGTTTGAAATGGGCGGTTAGGATGATCCTAAATGAATGGTTGAGATCGAGAGTCTCCACTTCACGCGGGTTGCCAACCTGGCAGACAGAAGAAGAAATGGAAAACTTTCATTTTTAGAATGTGGTTGCACAAGGCCAAACTATAACCGTGTTTGTGCAGCTGCACGTGTGATTCATGGTGTGAAACTTTAGGGGTTTGGATATATTCAAAACCCCTACCAGATGGATAGATTGGATCATGCTTCTGGCCATGACGGTGGGCCATAAATCGATCGAACAAGCATTCATCCGTTTGAAACAAACGCTGGAGGTAACGTGAAAGAAGAATTTTTCCTTCTTTTGGAAATCCCTTAGCCCAGTGCACCATGTGTGCACGTGCACTCTATGCATATTCACTTGGAATGGGGTCCATAGTGGAGTTTGGATGAAATCCACTCCATTCATTTGGTTTCATAGGTCTAATTAGGACCTTTGGCCAAGGGTAAGACAACTCTGAGATTCAGGTGGGCCATATGGGTTGATTCCTAGCTCTAACGGTGGATTCTCGTCGATCTAATGGTCAGATTATTCCTAAATTGAATGTCAATGGCTAAAATGGTCCCTAGAATTTACCAGACGATTGGGTCCACATGTTGTAGGGACATGGTGGTGGAAACCACAGTCACTTCCGGTTTCTGAATGTTTCTTCACGTTGCTGTTCAAAATAGGTGTGGTCCACCTGTGATGATCTTTCAGAGAATCCATGCCATTCACCACTTTTGTATTGCTATGTTAGGACACGGGTCAAATATGAGACGATTTGGTTAGTCGAGTAAGTCATACGGTGGGTCCAATAGCAACCAATTCTCACCTTTAAACCCAAGCTGTGAAAATTTGAATGAATTGAGTTATTTTGTGTGAAGTCCACTTTACTACTTGTAGTTGTACGATCCACTCTGTTCATTGTATTTAACATGCCCCGTTAGGATTAAGGTCAAAAAATGGGGCAGATCTGTTGATCGGGTGGGCCATACTATCCGATCAAGCATCAATAGTGGCATGTAGTGGCATTCACTATTTACGAACTCGCTATCCATTTCTCAACCAGCATCCGACGCCCGTTATATCGAAATGTGTCGTCCGAATGTCTTGAAATTTGGCGAACATGCATCATTTTTCGTGCTCTTTCCTGTGATCTAGTTTAGGTCTCAATCTCTCGAGGATGAATAAGATGTTCTTTTAATGGCTAATATACTTCAAAATTTCAAAATAATATTTGTACACCTCTAATCAACAAGTTACCGGGTAGTTTGGACTTATAACCTAAGATCTTCATGATGATCGGTTTACCATGATGTTCTTGTGGCCCGTTTGGCAGATCCGAATATGACTGGGGGTCAGATGACTAGCTAAAAATAAGGAAACTTGATAGTTAGCACTCTTACTATATATGTAGGTGGGTATACGGTCAGTTTCGTAAATGGATAATATATAAAGCGGGTTTCAGGAGGATTAGGGGTAAAGCATATGTATCGTCGGATTAGAGTGTCTTATTCACATGCATAGGTTTCTCGTATTGTAATTCTAATGGTGGGTTAAGCATATTCATATGGTGTGAACAAGATGAACGGATCAGAATCTTGGTCTGATAAGTGTACGGACGGATGTAGGGATCAAGTAGCTAAATTAATGTGATCTAAGGGCTGAAATTTGATGTGTAAGATTAATTTATGATAATTAGGCCTGGTATAAAGTTTCACACAAAACGAATCATGAGAACCTTGTGAGTTGGAATTCCAGATATGGGTTGATGGCATTTTTGTAATTATTGTTGATCTAAGAGTTTTGTGAAATCTAATGGTTCTAGATGATTCCAACCAATTCTTACAAATGGAATTATATTTAAATAATTATAAATAAAGACTTATTCACTGATTTAGTTAAAAGAAGGTACATATATCGAACTAAATGAGCAATGGTCGGACGACTTGATTTATGGATGAATATCATTCAGAGTCGGTCAGATTCATGTTGGAGGATGGATGTAGGGTTAGGTTGACTAGATTGGTATCGTACACGTATATATATATATATATATATATATATATATATAATAGGTTAAATTTATGGTAACACTCGAGGACTTTCAATACTCGGGTATTGAAAAGTTCGGAGTGTTATAGAAGGACCCAAATAATGGACGGAGGATCTTCCACTCTGAAAGGCTTGGGACGTCCAAATTCGGGCCCAAAAGATCAGCGGTCTAGATCGTCAAACATGGCCCTTTCCTTTATGGACTATCCAACTGAAGATTCAACTAGCTACTCCTCGTGAATTAATAGTGCTGAACCACACAAGTGTGGTTTCATCTACACAAATTCTCTATTATAAAATAACAGTTTGTTACATAGTCACACAAAGGAAAGCCAGGTTGGAGTACAAAAACAAACATTGTCAATCTGTCTTTTTTTCTTTCTGTTCAATTTTTTTAAAAAAAAATTCTTCTCTTCTTATCAATAACATGTTTTTAGCCATTCAATTTATTTTTTCTTCTTCTAAACATATCCATCTGTCCATGGTATTTGTGTTCTTTAAAAAAATCTGGCAAGATGTGGACGAAGGAATTAGCTGAACTGTCAAGAAAATAAAGCCAGTAGTCAATTTTAAGAGCTGAAATCGGCTGGCATCCTCTGCATGTTAGACATGACGTGTGGGACAATTAAAGCTAGCCAAGGACTAAACGTCCGTAATGTCATTACAGTCCACAACTGGTAACGAATCCATTTGCAGTATATCTAAAGGTCCATAAAAGGCAATTTCATAAGAAGCTACTTCTTTCCAAGAACCCCATCAAAAGCATCTCCTTCACAGAAGCTTACTGAAAGTTCGACGCGGATGTACCATTTTATCTTCCTCAACATATTAACATAAAACTGATTCATGGTACAGACCCACATGACAGATTCTGAGAGTTCATCCCAATAAACATTATCACAAGACCCACTAAAAGTAGGAAAATAACTATAATCGGAAACCGTATAGCAATCGGAACTCATACCTTTGAGGCGACTATCCTATTTCCGACAGAACACGTAACCGTGAAGATGGTATTTGGCAGTCTACAAGTAAGATCTAACCTTGACAGTCTGTTAAACAAAGAGACAAGGATGGTTAGCATATAGATTGAAAGGGAAGAAGATCACCATGCATGGAAGGAAAGCAACAATGTAACAACCGAAAAAGATTTTTGAAAATGGGGCTAGCTACCAGACGATCATACCTGAGTGGTGAAAGAATCTGTCTCGTCTAGCTGGGAAGACAATTTCTAGAATGAAGACGAAAATAAAAGTCTTTCAGTCTTAAATCCGAATGTCAATATCTACCGTGTAGTGGTGTCCCATGGACCGCCATACCCATTTTAGTCTTAAATCTAAGCGTCAGACGAAATCCTTGAGTACCTACATTTCTAATGGATTCGGTGACTGTAATACCGCCGAATCCTTCCATCTACTGTCGTCCTTTAATTGCAGCCGAAAACGTTAAAAAACAAACGCTTTTGAAATGTCATAATTGCCCATTGCAGCCCATATACTGTTATTTGGGAAAACCAAACAGGCCCTAAATTATGCTGTTGCGATTTGGTATTAGAGTTGCGTGATGAGGGAGTGTTGAATTGTAAGGCGCATGCATCATTTCATAATCTTATTCGTGCATTTAATAAGAGTATTTAGGAAGTGGTTGATTTCTTATTTATCATTACCTACGTTGATTGAGTCGATAACATGTGTAACTTAAAACTAATAAAACCATTGAGTTAGCTACTCACTTTCACTTGGGACGGTGTTTTAAAATATCAATCAGGCGATATTATCGATGTAGGTACTATCGAGATCTCATATAGGTACGCTTAGAGTGGCTTACACCACCGACGTTCTGTTTTTGAGGATTGAACCAAACCGAAAACTTTACACTTTAATCATTTTGTGTATGCATATTGTGGCTTATATAATACCCATTTGGGTGAACACTATATTTTAATTGTACTTTGATTGTTAGCCCTACATTTATTGACTTTTGTTATCGCTATCTCGCTTTAGATCAATTAATTTGAATTGCGTTATTCTGATTGCTCGTGTGTGAAAAGAATGTGAATCTAAACTAGGTCACATGTGCATTTTCATTTGGTTCAACCTCGAAACTCGGGACCAAGGTATCTATACTCAGGTGCCGATTTTCGGGGCACGACATAACTTCACAGCATCGACCCATAGTTAGATAATTTTAATCCCAAACAGTTTTGTGTCAAGAATATCATCATTGTTTCTACAATTTCCATTTGAGATTAATGACATGCAAGAAAACTCATATGCATGTTATAGTGTATGAACAACTAACTACAATTGTCTAATGATCAATTTGAGGTCAAGAATCCTTCGCTTGACATCAGAAATCCTTAGCATGATGAGCTTCCTAACTAGTTTTATGAGAAACTTGTTGAACATGTGTATCCATTTATAAGGAGGCAAGAACACGTATGCCTGTATTAATATGATTGAATTGAAATGATGAGGTCTACCTCATGGGAAGTTCCCATGGGGTTGAGCTGTGTCGACCCCACCGCGATGTGTGTTGAACATCTATCCCATCAGCCATATGCCCCATTCCATGGTAGGCCACGGACTTAAAAATCAAGTCAATCCATGACTTGGGTGGCCACACCACATACAGCAGTTGAGAAGAGTTACCCTCCCATTAAAGCATTCATACACATTTATTGGGCCTACTGAGACGTGGTTCACAAATCCAACCCATCTACTGTATGGTTCCCTATTAGATGAGAGGTCCGACCAAGTTTCAGCTGCATCCAAAAACTCCGGTGGGACCCACCAAGTTATTTTATATGTTTTAATCATGTATTCTCGTGGGTTTAGATGGTATGGCCCACCAGAGTTCCATATAAGGCTGAAATTTGGGATATCCAATAACATAAAGGAGACCCAACAAATGCACGGTGTTGATGTTCGACACACATCACGGTGGGGCCCACACATCTCGACCTCATGGGAAGCCCCCTCACGACGTGTGTTGAACATCTATCCCATCGGTCAGATGCACCATTCCATGGTGGGCGACGGGCTTAAAACTCAAGTCAATTCATGACTTGGGTGGGCCACACCACATACGACAGTTGAGAGGGGTTACCCTCCCATTAAAACATTAATAATCATTTATTGAGCCCACTGAGGTATGGTTCACAAATCTAGACGATCCATTGTATGTGTCCCACTTGGATGAGGGGTCAGACCAAGTTTCGGCCACATCCAAAACTCGGGTGAGCCCCACCAAGTACTTTTATATGTTTTAGGCATGTCTTCACATGGTTTTAGATGGTATAGCCCACCTAAGCCCCCTGTATGGACGATTTTTGGGATATCCAATAACCTAAAGCGGACCCATCAAATGGACGATTTTGATGTTCGACACACATCATGGTAGGTCCCACAGCTCGACATCATAGTACCATTACCCATATAGATATATATAAAAGTTTGTGTAAGTTTATATTTTATTCTCTAATAAAAATTATAATTTGCATGTAAATAAATTACTTTAAAAATAAGGAAATACCTTTGAACTTGGGTTATTACATTACAACAGTCCATTTATTTTTACGGCTGATAGACTGTTTCTTCCATCATCAATTAAAATGCTTACTTGGAGTCATCGGCAATTCATGATGAGACCCATTGAGTGGATGTTTCAACATAATGATTAGCCTTTATTTATTTTTTTTCTCAGCTCAATCTAGACTATCCATTTTTCTTGTTTTTTAATCGAATGATTCAGGACTGCTGAAATGGGCCTGATTTCTACCAATGAATGAATGGTCAGGATGAATGAACGACAAGGTCTCAAGCGCAACCAGTGATGTGTGGGGCCCACTGTGATGTGTGTGACTGCATCCACGCCATCCATCTATATTGAAAGTTTATTTTAGGGCATGATCCAAAAAATGAAGGAGTTTCAAATCCCAGATGGACCATAGTATAGGAAACAGTGGTGACTGACCATTAAAAACTTCTCGTGGACAATAAAAGCTTTGGATCAAGATTATATTTGTGTGGTCTCTTCATCCATGTGTTTTTGACCTTATCAACAGGTTGGATGGAAAGTAAATATTCCGGTGGAATCCATGAAGTTTTTAATGGTGGGGATTCAATTACCACTGTTTCCTGTGTTGTAGTCCACCTAAGATTTGAGTCAGCTTCATTTTTTGGATAATGCCCTAAAATGAGCTTTCAAAATGGTTGGACCGTGTGGATTTAAGGCACATACATCACTGTGAGTCCCACAGTCAGGGGTTCCACCCACCTCAGTGGATCCGCGTCTCACCTAATCTGCTCCCTACATCCAAACATTCCAATAGATTGCCCCACCATGAGGATTTTCCTGAGCCAAAAATCAGCACTATCAAATTCTATCCATTGATAAATTACAAAGCATAAGTCCGTCTATTCGATGAGTGTAGGTTACTGATTTTTGCACTGGTTGATCCTTACAACGGGAACAACCTATTGGATCGGGTCTGGTATTGGCTTCTACTCAGATTTTGAACTATTTTCGTCGTACTCAAGCTTGGGCCATTGACATCCCTACTCTGATGTAGAACGGGTTGCAGACACTTTCATGCCCAAGATGGATCAGAAGAGGTCTTGCCAACGAGGACATAAGTGATTCGGACCGGACATATCTCGCAAATTAACCGGAATAAGCTACTGGACGTACCATATATGATTTTGGAGCATGATGATCTAGTTTAGCCCCCTAACCCCGCTATAAAAGATTGTGCACAACAAATTTACGAAATACCATCAGATCGATGGCTGAATCCTGTTTTAATTTTGTTTTTACTATTTATAGTAAGTTTTAATTTGAGTATAACTCTTCATCCATTAGGCTTAGAGTTGTGCCCAATATGAAAAGTGCTTAGAATAGTTAGGAGAACATCCCAATTAGGACACTTACTATTTTTTGGCCAAAAACCATGCGCGCTAATATGAATAATGATTGCCTATAAATAGTAAGTTTACTATATTAAATATAGTAAATTGGGATTTCTATGAGTTTTAGTTATAGTATGATTCCGAAACTTAGTAGCCTTTTAGTTAAAAAGTTGTAAACTTATTTTTTATCATCAATAAAATTATTTTGAATATTTTAGAATTATTTCTATTTTCTTTTCCTAATGGATTCGAGGTTTCTCTCTAAGGAGTCTAGAGAAGTTTTGTAGATTCGGAGCAGTCATCCCCCCAAGGAAGACGGTGCTCAACCTCACATCCTTCCCTACGTCAGTTCCTACTCTGACCCTAAACTAGGCCCAAGGGCTGGGACAGTGCCTTAAATCTAAGCCCAATGACTGGGCCTATGTCAAGATGCTTGGCCCGGTCCATTTAATAAGTGGGCCACACTTAGGGGTGCACATTTAACCGTTGAAACCGTGTAACCAGACTGAAACCGTTGGATCGGTCCGGTTTGGTCCGGTTCTAGGGTGCTAATGGTCCGGTTTCGGTTCCAAGAATTGTAGAACCGTTAGGAACAGATCGGTTCCAGTTTAGGGTCTTGTAGAACCGAACCGAACCGTTGATCCGAACCGTTAATTGAACTGTTAATCCAAACCATAGATCCGAACCGTCACAGGAACCGTGGATCCGACTTAGTTTAAAACCAACAAAAAAAATAAAAAAACAAAACCCCTGTGCGCCAAAGTCCTTTTTGAATTTTGAGCGCCCGCTCATTTTGAGGGAAGCGAATTGCGTACTGAGTAACTCAATACAGTAAGCGTACTGAGTAAACTCTGTGGGCCCATTTGTCATTCATGCATTGTATCCACTCCGTCTATCTCTTTTAACACATAATTTTAGGGATTTATGCCAAAAATAGAGTATATCCAAAACTCAAATGGACCACACCACCAGAAACAGTGTGAATTAAACATGTACCATTGAAAAATTCTTGGGGACAACAGAAGTTTCAGATCAAGCTGATATTTGTGATTTACCTTCATCCATGTCTTTCTGATCATATGAACAGGTTGGATGACAAATAAACATCACTGGGGGCCTTAGAAAATTTTCAACGGTTGAAATCAATATTTCCACTTTTTTCTAGTGGTATGGTACACTTGAGCTTTCTATATACATAAAATTTGGGTTGAACCCATAAAAGATCTGGAAAA
Source organism: Magnolia changhungtana (assembly GCA_030180095.1). NCBI lineage: Eukaryota > Viridiplantae > Streptophyta > Magnoliopsida > Magnoliales > Magnoliaceae > Magnolia > Magnolia changhungtana. The sequence goes on from JASAUF010000319.1 coordinate 1,568,836, forward strand.
ACGAATGGACGGCGTGGATAAACGACATGCATTCGCGGTGGGCCCAAATGAGTTTACTCGGTACGAATGTATGATAAGAGCGTTCCAAGCGCCCTACCCCTGCCATTTATGAGCGCCCGACCCTACCTCTGCCCTCTGCCGCTCTCTCTCTCTCTCTCTCTCTCTCTCTCTCTCTCTCTCTCTCTCTCTCTCTCTCTCTCTCTCGTCCGGTCCCAACACGGCGGCCCTCCCCCTCTCTCTCTCTCTCTCTCTCTCTCTCTCTCTCTCTCTCTCGCCGTCCGGTCCCGGCATGGACGCCCTCCCCTCCTCTCTCTCTCTCTCTCTCTCTCTCTCTCTCTCTCTCTCTCTCTCTCTCTCTCTCTCTCTCGTCGTCCGGTCCCGGCCATGCTTCCTCCCTCCCTCTCTCTCTCTCTCTCTCTCTCTCTCTCTCTCTCTCTCTCTCTCTCTCTCTCTCTCTCTCTCTCTCCCTCTCGCCATCTGGTCCCGGCGCGGCAACGCCCTCCCTCTCTGTGTCTCTCTCTCTCTCTGTCTCGGTCCCGGCACCCTCTCTCTCTCTCTCGCGTCTCGGTCCCAGTGCCCTCTCTCTCTCTCTCGCCGTCTCGGTCCCAGCGCCCTCTCTCTCTCTCTCTCTCTCTCTCTCTCTCGCCGTATCTGGATGTTGTTGCGGCACCTGCAAACCCCATGCGTATTGCTCTCCTCTTTGACTGTGATGGAGTGCTCGCTGACATTGAGAAGGACAGCCATTGCATTTCCTTCCATGGCACTTTCGCTGAGGTACGATTATTATTATTTTCTTTCTTTCTTTCTGTTGAAATGGGTTTTGATTTTTATTGGTTTCTCCTTTTCATTTCTTTGTTCGTCCCATGCACCAGTTCTGGTTCGGTTCCGATTCCATTCCGTTTTGACGATCCGGTTCCGGTTCCGGTTCTAAGGTGCTAACGGTCCGGTTCTGGTTCCAAGAATTGTAGAACTGTTAGGAACGGTTTGGTTCCGGTTTCACCCCGGAACCGGACCAAACCGACCTGTGTGCACCCCTAGCCACACTAATAAGTTCTCATTTGACATCATTGGGTCCATGGTTATGTTTCAATGATCCAAACCATTTATGTAGGATTTACTGTGGCTGGGGATTAAAAATAAATATAAATAAATAAAACCTAGTTGCCCTTATTTCAGACCTGTGATCGCTTAGGGCTTCTTTGGTGAACACCTAAAAAAATAAATCCTTTGTTAGCAATAATTATATATTAGAGATTAAAATGAGATAAACTAATTTTTAAGGGTCTAACAAAAAGGGCCTAACATTTTTCTTGATAGGTTCAGGCTAGGCAAAGGCCAAGGCATTTTCAGCCTGATTAGGGCCTGGGCTCAGCTAGGGTAATGCAAGGACCAACCCTTGTTTGGCCCTAGCTCAGCCCATCGCTATCCGAGTTGCCAATGGACTTGGAATAGGCCCTCACCTGTGGTGTGGTGACATGGCGAGATTTGACAGCATACAGCCCCACCAATCAAATTTCGCCATGTCACCACACCACCAGTGACGGTGGTGAACTTCTCACCACCTAATCCACGTCCCTTGCCAACGTGCTATTTTTGTCAAACATCGATTTCATGAAGATGGTTGTACCCATAATACAGTATATCTTGCATGAAAATCAGTAAATTTGTTCATTAAGAAGGTTACACCGTAGAAATAAATTGAACAACTGACAATCTAACTCAACGAATAGTTACAGCACCACCTAATGAGTGGATCATTTTTATTTTTTGACAACAGTAATCTTTATGGTGGGCCCTATAGTTTACATGGCACCAGTGCCGTACTAGAGTTACGTGACCGTAAGAATAGTGTAAGGTACCACACCTTGTGGTACCCGTGTTTGAAGGTGGCAACGGACCAGGTAGCCCACCCGACCCAGCTTTGGGCCTCGTATGCATGGCCTAATCAATTTTTGGGATGAGGTTTGGCTCAAGTCATTTACTCAACTGGCCCGACTTTATATGTACATGTTGCATCCTACAAGCATGGCCCTTTAATGCTTAGTTCATCGAGTTGGGGTCGGGCCAAACCAAAATATTCTTAGATTGGGCATGGCTTGCTATACTGGACTCTACCATGCCTGGAGCGGGCTCGGATTGCGTCCTGCCCAGGCAGGGTTCTGTGGGGCCCACCGTGATGTGTGGGTTTTTAAGTATACAGGCCCAAAAATGAGGCAGATCCAAGGATCACGTGGACCAAAAAGTGAGGATTGAAGTCCCACCATTAAAAACTTCTTGGAATCAGTACAAGTTTTGGATCTAGACCATCCAGGTCTCTATGACCTTATGAACAGGTTAGATAGCAAATAATCATCATGGTGGCCCCTAGGAAGGTTTCAACGGTGGGTGTTGTTATCACCGCTGCCTCGTATCTTGTGGCTCACTTTAGCATTGGATCTACCTCTTTTGGTCTAGAAGCCTAAAATGATCCGTTAAAATGGCAATGGGCTAAAGAGGCCCCGGCCTGGCCATCCCAACCGACCCTTTATTGGTAAAAGGAAATAGTTTTCTCCCTTAATTTGCATCTCTTTTCTATGGCCTAATAGAGTTTTGGATCGGGCTGAAAGTTGAGCCTATTGGGTTTGAAGGGATGCTGCGTCACATGGACCGTTTGAATTTCGTGCCCATGACACGTGTGCAAAGGCACACACAGGTGCTAACCTAAAAGAGTGCGTAGGTGAGCATGCCTTGAGTTACATATATACTACATGTGCAATTGGTTTTAGTTTGGTTTACAACTGGTGAGTGCACGTACACAAGTCTTATATCCCACTCAATTATTCATTATATGCATAGATTTAAATGAGTACATCAATGTATAAATAGAATAATCTTTATCAACATATTTTTTTTTTCTTGGCATATTCGATTAGTTAGGTACTTATTATTATAGACCAATGAAATATCTATGGTTTGATACATAATCTATTGTCTATCCCATTTTATTGACAGACAAACTGCTACGATAATCAATATTTCCCTTTGTCCATGTCAATGAACAACTCCAAATGCCTCGACTTTTCCAGAAAAGGTTCAAATAGCAATGATTCGAAGCACTTCTTTTTACACTATTTCAGAAACCTAAGTTGAGTCCCCAAGCTACCCTGGCCGAACATTGAGCTTAGAATTGAAGGCTGAGTTAGTCAAGCTTTAGCCCTTTAGGGCCAGGTCACCCAGGCTGACTAGGGCAGTCCAAACCTTTAGGTCTAGTTATTTATGCTTTATTGTACTAATAATTCAAATAAAGCTGATCGTGAATATAAACAACCAACAGCTCCATACAAGAGATAGATTAGAGATATTCAAGTGAAAAGTGGGGATTTCATCAATTTTCAGGCCAGGATGGATCGAGCTGATTTGAGCCCGAAACCAGCTGACTTGATCAAATAGGTGTGACAATAGCTAAACCCAAGCTCTACCCATTTCATTAAGTTGGATGTAGACCCATTTCATTTGAAAGGCCACGATGAATTGAAACAGAGAAATGAGTACGCAGGATTTGCCATGCTAGCAGATTCAGACGGTCTGTTCATCAGTAGTTTGTTGATGCAGGGAGTGCCATCCAGACCATTTATATGGTGGGCCCACCATAGATGGGGAATTCACCTTGGGTTGGGCCCGACCCAAATTCACATCCACACCAGCTGCTGTGGAGCCATAACACAAGGATATGTTTGAGAAGCATTCACCTGAGTCCTTACTCTTGCCCCGTTGGTAAACTCACATGATTTTCAAGTACTAGGTCAAAGGTTCAAGTCACCACCTGGTGCTTGAAACTCTTGTGAGTCTACTACTGGACAAAGAGCAAGGGCAAATCTTATCTTAAAAGTTTACAATCAAATATGGGTCAACTAGTGATCAGACTTTTTATTAGAATCAATAAATATGGACCATCTATTTTCTTAAAAGGAATGCGCAATCAAAGGCGCCCCATATTTTTTCTTTCCAATGATTGGATGGTGACGATCTTCCAATCGATGTGATTGTCTACAAGGGATCTAATAATCAAAGATAGCTTCCATGTGATAAATAGATGGTCTAAATAACTAATCAAACTTCTCCATTTTAATAAACAAGGACCATCGAGTCGAATTTTTGGGTTTTGAGCTAAGGCCAACCAGACTAAAATTGAGTTTAGGGTTGAGGATTCGATTCAATACCACACATTGGGATTGTGTCTCATGCTAACTCCTCTTCAGGTTAGGTTGGGCTTGGGTTCAACCCACCTCAAATGTGGCCCCTACCTGGAAATATCCCAAACTGGAAGGAATTCCAACTGCTTGTGGTGGCATATAAATAGATTGCTAAAGAGAGAGTAACATCAGTGAGGATCTCTCAACAGAAACCCCAAATCACCAACACTCCGAATGTAGGTGGGGGAGGGACATTAGTGGATGAGATCATTGTAGGTGGACCCCACAACCATTGAAGAACCCAGATCATGATCAGCAGAGGCAGCACTTGCAACATAAGCTGTTTAGGAACCCGGCACGAAAACTAGAGAGAATAGACAATGGACGCAACGTGCATACATTAAAGAGCTAATAATGCAAACTAGTAAAAGCCTAGTAGCCATTTTAGCAGACAACAACAAAAGGCAAAAATATATAAATCCAAACAATCTATGGCCCATCATGGATGATGGACCACGCCCAAAAAATCTGCTTAAATTGGGTAATTTTAACCTTTCTATTGTTGGCATGCAAGCACCTAAAAGTGACACAATTGCAATTAGGGATGGCAATGGGCTAAAGAGGCCTCGGCCTCGGCCTGTCCCTGAAGGGCCGGGTCAGGTCTGCAAGTTACTAGAAATATGTTCACATGCGCACTTTCTTAGGTGAGCACCTGTGTACACTTTTGCACACGTGTCATGGGCACAAAATCTGAACAGTCCATGTGATGCTACACCAATTTAAACCTCACAGGCCCAACTTTCAGCCAAAACTCTGGTGGGCCATGGTAAAAGGAAATAGTTTTCTCCCTTGATTTGCATCTCTTTTCTATGGCCCAATAGAGTTTTGGATCGGGCTGAAAGTTGAGCGTATTGGGTTTGAAGGGATGCTACATCATGTGGACCGTTCGAATTTTGTGCCCATGACACGTGTACAAAGGCACGCACAGGTGCTAACCTAAAAAAGTGCGTAGGTGAGCATGCCTCAAGTTACAAATATACTACATGTGCAATTGGTTTTAGTTTGGTTTACAATTGGTGAGTGCACGCACATAAGTCGAATATCCCACTCAATTATCCATTATATGTATAGATTTAAATGAGTACATCAATGTATAAATGAAATAATCTTCATCAACATATTTTTTTTCTCGGCATATTCGATTAGTTTGGTACTTATTCTTATGGACCAATGAAATACTTATGGTTTGATACATAATCCATTGTCCATCCCATTTTATAGACAGACGAACCGGTTCGATAATCAATATTCCCCTTTGTTTGTGTCAACAAACAATTCGAAATACCTCGACTTTTTCAGAAAAGGTCCAAGTCAAATAGCAATGATTCGAAGCACTTCTTTTTACACCATTTCATAAACCCAAGTTGAGTGCCCAACCTAGCCCGGCCGAACATTGAGCTTAGAATTTAAGGTTGACTTGGCCCAAGCTTTGGCCCTTAATGGCCAGGTCACCCAGGATGACTAGGGCAGTCCAAACCTTTAGGTCTAGTTATTTATGCTTTATTGTACTAATAATTCGAATAAAGCCGATCATGAATTTAAATAACCAACAGCTCCATACAAGAGATAGATTAGAGATATTCAAGTGGAAAGTGGGGATTTCATCAATCTTCAGGCCAGGATGGATCGAGCAATTTGAGCCCGAAACCAGCCGAATTGATCAAATAGGTGTGACAATAGCCCACAACTAGCAGTACGCAACTTCTAGCTGAAAAACTGTCAATAACTAAACCCAAGCTCGACCCATTTCATTAACTAGGATATAGGCCCATTTATTTGAAAGGCCAAGATGAATTGAATCAGAGAAATGAGTACGCAGGATTTGCCAAGCTTGCAGATTCAGACGGTCTGTTCATCAGTAGTTTATTGATGCAGGGAGTGCCATCCAGACCATTTATATGGTGGGCCCACAATAGATGGGAATTCACCTCGGGTTGGGCCTGACCCAAATTCACATCCACACCAGCTGCTGTGGAGCCATAACACCAAGGGTATGTTTGAGAAGCAGGTAAACTATTACCTAAGTCCTTACTCTTGCCCCGGTGGTAAACTCACATGAGTTTCAACTACCAGGTCAAGGGTTCAAGTCACCCCCGGTGCTTGAAACTCTTGTTCTGGAGCAAGAGCAAGGGCAAATCTTATCTTAAAAGTTCACAATCAAATATGGGTCAACTAGTGATCATACTTTTTATTAGAATCAATAAATATGGACCATCTATTGTCTTAAAAGGAATGCGCAATCAAAGGCACCCCATATTTTTTCTTTCCAATGATCGGATGGTGACGATCTTCCGATCGAAGTGATTGTCTACAAGGGATCTAATAATCAAAGATAGCTTCCATGTGATAAATAGATGGTCTAAATAACTAATCAAACTTCTCCATTTTAATAAACATGTACCATCGAGTCGAATTTTTGGGTTTTGAGCTAAGGCCAACCAGACTAAAATTGAGTTTAGGGTTGAGGATTCGATTCAATACCACACATTGGGCTTGTGTCTCAGGCTAACTCCTCTTCAGGTTAGGTTGGGCTTGGGTTCAACCCACCTCAAATGTGGCCCCTGCCTGGAAATATCCCAAACTGGAAGGAATTACAACTGCTTGTGGTGGCATATAAATAGATTGCTAAAGAGAGAGTAACATCAGTGAGGATCTCTCAACAGAAACCCCGAATCACCACCACTCCGAATCTAGGTGGGGGAGGGACATTAGTGGATGAGATCATTGTATTGAAGAACCCAGATCATGATCAGCAGAGGCAGCACTTGCAACATAAGCTGTACGGAACCTTTCACAAAAACCAGAGAGAATAGACGATGGATGCAACGTGCATACATTAAAGAGCTAATAATGCAAACTAGTAAAAGCTTAGTAGCCATTTCAGCAGACAACAACAAAAGGCAAAAATATATAAATCCAAACAAGGAAAAAGCCAACAACAACATCTACCCACCTATCTACCATCCCCCCTCTCCATGGATGAGAAGAAAACAGGAGAAAGAACAAACGGTATATTATCATCCTACCCCCACAACCCGAAAACCTTCTCATTATGGAGAATATGAAAAATACCATATACCATGTACCATAGAAAGCAACTGCTTGTCCTTGTCCGTCCATCAAGGTCTACCTCACATTTCTGTAACAGCTTCCTCCTCCTCGTCCTCATAAACACCCTCCTCATCAGCTGTTGCGTCTTGGTACTGCTGGTACTCGGAGACCAGATCGTTCATGTTGCTCTCCACCTCAGTGAACTCCATCTCGTCCATTCCCTCCCCAGTATACCAGTGCAAGAAAGCCTTCCGCCTGAACATGGCAGTGAACTGCTCGGACACTCTCCTAAACATCTCTTGGATCGACGTTGAGTTCCCAATGAAGGTCGACACCATGGACAGCCCCCTTGGAGGAATGTCACAAACGCTTGACTTCACGTTGTTGGGGATCCACTCGACAAAGTAGGACGAGTTCTTATTCTGGACGTTAATCATCTGCTCGTCCACTTCCTTAGTGCTCATCTTCCCTCGGAACATCGCGGAAGCAGTCAGGTAGCGGCCGTGGCGGGGGTCAGCCGTACACATCATGTTCTTTGCATCCCACATCTGTTGGGTTAGCTCAGGGACCGTCAGGGCACGGTATTGCTGGGAGCCATGGGAGGTCAGTGGGGCGAAACCAACCAGGAAGAAGTGGAGGCGGGGGAAGGGGATGAGGTTAATAGCGAGCTTCCTGAGATCAGAGTTCAACTGGCCAGGGAACCTCAGGCAGCAGGTCACCCCACTCATGGTCGCTGAGATCAAGTGATTAAGATCACCAACTGCAAGAATATAAGTCATGATGAATTGTTAGCATGAGAAACTAGAATGCTTCTTCTTTTTTTGTGTGTGATGGTGTCAAAGGTTACATTGATGCAAATAACAAACTGGAAAATGAAGGGGGGGGGGGGGGGGGGAGGTTCAATGAAGGTAGTATCCATCATGATGACTGGGTTTTAAAGAAAATGCGCTCTCTTTTCCAACACCAATAGAGAACAGTGCAGTGTGAGGGTGGCAATTGCAGTGGCAGGTGCCGACATAGAAAGTTCAAATCGTTTTGCAACACTTGTGTCATGAGACTACACAACCCAAAATCATGATAATGGATGTTGGGTCACACTTTCATCAAGGCTTTCAATTTAGAAAAGCATATGTATGCAGATTTGCATTTTTTTAATTGAGGATTTTCATTTTCATCCAATAACTTTATTTAGTAGCAGAGATGAAAATTACACAACCAACCAACCAACCATTGTCTTGTAGTGACAAATGATTTGATCAGAACAGGCCTAGCAAATGTCCAAATAAATAATAAGAGGCCTCAACGCACCACAGGGACTGTTCCCATACAACTCATCCATGTTCAATTGGGGACCCACTCAATAATCAGATGGGTCCAATTTTTCCACCAATGGCGATCCATACATTATCTAAATTGGCACACTCCTGCATGGCATCTTCCTTCTCCCCAATAAATAGATGAGGTTAAAGTTTAAACTGATGGATCTTTTCGATGGGGAGGACTATCATTGTTAAGTAGGTCCACACTAGAAAAACCACAACAGTTTCTTCATCATACAATACGAGCGTCAAGAATATCCCTAGAGCAGGATGTGGCCCAAGCTCTATGGGGCCCACCGTGATGCATGTGATTTATCCATGCCGTCCATCCAAAGCTCAAGTGAACCATACCATAGGAAACAGTGGGGATTGAATGCCCACCATTAAAAACTTCTTGGGGTCAACAGAAGTTTTGGATCAAAATTATATTTTTGTTTTCCCTTTGTCTAGTTCTATGTGACCTTATCAACAGGTTGGATGGCAAATAAACATCACAGTGGGCTCCGTAGAAGTGTTTAAGTATCAACAAAAGAAGTCATTAGATCTGTTACACTAATTATAAACAAGCCCAACAAAGTTATACTAAACTATGATTAGAGGGTCTGTTATACTTACAGCTTGGAGTAGTTAGCTTGAGAGTTCTGAAGCAAATGTCATAAAGGGCCTCGTTATCCAGCACCATGCACTCATCTGCATTTTCCACCAGCTGGTGAACGGAGAGAGTAGCATTGTATGGTTCAACCACAGTGTCTGAGACCTTAGGCGATGGAAAGACAGAGAAGGTGAGCATCATCCGATCAGGGTATTCTTCCCTGATCTTTGATATCAGCAAGGTTCCCATCCCAGAGCCAGTTCCTCCACCAAGCGAGTGGCAGACCTGAAATCCTGATCACCCAAGAAAATAAACCAAAGTCAAACCAAGCTAATTGGGGTCGGCTACATGAATCCTGTAATACCATGACACTCTATCAAGGGTTGTGAACAAAAGTTTCAAAGATTCGGTATAACAATAATGGTGTATTATGATCCTTATCTCCCAAATCCCAAGACAATGATCTGGAAAGATCTCTGTTGTATAAAAACAGCATACAAATCAAGGATCTCTCGACAAATTCCCAATATCATCTATCCATTTCTCCTAAAGGAGTGGAAAAATGTGCTACAGGCAAATCTCAACACTGCCCCATCTATTACAAAGATGGATGTGATGTGCAGATCTATCTTATCCACAGAAAGAAAGATGGTATAGTTCATCTTAAAAATCAAGCATTTCTCATCATGTCAATCCAGCATAGCATCCAACATAACCAACTTCCAGAAGAGAGGCATCAACAAAAAAGGCACAAACAAGTCATGGATCCTAACCAGAATACCCAAAACAGTTAAGACCTAGCCATTAACTACTCAATTTACTGAATAGGCAGAATATTAAGAACAGATCTCATATCAAAGATCACAATCACATGAGATCTGCCTTATGCAGAGAAGGATGGCATAGTTCATCTCAAAAATCAAGCTTGGCACATCACACAATTCCAGCATAACATTCAACATAAGCGAATAGCAGAAGAAGCATCAACAAAAATGGCATATAAAGCTCTTTGATCCTAACCAAAGGATAGCCAAAACAGTTAAGCCATAGCCTTTAACACCATGATTTGCTGAATAAGCAGAACTATCAAAGACATATCTCATAGGAAAGATCACATGCATGAACAATACATTCAAGTGAAAGGAGATTTACTTACTTTCTTGATTCCTTTTTTCAGATTCCTAACACCTTAAACTTCAATTTCTCATTGATCTATTCTTACTACTACAATTGTATGATAATCTAACTAAGCATGGCTGATCATAATAACACACCCATACACTGTACGCATGGCATAGATGTCCTCAATCACAACTAAACATGGGCCACAATCTGAAGATGGGGCATGGAATAAAATCACACCCATCCAATCAACTGACCATTCTCACTAATGATCCATGCACGTCCCCAATAATGACCAAAAAAAGCGGGCCACACAGTGAAGATGGGGCCTGAAATAAAACCACATTGATCAGGTGTTACCATCCAATTAATGGACCACTCTCACCACTGATCCATACACACATTGATGTAGAGCGGGTCACAGACAATTTCATGGCCAAGATGGACCAGAGGAGGCCCGATCGGAGGCAGAAGTGATCTGAACCGTCAGAACCTTTAAACAGACATATCTCAACATACCATATATGATTTTGGGGTTGGAGAAGCTACTTTAGCCACCCAACCCCGCTATGCTGGGTTGCCCACACCGAATTTGCGAGATTCCATCAGATCCACGGTCAAAAATTCATTTTATTTCCGTTTTTACTATTTATAGTAAGTTCGATCATAACTTGAGTGACCGTTCTCACTACTGATCAGGCAATCGTAACCATCCAATTGACTGATCATTTGATGGCCCTCTGAGCAAATGGGCCTAACCACAGTACATAAACACCACCTGAGCAGATTGTGAATGAGTGTCATCTACCATACCGTGTCAATCTTCTACAATATCATACAATTCTTACACAGAGAACATCAGATCTAAAATTCCAAGAAATGAAATCAAAAGAAAAAGATCTAGACAAAGGTAGTACCAGATCTACTATCAAAACCCTAACCATAGGTCAGCAGCTATACCTTGCAGGCAATCACAGTTCTCGGCCTCCTTTCTCACTACATCGAGCACCGAATCGATGAGCTCCGCTCCCTCAGTGTAGTGCCCTTTCGCCCAGTTATTCCCGGCCCCCGACTGCCCGAAAACGAAGTTGTCGGGCCGGAAGATCTGGCCATACGGCCCCGTCCGCACACTGTCCATGGTCCCGGGCTCAAGATCCATGAGCACAGCCCGCGGCACGAACCTGCCACAGGAAGCCTCGTTGTAGTAGACATTGACGCGCTCCAGCTGCAGATCGGAGGTCCCAGTGTAGCGGCCTGTCGGATCGATTCCATGCTCGTCGCAGACCACTTCCCAGAACTTCGATCCGATCTGGTTGCCGCACTGGCCGCCTTGGACGTGGAGGATTTCTCTCATTTTCGATGGATTGAGGATCAAGGTGATAAGAAAATGAGGTGATTTTGCAGAAAATCGCCGGAAATGGAAGAGAATGGAGAATTTCAGCGATCCAGAGATCGGATCTGGAAATTCCGGACAGATCGGAGGATTTCCGGCGAGACTTGGCCGGATTTCCGGCAGAAGGCCGGCAATCAATAGAGAAAGTGAAGAGAAATGTGGAAGAAAACCCCCGGAGGGGTTTATATAGAGGATGGGAGCGAAGATGAAGAGAATCGAACGGATGGTTTTGTTTCCCTCTTTTTTCTTTGGGCCGTTCGATGCCGTTGGATTAGTGGAATGGACGGTCGAGAAGCTCCGTTTGAGGGTAAGGAGAAGGTCAGTTTTATTTTGAAAAATCGAGGGGGAAATGACATAAATGCCCCTATCGTATTATGAAAATTGACTATTATCTACTAACGAAGGGAGCATCCTTGGACATGGATCCCGAAAGACGCGGGTCGGGAAGGCGTACAAATCCAAGAAAACCACTGGCTTTTTCGAAAAATATCTAAACTGCGCCTGCTTTTCCAAGGAAGTGAAACGAGCGCCTTTCGGATTTCTGCCCCACTATTTATGATCAGGACCGTTCATCTAGAAGGTTTTGTGGGCTTGATTTCATCAAGCCTAAGGATCAAATACGTTAAATACATGTTAGCGTGCCTCTGTTGTTTGCCACGAACAGCTCTTGTCACTACTGTAGATCTGTACAAGAGTCGAATTAGCTCGGTCAGCAACTCGATTCGACTCGGAAAAGCTCGACTCACCTCGGTTTGAAATTGGATTCGGAGAGAGTTGAGCTGGTTTTTTGAAGATCGAAAAATTTTCAAGCTGAGTTTGAGCTTGTCTAAACTCAATTCGACTCGGATCGAACCTCGACTCAAACCGACTCGAATTGAATCAACTCGATGACTCAGTTATTTTGATATTAGTGATGCTCACCGAGTGTTTGATGAAATGACTCAACCGAGTGTTTGATGAAATGACTCAACCAAGTGTTGGCGAGGAAGGAATGGATATGTCGGATATTTGATTTTGATGCTACTCGCCTAAATGTTTGATTTTGATGTTGCTCTCCAGGTGTTTGATGAAAAATCTGTAAAATATTGTTACTGTTTTATATTATGTGTGAAATTGAAGATGCATTCTACCTGTTTGATAGAATGACTAACAGACTTGAACTCGGCTTGAACTAGTCCGAGTTGTTGACTGAATTGAGTTGAGCTAGCAAGATAGGCTCGAGGACCAAGCCAAGTCAAGTTCGAGCTCGAGTTAGCTACTGGCCGAGCCGAGCTGAGCTATGCCAAGCTAAACTCGCGTACAACTCTACTTGTCAGTGCAAAAAGATAGTATTTTGATCTCATTTTGAATCTTCCTTTCACTCCTTGACCACATGCATTGCTCAATGAGATGGCCCTATTTGCATACTATGAAGAGAGATGGCGACAGACTAAGGGTTATACCAAAAGTGCTTTACAATAGAGTCAGAATTTCACATTAAAAATTAGGCGAAACCTGTTAGAGAAAAACGGCGTAATCACACAGATATGAATCTAGGATTACAATCCAAAAACATCAAGCAAACACATAGAGAACGCAACAATTTAACGTGGAAAATCCTTTCGAGAAAAAACCACAGCACAAAGCGACAGAAATTCACTATGAAAGCAAAGATTGCAAAGAGAGAAGACTTACCCGATTCGAGCAATCATCAAATCTCACATTTGTTACACCCTTTGAAACCCTAGAACTATTTAGAAACCCTTTGGAATAGTTTAGGAAACCTTAGAATACCACACAATCTCGTTTACACCCATATATATAGTTTTAGAAAGAATCCTAAACAAGATTGGAAGAAAATTTCATAAAATCTGCATTTCCACAAAATTTCTGTGCAAAACCTTCGATGTCATCGAGCACCTTTCGATGTCATCAAAGAATGACCAAATATATCCACCAACCATTCTATGGTAGTCCACGAGCCTAAAAATAAGGTCAATCCATGACTTAGGTAGGCTATACCAAGGACAACAATGAGCAATGGTTACCTGCCCAATGAAACCATCATAATCGGTTATATGGCCCACTGAGATGTTGTTCAGACATCCGGCCCATCCATTATGCGTGTCCCACTTGGATGAGGGCTAACACCAAGTTTCTGATGTATTCAAAATTTAGGTGAGTTCCACCAAGTGCTTTTAGATATTTTTGGCATGTTTTCACACAATTTTAAATGGTATGAGCCATCCTAGTGTACACCTTCACACCCACACACATCACATGGATACTCGAAGCCATGACCTTGGTGTTGATACCCACGAGGTGTAGACCGAGACATGAGTAGGGACCCACTTGAATACAAAATATAGTTGTAGAGAACAAACATTGAATATGCACAAAATAGAAACCGCATATTCCACAACAAAATATATAGTTTGGTTTATTAGTGTAGTTCCTTATTGATTTCAAAAAAAAAAAAAAAAATGTAAAAAGGTTAACAGGTACTTAGATTCCACCTTCTTTACTTTCTACAAAGAAATCAAATTAACGCTTTTTTTCTATCACACCCTTAATTGTAGATAAGCTTAGAAATGAAAAACATATTTCATGACAGCTTTTTTAGCAAGTGGAGTAAACTTAGGATTGTATAAAAATCAATTGGATTTCAATTTTCAAATGCATTGCACAAAAACATTGATTAATGGATACAACATGTCAAGAAAAATCATACTAGTATTAGTTTTTACAAAGAAATGAAAAAGCTTCCAAACCTCTTATATTTACATTTCCATTTTCAGATACTTTTGGGAAAAAAAATACATGAGAAAATCAAATCTTTTCAAAAAAGAAAACTCTATACTCCTAAAGTTTCTTCTTTTCTTTTTTCTCTAAACGTCATTTTCATGCGATTGAAAAAGTAAAAACAACATTGTTTTCTGTGATACACTAATGAAAAGTGTTGATTAAAGTTAAAAAGGTGGTAGAATGAATAATCTCTTAAACATTAATGTTCACAAAGCATTATATGACAAGAATGAAATTTCAGTAACTATAAAGTTTTATCAATAAAATGTAGATCTTGGCTGAGTAGTTGGTGAAATAAGGACCTGATGATGATTTTGTATGGTACAAGTGAGCCATGTCCCACCCTATCAACCTCCATGTCTGATAACTCTGATTGGTGAGTCAAGTGTGAGGAGGACGTCCACCCTCTACAACATGATCCTTCGCAAGAAGGCGAGTATGATTATGGGTCAAACCATTATGTAGAATTCAAAATCAAATTGGATTTACCTACATTAGCAGGTATATTTACATTTTAAATTGTTTGATTGGCTCGGAGTGGAATGGGAATGAAACAATGTAATTGACTCAACCCTTACAACCTCTTGATCCAAAGACTAGGGCAAGCGCATCAATCTGATCATTTTTTATCATGTGGAAGAAAGAGTGCACAATGCTGCAAGGCAAGGAGGTTCTTCCACTAGATAAAAAGACTGACAATCAAATGTGAAATTAGTGAGGATTAAATTCAAGGGATGTATATTCACATGGTGAGATAGGTTAGAAACTGATATCTCACATAGAATCCCTCCAAAATTCTTTTGAGGGTTGTTTGGATGTGCAGAAAGCATGAAAAAGAAAATAGTGTTTCTTGAGAAACCTTATTATCAAAAAAAATGGTGGAAAAAATAATTTAATATTCATTTATTTTTTGACAAAAATTTTAGAAAAATTAAAATGTTATTCTAAATTTGTGTGCACCTTGGGACCTAAAAATTAAGTCAGAAAAAAGCGATAGTGGAAAAAGCTCAGGTGGGCCAACATTGTTAAGAGGTTGTTTATCAGTTGTAAATGTATGCATGTGAGTAAAAGGTGTTATTTGTTTTATGGTAAACTACAGTAATTGGAATTAATGTGAATTATAATGCAGCAAAGTCATGTGAATTGAAATCTTTCAAAAGATTAAGAATCGAATGCAAATGTCAGAAATATTTGGATTTTCATAAGTAAAACGCCTTTTATCACCGACCCAAGTTTTATATTTTTTGTCAAAAGTATATATTTTAATGAGTTTTTTTATAATTATTGTAACATCCTGAATTTTCACTGTTTTGGATTTTCAAAAAAATCCTTGAAATTTTTTTTATTTAATTAACTTATAATATCACTTAATGACCATTAGCACTGAATGTTAATTTATACAGTGGTGGTACCAATAAAGAACCGTACAAGTCCGATTAATCAACCGTAAGAAGCCAACGAATCCGTCCGATCACTTGAACATCAGGTGTAGCCCCATGATTTACTCACATAGGACCCAAATTTAACCGACTCATCGCTAACTAATCAGGACAAGCATAACTAAATTAAATATCTAATTGAAGCCGAGTCAGATAAGGCCTGGATCTTAACTAATAGACCAAATCAACCTCGTTACTCTTTTAGCCTAAAACCGATGGTTTAGAGTAATCATGATCAAATCTCCACTTTCACTAGTTATAAATGGGTCACATTATGAACAAAATTTATCCAAAACCTAATCATTTCTCACGAGAAATCTCACTACCAAATTCATTCCAGAAATGCCCCGATTTTTCGAACAAGCTCTATATCACTCGTTGGCGGGCTACTAATTTTAAAATTATAGAGTAATGTCCGTCTTACTGGGCTTGACGTCCATCGCGAGAGTCAGACTTGGGTGCTATCCAGAACCGCTCAACTTGAGCTGAAGGACGAGTGCATGAGAAGTGCAAATACCATAAAGAAAGGAACTGAAACTTAAGTGAATTGGGTCATCCTCTCTTATGCAAAGTTGAGGATTTCTGACCGTCAGTTTACGACCAAACTTCACATGTGGAGTAAGAATATTTCTCTGCTCATATCCGTATAGTCGCGGCCCCGATCGACTATCGATGATCGTTGAAAAGACTTCTAATCATATCTGTTGATCGATGCATCTAAATGGCGGGCCGATCATATTCATACGTAGATCATCATTTAAGCAACTATCCTACGGTGTAAATCAATGTGTACACCCCATAGTGGGCCTTAGAGCTTAGAAAGACTCTCTCATAGGTCTACTATAGTAAAAACCTAGCCCTTAGGACTATTTATACCAAATCTGGAATTATAAAAGGGCCTCATTTTGGCACCCCCTCTCCCCATACGATTTTGCCCTAAAGGAAAGGAAAATAGAAGAGAGAAAAGGGAAAAAGACGAAAGGAGGAAGAGAGGAAGAGAGAGTGAAGAAGAGCAAAAGTAGACCTTACATCGAGGTGGGGCCCAAGGAAATCAAAGCTTGTGACTCCCTACCTCTCCTCCAAGAAGAAACCCTCCTTCACGACCGCCCATTCGTTCCGTTGATCGTTTAGGTAAAAGCCCTTATCCCTTTTATTGAAACCCTTGAGTTGAGAAATGATTTGCTTAGGAATCTAACATACAAATGATTTCTTTAGGGATTCCGGCCGTTCGACCTCAAAAATCAACATTCCTAGGTCATCTTCTAAGCCTTCAACGATCTGAAGGTGCGGACTATTGTTCTTAGGTGGCCTAGCACCAATTTTATTACGAATCTAATGATTTTGTTTGCTTGGATGATGTATTTAGAGAATCTAGAGAAACCCTAGGAATTGCATGTTTGTTGGAATGGTATGGAATTGTATGTTTAGTTCTCATATGGTGTTGTTCTTGCCGCTCACATGATTTTGTGTATGGATGATTACGTACTCATGCCTTGTTTGAATTTCCCATATGATATTACTTCATAGTATGTATGATTCATTACTCTTGTGCATATGATTCCTTAAGATAAATGAAATGCTTAACTTCCTCACAAACCCACACAACTCACATGCACTTTGTTTCATGATAATGATAGCTTGCTTGTTAGGAGTATCTGATTTGTATGATTGAGATGCGTGAAAATATGATATTAAAATGCTAGTTGATATCCTGGATAGTTAGCATGTTATAGATCACCATTACACCCTTGGGTTGGTCAGGAACATGAGGAGAGACGGTAGTCCCATCGGTAGAACTATGCTAGGATTTGACCCATGGGTTTGGTCGGGTGTGTACAGGTGGCAGTAGTTCAACTACATGGGTCCCATGGGCCGAATGTCGCTCGTCACATGCTCGCTTGACTTGTGCGGTCTAGCCTACTTACTGACCAACCTTGTTTGTTAACCTTGTTTGCTCATATATGTATGAAACTTGGAACACCTTACAACTGTTGTAGTCCATTGCTAACCATTTAAAACCGATCCACCGCCTCGTGAGCCCAGCATGGTGGAATGAGTTACTGTGTTCGAGCCGTCGGCCTACGCTGGGGTGACGCGCCTCCCCGCAGTGACCGCGAGCGATCCCTTCTTCTCGGCACTCTCTATGTGCTTGAAGTCGAGGATAGGGAACCCGACGGGATCAAGGATCGCGGGGTCTTGGCCTCACACGTTTGAGGATCTTGGCCTCGTAACTAGTTAAGGGCATTGATACGTGAAGTGTATCAGTTTTCCCAACCTGTTGGATGAATGGAATTAATTAAGAACTTGGCTAACATCATCATCGCATTACATTAGCTAGGTTGGCGACTCGGCAGTCGAGGTCGCTCTGAGGGAGTGTTGGTCATACGCGATCGTTAAATGGAGTCGCTCGATGGAGTGTTGTGGCGAGGGCATACATCATATCATCCATCATGCATACGCGTTAATAAGATTTGTTAGGTGCTTATGAATGTATTGTCTTTCATTAAATCCATAATTTAATTCATGCATGTTGTAACTTAAGACTAATAACACTCACTGAGTTGATCACTTACTCCCACTCTAGGACGGTGTTTTAAAACACCAACCAGACTCTTCAATAGTTGTAGGTAGCGATAATTCGAGAAGTCGAGCAGGGCTGACATTAATGAGGAGGACGAGCTGTCCTACTTCAAGCTGATGGGCAGTCCCGCATCAACTTAGTAGACGAATTTTGGATCGCTGAGTAGTGGACTCAGCCCATTATTCTTTTGGACATGCTACTCTTTTGTGATTTTGTTGGGCAACGCCTTGTGCGACCCATTTTATATTCTTTTGGACTTGTATATATTTGATCTCTTCCATTTCGGGCCTGTTTGTTTTTTCAAAGAGATGGTAAATACACAGTAAACGGTAATTCCTCCTATTTCACGTGTTTGAAAATTTATAGGAATTCGTGTATTTGAAATTGGTTTAAAAGAGGTAACTTTAATTTTTGAACCGCATGATAATGCATATGATATATCCATTCTGTCCATCTGTTTTACTACAATATTTTGAAGCATGAGACCAAAAATGAAGTAGATCCAATACTCAATTGGCCCACACCAAAAGAAATAGTGACCCTATAAAGTTTTTAACGGTCAATATTCAATTCCTTTTTCTTATGACGTGGTCCACTTGAGTTTTGGATATGCCTCATTTTTTTACTCATGCTATAAATTCAACTGAAATAATGGATGAATGGTGTGGATAAGCAAAATGCATCACAGTGGGACCCACGGATATTTTGCAATATTCTTGGGTTTTGTGTCAAAAAGTAAACAGTTAAATCAAGTATGATATAAATGCACAGGGAAATAATAATTATTTTTTTACACTGTATTTACCATTTTACCCGGAAAACAAATAGGCTACGCATTTAAAGCCGATTAAAAGAAAATTAGTAAAAATAAGTATAAATGATACCCGAGAACTTGGCAGTCGAGTGTATGTTCGACTCCCGATTTTTAGGGCGTTACAATTATAATGCTAAATGTCACATATATTAATTTAAAGTATTAAAATTGATTTACTTAATGCATTTCAATTACAGACATTCAAGCACAAATTTTGAATTCCAATGCATTCTAGTTATAGGCATCCAAATACAACAGAGGATTCCAATTATCATTGATTTCATTTTCTAAGTTATTTGAATTTCAGTGTATTCCAATTACAAGCATTCAGACCCACCCAAAAAGTCCATGGAGCTTTATATGACTTTTCAGGCTACATGCCATGTAAATTTAGAGGTTTTAGGTAGATTTTACTTTCAGTAAGCCCCACTTCAGTTTTGGATCAATGCGATTTTCGGATATAGGCCCAACGTGGAATGGTGCCTGATGAACGGGTGGATCTCATCCACGTGAAACCATTCATCCATGTCATCAACTTATCACACCCTATACAATCACTGTGGTCAGGCAAGCATTTTGGTCTCCTCAGAAAGGGTACTTAGTCATTTAAATGCATTTCTTTACCCAAAGTCTATAAAAGCAAGTCATATAGAATTTTTAATTGCATAATTATAATTATACAAATAAAAGGTGGACAACTAAAATTATATTATAATTGTTATAAGCGTTTGACAGCAATTTCCCATTACCTTTCATGGATTTTCTCCATGGGAGCGGATTAGGCCTGTTAGCTTCCTAACAATGTTAGTGTATGTTATACTGACTGTGGCGCCACCTTTACGTTTGCATTGTATATCCAAGCCGCCCATCAGTTTTTTCAGCTCATTTTAGGGCATGGTGTCAAAAGCAAAGGAGATCCAAATATCAAGTGGACCACACTATAGGGATTAAATGGCCACCATTAAAAACTTCTTGTGGGCCACAAAAGCCTTGGATCAAGCTGATATATATATTTTTCACTTCCTCTATGTCTGTGTGACCTTATCAACGGGTTAGATGACAAATAAACATTATGATGGGCCCTATGATTTTTTTTTTTTTTAATGGTGGCATTCAATGACAACCGTCTCTTATGGCGTGGTCCACTTGAGATTTGAATTTATCTTATTTTTTAGACCATGTACTGAAATGAGCTGAAAACTGATGGACAATATATAATATAACGCATACATCAAGGTGGGCCCCACCCACGGTCAGGGTAACACACGCTCCCTGCTTCCGTCAATTCAAACAGGCAGGCCGGGCCTGACAAAATCAAAATTTTGAAACATTTCCGTAACTGGGGCTGTGTAGGACCCACAGGGATGTCCGTGACAAATCCACTCTGTCCATCTGTTTTAAAAGACCATGGTAGGACAGGAATCTAAAAATCAGGAAGATCCAAAACTCACGTGGGCCATATCACACCAAACAGTGGGGATTGAATGACTGGTGGTGACAGAAAGTTCCGTATCAGGATGATATTTGTGTCTACAATTTATCTGAGTGGTAATAACCCTATGAACGGTTTGGATGACATATAAACATCATGGTCAGCTCTAGGAAGGTTTCAACGGTGGATGTTTCTATTTCCACTGTCTTGTTTGGAGTGGCCCACTTGAATTTTGGATCTGACTGATTTTTAAATTCATTTCCCATTGTGCTCTTCAAAAACAGATGGACAGAGTGGATATGTCAGTGACATCTCTGTGGGCCCACACAGCCCCGGGCACAGGTATATCTCTGTGCCCAGGGTCATCAGCAATCCGCTTCCCGAGCGATCACGAGCATAGTATGTTTTATCAAATATCAATCGCGCCCATAATATGACTGACACATAAAAAGTACACAGATTATTTCTTTAAGTAATCTCCTTAATCCAATCCTAACCGTATGATTTGCAAGAAATGAACATGATGATCCTAAAACCCACTAATCGGACGGTGAGGATCATTCTGTGGGGTATATTAATGGACCACGGGCCATCGATGCGAATCATGACCACTGATACTATGGGTTGAGTTCCATTGAATTATTAGTGTCTGTTTTTCTTAACAAATTCCAAAAGGGCACCCAAGGATTTGAAAGCAAGTAGGACCCAGTTCTCATCACTGTCCGATTTTGTCGCATGATGACAGGATTCGTCCACACTGGAATTGATTGTCCACCACCGGATCATTTTCATAGGGAGGATTTGTGACGTGGTTCCACCATAATGAAAATGTTTTATATCCATGCCGTTCATCCGTTTTGCAAACTCATTTTGGATATAGGCCCAAAAATTAAACAGATCCAAATCTCAGGTGGATCACACCACAGAAACAGTTGTGATTGAACGCCTACCATTAAAAACTTCTTGGGTACCCAAAACAATTTTGGATCAAGCTGATATTTGTTTTTACCCTTCAAAGATCAACCTTATCAACAGGTTAGATGGCAAATAAACACTACGGTGGGCCCTAGAATTTTTCAATGATGGGCGTTCAATCACCACTGTTTCCCATGGAGTGGCCCACCTAAGATTTTGATCTGCTTAATTTTTGGGTCCACCTAAAATTATATTTCAAAGATGATGGACGGAGTGGATATAAAATACATAGATCATGGTCGTCCCATCAGTCACGGATCCACCGACCTCGGTGTTCCTATATCACAAGGTACATTCCCATGCGTTTGGAATGCTTTTCGCACTTTCAGGGTTACATTGGTAATTTCACGTTGAGGAAAATCGCTCCCTCTCGAAACAAATACATCATAGTGGGGCCCACAGAGCACCGAGCACCGAGCACCAGCCCCGGGGCTGGTGTCGGGGGGAGTAGCCAATCCGTTTCCATCACTATGTTGCATCCCACCATGGATGGACTGCGAGTTCAATTTTTTCTCAATAGAACGATCCTTGTTAGGATGCCTTGCACAAACCTTAGGATCTAGTCGCCCGAAACAAATCAGAATTATGAATAATAAAGCAATGAAATAAATCAAAGCATTAATCACACACCACACAAGAGATTTTTACGTGGAAAACCCTCAAAGAGGTAAAAACCACGGGACCTCGTCCAGATCAACAATCCACTATGAAGTAGAACGCGTTTATAACCTTCTTCACTCACGCAGAGTGGATGAACAATAAGAGAAATAGAGAAAACGAAGAGATCTAACTGATTATGAGGACATAGAATGTACTGAGATATAAATTACAAAGTAGAAAAACCTCCCCGAAGCAGAACCTCCTCTATAAGCTTCCTCTCTCTCTTTCTCCTCTCTCTCACCTTTGATAGCCCTCTTGTATTTTTCTCATCAACACAATATGTGTAGAAAAATCCTAGGGACCCCTTTTATAGTTTTAGGAAACTCCTTTCCGCATCCTAGACAAACCCTTGCTGCGAAAGGACTTACAGATCCTGGTTGCGAAAGGACTTTTTGCGCATCCCTCGTGCGAAAGGACAACGGGTCAAAAAAAAAATCCATCAAATCTCCCCCTTTTTGACCCAGAGGGATTCACATTCTTTAAGCCCACGACGGGTTTCTACAAACCTCAAACTTGCCCTTAAGCAAGGCCTTGGTCATCATATCCGCCCATTATCGTCCGTGTGGACCTTCTCAAGCCGTAACACCATTCGTTCCCAGTATCCCGATCCAAGTGATACCGAATCTCTATGTGCTTTGACTTGGAATGCCGACTTGGATTCTTGCTCAAGTGTATAGCACTCGACTATCGCAATAGATCACGTGCTCCTCGCTTTAGGCTAAGTTCCCGTAGGAACCTCTTCATCCAAAGCATCTCTTTACATGCCTCGTGACCGCAATGTACTTGGCTCTCGTAGTTGACAATGCTACGACCTCTCGTAACTTGCTCCGCTGAAAAAATCGCTCCCCCGCAAATGTGAACATGAACCCCGATGTAGACTTCCTGAGTCAATGTCACTCGCTTATATCTGCAGACTGTGTAGCCCTCTAACACGGTTTTTCGTCACCATAGCATAGGCTCAACCCGCATGAGCCTCTTAGATACCGTAGTATCCATTTCACCGCCGCTCAATGTTCTTTGCCGGGATTGGCAAGATACCTGGTGACAACACCAACCGCATATGCTATGTGTCCGGGCGTGTACACACCATAGCATACATCAAACTTCCTACGGTGACGCGTAGGGTATTTTTCTCGCATCTCTTCCACCTGCGCCTTCGTCTTGGGACACGCCCGTCGCTCAATCCGAAGTGACCATCTAGTGGAGTACTTGGCCGGCTTTTTGCATTCATATTGAACCGCTCTGGGACTTTCTTAATATACCGCTCTTGTGACGGTCGAGCTTCCTCGCCGCTTCGTCACGGGTTATCTCCATTCCTAGGATCTGTCTGGCCTAGGCCCAAGTCTTTCATCGCAAAGACTTGCCCAACTCCTGTTTCACTGTCAATCTTCTTGATGTCTTTTCCCATGATGAGCATGTCATCAACATATAACAGCAGAACTAAGAAATCACCGTCTGAGAACTTACGCGTGAACACACAATGGTCCGACTCCGTTCTGTCATACCTATGTTTCAACATAAACGAGTCGAACTTCTTGCACCATTGCCGTGGAGCTTGTTTCAGCCCATACAATCTCTTCCTCAGCCTACACACCATATGCTCCTTGCCCTTGACTTCGAACCCCTCTGGTTGGTGCATGTAGATCTCTTCTTCCAGGTCACCATGGAGAAAGCGTTTTAACATCTAACTGCTCTATCTCCAGATCCATGCTAGCTGCCAACCCAAGCAACACCCGTATGGATGTCATCTTCACCACTGGTGAGAATATCTCCTCGAAGTCTATGCCTTTTCTTTGACCAAACCCTTTCACCACAAGTCTGGCCTTGAACCTCGTCTGTGAATTCTTCTGCTCAATCTTATTTCTGAACACCCACTTGTTGCTCAGAGCTTTCTTACCCTTAGGCAAGTTCACCATGTCATAGGTGTGGTTCTTATGCAAGGATTTCATCTCCTCTTGCATAGCTTTCAACCACTCCCCCTTATGCTCGTCGGCTAGGGCCTCAGAATAATCTTCTGGCTCTCCCCCATCGGTTAGCATAATGTACTCATGCGGCGAGTACCTCATGAGGCGTACTGCATCGTCCCTAGATGACCTCCTCACCGTGGCTCAACAGTGGATCAAGGGGTTTGCTCCCCTGGTCCATCTTCTGAAGGAACTCTCTCGTCCTCTGCACCTTGCTGTACTCCCCCGTCATCAGGCACCATGGGAGGAGTAATCGGATCCATGTCCTCTAGCTCACCTGAACTAGGCTGGTTCTTCTCTGGCTTACCAATGTCTTCGATACACTGATCTTTAAAAAAAACCACATCTCTGCTCCTGACGAGCTTCTTCTCGGTCGGATCCCATAACCTGTAACCAAATTTTTCATCACCGTACCCTAAGAACACACACTGCCTAATCTTCATATCGAGCTTGGACCTCTCGTCCTTTGGTACGTGAACGGATGCCCTGCATCCAAACACCCTGAGATGACTGTACGATGGACCTTGTCTAGTCCACACCTTCTCAGGTACTTCTCCATTCAACGGGGCTGATGGAGACCTGTTTATCAAATACACCGCTGTGCGCATTGCTTCTCCCCAGAACGTCTTGGGCAACTTCGCATGGGATAACATGCATCTGATTCTCTCAACAATGGTGCGATTCATTCGCTCGGCCTACACCATTATCTTTGGGGTCTTGGGAACCGTCTGTTCATGTCTTGTATACCCAGGACTTGCAGTACTCGTGAAAGTCGCCAATGTATTCACCACCATTGTCAGTGCGGATGCACTTCAATGGTCTACCTGTCTCTCTCTCGACCATAGCATAAAACAACTTAAACACACCAAAGACCTTGTCCTTAGATTTCAAAGCATAAACCCAAACCTTCCTAGATGCATCATCTATAAAAGTGACAAAATACAATGCCCCACCCAAGAATTTTGTCCTCATAGGACCACAAACATCAGAATAAACCAAATCTAATGCATGCACTTTATTAACATGAGAAGCAGTTTTAATGAATGAAACTCTATGTTGTTTCCCTGATAAACAATCAAGACAGGTTTTGAGAGGCATACCTGTCACGTCTGGAAGGAGTTGCTTCCTCGCTAGTAGCTGAAACCCTTTTTCACTCATGTGGCCTAGACGCCTGTGTCACATGTCAATAGCCGAATCTTTCGCTGCGTTCAACCCACCCTTGCACATACTGACACTTGCCTTGTACAGGGTGCAACACTTCTTTCCTCTAGCCACAATCAATGAACCCTTGATGAGCTTCCATCGCCCACCAGCAAACCGGCTTTCATAGCCATCATCATCCAACCTTCCCGTCGACATCAAGTTGAGGCGAAGGTCTGGGATATGCTTCACGTTCCTGAGAACTAATGTGCAGCCCACATCAGTTTTCACACAAATATCACCGACTCCCACGATATTTGATACGCCAGAATTTCTCATCTTCACAGTCCCATAGTCACCTGACTTGTAGCTTGTGAAGGAGTCCCTGTGTGGAGTCGCATGAAAAGAAGCTCCCGAGTCTATCACCCGGTCGGTGCCCGACTCGTAGCCGTGAGACATACATCGTGATCTGTAGAAAGAATAACTACCATGTCGCCGTCTGAAACGACCGCAGTGGAATCAGATTCTTCTTCCTTCCATTTTCCTTTCTTGTCGTTTTTCTTACTACGACATTCATGCTTGTAATGACCCTTCTTGCCACAATTCCAACATTCAACCTCTTTTCTGTTACTCGACTTGCCTCTTGATTTATCTCGGGCCTTCCCACCCTTCCTGTTCTTTCCTCTCCCTCATTCCTGCGTCACAAGAGCCTCTTGCTGAGTAGACCCCTGAGACTTCCTCCTTGTCTCCTCATTGAAGAGACAACTGGTTACCTGTTCCATGGATATCTTTCCGTCTGGCGCGGAGTTACTTAGAGACACCACCAATGTCTCCCAACTGTCAGGCAATGAACTAAGCAATAGTAAAGCCTGCAATTCATCATCCAGGACCATCTTCATAGAGGTGAGTTGGTTCACTATATTACCGACCTCATTCATATGCTCTATTTACAGAACCACCATCCTTGAACTTGAGATTTACAAGTCGCCTTATCGAAATATCTTATTATCTTGTCTTCCTCTCATACAACCCTTGTAATTTTAGCCATAGAGCTTTAATTTGAGGTTTCAGTAGACACATGGTGGAACACGTAATCATCCAACCATTGTCTAATAAACCCAACCGCCTTTCGGTCCATCTTCTTCCAATCATCATCAGTCATATCCTTGGATTTTCTTCGATATGCCCGAGATGGAGAATATAGATCCTTGCAATAAAGCAAGTCCTCCATCTTAGCCTTCCATATGGTCCAGTTAGAACCATTGAGGCTGATCATCCTTGAGCCACCTTCCATAATTCCAAACCGATCCTACTCGTTCAATGAACTTAGCTTTGATACCACTTTGTTAGGATGCCTTGCACAAACCTTAGGATCTAGCCTCCCGAAACAAACCAGAATTATGGATAATAAAGTAATGAAATAAATCAAAGCATTAATCACACACCACACAAGAGATTTTTACGTGGAAAACCCTTAAAGAGATAAAAACCATGGGACCTCGTCCAGATCAACAATCCACTATGAAGTAGAACGTTTACAACCTTCTTCACTCACGCAGGAGTGGATGAACAATAAGAGAAATAGAGAAAACGAAGAGATCTAACCGATTATGAGGACATAGAAGCGCTGAGATATAAATTACAAAGTAGAAAAACCTTCCCGAGCAGAACCTCCCTTCTATAAGCTTCCGCTCTCTCTTTCTCCCTCTCTCTCACCTTTGATAGCCCTCTTGTATTTTTCTCATCAACACAATATGTGTAGAAAAATTCTAGGGACCCCTTTTTATAGTTTTAGGAAACTCCTTTCCGCATCCTAGTTGCGAAAGGACTTGCGCATCCTAGTTGCGAAAGGACTTGCACATCCTAGTTGCGAAAGGACTTACACATCCTAGTTGCGAAAGGACTTTGCGCATCCCAGTTGCGAAAGGATAACAGGTCAAAAAAAACCCATCAGATCCTAACCTTTGGATTAGTAGTGTAAAAATAGATGGTTAAAAAGAGAAAGAATAAACGGCTAAGGTCTTCCTTCGGGAGACGGATTGGCTACTCCCCTGACACCAGCCCCGAGGTGATGGTCTGTGCTCTATGGGCCCTACCATGGTGTATTTGTTTCATCCATTCTGTTCATCCATTTTTACATATCATTTTATGGCTTGATACCAAAAATTAGAGGTATATATCTCAGGTGGACCACACCACATAAAAACAATAGTGGTTGGATATCCATCATTAAAATCCTCCTAAGGCCCACAATACTGTTTATTTGACATCTAATACGTTGATTAGGTCATATAGGCCCAGATGAAGGGAAAAAACAAAAATCATCTTCATCCAAAACTTTTATGGCCACAAAATATTTTTTAATGGTCAACGCTCATTCCACACTGTTTCATGTAATGTGGTCCACTTAAGATTGGGATATACCTCATTTTTGGTCTCATACTGTAAAATGATCCTCCAAAATAGATGAACGGCATAGATGAAACACATACATCATGGTGGGTCCCACGGAGCACCCACCACCAGCCATTGGCTGGTGTCAGGGGGAGTAGCCTATCCGCGTCCCATAGCGATGGTCTTGATAACTGAACACTGGGCCCCACTTCTCGGTATTAAAAACCCGAGTATTTTGCTGAAGCCAGGCCGAGGACATACAAACTTTATCCCATAAATTTGTTTACTGTAATATCTAGAACATTGTATATCTGTCAATAAAAAAGGGTATTCTTGTAAATTCAAGAATATAGATATTCGAGAGAAACTCTTCTGCTCTGGAACTGGCAGAGCGTGATGGATGATACGCAGGCACTTACAGATTTCTTAGAAGTTGCTTACGTGGCATGCAGCTAACATTAAAAAATTTAAATCTTTGGATGCATTATGAACGAAAAATGCACTCAACTGATTATCTAACATTAGGATTGATGCACATTTATTGGACGATTAAAATGAACAAAATCCAACGATCCTACTTCAACCAATAAGTGTCCACAAATAATAGGTTACCATGATTCATCCTGTCTATTTTAAGATTTCAGTATAGAAACATCTTTTTTTCATAATTTAATCGGTTTAATTTGACTTAATATGTGACACGTTTTCGATTTCTGAGTGCCCGTGTATAAAGTGTCGTGCTCGCCGGAGTATAAAACAAGAGATATTTTCTTTTCTTTTTCTTTCCTATTACAACGTCAACGAAAAAAAAAAAAAAAAAAAAAAAACTTTGTCACGGTGGAGTAATAGTATAACGGAGCCGATTATGTGTTACCCGGGTAACAACTCAGTGCGTGTTACCCTTACCTTGTGGGGCCCACCTTGATGAATATGTTGTATATCCATACTGTCCATCCGTTCTTCAGATCATTTTAGGACTCTATACCAGAAATTAAGTATATTGAAATCACTGGTGGACCATAACATTGGAAAAGTGGTGAATAACCTTTAAAAACTTTTCGTAGGCCGGAAAAGTTTTAGATCAATCTGAAATTTTAATTTTCTCTTAATCCATGTCTGATTAATCTTATCAACGGTTTAGATGGAAAATAAACATTATTTATCTTCCTAAAGTGGGCCCTGGGAAGTTTTTAATGGTGGGCATTCAATAAACACTGTTTCCTGTGGTGTGGTCCGCCTTAGAATTGGATCTACTTAATTTTTGGGATCTAAGTCCTGAAATGTACTGAAAAAACGGATGGACGGCGTGGATATACAACACATCATCGAGGGGGGCACACTAAGGTGTTACTCTCCCGAGTATAACATCTTGGAGAGGGGGATTCTGCGTCGTATAGACCCGAAAAAAGTAAGCACCAAAGTAAACCTTTATTAGTACGATGAACCTGAAAAGATGAAAATAAAAATACCTTAATACCCTTACTTCTTTCAGCTACTTTATTATAACAGACAAATATTTTTATCGTGCTAATTTTTTCCAAGAGAAGCACATGGTCACTCTATAAATGGAGAAACCTACTCAAATATAGGCCATTCAAATAGTGGGTACCACCATAGATAGATTCTAATCCAGAAATCACACTAACTTATGACCATGATTGTGTGATTGGTGGCCAACAAACGGATGATTAAAACAGAAAACAGTCAAATCCAATTCAAACAATTAAAAGTAATTAATAACAGTATTAAGACAAAATAATCAGTTTAATTTTGGAAAAATGATAATTGGACGGTTCTGATTGTAGAATATCCAAGACTGTTTACACTGATAATGTGAATGAGTATAGATATTCATAATCTGCATTGTACCAAATAACTCCCTATCAATTAATATTTGGGGAGAAAGGACAAAAATGTTGTGAGTTTCAGCCGCCGAGTCACGTGAGATAGCGAGCCCACCATGTGACCTGCCAGCAACTCTGGAGTTGGACTGAAATCCTCTACATCACCAGTTTGACTGAGCGCGCGTGAAACACCCATCTTTTGTGGGGTCCACAATGTTTTTACATGTAAAATCCACTCCGTTCATCAGGTTCATTTAATGATTCTACAATAAAATTATAAAATTCATATATATTTAATTTTCATGTGGGCCACACCGCGTGAAATCGGACGTTTCAAGAGTAATTTAACATTGTTCGCATTGGTATGGCTCATATTAGTTTTCTCATATAAATAATATTTTATATGTACGGTTAAAATAAATATTCTCACCTAATGGATGGATTGGATTTAAATATAGATCATGGTGGGACCCACAGATCTTGGGTGCGTAAAACAGGTGTTGGACACTATCCAAATTCTCTGGAGCGTGAAGTGTAGTCATTCTAACCCTAATCCCAGTTAGATTATAACCAGAAGGTAGGGTTAGCTCCGGGATCTCATCTTTGCTTGGGTTACAGGTTAAGCATCCCTGATTAATATTTCTTAAGTGGGCCATCTCGTGTTCCTTGCGACGGACTCATCTTGGTTCATCGCAATTTGATTTTATTTAGTGGGCCATTTATTACTGATCATCCATCATGGTTGCGGCATGCGTACTCGTACAGTTGGGTAATCAAGAACGTTCGAGTGCCTGGCCGCACTATGGACGGTCAGATAGAGATACTCAATGTAGTTAAAAAGGTCAAATGATCCAGTGCTCCTAGTTGCACAGAGGCACTGGGACAGTCTCCCGATCTGTGCGTCCAGCACACTTTCAATGGGCAACAATGAAGAAGTCACACCCATCGGACGGTTCCAACCACCTGATCAAAAAAGGGTAAAATGGATCAAGATCAATTATTGTAAATGGGTCCAGTCAATAATCTGAACCGTCCATTTCTTGTGACTCATCAGGAATCATTTATGGTTTACAAAGAAACATTTTTAGACCTAATCACCCCATCCAGAGGCCCCGGTAAATGGATGGCTATAAAGAGAGTTGTGAACCATGAATCTTAATGCTTTGGTTATGACCACACAAGTTATTGGACATACCAAGTATTAGATTGGTCGTTCGCCTGTTTGGCCGGTCGGATTGGAAGGGATTGGAAGTAAAATCCCAGGATGCCGGGCGTGCCAAACCGAGTCCGTGATCTGATCCCAATCCCATGGGTCTTAGCAAATCCAATGATAACACCATCGTTACCTTTATGGCCGTTTCGCCGGGCGGATTGGAAGGGATTGGATGATATTGAAAGGGATTGGAAGTTAAATTTGGGGATTGGCCGGGCGTGCCAAACAGACTGGGTGATTTGATCCTTGGTTACAGGGATCCCATGGATCTTAAGACAATTCACTGACAACACTATCATTACCTTTAAATCCCGTCCAATCCACTCTACCTCGTTCAAATTTGCTTGGGACGTGTTTGGTTCAGAGATTGAAAGGGATGGAAAGGTCTAATCATGTGATTGGCCAGGCATGCTAAACAGAGTCGATTTAGCAATCCCAAGATATAGCAATCCTATAGATCTTAAGACAATCCATTGACAACACCATTATTGCCTTGAAATCCATGCCATCCACTCTAATACCATTTAATCCCTTCCAATTCATCCGTCCAAAAGAGCCCTTAAATCCCATCCAATCCATCTTAATCCATTCAAATTTGCGTGAGACTGGAAGGTATGGGAAGGTTTAATCCTAGGATTGGCCGGGTGTGCCAAACAGATTGGATATAGCAATCCAGGGATATAGTAATCCAATGTATCTCAATAACGCCATCATTACCTAAAACTTCATACAATCCACCCTAATATCATTCAATCCCTTTCAATCCACCCGCCAAACGGGCCCAAGAAATTAGACTAGGTGTTATGATGGCCAGTCTCCACCGTCGGGTACACCTCGGTGTCATTGGGCCTTCACCCAACCCTTTTTTTTCCACACCCCCACACACTCACGCCACACGCACACACACCCACACACGCACGCCGTGGGATTTCACCACCATGTTGAAATTGGAGTCTACCACCCGGTTATGCGTTACGTGAGTATGTGAGTGTGAATGTATGATTCTTTGGGTATTAATCTTGATTTGTACATAACTAATTTAGGAGTCCCATCATATATAGATTAGAAGATACTTGCAGTTGTACCATCTCTATCAAATCATATATAGATTAGAAGATACTTGCAGTTGTACCATCTCTACCAAATCCTTTGACTGGAAGATATGTGGATAGAGAAATCTTGATTTGTACTTCTTTGGCTTTTTGTTTTTTTCAAGGAAGTAACCACGCTGGTGTGGTTAAGTGGTTTCATTAATGTCGTTAAAGTACACACAATTCAATATCGAATTCACCTGGTTTGCTCCAGCCACTAGTATGTGGATTTATCTTAGGGTTTAGACCATTCATCGAGTGTTTTAAAAATCAATCTATATTTATATGCTTTCTCGTTGGTGAAACATAGGTTTTAATAATTAACTTTTGAGTTTTAACTATTGATTTATACTAAACCCTATTTGGTGTACATTAAATGATTAAGGTATATTATCCATACCTTGCTGCGTCATGGGATTACGTAAGGATGGTGACAATAGATAGTGAAGGGATTTGGATGGTTGAGGTGCGCATTAATTAAAAAGTAATAGGGTATACAAAAACTTATAAGGTGGTGGAGCACCATTTTGAATATCTTCTTTTATTTAAAATCTCATTTAATACAGAGAGTCATTAAAGAGCAATGTTTAAGTGTCTCCTTAGATGTCCACCTGAGTAAGTAAGAAAGAGTGGAAAATGAGGAAAGGTGAGATGTCCCCATCTCCATTCTCCCGTACGCCTGCGCAATGTAAGATCCACCCTTGACAACTCATGTCATTCATTGCCCCTATTAGGGGTCATGACACGACTCTTTGCTATCATACACCTGTGATAGATTGAGGAGATCTCCCTATGAGATCGAAGATCAGCATCAACATAAATGAGTGAGACTTTTTCATGCACAAGCAGCGTTCAAAGCATCGATATTGCTACAAGTTTTATTGGTCGAGGATACGGAAACAATATCTATATCGACAATACGTACATAATAAATTTCCATTTAACATTTAATGAGGGACTAAAAGCTTATGTTGTCAGAATAAACCAATCAAATCATCCCATCTATTCATCCCCCCATCACAAATATCCATCTAAACATTTGTCAATATTTCATAATATTGACAACACACTATATGTCATCGAGAAATTGTTGATGACGGGAAAGAAAATGAAAAATTGTAGTCTTGATGTCACTCATGTTGCGATAACGATAATATCATGGTATGATTGATATAATCGTCGATAATTTGAACAATGTATACAACCACGCATACATAAAAATTTTAAAATGATTTTTTTAAAATAAATTAGTTTTTTAATGATATCTATACATTGATAATATTATCAAAATATATTCGATATACTTATAATACAAGTGACGCCTGGAATTTACACACCTGAAACTATTAGC
Organism: Magnolia changhungtana; assembly: GCA_030180095.1. Classification (NCBI taxonomy): domain Eukaryota; kingdom Viridiplantae; phylum Streptophyta; class Magnoliopsida; order Magnoliales; family Magnoliaceae; genus Magnolia; species Magnolia changhungtana. The sequence continues at coordinate 1,602,227 of JASAUF010000319.1, forward strand.
GATATTGATATATTAGCGATACAAGTGACACCTGGAATTTACACAATAAAAAATATTGGCGATATTGATACATTAGCGATACTTAGTGATATATCATCAATATGTATAATTTCTTAGACTATTAGTGTTATTGGCATCACTGCCGGTGTTATTAGTATCGACGAGCTAGAAATACAAATAATATAGAGAATACTCCGAACAATGTGCACATGCATGTGTAGATCATGTATTTTTATTTTTTCGTGTTTATTCTTGAAACATGATATGATCATGGACAGTGATCCAATATGGACTAATAAAATTAGGATTTAAAAACTTTAATCTCGATTATATTTTCCCCTTATTTATTACTAATAACCAAAATGTCATGACCATCATTTAAAAATATCCCATCCTCCCTCATTTTCAACTCAACCATAACAATAATATTCCAAGCCTTGAAGACTATATGAGAACATCCAAATCCAAGAGAAAAAGATGAAGTGTGCCCTCCTTTAAGACTATTTTCTTGGGGAACTGCGAAAACACTCAAAGACAAATCAAGCAAAGTGCACGCAATCGTATAACCAAGTCCAAACAAGAACAGTTCGAATTTTACGTGGAAAAACCCTTGCGGGAAAAAACCATGACACGAAGTGACGAGTATGTAATATGAAAGTAAGAATTAGAAGAGATAGAGTGTTAACGATTCAAACAAGCCTCGAATCTACTTCACAAGCCCTAGATATGCCTTTGAAATCCTTAGGAATGAATTAGAAAATCATCTTTATTGCCCTAATCTCGATTACACCCGATATATATACTATCACAATTGGAATGAAACAAATCCTACACTTGTGCAATTCTGCGCACATCTTCAATGTGACCTTCGATGCCATCGACGACCTTCAATGTCATCAAACTTACTTTGATGACATCAAGTAACAACGCTAAAATATTCCAGCGATCAACATGTAATTCTTTCGGATTTTCTTAATGGAATTGAGAATATGTCGATGGAATCGACACCTGCTCGATGTCATCGAGTGGTCTACCGATGGTATCGATAATCCATGTTATCGACAGATTTAAGACATCAACAACATATCCTTCTATAAGCTCCAGATGATAAGCTTTAAAGACTAGGTGATAACATCGTGGAAAAAGTAGCAAAATTGTCCCCTCTTTAAAACTACTCCACTATGGGTTTTAAGTGGAAAGCTTTTAGGAGTAGGATTAAGATCAAAGACCTCAAGCAGTTTTTCCTCAATGAGGAGTGCCAGTTTTTTTACTTCCCTAATCACTTCTCCAATCAATGCCCACTATTATAAGATCCAAAACATTCGTAGAGTTCGAGATATAAAAGCTTCAATTATCTTATCTCTTAAAAAAGTGTCCAAGTACTTCTCTCTCCACTCACATTCTAAACCTTAACCCAAACTATTCATTTACTGCATTCTTTTTCATTTACATTGTTATTACATCTTATTTCTTATGCAACTTCTATTATTTCTTATCTTCTTGCTACATCTCCTTTACCATGCGTTTGTTTTACGTATCCTTTTATGCTTTTTACTGCATGAACCCTATACTTTTTTATTTAAAGGAATTTTTTCTTTTCATAGGCCACATTTGATAGGTATATACACACTTTCATCAGGCCATGTCAATTAATATAGCTACCACTGCAGGTAATCTACGTGTTGGCCCACTAGACGATCAAGGGACGTGAACTGCCTATAATCTCTAATTGCCTATGATCAAGGGTCCTTGGAAGTGCCCATAACTCTAACATAATCTATCGAAAAAAATGTAATATATGTTTGTTAGAGGTGAGGCATGCCCATAACTCATACTGAAATAAAATTAATTTTCTTTTTTGAATTATTAATTCCATTTCTAACATGTGCACGTGATATTTTTTTTTTTTTTCTTTTAATACGTAAATAAGTACTCTTTGAAGAGGAAATTGACGGTCCTTAGCATTGAAGCAAAAGGGTACTTTGTTCTGCCGTCTATGATTTTTCAGCCTGTACGGCGTCCATCCATAGTAGATCAAACCACGTGTATGGTCAGGATTCTTTTCCTTTTGAGAAGTGGTTGTAGGTGGGAGTTGCATTAAAACCAAGTGAAAGTTGATAACGGCGCACTTACCTATGATATCTTCATGTTTTTTGACGCTAACATGATATCTTTCTGCACTAAAGTTAATAACGGCGTACTTACTATGACATGACCTCATCAAGCTTGATAAGTGGGGCCCACGACTTGCTATAGATCCTCTGACCATAATCAGTGCATGTGGGACCAAGAGTTTCAAGTGGATGATCTCATGGATCTCCTACAAATAGACGGTTAAAATAAACATGGAGCTGCTGTCCACATTCCGTGGACAATAGCTAGCCCTCAAATCAACGGACAGGAAACTTGAATTTGAAAATTTTTAAAGGGAATTTCCTTTCCAACTATGGGTTTTATTAGCTCAACCGTCTAGATAGATATATATATATATATATATATATATATATATATATATATATATATATATATATATATATATATATATATATAAACGCACGGATATAGATTGGCTTGCACATCATTACGTGTGAATCTTCCTATCAACCAACCGTTGAATTAAGCAAATGGATAAAGACGCTTTTAATATTAGCTTAAAAGAGTGAGTTTACTTCTCTCGCACCCCTCTTCACCCACTAGGAGGGATACGGCAGAAGCCTTTTCACATAAAATTACTCGATGTTAGTAATAAATCCACTTAGATGAACGTGCTGTTTATCCACACTGTCCGTGTTATGCCAGCTCATTTTAGGCCATTGTCCCAGCAAATGAAGCAGATATAAATATCAAGTGGACCACACAGTGAGGATTCAATTCCCACCATTAAAAAATTATGGGGGCCACACAAATTTTGGATCAAGCTGTTATTGTGTTTTTCCTTCATACAGGTCTGTGTGACCTTATCAACTGGATGCAGGGCAAATAAACATTTCGGTGGACCCTTGGAAGTTTTTAATGGTGATCGTTCAATCACCTCTGTTTTCCTGTGGTGTGGTCCACCTGACATTTATATCTGCATCGTTTTTGAAATCTTGTCCTAACATGAACTTTCATAACGGATGGACGGCGTGGATATACAACATATGCATTGATGTGGTCCCTACAGTCAGGGCCTCACCCACTAAGTTGTTACCCCTGCCTCACCTAATCCGGATATTCTTGATATTTTTAGCAACAACCGGTATTTGCAAACCTGGATGTGAATGCTCCAAACGCAAGCACTCCACACGTGCCAATGTGGTACACGTATTCAATCTGAGACCGTTAATCAGACAGGTCCTTGTGAATGTTCCTTACCCCGATATTTCAGCTATTCTACTCATTAGATTGGCCTGAAATGATAGACATATATATGAAGGTTAATCAACGGTCCATGTTCTACGTACTTTTATAACTGACCTGATGACTCTGCTAGCCCAGTTTTTATGCCATGACGTATTATCTATGGGCCTGGCTGATGAACGTTCCGGATCTCACACACGTTTCCCATGATAGAAAATTTTGGGCGTTTGTTTTGATGCATAATCATTGTGAATCCTAATTGAATTCCTTCATTTTGGCCCTTGATCTGTATGCCACGTGGTGCCGTTAATCATGGGTTGGTTGATCTGTCTCTCTTGTCCTTACACCTCATGTCCTTGTCTTGTTATCCACATCAGAGACTCATCTTTCACATGATGATGAACGGTGAGCAATCCTTCTCATATGTGGGCCCCACGGTAGGTGGGAGAGGTACGACCGAAAGATCCCCCATCAATGTCTCAAGTTGTAGAAAATGGGTCTCACCTGTTCAGTGGTGGGCCGAAAAAACGATGTCATTTTTCTCTATCAAGCTACAACATCATTCAATGAGGATTTATATAATACGTGGCCCACTGCTTTTTCACCCTCATTATTCTGGGTCTGTTTTGCCCGATTATGGGTCGACCTTTGAATAAACTACTCCCGTACCGGAAGTTCCGGTGGACTAACACGGGGACCTTCACCAAGAGCTTGACATCGAGTCGAGTCGGTCTGAGTTAGGGGCCTGACTCGATCCGGTTTTGAAATAAACCTGACCCGAACTCGACCCGACTCGGTATCGAGTCTAGTATGCTTGATCCGACTCAGTATCGAGTCTAGCATGCTTGACCTGATCTGAGTCAAAGCCTGGCCACGACTAATCCGAACCAAGTCCAACCTGGTCACAAGTACCGAGTCGAGTCGGGTGCAACGGGTATCCACGGGCTGAAATCACAACTCAAAGCTAGAGATGTACATGAGTCGAATCGAGTCGAGCTTGGCACAACTTGACTCAGCTTGGCCACTAGCTGACCCTAGCTCGGACTCGGCTTGGCTCGGTCCTTAAGCCTGACTAGCCAGATTAGCTTGGTTTGGTGTAACAATCCGGTTTTTTTGCCAACCTGGAATTAGACGTCCTTAGGCAATGGGTCGCTCCTAACACCCTATTAACCTGTCAGGACCCAATCCCAATGTCTAAAACTGTTGTTGAACCCACTTCCTTCATAAATCCCACCCTTCACCACCTTGTTCTTTAAATCCTTCTAAGTACTTTCACATTATACACTATCTTAAAGTTTAGGTGATGAACAACAATACTTAAACTAAACATTACTACGAAGGACTGAGTACCACCTCGACTCGTAAATCACTTAGATTAAACCTTTTAGAAATTTGACAAAGTTAACCAAGTGCTAAACTAGATTAGCTACGAAATCCGTTTGATCCACTTTAAATACGATCTGCAAGACCCAAAACTTGTAGAATCATTGACGCTAGGTTACTCTAAAATATAGGATCAATCTCATTACCCGGCTGCTCTCGGGAGCATCTCGAAACTCCGTATCAGTTCTAAACCGCACATCGAGAGTCCGAATAATTCGAGGTTAAGGACTTAAGACCGCCTCGCTGGGCTTGACAACCATCTCGGAAATCAAATCCAGATAATGTCCCACGGCTGTTCGCTTGAGTCCGGAGCGAGAGAGTGTGAGAACACTTGTTTCTTTACAAAATAAATATCTTGAATAGTAATCTGAGACTCGTCGCTTGCAGATCAATATTAAGCAACCAGACCATCAGAATCTGACCCAAATACACTCTCGGATCAGGAAAAATTTCATAAACATTTACATGTACTCGGAATTTCGGATCTAGATCCGCTGACCGTTGAACTGAAACTGGTCCACCACACGTGATCTGGAAATCCGACTGAAATGGAAACTTAACTAAATGTAGATCCAGTGTTAGTAAGCTTAAGTTCGACCTTTGGCTCAAGGAGGCCCGCTAGAAGTCCTCTGTTGAGCTGAAACCAGCCCACTTTGGCTATAACCCAAGTATACCTTGACCTGAAGTCTATTTTGGAGACTTTTTAGACTATATAAGGACCTTAGAATCCTCTCTCTCACAGCCATACGAATTTGAGAGAAACCCTATAGAGAGAAGAGAGAACAGAGAGAGAAAGTGTGAGAGAAGTGGGGGAATCTCCCTGCCACTTTACCCTACCGCTGCACAAGCTACACCACGCATTTCTAATCGCTTTCCCGGCGATTTCAGCTCCGTTTCTAGGTAAGAAACCCTAACCCTAAACTGATTTGGAGTTTTGATAGTTGTAGGTTATGACATAGCTAACTTATTTCATTCTATAGGTTGTCAAACTGTCGTATGCGGAAGTTTAGCAATCCTATCGACTCCGTTTCGATTCTACGATAAAAGGTGATGACTTAAGGTGTATAGGTTACGGTTTTAAATGCTTTCAATGTCAGATAATGATAGATTTATGATCTGCATGCAATTGCACATGTACAAAGTGCTTTCTGTTTTCTGTTTCGATTAAAGATGTAGATTATGAAATTTTACATATTCTAGGTATTCATAGAAAATACCGTATACGTATAAATTTTGGAAATGTGTTTGACATGATTATTTGTTGTATGAATATACGATATATGGATAAAATACTTATTTGGCGAAAGGATTCGCCCAAATACATGTTTTACTAATATACACTATGTATGTAGAAATATTGTATTGTAGAAAGTACCGTATACATATATATTTTAGAGATGTGTTTGCCATGATTATTTGTTGTATAAATATATTATATATGCGTAAAATACTTGCTAGGCGAAAGGACTCGCCCTAATATATGTTTGCTAACATACACTAAGTATGTTGAAATAGTGTATGTTAAGTGTTTGTGAAAATGCTTGTGTGAATAAGTGTTTGGATGTTGATACCTTAGGAGGGTGTTGAGATGGGATTCTCAACTACCTTAGAGATATGTATGATTTCCTCCATGAGGTTGTTTACTTAAACCGCTTACTTGTACAACATATGTGTTGGTATTCCTATTTAAGTAATGCTTTATAACATGCCTTATAACATGTTTACTTACATGCTTGAATTACTTTGTTTATCATGCTTTACTCCACATGCTACGAATAAGGTTTGATTGAGTTTGGGACTATGTCTATAGTCATGGGACATTCGAGTTTCGGCCTCTGCTGGCCGGGGCCACGTGCCTCCCCAGTGATTTGAGATCGTGGTCGAGATTCATGTCGCCACGTAAGACGTGTTTGACGAACCCGAGTCGTACGTTAGATTGGCGATGACGATAGTGGTTAGGCACGCGCGCGAAGTGCTTATGCACTTCATGTCGTCGTCACCGATTGTGCGCCGAGCCGGTCATAAGGCCTCGTCAAGTAACCCGATATGTCTAACATGTGTTCACCATGTTTGGTCGCTATTGCTTGAACCTAGGGTACCAAACTTACCAGTGGAAATCCCGTTAACCATGGTACCTCGATCCGCTACGACTCATGAGCCGGGCATGGTGGTATGGGACACCGTGGTCGAGCTGTCGGCCTACGCTGGGGCCACGTGCCTCCCCGTAGTGACCATTGATCAACCAAACTCGTGAGCCGAATATGGTGGTATGGGACACTGTATTTGAGCTGTCGACACCTACGGCGAGAGCCGAGTACGGTGAGACCTGTATTCGTGCTCACGGGCTATGAGTCCTCCGTAGTGTCTTCGAGTATACTTTAAGGTCTGTGATTGGCGATGAGCCCTTCGCAGCAGCTAGAGCATGAGTCGAGCCGAGTACGGTGAGACCTGTATTCGAGCTGACGGCCCGCGATTGAGTCGAGTACGGTGAGACCTGTATTCGAGCTAACGGCCAGCAATTGAGCCACATACGGTGAGATTTGTATCCATGCTGACGGGTGACAAGCCCTTTGCAATGCCTTTGCGATGCCTCTCGAACCATAATATCGTATGAGATTAACTAGGATTAACGACCCTAGAATGGATCATGTTTGGGAATGATACAAGGGATGTACCTTAGTTTCCCAATATTGCTGTTTGAAATGGACTAATAACTACTCGGTAATCATGCTCATCATCGCACCGCATGTGCTCGTGTTAGCCGGGGAGGCGCTTGTTGTTACCCCAGCGTAGGCCGCCCGGTAGATGTGGAGCACTGAGGGAGGTATGCATCCGTGAACGTAAGATGATGTCGCATGAGGGTGGTTTGGCAAGGGCATACATCATGACTGCATTCATACTTGCATTAATAAGAGTAGTTAGGAGTGTTTGATTTTACTGCTTTATCATTACTGCTTGGCTGAATTGATAATATGTTAACCTATGTTTTATTGTTCATCGAGTTGATCACTCACTCCCACGTTATGGGTTGTCGGTGTTTTGCAACACCAACCAGATTTGTTGAGTTTTTCGGTGATGACGATGCTTATGAAGCAGAGCCGACTACTACTATGATGTTGAGGAGGAGTTCTCCTACATATAACTAAGCTTCTCTAAATGTGTCTATGAAGACCCGATAGTGTATTGATTCGGGCTATGGTAACGACTAGGGTAACATTATCACACTCGGAGACTCACCTGTGGGGGGGCCATTTTTATATTCTATATGTCTAAGTGGACCATCATGGGCCCGCTTGCAATTTAACTCGTCTCGAGTATGATATATCTTAAATTTTTTGGCTTAATCTCACTCATGTTCAATGCACAAATACAATCATCATTCATTTTGTTGCATAAGTGATGTTCTGGAACTCGGGAGTTGAGTTACTACTCGACCCCCGATTTTCGAGATGTTACATTTGGTTAGCAGCTCGGGCCAGTTCGAGCCTGTGTGGCATTTTCTCAAACACATGAAATGCACCTTCAATTTCTCACAGTTTGCAAAACAGCAACCACGGTTGGCAAGTATTTCATCAAACACTTGATAGACATCATCAAAATCAAGATCCAAGGTTAGTTTTATCATGTTTTATTTATTTATTTATTTATTTTTATAGTGATTTGTTTCATATACATACCTTGCTCGCCACCGGCTGATCCCACCCGAAACAACACTTAGTTGAGTCATTTCATCAAACACTTGGTGAGTAACATCAATATAAAAAATAATTGAGTCATCAAATTAGTTCGATCCGAGTTCGATTCGAGTTGAGGTTCGATTCGAGCTCGACCAAGCTTGAACTCGACTCGAAATTTCTTCGAGCTCCAAAAATCAGCTCGACTCGACATGAACTTAGTTTCAAACCAAGTTGAATTGAACGAGTTAATCGATGTAACACCTCGAATTTTCGCTATTTTAGATTTTCAGAAAAAAAATCCTTAATTTTTTATTTTTTTATAACTAACCATGTCGTTACTTACTGACCCTTAACACTCGAAGTGAGCTTATACGCGGCTAGTACCGATAAAGAACCGTACAAATAAGATTGATCAACCATAGAAAACTAATGAATCCAACCGATCACTTAAACATCAAGTTTAGTCACATGATTTGTTCACATTGGGCTCAAATCTAACCAACCTACCACTGACTAATCAAGGAAATCGTAACTAAATTAAAGATCTACCCGAAGCCGAGTCAGCTATGGCCCGGATCTTGACTAATGGATCAAATTAACTCGTTACTCCTTTAGCCTAAAACCGATGATTTAGAGTGATCATGACTGAATCACCATTTTCGCTAATTTCGAATAGACTATAATGTGAACTTAGTTAATCCATACCTCAACAACTGTGCCCAAGAAATCTCCCTACCAAATTTACTCCAGAAATGCCTCGATTACCTGAACAAGCTTTAGACGGCTCGTTAGTGGGCCATTAGTTTCGAAGTTATAGAGTAATGTCCATCTCACTGGGCTTGTGGTCCATCACAAACGATAGGTTCAAAAGACACCTTGAAACAAATGATTTGCGCTGTCTAGTCGGCACTTGTAAAATGCAACTCTCCCATGTATTGGCCAAAAATCTGAATTTTAAAACAAATGGCCCAACCACTTAAGACAATAAATTAGGATATTTCAGCCATCGGATTTTATCTAAATTTACACCATAGGTAAAAGATATTTTTCTGCACTCGTCTGCTAAATCTAACCCCCGATAGAGAAACAGTGACCGTTGATCGTAAATCGGACCCTTGCAATAAAACTCCGCCTCCATTTGCTGTCAAACTTTGCACAGCCCTTCATCGGGCCATGGGGTACCTATCCCATAAATTAAATAGGCCAGGGGGCCATCAGGGCAACCCCAACATCAGAAATGGGTCCCACAAGGCCATTTGAAGGAATTTATAGAACTCAAAGCCAACTAATTTAAAATTTAAGGTTTAAAACCTTTTAAGCCCCCCTCTCCCCCTCATTCCCACAACAATTTCTAGCAGAGGGAGAGAGAGAGAGGAGAGAGAAGAGAGAGTGATTGAGAGAGAAAGGAGGTTGTGGGAGGGGAGGGAGCTAGAAAATTAGAATTTTTACACTCCTACCTCCATCATTCGCTGGGAACCACCGTCCTACTGCCGTAAAGACAAGTTGTGACGATATAAGGTAACAAATTCGAGCTATTCTCCATTTTTCTTAAGCTAGGGTCGCACGCATGTGCCTTGACACCAAGTTCATGTGACACAGGGCCCCGGCACGTCAAGTTTGCGAACCCGACGCTGCTAGAGCGACCACAAGAGCTTCCGGTCGATAATAGGTGTGGACCATTACCTCTAGGTGGTCGATTATTGTGCCTAGCGTAAATCATAGTGATTTTGTGTGAAGAATATGTGTGCATGCTGCTAAATTTTATGTATTGTTTGATTTAGGATCCATGCGTAGAATTTCCCTAAAATTGGGAAAGAGATTTAGGTCCCGAGGTTCCCTGATATGTAGATTGTTGAATTATTGATTAATTTAGGAAATTGCATGTGCAATTTTCCAATGTTGCTAATTTTGTATGTTGAATTTCGTCACATGCGATTGATAGATGTAAATTGGGTGCATTATTGTCTACTTGTTGAATTGTTGAATTTTGTTGAACCTGATTTCTCCTAATGTTGCTGATTTTGTAAGTTAGATGTTGGCACATGCAATTGAAAGGTGTAGTTGGGTGTATGGCTGTCCACCTTGTTGAATTGCTGAAATATTGAATATGATCTCCACTGTTGCTAATTTTGTAAGTTAGAACCTGTCACATGCGGTTGATGTGTGAGAATTGAGTGTATTGCTATCTATATTGCTGAAATTCTTAAACATGCAAATCTCCAGTTGTAGTTGTCCCTGAAATTCTTGAACGTATGCTATACACTTGCGCACATGCCCTTTTTGCAGATCAGCCAACCAACCGGTATCTTTTTGAGTAACCTTTCTGTTGGGTTAGCCCATGGGCAAGTTTGGCCCGACTAGCCAAATCGCGAGTTGTCGGTCGTAGTTAGACGACATGAGACATTGTTCTAAGGTCGTACAATTCGTGGTTCGTCTCATTGGGATAGATTGGTCCACTGGTTGGTCATCCTTGTACGTTAACCATGTTTGTACATGTCTGCCGGAACCTGGGGTACCCTGTAACCTTTGCACCCACTGATAACCTTAATTTGTGGCCCACAAGACTCATGAGCCGAGTATGGTTGTATGAGACACTATACCCGAGCTGTCGGCCTACGCTGGGGTGACGAACCTCCCCGTAGTGACCAGTGAGAACTAAAGACTCGTGAGCCGGGGATGATGGTATGGGACATTATGCCAGAGCTGTCGGCCTATGCTGGGGTGACGACCTCCCCGTAGTGACCGCGAGCGGGACTCTAATGTCCTAAATGTTTTCGTATGAGCTTAAATGCTATGGGAATGACAAACCCATAAGGGCCAAGGATAGCGAGAGTTATACGGCCACGACCATTAGAGCAGCGCGATCGGATTAGGGCAACGATCCGTTGGGGTATCTCGGTTTCCCCAACCTGCTGGATGAATGGACTTTACTAATCAACTCGACTAACATGTGCATTACATGCATTTGTTACTTTTGCAATCTGGCCGTTGTGGTCGCTTGTGGGAGTGTTAGTTCGCGAACGTTAGATGGTGCCACAAGAGGGAGCATTGTGGTGAGAGTCATGCATCATATCATTAAACCATGCATTTACATTAACTAGAGTATTTAGGGTTCTGTGAATATATGCTTTTCACTAAATTTACTATCTTACATGATAACTTGTGTAACTTATTGTTAATGGTACAACTGAGTTAGCTACTCACTCCCACTTTAGGACGGTGTTTTAAAACACCAACAAGAACCCATTATAGATGCAGGATTGTTGGAGCTGAAAGCGCTGGAGGATGCTGGCGTGGACAATGAGGAGGAGCGAGCGTACTACCAGACTTTTGGTGGATCTTCTTAGACTGAGTTTGGCGATCGCGGGGATTGGGCCAGGGCCCTAATCATTTTGGGACATGTGTATGGATGAGACTAGTTCCCTGTTTTGGATATTTCTTGAATTTATATTTTGAATGTTTAATATGGTTAGTGGCACCTGATACTGCTTTATGATTTACTTATGCGTTATGGCTTGCTTAATCCTCCATTGCTCAAAGGATACTCTAAATGTAATTGCATATGAGGCCCATTAGGGCATACGTGGCACCCGGGAATTCGAAAGATGAGTTCCTACTCGATCCCCTAAATTTGGGGTGCTACAACCAAGCTAACTCGGTTCGTGTATAGCTCTACCCAAAACCAAGGTGCACTTGCCAGAATTGCAGCCTTTCCGTCAGCTACATGGCATCCTGCTCACTAGTTCTCACGAGAACTCATGAGAACTTTTTCAAAACTCATCCCACGTTATGTCGGCCCAAAATCTGAACCGTCCATGTGTTGTAGCACCCCATGAAACCTCAAGGGCCTTACTTTCATTCTGATCCAAAACTTTGGTGTGCAGTGGAAAAATGAAACAGTTTTCTCCCTTGATTTGTTGCTCTCTTTTACCATGGCCCACCAAAGTTTTGGATAAGGGTAAAAGTCGGGCCCTGGGAGTTTCATAGGGTGTTGCATCACATGAACCATTCAAATTTTAGACCCACATCACGTGTGATGAGTTTTGAAAAAGTTCTCACGAGTTCTCGTGAGAATTGGTGCGCAAGTGAGTATTCCTCTCTCTCTATATATATGTGTGTGTGTGTGTGTGTGTGTGTGTGTGTGTGTGTGTACGAGTCGAGTTTCAGATCAAGTTAAGTCAGTGCCAAGTTGGATTTCAAGTCAAGTTGAGTCAAGTTACTGGGTGACCCAAACTTGACTCAGTTTGAGTTCAGATTGGACGAAGTCTACTCGGTTCGGATCGACTCACCCACTTGTCTCGAATTGAGTCGAGTCTGAACAAGTTGGACGAGTCGAGTTGTCCTGTGCCCAGCTCTAATTAGGGCCTATCTGGAATGCCAATATTATGATTTTGAATTGCATTAGGTGGAGTTAATGCTATTATTACACAATTGTTATTTGCTAGGAAATACCATGGTATTTTAACAATCCAATCCCATATTTGGCTCAGATTATGGAAAAACACTCTATCAAGTTAAACATATGTTTGGCGGACCATGGAATTGTAATAAATGGAACAAATTTGACAACTAATTTTGGTCACCTATGTGCAAATGCAGCTCTATAGAGAAAACACATGCATCAACATGGGGCCCCACAAATACCACGTAATCGCAACTAGCATAAGACATGGGCTAATCATAAGCTCCACCAAAAATCCCACTTGTTTACACCCATTATCGGTGCCCTAACATGGGCTAATCATAAGCTGTCACATGTTAACACCACGTAATCGCAACTAGCATAAGACATACTCTTAGCCGAGAGTATCGTCGTTCATGTTTCCTTCGATGATACACATTCTATTATAAATTCAAAGGCACGAGCTCTTATGCCTACTTTTATGGGAGTAAATCATCACAAGCCACGTGACCATGATTATCATGCCCATTAATGAGCTAATGTGCCCACCACCACATTGATAAGAGACCCACCGAGAGAACATATCTTATCACAAATTTGGCGACGATTCTCTCGACGAGACCGTCTCTTACAGTCCTTTCAAAACGAGATATCTTTCCAGAGATGTTTAGAAGTCTGTAGTGTTCGAGAAGTGTCTGAAGATCGAATCGACGTCAGATAAGGAGAAACAGACGCATCATCCAAGTTGGGCCTACAACCATGCCCCGATGAGAACAGAAAGAATGGGCAACAAGCTCGAAGAAGGATATGATCACTCTGATAATTAATGATTAGTATTAAACAGGTCTAAGCCACTCATCAAAGAGATTAGAAGAGGCAGAGAGATTACCAGAGGTCACGTTGGGTGATATGATCCAACATTCATGGTCCCGTTAAAACCAAAGGAAGGAGAGATCTTAACCTGACAGATCTGACCCATCATCAGTAACATATTTGTAGTAGGTGTCAAATACCATTCTATCGGTCATGAATTGAGTGATATAGACCAAGTTGCTTAGATGAATGGCTATGATTTCAAAGAAGGATGCTCCTTTAGATAGTGCGAATCCAAGAGACTTTCTTATCTGGAAAGCCAGTGACGTGAACGCGAAGGATTCAGAGGCAATAAGGAAACCCTGGTGAGGGTTTTACCACCTTGACGATTTATAAAAGGAGCAATCAAAGAAGAACTCAATGCCCTATGCTAAACACATCAGCTCATCTTTTATTTCTTTTTTTATTCATAGCATAACTTATCTTAGTTTACAGCTACCGTTTAGCTGCTCGCGCTACATTATCTTAAGAGTAGAGAAAGTCTTTCTGCAACCTTAAGTTGTATATCGTGATCATCCAAGTTCCGATTTGGTTGATCACATCCATCTTGATTCGACTATTCTGATAGGTGTATTAGGTATTTATCAATTTTTATTTTGTTTATTCATTTGGTTGTCTTACAAGTTGTAGATTGTAATAAACTTATTTCATAATATCTAATGAAATTGGTAACATTTTACCTTATTTAATTTGAATGTGTATCTTTGTTCATTTTATAAGTTTTTTGAACTTCAAGTGTTGGTGAAAGAATAAGTCCTTAAGGGCCTGTTTGGATTTACAGTCAGGATTGTTTTGCACTGCCTTAATTGTTAAATTAGTACATTTAATCCATTTGAATTGGAATTGAAATTCAACATCTTTCATTCTCTCAAGTACATTACTGAATAAATTTAAAAATTAAATACATTAATATAGTTGGCGAGAAAAGCTTCGAGCAGTGCGAAGCTCTCATTGCACTATATTGGAAAAGACTACCATTTTCATTTTATTTTTGCGGTTGAAGTTCTGGTCATACTATCGCACTGCTTTATTTTCCTCAAGTCCTCCCTCATTTCCCTACTCTGAGAGAGAAATCTCTCCATTTGGCCCCTCGTCATCAGCGATGAAACTTCTAATCCGAAAGAGGAATGGTTAGTTTCCCGTTTCTCATATTGTCATCTGTTAGCTCGTGGCGTGCTAGTAATTTGAGAAAGTGAACAACGATAGTTTACTCCGTAGAATTATAATGGTTGTGGATTTTATGAATACGTGGCGTTGAGGCTTTTTGTCTTTTTGTCTTTGTTGTAATGCATGAAGTATGTTCAAATTTAGGAGTCAAATTTTGTTTTTTCTCTCTTTTGCAATGGAACGTTGGAGGACGTTATCTTCTTGGTAACAACTTGCTTCTTAATACTATAGCTTGTGGTTCTCTTTTTATAAAGTTGTCTTCTTCTACCATTTTCCTCTAATTATTATTATTATTTTACATTCTTTCGTCTCCCGTCTCCTGGACAGTAGTTTGGAGATCGCGTTATTGCGCCCGGTCATAATATAATTAGCTAGGCTACTCGTGGTGGGTCCCATAGTATGATGGTTCTAGACGACCCAACTCTTGTTATAGAACTTACAAGACGCAGCCCGTATACTTCTTAGCCAAATGCCCATTAGTACTTCAGGGTTTGTATACTCTTTCTCGGGTAATCTAATCCAGACAGTTGCCTCTCCTTCACAAAATTAGAAGGATGTCAGATTTTGTTTGGCATTTACTTGAACAGTACTTGTTAGGGACAAAAGTACGCCAAGTCCGGAGACTCGGACTTGGCGCCTCGGGTCGCCGAAGCATGCGTTGAATTCGAGAGAAGGTTATAAACCGAAGAAAGCGAGACAAATTAAGTTGGCTCGGGTGACGAGCTAGCAACCTGGGCATGTGTCGGCTAAGGTCCTGAGACCTTATCTCATAAAGCCGGTTCACTTAATTGAATCAGAGCCGGCTGAGCCGAATGAAGGAAAGATGGTGTAAAACAAAATGTCATCTCGAGTATCTCGCAAAAGGATCTCCGATCCCGAAGATCATGGGATCGGATATAGACCAGAAGCGGGCAAAATCAAATCCAAAATCAAATCTCCATGATATCGGGAGGAGTAGAGCTGTACACGAGCAGACTAAGGCTCGAGTACTCGTCGACCGACCGAATACTCGACTCGTACTCGACTCGTCCGAGTTAGAGCCGAGCACGAGCGAGTTTCACGACTCGTTTACATAACCAGCAGAGTTCGAGTCAGAGGCACTCGACTCGTACTCGACTCGACTCTGCTCGACTGCACGTACTTGACTCGTTCCTCCCAGATATAAGCCCGCCCAAAAACCCTACCCACCCACCCGTTTTTCAACCAGCGAGTAGCCGAGCGCCCAAAAAACCCTACCCACCCAGGCACCCACCCGTCCGTCATTTTCAACCAGCGAGTAGCCGAGCGCCCAAACCCTTTCTCCCGCCCGTTTGAAAAAAAAAAAACCCTCTCACCCCTCCAACGCTCGTCCGGACTCCGGCCGTCCCTCTTCTTCCCTCTCTCTCTCTCTCTCACTCGCCCGTCGCCCCGTCCCAAAACCCCTCTCCCTCTCCTCCCTCTTCCAGGCGCTCATCATGGGACTCCGACCGTCCCTCTTCTTCCGTCTCTCTCTCTCACACTCGCCCTCGTCTCGTCCGGCTGGGCTTTAGACCCCGCCACTCGTCTCTGCGGCTGTCCGTGACGGAGCTCCCCCGCTCGATCGTCCGGTTTAAAATCGTCCCGCCTGCCGCTGTGCCGCCACTCGTCATCGCCCGCTCGTTCCTGCTGCCACTGGGCCTTGCCATTAATGTGTGGATTTTTTTATTTTTATTTTTTATTTTTAGAAATTGTTTAATATATATTAATATAGAATTTGTTTAACATAATTTTGAGATTAACCTCAGTTTGTGTTTTCCCTAAATATTCGGTGGATAATTAGTTGTTAATATAGAATTTGTTTACTATAATTTTGTTAATCAATTGTTAATATATTTCATATTTGTGTAACTGTGTTAATAGAGAATTTGTTAATCAGTTGTTAATATATTTGTGTTAACTTGATATTTGTTAATACATTTGTGTTAATATATTTGTGTTAACTTTGATATTTGTTAATATAGTTGTTAATATATTTGTGTTAACTCGATATTTGTTAATATATTTGTGTTAACTCGATATTTGTGTTAATATATTTGTGTTAAACGATATCGATTGTTAATATAGAATTTGTTTAATATAATTTTAGAATTAACGATATTTGTGTTTTCCTTAAATATTTGGCATATATATGAATTATTTGTATTATTCTACTTGAAGACTTGTAGACTGTAGTATAGGATAATCAGTTGCCCATTTGAGGATTTCTATGTTGCCAGACATAGATTCAGTGTGTTCTTGGATGCATAGAAATTGCTCAAATTGTCCCTTTTTGGACAGTTCAGGGTTAGATAGATTGTAATGTCTTCATTTATTCCAATTTAAATGCATATGTCTGTTCTGGTTTCGTCTCTCCTTTTTCTCTCTGGATATATTTCATGTATTTATTTCCGTCGTCAAATGTCCACACTTTGTGTTGATGATTGACATGGGAATCAAATACAAGATTAATATATTCTGGAGAGATAAGGGGAGATGCTGCCGGAATTTCGGCGTAGCATTTAAATTGGAAAATGAAGCATTACAATCCATCTAACTTTGAATGGGTGACTGATTTAGACAGTTAAGTAATTATGCCCGTCTAGCGGTCTAGCCATCTAGGACCCTAGGTATAGCCGTATCCCGTATAGCCGTATAACATATCGAGAACTTTATTTTATAGATGGCTAGTCAAGACGAAAGCCCAAATACCCCTGGAATGGGTGCATCGGCCACATCTCCTCTAATAGTAGAGGGAGACATAGACACGTCAACCGCATGCAAAGGAAGAAGAAGAGATCGCTAGTGTGGGATGATTTGAAGATGTGACAGTTAACGGTGTACGAGAAGATAAAGTGTAATAACCGCAAAGGGTTATTCAAGAAGATTCCAGGAGGATCTACGACACATCTAATTAGACATTTGAAGACGTGTCCTAAGAAAGCAAAACTCCCTCCTCCGGCCAAGACGTTTGTCATTTACGAAGTCGAAGGGGACGACTCCCAAGGCGTAGTGTCGACTCATAAGTTTGACAAGGAGAAGCCGAATGAGTGGTTTGCTAGATTAGTGATTTTGGAAGAAAAACCTTTCGAATGATTGAAAGTAAAGGGTTTAGGCTTTCTGTCAATTCCTTAACCTCTGCCGAGAATGTCTCATGCGTCACGGTGCGAGAGAGAAAGTATGAAGATGTACGCAAAGGAGAAGATGAATGGCGAAAGAAGTTTTAGCTTCAAGCAGAATAGCTTTGACTGATTTATGGACGGCGTCCAATCAAAGAAAATGATACATTTCATTAACCGCTCACTATGTTGATAAGGATTGGAAACTATGCAAGAGAATTTTAAACTTCAAACACCTTCCTCCTCCACATACTGGTTTACTTATTTCAGATTGCATCTACAGTTGTCTAGAAGGCTGGGGCATTGAGAAGAAAATTTCAGCAATAACTTTAGACAATGCTTCAAACAAATGACAAAGTGTCATTTCATGCTTACGTAACCAATTTAGGGCTACTGAAATTTATTTTTTGAAGGAAAAATATTTCAGGTTAGATGTTGTGCCCATATTGTAAATTTGATTGTACAAGAAGGGCTGAAAGCAATCGATGACACTATAGAAAATATAAGAGAAAGTGTGAAATATATAAGGGGGTCGCCATCGAGACTGAGTGTATGGAATGACATCATCCAACGTTTGAATGTGCCATCTAAAAAAACGTTAAAGTTGGATGTCTGTACACGTTGGAACTCGACCTATGAAATGTTAGATGCGGCAATGGAATTACAACTTGTATTTCCTGAATATGCGGCTCGTGATAGAACGTATTCTTGGTTGCCAAGCACAGATGATTGGGCCAAAGCACAACAAGTTCACACATTTCTCCAAGTTTTCTATGATTGCACGAAGATTTTTTCTGGGAATCAGTATCCAACCGCGAACTGTTTCTTCCGTCTCTTTGGAGGATTAAGGATGCTCTGCGAAAAAATGTCAGTGCGGGTCAGATTTCATACGCCAGATGACAGTTGGTATGAAGACGAAGTTCGATAAATACTGGGACGAATGTCATCTGTTGATGTCCTTGGCAGTTGTTCTTAATCCCCGTTGTAATATGGGATTGGTTAGCTTTATTTTCGTGAAGCTTTATACTACTGAAAGAGCGGCAAAGAGAGACGTCTAAGGTTCGTGAAGCCCTTGAAGATCGTATAAATCGTATGTTAATACTTTACTGCGGTAATACAGTAGGTGTTGAAGAAAGTAGAGATGCGAGATATTTACATTGTACTGTAATCAGGATGTGCTAAATGAATACATATCATATTTGGCACAAGCACGAATGGGAGTTGATACTAAGGAATCGAGTTAGAAATGTACCTCAAGGAGCCAATCGTAGTGAAAAGTGAATTTGATGTGTTGGAATGGTGGAAGATGAGGGTTAGTGAATCAAAATACCCTACATTATCTCTGTGATGGCACGGGACATATTATCAATACCATTTCAACAAGTGGCATCAGAATCCGCATTCAAAGACAGGGAGCAGGGGTTGTGAGCAAGTATCGAAGCTCACTTTCACCAAACATGATTGAAGCGTTGATTTGTACGCAAGATTGGTCATGCCTCGATATGGGGAGGAGATATGAATGATGATGATGAAGAAGAGGAGATTGAGATTCATGACGCGTCTCTACCTACAGATCAAGAATTATTTTCGGTTTTTCAAATTTTTTGGTGAATGTTGAATGATCTGTAATATTATTTCATTGCAATTGCAAACACGAAAGTGTTGGTCCTTTGGAATGTGGTTTGGAAGACTTTGAATCATTGATATTTATTTACATATGCCTGTTCATTTGCTTTTATTTTTGAATTTTGATACATTTATATTGTTTTCTTTTATTGCTATATCAAGTTCAATTTATTTATCAATATTCGATTTTTTTATTAAAAATTGAATGTAGATATGTCGTCATTTGAGCCATTGACAAACATTTGGGACTATGCTTCCCTAGTAGAATCACCACCAAAGTCTGGAAAAACAAAGATTAAGTGTGGTTTGTGTGGCACAAAGTTTGTGAACAAGACTAATCGCTTTCGCCTACACTTGTCATGTCGAGGTGGTGATGCAAAACCATGCCCCAATGCCCCTAAGGATGTCCAAATTCTTTTCGAGCCCTGTTAGATTCGAATAGAAAGCCTTCCACTCCATCCAAACCTTCGCTCGGATCTGGTACACAAATGACATCCACAAAAGATGCAGAGGAGGAAGCCAGATTAAAAGCTTTGGAGGAAGAACAATTCCAAATCGCCATAAAACGCAGCATGGAAGATGCTTCTAGACTTCAGCGATATTCGAGTCAAAGACAACACGATGTTGAAGCAGGGTCAAGTTACTCGTCGAGTACGACAAAACAAGAAGAAGAAAAAGAGTAACAAATTGAAATTCCTAACTCGTCTCGGTGAATTTTATAGGGCATTGGGTACTACATACAATTCTTCACATAAAGCAAGTTTGAAAAATCTAGTTGAAAGTGTAGAAGAGCACGAAGGAAAAATCTCTTCGCCTTCTGACTCAGAGGAAGTGAATCAATTTGTATATGAAAAAATAGATAGCAGTTCCGATGGATCAGATGACAATACAGGAACAGGAAGACACTCATCTTATAGAGGTTATTAGTTATAAATTGTCATTTTGAACAATGTAAAAATTAATTTCAATTTATAACTTGAACTTGGCTCAAAGCTCGAACTCGTTACTCGAAAACCCTACTCGAATTGGGCTCAAATTCAGACTCGGACTCAAACTCGCCTCGAAAACTGGCACTCGGTACTCAACTCGTGTGCTCGTACTCGGACTCGACTTGAAAACTCGCACTCCAAGACTCAACTCGTGTGCTCGTACTCGAACTCGCCTCGAAAACTCGGACTCGACTCGACTCGTTTACTACTGCACTCGACTCGTACTCGGGCGAGTAGAGACGAGTGGTGTCATGCTACTCGGCCGAGTAGAGCATGAGTACGAGCAGCGGTCGGTCGTTAAGAGTCAAGTACGAGTAGGGCGATACTCGACTCGACTCGACTCGTGTACAGCTCTAGGGAGGAGAATCCTCACACGATGGGATCCTCTCGTATCTATAAATAAAGGACCTCCATCCTATTGAAGGTACGGAAACACAAATCCCTAACACCCCTTCTCTCAAAATCTATGAAACTGACTTAACCATCGGAGGTCTCCCGGGTTAGAACCAGGGTCTTCGTTCAGTTTGTCTGTTTTGTGCAGGGGACTGAAGCCAAGGGAAGACGCTCCGTAAATCGACATCAACAGTTTGGCGCCGTCTGTGGGATCCGTACGAAAAGCCATCTTATATCTCATGGTGATGACTAGAAGGACGGTTCAAGAAGAAGAACTGAATGAGGTTGCGGTTATAGGGCCAGTGGGCCCAATAGCAGTTCCGACGGCCCAGAACCCACCTAACAACCGCCAACGAGCAACGACCGGAGCAAATAATAACCAGCGGGCTCGTTACGATGGGCGGTTGGACCAGGAGGTTCAAGAAATCCGATCTGACATGAATGCGATGAAGCAGATGCTGGAATGGATGTATCAACAAATGCAACCGCCTCCGCCTCCCCAAGGGGAGATAGCACATGTCCTGACTGCGGTGGTCGATCCTCAGCCTTCCGCGCCGCAGTCGTTCCAACCGGGTCAACCCCAAGGTGTTTCTGAGCCATCTCCGGCTCAGTCGGCTAATGCCGCTTTGCCCTCGACTGATCTTCGACACGAGATAGAGCGAAGAAGGCGTAACCAACCTCCCGTTGAGGGCACGGCGGAGAGCGGCGAGCCTTGAAAAGCAGACATTTAAGACTTTAAAAGAGAAGTGCGGGAAGAAATGATGAAAGAAATGGCGGACATGAAACAGGGCCGGAATATATACCCGGCTAGATCCGAGGCAAAAGCGTCCCCTTTTGTGGACGAGATAATGCAGGCTCGGTTGCCCGAAAGGTTTTGACTACCTCAAATCACTCTGTTTACTGGCAAAACTGACCCAACAGAGCATATTGAATGCTTCAGAACCTACATGGAGCTCCACGATACCTCGTATGCAGTGATGTGTCGAGCCTTCTCTCTTATGTTGACCGACGTAGCTCGACTTTGGTTCAAACAGTTGAAACAAAGGTCCATCAGATCATTCGTTGAGCTAAGTGATGCCTTTCTCACCAACTTCATAGGCAGAAAGAAGAAATTGAAGCCCCCTGCACATTTGAACAATGTAGTTCAGAAGCAGGGAGAGCTATTGAAAGATTATATCAAGCGTTTCAACTTCGAATCTCTTCAGGTTCGAAAACATTTAGAAGAAATGACACTCAATGCGCTCATGCAAGGAGTCAGAGACAAGCCGTTCCTGGCGTCTCTAGACAAAAATCCGCCCGATACTCTAGCAGAATTTATGGCACGGTCGGATAAATATGCGAACGCCGAAGAAACGCGGATCATGCGTGAGACTAAACCCTTGGTCAAAGAATCGGCCAAAAAGGAAGCCGACTCGACCGGAGGAAAGAAGTGTAAAGATGATCAAGCGCGCGATGAGCGAAGGTCGGGCAAACGACCAGATAGAGATTTTCCACATATACCCCCTGAACAAAACTCAGGAGCAGGTGCTGATGGAAATCAAAAGCGAAGGCTTTGTCAACTGGCCCAATAAGCTCAGGAGTAATCCCAATCGGCGGAACAAGGACAAATATTGCCATTATCATCGTGATTACGGGCATAACACAAGTGATTGCAATCACCTGAAGGAAGAGATCGAACGACTCATAAAGGAAGGCCGACTCAAAGAACACGTGGTCAAAGTCGGGGTAGCTGAGGGACGTCCGACCAAAAGTCAACCTATAGAAGAAATTCAGACTATTATCGGCGGTCCGCGAGGTGGAGGCGATTCAAACAATGCTCGAAAGAATCATGCAAGAAGTCCCAGTCAGCCCGAGTCTGAGCTCATGATTATAGTTCGGCCTACAAAAGAAAAGAAAAGGGAAAAATACTGCATTTCATTCATGGAGGAAGATGCCCAAGGTATCTATCACCCCCACGATGACGCATTAGTTGTCACCCTGACTATCGCTAACAGAAAAGTGTTCCGGATACTCGTCGACACGGGATCATCTGCAGATATGTTATTCACTCAGGTGTTCGACAAAATGGGGGTTGAGCGATCCATGCTACGTCCGGTTCGGACCCCATTGATCGGTTTTTCTGGTGGACAGTACTACCTGAGGGGATCGTCTTGCTACCACTCACTGCTGGTAGTTTTCGGCGTCAAACGACGGTAATGGTCGAATTCTTGATCGTTGATTAACCCTCAGTATACAACGCCATACTCGGCCGACCTTCTTTAAGTCTCCTCCAGGCCGTGGTATCCACATACCATTTTTCACTGAAATTTCTGACTGAGTCGGGAGTAGGAGTCGTCAAAGGAGACCAGTAAGATGCGAGGCGTTGTTACGTGGCAGCTATAAAAGGCCCCGCCGACAAAACTCTGATCGACATATCAACGATCAAATCATTGGACCCCCGAAGCGAGAGTCATGAACGAGGGCAGCCAGTTGAAGATCTTGTCTCAGTTCCCTTGGTGGAGACGGATGGATCCAAAACAGTACAAATTGGCTCGTCTTTACGGTCCCCCCTTGAAAGAAAAGTTGATAGCCCTGCTCCGCAGATACGCTGACGTATTTGCTTGGAGCCATGCAGATATACCCGAGATCGACCCGTCTGTGATTACTCACCGACTCAATATCGATCCGACCTATCGACCGATCCGACAGAAGCGACGAGCGCTCGGCCCCAAACGATACGTGGTCATTGAAGAAGAGGTCGGCAAGCTCCTCCAGGCAAACTTCGTAGAAGAGATGTACTATCCAGAATGAGTCGCGAATATCGTGCTCGTGAAAAAATCCAACGGGAAGTGGCGAGTCTGTATTGATTATACAGACCTAAATAAAGCCTGCCCGAAGGATAGCTTTCCTCTTCCAAGGATAGACCAATTAGTAGATAGTACCGCGGGGCATGAACTTCTTAGTTTCATGGATGCATATTCAGGATATAACCAAATTGTAATGCATCAATCAGATAAATCAAAAACTACCTTTGTCACTGACAAAGGCCTTTATTACTACCGAGTGATGCTATTTGGTTTGAAGAATGCTGGTGCAATTTATCAAAGATTAGTTAATAAAATCTTTGCTTGGCTTATAGGCCGAATCATGGAAGTATACATTGATGACATGCTCGTCAAAAGTATACACACGGCCGATCATATAGATGATTTAGAGGAAATGTTCCTTATCTTGCGAAAATTTTGGATGAAGCTGAATCCGAGTAAGTGCGCCTTTGGGGTGAGCTCTAGAAAGTTCTTCGGTTTCTTAGTTAGTCAGCGAGGAATAGAAGCAAACCCTGAGAAAATAAAAGCTTTGCTTGATATGAAATCTCCCAAAACAATTAAAGACATTCAAAGGTTGACTGGACGAGTAGCGGCACTTAATCGGTTTCTGTCCAGAGTCACGGATAAATGTTTCCCCTTCTTCAAACAGTTGAAAGGACGACAGATAATGGATTGGATGGAAGAATGTGAAGCGGCATTCCAGCAACTAAA
Source organism: Magnolia changhungtana (assembly GCA_030180095.1). Classification (NCBI taxonomy): domain Eukaryota; kingdom Viridiplantae; phylum Streptophyta; class Magnoliopsida; order Magnoliales; family Magnoliaceae; genus Magnolia; species Magnolia changhungtana. The sequence continues at coordinate 1,626,704 of JASAUF010000319.1, forward strand.
ATCATATCTCGGTTCTCCACCTCTCTTATCAAAGCCTGAGTCAGGGGAGTCTTTGCTGCTTTAACTAGCGGTATCCGAGGCAGCGGTTAACTCGGCCCTGATATGAGAATACGAAGGAAAGCAACTGCCGGTCTATTATGTTAGCAAAGCATTATTGTCAGCAGAAACAAGATACTCACTCTTGAAAAAAGTAGCTTTAGCTCTAATAATTTTCTCGCGCCGACTTAGGCCATATTTCCAAGCCCATACCATTATCGTGATGACCGATCTTCCACTGCGCCAGGTCTTACAGAAACCAGAGGCTTCCGGCCAACTCACGAAGTGGGCAATTGAACTCAGTGAATTCGACATTCAGTACAGGCCGAAAGCAGCAATCAAAGGGCAAGTCGTGGCTGATTTTATTACCGAGGTAACACCGCCAACCGACCTCTCGGTCGCTAATATGACCGAGAACGTTGAAGTATCGACCACAGCTTCTCCCTCATCCCTGCTCGGCCCCGTTCCTTGGAGACTGTATGTCGACGGCTCTTCCAATTCTAAGGTAAGTGGGGCTGGGGTAGTGCTGAAAACCCCTGATCATATCTATATGCAATATGCCTTACGACTTGGATTCCAAACTTCGAACAATACAGCCGAATATGAAGCACTACTACTTGGCCTCCGACTCGCAGCTAGCATGGGAGTTACGCACCTAAATATTTTCAGCGATTCTCAGTTGGTTGTTAATCAAGTTACCAGTGTATATCAAACACGGAAAGAGCAATTAAGAGCGTACATGGAAAAAGTGAAAGAGATGATCAGCGGATTTCGACTTTGTATTGTCACTCGGATCCCTCGGACAGAAAACGGCAAAGCCGATCTGTTAGCAAAGCTCGCCTCCGCCGATGAAGATGACATACCCAGGTCTGTTCCTATCGAATACGTCGCTAGGCCGAGTATTAACGAACCAGTTAGCTCGGTCGTCAATGCAATTGACTCGAAACCTTCCTGGATCGATCCAATCATCCAATATCTCGACAAGGGTAAGCTGCCTGAAGATCGTGCCGAGACTCGACGAATTAAGATCCGAACCTCCCGTTACACCATACTCAACGGGACCCTGTACAAAAAAGGTTATTATGCTCCGTTGCTGCGATGCCTCAAGCCCAGCGAGGCTGACTATGTGTTACGTGAGATTCATGAAGGAATCTACAGAAACCATTCTAGAGGGCGATCTCTCGCCTATAAGGTCCTACGTCAGGGATATTATTGGCTAACTATCTAACACGACGCTCGCAAGCTCGTTCAAAGATGCTACAAATGTCAGAGGTTCGCGGTGATTCCGAGACAAGCTCCCGAGGCACTGACACCTATGACTGGTCCTTGGCCCTTTACACAGTGGGGTATCGACATCATAGGTCCACTCCCTATGGGAAAAGGTCAGACCAAGTTCGCTGTAGTGGTCATGGATTATTTCACGAAGTGGGCCGAGGCAGAGCCATTAGCTAAAATAACCGAACAGAAGATTACCGATTTTGTGTGGAAAAACATTATCTGCCGGTTCGGAGTACCCCGTACCATTATTACAGACAATGGAAGGCAATTTGATAATAGAAGCTTTCGCGAAATGTGCGACAACCTCGGAATCAGAAATGTGTATTCTTCACCCCATCATCCTCAGACGAATGGACAGGTTGAGGCGGTTAACAAGATTATCAAGCAACATCTCTGGACCAAGCTTGACTGCGCCAAAGGAGTATGGGCCGAAGAACTTCCGAAAATTCTTTAGGCATATCGAACTACAGCTCGAACCGCCACAGGAGAAACTCCCTTCTCCCTCGCTTATGGCTCGGAAGCCATCACTCCCGTTGAGATCGGGTTACCTTCAGCTCGAGTCACTTCATTCAACGCAGAAGAAAATGAAGAACTCCTAGCATTCGGACTCAACCTTCTAGACGAACAAAGGGAAGTGGCACGGCTGCGTACAGAGGCCCGGCAACGACAAGTAGCTCGATTTTACAATACCCGAGTTAAGATCAGGCGGTTTCGAATGGGAGATATGGTTCTCCGAAAAGTATTTCCCAATACGAAGGAATTTGGGACGGGTACATTGGGACCTAACTGGGAAGGACCCTATATTATCTCGGGTACCATCCGACCGGGAACGTATCGGCTAGAAGACCTAAATGGACAGTTATTACCTCATCCTTGGAACGCTGACTACCTCAAGATCTATTATCCTTATCTCGGTATTCAAAGCTTAAAGATTCCGAACTAAGAAAGATTTAAGTCAAGTCATATGAATAAAACTAAGTGCTTTCTTTCATTTATCTACTAAGTGTTTTTACACCGAGTTAAACCCCAAAACCTGTTACAACGCCGTCGCAAGAAAAGCAAAATTAAGAAAGAAAATGTTAAGCTCGACACCACATTGCTGTAAGTGCAAAAAATGGGGCCTGGCTACTGTCCCTCGGCGGGAACGACTCCCGAGGCATTCTCAGAGGTACCAGCCTCATCCCCAACTGTGACATCGGCAGTGACGTTAGTAGGACTAGCATCAGGATTTTCGGATTTTGAAGCTTCTCCTCCCTCGAGTCCTGAAAGATCAAGGTCAGGGAAAACATTCTTCATATCTTTGACACATTCTAAATATCCGCCTTGGAACAGGCGATCCCTCTCGTCCTCGAACTCCTTAGACTCAAGGAAGGCTTAAACGGCTTGATCCCTGGCCTTCTCGGCCTCCTGGGTCTTCTTCTTAGCTTGTTGGATAAGCCCCGCCGCCTCAAGCTTAGTTCGAGCCAAGGTATCTTCACAAGAAGCGTGAACTTCGAGGATCCGCCGATTCTCTTCTTCGGCCTTGGATAGAAGAGCCAACACTCGAGCAACCTCGGCTTGTGCATCTTCAAGAGCTCTCCTACCAAAAACCGCCTCAGATTTCACGTCTTCAGCAACTTTTCTGGCAAGGGCCGCCTCACCAGTCAGAACACCGACCTGGATCTCGGCGATTTCGCGTCGTCCCTCTACTTCCGTCAAGAGAGTCTCCAGCCTATGAGTTGAGGATAATTCCTTACAGGCCTTAACCAAGCAGGGAGCGAGTTCAAAAAGTACCCTCGCCGCACGGCCGATGGTTTGCATCATAGGAGCGTTGTAGAGGCTGACAAACTCTTTTTCGCTTCCATGAGCTAAGGCCCAGGGGACCATCCCCAACACTACCGTCCATAAGGCTGACGGCTCCTCTTGACTCGCCTCCCCTCTGGAGGATGCAGCCCTCATCTCCTCCCGCTGCCCCGGAACGTCCGTTGCAACAGGTCCCGATTCGGATGCCGTCTGAGGCTCCACGGCTACAGTCTCCCTCACTTCTGGCCTTTCCTCCGGGTCAGAGAGCACAACCACAGTGGGGGCAGAGGAACTTGCAGGTTCCTTCTCCTTCTGCGCCGCTCTTTATTTCTTTAATGGTCGAGGCTCTGACAGAAGAACTGATCGCGGGGGAGCCTTTATCTTCGAAACCACCCTAAGGGGAGGCCGAGCTCCAGTCATCTCTGAGGGGACCGACTCAGGAACGGTCCTAAGAATAGGTCGAGCTTCGGCTAAGTCTGAAAGAAGATAAAATAGATCAGATAAGGTTTAGAGAACATATGAAGATACATCATAAATTACCTGTGACGGCCAAGTCTAAACCTGCAAGATGAAGGCGCTCTAGCTATAAGAGCACCTTCCAGGACCGATCTGCCGGATCTAACGTTCTCGACTCTTTCATCCGAGCTAAAGCACTGGATCCAAGCTTCTGCCACTTCTTCGGGATATCTGCCAAACATAAGTCCATCAGACTCAAAGCATTATGAAAACAAAAAGGGCAAAAGAGAGATGCCGAGTCACCTGCTTTGTGAAACGCCCAAGGTACACGAGCCTCGTAGGACCCGGATTCAGCCGTTTTCCAGCGACCACAGACCCAAAACCAACGCTCTCTCCAATGTTTGTTGGAAGTGGGAGGGTCGGTTATTAAGGAGCCGCCTCTGCCCCGCCAAATAGCGAAGACATAAAAGCCGGGATAGTTTGGATTTATGCGTACTTAATACAAGTGGAGGAATTCGTCAACTATCAGTGGTGACTGTTCTAACTCAGCCCACAACACCGCACATCCGAATAAGTTCCTCCGCCCATTCGGAACTATTTGTCCAGGAGCAATCCAAATACGAGATAAAATGCTTCGGACAATGGGCTGAAGGGGCAGACGTAAGCCACATTGCATCGAGACTTGGAAGATCACGACCACCCTAGCAGGAGGATGGTCTGGTAAGTCATTCAGACGGGGAAGATAAGTAATAACCGAATCAGGGATGTTATACCCGATTCGGATCCTATCCAAATCCGCCTCGGTTAAAACTGAGGGGACCGGGCCGCTTAGTTTATCCCCTGACTCTTCTCCTTCGGACTCGGCCTGCGCCGACTTATCAACAGGAGCCGACCTAGAGGTTCCCTCGGCGATCAACGTTTCCTCTTCCTCCTCTTCTTCCTCTTCCAAATCCATTGAAGGATTAGGCCTCCCTGGGCCGGTTATCAGGGACGACCCGTCACGAGAAGGACCAGCAGAAGAGGGGCGTTCCGCCGGAGCTCCGGTGGTTCTCTCAGAGAGGAAAGCGGCATTCGCACCAACTGCTATCTCCGTCAATAAAGAAGGCGATTCCGCAACGTTCCAAAAATGTTGCGCTTCGCCTTCGTCTCCGGAAGTTCCCTCCCGGGGACTTTGAGAGCCTCGCGCTGCCATTTACCAATAACTAAAGGGGAGGAAAGAACTCATCGGAGGGAGGAAGGAAAGCGAAAATGGCGGAAGGAGCCGCTGACAGTCAAGAAAGGAAAAAGGGAAGAAGAAGAGAACCAAACTCCAAAAGGAATGAACAGCGGGAAGAGTAGCAGTAAAAATTCAAAATGCGGGACCTCCCTTCCTTTTATAAAATTGCCACGTTGCAAGAGCAATTAATGAGGAAATGATTCGACACCTGCATCGACTCTCCCGCTCAACACGTAGAGCATGCCGACTGACGACGATGACGCCTTTGCTACGTGTCCAACACTCATTGGCGGGGGGAACGTTTTGACGGCTGTCAGCGCACGCGGTCTCAGGAAATAAACCGTCTCCCGTCAAAAACGACGCAAAATGCATTAAATGCCTAATTATTATCTCGGACTTAGCTGCGAACCGACTCAAAAGCTCGCTACTCCGTAGTGCCATAGGAGACACACGGAGTAAGGGGGCTTACTGTTGGGGACAAAAGTACGCCAAGTCCGGAGACTCGGACTTGGCGCCTCGGGTCGCCGAAGCATGCGTTGAATCCGAGAGAAGGTTATAAACCGAAGAAAGCGAGACAAATTAAGTTGGCTCGGGTGACGAGCTAGCAACCTGGGCATGTGTCGGCTAAGGTTCTGAGACCTTATCTCATAAAGCCGGTTCACTTAATTGAATCAGAGCCGGCTGAGCCGAATGAAGGAAAGATGGTGTAAAACAAAATGTCATCTCGAGTATCTCGCAAAAGGATCTCCGATCCCGAAGATCACGGGATCGGATAGAGACCAGAAGCGGGCAAAATCAAATCCAAAATCAAATCTCCACGATACTGGGAGGAGAATCCTCACACGATGGGATCCTCTCGTATCTATAAATAAAGGACCTCCATCCTATTGAAAGGTACGGAAACACAAATCCCTAACACCCCTTCTCTCAAAATCTATGAAACTGACTTAACCATCGAAGGTGCCCCGGGTTAGAACCAGGGTCTTCGTTCAGTTTGTCTGTTTTGTGCAGGGGACGGAAGCCAAGGGAAGACGCTCCGTAAATCGACATCAACAGTACTAATATACAATGCAGTATAATACTATATGAAAATCGAAACTAGCCGTAAGTCTGTAGACTCACATTTATTATCGCAAGGCAACAAGAACTCATTCAAAATGATTAACCTCCCCTCTTTTCACTAATCACTTGAACAAAGTACAATTTTGGTCGTCAAGAGAACTCTGAATCTGTGATCCCCCAATCTCTAATTTATCTATCTCGGAGAAGGGGATACCAAGAATTTAATCAATCTTGAGTCAAGCAAACTCTATCACACCCGTGCATCCTACTCACACATACGTATGCAAAACCTAGACCCTCGGTTACACAAGTGGTCCAATTTGATTGAATTGAGAGCAACACCACTCTCTCAAGAAATGGATGATATGATACGTGGATTAATCTCATCCTTTTTGGCATATTATTGTTAGTTGCTGTATTTCTCTTATTAAAAATTGTCTATCAATAAACCACAATCAAGCCTGAAGATCTTAGATCTGGTCCTTCATCTTCACTGTCTATAGTTATAAATGTAAATCAATGTCATAGATTTGAGAGGCCTGATTTTTTTTTATTTTTTTTTTTGTATTATTTGGACTGTAATATTTGAAATATATAGCCTCAAGTACACACTTAACTAACACTATATTTAGAACTTTAGATATCAGTGGATTAAACCTCTTGCTAGACTCTAGTTCACTCCCCGTTATACTATAACTCAAGTAGATCAGAGCCAAGTGTCGAAAAGATAACTCCTCCAAGTGCATCATAACTTAAATAAGTCAAAGCCAAGTGCCAAAAAATCAGCGTCCATGCGGACAGGTCCAAGTGAAGTGTAGAAAAAATAGTGCACATACAAACCGTATATTACACCATCCTTCTGGACATTTGAATCCAAGATATTTAGGATACAAAACTCCTTATCTTACCACTAGCTTAATTAGCATTTTTTAAAAAAATCATATATACTATATTTATTTAATTTATAAAAATTAACATTTTAATTTTAAAATTTAGTTTTTATTTTTAAAAAAATACAACATTTCTCTGCTAAAATCAAGCTTATTAGGGATAAAACTCCCTAGTCTCTCTTTTAAGTTACTCCAGTACTACACCCGGAAGCTGATTTCCTGTGCTTAAGCCTTTTGCATGAAGTTCCTGCGTTGGGAACCTAGGTGGGCCCAACATGATGTTTGTGATAAATCTATTCCGTCCATCCATTTTTTGAGCCTATTTTCGGACTTAAGGACAAAAATGAGCAGGATCCAATACTCAAGTGGGCTGAAAAGAATAAGTATTGAAGGTCCAGGGTTGAAATATTCGTGAGCCCACAAAAGTTTTGAATCGAGATAATATTTTTGTTTTCAGTTCGTCCCAGCAAGAATGACGTTATGAATGGTATTGATGGAATGTAAACATCACTGTCGACCCCAGGGAGGTTTTAACGGCATCTTTTCCTTTAGTGCGGCAGATTTGAGTCTTGAATCCTTCTGAATTTTGGTCTCCAGTCCTAAAATGAGATTAAAAAATGGATGGACGGAGTGGATTTCTCACCAACATCATGTTGGGCCCACCTAAGTTTCCAGCGCAGGAACTTTATGCGAAAGACTTCCGCTGGGAAATCCGCGTCCCACTGCTCCAGCTGTTTGGGCCCACAACTATTTATAGCTCCCAAGAAGGTTTTAAGAGTAGGCATTCAATCACCACTGTTTCTCTTGGTGTACCTCAATTTTGGGCTCATGCCCTGAAAAAAGCTAGCAAAATGGATGAATAGCGTAGATAAAATACATACAATATGGTGGAGCCCACTGAGCTTTCCAGCAGTACACTTAGGGACACCCTGATCCATAGCTCAAGTGCTAGACTGAGTGAAAGATACCTCGTTTCGACACTGAGGTCTTAGTATCGATCCCTACTGGGGTGGCTAACAGTGAAGTGTGAACTGACAGGGGTATACTACCAAGTAAAAAAAATAAAATAAAAAGCAGTACACTTAGGGGTGTACATCGAGTTGAACCGAGTCGAGCTGGCCTTAGCTCGACTCGACTCGGCCTCTCATTGACCTCAGCTCGAACTTGGCTCAGCTCGGTCCTCGAGCCTGATTGGCCAGCTCGGCTTGGTTTGGTCAGCAGCTCGGGCCAATTCGAACCAAGATCGAGCCAAGTTCATCTATGCAGCATTTTCACAAACACTTGGACTGCACGTTCAAAATTCCACTGTTTTAGTAAAATATCAGAAATGATTTTACAAGTATTTTATCAAACACCTTCTAAGTAACATAAAACTCAAGAAAAGAAGGGTATTTGTTTCATTGATGTGCTAGAATGGCAGGGTACATATCCTACTTTTCTTCTACATATCCTGCCTTCCCTAGCATCGTTCAGCCCTGCATGCTAGTCAGGGTACATATCCTGCCTTCCTTGCCATCGTCCATATCCTACCTTTCTTCTATAAGTATCTCTTCCCTGCCATCGTCCATTTCTTGCGCATCATAACACAAGCATCTCTTCCCTGCCACACTCATTGAGTCATTTCATCAAACACTTGGTGAGCAACATCGATATCAAAGTAACCGAGTCACCAGTTCGATCCGAGTTTGATTCAAGTTAGGTTTGGTCGAAGTAGAGTCGAGCTGGGGGCAGCTCGAAGTCAGCTTGAACTCATTTTCGAGCTCAAAAAATCAGCTCGAACTCAGCTTCAAACTGAGTCGAATCGAGCTTTTTCGAGACGAGTCGAGTCGAGCCGTGCGAGCTAACCGAGCTAGCTCAGTTCGCGTACACTCCTAAGTACACTACACAATCTGAGGGACCATGTAGTACATTACACAATCTGAGTCCCTCTACACTGGACGCAGATTGGGCAGTGAGTAACTCAGCATGTATAGTATACTCTGTGGGGCCCACCCTGATGTGTGTCTTATCCACGCTGTCTACTCATTTTTCTGCGCATGTTCAAATGGAGAACACCACAAGAAACAGTGAGGGTTGAACGCCTACAGTTGAAAACCTCTTTGGGTTCATAGAAGTTTTGGATTAAGCTGATATTTTTGTTTTCCTTTTATTTATGTTTGTGTGACCTTTTGAACGGGTTGGATTACAAATAAACATCACTTCGGGCTTTAGAAAGGACCCCACGGAGTTTGGTCAGCAGGGATATGTGTGGTGACCAGGTAACCAGCCAATCCGCTTCCCTATACTGTACACGTGGTGCAGTGATGCATCGATCAGAGCCATCCATCTCGTAGAAACCGAGTGCAGATGACCAGTCCCTCAAATAACACATGATACGCGGACGCGACTTCGCAGCTACGCGGGAACCAGCGGTGTGGATGGGACCCTGACTGATGGGCCCACCTAGATGCATGCATAAACACCTAAATGGAGGTGTGGCCCACGGCTAGTGTCCCAACCACGTTGCTGGTTAATGGGTTGCAGCCAAGTCACGTCCATAATAGCCCATTCTGCCCATCAGTCCTTTCCAATTTATTTATCCAAACTGTTCATCCATTTTTACTTATCATTTTATGATACAATCACAAAAATGAGGTAGATCCAAGGCTCAAGTGGACCACACCACAGGAAGCACAGTTGATCTATTGAAATCTTTTTAGGGCTTACCATGATGGGTAATGTCCATCCAACCTATTTATAAGGTCAGGCAGACATCGACTAAGGGGTCGTTTGGATGACATAAAGTCCTCAAGTTGTAAAAGGATTGCAGGTATTCTAATTATAGAGGCTGTTTGGATGGATGTCTTTCTAAACATGATAAAAGGCCATGTTTGGATGGGCATCGAGTCGAGTTGGACTGAGTCAGGGTTGACTCGACTCAATCCGGTTTTGAAATATACCTGACCCGAACTCGATCCAACTTGATACCGAGTCTAGTATGCCTGACTCGATTCGAGTCCGGTCTGGCCTGGACTGATCCGGACCGAGTCCGATTTGGTAAGAAGTACTGAGTCGGGTCGAGTTGGCACTTGAGTCGAGTCGACCGGGGGGGGGGTGATGGTGGTGGGTGGTTGTCGGGCTTGGAAGATAAGGAGGATGAGAGAGAGGGAGAGAGATTTTGGAATTGGGTCGGAGTAGGGTGCGGCGGATAGGGGTTAGAGAGTAGGATTTCGGATCAAGTCAGTTCTAACCGGATCGGATTTCGGGTCAAGTTAATAAGTAACTCGAACTCGACTCAGTTTGAGTTAGGATTGGGCGAAGCCTACTTGGCTCAGACCGACTCACCCATTTGGTTCGGGTCGAGTTGGATCTGAACAAATTGGATGAGTTAAGTTAGCCGGATCGAGTCGTCTAGTGCCCACCTCTAGTTAATATACACTCATGATATGTGGGGCCTACCATAATATGTATGGTATATTCTATTTATCATGTACTTCCCTTGATTCTCTCCTATTGTCCTAAAAAAACAGCTAGTCCATTATCAAATGGACCAAATGAGGGAAGGATCGGACGTCCAACATTAAAAACTTTTAGATTGCATTTGGAGTCCATGGTGACGGGTGGAAGACATCCAATCAACTTAGCATGTGCCTACTTTAATGCCCTCCCTGGGCCCTAAAAAAATCAAATCTTTTCTCATGTGATTTTTGCAGATTTTGAAAGGTTCACCATCCAAGCACTCTAATATAAATACTTCATTCACTGTAAACACTTTACTGGCCAGCCAACACATACAACCTATTTACTTGTAAATAAATTACCACTTCAAAACCAAAGGTATGGCATATAAATCGATTACACTTGAAACTACTTTAAAGTGTATGTGTTTACAACAACAAAAATAAAAATTATAGGCATCCAAACGAGCCCTAAAGGAAAACACAAGTATTAGCGCAATTCAAAACCTTTGTATTCCCAAAAACTTTTCAATAGGTATATATTTAATTCCCATTATATGGTCCAGTTAGACCTGGGAACTTCCTAGTTTTACCATTGTAACCTAAAATGACATAGCAAAATAGATGAACGATGTGGATAAAACCAATACATAACGGTGGCCCACAAAGGCACTATCCGTCTAGTTCCCAATCCGTGTCCTTCGTTGACCCATACGACCATGGACGCGGATTGGGTACCTACCATCGCCACGGACGCGGATTAGATGTGTTACAAGGTCAGTAGCCAAATCGCTACTAAAGTGACGTCACCAAGCTATGTGGACCCCATCATGATGCATATGTTGTATCCATGTTGTCCATTAATTTGGAGAGATGGTTTTATGACATGAGAAAAAGAATGAGATATATCTAAAGTTCAAGTGGACCCTACCATCGAAAACAGTGGGTACAGTGACATCCATCGTTCAAAACTTCTTAGGGGCCACGGAAGTTTCTGATCAAGATGATATTTTTGTTTTCACTTCGTTTATCTCTATGTTAACTTATGAATAGGTTGGATCTGAAAAATACATCATGGTGGACCCTATAAATGTTTCAACGGTGAGTGTGACTGCTCCCACGTTTTTCTGTGGTGGGTCCACTTTAACTTTAGATCTATCTACTTCTTTTTCTCATGCCATAAAACGATCTCTCCAAATGGTTGGATGGTATGGATATAACACACGCATCATGGTAGGGTCCACAGATGTTGGTGAACGATTTGGCTATTGTCCTTGTCAGTGTCTAAACCACAAAAAAATTAGAACCGTAGACTCTTCCTTTGTATGCCTTTTTTTTTCGATGCGCGACAGTTTATGTTACGAAGTAGATTTTTAGGGTATGGAAAGATGGTTTTGGACAAAAATACCCCTGGTTTTTAGGGTAAAGACAGTTTTCGACAAAAAATACTCCAGTTTTTAGGGTAAAGTATCTGAAAAAAGTAGGGGTATTTTCATATTTATGGGTTCAACAATACGTAGGGCTGTACACGAACTGGGCTAGTCCAGTTAACTTGTTCAACTTGGCCCGAAAAAGCTTAACTCGGCCTGACCCGGAACTGAGTTCGGTCCGGGACGAGACATTTTCTTCAGCTCGAAACTAAGTTCAGGCCGAGTTCGAACAGGTCTCAGTTCGGCCCGACTCAGTCCGAAACCCGACTCGACCTGGCCCGACCCGGCCCGACTCGGCCAAGATACGTGTTGTGCGAAGGCCACAGGTTACAAAGTTTGAAATATCTAGCTTTGGAGAGTGCCGTTTGTATTCAGACACGTGTATTCTAAACATAGTCACTTCAAAAGTGCCTATGTGCGATGCATGCGAAAGATCCATACCGTTCATTAATCAGATCCAACAACAAATAATACTATCCCAAAAAACAAGGGATGGAAACTGATCATATAGGAATAGGACACAAATACATGTGAAGAAAATAGTCGGAAAAGAAAACTAATGATCAATATTCAAGATGGACATTTGTCAACCCCCTGGTGAGTTGCACCAGCCTGATTTATTAAGCAAGGACACATTCACTGATCGGCCTACATGGCTGAATCTGAGTCCACCTGGCTGACTTGTGTGTAGCCCACCTGCATGCGCTGCGGTATATGATTCATCTTTTTTTTTTTTTTTTTGATATGACATGGTTTGCTTCCAGGAAGCTTCCTTCAATGGGCGTCATTCATTTTAAAAAACCTCACCTTTTCAAAATAAAACATGGTTGAGAATACATGGTTATATAGTTTCGGAGAAATGATACAGTAAGTGCATGGAAACCTCAACGTATACCTACTTTTATTTGATTTAGTTATCATCCCCTCACTCCGGATCGGGTTGGATCAGTCTGGATCAATTTGGATCGTGTTTTTGGATCGGATTGGTCCGGATTAACCACATCCCGATCTTGATTCGAAAAACTATCAGATCTGAACAGCCTACTCGATCTGCACCAATCCAGGCCGTCAGTTCGGTTCGGATCGGGTCGAATTCACCGGATCGAATCAGATGTGCCCAGCTCTACCTATCAGTACGGGTAGAGGTTTAGTTTGGTAAGGTAGGTTTTGTTCGGGTGGAATGAAAGTAAGTGAGTGATACATCGTGTCTATAGTAAAAAATTACCTCCTAATCCGCATCCAGGATTTCCAGCCAGAGCCTTTGTGATAGTAAAATGTATGGTGACATGAAAACATCACTATCGAACCTAGGGACATTTCAACTAGTGCCCACCTCTAGTTAATATACACTCATGATATGTGGGGCCTACCATAATATGCATGGTATATTCGATTTATCATGTACTTCCCTTGATTCTCTCCTATTGTCCTAAAAAAAACAGCTAGTCCATTATCAAATGGACCACATGAGGGAAGGATCGGACGTCCAACATTAAAAACTTTTAGATTGCATTTGGAGTACGCGGTGATGGGTGGAAGACATCCAATCAACTTAGCGTGTGCCTACTTTAATGCCCTCCCGGGGCCCTAAAAAAATCAAATCTTTTCTCATGTGATTTTTGCATATTTTGAAAGGTTCACCATCCAAGCACTCTAATATAAATACTTTATAGTGTAATGTGTTTACAACAACAACAATAAAATAAAATAAAATAAAATAAAAAATAAAAAAAATTATAGGCATCCAAACGACCCCTGAAGGAAAACACAAGTATTGGCGCAATTTAAAACCTTTGTATTCCCAAAAACTCTTCAATAGTTATATATTTAATTCCCATTATATGGTCCAATTAGACTTGGGAACTTCCTAGTTATACCATCGTAACCTAAAATGACATGGCAAAATAGATGGAGGGTGTGGATAAAACCAATACATAACGGTGGCCCACAAAGGCATTATTCGTCTGGTTGCCAATCCGTGTCCTTCATTGACCCATATGACCATGGACGCGGATTGGGTACTTGCCACCGCGACGGACGAGGATTTCCGGACGCGGATTAGATGTGTTACAAGGTCACTATCCAAATTGCTATTGAAGTGACATCACCAAGATATGTGGACCCCACCATGATGCATATATTGTATCCATGCCGTCCATTAATTTGGAGAGTTCGTTTTATGACATGAGAAAAAGAATGAGAAAGATCTAAAGTTCAAGTGGACCCCACCATAGAAAACAGTGGGTACAGTGACATCCACCGTTCAAAACTTCTTAGGGGCCACAGAAGTTTCCGATCAAGATGATATTTTTGTTTTAACTTCATTTATCTCTATGTTAACTTATGAATAGGTTGGATCTGAAAAATACATCATGGTGGACCCTATAAATGTTTCAATGGTGAGTGTGACTGCTCCCACGTTTTTCTGTGGTGGGTCCACTTTAACTTTAGATCTATCAACTTCCTTTTCTCATGCCATAAAACGATCTCTCCAAATGGTTGGATGGTATGGATACAACACACGCATCATGGTGGGGTCTACAGAGCTTGGTGAGCAATTTGGCTACTAACCTTGTCAGTATCTAATCCAAAAAAATTTAGCACCGTAGACTCTTCCTTTTTATGTCTTTTTTTTTTTAAACCCGAAAGTTTATGTTACAAAAGTAGATTTTTAGGGTATGGAAAGATGTTTTTGGATAAAAATACTCTTGGTTTTTAGGGTAAAGATGGTTTTGGACAAAAAATACCCCTGGTTTTTAAGGTAAACCATCTGGAAAAAGTAGGGGTATTTTCATTTTTTTGGGTTCGTCAGTACGTAGGGCTGTACATGAACCAAGCTAGCTCGGTTAACTCGCTTGACTCGGCCCGAAAAAGCTCGACTCGGCCTAACCCGGAACTGAGTTCGGTTCGGGACGGGCCATTTTCTCCAGCTCGAAACTTTGTTCGGGCCGAGTTCGAACAGGTCCTAGTTCAGCCCGACTCAGTCCGAAACCCGACTCGACCTGGCCCGACTCGGCCAAGGTACATGTCGTACGAAGGCCACAGGCTACAAAGTTTGAAATATCTGGCTTTGGAGAGTGCTATTTATATCCAGACATGTGTATTCTAAACATAATCACTTCAAAAGTGCCTATGTGCGATGCATGCGAAAGATCCATACCGTTCATTAATCAGATCCAACAACAAATAATACTATCCCAAAAAATAAGGGATGGAAACTGATCACATAGGAATATGACACAAATACATGTGAAGAAAGTAGTCAGAAAAGAAAGCTAATGGTCAATATTCAAGATGGACATTTGTCAACACCCCGGTGAGTTGCACCAGCCTGATTTATTAAGCAAGGACACATTCACCGATTGGCCTACATGGCTAATCTAAGTCCACCTGGCTGACTTGTGTGTGGCCCACCTGCATGCGCTATGATATACGATTTATCTTTTTTTTTTTTTTTTTTCTTTTTATAATGATATGACATGGTTTGCTTCCAGGAAGCTTCCTTCAATGGGCGTTATTCATTTTAAAAAACCTCACCTTTTCAAAATAAACCATGGTTGAGAGTACATGGTTATATGGCTTCGGAAAAATGATACAGTAAGTGTATGGAAACCTCACCGTATACCTACTTTTATTTGATTTAGTTATCATCCCCTCACTCTGGATTGGGTCAGATCAGATCGGTCTGGATCCATTTGGATCGAGTTTTTGGATCGGATCGGTCCGGATTAACTACAACCAAATCTTGATCCAAAAAACTATCGGATCTAAACGGCCTACTCGATCTGCACCAATCCAGGCCATTGGTTCAGTTCAGTTCGGAACGGGTCGGATCGGATCTGATCGGGTCGGATTCACCGAATCAATTCAGATATGCCCAGCTCTACCTATCAGTACAGGTAGAGGTTTAGTTTGGTAAGGTAAGTTTTGTTCAGGTCTTGGTAAGGTAAGTTTTGTTCGGGTGAAATAAAAGAAAGTGAGTGATATTTCGTGTCTATAGTAAAAAATTACCTCCTAATCGAATTTCCAGCCAGAGCCTTTGTGATAGTAAAACGTATGGGTGACATGAAAACATCACTATCGAACCCAGGGACGTTTCAACGGTAGTAATTTCTATACCCACCTTTTCTTTCTTGGAGCTGCTCACTTTTTCCCTCGAGTCCTAAAATGAGCTCACAAAACGGATGAATGGAGTGGATTTCTCAAAACTATAACGGTTGGTCCACTTAAGTTTCCAGCGCAGGAGCTTCGTACAAAAGCCTTTGGCATTAAATCCGCAACCAGCCGTCCATCAATTTTGACTGATCAACGACACAAATCTAAAAAGTATCAGATCCTGAGTGCACCACACCACATGAAAGCAATGGTGATAGTGACACCACCGTTGAAACCTTACTAGGGTCCACTATAATATTTATTTTCCATCCAACCTGTTCATGAGGTCATATAGACCTGGATGAAGGGACAACATAAATATTCAGCTTGATCCAAAACTTACGTGGCCCCAGAAGGTTTTCAACCGTAGGCCTTCCATCCCCACTTTTTCCTGTGGTATGGTCCACTTGAACTTTCAATCCGGCTCATTTTTTCTCTATTCACCTAAAATGGTTTTTCAGAATTAATAGACAGCGTGGATAAAAAAAACATTCATCATGGTGGGCCCTAAAAATCCAGGACCGTCCATCACTAGCTAGGTCGCGCTGGGTGGTACCCAATCGGCGTCCTATGACCTCAGCTTTTACGGTTGCAACTGGGCCGGGTTGGAGTGGGCAAATTCAAGCCCAGTTGGTTTTGATATGAGATAGAGATGACCCACGGCCCATGGTTTGGACCTAGGCCTGAGTTTGAGCCCATTAATTAATTGGGTGGTGTCGATCTGAATAGATTAAGGGCCCCACAGGCCTAAGGTCGATCTCTGAGGTAACAGTATGGGCTGGGCTTAGATCATGGACTGGACCCGGGATGCACCCATTTCCAGCCTTGGTGTTGTATCAGGGCTTATTTCCATTTCCACCTACCTCATCTTGACCGTCCATCTCTAAGATCACAGCGATTGATGGTTTTCAAATGGATGGACAGCAACTGAAGGAAACGGTCTTGGTCCATAAAAAAACAAAAAAAAAACATGGATGATGAGAATCCGTTGACATCGGAAACGGATTGGCTACTCCCCCTGACACCAGCTCCGTGGCTGATGGTCGGTGCTCTGTGGGCCCCACAATGATGTATGTGTTTCATCCATTCCGTTCATACATTTTGACATATCATTTTATGGGTTGATCCCAAAAATGAGAGGGATATAAATCTCATGTGGACAACACCACATGAAAACAATAGCGATTGGATATCCACCATTAAATTCCTCCTAAGGTCCACTATACTGTTTATTTGACATCCAATCTGTTGATTAGGTCATACAGGCCCAGATGAAGAGAAAACAAAACGAACAGCTCGATCCAAAACTTTTATGCCCCCAAAATGTTTTTAATGGTTGACCCTCATTCAACACTATTTCTGTAATGTGATCCACTTGATATTTGGATATATCTCATTTTTGTACTCATACCGTAAAATGATCCGTAAAAATAGATGGACGGCATGGATGAAACACCTACATCATGGTGGGGCCCACATAGCACCGACCACCAGCCATTGGCTGGTGTCAGGGGGAGTAGCCAATCCGTTTCCGTTGACATCGGTTTTGGGCTACAATTGGCCCACTAGGTAAAAGGCCCAGATCAATCGATGGTGGGCTACTTATCCATGCAAATCCACCTCATTTTTGCTAGTATGTCCTAAAATGAGCTCCCAAAATGGATGGACGGTGTGGATTTATCACAAAAATTACTGTGGGCCCAATTTTGGCAAGTGAATGGCTGATGGAGTAAAATCTACTTCATTGAACAATCCATACCATCCGATCAGAGAGATCTAGTTTCCTTTGGACCGTCCGTTTCCAAGCTAATAATTCCTTGGCAAAGATTGTCCATCGTCGAGTGCAAGCCTCATCATTTTGGAAAGTGAGACCTATGGTTTGGAAATCCAAACCGTTGGTTGTTGATCCCCACCGTGGATAAACATTTCTAGAAAAAATCTGACATAATGGAAGATATCAGCGACTAAAATAGAGTCATTTCAGTTGAATGTGGACCGTCCGTTGGGTGAACAATAAAAATAAAAGGACTAATAAAATAAAATTAATTACATGAAAGACGTCTTAAAATAAATCCAACGGTCTGGATTACCAGTCCACGGCCCATATATAACTGAAAACGCGTTTATACTGCTGTATAAACATAGCGCGACGTATTGTATAATTACTCTATTCACCGACATTGAAGTAGAAGTGGCACAACCGTAATTCCTTTTTGAAAATTGGTTACTTTCCATCGCGACGAAAACGGAAATAACTACTTCGCAAAAAATGCTCTGCTTTCTTCCTTTTCCCTCCAAAACTCTCTGTACCGAAGAACTTTCTGGAAGATTCCAAACCTATAAGGACTCCTACCTCTTGCAAAATCTCATTAAGTCCCCAAATATTTCTGGGTTTTAACCGTGTTTGGGTGTCTTTCCTTTTCCAAAACCTCATCCAAAACACCAAAGATTTCTGGGTTTTCTTTGTTTTTTCCAATCCCTACTCAGAAATCTCTTCTGGGTCTCTCTGCTTTTGAAAGAATCTCTTCTAAAACTACAAAACATTTCTAGGGTTTTTATAGTTTTTAAGAATCTCTGCTGCATTTTGCTTGAGATGTCTTCTTCAAATAAGAAAACGTCCGATACCCTTTTCCGGGCTCGTCGAACCCTCTTGGAGATGATCAATGATAGGGGCTATGTTGTTTCCAATGCAGAGATTGAGATGACGAAAGAAGAGTTCGTCGAGAAGTTTGGAGAGAATGTCAAAAGGGGAGACCTTAATTTCAGCCGGGCCAAGCGGAACAATCCGACGGATGAGGTTACAAGTCTTTTCTCTCATTCGCTATTCTAGTCTAGCGTATCTGAACTTGGCTATTTTCTATTTGCAGTTCACACCCCTGTTTTTATTTATTTATTTATTTATTATTATTATTTTTTTATATATAAAATAGTGTACCCCTTCTTGGGTGCATTGGAATCATTCTCATGCTTTTTGGAAGAGATGAGAAGGGGTGTGTTTATTGAATACTGTGGGTATAAATATCAGCTTGGATGATTTTATTTTTTTTTATTCAATTATGTGTTACTATTGGAAGATGATAATGGTTTCTTATGTTTGATGAATTTTGAAAAAATAATGCTTGGTCTTAACTAGCAGTGTTTTAATTTGGGGTGTTATTGCATATAGCTGATCCAGCCATTGATGTGGCTGGCCTTGCCTGAGATTGGTGATGCTGAAAACAAAAACCCAAATTTGGCTATACCTTACCAGCCATCTGATTGTTGGCTTCTAAATGGACAGTTAAAAAGAAAATATGGCTATTGATCCACAGAATAGGAAACATAGTTCTACGACTTGGTGATTCAAATCGAAACTCAGCCACTAACTCAAAAAGGTTTCGAGCTGAGCCTTCAGGATTCTTGCTCATTTGACTGATTTAGTCAATATTAGTGGGACTTGTTGAGTCGACTTGCTCACTTGAAACAGCTTGCAGAGATTTGAATGAGTCACTTTGTTTGTTATGTTGATAAAGAGGGAGTTGAACCCTTGAGCTCCATCATATAACAAAACACCGTGCTCAACACACCATTGACAGCTTATTTCACATTTCTATTTACTCTAATCACTCAAAACTATTTTATGTATTTTTTTGATTGAAGTTTTTTAATTATAAAATACTGAGGAAAGTTAGTGAAAACATGGTTGAGTATTAGAGTCGATCAGACCCAGTTGTGTCCAGTTTTTGACCTATGATGGGAACAAGTCCACTTAATTTGATGGCTGGGATTGTTTGTAGATTTTTGTGCATTGCCCATCCACAGTGGGGATAGTCAGGTGAACAATTTGAACTATATGCAAAATGTTGTCTTGAATTGACCTTAAGTAGTTGTGGCAGAGCATTGTGTATGACCTATTTTCATTCATATTGAGTGTGAAATTGGTGCTGGCCTTAAGCAGGCTTGTTTTGTCGAAGATTTATAACTCGAGATTTGACTTGGATATCAGATCTCTAACTCTACATTGAGTGCTACAGCCTGCTACATTGTTATGGACAAATGGGACTGATACATAGCACCAATTTCTAATGCTACATTATCATGCTACAGTAATGTGCTACAATAACCTAATGCTACAGCAACCTAAACTTGGTTAATAAGTTTCCTTTATTAGGTAAGTGTCTTAGTTGGTTTCGTCTGTTAGACAAGTTGTTAAAGTCTTACTTCTAGTCTATTTATCTTTTTTTTATTAGTAGTCGCTTGTGATTAAGATTGGTTGTGATCTTGTGTTAGAACCAATAGGAATTAGTTTGAACTTAAGTATGATTGTTACGTACTAAGGCATATAAAAGGACATGCAGTCCATTAAGTAAATGGAGTTTAAGCTCTGCATCGAAGAGAATTGGTTTGTATGGAGATCGGCAAATTTAGTGTGTCCTTCGTGATGTGAGTTTGACAATTCTACCAATGGCGATTTAATTGAGCAATGTTGAACACAATGCTTTGATAGTTCGTGATCATGTTCAAATCCAAAGGAAGTAATGAGGTTGAAGATACCACCAAGTGAGATATATAGCACTGTCGGTGGGTAACTATAAATCCCTACTGATGTACTTCGAAACTAGTGACGTCAAAGAGCATTTGTTGAAGAATCACCGCCAACATCATTAGTCTTAGGCGTTTACACAAAATTGTTTATTGACCAAAAGCTCACAATTTTTAGCTGTTTTACTTACTAATATGTGCTGTGTTGAGAGCCCGACGGGCTGTTGGGACTAGGCCAAGCTTGGCCCACGGGCTTTAAAAACTTTGGTTGAACCTGTTGGGTTAGGTGGGTTACCCCGTCCATTGCCACCCTTAATTTGCTAGAAGAACTGATATTCAAGCAAAAAATAGTGATGATTCATTGTGACAGTCAGAGCGCATTGCACTTGGCTAAGAATCTGTTATTTCATGCTAGGACCAAGCACATTGATGTTCAATGTCACTTTCTTCATGACGTAGTGGAAGTAGACATATCTTATTGCAGAAGATTTACACTAGCAACAATGTTGGGGATATGTTGACGAAGCCTATTGTAAGGGAGGAGTTTGTTTGGTGCAGGACTCTTGGGCTTGTTACCTAGTATTTGGTGACGTTTGGGCAGGAAGTGTTTTTTGCACTATTAGAGAAATAGTATTCAAATGGGAGAATGTTATTGAAGCATAGTCTTCAAGTGTAAGACGTCTCCTAATAGGAGATGTCCCTCTCCTTTTGAAGTGTGTACGTACGTACATATATACTTACATGTGATGCCTAGTTCCTCTTAAGCTTTTTGCAATTCCTCTCTATGGATATGTTATCTATATAAGGAGAGCATGTGTAGAGAGTGGGTATTCATTCTTCTTGCCTTGGTGAGAGAGTTATTGTATAGAGGAAGAATGAGAGAGAGGTAAATATTGTATTTCAAATTTATCTTGTTTTAGTGAAGAAGAAAACTTCGTCTTGCTAACCCATGGACATAGGCATATTTTCGAACCACGTATGTCTCTATGCTTGTTGTCTCTTGTTTTTAGTTTGGCCCTTTGGTTTTTTGTTTGGCTCTTATCTTTTGTGTTTTGCTTTGCCTGCATCGATTGCGTGCTGGTGTTTTTCCACAACATAATTAGCACTTGATCTGGGACCGTGATAGTGTGTGAAAGGAGTTAACATTGAATGTGGTGGATTGTTGATGTTCAACACTAAGTTGGATAGGCCAATGTTGCATTTGTTTTTTTGAAATTGTAGGCCAATATTATAAGTTGCACAAATCCACATCATTCTTGGAAATTATTCATTTGGTTTGAGTTTATTCCTTAAAAAATTTCATCATTTTGAATATTAGCATCTAATGGAACTAGATTTAGTCAGCTTAGGGTGTTTTTTTTTTTTTTTTTTTGTTGTTGTTTTGTTTTTAATAGTGTTCCCCAAGTTATAGAAAAATACAGACATTCTAGCTGAATAGATGGTTATTTGTTTTGTTGTGCATCTGGGTAGGAGTGGAAGATAGGAAGCACATTTGGAAGGATATGGTTTTTCTGCCTTTCCTACGTCATGATACTTTTCAGGTAATACCTGAAAGGAAATGGATATTGATATGGCCTGAAAATCATCCTACTGGCCCTATCTTCCAAGGACATCCGAACATACTCTTAGTTATCGGTTCAAATGGTTCTTAAGCAACCTTTTACATAAGAATAGTGTTTGATCTTGGATTGTGTTAGGGTTACATGCATTTATGTGGGTTTCGGAGAGGAAAATCCTGTGAGGAGGAAATACAATCGTTCTCTTATCCTTTGTGTGTGAAAGAATATTTCTGTCAATGTTTTCATATGGTTTGTTTCTTGGTAAAGTTTTAGTGTTTGTAATTGTATGCACTAGGTTTGTGCATTTCATGTTTTCATTCACTGAACAAAAAATATCAACACAGTGGCCTTTTCTAGCTTTGAAGAATTCTTGTACGAAAAAATGTAAATATTCTGGAGATAGGGCCTCATCTTTTGCCTATTTTTCCTTGTCTGCCCCAGGCATTGGAACACATTACGTGGGATTTTCATTCTTTTCCACCAAAATAAAATACATTGGATATTAATTGAATGTAGAAGCATATTTCCTGCTTGCCTTTTATGAACACCCAAAAATACCCTTACATGTTAAGAAAGATAATATCCCACAAAAACTACGATTTGGCTAAACTACTTTGCACTTTGTTGTCTAACGAGAAAAAGTATATTGAGAGAGTATGATTGTAATTGTGGGCAATTTTGTATCATCAACATCATCATCATCATCTAAGCCTATCGCAATTAATTAGGGTTGGTGACATGAATCCTATTCTGCCATTCCACTCTATGGGCCATACCTTCAGTTAGACCATAGGTCATCAAGTCTTTTCTTACTACCCCCATTCACATCCTTTTGGGCCTATCACATGCCCTTTTAGAGACTTCAACTTGTACCAACTCTCTCCTTCTAACCGGCATGGTTCTTGTTTTCCGTTGCATGTGACCAAACCATCTAGGTCTACATTCTCTCATGATGAGAATCAACTTGTACCAATTCTCTTTATCATGACTTGATGAGAACTTTGCCTATTTTGGTTTTAGGGAATGTGAATGATATCAGAAATTTGCTATTGTGCATATGCTTATGCCAGCTTGTGATACATATAATTCCTTTTTTTTTCTCTTAATTGGAAATGAGATTTCTTTCCAGAGACAAAATTATATGTATGTGATACTTATAATTTCACTAGATTTGCTCTGTTTCTGCTTTTTGAGTTTTACTTATGCAACCACCAACAACTGAAGTTGGTTGGTTTTTATAAAAAGAAAGAGGAAAACTTTTGTAACCTGCTATATTGTTCCTCTTTTTCCTCTCTTTATCCTTTTTTTTTTTTTTTTTGTCTTCTGTTCGCCTTCACAATTTTTTGATATAGAATTTTCTATACAGCTTTCATAGTTTGTTGCAAGTATCAGCATCACTTTCTCCACTGGTGTTTTGCCTCTATGGTTTGGCTTATGATTGACCTGAAATTTAAATATTATCATGTTTAGATAACATTGATTTTTAACTTTTGAAACTCTAACGACTACGTTGGAAACAGAGTAAGAAAGGTAACATATATTGGAAGGGGAATGCCCGAACAATCTCCCAATAGAAGATCCTACGTTTCCAATCTTTGGTCTTTCTTCGGTTTTGTGAACGGTTGTCACTGCATAAAAGTATTGGCAGGCCACATACTGAAGAGTTAAGACTGTGCCATCAAGGAGAGTTCTCGGGCATGGTCCATCCTATGTTGGGCCCATAAGGTCAATGGTCTGTATCAGTGGACCATGTTCCTTGCACAAACTGAAAATTTGAGGCTGCTAAACGTGTCCTTGGGACAAGGATCATACAATCAATTCCTTATGATTGATCTCCCTAAGATTGTCATGAGACTAGGAATCGCTTGGATGTTTGCTCTTCCTGACCGTAGAAATTCCTTGGGCTTTTCTCGGTTTTCTCGCTCTTCCTGACCGTAGAAATTCCTTGGGCTTTTCTCGGTTTTCTCTTGTGGTATCTTGCAATGGGCTTGCTAATCCCCCTTTTAGACTCCCATCAACCATCCTAATGTTCAGAACTTCAATACTCCAAAAAGAAACTCTCCCACCATGCTTTGGAAATGCTAATATTCCACATTAACCTTTGATTTGAAGTTGAAAATGAGTTATAGAAACTAAATAGTGCTTATGATTATAATAGTATTGAAAACAGTTTCAAAACGCTAATCACAGTCTCCACCATGAATGGTCAGGCAGGATCAATAAGTCCTCATGGCCATTGATCCAACAATGGGAAGGCTGTGGACTATATTGTAATTATTTGGGATGAAAATTCTCAATGGGTAAAACTCTCTGCGAGATGTTCTTTCTCTGTTTGGAAATTCAGAAAATGGACTTCTTGGCCCCTAAAATCTTTTTTCTGTTAGATTGTGAAACGTCATATCATTCGATGCATGCTCAGAAATCTTACACCTTGTTTTTTTCTTTTCTTTTCGGGATCAGATATGTGTCTTCTTTTTAGAGGAAGACAAGCCTGGTAAAAATGTCATTATCTCTTATGGAAAACGTATGGAATCTGCAAAAATCTCTAGAGGAATATTAGTTGTCAGAGAGACGGCAACTCTCTTAGTAAAGAACTTCATTGAGACCAATATGCCGAAGTTTCACATTGAGTTTTTTCTGGTGAGTTCTTCATGCAACTACTGTTTGTGGCAAAATATGAAAAGCACAAAAACACATACACATACTCATACTCACATGTATACATATCTCATTGTGGACATTTGAACACATGCCATGCTGGCACATGTGGTAAACATCCAAGTTGTCCATCAGGAACTGCTGCTATTTAGTTTCTTCCCTGGCCCAATGATTAGGCAGGTGCACTTGTTACATGGGCCACCTTGCAGAAACCAAATCGATGACTTTTTAGCCATCTATTTGTTCACTTGATTAGTGGACTCTCCTGATTTTCGGTCTAGAGCATCTACACAGTAGGGACTCACCTGACGTTGGCTAGTTAGATCCCATAAGCATGGGTCGGGATATGCACACATGTGGTATGGTCAAAGATCTGCATGAACTTACATAAGCTGAAGTTCTTTTCAATCTGGGCCATTGTTTTATGATCCAAACCATTTGATGGGCCCCATTGTGGATCGATCATGCCCTAAAAATCTTCTCCCCAATGGCAAGATACTTACCTCCTGATTGCTGATCTATAATTGGATGGTTAAGAAAAAAGATATGCCAAAAGTCCCAACTTAATTGGAAAGAAGAGCAAATATTGTATGGCTAGGATCTTCCAATCTGGGAGATCAACAGTGCATGCTCCGTCCCAGGTGGGCCTGTCAGGTCAATGAACTGTGGACTCACTTGTACCGTGAATCAGATGGGCCACACTACAGGGAACAAGTTGGGAGGTCCCACCGTGTTGTGTCCATGAAATCATGCCATTCAGATCCTTCATCTAGACCAAATCAAGGGTCAGGATGAAGTCAGGCTGTTTTGAAATTCCAGCAGACCCATGTGTAAATCAAGGGCCGGCTTCTCCTCTCATATTGTTCCTCATGTTGTGGCTCACTTGAATGTTGTATCAGACCAAGTTTTGGCACCTGGGGGTAATATGAGGTGATGCATCTGATGGATATGTTGAATGGCCTTCATACATTACCTGGGCCCCACCTCTGCCTGGCACCACAGTAAGCTTATGGTGGTAACGGTACCACTTAAACTTGCCCCTTATATGGATATGTTTCTCGTTGTGAACTATCCATGTATTGTTGATTATGAGAACTTCCACCAAAGTTGTTTTTAATCCTAGCATAACTTTCAAGAGCTATGACAAATTTCGTTTCATATATTACTGATTTTTGCATTTAGAATCATCCTTACTATATAAATGTCTTTCTTAACCCAAAAAAAAGAAAAAAAGAAAAAGAAAAAGAAAGAACTGGAGATAGTTTCCACCTAATAATTTACCAGTCTGAATGTTCTTTTATATTTCATTATATTAAGAGCCTATTTGGATTCAGGAAAAGTTGTTTCCTGAGAGCAATCCATGGCATGCTGTCAAGGCTAGCTGGTCATGAACATGTTGCTGACTTGTGCAGTCCCTTGCTTGTCAAACACCCTGACATGGACAGGATAGACTGTGGCATATGTGGGGAATTTAAAGATTGGTTGGTGACACAGTTACACTTATGCATGGAAATGCTCACCTGCGCAGCAGTTCGCACGGAACTGGTGCGAACTTTTTTGAGAACCTATCATACGTGATGTGGATCCAAAATCCGAACTGTTCATGTGAAGCAGCACCTCGTGAAACCCCCCAGGCCCAAGTTTTACTTTGATCTAAAACTTTGATGGGCCATGAAAAATGAAAGCAGTTTCCTCCCTTAATTTGCATCTCTTTGCTATGGCCCACCAGAATTTTAGATCAGGGTGAAAATTTGTCACATGGGGTTTCATAGGATTCCACATGACATGGACCATTCAGATTAGACACCCATGACACGTGTGCAAAGGTGCGCACGTGCGTAGGTGCGCAGGTGAGCATGACTCCACTTATGCATGTGCACATTGATACATGTGCCATATTTTTTAGTGCTTGAAGATTGATGGTGGCACATATGCACATGTGAGATGCTTGAACTTGGATGGCCGCAAACGTGGCACATTCGAACATGTCATACAGGTTCATAGATATATGTGATCCTTGAGTACACTGAACTGTAAAGTGTCATTGACAAATAGGGGTCATTTTGCAGCATGGATTCTGAGGGATTTATGAGGATTTCAGTTTTTTGGGTCGTTTGCTAGCTAGGATTTTGAGGGATTTGGATTTTAATTCTTTTTGCATTCCCATTTCAAGGTTGGTTTGCAAAATCATCTCAATTGCACAGGTTTTGATATCAATTGTATTTCATAGGATTTTAAATCCAGTCTAATGAACAATCCATAGTTTCATCACCCCACCAGAGACATTCAATCCACGGTCCAACGGTTACATATCCATGACTACTTGTCTAAAAGTGCATTGGCTCCTGTGCACAAGGGGGTTGGCAAACCATAGACATGTACAATTGCTCTGTATACTTGATGATACGCAACTTTGCCAAAATCCAAACAGACTAAATGTAAATGAATTTTATTTGTGTTAACAATTTATTGGCAACTGCCCCTCCAAGATCCTACATTGCTTGCTTTCACCTTGGGGCGTGCATGTAATAGTTGGGTTGGGACCAATACTGGGTGGGACCATGTTGGCATGAGTGGTGTCAATGTGAGCCTTGACCATGGCTTGTTCCAAGAGCGCAGGTAAAAGAAGTACGGCTGATGTCTATTTGGCAGTTGTTGTAAAACTTTTGCCGTTGTAGCATTTAAAAGCCAACCCCAAATTGTTGGACAAAGGCTAAGATGATGGTGATGGTGAATGTTATTTGCACTTACAAAATACAAAAATAAGAGATTTTATAAATGCTCTACTTTTGAGCCTTAAAAAAAATATATATATATATTTTTGGGTTTTGGGGGGGAACATAAAATTCAATGAAATGATGCCAATTGCTGATTTTATGACATTGTATGCAGGAGGGAGAACTATTAATCAACATTACAAGGCACTATCTTGTTCCTATGCATGAGGTGCTTACAAATGATGAAATTAAGACTCTGCAGAAGCGTTATAACGTAAAGGCAACACAGGTTTGTTCCCCACTATACAGTCATTCAGAGATATTTGCTTTATCTTTATTGGCTATGCATATATCCTCTATTACCAAGATGCGTTGTTCATTGGCACTACTTATTGTTTCGAAAGCTTTCAACTGATTAGTCCAAGATGGTGACTGGACCAAGATTTAGAGGTAAAATGTTATGCATCTTTAAAAGGTATCATTGAAGACCAGGCCAAAGAGTGCTCATGAAGGAAAACTTTTGACTATAAATCTTTGGGATTTGAGTTTCAGGTAGGTTTTTTACCAACCGGAAAAATATGATGTGGAGCAACATGAAAGAAAATGAAGAATGAGGAAACAAGAGAAGACATTGTTCTAATTAGTTTGATGGAGATCGATGCCTCAATACAAGATCTTAACATGAGGTAGTGTTCTCTCCAATCAGGAGTGAATTTGCATTTTCACATTGGTTATGGACAAGTTAACGCGGCATTTGCAAGAAGTGATCCGATGGTTTATGTTGTATGCAGATGACATAGTTTTGATTGACAAGATGGGGGAGGGCGTAAACACAAAGCTAGATTTGTGGAGGGATGCATTAGAATCTAAAGTTTTTAAAATCAGTTGGACCAAACAAAGTATATGGAGTTCAATTTTAGTAATATTTGTAAACAAACCAAGAACAATGGAGGTTTGAAGAGAATGATTCTCCTTCTTCTTTTCTGTGTATTTGAGACAACCCAAAAGGGTTGAATATATAGAAATTACAGTCATGTATATAAGGAAAAATAATAAAACCAAAATCTTCTACGAACTATACAAGGTATATAAGCTATACATGGAAAGTACTATACAAGGAATGAGAGCCTGTCTAACATCCCCCCTCAAACTAATGCGGGTCATCGACAAGTAATAGTTTGCCAACTAGAAATGAGTGACGAGCAGAAGTGAGGGACTTGGTGAGAATGTCTGCAATTTGATCATGGGATGCAACATGTGGAAGAGAAATGAGCCCAGACTGAAATTTCTCGCGGATAAAATGACAGTCAACTTCAATATGTTTCGTTGCTCATGAAAAACCGGGTTAGAGGCAATCTGAATAGCACTTAGATTATCAACATGGAGTGGAGTAGGATTCTGTAGAGGAACGCCCAAGTCAGAAAGAAGTCCACGTAACCAGACAATCTCACTACACGCAGCGGACATTGCCCGATACTCAGCTTCGGTGCTTGATTTGGAAACAGTGGCCTGTTTCTTACACTTCCAAGAGACGAGAGAAGTGCCGAGAAAAACACAGTAGCCAGTGGTAGATCGTCGTGTGAGAGAGCATCCGGCCCAATCCGCATCCGAATAAGCACGTAGGTCCAGAGTTGCCGTGGAGGAGAAGAACAGGGATCGATCAAGAGTTCCACGAAGATACCTTAGGATGCGCAACACGGCAGTCATATGAAGAGTCCGAGGTGCAGAAACAAACTGACTGACGACTTGGACAGCGTAAGCAATATCAGGGCGAGTCATAGTTAAGTAAACCAGACTCCCAACCAAACGACGGTATAAGTCTGGGTCATGCAAGGAGATCACCATCGTCACGACCATATTGAACGTTAAGTTCTAAGGGAGTCCGAATGTCTTCGATCCGTCAATGATGCCAAAGCAAGAAGATCCTTGGTATATTTGGCCGACCAGATCCTCGCTAGAACGTGAAATTTCAAGCCCAAGAAAGTATGTGAGATGGCCGAGGTCTTTCATCTTGAAGGAGGATTGCAGAACTTCCTTTAAAGCCGAGATACCAAGAAGATCGCTACCAGTCAAAAGGAGGTCATCAACATAGACAAGAACAATGACAATTCCTCGAGCAGTGGTGCAGAAATAACGATGGATCATGACTACTTTGAGTAAAGCCAGCATCAGTAACGACATTATGAAAACGTTGGAACCATGCCCGAGGTGCCTGTTTGAGGCCGTATAGGGCTTTCTTTAGCCGACATACCTTATTGTCAGGAATTAAAGAGCCAGGAGGAGGTTTCAAATATACGGTTTCTTGAAGATCTCCATGCAGAAAGGCATTTTTCACATCCATCCGAGCGAGTGGCCATGAGCGAACAGAAGATATAGCCGAAGCGTACGAAGAAGTTTTCATCTTGGCCACAGGAGCAAAAGTCTCATCATAATCAATTCCGTATTCCTGTTTGTATCCTTGAGCAACAAGTCGAGCCTTGTATCGATCCAACGATCCATCAGACTTGAGCTTGACAGAATAAACCCATTTGCTACCAATTAGCTGTTGGTCAGCAGGTCGAGTGACAATGTCCCACGTATGATTTTCATCCAATGCCGCAAGTTCTTCTGCCATAGCCTTCTTCCAACAATCATGAGTGACTGCCTGAGAGTATGAAGTAGGAACAGAAACAGTATCCAGAGTAGCATTCATGGCAGACATAGAGCATATCAAGCGATCAGGCGCTCGATGTTCACGAGCGGAACGACGTATCGAGGTAGGTTCGGGATCTGCAACAGGTACAGTAAATTCGGGTTGAGTAATAGGTGATGGATCTATACGTGGTCGACGTGAGTAAACCTGCAACGGACGAGGAGGAGTACTTGAGGCAAACGGAATTTCAGGAAAGGTGGTTAGACCAGGAGAGTATGGAGTTGGCGGAAGAGGTAGAGATGAATGGAAGGCAATGTGTTCAAGAAAAACAACATTTCGTGAAACCCGAACACGACGAGAAACAGGATCATAACATCGAAAACCTTTCTGAGTTTCCCCATATCCCAAGTACATACATTTGACCGATTTTGGAGATAGTTTGTTACGTTCACGTGAAGCCATGTGAACATAATGATACAACCAAAAACACGAAATGTAGAATATGGAGGTAAGCGTTGAGAGCAAAATACGGAGATTTATCTGCTCGAACTTTGGTTGGCATCCGGTTGATCAAGTAGACTGAATGTAACATTGCTTCTGCCCAGTAAAGAACGAGGAACACTCATAGCTGTCATCAGAGTGTTGGCAGTTTCAACAATATGACGATTTTTTCGTTCTGCCACCCCGTTCTGTTGTGGAGTATCAGAACAGGTGGTCTGATGAATAATCCCATGACCTTGAAGAAATGTACGGAATTCAATTGAGATATATTCCCCCCCTGAGTCAGAGCGGAGAGTTTGAACAGGAACCTGAAATTGAGTTTCCACCATAGAGTGAAATAATTTGAATTTTTCAAAAACCTGTGACTTTGATTGCAGAAAGTAAATCCAAGTGTAACGTGTGAAATCATCAATGAATATAACATAATATCGTAATCCAGAGAGAGACATAATTGGTGATGGACCCCAGACATCCGTATGCACAAGTTCAAACATAGAAGATGATTTTGTAGTACTCAGAGAAAATGGAATACATTTACTTTTTGAAAGACAACAGGAAGAACAAGAATAATCCAAATCATTTTTATTAAGAGAAATATTCCCTAACATGCCAGAAGAAATCAACTGAAATAACCGATCAGAATGTGGATGGCCCAGGCGAAAATGCCACAGTTTCCACAATTTATTTGCTGAAGTAATATCTGATGAAGATGGAGAAAAGAAACAACGAGCCAGAGTGACAGATGGATCAAAGTCCAGCACGTATAGACGACCATGCCGCCTACCCTTCCCAAGTACCTTCCCCGTTGCCAGATCCTGCACAAAACAACAGTTGGGAAGAAATATGACCAAGCAGTTATTGGATGTGAGTTGACCAACGGAAATTAAATTGGAAGAAAGGTTAGGGACATGAAGCACATTACGAAGGGTGAACTGGCGATGAGTAGAAGGAGAAAAAGTCAATGATCCAACAGACTGAATAGGTAGTCTAGTACCATCCGCAGTGGAAATAACCTGATTGCCGGTGTAGGGACGAATGTCACGAAGATGGGATACAAAGACCGGGTCATATGATTGGAAGCACCCGAATCGAAGAACCATGTAGAAGATGGAGATATACCTGATATACCGGCTGCAGAAAGGGCCTGAACGATTTGTTGGAGCATCGCAGGAGTCAACGGAGATGAAAAACCTTCGGCAGAACTGTCGATGAAGAATCACTAACAGAAGGCTCGGAAGAAATAGTGGCAGTAGTAGCAGTAAGAGCACGACCACGGCCACGACCACGACCACCACGTCCACGGCTGAAAGAAGAAGCATAGGCACGTGTACGGCAGTCCTGAATACCATGACCAGTCCGTCGACAATACGCGCACCATTCTTTGCATTGAGCGACAACATGACCCACCTTGTTGCAGCCGCGACAAGTTAAAGGAGTGGAACCACGTGTTGGTGTAGTGGTAGACACAGCAAGCACCATATCAGATGATCCCGGAGTTGAAGAAGGAAGAGAGAGAACTTTCAGTCGTTGTTCCTCAGCCAATAAATCATTAATAACTGAATTCAATGAAGGAAGAGGGCTACGGTTCAAGAGGGCAGCCCGACAATGCTCAAACTCTGGACGTAGCTTCATAAGGAATTGTCGTACTTGCGCACTCTCGCGCATAGATTGAAATATCTTAAAATCATGAGGAAAGGTTGGATCCATCATAGCCATTTCTGTCCAAATAGTGACAATTTTGGAGTAAAATGATTGTATACTATCATCACCCTGAATAAGGTTAACGAGATCCTGTTCCGTGCGATATATAACCGGCCGCATTACTCTGTTGATAGATTGTCTGGAGATGCTCCCACATTGCCTTAGCAAAGGTGCGATGAGGGGTGAGGCCAATAGCAATGGACCGATCGACCGAATCGAGGATCCAGTAATAATCCGTCCATTGTTCATGTCCCAGTCAACTAATTTTTCAGATCTGTGGAAGTGGGGATTGGAGTAGATCCATCAATGAGTCCCCACAAACCCCGACCCTTGAGGAAGTTCTGAAAATGGATGGCCCATAGAGAATAGTTGGTACCATCAAAACTACAACGTGGGGCCTCTGTACGTGATGAGTTCTTGTCCATTGCTCTGAAGTAATGTAAAGTACTTACAGAGATGCAACAGAGGGCGATGCAACAGAAGGCGTTAGGCGTACAGCAGGATATACCCAAGCAATTTTAGTTTCCGGATCTGGTGTAATAACAACAGAAGAACAAAGAATAATAGCAGATCCTGGAGCAACAAGAATTTGGTTTATCGATCCGGAGTAACAAAGAATAGCAATCGGTTCGGACAGAAATAAGGTGAAGACAGGCAGATCTGGATCAACAATAGATCTGCATGAAAACCGTGAATCCAAAAAAGGTTTTTTCAGATGGAACAGAAAACCGAAAGTGTGTGTTGATCCGGGAGCAGTGGGCGCTGGATCTGAGCAGCCTGGAGCAGAAAATCGAGCAGGGCGTCGGATCTGGAGCAGAAAACCGAAAGGGGGCTCGGATCCTGGAGCAGGGCGGATCCGGATCTGGATCTGGAGCAGGAAAAATCGAGCAGGGGGTGGCCGGACGCAGCAGGGAGGCCGGACACAGCAGGGGGCAGGAAGGCCGGACGCAGCAGGGACGCAGCAGGGAGCAACGGACGCAGCAGGGACGCAGCAGGGAGCAGGGAGGCCGGACGCAGCAGGAAGCAGGGACGCAGCAGGGACGCAGGCAGGGAGCAGGGACGCAGCAGGGACGCAGGCAGGGAGCAGGGAGTGGCCGGATTTGGATCAGTACAGCTCTGATACCATGTAAACAAACCAAGAACAATGGAGGTTTGAAGAGAATGATTCTCCTTCTTCTTTTCTGTGTATTTGAGACAACCCAAAAGGGTTGAATATATAGAAATTACAGTCATGTATATAAGGAAAAATAATAAAACCAAAATCTTCTACGAACTATACAAGGTATATAAGCTATACATGGAAAGTACTATACAAGGAATGAGAGCCTGTCTAACAATATTAGGAGGGAAAATGAGGAATTAGTTAAGGTTTCTAACCAAGAAGTTTCCCAAAATGACCACTTTCAGTACCTTAGGTCAATAATTCATGAGAGTGGAGATTAAAAGGGAAGTTTCCCATAGAATTCAAGTTGGGTGGAAGAACTAGAGATGTGCCTTTGGAGTTTTATGTGATCCTCATGCACTACTCAAATTGAAAGGGAAATTTTCTAGGATAGCTAGACCAGCCATGCTTTATGGGACAAAATGTTGGGCATTTAAGGAATGACATGTTCATAGGATGGTTGTAGGTGAAATGAGGATATTGAGATGGGTGCGTGGCAAGGTGGAAGGATAAAATGAGAAATGAATATATTCAAGGGAACTTAGGAGTAGTACCTAATAAGATGAGAGAAATTAGACTTAGATTGTTTGGTCTTTGTGCAACAAAGACCAAGAACCGTGTTGGTTAGAAGTGAGTTGGTACACGTTGAAGGCTTTGAAAGGGCAAGGGGAAAGCCTAAAAGGATTTAGATGGAGGTAGTAAGAAAAGACTTAAGGGCCTGTGGTGTATCTGAAGGTATGGCTCCTAATAAAGTGGAATGGCATAACAAGATTCATATAGCCAACCCCAGTTAATTAGGATAAGGCTTGGATAATGATGATTCTGTGAATCACGTTTTAGGGGGTCAAATGACATCCAAATGGCATGAAATTGATATCCTATCAAATTATCTTTTCAATAGGCCCAACTTGCATGATTTAGACAAGCATTGATAAAGTTATGACCAAATTACCAATAGACCTAAATGCCCGATAATAGCCCAAAAAATATACAAGGCAAATAAAAGAACAAGAGGAAACTAAAGTTGGGCTAACAATATACAACAATACACATCAAATGGGCCTTAATAAAGGGTCTGGATCAATCAGGTGTGTTATTAAAATTAAGGCTGATGATGGACCCTACATCAGTTGATATACATGTATAATCACGTTGTTGAGCGTGAGGCGGCCATTAATGGCGACAACAAGGGGTCGACGATAATAATAAGAAAAAAAACTTACCTCTAATGCCAGACCCATCGTCGGTTGCTTGCCCTCATTTGATGGAGATGCCTCTGAATGTCGTGTTTTCTACCGGATTAGCACCTTTACAGCATCCATTGTTGTTGTCCAAACGGCGTGAATCAAACATCTTCAGTCCCATAGTAGCAGGTTTTCCGGTGACAGATGCCGGATCCGGCATGTGGTCGTCGGTTCTGAGCATGGCAGGAGGATGAGTTCGGGCGGCTAGGGTTTCAACTTTCCCCTCTTTCAAAAACAGAAACAAAGAGAGATGGGTCTCTGTCTCTTACATAGTAATGGGTTGGGGCTTAGTATTCGTTTTTGAATTAGGCTCAGTTCATTAGCCCACCTCAAGCTATGCCTTCATCATGGTGGTAGAGCTATATCATGGAAGAGCGTGAAACAAACTATCACAACCTCATCGACTATGGAAGCTGAGTACATAACTTGTTATGAAGCCACGAATCGGGTAATATGGCTTCAAATTTTTGTCTTTGGTTTGTGGTGCATTCAGATGATCCCGATACCATTAAAAAAATTTGCGAAAGTTCAGCAGCAACGAACTTCTCCAACAACAAAAAACATTTGTCGAGGTCAAAGCATATTCACATCAAGTACCTAGTTGTAATGAAGAGGGTCCAAAATCATCAAGTTTCTATATAATGCATGAACACAGAGCATATGTTAGTGGATCCACTCACTAAAGGCCTTCTTATCACTCTATTTAAGAGACGTGATTTCTATACGAGTTGTAGATCCCAAGGATGTATTTGATTAGTGGGAGTTTGATCCGATTTATACAAACATTTAGAGAATCTCTTTTATGTATCTTGATGAATCTAATATCTATTATATAGTTTATTAAGTTTATTTTTGTTACTCCTTCAGCATGCACTTTTGGTTTATTTTTAGAGTAAATCAGAATTCATTTTGTGTCTCGTTGGAGACACGTACGGTGAGTCCACTTGAAGTTAGGTATGTATGATCATATTAGACATATAATCTTCATACCACACTTCCATGCCCATGATCTATGCCATTAAGAGCACTGGTATTTGGACAGTGATTCATCCAACTTGGACAAAATTAAATGTTTTGATGACTACCATGATTTGATATCTGTGGTCTTGATGGACTAGGTCCATCTTGATGGACTAGGTCTAAGGAGCGTAGCTCATATCCAATAATGAAATCTAGTGGGTACCCATTTAGAAAAGTTCCTTTGGTTCAGTGTGGTCCAAGTGGGAGAATGTGGGACATCTATTTGGTAGGCCGCACATGATCATTTGGTTAGATCATATGATTAGATTACTGTGATGAGCATACCGGTGGGCTCCACTATATGCGTGATTGTTAAAGATGGGTCTGGGGTGGTTACGCTCATGCTATGTTCCTATCGACAATAATTTAGATAGGCATGGGACTCTTAACCTTGTGGAGACTCTCGAGGAATGAAGGAGTTGTGATGAGCTCAACTTCTCCCCTCCCTTGATGAGGACATTGTGTGCACGCGTGCCCGCACTCTGCCCACACGCGCATGCACACCATCCCCCTACGCACGTACATATGAAGGAGGGCCCCACCGTCGATCTGGTTCGATGACGACGTCTAGGGAGGGCCTCTTAGTTAGAAGACGAAGTTTTGATTCAAAAGAGTGAGTCCAATAGTCAAGAAAAGTCCATTATGGGATCTCATGATCATGACCCACTAGTTGAATTGATTTCATATTTTAGGTTTTGCTTATTTATGTTATTTAGAACATCGTGAACGTTTTAGATTTCTTTGATTGATTTTTATTTTAGTTTACTTCATCGCCAAGTAAAAGGTTGCGCACATGGCGCGAGTTTTGGGGTATAGGGTTTTCTCTATAGATAGGCACCCCTTGTAGTTCTTTTGATTTATTCAAGTTTAATAAAAATTCCTCCAAGTTTTTTTCTACTCTCTGAGTTTCTGAGTTGTGGAAAAATTTAAGTGGGTGCGAATCCCTCTCTTTTCGAAGGGCTAAATTCAAGTGGGTGCGAAGCCCTCCCTTTTCGAAGGGCTAACTACCATGGTGCGAAGCCACGTTTATCCCAATCCGCGCCTCCATCTTATTTCATCCATCCTTCGATCATCTTCACCTCATATTCACTTGTTTTGCAGCTGTTTGTCTTTCTACAGTCAGTTTCTAGAATTGGAGGGTTTAGAGACCCCCTAGCCGATCAAGGCCAAGAAGTCCCTTTTAGGATTCGGGCCTCCTCCACACGTGCGGTCCCCTATTGCGTAAGTGCGCCGGTACCCTGCCCCGCTGCCCGCACGAGGGATCTGTTCCAGGTTCAGGATTCCCTTCTTTTTTCCTTTTTCTTACCTAGTTTCATAACCCTAGTCCTAGTTTGCATTATCCATAATTTGTTTTCCCTTTTTTTTCATCCTAGGGTTTCTCGAATTGAAATTGGGGAATCCCTTGGAGTAGGGGCTGATTACTATGCATGTGTGGCTGAATTCTATTTCCCTTTGAGTATCGTTTGGCTTATAATTTTTATTGTTCCAGCCCTAACCTGTGTAGGCCTGGACCCGCATAGATTTCCCTTAATTGAATGTTTGGACTTTCATGTGGGATACGGAATTTGTGTAGTTGTTTCTGAACTAATGTGATCTTAAGCCTGAATTCTTACATATCATATTTGAATTTCATGTCCCGCATCATCCCTTGTATATATGTTTACAGTCTTGGTTCCCTCACCAACATGTACAAAATTGCAGTCCCATCGAAATGGTTTATTTAAGCGTGTACGGTGCAGAAGATCGAGTCACTTCCTTGCGCAAACACTAATGGCTTCCCAAGGTATGATCTATTGATTTCTGATTATAATCTAGCCAATCTCCATCATTGATATATAGGCTCGATTGGATTGCCATCTTGGTCTGAACATGTTGCCGTTAGAGCTCCAAGATTACTCAACTTCTCTCCACTAATTGAGGCTAAATTGTGAGAGTCTTCACCCTTTTTTCTCCAAGAATCTCATGTATCATTATTTTTACATTGACTCTCACAATTGTTGGTAGTGCTGAGCTGTGATAGGTTGTTAATACGAGACTCCTCACCAGGGGTGATTAATGCAAAGAAATTTTCACACCGGGCTCGAGCGGGGTAGCCTGCTAGGAACCATGGGAACACTCGAGGTGGGCGGCCCATGTGAGGCGGGTGGCTTGTGTGAAGCGGAACCCATGTGAAGTGGGGACCGGGAGGGGGGTTAGACTGAGATCCTAACCCATGTGATGTGGTTTTTTATTCCAAATTTGATGTAGGACCAATGCATGGACTCAAATATTGTGTGAGATCATCCAGCAAAATTAAATTAATTAATAAAAATAATAAAGTTTGCTACCATCATCACAAATACCAAAATCTCAATACAAGATCGTGTATAATTCAAACCTAGGTTACCAAGCATCATCCTACATGACCATTAAATAAGGGAAACTAGGATCTAATGGATGTAGGGACATCCAATACCATAAGGTTAAGCCTATTTCAAAGTATGAGGTCTAATACTACCTAAGGTGAGATTAGGGTTTAAGATATTTGGGAAAAACTTGGAATTAGGGTTAAATGGGGCAACTCGGGTAAAGGGGTTAAAGGTATTAGGTACTAGGATAAGGAAATTAGGGTTTTGAATGAAGGGAATGTAGGGATTTGGGTTTAATTAAAGATTGGGAAGAACTAGGGTTTAGTAATTTGGGGAAATAGGAAGATTTAGAATTTCTAGGTTTAGGTTAGGGTTAGGGTTTTGATAAGAGAAGGTAAGGTTTTGTGGTATGGGTGATGGAAAGCCAATGGAAGCAAGGGTGGGGCCGTACAGCCAACCCTAAGGGTTCATGTGTGGCTGTATAGTCACACGTGTGGGTTAGGTACGTGGGGTTTTGAGTTTTTAGGATTTGGCTCATCGGATGAAGATCGGGAGGATGCTGATGGCTTGGGATAAAGGGGAACGAAAATTGAAGAATTTGGAAAAATACCTTGATTGTTGATGAAGGGATAAGAGTGTAGGGGATAGAAGGAAGCCTCACACTTCCGTTGATGAAGATAAGCTTTGCACTAATCTTCCTTTCATATTCACATGGAAGTTACCTTCACATTACATGCAGATGCAAGAAGAAAACAAAGAGCTCTTTCTTTCTTTTTTTTTCTCAACAAATAAGTAGTGTGGAGAATACATACCCCCCCCCCCCCCATAGCCTCAAGAACTTTTCAAATTTACAATTTAAAACATGTCTCATGAATTTTGACTAAAATAACCCTAGTCTAAAGAAAAAATCAAAATAAAATCAATCATAAGGTGTCCAAAACATAAATCAATCATAAACTAAATCCTAAAAATAATAATGTTCAATATTGATGAAAATGATCCACAATCAATGGCCCGATCATGTGATCCAACGACCCAATCGTCACGTCCCTCAAATCCGATGGTCCCAATCATTCCTTAAAGCAACCCATGTGCATCTTCCTAGTGTGGGGTCTTCCAGATGCTCGCACATGCACATGGTATCTTGAATATGATCATGAGAAATTGACTAACCACAGAGAAATCGGTGCGGCCTACCTCCTCTAATCGTACACAAAAGTGTACGTGAAGTGATGTCCTCGTCAACTCTCCTCGGCTTAAAAGAGTTCGCATCTGGCGGACTAAAATTCCTATAGTGCTCCAACATATTGGGATTCAAAGTCTGCAACTCGTCCTCTGTAATCCAGATGCTATATGAAATCGGCACGTGCTTCCACTTGATGAGGAATTTCTTAAATCCCCGTGGGGAGTGGAAAGCGCTTACGCATCCAATATATCTTCAACTTGTTCACTTCGAGCAGGCAAAGAGGGTAAGGGTGGTGAAGGTTGGGATGATTGGTCAGGTAGGGGCCATAGGTTAAGGACTGACTGGATCATGGTCTGTAGGATGGCCTGAAAATGCATCAGAAGGCGAAGTAGTAGGACCCTTGTATTGTACTAGATCTTCCACATTAAAAGTAGAGCTAATCCCCATGATAGGTGGAAGGTCTACTACATACGCATTAAGACCCAGTTTCTGCAGTGTTTTGTATAGTCTTGCACGTGCTTGCAACTTTTTAACAACACCATGTGGGAACCGTTCAGGCCTTATACGAACCATGATGTAATCTACTACCTAGTATTCCTGAAACCTGCAATGAGAATCAGCAAATGCTTTGTATTTTTCTTTACTTAAGTTAATCTGCTTCCTGATCTCTCTATGCAACTCATGTATGTGACGTGCAAACTCATGTGCTGACTCAGATGGCCTAACGTCCTACCACAGAGCATGGGGTATTGGCAAAGGCATATACAATCTTATAATGACTACAAACATAGGAAACCCGTAGATCTCATACCTATGTCTGTGTCCCATGGGCCATCTGAGTCAACACGTGAGTTTGCACGTCACATGTATGAGTTGCATAGTGAGATCAAGGAGCGGATTAACTTAAATAATGAAAAATACAAATCATTTGCTGATTCTCATTGCAGGTTTCAGGAATTCCAGGTAGGAGATAACATCATGGTTCGCATGAGGCCTGAATGGTTCCCACATGGGGCTGTTAAAAGGTTGCAAGCACGTAGTATAGGACATACAAAATACTACAGAAACTAGGTCCTAATGCATATGTGGTGGACCTTCCACCTACCATAGGGATCAACTCTACTTTAAATATGGAAGATCTAGTATGATACAAGGGTCTTGCTACTTAGCCTTCTGATCCATTTTTAGGCCCTCCCACAGACCATGATCCAGTCCCTAACCTATGGCCCATACCTGAACAATCATCCCAACCTTCGCCACCCTTACCCTCCTTGCCTGTTCGAAGTGAACAAGTTGAAGACATATTAGATGTGCGCGGTTTCCACTCGCCATGGGGGTTTTCAGAAATTCCTCGTCAAGTGAAAGCACATGCCAATTTTAGATAGCACCTGGATTATAGAGGACAAACTACAAACTTTGGATCCCGACATCTTGGAGCGCTACAGGAGTTTTAGTCTGCCAAGGGCGAACTCTTCTAAGCCAAGGAAAATTGATGAGGACATCGCTTCACGTATACCTTTACCTACGTATTAGAGGAGGCGGGCTGCACCAATTTCTCTGTGGCTAGGCGAGTACCCATGATCATGTTAAAGACCCCATGTGCATGTGTGATCATTTGAAAGACCTCACACTGGGAAGATGCACAAGGGTTGCTTTAGGGAGTGATTTGTACCATCGGATTCGAGGGATGTGATGATTGGGTCGTGTGATCACATGGATCACATGATGGGGCCATTTATCGTGGATAGTCTTCATCATTATTGAACATTGTTATTTTTTAGGATTCAATTTATGATTAATTTATGTTTTGGACACCTTATGAGTGATTTTATTTAATTTTCCATTAGACTATGGTTATTTTAGTCAAAATTAATGAGACAAAGTTTAAATTTTAATTTTGAAAAGTTCTTGAGGCTATAATTGAAAAGTCAAAATTAATGAAAAGTCCTCGCTACTTGGCTTTTTGAGGAAAAAAAAATAAAGAAGAGAAGAGAAAGCTCTTTGTTTTCTTCATGTGATGTGAGGGTGACTTCCATGTGAATATGGAAGGAAGATTGGTGCGAAGCTTATCTTCATCAACGGAAGTGCGAGGCTTCCTTCTATCCCCTACACTCTTATCACTTCATCAACAATTAAGGTATTCTTCCAAGTTCTTCAATTTCCACTCCCCTTCATCCCAAGCCATCAACATCCTCCCGATCTTCATCCCTTATACATCCATCGACAAGCCAAACCCTAGAAACTCCACCTACTTAGCCCACACGTGTGACCATACAACCACATGTGTGAACCTTAGGGTTGGTCGTATGGCCCCACCCTTACTACCATTGGCTTCCCATCACCCATACCACAAAACCTTACCTTCTCTTGAAACTCTAACCCTAAACTTAGAAATCCAAAATCTTCCAATTTTCCCAAACTACCAAACCCTAGTTCTTCAATTAAACTCAAATCCCTACATTTCCTTCATCCAAAACCCTAATTCTCATATCCTAGTACCTAAACCCTTTAACCCCTTTACCCAATTTGCCCCATTTACCCTAATTCCAAGCTTTTCCCAATTTCCCTAAACCCTAATCTCACTTTAGGTAGTATTAGATCTCCTCCTTTGAAATAGGCTTAACCCTATGGTATTTGGATGTCCTTAACATCCATTAGATCCTAGTTTTCCTTATTTAATGGTCTTGTAGGATGATGTTTGATAAACTATGCTTGAATCATGCATGATCTTCTCTTAGGATTTGGTATTTATGATGATGGTAGTAAACTTTGTGATTTTTATTAATTAATTTAATTTTATTAGTTGATCTCATACAATATTTGAGTGCATGCATCGGTCCTACATCACCCTATCTACCCAAACTCATCCTCCTGCTATTCTTAGAACCGATGACCACATGTCGGATCCGGCATCTGTTGCCGGAAAACTTGTTTTTGTGGGACCGATGATATTTAATTCACACTGTTTGGGCAACAACAATGGATGTTGTAAAGGTGCTAATCCGATAGAAAAATCGGCATTTTAGAGGCATCTCCATAAGATGAGGGCACACAATCGAAGATAGGTTTGACATTAGAGGTAAGGTTTTTTTAAAAAAAATTTATTTATTGTCGACCCCTTGTTGCCATTAATGGCTGCCTCATGCTCAACGGCATGATCATACATGTATATCGATGACCATCAGAGATGGGTGTTGTTTTTTTAGAACCCCTAAGGAGAGATCTATCCCGGCATCGATGTTGGTCTACACTGTTGGTGTATCTGAATGCTATTTTCCCCTTGCAATTGACAGTATTCGGTTTTCCACCTTGTCAGCCATGGCTACTGGCAGCGACATTTTTTTATTTGTATATGCCATAATTTCTGAATTTGAAAAACCCTTATGGTTGCGAAATTTGATTCCAACAACGCAGACCTGAAAGCGATTAAATCTTTCTTGGAATCTTGGAACTGTAGGCCTAGATCTGAGCTGGATTCTTTATGAAGAGAAGGACTAGATCTGACTATCAATAAGCTGAAACCGATGGTCCAGTTCAGATCATGGACTATCCCACGAATGGGCAATCTAGATTTAGCCCTAAGAAAAAATTCACGAAGGGTTTTCCAAGATGCCAACTCTATAATGGAAATCCATGAATGGTCCAGATCTGACCTTGAAGGTCCACAAACAGACAAGTCAGATCTAGCCCTAATGGATTCCTGATTGGTGGTCTAGATTTGAGTATCTTTACAAAAATAGACGGTCAAATCTGATCCACGCTTGAAAATAACCCCAGATGTGATACCCATCCGATCTCGATAAGATGGATTTCATATGGGTTGGTGAATAAATTCCAAAAGATCCGCCAAGATTGATGCAGAGTTAGCTTTGATACCAACTGTTACACTAAATGTGGAACTAACAGACCGTTTATGAATCAACGATGGAGATCGGAAAGATTATAATCATAAATCAAATGATCGTACATTGGGAAACCATTAGCATTTGCGCAAGGAACCGGCTCGATCTTCTACACTGTACACGCCTAAGGAAATCATTTCAATGAGACTGTGGTTTCGTATATGTTGGTGAGGGGACTAAGACTTTAAACATATAGATGAGGTGATGCAGGACATGAAATTCAAATATGATGTGCAAGATTTCAGGCTTAACATTACGTTAGTTCAGAAACAATTACACAAATTCCATATCCCACATAAAAGTCTAAACATTCAATTAAAGGGGAATCTGCACAGGTCCAGGCCTACACAGGCTAGGACTAGATCAATAAAATTATGGACAAAATGATGCTCAGAGGGAAATAGAAATCAACCACACATGCATAAGAATTAGTCCCTAATTCAAGGAATTCCCCAATTTCAATTCAAGGATCCCTGGGGTGAGAAAATGGGCAAATTAATTAGGAATAATGTAATTTAGGGTTAGAGTTTATGAACTTAGGTATAAAAAGAGAAAAATAGGAAGAAACCTGAATTTGAGACAGCCCCTGCGTGTGGACAGCGGGCCAGGTGCGGACGCATGTGCGCTTGAGGCTAGCTGCACGTGTGGTGGGGGGCCGAATCCCCAAACTGACTCCTTAGCCCTGGTCGGCCATGGGGGACATCCAACCCTCCAAATATTGTAGCGATTCGACGTGCGGTCGGGGCGTGGTGCTCCGTCGAAGTTTTAGCCCTTCTGCAGGGTCCAGATTCTGGAAACTGACTGTAGGGGGGGATGAACAGCTGCAAAACTGAGGAATTCAAAGCAAGGATGATAGTAGAAGGAGAGAGATATGGATGGGAGAGGGTAGGGACGGATGGGGATAGATGCGGCTTCGCACCACGGTAGTTATCCCTTCGAAAAGGGAGGGCTTCGCACCTACTTGAATTTTTCCACAACTCAGAAACTCAGAAAGTAGAACAAAACTTGCAGAAATTTTTATTAAACTTAAATGAATCAAAAGAACTACAAAGGGTGCCTATTTATAAGGAAAACCCTAAATCCCAAAACTCACGCCATGTGCG
This sequence comes from Magnolia changhungtana, assembly GCA_030180095.1. NCBI lineage: Eukaryota > Viridiplantae > Streptophyta > Magnoliopsida > Magnoliales > Magnoliaceae > Magnolia > Magnolia changhungtana. Next base: position 1,670,700 of record JASAUF010000319.1, read on the forward strand.
CAACCTATTACTTGGCGACGAAGTAAAACAAAACAAAAACTAACTAAAGAAATCTAAAGCGTTCATGATATTCTAAATAACATAAATAATCAAAATCTAAAATATGAACTTAATCTGAATAGTGGGCCCCGACCATAAGATCCCATGATGGGCTTTATTTGATTATCGAGCCCACTCCAATGAACCAAAACTCCGTCTTTTAACTAGGAGGCTCTCCCTGGACGTCGTCATCGAGCTGGATCGACGATAGGGCCCTCCCTCTCCTTGCGTACGTGCGTAGGTGGTGGCGTGTGTGCGCGTGATGTCCCCATCATGAGGGCAGGAAGAAGTTGGGCCCATTACAATTTCTTCCTTCTTCGAGAGTCTCCACACGGTTAAGAGTTTCATGCTTATCCAAATTTTTGTGGATAGGAATATAACACGAGCATAAGCACCCCAGACCTATTTTTAACAATCATGCATATAGTGGGGCCCACCGATATGCTCATCACAGTAATCCAATCATATGATATAGCCTAATGATCTTGTGGGGCCCACCAAATAAAAGGTCTTACATAAACACCATCAGGGTAACTAGCACATGAGTCAACCAATTAACATCAATTTTGATTTTCAAACAATGTCAAGTAGGACAAGCCCATGCTTAATGCACCTAGCCTTTAGATATTGGTCAATAAACAGACCGGCTTTGATTTTCTTTTACAACTTTATTTTTCTAGGCCATCGTACTTCAAATCTTATCGAATTTGAGATGTTGTTTCTCACTCAATAATAAATGAATGAGTGGCCAAAGTGATTAAAATTGAGAGGTTACAAGTTGAAGATGATATCAAAATTGTATTTCAATGAGACAATAGCATTACAATATAAAGAGATTTACATTAGAGATTTTTGCTAATCTATATGTTGTACAATTGCATATTTTCCATAAGAGGAGATGTTATGAGTTGGGTTGTATAATTGCATATTTCCATAAATGGAGGTGCTATGAGATGGACGGTTCTTCTTTAGAAGATAGTCTAATACCCTCTCGCAAATTGATGGGGCGATCACAAACCACTAGTTTGGTCCATAAATGTTGGAAGTGTGATGAAGATAGACCTTTAGTGAAGATATTGGCAATTTGATCTTAAGATGACATATAAGAAATATCAAATCTTTTCGTACTACTCTCTTTGATATAGTGATAGTCGACTTCAACATGTTTGGTGTGTGCATGAAAGACTGGGTTGGAGGCTAAAGAAATAACACTAATTTTGTCGTACTAAATAGTCGGTGGAGAAGGTAGATAGATATGAAGATCCCAAAGAAGCAATCGAACCTAAAATATTTTAGTAACAATATGAGTAAGGGATCGGTATTCAGATTCCGTGCTGGAATGAGCAACAGTTGGTTGTTTCTTGGAACTCTAGGAAATAATATTATATCCTAAATAGACACAAAAACAGCTGGTAGATTTTCTATCATCGAGGCTTTCAACGTAGACATCGTCTGAGTAGGCTTGTAATTGAAGATCAATGGATAAGATATGAATACCATGAGTGAGAGTTCCTTTTATATATCAAAGTGATGCGGGGACATGTGATGACCTAATCCTAAATGTATGTATAATCAGGTTAAAGAATGTTCAAATAAATACACGAATCAACTAGCCGTTTCCAATCAAAGGGATTAGGTAAATTTCAACACAAAATAAAGTCATTCCGTCAAGATCATGCCCCTTAGCATAAAATCACGTAAACAGTAAAAATGGAGGACCTAAGGACATGATGATATCCTAGATCTAGCATAAGTCAGTCCACGATCAAGTTTGGATCTGATTTTACTGACTAACCATCCCTCCTTTTCATTCAAACTAGAAAGGGGATTTCCAGAGAGGAACGAAAGGGGTGAAGATTGAAAGGATCGAGATGAAGAAAGTACAGGTCCTTTTGTCTTCAAAAGAAAAGGAGGATGATTCTTACGTTTTCCTGCACCTCAAAGATCTAGAAAGAAGGAAACCTGAAATCGGGGTGGAATACTCAACACCCAAGGGCCAATCCTGAAATCCTAATCTCTTGAATAAAGAGGAAGAAAAAATATGAATTTCTATTCATTGAATAATAATCAAAATAGGGTTTCTTACAACGTATATATAAGCTATGGAAAAAGTAAAAGTGCACTAAAGCCCCTGAAAACAAGAAAAATAACAAAAGACAAAAAAATAAAGAAAGTGCAATAAAGCCTCTGAAACAAGAAAAAAGAACAAAAACACCTAAAATTAAAACACCCGTGTGGTAGGGTGTGAAATCTGACCAATGAATTTATGGTTAGGGTGCGGTCATGCTGCTCTTGCACTCGTATCGCGTAAAAAAATGAGTCCGATGGACCCAACATCCATCCACATCAACTCTTTCGCTCCGGTACTCTGTTGGCGATGCCTCCTCCTCTAGTACACTCTAAAGGGTACACCACTGATGTCCGCATCACGAAGTATGCACTTCACAACTGTCATGTGATCTTTAGTTGGTTAATGCATAAATTGGCAAACTTAGTTGACCGCATATGAGAGATGTGGTCGAGTCCAAGTGAGATATTGAAGGACCCCAACTATACTGTGATATTCAATGATGTCACAAAGAGGGGGGCATTTCCTTGTGTAAGTTTCTTACTAGAGATGGTCGGATATGAGTATGGTTTTGCCCTTAGCATTGGTGTGCGTGTAAGGAGTTTTAAAGCATATTTGCTTTGGGAGAAAAATTCCATTGCGTCCTGAAAGACCTAAGGCCAAGGAAGCAGTGAAGAGGACCTAAGTCTTTCATTGAAAATACCCTTCCCATGTGGAGATGATGAGGACATCGTGTACATGCATGCCCGCACGACACCCACATGCGCACGCACCCCCCTTACGCATGTATGTATGCAAGAGGGTCTCACCGTCGAACTAGCTTGATGACGACGTCCAGGGAGGGCATCCTAGCTAGAAGATGAAGTTTTAATTCAAAAGAGGGCCCGATAGTCAAGAAAAACCCATCATGGGATCTCTTGATCGTGGCCCACTAGTCGGATTGATTTCATATTTTAGGTTTTACTTATTATTATTATTTAAAACATCATGAACGCTTTGGATTTCTTTGTTTGGTTTTTATTTTAGTTTACTTTATTGCCAAGTAATAGGTTGCGCACATGGCGTGAGTTTAGGAGTATAGAATTTTCCCTATAAATAGGCATCCCCTGTAGTTCTTTTGATTTATTGAAGTTGAATAAAAATTCTTGCGTGGTTTTTCTGCTCTCTGAGTTTTTGAGTTGTGGAAAAATTAAAGTGGGTGCGAAGCCCTCCCTTTTTGAAGAGCTGAGATTAAAGTGGTTGCGAAGCCCTCCCTTTTCGAAAGGTTGACTATCATGGTGCGAAGCCACATTTATCCCCATCCGCCCCTCCATCTTATTTCATCCTTCCCACAATCATATTCATGCCAAATCCGTTTGTTTTGTAACTATTCATCCCTCTACAACCAGTTTTCAGAATCTGACCCTGCAGGAGGGCTGAAACTTCGACGGAGTACCACGCCCAGACCGTACCTCAGATCGACGTGAGATCTGGAGGTTTTGCATCCCAAGCCTGACCGACCAGGACCAAGAAGCCAATTTGGGAAGGCGGGCCTTCGTCGCACATGCGGCCAGCCCACCTGCGCACGTGCGTCAGCCTCGGGGCACCATCTGCACGCGGGGACTATTTCTGGGATAGGTTTTTCTTTTGCTTTCCTCTTTTCATCCCTAATTTTATAAATCCTAACCTTAAATTGCCCTAAATCCCCAATTTCTATCTCTTTTCTCACCCAAGGGTTCCTTGATTTGAAATTGGTGAATTCCTTAGATTAGGGATTGATTGTCATGCATGTGGATGATTTCTATTTTCCTTTGAGTATTATTTGGTTCATAATTTTTATTGATCCGGCCCTAACGTGTGCAGACCTGGACCCACATAGATTTCCCTTAATTGAATATTTGGACTTTCATGTGGGATGTTGAATTTGTGTAATTGTTTCTGAACTAACGTGATTTTAAGCCTGAAATCTCGCACATCATATTTGAATTTCATGTCCTGCATCAAATTTGGTATTAGAGATTAGGGTTCTTATAGGGGAATACATTACATGTTCAAGGTTTGTTTGTTTAAGTCCTTCATGCATCCAGTTTCATCACACATAGCTGTTTAGAAAACCTGTATTTTCTGATATTAGTTGTTGAAATTTCTGATTATCAGGAAGTTAGCCTTTCACATTGTTGTACTTTCTGTTATTCCTTTATTTTGGCAACTATATTGTTGAATTTAAGTATCGGTGTAGTCTCCTTCATATAGAGTCTCATAGGGTCATTTAGTTCTTTAGGTGCATATAGTCGCCGTAAAAAGTCCTTAGGTTTAGCGAGTCAATGTATGCTCACACGTATGGGTTGTGGTTTCGGTTTGCACCCTACACTAAACATGGAACAACTGCTAAAGTCACTACACAAGTTGTCTCACAGATCGAGTCTTTGGATAAGCGCTTGGAAATGGACCAATGCTTTGAATAACTTGATGTGCGCATTACCTGACTAAAGACTATCACCAGGACAAACCCCACCATTGGGGTAGATGTCCAATCTTAGGCAGGTGGCCTGGAGGATAGACCAATGAATGGAGTTGGTTAAAGAATCAGTCATGGGCGTGCACCAGTGCACCTACCCCATGAGGGACATCAAGACCATTATTTTGAGGGGTACAACATGTGCGGCCTTGTGGCTGGAGAGAGTGCACCAGAGGCTAGTGTAGAGTTACCCACTGAGGTCATTCTGATTGTAGATGAGTTTCGTGATGTCTGTCCTAATGATTTACCGGATGATTTTCCCCCTAAGAGGGATATAGAGCACACCAGAACATGGGACACCGTTATACCCACAACCGAGTTTACGTTTAATAGTTCTGTCGATAGGTCCACAAGTCTCAGTCCGTATGAAGTCGTTACTGGTTATAAACCTGGAAAACCTATTGATCTTATCCTTATGTCACTGTCCCATAGGCCGTCAAAGCCTACAAAGTCTTTTGTGCATCACATTCATTCATGACATCAAGAAATCAGGCAGAAGATCACTACTAGTAATGAACATTACAAATTTTATGCAGACCAGCATGAACGTTTCAAAAAATTCAATATTTAGGACTCCGTGATGGTCCGCATCAGACCCGAGTGGTACCCTCCAGAGGCTGTTTGTAAGTTACACGCGCGTAGCGCTGGACCCTTCAAAATTATAAAACGAAACGGTCTCAATGCGTATGAGGTAAATCTTCCACCTTCCATGGGAATTAGTTCCATATTCAATGTGGAGGATCTAGTTGCTTTTCAGGGACCCACTGATACTTTGTCCAACCCTTCGCCCACCCATCCTGATTCCCCAAATTTACCCCTTGATCCATGGCCTCTTTCCAACCTTTCTTTGACCTCTACCTCCCATGATGCCTTCACACAAGAGAGAGGAAATAGAGGATATCCCTGGACCATGAGATAGTTTTTCAACGTCGGACGGTGGGTTTCGTTAGCATTGGTGTGGTTAAATGGAAGTCAAAGCATATTTGCTTGTGGGACAAAGACGTGGCTCACTGATGAGGAGCTTTAAAGACTTGATCCTGACATCCTGGAGTTGTTTAGGAGTTTTATTTCGCCAGTGGAGAAATCTTCGCAGTTGGGGAGAGTTAATGAGGACATCGTACGCACGCATGCCCGCACGACGCCCACACACGCACGCACACCACCCCCTATGCACGTACGTACGCAGAAGGAGGGCCCCACCATCGATCTAGCTCGATGACGACGTTCAAGGAGGGCCTCCTAGCTAGAAGACAAAGTTTTGATTCAAAAGAGTGGGCCCGATAGTCAAGAAAAGCTTATTATGGGATCTCATGATCATGGCCCACTAGTCGGATTGATTTCATATTTTAGGTTTTGCCTATTGTTATTATTTAAAACATTATGAACGCTTTGAATTTCTTTGTTTGGTTTTTATTTTAGTTTACTTCATCGCCAAGTAATAGGTTGCGCACATGATGCGAGTTTAGGAGTATAGGGTTTTCCCTATAAATAGGCATCCCTTGTAGTTCTTTTGATTTATTGAGGTTGAATAAAAATTCCTGCATAGTTTTTCTACTCTCCGAGTTTTTGAGTTGTGGAAAAATTAAAGTGGGTGCGAAGCCCTCCCTTTTCGAAGGGCTGAGATTAAAGTGGGTGCGAAGCCCTCCCTTTTCGAAGGGTTGACTACCGTGGTGCGAGCCACGTTTATCCCCATTCACCCCTCCATCTTATTTCATCCTTCCCACAACAATATTCGGGCCAAATCCATTTTTTTTTTTTGTAGTTGTTCATCCCTCTACAGCCAGTTTTCAGAATCTGACCCTGTAGGAGGGCTGAAACTTTGACAGAGCACCACGCCCAGACCGTAGCTCGGATCGACGTGAGATTTGGAGGTTTTGTAGCCCAAGCCTAGCCGACCAGGGCTAAGAAGCCGATTTGGGAAGGCGGGTCTTCATTGCACGTGCGGCCAGCCCACCTGCGCACGTGCGTCAGTCCCGGGGCACCGTCTGCACGCAGGGACTATTTCTGGGACAGGTTTTTCTCTTGCTTTCCTCCTTTCATCCCTAATTTTATAAACCTTAAACCTAGATTGCCCTAAATCCCCAATTTTTATCTCTTTTCTCATCCTAGGGTTCCTTGATTTGAAATTAGTGAATTCCTTGGATTAAGGATTGATTGTCATGCATGTTTGGATGATTTCTATTTCCCTTTGAGTATTGTTTGGTTCATAATTTTTATTAATCCAGCCCTAACGTGTGTAGGCCTGGACCCACATAGATTCCCTTTAATTGAATATTTGGACTTTCATGTGGGATGTGGAATTTGTGTAATTATTTCTGAACTAACGTGATCTTAAGCCTGAAATCTCGCACATCATATGTAAATTTCTGAACTACTAGTGTGAGAACAACCCGTATCGTTGTAGGTTTGGAAACTAGGCTGAATGTTTCAGTGAAGTCAATTCCTGCTTGTTGATGGTATCCCTTCGCAACGAGTCGAGCCTTGTAACGTTCAAGGGAGCCATCTAATTGCATCTTTATTTGGTAAACCCATTTGCATCCTACTATATTTTTGCCTGAGACAATGAAACTAATGACCAAGTTCCTTATTTTTGTAAAGCCATGAATTATTCTGCCATTGTGGCCCGCCACTTGGCACTTTTGATGCCTCTGTAAAACTTGTGGGTTCAAAGTGCTTTGAAATGGATAAGAGAGCTGTTAGTAATGGATGTCGGGTGCTTAACAATATACACGTTCTAGAGATGCCATCCTTAGCACGAATTTGTTAGACAAACTGAAATATACCTCGTATAGCTAGCATACCTTGTATAGATGGTTTCCATATGTAGAGGATTTTGATTCTTTGATTTTATTACTTTCCTTGTATAGCTGTTGTAATCTCTATATATTCAACTCCTTTAGGTTGTCTCAAATACAGAAAACCATTCTCCAAATCCATGTGTTTTCATGGTATCAGAGCAATACTGATCCTAATCCGGCATCTCTTCATCACCGGCCCTCCCCAAGCTCCTCCCTGCGCACGTCCGACCCTCCCCTGTCAGATCCGGCTCCTCCCTACCCACGTCCGGTCCTCCCCTGTCAGAACCGACCACCCCTGCTCGTCCCTGCGCACGTCCGATCGCCCCTGCTCGTTCGCGCACGTCCCTGCTCGTCCCTGCACACGTCCCTACTCATCCCTACGCACGTCCGGCCACCCCTGTTCATCCTCTGTTCATCTCGATCACAATCCGGACATCCGAACCATTATTTTACAGGGGTACATCTAAATCTTTCTTGTGGGTGCTTTATAATACTTCAGCTCAATGGACAAGAACTCATCACGTCATGAGGCCCCACGTTGTAGTTTTGATGGTACCAACTATTCACTATGGGCCATCCATTTTCAGAACTTCCTTAAGGGTCGTGGTTTGTGGGGACTAATTGATGAATCTGTTCCTATCGCCGCTTCCACTGATGCCGATAAATTAGTTGATTGAGAAATGAACAATGGACAGATCATTACCTGGATTCTCGATTCAGTCGATCGGTCCATTGCTGTTGGTCTCACACCTCATCGCACGGCTAAGGCAATGTGGGAGCATATTCAGACAATATATCAACAAAGTAATGCGGCCCGGTCATACCGTCTGGAACAGGATCTCGTTAACCTTACTCGGGGGTGACGATAAAGATTCAATCATTTTACTCTAAAATTGTCACAATTTGGACCTGAGTCTTTTGATGGAACCCATATTTCCTAATGACTTTAAGATTTTCCAAACTATCGAGAGTGCAGAAGTTCAATTCCTTATGAAGCTACGTGGACATTCGAGCAAATGGTTCTCTTGAATCGAGCCCTGAACTCCTTCATTGAACTCGGTTATTAATGATCTATTGGCTGAGGAACAACGACTGAAAGTTCTCTCTCTTCCTTTATCAACTCTGGGATTATCTGATATAGTGCTTGTTGTGTCCACCACTACACCAACACGTGGTTCCTCTCCTTTGACTTGTTGTGGCTGCAACAAAGTGGGTCATGTTGTCGCTCAATGCAAAGAATGGTGCGCTTATTATCGACGAACTGGTCATGGTATTCAGAACTGCCGTATACGCGCCTATGCATCTTCTTTCAGCCGTGGACGTGGTGGTCGTGGTCGTGCTCTTTCTGCTACTACTGCCACTAATTCTTCCGAGCTGTCTGTTAGTGATTCCGCATCTTCTGCTGAAGGTCTTTCATCACCTTTGACTCCTGCAATGCTCCAAAGAAATTGTTCAGCCCTCTCACACCCGGCCAGGTATGTCGTATACCCCCATCTTCTCCGTGGTTCTTCTATTCCGGTGCTTCCAATCATATTACTGGTGCTGTATCCCATCTTCGTGACATTCAACCCTACACCGGCAATCAGACTATTTCTACTGCAGATGGCACTAGACTACCTATTCAGTCAATTGGATCTTTGACTTTCTCTCATTCTGCTCATCGCCAGTTCACACTTCGTGATGTGTTTCATGTCCCTAACCTCTCCTCCAATTTAATTTCAGTTAGTCAACTCACATCAAATAACTGCTTAGTCATATTTCTTCCCAACTGTTGTTTTGTGCAGGATCTGGCGAAAGTACTTGAGATGGGTAGGCGGCATGGTCGTCTGTACGTGCTAGACTTTGCTCCATCTGTCACTCCGGCTCGTTGTTTCTTTTCTCTATTTTCTTCAGATATTTGTTCGGCGAATAAATTGTGGAAACTGTGGTACTTTCGCCTGGGTCATCCACATTTCGATCGGTTAATTCATTTATTTTCTTCTGGCATGTTAGGGAATGTTTCTCTTAATAAGAAAGATTTGGATTACTCTTGTTCATCTTGTTATCTTTCAAAGAGTAAATGTATTCCTTTTCCTCTAAGTATTACAAAATCATCTTCTATGTTTGAACTAGTACATACAGATGTCTAGGGTCCTTCACCACTTATGTCACTCTTTGGGTTACGTTACTATGTTATATTCATATATGATTTCACACGTTACACCTAGATTTACTTTCTGCACTCGAAGTCACAGGTTTTTGAAAAATTCAAGATATTTCACTGTATGGTGGAGACTCAATTTTGAGTTCCAGTTCAAACTCTCCGCTTTGACTCAGGGGGGGAATATCTCTCAACCGATTTTCGTATATTTCTTCAGAGTCATGGGATTATTCATCAAACCACTGCTCGATACTCCACAACAAGCAGGGTTTAGAACGAAAAATCGTCATATTGTTGAAACTGCCAACACCCTCATGACAGCTATGAGTGTTCCTCGTTCTTTCTGGGCGGAAGCAATGTTACATTCAGTTTACTTGATTAATCGAATGCCAACCAACATTCTGAACAGTAAATCTCCATACTTTGTTCTCAAAGGCTTACCTCTTGCATATTCCACATTTCGTGTTTTTGGTTGTGTCTGTTATGTTCATCTGGCTTCACGTGAGCGTAACAAACTATCTCCGAAATCGATCAAATGTATGTACTTGGGATTTGGAGAAACACAAAAGGGTTTTCGATGTTATGATCCGGGTTCTCGTCGTGTTCGAGTTTCACGACATGTTGTTTTTCTTGAACATATTGCCTTTCATTCATCTCTTCCTCCTCTGCACGCCTCAAAATCTCCTGGTCTCACCAACTTTCTGATATTCCTTCTGCCTCGAGTACTCTCCCTCGTCCATTGCAGGTGTACTCACGCCGATCACGTACGGCTCTACCACCTATTACTCAACCCGAACCTACTATACCTGTTGCAGATCTTGAACCTATCTCAATACGTCGTTCCGATCGTATACATCGAGCGCCTGATCGCTTGATATGCTCTATGTCTGCCATGAATGCTACTCTGGATACTATTTCTCTTCCTACTTCATACTCTCAGGCAGCCACTCATGATTGTTGGAAGAAGGCTATGGCAGAAGAACTTGCGGCATTGGATGATAATCATACGTGGGACATTGTCACTTGGTCCGCTGACCAACAACTAATTGGTAGCAAATGGATTTATTCTGTCAAACTGAAGTCTGATGGATCATTGGATCGATACAAGGCTCGACTTGTCGCTCAGAGATACAAACAGGAATACGGAATTGATTATGATGAGACATTCGCTCCCGTGGCCAAGATGAAAACTGTTCGTACTCTTCTGGCAATATCTTCTGTTCGCTCTTGGCCACTTGCTCAGATGGATATAAAAAATGCTTTCCTTCATGGAGACTCCAAGAAACAGTATATTTGAAACCTCCTCCTGGGTCTTTAATCCCTGACAATAAGGTATGTCGTCTAAAGAAAGCCCTGTATGACCTCAAACAAGCACCTCGGGCATGGTTCCAACGCTTTCACGATGTTGTTACCGGTGCTGGCTTTACTCAAAGTAGTCATGACCCATCCTTTTTTTGCGCACCACTGCTCACGGAATTGTCATTGTTCTCGTCTATGTTGATGATCTATCAATCGGTAGCGATACTCATCGGCGTCTAGAAATTTATAAAAGAAGTTCTGCAATCCTCCTTCAAGATGAAAGACCTTGGCCATCTCACATTCTTTCTTGGGCTTGAAATTTCACGTTCTAAACGTGGGATCCTTGTCAGCCAGCGTAAATATGCCAAGGATCTTCTTGCTTTGGCATCAATGACTAAGTGATCGAAGACGATTCGAGACTCCTTAGAACTTAACGTTCATTATGGTGTGATGATGGTGATCTACTTGCACTGAGACTTATGCTGCGTTTGGTTGGGAAGTTTACTTAACTATGACTGCCATGATATTGCATAATGTCCAATATACACGCTCCTCGGACTCTTCATATGACTACGGTGTTACCATCCAAAGGTACCTACGTGGTACTCTAGATCAATTATTGTTCAACCCGGCGACTTTGGACCTTGTACTTATTTGGAAATTGGGCTGAATGTTCTCACACAAAGATCTACTACTAGCTATTGTGTTTTTCCGGCACTTCTCTCATCTCTTGGAAGTTGTTGTTTGGCCGAGTATCGGGCGATGTCCCTTCGCGTGTAGTGAGCTTGTTTGGTTACGTGGACTTCTTTCCGACTTGGGCGTTCTCGAATCCAACACCACTCCATGTTGATAATCTCAAGGCCATTCAGATTGCCTCTAACCATGTTTTCATGAACGGATGAAGCATATTGAAGTTGACTGTCATTTTATCCGTGAGAAGTTTGATCTGGGCTCATTTGCTTCCACATGTTTCAAATGCCATGACATTCTTCAAGTCCCTCATTGTGGCCCGCCACTCATTTCAGTTGCAAACTACAATGCCTGACCCGCATTAACTGAGGGGGATGTGGGAAATATCTTGTATAGCTAGCATACCTTGAAATGGTTTCCATAAGAGGATTTTGATTATTTGATTTTATGGACTTTCCTTGTCAGGTGTTGTAACATATATTCAACTCCTTTAGGTTGTCTCAAATACAGAAAACCATTCTCCAAATCCGTGTGTTTTCAGAATTATCATATGGGTGTAATTGAAGAAGTAGGTTGTAGTGGTTGGGGTTCACATGGAAGAGAGGATAAAGAGTCGGTTGGGGATATAGTAATGCTGGGAGTGGGTGGGTTTTCAGATGGGTTAGAGGTTGGAGTTGGTAACAAGGTCAACGTGATGGTGGGGGTTGGGATGGTTGGGTTTTGGGTATGAATATCAAGTGGCCAGTGATTCTGGAAAGTGATCACTATTCCATGATGGAGGAGTGGGCACATCCTTTAAGATATTTGCAAAAGGAAAATGATCCTCATCAAAGACCACATGACGCGAGAGCTAAACACACCCAATGGAAGTATTAAGACACCGATAGCCTTTGTGATCAAGACTATAGCCCAGAAAATACACATTGAATGGAACAATTTTCCAGTTTGTGCTTCTTGTAGGGTTGAATCCAAGGATAACAAGCACAACTAAAGGCTCACAGGTATGTATAATTGGGTGGTTGATGAAATAAAATTTCCCAAGGTGATTTCAAATTTGTGACATGACTTAGCATTCGATTAATGAGAAAGATTGCGGTACGAAAAGCCTCTACCTAGTATGTGGTACCATTTGGGCTTGTGTGAGTAAAGTGAGGCCCATTTCAACAATGTGGCGATGGTTTCTTTCGGCTGTTCCATTTTGTACTGGTATGTGAGGACAAGATAACTGGTGTGAGATCCCATACCTATTTAAAAAGGTGCGAAATCTGACTTAGAAATTCACCACCTCCATCTGATTAGTGTCTTGATTTTGCAATTGAGTAAATTCTCAATCTTTGATTTAAAACTAGCAAAGGCATCAAGAATCTGATGACGATAATGTAAAGGAAATAACCAACAATATTTTGAAAAATCATCCACAAACATGACATAATAGTACAAACCACTTATTGAAGAAATAGGCGAGGGCTCCCAAATATCAAAATGAATAAGTTCAAGAGGTTGCGAAGCAGCAGTTTGAGAAGAAGAGAAAGGTAAACGATGACTCTTACCCAATTGACAAGATTCACAAAAGGGTAAATTCGATCGTTTCCCTTTGATATGTAAAGTAGAAGATAAATGCCCAAGCATAGATGGTGAAGGATGTCCTAAACAACGATGCCAAGTAGAGATAGAAACACGTTCTCGAAGTAAGACCGATGGAACATTGTGATTCTTGTGGTTGCGACAAATCATGAATGGATATAGCTCGTTCTCACTCTGTCTGCGGAAAAGCATCTTCCCTGATGTTTTGTCCCGAATACAAAAGCCATTAGCATAAAAAAATGAATAGGCAGTTATTATCTTTGGAAAATTCATTGACAGATAATAGGTTAGAAGAGATGGAGGGAACATCTAAGAGACAAGATAGATGAAAGGTTTTGGAGGGAGTTTGAAGAAAGGCATCACCCGTATTATGTATTGTTAAACCCTAACCATTGCCAACAGAGAGCTTGTCGTTTGATATTCTGATCGAAGAGATAAATTGGATAAATCAGAAGTGGCATGATTTGTCGCACCAGTGTCAGTGTACCAGACTTGATCTGTAGTGGGATTTTAAGTAGCAACCATGGCAGTTAGTTTCTGAGGCGGAAAACGTCCTTGTTATGCATAATTCATCCGATTGTGGCAATCAATTGTTGTGTGGCCCAGTCAATTACAAATTTGGCATATAGGGCAGGTGGAAGGCATGGAAGGATTTTGAGTTACTGCCTCTGCCTCCATTACCACGACCTTGACCCCTGTTGGATCATCCATGGTTGTGATGTTGTTGTGGAGACCCACGAGTGGCAACAGATGCTGTTGATTCCATGGGTGAGAGAGTGGCAAGTTGATCAGCCACAGTGAGTTCTTCACACATTAAGAGATTGTCTAATTCATCAAAAGTAATGGGCTCAGATTGCACCTTGATTGATATGCAAAAGGGAGTATAATCTGAAGGGAGTCCATTTAGTGTTATCAACACAAGATCAGCGTCATCTACAGGCTTGCCAACTGATGTGAGTTTATCCTCCAGAGTTTTGATTTTGAGAAGATATTCAACAATGGAGGAGGTTCCTTTCTTGCTGGATTTAAGTTGAGACTTTAATTCATGATGTGAGATCTGGAAAGAGTGGAGAAACAACATTCCAGAGTCTCCCATGCAGATTGAGATGTCAGAATACCAACTACGTGGGGCAAAATGCCTTCTGATAATGTAGCATTTATCCAACTCAAGAGATTTTGGTTTTTGACGCTGCCATTCATCATACTTTGAATTGACATTCGTAGAGAGCTTTCTATCAATGTCAAGAAGAAATTGATTTGGGCATGGGTGCGTGTCATTGACAAAGCCGAGGAGCCTATGGCTTTTGAGCACCGGTAAAAATTGAGATTGCCAGAGAAGATAGTTGATACAGTCTATTTTGACAGAAACTAGACTGGAGATTTAGCAATAACAAATGATGGCGGGTTGCTGGAAGATGCCATTATGAAGCTAATAGTGAGATTACAGTAATAAGAGATCAAACCCAATCAGATTTGAGGGCAAGATGCTACACATGATGGTGTGAAAGATCTTCAGTTGATGACGTATCAGAAGTTCAACAAGCATATCTGGTGTGTACGCACTGTGCGGTGCACATGTAGAGCACTGTAGGTGGATGAACGAAATAATGGGAAAAGAAGGTTGATGTTCTGTTCAGCTCTGCTACATGTCTCTGGTCATTGTTGAAGATGGGTTTCTAGGCGGATTTGCTGATGGGGGGTTCGTGCGCCGGATGAAGAGGGTGGCGTGTCGTAGATAGAGATCGAGTGGCAGCAGCTGAGTTCTTACTGGCCGATTTTGTAGAGATGGGGTTGGGGTTTGTTGTTTTAATAGACATGGATTTCGGGTCTTGTGGCAGAGATGAGATCCATGGTGAAAGTGATGGTTTGGACGGATTAGATGCTGGAATTAACAGAGATGGCTGTGGATGGTCATGACAGTAGGGGATGGGTTATCTCCAGCAAGCAATTTGAGTTGGGCGTACAAGATTTTGCAACAAGAGATCGTGAGATCAGTGGCTCTTGATACCATGAAAGGTTACAAGTTGAAGATGATATTGAAATTGTATTTCATTGAGACAATAGCATTACAATATAAAGCGATTTACATGAGAGATTTTTGCTAATCTATAAGCTATACAATTGCTTATTTTCCATAAGAGGAGATGCTATGAGCTGGGCTGTACAATTGCATATTTCCATAAATGAAGGTGCTATGAGATTGACGGTTCTTCTTTAGAAGATGGTCTAATAGAAATATGTTTTCATACAATGCCTCACTCTCAAGGCTGCATTTGCATTGTTTGGATTGAATGCCTCAAATGTGGGCTTTTCATGTTGCTGGAAATTCCCATTATTTCCATTTTGCAGGACTCTTATGGGTCTTCCCTGCAAAAACAACAAGCTGTATTTTAAGGTGGCTTTATTGTCATGAATCCTAACATTTTTTAGTGACAAGTCACTTCTTTCCAAGTTAAAAATGAATTCACATGTGTCCTTGAGGGACTGTTAGGGGTCGTTTGCATGGTGGTAAATGGGGCAAGTAGTAAATGATTTACTAGCAAATCATTTACCATGTGTGTTTGGATGCTCTAATTTCCTTGTAAATCATTTACAAGTAGTAAATGATTTACTAGCAAAGCCCCCTTTCTCATTTATCAGCAAAAAGGTAGGTTTTCATTTACTAGTAAATGAGGAAATGGCAACGGCTCTATTTTTTTGAATGAAAGCTTATAAAGCAAATTTCGTCTACCATTTATAGGCTATCCAAACACTATAAATGATTTACAACTCAAAGCCAAACAGACAGTCTGTAAATCATTTACAGCATTTAAATTATTTACTAGTAAATCATTTACAACATAAACCATTCACCACCATCCAAACGACCCCCTATGGCTTCTGGAATATGCTACTTATGCTTGCCATTGGTAAAGTATCCAGGAGCACCATCCACCTCACTTGTGCAGTCCCTCCATGGTTTTTGTGGCCAACTGAAAGTGCCGTCAAGGGTCCCTTTTGTTCAACAGATATGGTCATTACCCTGATTATCGAGTTCGTTCTTTTTCACTTGTCTTTGTCAACTTCTATATGTAACCATGACTCGTCTCTCCTCTTCACGACCGATCACTACTCCATTCCTCACTTGGCTCTCACACTCTGACTAACATGACCGTTTTGGGTGTGTTCCAAAATGCAAGTGCTCTGCCCAAGTGGTCGGTGAGTTGAAAACAGGCCAGCTTCATTTGAGATGAATATCACAATGCTATAAAACATGTGCCTGCTTTCATTTTGTTTCAAAGCTGAATTGATATCTAACAAAACATCAATTTGGCAGATACCCGAATAGTCCCCAAACTAAAATGCTCACTAGTTTGCCAGTATCGAATGCATGACTTGAATCGCTTTGTGAGATCATTTGGCTTTTTGGTACCTTTGAATTGTGTGTTACATTCCATTTTGCTGCAATTGCCATGCGTTTTTCAGCTTCCGAGTATACAAGTCAAAGATCCGATTGCTCGATACTATGGCCTCAAGCAGGGACAAGTAGTGAAGGTCACCCGCGGGAGTGAAACCGCCGGCAGATACATCACCTACCGCATTGCAGTATGAGTTTGTACCAACTTCTCACAGTCACAGTCTAGATCTTTTTTCCTTCTTAACCTACAAGATAGGCATACAAGATGCAGCTAAAAAGGCTAGGACAGCAGACCTTTTGGCTACAAGTCTGCAAACTCCATACATAATACACTCTGCATGTGTTGGACAGAAGCTAATATTGATTAGAAATAGCAAGCTTGATTTTCTTCATGACTTGACTTGTATGCAGCCATACATGTAACTGGACCGTTATGGTACAAACCATAGTTCTAATACCCACTGACTCGATCCGAAATTGACTCAGAATAGAAATCTCACGGGTCGAGTTGACTCACCGAGTTTCGATTCAAGTCTCTGAAAAATTCGGCAATGGGCCTGACATGATCTGAACTAGGAAAAACTCAGCAGGTTGACTCAATAGATCGGTTGCCTCAACATGACTCATTTCATTGTGAATTGGACTGAGTCATTCAGTTTGAGAGGCGGGATTTTATTAAAAATATATTCAAACCCCCAACATCAACCAAAGGAGCCAACGACTTTAACGGGTGACGTATCTTAATTGTTGTTGATTTATGTTCTATGTTACTTAAATGGGATCAAACTATTTTAAATACCTATTAAGATATCTTATGTTTTCGTATTATGATAATTAAATATCAAATCAAGGCAAATCTTCAAGATAACCTGACACAGCCAAACATTGAGTCGAGTCGAGTTCTTGGGCGATTGAGCTATGGTAGAGACGCATGCTGAATTTGAATGGTCGAGATAGTTGTACACCAGCTCCACATGTAAGAAGGTGGGTCGCCACCATTTTGTAAATTGTGCAAAACTGACAAGGGAGACTTTTTTTTTTAACACACTCACACCACAATGGGTACTCGAACCCATGACCTATGTTGAAACTCTTGCGAGTCTACCACTGAACCATGAGCAAAGGAGTCCAGTTACTTTTTCATCATTTGTCCAAAGCAAAACACTAGAAGGGTGTTTCAAGTAATTGAGAATGTGGATTTGGTAGATCCATGAAGTTGTCAAATTCATGGATTTGTGGTGGATTTGAATTAGACAAATCTCAGAGTCCATTGTTTGATAATCAAGCTACAAAGTCATGGATATGAAGAGAAATTATTGTAATGATATAGCATTTATTCTTTCAAAAAGAGTTTCATTTCGTGGATTTGTCAAGTCTTTAGTTTTTTTAACAGATTTGGATTTGACTTAAATTCATGATTTTATAAAGGTATGGATTTGGGAATTCCATAGATTTGGTAAATCCCCAGCAAAAAAAGCAAACAGGGTAGATGTTAGATTTGTGGATTTCACTGTCCCTTCCTTACATCCCTCAGCCTAAATAGCTTCTCAAGTAACTTGAATATTGGTAGAGATGAAGGTTGGGGGAAAGCAGTAATCAATAGGATTTCTCTAATTCTTCCTTCCCCAAAGGCCATCCTTGAATATTAGTCATTCACCATTTTATTAAAAATGGTTGTATGGAAATCAAGACCATTCAAATCTCTTTCTCATTTTTGAAGGGACAATAACCGAAAATTTCATTGAGTGGAAAAAATTAACCTTTAAAATTGACCACTCATTAGGCCACTTTAACCATCCATTTTGATAGCATAAATGGATGGATGGTTAGGATCGACTGACCAGATTGATTTTAGGTGTATGCTCCACCCACAATGGGACCCATTATTTGATGGTCTGGATGGTTGTACATCTTACCAGATCGATGCTCTCTCAAGGTTTCATCAGGTGGGACATCAATTAGGACAAAACTCGCAACAAAATGGATTTGAATGATTGGAAATAGAAACAACATAGACCGTTGAGATGACAAGCAAGCAATGCCTTGATTGTACAACCCTAACAATTGGATCAGAGGCTTTCAAATAGACGGTCATAAAGCAACAACATTTCACATTCAATTGAAACAAAGGCTAGAGATTGGATAAGCTAGGATCTTCAAGTATTCAGTAGTTTTGGGCCATGGCCAATTCCATGTGGAGCCCATCATATGAAATGGTCTGGATCGGACGCGGATTTCCGGTGAAAGCCCTTCGCATGCGGTGGGAACCTAGGTGGGGCCCACCGTGATGTTTGTGAGTAATCCACCCCGTCCATCCGTTTTGTGAGCTCATTTTAATATATGAAGAAAGAAATGAGCCCGATCCAATACTCAAGGCCGAAAACGTGAGGATTGAACGTCCACAGTTGAAATATTCGTGAGGTATTAGAAGTTTTGAATCAGGTTAATATTTGAGTTTTCAATTCATTCCAGTAGGAATGACGTTATGAACGGTATGGATGGCATGTAAACATTTCAACGGGCTTTCGTGGATTTATGGATTGGCTACTCCCAGCCCTGTAGTTGGTGGTCGGTGCTATGTGGGCCCCACCATGATGTATGTATTTCATCCATTCCGTTCATCAATTTTTACATCATTTTAGGGCTTGATCCAAAAAATGAGAGGGATATAGACCTCAGTTGGACCACACCACAGGAAAACAATAGTGATTGGATATCCACCATTAAAATCCTTCGAAGGCCCCCTGTACTGTTTATTTGACATCCAATATGTTGATTAGGTCATACAGACCCAGATGTAGGTAAAAAAACAAAGATCAGCTTGATCCAAAACTTTCATGTCCCCTAAAAAGTTTTTAATGGTCGACATTCATTCAACACTGTTTCTTGTGATATGGTCCACTTAAGATTTGGATATAATTCATTTTTCGTCTCATACTATAAAATGATATAGAAAAATAGATGGACGGCATGGATGAAACACATACATCATGGTGGGGTCCACGGAGCACCAACCACCAGGCATTGGCTGGTGGTGGGGGAGTAGCCAATCCGTTATTTTTGTTTGTATGTAGTCCACTGGTTCACATCGAACTTAGAATGCATTTTTGGACCCTCCAACCTCGGAGTTTATTGAGATACGGTCCATCCAACGGCCCCTAATAGAACTTGAAACACGTGTAACTGCGCAAAGCTGGCTCGCCCAGAAATTTTATTTCACACGCCCCATCTTCAAAGTGTGCATACTTGGCACACGAGCGCGTGATCCGGAACGTTCATTACATGGACCTTCAGAACATGTGATCATCAGTTCTCTAGCCTTCAAATATGTGGAGCCCAATTGATTATTTGAACGGATGGATTTTTAGCTAAAAAAATAACAAACAAGGGGCCCACTCCATGAACGTCCCGGATCCAGAACGGAACATATTTGGCGAAGCGGCCCATATGGGCTGTTTGTGTCCTACGCTTTGGACTTTGGAGTGAACGAATTGAGAAATTTACCACCGTAGACGTAACTTTTTATCCTATTTCTTTATTTGGATGTCCAAAACTTACCTTACCAACTTAGACGTTGGACGTACGGACAAACCCTTGAGGACCAAAATACCCCTGCCTTCGTTTCGGAAGCGGATTGGCCGGTGTACGAAGACGAGAGCTGACGCTCGTGGCCCCACCATGATGTATGTTTTGTATCCACACCTTTTATCTATTTGGAGAGATCATTTAAGGGCAATATCCAAAGAAAGAGTTAAATCCAAATCTACAGTGGGACAGTGACGCCCACCATTAAAATCTTCTAAATGCCACAAAGTTTTAGATTGTTTTCCCTTATTTCATGTCTTTTTTAACTTTTGAATAGGTTAGATTTCAAATAAACATTGTGATGGGCCTTTAGGATAGTTTCAACGGTGGGAATTACTTTGAACACTGTTTTCTTTGGTGGGGTCCATTACAAATTTTTATTTGCCTCGTTCTTTGGTTCATACCCTAAAATGATATCTAAAAGTGGATGGACGGTGTTAGTAGGCCCACAAAACTTGGTGACGTCACTTCAGCAGCGGACTCGCTACTCATCCTGTCAGTATCTAATTCGCGACGGAAAGGGATCGGCTACTCCCTCGCCACAGCTCCGTGGCTGGTGTTTGGTACTCCGTGGGCCCACCGTGATTATGTGTTTCATCCATTCCGTTCATCCATTTTTACAGATCATGTTATAGCTTGATCCAAAAAATGAGAGGGATATAAATCTCAGTGGACCACACCACATGAAAACAGTAGTGATTGGATATCCACCATTAAAAGCCTCCTAAAGCCCAGTATACTATTTATTTGACATCCAATCTGTTAATTAGGTCATACAGGCCCAGATGAAGAAGAAAAAACAAATATCAGCTTGATCCAAAGCTTTTATAGCCCCTAAATGTTTTCAATGGTCAACCCTCATTCAACACTGTTTCCTGTAATGTGGTCCACTTGAGATTCAGATATATCTCATTTTTGGACTCGTGCAGTAAAATGATCTGTTAAAATAGATGGAAGGCATGGATGAAATATATACATCGTGGTGGAGCCCACATAGCACCGACCACCAACCATTGGCTGGTGTTAGGGGAGTAGCCCATCCGTTTCCTCCGCCTCCGAGCGTCAGCGCTCGCCTTTGCACACCGCACTGGCCAATCTGCTTCTGAAAGGAAGGAAGGCATGAGTATTTTGGTCAATTTCTCACTAAATTCTTCAGAAGGAGTAATTCAGTAGCTATCTATCACCAAGTTCTGTGGGTGAGCCCACCATGATGTATGTTTCGTATCCATACTGTCCATTCATTTGGTGAAATATTTAGGTCATGATCCAAAAATGAAACAGAACCAAAGCTCAAGTAGACCCATTACAAAAAACGGTGGGGACAGTGACCTACCGTTGAAACCTTTTTACGGCTCACCATGATGTTTATTTGAGATCCAAACCTATTAAGTTCACACAAACATGAATGAAGGGAAAACACAAATATCAGCTCGACCGAAAACTTCCGCAGCACTTGTGAAAATTTTAATGGCAGACGTTCAATCCCCACTGTTTTCTATAGTGGGATCCACTTGAGCGTCGTATCTGCCTCATTCTTTTGTCATCTCGTTCTCTGAAATGATCTCTCCAAATGGATGGATACAACACATATATCATGGTGGCCCCCACAAAACTTAGTGACGTCACTTCAGCAGCAAGCAAGCTAATCCGCGTCGGACAAATAATCCAATCTGCACGCATCATGGGACCCATTGCGGATGGGCAATAAATTACAAATCAAACTGAGCCGTTCATTGTAGAAATCTGATTAATCTGTAATCGGACGGCCAGGGTGATGAGTTTTAGCGACATACATTGATCAAACAAATATACTTTACTTAATTGCGCAATCAGACCGATGAGTGTTTTTAGCCATTGCCTTTTCAATCTTGACCGCTGAATATTTTTAGTACAGCCGTCCATTCAGTCTCAAACAATCGTCCATGAGAATGATCAAATCAGCTTAAGTTTTGGTTTATTATCCATCTAAAATATGGACAGACGATTTGGACGGTTGATTTCAGTAGCTTGAATGCCACGTGGACAATTTCTTAGGCCTTGGCACCTTGCTGGCGTTGAAACCTTCTCAGTGTCCACCGGGTCCACCGTTATGTTTATATGCCATCCAAACCGTTCGTAAGGTCATTCCCACTGGCTCAACTGAAAACACAAAAATATTCACCTGGTTATAAACTTCCGTAGCCCCACAAATATTTCAACTGTAGGCGTTCAATCTCCACTATTTCCTATCACGTCGTTCACTTGGATTTTACTTATTTTTAGATTCATGCCCTAAGATGATCTAGCAAAACATATGGATTGGATGGATTTTTAATAAACATTAGGGTGGGCCCATCTAACTCTCAATAGCAGTTGGGGTTGCACCCATTCCCGATCCACCGATCTCTACGGTACCATCTCTTAGTACCCTCCCTCTGGCCACTTGCACCGGAAATGGATTGGCTACTCCGCTGCCACCAGCCCGGTGGCTTGTGGTCATGCTCTGTGGGACCCACCATGATGTATGCAATTCATCCATTCCGTTCATCCATTTTTACAGATTATTTTAGGGCTATACACCAAAAATGAGAGGGATATAAATATCAGGTGGACCACATCACAGGAAAACAATAGTGATTGGATATCCACCATTAAAATCCTCTTAAGGCCCACTGTACTGTTTATTTGACATCCAATCTGTTGATTACGTCATACAGACCCAGATGAAGGAAAAAAAAAAAGATCAGCTTGATCCAAAACTTTTATGCCCTCAAAAAGTTTTTAATGGTTAGACATTCATTCAACACTATTTACTATAATGTGGTCCACTTGAGATTGTGATATACCTCATTTTTGGTCTCATACCATAAAATGATCTATAAAAATAGATGGACTGCATGGATGAAACACATACATCGTTTTGGGGCCCACAGAGCACCGACCACCAGCCATTGGCTGGTGGCAGAGAGTAGCCAATCCGTTCGGGCGCGGATTAGGTACTACCCCCGCCTGTTCCGAGCTCGGGACAGGCGCAGGCTCCGAGGGAATATGAGGGGCCATTGTTATGTATGAACTTTATCCACACCGTCAATCCAATTTTACATATAATTTTAGATCATGGAACCAAAAATAGAAAATTTCTAATGCCCAAATGAACCACACAGTGGGAATTAAATTCCTACCGTTGAAAATTTCTTAGGGACTACAGAAGTTTTGAATCAAGACAATATTTGTTTTTTCACTTCATCCAACTGTATATGACCATATCAACAGGTTGGATGGAAAAATAATCGACACATTGGACCCTAAAAAGGTTTCAATGGTGGGTAGTGCCGTTGCTTCCTGTGGTGTGGTCCACTTGAGATTTTGATCTGCCTTATTTTTGGTTTAAAAAACTAAAATAATATGAAAATATGGATGGACGGTGTGGATAAAACTCATAAATCACAGTGGCCCCTCAGTGGCCCTCGGAGTCTCCACCTATCCCAAGCCCAATTCATTCCCATTTGCACCATCTCATCCTGTGCATACATTACATGTGTTAAGGTCAATCTAAACTTTTAAAGCTGAATCTAAATTGCTAATCTCATTTGGTAGGCAATGTTTGAACCATTAGAGGTGTTTACAACTATCCTGATGTGTCCAAAACCACTGAAATACCACTGTGCAACGGCACTATAAACGGATGTCGGACAAAAATTTACTCATGCTTTAAGAATATCTTTCAACCCATATCTTTCGATGACACATCACCTACCAAAAGAAGAACGATTTCTATGATAAAGGATACGAGATAGTGTGACAAAGTATATGTATATGTAGCCATCACATGAACGACACATGCAGTCGAACTAGCGTATGTTACAAGCTTATAAGGAACTACTAAGATAGGAAGTGGTAGATTGAGTGAAAGATACCTCATTTCAACACTGATGTCTTGGCATCGATCCCTAGTGGGGGTAGCTAACAGTGAAGAGTGAGACAATGGGGTGCACTGACAAGCTAAAAAAAAAAAAAAAAAGGAAGTCTATTGTAATACAGATACACTCGGCAAGGCCATCTCATACAATCTTGTCAAAATGGGAAACCTCCTTAAAGACGATCAGGATGTGATGAGGAATCCGAGTCCAACCATGATACGGCATAATCCCATAACCTTCAAAGACCTCTATAGATAGGCTGGGAATGAGATCTCCATACAGACAATCACCCTCCCAAATCTATATAAGAAGCAACCGATGAAGAGCTTGGGTTCCTCGTCAAAACAAAATCTCTTTGCACAATGCAACTTTGCTTATCTTAGTTTTATCTTTAGTTCAACCACTTCTGTCTAGTCCTATTGTAGAACATTTAGAGTTTAGGGTAGCTTAAATCATTGTTGTTCACTGCCATCACCGTACTACACCTGGGAGTAGTGTAAGTATTCATGCCCCACCGTCATCGGATCCCCGATCAACCGAGTCCTTACTTGAAAGATCACACTCTGGTCACTTGCTGCTGACCATTTGTCTCAATTGTTTGTCCATATAAACAATCGCATGTATTTATCTTTATTCTATTTATTTACTTATTCAATTTTCTCACTGATTGTACCAAACTCCATTTTAAATAAATAAATTAGCATTACAACTTTTAGTTTTTAATTCTTTCCATCTATTATTGTATTATTGAGAAAACTAAGGC
The DNA here is from genome assembly GCA_030180095.1 of Magnolia changhungtana. Taxonomy (NCBI): domain Eukaryota; kingdom Viridiplantae; phylum Streptophyta; class Magnoliopsida; order Magnoliales; family Magnoliaceae; genus Magnolia; species Magnolia changhungtana. Next base: position 1,695,459 of record JASAUF010000319.1, read on the forward strand.
TCACAATCACCATTAAAAGAAAAGTCAATGGCTCAAGGAAAAAAATCTCATTCATAAGGAATCCTCCCCTTTTGGATCGCCTGATCATGCAACATCAGTGTTTTGACAGTCAAGTCGACATTCACAACTTTGATCATATGGTTGATTTGACACCTGGGGGTTGCAAGAGTTTAATTAAACTTAAGTCGAATACGACTCTGGCACGCCCGCACATTATTGAGTACAGCCTCATATTTGATTGAATAGCAACAAGAGGTTCATAAGTTATGTGATTTTTCAGATATGTTTTATCCATATTTAAGTATCCATTTTTAGTGATGTGGATTGCCATTAATATATGTAACATATTGTAGATAAATCTAAACAAGTTTTTAAAAAATGGTGGACCATTGCTAGCTTAGCCTTATCTTTTCTAACGTTGGACACGTGATTTTTTGTTAGAAAAATAGATTTAAGAAATAATAAAAGAATATATATTTTTTTGTCTTTTTTATTTTTTTTCATTTAGGGGTGTTTTGAATCCTCAGCTGAATAGAGAGTGGGATTAGAAATCCTTTATATTAAATCCATCTCCTAACAATTTGTATTGAAATTCAAAAATATACCTTAAAAGCAACTTTGTTTTAATTAGTGTCCTATATAATAGTTCTAGTAGACATATATTTGACCATTAAAAATAAAATATATTCAATTTTCAAGTATTTGATTATTGATCAAAGGATTGGTAGACATGTATTTAACCATTAAAAATAAAAGATATTAAAATTCCTGAAAAAAGTGCCCATGGCGCCTACATGGTTTTAACTTGAATTAATGTATAGCAGGTGCACAATTTCATTTGGGATGCAGATTGCCTCCCATTAGTTGGGTCATTTTTTGGACATGTGCCCAGACCTATGGCACATCCAAAGCTAAAGTGCATCACACCACCAAAACAATAATGCTACCTTATCTTTATAGGGTCCCTCCAACCTTAATACAACAAAATCTAAAGATTAGCCTGACCCACATGGCTCTTAAAAGTTCACTTTTTCTTGTGATGTGGCCTATTACTTTGAATTTGCTTCATACCTAAGCTAATTAATGTCCTAAAATGAGACTGGAAATGGATGGCCGGAGCATTTATAACATAATATCCCATGGGCCTCGTAATACTTAACGTTAAAAGAATAGTTGCTTCCCTAGGAATCGGGGAGCTACTTAATGGGCCGTGAATTGCCTACTGATGTTGCCCGTGGCAAGGCTGCTATTGGGTTATGTGAAGGCCAACATGATATGTGTGTTTTATCCACATCATTTATCTATTTTTTTTCGTATCATTTTAAAGCATAAGACCGAAAATGAGACAGATTCAAATCTCAAGTGGGCCACACCACGAGAAAACAATGATGATTAAACACCTACTATTAAAAACTTCATAGGCCATTATAATGTTTATTTTCCATCCAACCTGTCGATTAGGTTACATAGACGTGGATAAAGGAAAAACAAAAATATCAGCTTCATCTAAAACTTGTGGCTTGATGAAGTTTTTAACTATGGCCGTTCAAACACCATTGTTTACTTTGGTGTGGTCCACATGTGATTTGGATCTACCTCATTTTTAAGCACGTCTCCTAAATTGAGATCCAAAATGATGCATGAAACACACCCCATCCTAATATATATATGCGGCACTAAGCTTTTTGGGGTCATGTTGATGAATGTGTTATATCTACACTGTCCATATGTTTAGCTAATATATGAGCCCAAATATGAGATGGATCTGAATACCAAGTGTACCACACAGAGAAAACATTAGAGATATCAATGCCAAGTGTTGAAACCTTCCTATAATTAGAAGTTTATTTGCCTTTTAAGTAATTAATAAGACTTATTTCAATATGGATGACCCCGATGGTCCTTACTCTTGCCCTTGTTTTGATAATAAGCAGTCCTAGTAGGACTATGTGGGCCTACGATGATGTATGAGTTTTATCCGCCTTTAATCCATTTTAAAAGATCATCTTAGGGTATGAACTAAAAAATAAGGCAGTTTTTAAGGCTCACGTGGGCCACTAAGTGAGGTTTGAACTCTCACCATTACAAACTTCGCCTTTCATCCATTTTGAAAGATCATTTTAGGGTACGAACTAAAAATTAAGGCAAAGTGAGGATTGAACTCTCACCATTAAAAACTTCGTCTTTCATCCATTTTGAAAGATCATTTTAGGGTATGAACTAAAAAATAAGGTAGATTTAAGGCACGAGTGGACCACTGAGTGAGGATTACACTCTCACCATTAAAAACTTTGCCTTTCATCCATTTTGAAAGATCATTTTAGCGTATAACTCAAACAAGAGGCAAAATTAAGGCTTAATTGAGTGAGGATTGAACTCTCACCATTAAAAACTTCGCCTTTCATCCATTTTGAAACTCAATTTAGGGTATGAACTAAAAAATGAGGCAGCATTAAGGCTTAAGTGGGCCACTGAGTGAGGATTGAAATCTCACCATTAAAAACTTTGCCTTTCATCTATTTTTGAAAGATTATTTTAGGGCATGAACATAAAAAATGAGGCAGATTTGAGGTTCAAATGGACCACTGAGTGAGGATTGAAATCTCACCGTTAAAAACATATTCAGAGTAGCATAAATTTTGGATTAAGCATAAGTTTAGATTAAATTGATATTTGTGTTTTCCCTTCATCCATGTCCATGTAACCTTATGAACAGATTTGACAACAAATAAGCATCATGGTGGGCCCTATAAAGGTTTCAACACTAGGCATCATCATCACCGTTGCTTCCTGTGATACGGTCCATTTAAGCATTAAATCTGCCTATTTTTGGCCTAATAGACTAAAATGACCTGGTAAAATGGATGATCGCTGTGGATAAAAACCATAAATCATAGTGGACCCTAAAGAGTCTGCCTAGTCTAATTTCTAGAGGTGGGCATCGAGTCGAGTCGGACCGGATTACGTCCAACTTGACTTGATCCGATTTTTGCAAGTACCCGACTCGAATTAGATCCAATTCGAGACCGAGTCCGATAGGGCTGACTCGATCCGAACCGATTCATTGTTGGCCTGACCCGAATCGAGTCTGACTCGGTCAGAGAAACCGAGTCGGATCGAGTTGAGTTTGTTTAGTCGATTCGGACTGGGCAGAGTCAAGCCGAGCCAGAGATTCTGGTGCTATGAAGGAAACATGAGGAAAATCTAAAGAGAAAGAGGGAGAGAAAGGAGAAGAGAAAGAAGGAGAGGAGGGAAATCATGAGAGAAAGAGGGAGAGAAAGAAGGAAAAGAGGAAATCGGGAGAGAGAGGGAAAGAAAGAATGAGTGAAGGAGAGGAAGTTGGTTCGGGCTGCGGTGCCGCACCATGCCAGGCCGTCTACCGAACTCAAGTCAGCAACCCAAACTCTCCTCTCACACTGGGTAGGACCTCAAAACCAGGCCATGCTCTGTTCGCTGGTCGTGCTTCAACTAGCAGGATAGAAAAACTAATATGATTGTAGCTGTTACATGCTACAAAGGTTCATCTGGTGGCGCCGGCTCGGGTGGGGTTATGGTTCGGGTAGAAGAAGGGTAAAGGTAAAAAGAAAAAAGTAAAATATGAATTTATACTACCTAATTTCGGTCCGAATCGGATTGGACCGGATTGGATTGGACCGATCCGATTTGCTACAAGACCCGAACTCAACTCGATTTGGCGTCGGATCCAAGTGAGTCTACTCGATCGGACCCGACCCTGACTTTTAGTTCGATCAAATCAGATCTAACTAGTTTGATTGAGTCGAGTCAGATCCTACCCACCTCTACTAATTTCCGTCCTCGCCATGGCAGGATGCAATCTCCTTCAGTGATTGAACACTTACCATTAAAAACTTCATAGGGCTCATTTTAATGCTACTTGCCATCCACCCTGTCCATAATTATTAAACAAACTTGGGCAAAGGGAAAATACAAATATAAAACATGATTGTAGACTTTTGCAGCTGGTGAGACGTTTCGAGTGTTCAAATCATCACTATTTCATGTGATATAGCACACCTGAGATTTGAATCTACTTCATTTTTGGAATTTTCTCATGATTGAGCCGACAAAATGGATAGACGGGATGTAAATACAACATACACACCAAGGTGGCCACGGTCACGAGCGGCCCGAACACGATCAGTCCCGACCTGACTGAATCTGCGTCCGTGGATATAACACATGCATCACTCCGACCGGGATTTCATGGGAAAGCCTTCCGCATGAAGTTACTGTGATGGAGCTTAGTCAGGCCCACTGTGATGTTTGTGAGAAATCCACTCCGTCCATCCATTTTTTATCTCATTTTAGGACATAGGGATAAAAATGAGCTGGACCCAAGACTTAAGTGGGCCGAAAACGTGAGGATTGAACGTCCACAGTTGAAATATTTGTGGGGCCACATAAGTTTTGAATCAGTCTAATATTTGTGTTTTCGGTTCATCCAAGTAGTAATGACGTTATGAACGGTATGGATGGAATGTAAACGTCACTCTAGACTTAGATAGGTTTCAATGGTAGAAATTTACTAACAAACTTTTCCTTTAGTGCAGCCCACTTGAGTCTTGGAACCTATTCGATTTTGATCTCAAGTCCTAAAATAAGCTCACAAAACAGATGAACGGAGTAGATTCATCACAAACATCCAGGTGTGCCCCGGGTAGGTTTACAAGGCAGGAACTTCTTGCGTAGGCCTTCAGGAGGGAACGAGGATTTCCTGCGAAAGCCTTTCGCCGGAAGTTCCTGCGCTGAAAACCTGGGTGGGCCCAACGTAATGATTTTGAGAAATCCACCCCGGCCATCCGTTTTCCAAGATAGTTTTAGAATAATAAAATAAAAATTAGCCGTATCTAATACTCAAGTGGACCTAAAATGTGAGTATTGAATGTACACAGTTGAAATATTCGTGGGCGACAGAAGTTTTGAATCAGGCTGATATTTGTGTTTTCAGTTCATCCAAGTAGGAATGACGTTATTAACGGTATTGATGTCATGTAAACATCAATTTCTACCTCGAAAGTTTTCAATGGTAAGAATTTTCCTACCTACCTTTTACTCTATTACGGCCCACTTGAGTCTTGTATCCTTCTCAGTTTTGGTCTCAAGTCCTGAAATGAGCTCATAAAACGGATGTACGGAGTGGATTTCTTAAAAACATCACGTTGGGCCCACCGAGGTTTCCAGCGCAGGAGCTTCCTGCGAAAGGCTTTCGCAGGAAATACGCGTCCGGAGGGAGGAAAGTCGACGGAAACGGATTGGCTACTCCCCTGCCACCAGCGAATGGCGGATGGTCGGTGCTCTGTGGGCCCCACGTGATTATTGTGTTTCATCCATGCAGTCCATCTATTGTTTCCGATCATTTCAGGGTATGAGACAAAAAAATTGAGGTATATCCCAAAAATGTATGCGTGGACTTTCTTGTTTGTTACCTGCGTATCAAGCCTCTTCCGCCGCCCGAGTACGATATTACTCCTCTTTTCCCAAAATTCCGAAACTACCCTTACACCCTCTCCCTCTCCACTCTATAAAACCCGCACTCGTTCAAGACATTCAGCCCCTTTTTTTAGCAGCTCTGTCCGTCGAACAAACGGCTGCTAAGGAACCAGCAGCGTTTCGGAGGATCCACACCGTTGATTTAGTAAAAAGGCGGTAGAAAATCTAGCTGTTGGATTCGAATCAGAGAGATGTCGTCTGCGATGGACGAAGATGCAAGCAGGCTGTTCAGGATACGACGGACGGTTATGCAGATGCTGAGAGACAGAGGGTATTTGGTAGGAGATTTCGAGATAAACATGACGAGATCTCAATTTATCGATAAATTCGGAGAAAACGTGAAACGAGAAGATCTCGTCATCAGCAAAGCCAAGCGCAACGACTCCGGCGATCAGGCATCTCTCCTCTCTCTCTCTCTCTCTCTCTCTCTCTCACTGTCTCACCGTACACGTGGTTGTACGGTTGCTGAATCTGGACCGTCCATCTGGCATGCCCTACTGTGAATGAAACATGGTAGAGAAACACACACCAGACATGCAGTCCTAACTGTTGATTTGCGGCCGTGGAATGGACGGTTGTTGTCGCTTGTGAAGACCTAAGAGGGAAAATTCTACTAATCAGATGATCTTATTTTTCGATGGGAATGGGTTTTGTCTGTGGGGCCATCCGTAGTTGGGTCTACCAGATGGACGGTCTGGATTCACTGATAGTACACTTGAGAATTGGCAAGGAACTGTCCTAGCAATGAAATGGAATGCTTCATAATTTTGCAATCACGCTGTTAGTAGGAATGCTTCTGTTTGATTCGTGGTTAAGGGCGCGTTTGGATGCCTGTAAGTTCTTTAAATGGTAAGTTGGTTTTTGTGTTTGGGTAACCAGTAAGTTAGATATGGGTAAAAAACTGTATATTCATACCAAGTAGAGCTTAGAATAGGAAAATGTTTCAAAATTTGATTAGCACATAAGAAAACTTAGCACCAAATATGCCATTTTGTTAAGCTCATCTAGATGGATAGTTGAGTTGATTCTTAGGCTAAACTAATAATCAGTTAGCTATAAAAGTGGACCCACATATTCAAAATATTTAATACTTTGGCAGAGTGTGATGGATGATACGTAGGCATTTCTGTTACCCAATGTAGTTGTTTCACGAACCAAAAATCGAGCTTATATACAAATTGGTGGACATCTATTGGATAGTTAACAATGAAAAATATCCAATTGTACCATTTACACAAATAAGTGTCCACGGATTAGAGGTTAGGATTGTTCAACCAATTTGGTATTAGGATTTTGATTTTGCGATAGTGGTCCACAGAAGCTAGTATGTCATGTGTACAATTTTCAAGTGTTTGTGTATCAAGCTTCATACACAACCTGAGTATCATATCGTCTGAAAGCAAAATCAGTTCAATTCATAATGGGGGGCTAAAAATTGGTCCAATTTGTTTTGTACACTGGCCCATATGATGAGTGGACCACCCTAAATTTTGGGCCTAATCCCTAAAATGAGCTGGCAAAATTGATGGACAGCTTGGATCGACCATACAATAAATGACAGCGGGTCCAACCATCACAACCTCACCGAATCAAGGCCCATCTTGTTTTCAATGCAAAAAAAAAAAAGAGAGAGAACATCAAAACCCTAATAAAAACGTCTGCAGAGATGGAGAGAAGAAAAGAGGCCCGCATGTAGTTGGAGAGAGAGAGAGAGAGAGAGAGAGAGAGAGAGAGAGAGACGCTGGTTTATGTAGAGCTTTGATTGGCCACCTACTGAGTGGTGGTTCCTTCAATGGCCACCTTCGTTTTCTTCAGAAGAACAGAAAGGTGCCTTCGTTGCATCTCTAATCTGGTAGATAACCACTAACGCCTTCACCCGCGTTTTCCCCTTTCTTTTTCAAAAATGAATTCGTTGGCCTGTAAGTAAGTTCCCTGTAAGTGGAAACATAACTCCAAGCCTTGTAACTTTTCTAACGGATTCGTCTGAGTGTAACTTATAAGCTAAAAGCTACTTGCTTGTAAGTTTCCTCCCCCAAACACCACCTGTAAGTAACTAATAGTTTACAAAAGTCTCAGCCATCCAAATGACCCCTAAAAGACTCAGAGACTCAATCGACTTGTTCAACCCTGAATCGAGTCGTGACTCGCCCGAGTTAGGGCTGAATCGGCTAGACTTGCATAAGTCAAGGTGACTCATGTCGAACTCTCACCGAGTCTTGAAACCATGGTTTGGATTGTGGGCAAAGAAAAGAAAAGAAGGGGGAAAAGGTAATAATTATATAATGATTACTTCGAAGAGCACTAGATTCCATTTTTTATTTTAGGGATCTCATGTGGATGGCAAGTGGGGATTTAAGTATTGCATCAATGTACATATCGCACCCTTGGAATACGAAAATATATCGGTATCGCAGGGAAAATATTGCAAGTATCGGGGAATGTATCACTATTGGAGGGAAACATTGGGAAATGATGGAATTTTTCAACAAAACTTTAGGATATTGAAAGAAACATGATTACACACAATTCAAAAAATCACAAAAAACAAGTACGCACTATGAGTTTCCTTTGTATTCCTAAACTATACATTGCCTAATGCAATTATATCCAAAATGTGTTGTATATAATTCGTAAATCATACAGTACAAGTATAAAGACAGATTCCCCACGAATAATTTAAGAGAGAATGAATTTCCGATAGGGGAATGTACTGCAATGTATTGCTGATACATATCACAATGTATTGGAATGTATCTCACATATCGACGATACAGGGGAATTTTATGGAGGAGTTTTGGCAAAATGCCGTAATGTATTGATATATCAGTGATACATTGCGATATTTTGTGCAATACAGGGGAATTTAATAACTCCCCTTGTATATCGTATCGGTCACATACGATATCAATAGTAGCGGCCCATATTTAAATCACTAATAGCAAGTGGGAATCTTAGTCTTCTTAAACGGCGCCATATTTCTTGTGGTACAGGATCCTAATTATGGAAAAGTCTAATGATTGTTTGTGTAATCCACCCATGCTTGTGCTATATTCCACACAACATAAAACGTCAAATCAATGGAAACTGTGAAGTGTGATTGTTATCATATGTTACATGAGATCTTGGCAATCTATTTGATGTATGTTGTGAGATTTATAATTTGTGCTAGGAAAACATTTTACGTTTGATCCATCTATTGTGTGAACACTACAATATTGACTCATTATGAGTAATTAGAGCGTACATTGATAGAGTTTGTATGCATATGGATCCCCACATTGTTACCCCCAATAGGATATTGTGAAAGTTGTATCTTACAAGCGTCCATGCAATATATAGTACCAACATTAATAACACGACATGTTGATAGTGGTACTCAAAGCATATAGTGTTGTTGATGTCTTAAATCTGTAAGCAACAACAGGGCCATCGATGCCATTGACAGACCACTCGATGCCATCGGAAAAATACGGAAAATCCATGTTCGGTTGCTGGAACGTTTTGGTGTTTCTACTCGATGTCATCGAAGGTGTTTGATGCCATCGAAGTCCCATCGAGCGCGCGTGCAGAATTACGTATGTGCGAGATTTGTTTCCGATTCTGGTTGTGATACTTTACATATCGGGTGTAATCGGGATTAGGGTATGTGAGGGCTTTCTAAATCATTCTTAAGTGTTTTAAGGGCATAGTTAGGGCTTGTGAAGTGGATTTGAGGCTTGTTCGAATCGGTAATGCTCTATCTCTTGTAATTTATGCTTTCATAGTGCATTATTCGTCGCTTTGTGCTGTGGTTTTTTCTCGAACAGGTTTTTCCACGTAAAATTCGGTTTATTCTTGTTTGGACTTGATTGTGCAATTGTGTATACTTTGCTTGATTCGTTTTTGTGTGCTTCCGTGGTTCCCCTACATATAGCATATTAGGAATCCATGGGCTAGTGGCTCAATGTTAGAGTCATGTGATGAACTTAAGGGCCTGTTTGGATAGAATGCAAACTGAGGAATGCAACCAGTTGGTATCGACAAGACATTTGCACCTGTTTACGAAGCAGTGGATGTTGCAGCAAAGTGTTTGCTCTTGCTATCCCCTCAACAATAGAGTATAATCTTCTTCTTTTTCTTTAAAAAGTCAAATGGAGAGAAAAAGAGTTTGCTTCTGATTTGACATTTTTAAATGGCAATTTTGGAGGGAAAAATGGTTTCCTTCTATAGGACTATAATCCAAACAGTTGCAGATACAAAGGAAAAATATTTTCCATGACTTTTCTTTAGCAAAACAAACAAGCATAAATGGTTTGCTTCCCGTAGCGCTAGTGTCACTCTGCATTATGCTTATGTCACAAGTTTCTTTTGCATCACATTTGTTGTGCCAGGTCATGTTAGGACATCATCCTGAAAACAAGGCAAATCTAAAACTAGGGTGGGCTATGACACCGAAAAAAAGTGGAAATGCGTCGCCCACGGTTTAAAACCATTATGAGCACCTTCACTTTTCCCTCCATCTCCCTCCTTTTTTCTCTCTCCTCTACTCTTTCTACGTGTGTTGCACATGCCACACCCTTAGTTTACGTTAAAATAGTTGGGGCACTTTCACCAAATCAGGAGGCTCAAGTGCCCGAGACACTACGCCTTGACAAAGATGGGATATTAAGAGCCTCTTTGGAGGCCCTTGCGAAAAAAGGGGCTTCCGCAATATGGGGTTTCAAGCCTACTTTTTCAATAGACTTCGTGAAAACCAAACTGATTGGTTTTCGTCATGTCAGCAGTTTAGCCCTTATTTTGTCGAGTGGATGGTGAAATGGGGGTTTGCAAATCACATCCAAATGAATGTTAGAAAGCACATTTGGCTCAAAAGGGAGTTTACACCTCAAGCTCCCCTTTAAAGTGTGCGCGTTCAAATGGGCCCTAAGCTAAGGACATACACCCCTTTCTATAGATAGGAGTGATAGGCTACTTTCAAGAACTACCAACAAGGTAAGCACCCACAAGGCAGAAGGTATTCATAATTAATTAGCAAACACCGGATGTTAGGAAATGTTGAGTTTGTATTCCCATGTTTGTCATTATCTACCCAAAGAAAGGAAGAATCAAAGTCATCAAGTAAAGATCTTGTCTGCATAATGCAGTAAAAGGTTGTGATTTCAGCAAGGGGCAGCTTGCCACACTCGTTCTCTGTTTCTTGCTTGCTAATATGTATGATGTTTCTGAGTATTCTGTTTCTGTTTTTATTTTTTGAACTTCTTATACTATCCAGAAACCTTACCACCTTAACTGATTAATACTGTTTGTCTTTGATACACTCATGTTTGCATACAAAACATATGTCCATGCAGGCATAGCTACATACATAGGGAAGCTTTTCTTTTTCTTTTTTCCATGGTGAGAAAGGGAATACTGTCAACCTTACTGCATTTTCCATGTTGCATTTATGTTTTTTGTACAATGTCTCAAGTTTGGTTCTAATGTGTCGCTATTCTATTCTGTAGCAGATATATGTTTTCTTTCCAGAGGAACAAAAGGTCGGTGTGAAGACAATGAAGACCTACACAAATCGCATGAAATCAGAAACTGTGTACAGAGCAATATTAGTTGTCCAACAGAACCTGACTCCCTTTGCAAAAACATGCATTAGTGAAATATCCGGAAAATTTCATTTGGAGGTTTTCCAGGTGAGTTCCTCGTGACATTCCTTTTCTTTTTGGAATTTTAAATGCGACAATGTTTGGGGTGTACGGTGTACGTACTCATTATACAAAACACAAGCATTGGACGTCAGGTGTGATGCAAGGTATTCCAGAACAGTAATGGTGGCCATAACGACCACCACCATTTCTTTCTTCTTTTTTTTTTGACAAAAAACCCAAAGAACCTGCATCAGCCTCGTCAAGCTATTATGTGTAGGGCCATGGTTTGGTGGCCAGATAATTGATATAATGAGCCAAAGCATGGATGGAGATGGTTTAAAAGCATGATTTTGGATGTCTTTTATGATACAAAATTATTGACCATATCACAACCATATGGGTTGTTAAGAACCTAACCAATATGCCAAAAGCCCCATGATTGATGAACACTTCAAGCTAGGCTCTTATACCACTAAGGATTGGAAGACACCACCAAGCTTCACAACCAACATTCGTAGCGGCCCACTCTATGGCAGCACTCACTCTAGCCTCTTGTCCAGGATTGATGGAACACTTCGAGCTAGGCTCTTAAACCACTAAGGATTGGAAGACACCACCAAGCACAACCAACATTCGTGGTGGCCCACCCTATGGCAGCACTCCCTCTAGCCTCTTGTCCAGGCAGCCCTTTCCACCCCGAGAAGACATGGATGGTGCCTTTCACTTTGGCCCAGGTTTTCGTTGGTTGTGCATCGTTCCGTATTTTGCCAAACGAACATAAAGACCCCTTCTCTTTCTCTCTCTCATTTTAGACTACGTTCGGGCCTTTTTGGGGGAGATCAAATCATTGCGTTTTTGTTTTTTCTTCTTTTTTTGTGGTATTTCAACGGAATGGACCTTAATCCACCAACTGATGTCAGGGCCTCTTTGTTTGACTTCCAACATATCAAGCCAACTAATAACATGCTTATCAAAGAATAGTCCGAGATGCTATTGAGTACATATCACACGCACACACACAAAAGATGGATTATGGCTGTTTTACATTTTTTTTTTTCTATTTTCTCACTGATGGCCAAAAAGAATCAGCTGGCATGGGTCTGGTATTGCAACATGGCCATTTCGCATTGTTTTTGGGCTTGATCAATACAGTCCCCATACCGATATTTAATGCCTTGACCAGAAGTCTCCCAGTTGGTAGATAAAAAGTTGAAGCACTTTGATATTTACGCCTTTTCTGTTGAATATGGACCATTGTTATAACCCTTTACATATTGGCCATTGATAGAAAGATTAGGATCTCCAAATCTGGGAGAGATTTGGGCCATTGCCTTTAACTGAATCACCACATTATGGGCCCACACGTGTGGAATTGGGAGCTGAAGTGAACTGCACATTTTCTGAGGAAAAATAAGTTTCATAAAACTAGTTTCTGTTAATAATTTAAATAAAAACATTCTATATCTTGCAACAACATCAGTAGTTGCTGTCAGTGATCTTTATTTACTAGAAAAGGACTGGATGGAGTCAGATGTGTTGCATCGAATGATTCACTTTAGTTTTGCTAGGCCCACACACAAACCTTTTACCACGGCCACATTTGCTGGCCCTAGCACATGTGTGATACATGCCAGCAGTGCACCAAGTGGAGCCCACTACATGATGGCCTGACACAAAAATCAGGCTGGTCCACTCATCAAGTGGGCCATGTGTGTGTTGAATGTGGGTCGTCTAGCAGCTTATGCTGAAACCCTCCATTGTTTCCTTGTGTCTCACTTAATGAATGGATCAACTTGGTTTTGGAACAGTTCATCCACAAAAATGGTGGAACCACCTGCCACTTGTGTTAGATGTCTCACATGTGCCAATTTGCATGTGTTGCTATATGTAGAGATGTGCATAGGCTTGGCAAAGCTCAGAACAATAATTGCAGTTTCTCTCAAGCTATTCTTTCAAGCATTTTTTAATTGATGTCGTACTTTATTGAAACAATTATTCTGACTACCAATATGTAGGAGGCAGAGCTGCTCGTCAACATCAAAGAGCATGTTCTTGTTCCGGAGCATCAGGTGCTTACAACTGAAGAAAAGAAGACTTTGTTGGAGCGGTATACACTAAAAGAAACTCAGGTTTGTGCTGGGCCAGTATCTTCATTATTATTATTATTATTATTATTATTATTATTTAAATTAAATACTGAAGTATCTATATTATATATAACGTGAGTAGCTGTTGGCCAATTTTACCCCTGCAATTAGTTGCGGGGAGGGCAGTGATACAGATTTTTAGCAGGGCTGGCCCTTCAACTGAGGGGTATTTTTGTCCTTTCAACTCGTGAAAATAGCCCACTCTCACTTCTCTTCCTCTTTGAGTGTAGCCCGCATATAAGGTGGTGTGAGGGGACTGTGTGACAAAAGCTCTGTGCGGTCCACCGTGATGGTTATGTAATATCCACACCATACACCTGTTGCACCAGCTAAATTAGGACATCGGCCCAAAAATGAGGCAAATCCAAAATTTGAATGGACCACAGCACTGGAACAAGTGGACATGGGTTGTCCATCATCAAAATCCCTCCCTTCCTCTGCGTGTAGCCGTCCGCTTTCATTCAGTTGCTCCCCCCATTTTTCTTTCCTCTACTCTCTCTGCATGCATTGCACATGCCATATCCCCTAGTATTCATAATGCTTCACCTTGCATGTTTGTTTGCTGTTCTCAGATGCCATTTGACATGTGTATTCTTTACAACCAAGCTGCATTGATGCATCTGATTCTAAGTGCTGCTATCTAACTTAGTTACCAAGCACTCAATTGTATAAGATCTGGATTGTTCATCTATTTCATCCTCTAGTGAGGCCATGCATTAGAAATGACAATAGTGAGATGGTCCTTGTCATTGATTGGAAGATTTTGAATGAATGTTAACTGTTGGCTAGACTTTTTCCTTGGCATGACCACTTTGATGACAATGAGTGCACTTTTTTTGTCTGACCCCATGCCAGTATCACGACCAATAACACCATCGGAAATTAGAACAGACCCCTCTATAGGACGAACAAGTATCCTTCTTTAACAATGTTCTTCATTCCGCAATTACAACATGACCAAGGCAACTGTACCGACACTCTCATTTTGAGAAACTGAACCTTGATAACATTGAACTAATCTAGCCAATAACTAGAACTCCTTTTTCATTGCCCACGTGCACAGGGACAAGTGCAATGGAAAGATGGACAGTAATGAGCTAGCAAACTTCAACTTCTTGTAGTACTCAGTGATAGAGAGACTATCTTACTGCAAGTTTCTAATGTTTGATTCCAACTAGAAGATTTTTGGCTGGATTCCGTCTTGAATGCTGATCCCATATTTCTTTGGCAGTGGACTTAAGAATAAGCAATTTGTGGTTTAATCGAGTTGAGAAGCCAGGACAACACCAGTTGATTGTTATCTGTTTTAGCCTCATCTGATCATCACCATTGAGAGGCAGCAATGCCCTTTTCTATATAGCTCTACCACCTCTTGCACTGAGATACAATTCAATGGCATGAGACCAAAGAAGATGGCCCATCCAACTTCTGTGAAACTACCATGGAATTAGGATTATCAATTTTTACTGGATTATTGGATGAACAAAATGGAGTCACAGCACCACCGACCAGAGCCTGCATAGAAACCCCTCATCTTGATCAACCACCAGATTATTGGATGGACGCACTATGCATGGCTCCACGAAGTGCCACAACCATAACACCCCCAAGGGAACACATCCTTAAAGAGCACCAGATTAAGAATGACAATGGAAAAGGAATGAAAATGGTGTCTGAAATTAACCAGAGTGGAAGGAAACCAGGGAATGACAAGATGACTGATTTATCTTAGTTTGACAAGAAACCTTTCAAAAGTCAGCTCTGCCTTTGGGTTGCAGTTGAACTGGACACGGCTAGGAAGAATGGACAGAGAGACGTAGAATGTTCCATCTTGATGAAAAAACCTGACATTCTTCCAGGATTCAATGCCCCTAATGATCCAAAGCACGGATCTGATCGTTGCCCTCTGTTGCCATGTTCAAGGGGCTTTACATGAAGACAAAAAATCTCTTCTATATCAGAGGTTAAATTACCGTCCGAAACCAGTATGTATAGCCCGATATGTACCAGTTTCTTCCATCAATGATATAGCTGTATTAGCCCAATACAGGGTTATACGACCCGGTTTCGATGGTGAAAAATATGCTACATCAAAACCAATTTCAATCCCTGTTCTAGGTCTTAATTATTACAACAATCTATGCTATATTATATATATATATATATATATATATATATATATATATATATATATATATATATATATATATATATATATATATTACATGAGTAGTGGGGGACAATTTTAACCCCGCAATTAGTTTTCCTGAAGTGCCAGAATTTGGATTTTCAATGACAAGATGTCATTTTAAATGAAGTTAGGGGTATTTAGGAATCTGAAAATGTAGCTGCTTGCCAATGTATGGCTCAGATTTCGATTTTTCCTGCAAAATGCCTTGTGTGGATTTCAAGTCCGCACCAAATCTCTGTGTTGCCCACACCACAATGTTGTTGCATGTACCCCTCCCGCATCCTACCCCCCAAATGATCTCTCTCCCATCTCCCCCTCTCCTTTCTTCTCTCCATGTGTTGCACATTCCATACCGTTAGTACAAACAAGGGGGGGCTATTATGATGTTAGCTCATGGGCAAACCGAGGACCACTCTAAGAGGTAGATTTCAACGCCCTACAGAAGACCTCATAAAGAGGGGCCCACCTAATCTTTGCCTTGGGCAATTGGAATATAAAATAGAATTCGAAAGGCTCATAAAAATAAGCACAGTCCTTTGCTTGGGAAGGAGACTGAATGTGTGCTGATTGTTACAACCAAACATGGCGTGGATGGGTCCCACTTGGCTGCTTAGCTTTCCTCATGATAAATGGAAAATATTCCGTTCTTCAGCATAAAGTGTATATTTTTTCAGTGGCGAATTGCTTTTCATAGTTCACACCCACTCTTAACTGCTAAATACAACCATCTTTTCTTCGAGAACCGATACCATCCAGGGTACCACAACTTGTGGTACTGGTACCATACTGTTTTAACAGTAACATTCTACTTGTATAGGACATCAGAATCATGAACAGGGTAAGCCTGCCTTGCAGAAAAGCTGGGACAAAAATCAGACTGTTCAGCTCATGAGGTGGGCCACAACATTGGAATCAATGGACAGCCAATGGGTTGACTCAACATACAGGTGTGGCCAACCTAGTGAGCGGATCGGCCTGATTTTTGGGAATAGCAATTTTCATGATGGTGCATACTGTTTCCATGGTACTGATGTCCTTCACAAGTGGCATGTTGGCGGGAAGCATGGTATGGTTGTTGTACTATTGCTTGAATATAATTTCCTGTTAAACCTTTTTGGGGCTATGATTTATTAATTTATTATTATTATTATTATTATTGAATGAACGAAATTTCAAAGGCTGATTCTAGCAGTTGAATTCTGATGGACTACATCTCTTCTTCTGATCTGATGACTTTCAGCTTCCCCGGATTCAACTGACTGACCCGATTGCTAGATATTATGGCCTCAAGCGCGGACAAGTTGTGAAGATCATCCGACCGAGTGAGACTGCAGGCAGATACGTCACCTACCGATATGTTGTCTGAGTTACCTTAGATTTGATTTTTGTGGTGTTGTTTCTGTTGCATGTGAAAGTTGGAGTTATTGGCTTTTAGATATAATTTCATCAATGGATTGTAATCTTTATATTACTAAGTTATGACTGTGGCTTAAGCAGAAAAAACAGGCCCATCCCTTTTGCTTTGAGTTGGACCATTTCAAGTTTGGGTGTTTGGACCTTAAATGAAATGATAATCATTTTGTTATTTATTGAGTAGTTTGTGCTTCTAAAAAAAGTCCTGTGGGGCCCATTGGTCTCTGATCTAGTCCATTGACTTGATGGACCAAACAGTGATGGGCTATCTCCCAGATTGAAATATTCTAAGGTTTGTATCTTTGGACCATTTTTCCTTGAAGATGGAATGTTGCTTTAATTTTTTTTTCTTCTCCCATTATTTGAAGGATTAGGATCTTCCAATCTTGGAGTTTTGGTAACATACCCCATCACTGACCTGGATCACCAAACCATGGTCCCATTGTTCGACAATCCAGATTGGCGAACCATACACCAAGATCCATAGCTCAACTGGCAGACTCAGTGGAGATACCTCGTTTCAACGCTTGAGGTCTTGGTATCGATTCCTAGCGGGGGTGGCTAACATGGAGTGTGTGTACTAACAAGCTAACCCAAAAAAAGAAGAAGAAGAAGAAGAAGATTGGCGAACCATCGGGCTTGCCTTGAATTGAAGTTTATGAGACCCTCCTCGAATCCAAAATCCAGGATATGGAGAAGAAGCAAGAAGCTCGACATCTCATTTTTTATCTTCTTCGCTGTGAACCCTAGTTTCAGTTGAATGCGGCCCGGACATAATTTTTTCTTAACTGTCTATTTTGTAGGCCATTGATTGGCTTCCAGTCTATGATACCTGTGGGCATCCTCTGTCCATGGTGTGGCCCATCAGATCAACTGTCTAGATCACCAAACCATAGCCCAAAATTAATGGGATCCTAGAATTCATCAAACATCATAGGGAGTGCTTTGTTTTATTCTCATGAGTATACTATTTCGGTGGCCCTCGAATGCTTGGCAGTATTGCATATGTGACTGAAATCTCAGCTGCTTATCAGCGAGTCCGGTTGTGTAGATTCTATGGTTTATAAGATCAGGTGGCCATGCTCATAGGTGGGCCATGTGCGGGAGAAGTGGACAATTTGAAAAAATTGACCAACGGTTCATATTCAATGTGCATCTGTGGCCACTTGTAGTCTATCAATCCAACAATTTCAATCGGATTTTCACAAAAGAGCAGCATTTGATGTATTTTTCAGATTATTGTTGTCTTGGATTCTAGGAACTCTAATATGTATCGAAAGCTAGGGGTGCAACTCCGGCTATTTGGGTTGTTGATGGTAAACCTGAGCCTGACCCTGGCCTCAAGTGGACCCAACACGCAACCCAAACTGACCCGATTCAACATGAGGTGTCCAACTTGAACCCAACCCAAATTCCTCTCTACTTGATCCTAGACCGATCCAACCCCCCACCTAACTATCTCTACCCAAATACATGATTATTCCCTACCTGACCTGACCCAACTCAATTTCAAATTGGGTTGGAGTTTCCAGTCCTAACCCAACCTGGGGACCCTGACAACCTGACCCAGGGACCCTAACAACTCAACCTGAACTCAGTTGGGCTCA
Source organism: Magnolia changhungtana (assembly GCA_030180095.1). Taxonomy (NCBI): domain Eukaryota; kingdom Viridiplantae; phylum Streptophyta; class Magnoliopsida; order Magnoliales; family Magnoliaceae; genus Magnolia; species Magnolia changhungtana. Next base: position 1,713,949 of record JASAUF010000319.1, read on the forward strand.
GGTTAACCCGAACCTAAGTTGCATCCTCATAGAAAATTAATTAGTAAGGCTTCTTATTTCTCACTTAATTACAACTAGAGGTCCTTTATGATGTACCTAGGGGCAACTACATCAAGCTGTGTTAACTGCGCTCTGATACCCGTGAAGATGAGAATGAATTTGGAGGCGAGGGACAACTACATCAAGCTTTGTGTTAACTAGGCTCTGATACCAGTGAAGATGGGAATGAATTTGGAGGCGGTTTGCATCTCAAGGGGCACCTACATAAAGCTATGTGTTAACTGCGCTCTGATACCAATGAAGATCAGAATGAATTTGGAGGCAGCTTGCTTCTCGAGGGGCAACTACATCAAGCTATGTGTTAACTACACTCTGATACCGGTGAAGATTGGAATGAATCCGGAAGCGGTTTGCATTTCAAGGGGCAACTACATCAAGCTATGTATTAACTATGCTCTGATACCAATGAAGATCAAAATGAATTTGGAGATAGTTTGCATCTCCTGTTGGTAATTTAGGTTTGGATACACCGAAAATATAAAAAATAAATATAAATAAAATATTTCACTAGGCTGAATCACGTATAAAATATGCTGTCCTTAAAGCTTGATTCACTCCCTTATCAACTGCTGATGGGTTACAGGCGAATTGCTTCTAGGGTAAGACAAGCCTTATCTGGATCCAGCGTGCAACAATCACGATAGATCCACTGTGGAACAATTTTAACGCAACAGATTTCTTCTGGCAGACTCAGACGGTGGGGATGTTCAAAGTATTTTTAGAATGGAGCTATGGATCGTATCTGATTTGATGGGAGAGATGGTGTGTTGAAATGGTCCAGTGTATATATGCATCAGGTACCATTGCCGTGTGGTATTCAATGGTCCAAAACGTTTGAAAAACATTTCTGGCCATTGTCCATTAATCCCAGACGTTTCTGGTCATCAGATCAGAAGATCTGACTGTTGGATTATCCTAGCCCATCCGTTTTCGGACCGTTGTGGCTTTCAAGGTAGTTATCCATTTTTAGAAACGGCTGGACATTTCGGATTTAAGATCCGACCGTTCTCAGTCACCTATAAAACCCAGGCTCATTTCAGAATTTCACATCCACACCGCCCTAAGCGCAAAGTATGCCATCTAGCGCCACTAAAGTCACACTGCCTCACTGCCCACGCCCTCGCCCATGCCCAAGCGCGCGTGCGTATGCTGGAACACGCAACCCGTGTTTCATCTCCTCCAAAAACTCTAAGTAAGAATACTCTTCACAGGTCCACATATAAACCACAAAAGTTTTCTTCACATTTTCGATGTGGGACAAAGCACACACACCGCACTTTTTAATTCAAAAAATTCAAAAAACATTTTGGCGGGAAAATCCTGAAATTTCAAAAAATTTAAATTTTCATTTTTTATTATTTTAAAAACCACTGATTTTCAACATCTCGAGGGGCAACTACATCAAGTTATGTGTTAACTACCCTCTAATACCAATGAAGATCGGAATGAATCTGGAGGCATTTTGCATATCAAGGGGCAACTACATCGAGCTATGTGTTAACTACGCTTTGATACCAGTGAAGATCAGAATGAATTTGGAGGTGGTTTGCATACCGTAATCTGTAAATGCAATTAGTGAAAGCTGTTGAGGGCTCATTGTTTTCTCTTAACTGCAACTAGGGGCCTTTAAACCTCCTTGCAAACATGCACAACCGTACTTCATGGCCATAATGCTAGAACAAAACAAGTAGGCGGCGGGAGCTGGTCGTTGATCATCATCACTGCCATATCGATGATCTACGATCATCATTCTAACCCAAGTGGAGGTAGATGGTTTATGTGAAACATTCATGTTATGGGAAGATCTGAGCTCCCAAAGATTCGAGGGCCAACATCATACTAACCCGATCGGACGCGAACTTCCGACATGATACACAAGGATTCGCTCTTGAGTCATAGCAGCGCCCCTACCCTGAGGTGCAGGAAAAGCCAAGTCCCTCATCAATCCCGGCTAGTACTCGGCTCGGACTAGAGATACGAACGAAATAAAGCATCAGGTAGGCCGCGAGCGGACCTCTGGACTATAACCCTAAGTTGGTCGAGGCGAGTTATCGTCTTCGTCCTCATCTTCATCCGAAGAAGGTCATCTGAGTTGAGGCCTCGTCCTCGTCCTCATCTTCATTAGAAGAAAGTCATCCGAATCGGGGGCTCGTCCTCATCCTCATCTTCATCCGAAGAAAGATGTCTCGTGCCGAGGCCGGGGTGGAATGCAGGTGCATCATACGCCAAACTAAACTAGGAAACTGCCTTAAGAGGACATAACCGACTGTCTCGCTCGTAGATACGCACGATATGTTACACGATCTCCGAATTATGGGTCATATCTCCACGATCTTAGTATTCCGCTGATTGAGTAAATCGTGCCGAGAATAACGGACTCAGACCGTTCGATGTTCAGGTATAAGTACAATGAGACCTCATTGCTACAGGTACGCAACATCTTGCACTCTCCCTCTACCTTTCAACCTAAACTGAGATTCTCTTGACCTGACTTAGGCATCGGAGGGTCCCTCGACTCAGCTAAGGTCTCCTTTTCTAATCCTTTGTGCGAGACCAGGGTCTCCCATAGGCACGCCACACAGAGTGGAGGGTGATCCAGATTTTGTCATCAACATTTTTGGTGCCGTCTGTGGGAATCTGATACAAAAGGTTAGGTTCCTGTGTTTGAACATAATGGCGAGAGGAAAGAAAAAAGTGGTAGTTGTGGAACCAGAGCAGACTCGTTTTGTTTCCTTGCTTCACGTCGAATCGGCCCAAGGGCCTTCCCAGCGTTCTCGTAATCGGGCAAGCAAGTACCGCGCAATGTAAAGTGAAATACAAACCTTGCGCGACGAGATCAACCAAATGAAGCAACAGCGACAGGAGCCGCAATCACATCCCGTTTAGGAAAACCTAGTTCCCAAGCCAGTTGGTCCAATTGTGGAGGCTCATTCCGAGCTGAGGAGTATGAGACCTGAGGGGCCCCCACGTAAACCCCCTCAGGCGCCAACCTCAGTTCAAAATCCTCCCCCAACCCAAATCCGAGTCCCGACTCGGAATACCGCGACTCGAGCTCCGACGAACGCCTCAGTCACCTCAGCGGTGGCGCCGAAGGATCTCCATCACGAGCTGGAACGGAGGAGGGGAAGGAGGACTTCGAAAATAGAAATACCCAAGAGATAGTAGCTGAGAATAAAGATCATTGGGAAGCACAGTTTGCGGAGCTCAGCAATAAGATCCAGACATTGGAAAAGAAGTAACTGCCGTCGTCAGTTCCCGCGGCTGTTCAAGCAATGATGGAAGAGACCGAGCCTCCTTTCACCTCTACTATCATGAATGAGGTGATGCCATAGAGGTTTTGGATACCTCCCGTCATTCGGTACTTTGGCTTCGTTGACCCATCCAAGCATGTGGAGGCTTACCATTTGTGGATGCAAATTCAGACGGCAACGAATGCAATAATGTGCAGGGAATTTTCGATCACCCTTACAGGATCCGCTCGGAGTTGGTACCGACAGCTCAAACCTAATTTCATTAGTTCCTTTACAGAGTTGAGTTGACTATTCCTTACCCAATTCATAAGTTGTAAGAGAAGTCGAAAGCCCAATACTCACCTGTTTGCCATCAAGCAAGAGCCTAAGGAGTCGTTGAAAGACTACATTGCTCGCTTTAATGAGGAAGCATTACCAGTAGAAGATTACGATGATAAGATGACACTCGCTGCTGTATTCAGCGACCTAAAAGAAGAAAATTTCACTTTCTCCATTAAAAAAAACCCATCAAAGACGTTAACAGAACTCGTTGCCAGATCTCAAAAGTATACTAACACCGAGGAATTTTCCAATGCCCGCAAGAATGTCCAAGTGGTAGAACCGAATGGTAAATGGAAGAGGCCTAGGAATGAGGAATCTCAGCTGTCCAACAAAGGGCCTGATGATCATGCTCATCGCGATCGTCGCCCAAGCAGAAGGCCAGGGGGAAAGTTCCTCTCCTACACCCCCCTTAACACATCCACCGAACAAATTCTATTGGACATCCGAGGAGAAAAGCTGCTGAATTGGCTTGTTTGTATGAGGGTCAACCCAGATCATCGAGACAAGCGTAAGTATTGCCGTTTTCACCGAGATCACAGCCACAACACGGCCGACTGTGTAGATCTTAAAGATGAGATCGAGACCCTTATTCGAAAGGGGCATCTACGCCGATACATCAAGGAAGAAAGAACCGCTCGAAAAGAAGGGTGAGAGCAACAACAACTGAATAATACCACGAAAGAGGCGGCCGAAATCCACACCATCTTTGGAGGCTCGTTTGGTGGAGGAGATTCAAACAGGGCTCGAAAAGCCCACTCTCGGAAGTTAGATCCGGAACATTACATCCACCTGACCAAGCGGCCAAGCAAAGAACTCCGAGTTAGTCTGTGTACCATGACTTTCTCAAAAGATGATGCGCGCGGGATCCAGCATCCGCATGACGACACTCTGGTAGTTACTATGACTATAGTTAACCACAAGGTGTACTGCATCGTGGTTGACACCGGGAGCTCAGCAGATGTAATCTACTCCAAGGCTTTCGAAAGAATGGGGTTCCGAGGTCACACCTTAGACCTGTAAAGACCCCCTTACATGGCTTTGCCGGAGAAAGGGTGATCTCCGAGGGAGCCATCTTCCTCCCTGTGACTGCAGGAAAATGACAACATCAAGTCACCCTCATGGTGGACTTTCTTGTTGTTAATGTGTCATCGGTACATAACGTCATTCTGGGCAGACTTTCTCTTAATGTCATGAGGGCAGTTGTCTCCACCTATCATCTGATGATGAAATTCCCTGCCGAGGGCAGGATAGGATACCTCTGAAGTGATCAACACGAGGCTCGGAGATGCTATGCTATAGCAGTCAAGAAGGGGTTGGTTAAACAAGCATTCATTGTCAACATGCTAGACCCCAGAGGACCCGCGGAAGAATCGTCCGTAGAAGATCTGGAGAAAGTACCGCTTAACGAGGCAAATTCGAGCAGAACTATCCAGTTTGGAACTTCACTGAACCCTGAGCGGAGGTCCAAAATGCTATCCTTTCTATAGCAGCAGAAGGATATTTTGCATGGTCGCATGAAGATATACTCGGGATCTCTCCGGACGTCATGATCCACAGGCTGAACATGGACTCGGATCATAAACCCGTGAAGCAAAAGAGGAGGCCATTCGATACCAAGCGGTATGAAGCTATAGCCGACGAAGTCTCCACGCTACTCGACGCCGGCTTCATAGAAGAGGTACGTTATCTCGAGTGGATCGTAAATGTGGTCCTCGTCAAAAAGGCAACGGGAAATGGCGGGTCTGCATAGACTACTCGGATCTAAACAAGGCATGTCCGAAAGATAGCTTCCCATTGCCTCGGATCGACCAGCTGGTGATGGCACAGCGGGGCACGAATTGCTTTCTTTCATGGATGCTTACTCCAGGTACAATCAGATCGCGATGCATCCTCCAGACAGACAGAAGACTACCTTTGTCATGAACAATGGGCTCTATTGTTACCGAGTCATGTCGTTTGGCCTGAAAAATGTTGGGGCCACGTATCAGAGATTGGTGAACCAAATGTTCGCCAGACAGATCGGACATACGATGGAAGTATATGTTGACGACATGCTCGTGAAAAGTGTCAAGGCATTTGACCACCTAACAGACCTTGAAGAAACTTTCGCCATCATCTGAGAGTATCAGATGAAGCTGAATCCCTCGAAGTGTGCCTCCGAAGTTGGCTCCGGTAAATTCCTCGGGTTTCAGGTCAGTCAGAGAGGTATTAAATCAAACCCCGACAAAATCAAAGCACTCCTCGACATGAGTTCGCCTCGGACTGTTAAGGAAATACAATGCCTCATTGGATGAGTAGCTACGCTCGAACGTTTCATATCTAGAGCCACAGATAAATGTCTCCCCTTCTTTCAACAGTTGAAGGGTCATAAGAAGGCAGAATGAATATCGGAATGCGAACAAGACTTCCAGCAACTGAAACAGTACTTGGGCTCATCACCCCTACTGTCCAAACTTGAAAAAGGTGAGCCCCTGTTCCTATACCTTGCAATGTCGACCTCGGCCGTCAGTTCGGCCCTAATTAAAGGGGTGGGAGGCAAACAACACTCTGTCTATTATGTGAGCAAGGTCATGGTGCCCGCTGAGAGGAGATACCCGCCTTTGGAGAAGCTAGCGCTCAGCCTCATCGTCTCAGCTCGGAGGTTACCCCCTTACTTTCAAGCTCATTCTGTCATGGTGTTAACCGATTCTCCTCTTAAACAAGTTCTCCAGAGGCCCGAAGTTTCAGGTCAACTAACCAAGTAGGCCATCGAACTTGGTGAATTCGACATCCAGTTTCGCCCGAGGACAATAATTAAAAGTCAAGCCGTGGCTGACTTCATTACAGAATTCATAATTTCGAGCGAAGAAGAGATCAGTACCGAAGTCAAAATGGTTCCCTCGCCTGTTCCATTGAGCAATCAAGAGGCAGAATCTGAACCAGGATGGATTCTCTACGTGGATGGGTCATCCAATGCCAAACGCGTTGGGGCAGGAATTGTCCTTGTCGCGCCTGACTCCACGCCCATCCAAGATGCAATCCGACTCGGTTTCAAAGCCTCTAATAATGAGGCAAAGTATGAGGCTTTGCTCGCTGGACTCAAATTGGTGGCTAGTCTGGGGGTCCAGTCGATTCAAGTCCGATTCGATTCTCAGTTAGTGGTGAACCACATCTCCGCCTAGTATGAAGCTAAGGAAACAAGAATGATTGCTTATCTAGACGAAGCAAGAAAGTTAATTGAAAGATTCAGGAGCTGCACTATCCACTAGATCCCCATAGTAGAAAATTCATGGGCCGATGCCCTGGCAAAGCTAGCCTCAGCCACGGAAGGTAAGATCCTGCAAGTCATTCCCGTGGAGTTCATAGAACATTCGAGCATCAACCGGTCGGAGGAAAAAGAGGTTAATCCAGTAGATGCGACTCTAAGCTGGATGAACCCGATCTATGACTACCTCACATCCGGTGAGGTCTCCGCGGATAGATTGGAAGCCAGGCGCCTGAAGGTCAGGACAGCGTTGTACATCATCCTGAACAGTACTCTATATAAGAAAGGACATTCTCAGCCCTACCTCAGATGTCTCCGATCCGACGAGGCAAATTATGTGATATGGGAGATTCACAAAAGAATCTGTGAAAATCACTCTGGCAGTCGAGCCCTGGCCCTGAAGATACTCCGACAAGGATATTTTTGGCCGACTATCAAGGAAGATTCGAAGAATTACGTTTAAAAGTGTGACAAATGCCAATGCTATGTGGCTGTGCCGAGGCAACCTATAGAGAAGATGACTCCCATGAGCGGTCTGTGGCCATTCGCTTGGTGGAGGATTGACATCATCAACCCTCTACCAACCGGAAAGGGGCAAGTTGAGTTTGTCATCATCGCAATCGACTACTTCACCAAGTGGGCTGAGGCTGAGCCCATCGCAAAAATCACAGAGTAGAAGGTGATTGGTTTTGTCTAGAAAAACATCATTTGTTGGTTCGGGATCCCGAACACCATTGTGTCCGATAACGGCAAGCGGTTCGACAACGACAAGTTCCGGGGTATGTGCCGGGACCTCGACATCACAAACGCATACTCGTCCCCTCAGCACCCACAGTCCAACGGATAGGTAGAAGCTGTTAACAAGGTAATCAAACATCATCTCAAAACGAAGTTGGAGAAGGCAAAGGGCAACTGGGCCGAGGAGCTCTCATTCGTCCTCTGGGCCTACAGGACCACAACTTAGTCATCTACGGGGGAGACCCCATTCTCACTTTCTTATGGCTTGGAGGCAATGGTGCCAGTCGAAATTGGCCTTCCAACAGCTCGGGCCAAAAATTATCAGGAGGACCAAAATACCGAGCAGATTACGGCCAACCTGAATCTGCTTGAAGAAACCAGAGATATTTCTAAACTCCGGGCCGCCGCTCAACATCAATAGGTGGCAAAGTTCTACAATTCTAAAGTCAAGGCCAGACGGTTCCACCCAAGGGACTTAGTCCTTCACTGGGTCTTCCAGAATACAGTTGAGCCGAGGGCTGGGACACTCGGGCCTAATTGGGAATGGCCTTATTGTGTGGTCTGATCGACCAGATCGGGCTCCTACTAATTAAAAGACGTCAAGAGCCATCAGCTCCCCCACCCCTGGAATGCCGAGCACCTGAAAGTTTACTATCCATGATGAAATAGCCCTTAAGGCTCTCAATAAATGTACGTTCCCGAGCGACTAGCCTTTAAGGCTCTCAATAAATGTGCGCTTCTGAGCGACTAGCCTTTAAGGCTCTCAATGAAATTCACATCTTCTTATCTACATGAATGGGTTATCTATTAAGAAAAAGTTACCCTCATATGCAGAGGCGGACTAAACGAACTGATCCCTTAAAGAATGGGTTAGAGCGTTATCTAACAAAAAGTCGACAAGGCATCCCCTCTTAGTCAAGGAAAAAGCCGAGTAGTGACTCGATTCCTCGACAGAGGAGTCGGCTCACCGTCCAATTAACAGCGCAAAGGTTTCTCACCAATTGTTGGACGAGCCGATCCCCTAGGGATATGAACTCAACAACAATGAGGCCATAAAAGATTATTAAAAGTCCTACGCGATGACATTGTAAAGAGCCGACCCGTCAGGAAATCGGTTCAACAATGACCTAAAGAAAACCTACTTATCAACAAGTTAGTTCAGCAATCAACAACTAGCAGGCAACATCCAAAGATCAACTATCAATTAACACAAAAATCATCATCATCCAGGCGCCCTCTCCAAAGGGTCAAAAAATGAAATCCATCACAAAAAAAAAAAAACTGTGTTTCTGTCAAGAAGTACTAAAAACTATGCGGTCAGAGGGGCTTGGGAGTCGGGAGCTTGGTCCGGGTGGACATCTTCGACGGGCTTCTCTCCGGCGTCTTCAGACAACAAAGGTTCGAGGTTGAGGTCCAGGTATAAATCCTGAACCGCCTCAATACAAGCATCGAAGCGACAGTTGTAAAATTTGGTGGCTTGGGCCTCCCTCTCCTTTAAAGCCTTGAAGGCGTCCAACGCAGCAGCCACCGCCACAGCCATGGAGGCTTCATCTTCGGTTCGCAGAGCTTCCATTACTTGAGAGACAGCTCAGCTCCGTTCTTCTACTGCCTCGGCCCTAGTCTGCTCCAGGACTTCACCCAATCGAGCGATTTCCTTAGCTGACGAATCCGCATGGGCCCTGGCTCGTGTTAGCTCAGTCGCCGCCGCACCGCATTAGGCCTCGAGATCGCTCATGACCTCCCACAGCTGAAGCTCTTTGGCCTCAAGATCATTCACGACCCCCTGCAGCCGTAGCTCTCTAGCCTTCCCATCCTCAAGCTGCTAGTGCAGCTTACCCTGCTCTAGTTGAAGAAAAGTAGCTTCATCCCACAAGATCCCTGCTTCAGTTTTGATGACCTCCACCTCGGCATCTCTCTTTTCCAGCTCCCTCACCCTCTCCCGAGTCGAAAAGAGCTTCAGGACATACTGAATGAAAATAGAAAAATGAACATACGGATGTGAAAGAAATGGAAACTAAGAAGCAGAAAGGCAACAGAAAATACCGTGTAAAAAACGGAAGCCATGTCATTTAAGAAGGAGCTGTCGGATTTGGTGAGAAGACTAACTATCTCCTCCTCTGGGGCATGTTTGGCAGCTCAAGGCGCCAGGCAAGACAGGTGGTAGCTCGGCTTGAACCTCCCACCGCTCGTTCCTACCTGGGCCGAGCCCACAGCTTCCCCAGCCCCGGTCCGGCTGCCTGCCGAGACTTGAGCCTCGGCCCTGAGACTATTCTCGGCGTTGGGAGGAGAAAGCATGTTGTCAGTCATCCAGATGGCCTCCTCCCTTTTGGAAGAAGAGGGAACGACGATGTAAGGCTCGGTGGCTACAAGAGGAGCCTCCACAGTAAGGGGAGAGACGGTAGGCGGGAGGGAAGGAGTCGGAATAATAATTGTTGGGACTCGGGCCTCGTCGGGTGCCACAACTGGAGCTGTGGAAATGGAAATTAGGGCTGCAGATGGAGCTGCAACAACATAAATTGGACCTGAGGGGCCCTCCCCGCGAGGAGCGGCCTGCCTCCTTCGAACAGTAGTCTTCATCCGGGGCTCAGCCCTCAACATCTCCTCTGTTGTTGGGGCGGCTTTCCTTTTCTGAGAACCAAATGCCTCGGCTATGCCTGCGCAGAAAATAACAAATCAACAACTAAGTGAATAAGTTTGATCTCCAAAGGGAATAGAAGAGAAACTTGCTAAAAGATGTTAAGAGATGTTAGGACTTGCGAAGTCCTTCTGGACCAGTGAAGGTTGGCGGCTGTGATCAGGTTTGACCAGGAGCGAAGCTCTCCTGATTGCGCCCTAGCCTTGGCAGTGTTGTTCTTTTGGTCCGAGTTGAGGAGAGGCAAGCCCCTTAGGAAATCTACAAGGATAAAGAAAACTTCAGTCCGACTGGAGTAAAAGAAAAGGGCACAAAAAAAGGGAATGACTAATCCGACCTGGTTTTAAAATTTGGGTAGAGACTCTAGTTATTAGAGTCCCAAGCTCAGCCGTTGGTGCCTCCCATTCGCCTGCAGCTCAGAACCACTTATTCTTTCAGTCTTTATTGGAGGACGGAAGATTAATTACTAGCCCCGACCCCTTGCTGCATCGGGTCACGAAATAGTACCATAGTTCTTGGCTATCGTGCTTGACCAGGTATAGGCTTATCAACTCTTCCAGGGTCAGCTCCGGATTCCCCACTTGACACCAGATGATGAATGAAGAAATTAACACCCTCCAAGCATTGGGGGTAAATTGCCCCGGAGCTAGTCCAATGTAGGCTGTTAAAGCTCAGACAAAAGGATGTAAAGGGAGTCGAAGCCCACATTGCAACGCACAGAGAAAAATGGCGACCTCCCCTTCAATAGGCGCGCTAGTAGTGTCCAGGTCCTCAGGTGCCCTTATCCGTACAGTGTCCAGGATATCGAACTATTAGCGGATCCACCCCATCTGAGACTCCTTCAGCACGGAGCTTCCCAGGACAGTCTCCGAGGCCCGCTCACTCGCAGGCATCTCGGCGGCCTTTATGACTGGGGCTCGAGGGGCTTTGGCTGCTTTCTTCTTGCCAGCTCGGAGAGTCTAAGCCCCCGCCTCTTTCTGTCTCCGGGGTGGAGGGAAGAGAGGCACAACTTCAAAGGGACCTTCAGATGCTCCTCTTTCATCATCAGAGCTCCCCGTCTCGGAGTCATCATTTAAATCCCGAACCGTCTCTAGGTCAGACGACATCTTGAAAGGAGTACAAAGAAGCACAAGGAAAAAAGACTCACCGGATGATCACCGGGAATCGATTTTGCTGGGAATACTTGATCGCCGGAATCGCCTTGTCAGAAACTCGAAATTGGTCGGAATCGCCTTCACCGGAAATCGCCTCCTCCGGCATTCACTCGAAATTCAGAATACAAGTGGGGAGAGCGATTCCAAAGGGAGTTTATATAGGCTATATAGAATCTTTGCATTAATGGCGATGAATGATGGCCGCAGCCGAATCGTCACGAGCCGACTCCAGAACACACGTGGCCTCATGCTACTAGCTTAGGCTCTGACAAGCAGCACGCCTCTGACATCGAATGGCGCGCTCTGGATAGACGAAACAACGCCCAAGTGAAAGAAGCGTCACTTGGACGCTTCATAAAGCATACGTGACAGTCAGCCATTGGCGAATGACGATTCGAAATCGTAACCATCGCCACGCGTCCACTGAAGATTGGCTTGTGAGCGGGAAATCCCGAAGATGCGACGCTTCAAATATTCATGATGACAGCAGCGCACGTGAAAGAATGTGGCAGAGGAAGTGGTTGATCTTCCAAATACCATTACTCTCCCAGTCCGCGTTCAACCTCGAAGAGTAGGGGGCTTTTGTTATGGGAAGATCTGAGTTCCCGAAGATTCGAGGGCCAACATCATATTAACCCGATCAAACGCGAACTTCCGACATGCTCTTGAGTTATAGCAGCGCCCCTACCCCTAGGTGCAGGAAAAGCCAAGTCCATCATCAATCCCGACTAGTACTCGGCTCGGACTAGAGATATGAACGAAAGAAAGCATTAGGTAGGGCACAAGCGGACCTTTGGACTATAACCCTAAGTTGGCCGAGGCGAGTCATCGTCTTCGTCCTCATCTTCATCCGAAGAAGGTCATCTAAGTTAAGGCCTCATCCTCGTCCTCATCTTCATCAAAAGAAGATCATTCAAACCAAGGGCTCATCATCATCCTCACCTTCATCCGAAGAAGGTTGGCTGAGCTAGGCTCATCCTCATCCTCATCTTCATCCGAAGAAAAATGTCCCGTGCCGAGGCCGGGGCGGAATGTGGGTGCATCATGCACCAAACTAAACTAGGAAACTACCTTAAGAAGACATAATCGACTGTCTCGCCCGCGGATACGCATGATATGTTACACGATCTTCGGATTATGGGCCATATCTCCACGATCTTAGTATCCCACTGATTGAGTAAATCGTGTTGAGAATAACGAACCCAGACCGTTCGATGTTCAGGTATAAGTATAATGAGACCCCATTGCTATAGGTACGCAACATCTTACACTCTCCCTCTACCTTTCAACTTAGACCCAGATTCCCTCGAACTGACTTAGGCATCGGAGGGTCCCCCGGCTTAGCCAAGGTCTCCTTTGCTAATCCTTTATGTAGGAACAGGGTCCTCCAGAGGCACGCCGCACGGAGTGGAGGGTGATCCAGATTTTGTCATCAACAATTCATATATCAATTATAGATGCCATCGACTGGGCATACCAAGAGCTTAGAATTATGACTAATATCTAATATAAATGTAAAATCATAGTTCACATGAAAAGAAAAATGTTCATGATTAGAACTTATTAAAATTAAGTGTTACCGTATTGCATGGTCTTTAGGACTATCAAATATTTTCATACTATTTTATCCTTTAAAAAATATTTTTATAATATTTTATCATTATAAATAGGGTTGTTAATGGGCCGAGCTTAGGGTAGGTCTTGACTTGGATTTTGAACTATTTCGAGCCAGCCCTATTCAAAATTTTGATTTTTCGGGCCTGAACCCGGTCTATTTGACACCCCTAATTATAAATAAGAGAAGAGAGTAGAAAAACTCTTTAAGTCTTAATTTTTTTAATTAAATGGTATTAAGGTAAAGGTTTTAAAAGCCCTAGCCTCACCTCTCTTCCCCCTTCCTTATGAAAACTATAGCCTTATCTTTCTTGCTTTTTTGCTCGCACTAACAATAGTGGCCAACCTCCCCGTCCTAGCCACCATCTTTCCCCCCATCTTCTCCCTCTCTTCTTCTTCACTCTCCAACCCATCACCGCACAATACAGTGCACCTCACGCAGTTTAATAGAACCATCCATGTTATGACACTGTTGGGTTTTCATGAGCAGAATTACCTACATGGAAAATAGGATTCATATATGAATTGAGCTTAAGCTTGCTAATACAAATTATAGATTTATAAATTTTATAAAATAATAAAGAAACCAAAAAATTAAGGACAAGCCGAAGCACGTTTGCTCACACTGTCCTTAAAGTGTTATTCGCCCATTCTCAAAGTAATTGAGAATGCTGATAGGTTGCAGGCAAATCGCTTCTAGGATACGATGAGCCTGTATGTGGTTCTGCATTTAGCAGACACAAATAACCACGAATGGAACTCTGGATACATAATTTTGTTGGGCAGATAAACCAAAAGAAAATCCCATATCAGAAAGAAGATTAAAAAATTGCAGTTGATTTAGACCACTGCTTTGGTCTGTTTCTTGAGGAATTCTGGCTAAGGTTCGTATGAACCTTGCTAACTTAATCAGATTATACTGTTGCTCTTCTTGCTGGGTCGTATATGAGAGGTGTTCGAGATGTTGGTAATGATCCAGTGAACCACCCAGGCACTGTTTATATAGGTCAGGGTTGCTGACCGTTTTATAGCTGTTAGTGATAAACTAGTCGTTATTGGTTGTTTTTAACCGTTATGCATGTGGGACAACTAGCTGCTGTATGCTAACCGTTTAAACTCCCTAGCTAGCAGTTTTATGATCGTTGGGCTAGCCACATGCATTAGTTTCTGTATGGTCTGGTTTAATGCTGCATTTGCAGTTAAACCTCTCTCATTCGAGTGTTCGTACTGAAACACATAAGTTTCGGTATTCCACGGATCAACCAAACAAATAATAAGGTACTTCACACCCCATATATAAACACAATATTTTCTTCTCCTTTCTGATATCAGATTATTCCAAAAACACCAAAAAACCCAAGTTTCCAAACAAACTTATATATATATATATATATATATATAGGAAAACGCTCACCTGCGAACCAGTTCGTACGTAGTACGTACGAACTTTTTTGAGAACCCATCATACGTGATGAATCTCGCAAATCTGAACGGTCCACATGAAGCAGAACCTCATGAAACCCCCATAGTGTGAATTTTTACTTTGATCCGAAACTTTGGTGGACCGTGAAAAATGTAAACAGTTTCTTTCCTTGATTTGAATTTCTCTTTGTTATGGATGGTATGGATAAAAGTTTTAGATAAAAGTAAAACTTGGTCCTGGGGGGTTTCACTAGGTGCTGCTTCACATCAACGGCTCAGATTTGCGAGATTCATCACGTATGATGGGTTCTCAAAAAAGTTCGTACGTACTACGTACGAATTGGTTCACAGGTGAGCGCTCTCTCTCTCTCTCTCTCTCTCTCTCTCTCTCTCTCTCTCTCTCTCTCTATATATATATATATATATATATATATATAGGGAAAAGGTACTATGTGCTCGAGCTGATGGGAACGTCCCATGAGGTCGAGCTGTGTAGGCCCCATCGTGATGCGTTTCGAACATCTACCTCATCAGTCAGATGCACCATTCCATTGTGGGCCTGTGTCTCAAAAATCAAGTCAATCCGTGACTTGAGTGGGCCACACCACATACGAAGGTCGAGGGGCAAGTGCACCATTAAAACATTCATAATCATTTTTGGGCCCACCGAGATGTGGTTTGCAAATCCAGCCCATCCATTATGTTTGTCCCACTTGGATGAGGGTTCAGACCAAGTTTCAAAGAACATTCAAAACTCATGTGGGCCCCACCAAGTGTTTTTATATGTTTTTGGCATGTCTTCACATGATTTTAGATGGTATGGCCCACCTGAGTTCCGTATATGGCTGATTTTTGGGATATCCTATAATTTAAAAGGGACCCATCAAATGCACAATGTTGATGGTCGACACGCATCACGGTGGGGCCCACACAGCTCGACCTCATGGGAGCTTATCGTGAAGTTGAGCGCATAGTACCCTTTTCCATATATATATATATATATATATATATATATATATATATATATATATTTTTTATATATATATATATATATATATATATATATATATATATATATATATACACACGTGGGAAAAGGTACTATGCACTCGAGCTCACGATAAGCTTATCGTGAGGTCGAGCTGTGTGGGCCCCACCGTGATGTGTGTCTAGGGGTGCACACGGGTCGGTTTGGTCCGGTTCTGGGGTAAGCCGGAACCGAACCGTTCCTAAAGGTTCTGGGATTTTCAGAACCGGAACCGAACCGTTAGCACACTAGAACCGAACCAGAACCGGATCGTGAAAACCGGTTCGGTTCCGGATCGGTTCCACGGTTCTGGCTTTTTAAAAAAATTAACAAAAGAAGAAAAAAAGGTGAAAAAAAAAATCCCCTACAGTCCTTTAGCAATTTTCTCAGTGTGGCCCACTCCACATTCAAATCGTCAATCCGTACTATCCATTGTGTACAGAAGGGAGATTTAACCCTTGGCAATGTGGCATTCTGAAACCATGCAGGCTGTTATAGAATTATGACCGTTAAACATGAAATGGACGGCGGAGTAGATAAGCTCATGGGCCATGCTGATTTTCCTCCAAAAGCAATCTATTCCTGATGGTTTTTCGTCCTTAATCTCATGAACGGAGTAGATTTTCCAAAAGACTTCAGTAAGTGGGCCACCAAACGTCACAGAGTCGACGTACGTCAACTCTGTTGAAAACAGAGCTTCCGTCCTTTTGTTGTGGGCCACCATCATGCAGGAAGAGATGGATCTGAACGTTCATCAGGTAGAGGGGGTAGAACCCATCAAAACCATGTTGAGCTTTCTTAACCGTGTACATCCTCATGATCTCTACAACAATCGAAAGAAGGCCGTCTGACTGCTTTTAAGGCTTGATTATTCAGGTGGGCCATATCATCAGATGATCAAAACTCACCATTCACGGTCTAAATTCCAAGAGGAAGACAATGGACGGTGTGGATCTGGGCCACGGTTCAACAGATCGGGTCCACAGTTCGGTTAACGGTTTGGTTCGGTTCTGCGTGCCCTTGAACCGGAACCGAACCATATCCAACGGTTCTGGAAATTTTGGAACCAGAACCGGAACCGGTGCTGTCTAGAACCGGACCAAACCGGGACCGATCCAATCTGCGGTTCGGTCCTGCCCACTGCTCTAGGTTAAATGTGCACCCCTATGTGTGTCGACCATGAACACTGTGCATTTGATGGGTACCCTTTAAATTATGGGATATCCCAAAAATCAGCCATATACGGAACTCAGGTGGGCCATACCATGTAAAATTATGTGAAAACACCGTTAAAACATATAAAAGCACTTGGTGGGGCCCACCTGAGTTTTTCATGCGCCTGAAACTTGGTCTGAATCCTCATTCAAGTGGGACACACATAATGGATGGGCTGGATTTGCAAACCACATCTTGGTGGGCGTTCAAAAATGGTTATGAATATTTTAATGGTGTACGGCCTCCTCTCCACTTCTGTATGTGGTGTGGCCCACACAAGTCACGGATTGACTTGATTTTTGGGACCTAGGCCCACGATGGAATGTTGCATCTAACTGATGGGGTAGATGTTCGAAACGCATCACGGTGGGGCCCACATAGCTCGACCTCGTGGGACAGACCTGTGAGCTCAAGCGCATAGTACCTTTTCCATATATATATATATATATATATATATATATATATATATATATATATATAATATTAATAATAATATATATATATATATATATATATATATATATATATATATATAATCAATATTTTCACAACAAAGCTTACACGCTACATGGTCATTTCATATCATGGTTTCATAACGGATCTTATAGGGTCATAAAGGCCATTTTGTAATGGTAATGGTGACAACCGTTACGTTTCACCGTTCATAATAGCCGCACAATCCATTACGGAGAAAACGGCACATAATAATTGTTATCACCTTGTAACGGCCCATTACACCTCCCATAAAAGCCATAACCATCTATTACGGGCCCAAAGCAAAATTTTCATTTTTTTTTTTTTTCAATAAAAGAAAAGGACCATAGTAACTATTAAGGGAATCACTACAGTCGTCATAACCAATATCGTCAAAATAACGGTGGTGGCCATTACAACCATAATTACCATCACAAAACCTCATGGTCAACCCCTTTTGAATTGCTTCTTTCAACATTAGTCAGTTTTTGTTCTTTAATTTTCTTTGTTTACTACCATAATTTATGTTACTGTGATCCGGTCTGAACTGTTTTGTTGGGCCTTGGGCTACTCTTAAACTGGCCTGGCTCGGGTTGCCATAACTCGGGTGGCAATGAGTGGCTTTGGTTGGGGTCAGGTCAGAGTCCACTTGAGCCCGGCCTATTTAATAAATGGGTCCAAAAATCTGGACTAAACCCATCACTGCCTAGTTTGACTCGACCCACTTGACATTCATCGGACCCATGCCCAACTCGACCCAACCTATTTAATCGTAATCAGGTCCACACACCAAGAGTCTGTACATTGGGTCAGATCGCTAGGCGACCATTGATGTAAACAGTGTAGCCTGCACTATGAGCGGACCTGCCAGCTGATCTTCATCGCTGGGCCACCTTCTTAGATTATAGAATCTGTAATAAAGATATCTGAATTGTAATTAGATCTTGATCTGGTAGATAATTAGATTTTGTAATATTTTTACCACTACTTATAAAATTATACATACACCGTGATGCGTGTCAAATATCAACACCGTGCATTTGATGGGTCCCCCATAAATTATAGGATATCCCAAAAATCATCTGTATAAGAAACTCAGGTGGGCCATACCATCTAAAATCATGTAAATACATGCCTAAAACATATAAAAGAGGTTGGTGGGGCCCACCTGAAATTTAGATGCGTCTGAAACTTGGTCTGACCCCTCATCCAAGTGGGAAACACATAATGAATTGTCTGGATTTGTGAACCACATCTCAGTGAGCCCAAAAAATGATTATGAATGTTTTAATGTGAGGGTAACCTCTCTCAACTTTTTCATGTAGTGTGGCCTACAAAAGTCATGGATTGA
This sequence comes from Magnolia changhungtana, assembly GCA_030180095.1. Lineage (NCBI taxonomy): Eukaryota > Viridiplantae > Streptophyta > Magnoliopsida > Magnoliales > Magnoliaceae > Magnolia > Magnolia changhungtana. Next base: position 1,732,452 of record JASAUF010000319.1, read on the forward strand.
CTTGATTTTTAATCCAGAGGCCCACCATTGAATGGTGCATCTGACTGATAGGGTAGATGTTAGACACACATCACAGTGGGGCCCACACAGCTCCATTTCATGGGAAGTTCCTGTGAGGTTGACGGGGTAGAACCATTTCCCTATATAAGATAGCTTTTCCATTACGAGAAATTCTCCCTTGAAGGTGACGCAGAACATATTTTGATGTAAGGTCAGGAAACGGATTGACCAGTGGCTAGTGGTAGGTGCTCCATGGGCTCAACTATGATGTATGTGTCTCATCCATGCCGTCCATACATTTTCTCATATCATTTTATTTTATGAACCCAAAAATGAGGTAGATCCAACTCTAAAGTGGACCACACAGTGTTGATTGAACTCCCACCATTAAAAAAAACCGGGCCACAAAAGTTTTGTATCAAGCTGATATTTGATTTCCCTTCATCCACTTCTGTACGAGCTGGATGTCAAATAAACATTACACTAGGCCTAGGAGGTTTTTAATGATGGAAATTCACTCACTACTATTTCCTGTGGTGTGGTCTACCTGAGATTTAGATCTGCCTTATTTTCAGGATCAATACCTAAAATGATCTGTAAAAATAAATGGACGGATTAGATAAATCACATACATCATGGTGGGGCCCACAGAGCACCGACCATCAGCCACCTGGCAGCCTCACTAGCCAAACCGTGTCATGATCGTTCTCTCGGAAAACCATTCCCATGTTCTTTTCTCATCTCTTCCGTCCAACCACTTCTCTGAAAATCAGACGCGCCCCTCTCCTAAAGTCAGACGCGCGTAGCTTAAAATCAGACGCAGCAGCAGCGCTTTCCACGACGCCATGGAACCTCTTATACTACACCCACTCTCTTATCCTGCGCCTATGCGCCTCCCCCCACTCCCTCAACCAAGCAAAGCAAGCCCATGCCTTGGCCATCATCCACGGCCTCCTCCCACACAACCCTCAAACATGCGCCGCCCTGATGCTATCCTACGCCTCCTTATCTGACACCCCCACGTCTCGGCTCCTCTTCCAACAGACCCCTTCCGTCAAACACCGGAACGCCTTCCTTTGTAATACCCTCATCAGATCATGCAACTGCGCTGGGGATTACGCCGAGGCCTTTGCTGTGTATAACCAGATGGTCCGTGATGGTGCGGTGCGGCCCGACGATCACACTTTCCCGTTCGTTCTTAAGGCCTGCGCCGACGTGTCGGCGATCTGGAAGGGGAAGGAGATTCATGGGTCGGTTCTGAAATTGGGTTTCGACAGGGATGTGTTCGTTGGTAACACCCTTTTGGCTTTTTATGGATCGTTGATGGTTTTATCTGATGCCCGCCGGGTGTTTGACGAAATGCCTGAACGAGATGTCGTGTCTTGGAATTCGATAATTGGGGTGCTTTCGGTTAATGGGTGTTTGTCAGAGGCGGTTGATATGTTTATTGAGTTGAAATCAATGTCTGGGTTTAAGCCTAATTCTGTTAGTGTTGTTAGTGTTTTGCCTGTTTGTGCGGCATGCGGAGATGAGGTGATGGCTAAGCGGATTCATGGGTATGTGGTGAAGGCTGGTTTGGATTGTAAATTGACTGTCTGTAATGCACTTGTCGATGTTTATGGAAAATGTGGGAATTCAGAGGCTTTGGAACAAATGTTCGATGTAATGCCTGAGAGAAATGTAGTTTCTTGGAATGCAATTATTGGGAATTTAGTTCATTTTGCTCAGTTCAATATTGCTTTGGATATGTTTAGAGAGATGGTAGCTACGGAGGAGAAGCCAAATTCTTTTACGATTTCCAGTCTGCTACCAGCATTGGTGGATTTGGAATTTTTCAATATGGGGAAGGAAATTCATGCATATAGTGTTAAGATCGGTGCAGACTCTGATGTTTTTGTTGCCAACACACTTATTGATATGTATGCAAAATCTGGTTGTTTGAGGGAGGCAACAAATGTCTTCTATGGAATGGAAGTAAGGAATGTCGTCTCTTGGAATGCACTCATTGCCAATTTCGCACAGAACGGTTCCGAATTAGAAGCTATTAGATTTGTTGGCGAAATGCAACTTCATGGGGAATGCCCAAATTCGGTTTCGTTTACAAATGTTCTCCCGGCTTGTGCACGGATAGCTTCTCTTCGAAGAGGCAAGGAAATTCATGCTCGGTCGATCCGCATTGGGTCTTGTCTTGATGTGTTTGTCGTGAATGCTTTAACTGACATGTATGCGAAATGTGGATGCTTGAACCTTGCAAGGAACGTTTTTGAGGTCTCAGTGAGGGACCAAGTGTCCTACAACATACTGATCATGGGTTACTCCCAGACTCCAAATTGTGTGGAGTCTCTACATCTTTTCACTGAAATGAGGCGTGCAGGTCTGAAGTACGACACTGTTTCCTTTATGTGTGTTCTCTCAGCTTGCGCAACTTTAAGCGCAATCAAGCAAGGCAAGGAAATCCATGGCTTGTTGGTACGAAAGCTTCTCCACTCACATATTTTCATTGCCAATTCACTTTTGGATTTATACACCAAATGCGGGCGCATTGATCTCGCAAGGAAGATATTCGATTGGATGTTGGACAAGGATGTTGCTTCCTGGAATACTATGATTTTGGGATGTGGAATGCAAGGCGAACCGGAAGTAGCAGCAGATCTTTTTGACGCAATGAATGACGAAGGCGTGGAGTATGATAGCGTTTCTTACATTGCAGTTATATCGGCTTGTAGCCATGGTGGGCTTGTGGAAAGAGGGAGAAAATACTTTGATCAGATGTGTGGTGGAAATATTAGGCCAACACAGATGCACTATGCATGCATGGTTGATCTTCTTGGGCGGGCCGGTCTTATGAAAGAGGCAGCCAAGTTCATCAGAGACATGCCGGTCGAGCCAGATGCCAATGTTTGGGGGGCATTGCTTGGGGCATGCCGTGTGTATGGGAACATAGAGTTGGGCAGGTGGGCTGCAGAGCATCTGTTTGTGCTGAAACCAGAGCACTCTGGTTACTACATGCTGCTATCGGACATCTATGCCAAAGCAGGGCGGTGGGAGGATGCAAATGGGGTGAGGGAGCTGATGAAATCAAGAGGGGTGAAGAAGAACCCGGGATGCAGCTGGGTTGAGGTTGGCGACAGGACGCAGGTTTTTGTAGCAGGAGAGAAGCGGGAAGCAGGGATGTGTGATGCTGAGTGTGGCTGAGAAAGGCTGAATAGATAGAGGATGCATTGCTCATTTGGAGTTACTGAAGACATGGTGTGGACACACTATGAGTGGCCGCATGCATATGGGGCCCGACAATTGGTGATCAATGCAAATATCAGGCTGATGCAACTTGTGGGGCTGATAGTTATCTTACAAGTATGAAATGAAGTGCCCTATGGAGAAGGTTCTGGGTCCTAGTCCAATGTGGGTTGGGCTCAAGCCTATAACAGATGGGGTTGTCAATGGGTACCCAATGGAGCCGACCAGATTGTGATGGGCCCAGGTCCAATTTTTTCGGAGCTGTTTAGATATTGGGTTGGGTCCACCATCTTGGCCTGGTTAAAATCAGGTCAGTTCTAGCTAATTTTACAATTGATGTTATATAGCATGTATTTAATATATTCTAGTAAGAGGATAAGGTTTGCTAGCACTTTTACATAAGTTTCACCTATAGCTCAGTGGTAAACAAATTGCGTTTTAATATTAAAGTTACGAGTTCAAGTAAGAGAGCAGAGCACTTTTGCATACCATGCATGTGTTAAAATAACACGTGCGCAATCTAATCAATCCATCAGGGGGGCTCAATCATGTAAATGCCCCAAAGTCCACTCAAAATCAAAGGTCCAAAGACTCCATGGGTAACCATCTGCAAATCTGAGCCCTTAAAAAATGAGACCCGATGTTTAATGGACCTGGACCTGATGCGTATTGGGGCTGTAGGACCCAAGCCATTGGCAGCCCCAATAACAGAGGTCCATGGGGCATGGGCCTTGAGATTGAACCCAATTAATAAACGGTTAAGGGCTGACCTGGCCGTCTATAGCATTAACGGGTGGCTTTTGAAAACCCAAGTACTAAAACAGGCCCAGCAGAGGTCCGAACATTAGGCCAGGTTAATAATCTGGTTGGACTGAAGGTCATCTAACTCGGTCCATTGCCTCCCTACTCATCCCATCGTCCACACTACTGGGCTGGGCTAGATGGTGTTAATGGGTCACTGTTTTAGTAATTAGGCATTGAATTACTTCTGCCCATTGAAATGGTAAATGGGCCTCAGATGAAAAGTTTGCAAAACCTAGGCTGATTTATTAATCAGGCTTCAAAATCAGGCCCATACACCACTGTAGGCGAGCCTGATTCTTATCTAGCTGCCATCGGAATTCTGATGGCCCATTCTCGCTGGTAGTATTAAATAAGTTGGTCTGTACCATGGCTGGCTGATTAGTTAATCAGGCCTCAAAATGCATTCTGTTGTACTTCAACATTCGCTGTGAACCAACCATAAAAAGGATGGGCCTGGGCCAGGTTTGGGATACGATGGCCTACTTCATTTTAGCTTGTGTCCACAATGAGAATGAGTGTGTTTTGGAAATAGAGAGTAATTTAAATTCTTTGGCTGTCAGCATTTTTTTAAGAGACTGATATTTTGCTACAATGTAATGAACATGATGGGAAATATCTTGAGGTTCAATTGGTAGAACACGGTGTAGTAGAGCATGAATGTATAATGTTTGAGTTGTGACTCTTTCAGTTGATTGTTGTGAATAAATAATTTGGGATTAGTCAGTTTCTAATATTTATTGGTGAGTTCTCTTAGAGCCTGATGAAGAAGAGGATACCTTATTAGGGGTCCCAAGTTGGTGGTGAAAGTCTCGACGGGGCCATGTGGAGATTGTCCTTGCGAATATTCTCTAGTGAGAAAGTCGGGAAGAGAGATAGTAGAGCCATTAATAAATTCAATTTCACAATCAAATATAGCTAAAAGGCTTTGCCAACAAGTGAAAAACTCTGCTTTGATGTTAGATTTTTTACACCCTTTTCAAGTACTCCTTTAGTGCTTTTGTAATTAGTTCTAAGAAGGAATTTTTGGTTTAGGAAATCAGATTGGAATTTATTGATACAATGGATGATGGATAAAATTTCTTTTTAAATTGTGGTGTATTTTTGTTGAGTCTCATTCCACAACCAAGATGTGAATTTTACTAGTGGTATGCCATTGTTTATTTGAGCATTTCACCATATCCCATGTTAGAAGCATATGTTTCAACTATTTTCATTGCTTTAGGATTAGGAATATCAAGGCATGGAAGAGTTTTGACTTTTTGTTTAATGCGTTGAATAGGTTGTGTATGGTCGAATGACAAAGCTGGAGGTATTTTTTTTAGCATTTGTGTTAACAGTTTTCATTTTTGAGCGAGATTTTGGTAAAAATCAGAAGTTGATCAAGTCGAAGGGGTTTCTATAGCTTTTAGGTTTACTGTTTTCATTCTTGAGCGAGATTTTGGTAAAGATAAGAAATTTAGTTTAGGCAACTCAAAATTCTTTGTAATTGAGATTTTTCTTTAACCTCATCCAAGAATTTGCCTACAAATTGAATGACTCTATGAATTTGAGTGATTTTATCCTAAGTTATTTTGTGACCCAGAAAATTATTTTTTGTTAAAATAGTTTTATTTTCCTTTTGGACATAATTAACCATTATGTTTGGTCACATTAATGATCACATTTAAATGTTTTCAGTGTTAATCTATGGACTTTGAGAAGATTAATACATTATCTATATATATATGATTGAAAAGTTGGTGTAAGGATTAAAATTTTAATTCATTATTTCTTAATTCAGAGGGAGCATTTTTTAGGCCAAATGACATTACATTCCATTTGTAATGTCCAAATGGAACAGTAAATACTTTTTTATATCGGTCTTCTAGTTTAATTTGAATTTACCACAGACTTGATTTCATATCAAAAATTTTAAAAATTGTGGTTTCATAGAGCCGTTTTAATAGCTTCTGTTTATTACGACTAATCTTGGATCTCCTCTTTTAAGTTTAGTCGCATTCTCAATATAGAAGGTTAGACAACCCTAAGGTGACAAGCTAGGTCTTATTAAGTAGAATATCTTTTATTTCTTATTTGCATACTTCCAAAAGTCTACAACTCATCTAGATTGGGCGAGCTTTGGTCAGAATATTTATTTCATTAAAATCTTTGATATATATACAGTCCAATGCTCAGCTACGCTAGAGGTGGGCATCGGACCGAGTCGGATCGGATTGGGCGAAATCCGTTCCTGACTGAAATCTAGATAGGCTGATCCGAATTCGATCCGAACCGGGGACGGATCCCGGACATGATATCCGATCAAAACCGACACCTTATTGGCCTGACCCGAACCGAGTTCGACTCGGCCAAGGAAACCGAGTCGGATCGGATTGGGTGCGACTCGGATCCACGGTTTTTAACGGTGAAAATCATTATCCTCGTTATTGTTTTTGGTGTGGTCCATTTGAGCTTTAGATATAAATTTTTTTTTTTTCAAATAATCTAAAATGATAACAAAAAATGAATAAACGGTATGGATATAAAAAATACATCATTGTGGGGCCCATGTAACTTGATATCATTTGAGCCATTCGTACAACTCGCTTCTCGAGGGGTTACAGCTGTTAACGTCACAGTCACAGACTCACAGCAATTGTAACGTGAAATGGCTTTCACATTAGTATGTTCTGTACATTTGGTGGGATATTTGTTATATCCAAACCGTCCATCCATTTGGCAATCTCATTTTAAGGCTTGAGATGAAAAATAAAATAGATCGGACTATTAAGTGGACCACACTTGACAAAGCATTCTCAGCTGCTATTCGTGGTGTGGTCCATATGATCTTTGGATATGATTTATTTTTCGGATAATACTTTATAATGATCTTTAAAACTATATAAACGGTGTAGATATAATAAATACATCACTGTGGGGCCATATAACTTTGATCTCCTTTGAACCGTTCATACAACTCAGAGCTCTAGGAGCATCAGTGCTCGTCTTATCACGACACGTGCCTACAGCCGTAGCCACTAGCCCGTAGGCTTAGGGATTGCGTACAACCCCCGCCCGTCCCTAGCTCCGAACGTGCATCTCTGTGGGTGGGCCCACCATGATGTACCTGTAAATCCAAATCGTCTATCACTTTTCTCGTATTATTTTAAGGCAAGAAAATAAAAAATGAGGCAGATCCAACGATCAAATGGACCACACCAAAGATGACTCTTGCATTTAATTCAACTGACATTCACAACCAAGATTAGATTATTATTTTGTGTGGTCCCTCATTTTTGTGTCCATACCTTAAAATAATCTAAGAAAAGGGATGGACGGTTTGGATGTATAGATACATCACGGTGGCCCACCTACAGAACTACCTGTCTGGAGCTATGGACGGACGGACGTAACTTCTTGAAGAAGCTTCAAGTACAGGCTAACAAAAAAAACCAAGCTGTACACTCTCTAGCCTATATGTGGTCGTCATGGGTAAACTCTATTGGGCCCACCGTGAACGTATCTGGTCCATCCACGCCGTCCATCTGTTTTTTCATCTTATTTTAGGGGTTGAGACCAAAATTTAAGTATACCCAAAGATCAAGTGAACCATACCATTAGAAACCGTTGGAATAATGACTTCCACCGTTAAGACCTTTCTAGGGCCCACAGTGATATTTATTTCTCATCCAACCTGTTTATAAGATCACACCGATATGGATGAAGGGAAAACACAAATACAACCTTGATCCAAAACTTCAGTGGCCCCAAGAAATTTTCAACGGTATATGTTCAATTCACACTGTTTCCTATGGTGTGGTCCAGTTGAGGTTAGTATATACTTTTAGGTTCAAGCCCTAAAATTATTTGTTAAAATGGATGGACGGAGTGGATAAAATAAATAAATCATAGTGGACCCCACAGAGTTTAATCAGTAAGCTTAGCCCACTGAGTTACTCGGTACACACTCGGCTTCCAGCTAACACCAGCTGTAGTTGTACGTGTCGCTCCAAGACGACCACTGACGCTCCTCGAGCTCTGAGTTGTACGAACGGTTTAAAGGAGATCAAAGTTACATGGGCCTTACAGTGATGTATTTATTATATCTACACCATTTATCTATTTTCAAAGATCATTTTAGAGCATTATCCAAAAAATGAATCATATCCAGAGTTCATCTAGACCACACCATAAATAGAAGTGGAGATAATGATTTTTTCACCGTTAAATATATTTGTAAGATCCACCTAATAAAATGAGATGTAAGAAGGGGTAAACTTATAATTTTATAGTTACCACACCCCGGTGCGGTCCGGATCAAATCGGATCGGATTCAAACGGATCGGATTTCGGTTCGAGTCGGTTGGATTTGTTGCTTAACCGAATCTGATCCAACTGTCGTTTGGATCCGACCAATCCTACCCGAACCCAACCGATCCAAGCCATCGGTTCTGTTCGAATCGGGGCAGATCGGGTCGGAATGGGTCGGATCCATCGGATCGGGTCCATTTTGCCCACCTCTAGCTACGCACCAGTTCTCACAAGTTCTTGTGAGAACTTTTTGAGAACTCATCACATGTACTTTTTGAGAACTCATCACATGTGATGTGAGCCTAAAATCTGAATGATCCATGTGCTGCAGCACCCATGAAATGCCTCATGGCCCAACTTTTACCTTGATCCAAAACTTTGGTGGGCCATGACAAAAGAAAATAGTTTCCTCCCTTGATTTGCATCTCTCTTCTCTATGGCCCACTAGAGTTTGGATTAGAGTGAAAATTGGTCCCTGGGGGTTTCATGGGGTACCACATCACATGGATCATTCGGATTTTATGCGTATGACACATGTGCAAAGGTGCACAAGTGCATAGGTGAGCATATCTATATGTGTGTGTGTGCATACATACATAGATACATACATACATATATATATATATATATATATAGAGAGAGAGAGAGAGAGAGAGAGGAATGCTCACCTACAACACCAATTCTCACGGGAACTCGTGAGAAATTTTTGAGAACTCCTCCTATAATATGAGTGCAAGATCTGAACCATCTATGTGATGTTGCACCCCATGAAATCCTTAGAGCCCAACTTTTACCCTGAACCAATACTTTGGTGGGCCATGGCAAAAGAGAGGCAAATCAAGAGAGGAAACTGTTTCATTTTTCCATGGCCCACCAAAGTTTTAGATCAGGGTAAAAGTTGGGCCAAAGGGGTTCATGGGGTGCTACATCACATGGACGGTTCAAATCTTGTACTCATATTACAAGAGACGAGTTCTCAAAAAGTTCTCAAGAATTCTCGTGAGACTGGTGCGCAGGTGAGCATTCCTCTCTCTCTCTCTCTCTCTCTCTCTCTCTCTCTATATATATATATATATATATATATATATATATATATATATATATAGGAAAAGGTACTATGCGCTCGAGCTCATGATAACGTCCCATGAGGTCGAGCTGTGTGGGCCCCACCGTGATGCGTGTCGACCATCAACGTCGTGCATTTGATGGGTCCCCTTTAAATTATGGGATATCCCAAAAATCAGCCGTATATGGAACTCAGGTGGGCCATACCATCTAAAATCATGTGAAGACATGCCAAAAACATATAAAAACACTTGGTGGGGCCCACCTGAGTTTTGTATGCTGCTGAAACTTGGTCTGAACCCTCATCCAAGCGGGACACACATAATGGATGGGCTGGATTTGCAAACCACATCTCGGTGGGCCCAAAAAATGATTATGAATGTTTTAATGGTGCACGGCCCCCCTCAACTTCTGTATGTTGTGTGGCCCACACAAGTCACGGATTGACTTGATTTTGAGACCTAGGCCCACGATGGAATGGTGCATCCGATCGATGGGGTAGATGTTCGACACGCATCACGGTGGGGCCCACAGCTCGACCTCATGGGACGTTCCCATCAGCTCAAGCACATAGTACCTTTTCCCATATATATATATATATATATATATATATATATATATATATATATATATATATATATATATGAGAGTTCTACTTAATGAACTTTATTATGTTAGAGGGCAGTAAGGACCTCAATGCAAACTTCATTTTCCATTTGATGTTGGAAATTTTTAAGTTGCTTTTAAAAGGTTTTATAATTACATCGTTTGGATATATGCTTAATAGGAACTTCTTCTCTTAATTCATTTATGAACTTTTCCTTTTGTTGGATCAAGTCTTTTAATTGGTTTATTATAGAGATTTTAAGCTTTTCACATATATTAAAAGTGATTTTTGTTCCATTTAAGACGGTATGAATTCCATCTTTTAATCTACTCTTAAAAGTTTGATCATGGTTAAGAATGGAGTTCCTAGGATTAAATTTTGTTTTAAGTCTTTAATAAGAATAAAGCTAGTTTCTGAGTTTTCTTATTATAAAAATAAGCATTGAGAATTTGAATTTGATTTAGAGTCTTTTTCAATTTTCCACGCTTACTGTTTAAGAGGTTTTCTCAAAGTACTTTGAAAGAATTAATTCTTCCTGTATATAATTAATGTCTACTCCAAAGTCTATTAACCTAGTTGTTTCAAGAATAAAATCTTTTATTTTGATAGTGAAATAAAAGTACCATTTTTTAACATAGATTTTTTTCTATTTTATTACGAATTCTTCATTTTTTTACTCTCTTCACTTTTTCTTCTTTTCAAGAATATGGAGACTGCTAATTAGTTTCAAGTATGTCTATTTGTGCTTTTAAAACTTTTATTTCTTATTTTAATTCATTTATTTCTCATTTTATGTCTTGAACAATAACTTGGGATGACAGTTTTCCTTCTTAGATTCTTAAGGACTTTATTGAATTGGTATTGATACATTAGGGTCTTCCATTTATCTTAATCTGATGGAATTTTTAAATGTAATAATTGTTGGATGCTCAGTTTGTTTTTAATTATGCGGGCATGTCAGAATCGATATAGCGGCTCAATCTAAATTGATCAACTTTGACCCCAAGCGCCAAAATAAGCAGATACTTATAATATGAACGTATATGACCAAATTCTGAGAAGATTGGTGGCTTACTCCGTCTTTTGCAGAATTTGATAACAATTAGGCAATAATCGAAAGGTAAGGTTCTTCCTCCGAAGATGGGTTACTTTATGCCTTCCATAAGAAGGACTTTTATAATACTAGTGCAAATCAAATAAAAGGAAAAACTCACAATCAGTCACTAGGAGCAATTGCAAGAATGTTTCTCTTGAAAGAACTACTTGATATTGGATAAAGAACAAATCCAACGTATGAGCATATACTTGGTTTATAACTAAAGATTATAGCTAAGAATTACCGCTACTAGATTACTGCTACTCTTATGATAAGTTGAGATAAAATAACTTGATAAGATAAGTTTGTTTTTTAGATTGTTGAGATTGAATTGGGGATATTTTTTTCTGTCACTTTCCTCTACTATTTATAGATTCATGTTGTACCTTATTCCTCCAAATCATTCTTCCATTACTGCAACGGTTAAAGCAGTCCAAAATCCTTTCTAGATTTTTTTTTTTTTTTTTGATCCTTATTTTAGTATGTTTCTCTTTATGATGATTCCACTTTTAAACGCAACTCAGCCACTTACTCCACTTTTGTCTTACTCCACTTTTGTCGGCCAAAGTTTTGTTTTGGTTGCCCTCGATCACTTTTTATATCTTAAATAACTCGACTGCGCTTCTTGTATATCGACTGCAACACTCCATCGACCATCCACTGACGTGTAGAACTAAACTTAGGCCAACTATAAGCCGGCAAAAGCGCTTTAAATCTTCAAATATATTTTTATCAACTTCTTATTCCTCATACAATGCCACCTGTCACCCTCCTATTAGCTTTCCCATAATTGCTAGAAATAGGGTACAACAATAACTTAATTAGGTATTCCCATTGCTTAATTTTATTAAGGACTACAATGATTAGATCTAAAATAAATTGGTCTTCAGACGTTAATACATATAAATAATCATTTGAGTCAAACTTTTCAGTTGAAGAGTTGTTGTCACAACCATAAGGTTAGGAAATTTGTTCCTCACCTTCCGAAGCTACTTGATTAATTAAGTTTTGCACCTTAATTTTAAAATTTTCTATTTCTTTAGACTCATGAATATCTTCTTTTAAAAGCTCATTTATTTTGTTTTTTAAGTTTTGTTTAAAATATTATTAGTGTAATGGCCTTTTTGTTTACATTTAAAACAAGTGAATTTAGATCTTTTTACAATTTTTTTGTTTTGATGTTTTATCCTTCTTATATTCTTGTGTTGCTTTTAGGAATTTCATCTTCCTAAAATGTTCTTTATTAAACTTTTGTGTTTGTTTACATTTAGGGATAATATGTGTATAACCAAATTGATTGCAAGAGTTTCCTAATTCCTCTTTACCAATAAGTTTTTCTTTTTATATTTGATAATTTTTTTAAATCATTATAAAGAGCTAGTCCAATGATGTTGATTTTTTGAATCATTTCTCTATATGAAAGGTTATCATAATTTATGATCATGTATCCGTTTTTCAACTGGTTTCTTAGCTCTTTGACGAATAGAAGTGATAGTCTTACAATCAACTTTTCTTTCCAAAACTCATGATGAATTATTTATGGTGAGAAAATTCTAGTTAAGAATACATCATTGTATCAGCTAAAGTTTGTTAGTGTTGGGCATCGAAGATTTATTAGTTGTTTCTTAATTTTAACATAAGTGTCCTTAGATCTTCTGATAAAATGAAGAATTATATGTACAGAACATAGATAGAATCTCCAATATATTGACATTGATCATCGAAAATTGATTGTTCCTTAGGATCTCTTTTAACCGCATTGTTTATGTATTATTTTTAAGGTTGAGCGAGAAAATTATCCTACCAGCCTTTTAACTGTTTGAGAAAGATGAAGTTTTTATTCTAACTATTATCTTTTTCAAAAAAAAAAAATGTATTTTACAGGCATTGTCATACATTAGTATATTATTACAAAGATTAAGAATTGGATACTCATATTAATCATATATATTCCATATTTTATAATGCAGAACCATCAAAACTAAGGCTTGAGGCGAGCGTTGATGTTTCTTCGAAGAGACAGGATCTACTCCACGCGCTTGTAGGTTAAACTAAATGTACATTGCAATCAATGGGTCCCATATTAGCGTGTATAAAATCCAATCCGTCTATCACGTCTGTCTAATGATGTTTTCCTTAGCAATCAAAATTCATTCCAATCCACATCTCAGGCGGGCCACCCCACAGGGGACAATATCCTGACCCTTCTTTACTCTTTAAATGGGTAGTTTCATCATTTTGTAAAAATTAGAGGTACTCTCAAAAAATCTATTCTGTCAACTCCTACATGCACACTGTCATACACGCACAGATTTCCTGCCTAGAAACTGTTTTGGCAAGAATTTATTTCAACAGGAAGCTACGTGTGGAAGCTAGGTGGCAGAAGCTATCACTACACCAAAATTGTTATTCTGGAACAGTGGAAAGTTTGGTTCAGAAACGGCTTTAAGCTGTTTCTGATTGGAAATGGTTCTCCACCGTACTCTAATTCATTGTTACTTACTTCGTTATTTCCACTGTTTTATCGGTGTGTCCCAATTAAGTATTGGATCTTCTTAGTTTTTATTATGTTGTTTTATTGTTTTATTTTAAAACAGATGGACGGAATGGATTCAGTTAGGTACCTCTCAGTGGATCCCACAAAGCCCAAGAGGTACACTGCTCTATATGTACTGCAGACTACCGATTCATTTAACCTATTTTCTTACGCCAGAAGCCCTAAAAGCTTCATTTCGCAGACCGTGTCTCCGTCTCCCTCTCTCAATCTCCGTCTCCCTCTCCCGATCTCAACCCTCTCTCTCGATCTCCATCTCGATCTCCCTCTCTCTCTCTCTCCCCCCCTCTCTCACACTCCCTCTCTCGCAAATCCCAGCCCTCTTCCCAATCAAACTCTCCGGCGAAAATCCGCCCCTGTCGCAACTCAGATCTGGTCCGGCCAGCAGTCTCCACCCTTCACCTCTTCTCCCCCTCCCTTCTCTAATCAGGTACTCATACGTATTGGTGTATTTCAATTCACATTTCTATTTTTTTGTTGTCATTTATCAATTGAAGATTTATGGTTTCTTGTGAGGAAGCACGAGCTTACAAAAGCTCTTGCAACAACAAGCTCGATAAGGTGCCGAATCCATGGCAACCATACATTTATCTAGATCTGTAACAAGCAGGAGCTTGCAATCGTTTGATGGGCTTCGGCTATCGACGGTCAAGGCCGCCACCGTCGTCGCTCCAAAGTACATGTCAATTGATGCATGTAAAATGTGGGATGATGATCGATGCCCGCCAGTTGTTCGATGAAATCCGTGCACATCATTGCGTGACTGAAAATTTCACATACCATTTTATTACTCATATGACCTGTTCTCTGCTTCCTAATCACACAACTTGAATATCCAGGTACGTTCTTTCTTGTGGAAAAGATTCAGCAGCAAAGCTATGGGAGGTGGGCAATGGAAGACTGGTCAAACAATATCTTGGAGTAGTCCATACACAGCTGCGTTGCTAGGTGAAGTTTAGTATTCTCTTGGCAAGCATATCATTTTACCTATAATTTCAAAAAATGCACTTGCAATCGAAGTCTGTGTGAATTCTGATCTAACAAGGCAGGCTTGGCATTTGGGGTGGCATGCGGCTTCTGTTCTCTCCCATTTCTGTTCTAACTCTCAAGGAAGTAGTAGCATGTCTCACCTGTATTTTGGAATGCGCCTATTGCATCAACCTTAGGAACTGGGAACCTTCAAACTACGTCCGCAAACACCACTAATTCTAACCATTTCTGATGATAGTTTTTTTTCTTAGGCCCATTGAAGTACTGTTTGATTGGTTCATGAAATCATTGAGCTCCTCACGTTCATATTTCAAAGCATCGATGTTGCTGGTCAGTAAATTGTTACCATTAATCCATCCATGTAGCACATGTATCCAATTTGGGTTTTCAAAATTGTGGGTCCCGCTGGATGAAAAGTTGGAACATGCTCCAACCAATTGGTATCCATCCATCAAATGGACAGCTAAAAGTAACAGGATCAAAGGTCCAAACTCAGTCAGCAAAATAAATAGTTAAGATTGCCAAATCAGTGTGATTTGAGAATGTGCGTCTCCACAATGGGGCTGAGGATCCGAATGGTTAGTTCACGATGGATGAGTTGCCCCAGCCATAATTCTAAAACTTGCTGACTCAACTTGAAACTCGGTTGACTTAAGCCGACTCGGCGAGATTTCGAGCCCATTGGAAAAATCAGTGATGGGACTGACTCTGCCTATACTTGGAGAGCCCCGTTGAGTTTACTTAAATGGCTCAAAAAATCCTGCATTTGTTTACAATATTTCCCTTAAGACATTGATATTTTTTGAGCCACAGTTGTTGATACATGTAAAAATACTGATACTCTAAACACCAGCTCTAAGACATCCAGCAGTACGGTTTCATATTGGAGTTATTTAATACTCTTGCAGTGGGTGATGGTTGATACACGGGCAAGTGGAAATTGTACATGTGGCATGCATCAAGCATACATGAACTCAAATTAAACAGCTTAAATTATGAAACCTACTGTAACTGACTCCAAATCCCAAAAAATAAGATTGATTGAACAATATTAGTGGATGCTTCTTTGCTGAAACAGGACTGTTGGAATTTTGTTTTCATTTCAACCGTTGCTAGATGTGCACCAATCTGATGTTTTAGACAAGTAAATACAATTTTTAGTTCACAATACATCTAAACTTGGAGCCATAATTTGGCCAGTTCAGTTTGAATTAATTGTATGCCATGCGTACAAGTTCTCAGTGCATGTGTATCATCCACAAAACAGGGACAGAGTATCGATTTGGTGTAATTTTTTGTTGCGTTTTCATGCACCGGTTAACTGAATTGGGAACATACAGTTAAGAGATGATTCGGCCAATTCACCCTGACTCGAGCCAGTTGTGATATATCTTCTTCGAATGATCAAATGCATGCAGTCTTCTGCAGTCTTCTGTTCTTCTTACCTTTGTGGTTAAAAACTATACTGTTCAACCATGGCATTCTATTCTAGAATCCAGAATATACAAAACACCCATATGCAACAATCCAGCCCCCCCAGAGATCTTTTTGGAAGTATAAATGGTCATGTGCAGCTCTCTGGGCAAATGCACAATCTAAATGTGGAAGGGTCTATAACTGTTGGAGAAGTGTTTCTTGACAGGCAGAAAATGCTATAAGGGATGGGCAGCAGCTGTTGGTATATTTGGGAAGATAAAACAAAACCTTAATGTCTTGTAGATCCATACAGCTGTGTATATAGCCTATAATGGAAATAGGCGTGCAGTCTTTGTTCAGTGATAGATATCTCTATCATGAGCTTTGCTAGGCCCACATGAGTGTGCAATAAAGCTCATGTACAAGCCCAACATGTGCTAGCACAGCACAATAGGCCCGAGATCCAATCCACATTTCTTTAATGCAACAGTGCTCGCAACAATTTGATTGGCCCACTTCTTATTCTCTGCTTAGATGACATCGTCATGTTCGTTCTATGTCCTTTGCAGGAAGTAGGATATACCGATGGGGATGTATTCATTAAGCGGGTTGTTGCCAAGGAAGGTGATGTTGTGGAGGTGAATCTAACAATACAATGCAATCTCACATGCTTTTTTTTTTTCCCCTCAAATCGGATGGAAGTAGAAAAACACATAACAGATGAGCTAGATTTTGAAATAATATGCAACTTTTAAGTGCTAACATTAATGTGGGTGATTTTTATTTATTCATTTTCTTTTTCTTTCTTTCTCATATTTACTTGTGTATTGGATAGACCAAACCTCATGGCCACGGAGATGTGCACTTTCTTTATTCTAGCGGCCTCCTAAACTCATGGTATGCTTTTGTACTTTTCTATGTTAAAGGCAATCAACTTCTTAGTTCAATTTCCTGGTAAGATGTTATGGCTACCAGTCATGGCATTCTGGTGATCGCTTGCTGTATGATTTGTAGTAATCATTTCCTTGAATTTTCTCTCTTAGATATGAGTGTTGGTTTCAAACAGGCTTTTGATGTCTTGATTTTTTACATTTATCATGCTCCTCTCAGGCACGATGCAGGTTTGAGATGGGTCTTATTTTTTCAAATCTTGATGTCTTGTTGTCATGTTTTTTCAAACAGGCTTTTGATGTCTTGATGTCTTATTTTTTTTACATTCACACCAATTTCTGCTCGTTTGAAATTTCTTGCAAGAGATGGCATGCAACTATGTCCAGTTTTAGCTTCTTTGATAGTAACTGCAAAAGAAGGCTAACAACTATGAGTGTGAAATTGATGCAGACACAAGCGCATTCAAGGTATACCAACGAAGAAAGCGTCAACCACAAGTGCCGTTCTTGTGGATAGGTGACTATTGAGGAGCTGAAGACCTTTCACATGTGATTAGACATGTAGAAGACCCCACTCAGGAAAGACACATGTGAAGGAAGATTGGAGAAAGAAGACCGAGCGCCCGAACTTTCCCGTACTTGTGTTATTTGCACGTTTTTGCTTAGTTATGTCTTTATTTGCTTATTCTAGGGGTCTTTTAGTAATTTTATGTCTTTATTTGCTTATTTTAGGGGTATTTTAGTAATTTTATGTCTTTATTTGCTTATTTAAGTCGGCTAAAGCCCTAAACTCGAATTTTTAACTATTGATTAATGAAAAGCAAACCCTTTGGTTGCCTCCTTCCTCTCTTCTCTCTAATGGTGCTTCTTCTCTTCCCTTGATCTTCCTCTTCTAATTTCTTCTTGTGCTCCTCCAACTTCTTCAAGGTAATTATTTTCTTCTTTCTATTTTCCAGTTTTGGCTAATCCTTCTTCGATCAAAATCTTGGGAACCGATCTAAACCCTAAACCCCCAAATTCTCAAATCCCTAATCTGAGAAACTTCTTGGTTCTTCGGACTAGTGATCTTCATTGATCGATTGGGTGTGACCATGCAAGATCGGGAGGTCTCATCTCTCGCCGGATCCAACCTAAGTAATAATTGAATGCCATACTCCATGGTTGTGATGATAGCCCGCTCCATTGCATGTTTCCTTTATGATTTTCTCAGTTATGAGATTACTGCTAGAATTTTAGATCATTTATTCCTTTTATTTCCGCTGTTTAATTATGTTCATGAGCATGCATCATAATTAGGGCTGTCCTGCGTCAGAAATGTTCTAGCAAGCCAGGGGTTCTGGGTGGTCAAATTTTCTACGAGCAGGGCCTTAATCTTCTAAGCTTTTGGTTCGTTTGCTGTTTAGTTAGTTTGCTAGCAGGGCCAGTTTTTGTCATTCCTAGTGAAGTATGCAAGTTGTCTCCATCCTTGTTGGAGCCTTTCATGTGGTCTATGTTCTTATCAGCCCAAGCTTCTTCAAGTTATTTCTCTCTCAGGTTTCTGTCGTTCAAGTTGGATTGGAGCATCGGTTTTAAGGTGTTCTTTTCTCAGAATATAGGATGGTAATTTTGGATTGGTAAAAATATTGACCAGGATCACAATGGTCCATATTTCAGATTGCATGACCCGGAAATGAAAATGTAGTGGGGTTGGCATATTTTGGTAAACATCCTTGACAACAAAATGATGCCTTGGCTATGAATGCAATGCCTAAGACACTTGGTTGCTGCAGTTCTATCCATTTTTATTTTATTTTTGAGCTACAGGTCTTTCATGTGGTATCCTTTAATGGCCTAGAAGTGTTTTCCACTTGTAGGGAAAAGAGAGGAGCAAGCCTCCATCTCCAATGAAGCAGGAGAGCCTCTTTACCAAAGATCAACTGCTGTCTCATATATTGAGCTTTTCTTCTTCCTCTCATGGTCTTTGTTTTTTTTCTTAACTAGGTGCTAACAGTCCCCACACATGGAGTATCTAATATTGTGATCTGTTGTCAGACTGAAGGGAGGGAGTGAGTGCAGCAGTAGCAGCAGCAGCAGCGTGCAGACAGGTACATCAGCAACGCACACTATCACTTTTCACATTTTAGTGTAAGAACATCCCACTATGAAACTTTGTAAGCTGCTCATGCATGAGCATGGCTACAATTTGCATCAGGTATCCCATCAGGTTCGAGTGAATTAGGATTCAAAATGATGTTTTGATCCTGAATCAGTTTGAGATCCATGTTTGGATTTAGATTCAGAGTTGGATCCATAACAGAAATATGCATGCCTGATCCAATTTCTATTGAATCCAAATCATTGACCTGAATCTGGCCCAAATTTAGACATAATTCCAAATAAATTGATTTGGATACTTTGGCATTCACAGATATGGGTACCCATCCACAATATTTAGTCTTTGGCATATTTTGGAACCTGGTCAAGATAGGCCATTTTGCTGCCTAGGTAAGGTGATGCCAGAATGGCTTCTCATGCAGTTCATATTTCCTGTGTCTTATAGCTGCTCGTCCTGTGTCCCCACTTGATGAGGTTCTGTTCTAGGAAATGTATTGGCTGATTTTCTGGCTGCTTTAACATTGATATGAACTGCATAATTCTGCTTGAATGAATGGAAGTGTTAAAAAGTATTGGCCATTTGATATGGAGCTGATTCTTTATTCTAATCTTTATATTAGGAAAGTGAGGAAGAAGTCACTGATACTGAAGGCAGCACTGCTTTCTTTTGATTTCAAATCTCTTTGACTATTATGTTTTCTTGTTCTGTACATCTATAAGATTGTGGGTGTGAGGATTTTGCATATGGTATTGGCATTTTGAAACTCTGTTGTTTGCATCGCCTGCCATACAAACCTTTCCGGGAAAAAAAAAAAAAAGGGTACAATTTTGATTGTTTTGAATTATCATCTGCATGCCACATGTATAATAGATTACTAACATAGTAACACCGTTGTTACACATCTGACCATCTGCCGAACAATTTTGATTGTTTCCACCAGAACCTGAGCATTATCGAGGGCCCAAGCTTGAAGTTGCTATCATTGGAGCTGGGCTGGCTGGCATGTCTACTGCAGTGGAGCTTTTGGATCGAGGCCATGAGGTTTGGCTCAGATTTTCTCTAGAATGGTTCTTCTTCTTAGGTCGATCTTATGCATATCCTTTATGTTTGTGTGCTACCGTAGTTTGAGGTATTTAGGCCCGCGGATCATGCTTGTTCCCTTGAGTTTCGAGTCATCATTATTGGTTTCTGCCAGAAAGAATAAAAATTTTGATTGTAAGTATATTCCGCTGATTATTCTAAATGGGCAAAGTACCCCTGCTAACACATATTGGGTTCCAAATCTCCATGGAGTCTTTTGTGACAAGGAACCTTTTTTTTTTAAAAAAAAAAATTTTAAATTACAAATTTTCAAACAGTGCACAGCATAGATTTGTGTCTACTATAAATTTTTAGTTGTAATCTTAACAGAAAACTTTTACTTGGAAAATGTGAGATTACATGTGTAATGCCATTATATTATCCATCATGATGCCATTATGATATAGAAATATTAGATTTGTAAAACTGATGAAGTATACTTCCAATTCCACAAATCCTATTTTCGGAGCTTGCAGATTGTAGTTCTGAATACCATTGTTGGATTTGTACCTGTAACTGTACCTGTGACTATCAATGCCACCTGCCTTCAAATTCAATACATGTCAGTCATGGAATTTGGCATTGTTGACATGGCTGTAGGATAAGCATTCTATTCATCATAGAAGTTCCTTATTAGCTGCTTGTTCATTGTGTCAGAGCAGAAATGGTTCTGTACCTCTGTTGGATTAGTTCCATATAGCCTTTCCCTTGGATAAATCTCTTTATTTATTTATTTTTATTTTTTATTTTTTATTTTTTACATGCACACACACACACCCCCACACACGCACACACTCACTCCCTACACCTGGGGAATTTCACCCCCCTATGGATACTCGAACCCTGGAACGGGAGTTGAAACTCCCAGGAGTCTACCATCCGTCCAAGAGTAAGGATCCCCCTTGGATAAATCTCTCCTCACACATTTCCATGCTTAATATAATTATGAAACTGATCAAGGTGATTTTTTTCTGTTGTGCAGGTTGATATTTACGATTCACGGTCTTTCATTGGTGGAAAAGTGGGCTCATTTGTAGATAAGCATGGGAATCACATCGAGATGGGACTTTCATGTCTTCTTCGGTTGCTACAGCAACCTTTTTCGCCTGATGAAAAAGGTGTAATCCCCATCCTTTGTCATAAAACTCATAATCTCTGGACCCAGAAATGTGAACCATCTCTAGTGAGTTGAGGCATATTGATGGGTTAATTGACATTGGAGTAATTATTTGACATTGGAGTAATTATTTCAATGCGATTAGTAGCAGTCCTTGTGTTTACTTGCTCTTAATTTGAATTGCCTATCCTGAGATATTGATGGGTTAATTGACATTGTAATAAATTCTTTAAAAGAACGGATGAGAAACCACTCTCTCTTAGGAACAACCATATGGCTGTTTTTGTCATTTCTGTATTGTAGTTTCAGTTGGTAGTTAAGCTGTCATTTCCATTTAAGCAGCAAATATAACAAGACACTTTACAAGCCTCCCCTGGAACTTCAGATTCTTCCTGCAAAGTCGACAATTAGAGTTATGCTACCAAATTTTCATGCTAGATGCACATTTGATATTGTTTTTAAGTTTATTCTGAGTTCTTGCTTCCTTTGAAACAAACTATAGTTTATAGTAGCTATTCATGTATGGTTGTTGAATGGATGTCTCCTAGATATTTTCTTCTTCTGTTTCCAAAATTATTGTTCTTTTACAAGATAAAAGAAGAAACAAGAAAACTACAACATCAACTAGCACTTGCAAACCAGAAATTGCAGTTTCCTCCATGACTTTAAAATTAGCTATGTTTAGTATCAAAATAATTTTTTTTATTTTTTATTTTTTTTTTGAGATGAATGTTTGCACAAATCCTTGATTACCTCTTCACATGATTCAGCTAGACTTATTTTGTTTGTTTTTTGTATTATAGGCTCAACAATTGGGTTTGGTTTTTGCAATAAACATGGCAAATTATCTTGACCTCAGAATCTCTCTAGATTGAGCTGATTACGTCTCCCTTACCATTCGTAGCCCCACTTGGTCTAGAACGAGCTCCCCTCGGGTCAGGAGTGTATCGAGCATATCCAAAAACCAGATGAGTCAACTAACAACAGTCCCCCATATGTATGTTCAAAAGTCACGATTTTTTTTCACACTGTTTTGATAGTTGATTGTTTTTGTTTCAATCTATTCACATGTTTTTATTCTTATTTTTTACTTGTTGCTTGTTAGTTAGGTTACATAAAAGGCCATCGCATTGTGGAGCTCTTCATCTGCTTGATGGACTTTCATTAAATAATGTCTTTTTATTTTGAAGCCTTCCATTGTAGATTTTATTTTTTACTGTTTGCGAGTCGGAAAAATAATGTTTCAAATTACATCATGGTTGTTTTTACTAGCTTTTGATTCTTACATGAATATGGCTTAAATATATGTTTCTTTTTTTATTTATTTTATTTTATTTTACATCAGGTTTTTTTTTTTTTTTAATCATTCTGAAATAAGAAAAAAATAGTTTTGATACAAGACCGTTGGCACTAGAACGGTTTAAAACCGTTCCTAAAAATCCGCGTCTAAATTTCGAAACGGTACCCATAACGGTTCTGAACCGTTCTTTACGACGCCTCATTTAGGAACGGTTCAAAACCGTTTCTAAATAACGATTTTGGTGTAATCATATTTGGAACCCACTGATGTTTGTGAGAAATCCACCCCATCCATCCATTTTTTTAGATCATCATAGGCCATGGTATGAAAAATGAGGCATATCCAAATTGAAGTCGGACGCACAACATGAAACAGTGAGATTGAACGTCCACCATTGAAACATTCATAGGGCCAAAAAATATTTGGATCAGACTAATATATTTGTGTTTTCAGTTCATCTTAATGACCTTATAAACGGTATGGATTCCATGTAAACATCATGGTGGACCTTGGGAGGTTTTAACTGTAGTCATTTCCCTACCCACTCTTTCCAATCGTACAACCCACTTGAGTTTTAGATGTGCCTAATTTTTGGTCCCATGTCTTAAAATGATCTGAAAAATGGATGGACGTTGTGGATTTCTCACAAACATCAAGGTGGCCCCCACAAATAGTTGGAGTGTATCCCACCTCATCCCATGTGACGTGACGCGGATTGTCGGACGTTGATTTTGAAAGCCTTTGGTATGAAGTTCTTATGCCGAGCCACCTTGATGTTGGTGAGAAATCCATCCCATTCATCCATTTTGAGAAATCCATGTTGGTGAGAAATCCATCCCATTCATCCATTTTGAGAGATCATTTTAGGACAAAAAAAATGAGGCAGATCTAAAACTAAAGTGGGCCCCACAAGAGGGAAAATTAGGAAAAGAATTGCCTACCATTGAAACCTTGCTAGGCTTCAACTTAACCTTTGTATGCCATCCAAAATGTTCATAAGGTCATTACCACTGGGACGAAGTGAAAACACCAAAAACATGTCTTGATGAAAAACTTTTACGGCCATACAAATGTTTCAAAGTGGTTATTGAATCTCCACTTTTTCCTATGGTTTGACGCACTTGAGTTTTAGATCATTCTCAATTTTGGTCACATTCCCTAAAATGAGCTCGCAAAATAAATGGATGGAGTGGATTTTTCACCAACATCACGGTGGCCCTGTTGTAATCAGATGTCTTAAATTTGTAATTCTCATGCTGCTCGACTGGTTGAGGGGGCTACTCGACCAGTCGAGGACAGCTCGACTCGAAGTTCAGCGTATTTTTTCTTTTAAGTGTCTGGGCCGCTCGACCAGTCGAGGGTCAGGCTCGACCGGTCGAGGGTGCCCTTCGACAGTTGAGGACCTGGCTCGACTAGTTGAGGGTTACCCAAATTCTACGCGGACTGCGTAAATTTGATGCAGTTTCCAAAATTTTCCAAAGAAGTGCGTAAGGGGAGTTTCCTAAACTATAAATAAGGGTCCCTAGGGTTATTCTAGGGCATGTTAAGACTTTCTAAAGGGGCTCTAAGGGTTCCTAAAAGGGTTTTAGGGTTTCTAAAGGGTGTAGCAAGGGTGAGATTCGAGGTTGTTCGAATAGGGTAAGTCATTTCTCTTTGTAATTTATGCTTCCATAGTGGAATTCTGTCGCT
Source organism: Magnolia changhungtana (assembly GCA_030180095.1). Taxonomy (NCBI): domain Eukaryota; kingdom Viridiplantae; phylum Streptophyta; class Magnoliopsida; order Magnoliales; family Magnoliaceae; genus Magnolia; species Magnolia changhungtana. The sequence continues at coordinate 1,756,682 of JASAUF010000319.1, forward strand.
TTGTGCTGTGGTATTTTCCCGTAAGGGTTTTCCACATTAAATTTGCGTGTTCTCTTGTGTATGCTTGGTGCCATTGGATTACTATCCTAATCTAGGTCTGTGTGATTCCACAACACAAATCCCCAACAAGTGGTATCAAATAAATCATTGGAGCACAGATCTGAATCTGAGGGATTAGTAATAATGGGAAACACTAGGTATGATATTGAGAAGTACTCAGGAAAAAATAACTTTGAGTTATGGAATATCAAAATGATCAGTTCCTTAATCAAGCAAGGCGAATATGATGCTCTTGAGGAGCGAAAGTCTACTATGACTGATGAGGAATGTAATACTTTTGATAAGAAGGTTTTATCATCGATCCGTTTATGTCTCACAGATGAGGTTTTCTACAATGTCATGTGGGAGAAAACTACGGCTAAGTTATGGGCGAAGTTAGAGGATGTCTATGCGAAAAAATCCTCTAAAAATCGCCTACGCTTAAAGCGGCAGTGGTATAACTTCAAGATGGCAGAGGGTGGACATTTGGAGGCTCACATCAGCAACTTTAATAAATTGGTTTGCAAATTGCTGGATATGGAGGAAATGATAAAAGATGAGGAACAAGTATGTATGTTGCTGAATTCTCTTCCGGCGTCTTATGAGTCATTCAAGGACACAATGTGCTCCACAAATAAAACCCTGAGTGTCGACACCGTTATCTCAGCCCTTCAAGGAAAGGCTATGAGAAAGTTTAACGTCGACATGGGGATATCTTCTGATGCACTGCTTACAAGAGGTAGGAATTATGAACAAGGTACAGGTTCTTCAAGTTCTAGATCCAAATCCAAGGGCAAGGGCAAAGGAAATGTAAAGTGCTGGAATTGTGGGATAGAAGGACATGTGAAGAAGGATTGTATAAATCCTAAATCTAAGAGAGAAGATTCTGAGGCTTCGTACAGGGAAGTCAATGCTACCACGTCAAATGGATCGAGTGGATGTGATGGTGATGTTTTGTCCATGTCTACGACTAAACGACCATACGATGATTATAAGGATGAGTGGATGCTAGACACAGGGGCATCTTTTCACATGACTTCTCATCGGAGTTGGTTCACCAGTTATAGGGAGTGCGATGGTGGACAGGTGTTTACGGGCAATGGCATTGCCTGTAACGTTATAGTTGTTGGTTCGGTGCGCATCAAGATAGTTGATGGGGTGGAGTGTACCTTGACCAATGTCAGGCACGTTTCTGATTTGAAAAAGAATCTGATTTCGCTTGAAATACTTGAGGCAATGGACTGCAAGTTCACAGATATTGATGGTGCTCTTAAGATATCTACAGGGGCATGGGTAATCATGAAAGCGCAACGACTTGGTAACATGATAGGTTAATCGGGAGCACTTTAAAAAGCGGAGCTGCAGTGGCTGTAGCGGATTCCACCTCTGCACGTGTGTGGCATGCTGGGCATGGCCACATGAGCGGGCAGGGGAGGAAGGCTAAGACGCGCGGACAGGGATACAGAATAGGTGGAGCAGCCACCTGTGAGAAGAATCACATGGCATAATCGCACGATATCGGCGAGGTACATGGACGACTCCAATGTCGCAGGGGATTCGTAATATATTCAAACAGCTTTAGGTGAGCCTGGTGTTGAGAAGTGGAAGGTGACTATGGGCGATGTGATGGACTCGTTGTACCAGATCGACACATGGGAGCTGGTGGAGTTTTCAGTGGGCCGGGAGCGGTTGGATGCAGGTGGATCTTCAGGAGGATACAACATATATATAGAACGAGGTTGTAGGGTTATGCTCAGAGAGAAGGGATCGGCTTCTCAGAGATATTCGCGCTGACGAGATAGCAGGTGTCTATTAGATCCATGATTGGCATTAGTTGGCCAATGCGATCTAGTGCTGGAAGGATGGATGTGGAGTCTGCACTTCTGCAAGAGAAATTTGAAAAACATATCTATATAAAGCAACCAGAGCGGTTCGAGGTTGAAGGGGTTGAGAAAAAAGTTTCCAGGATGTCGTGGTACAACCTGTTGCTTAGGCAGTAGTTTGATTCCTTCATGGTGAGTCAGGAATTGTATGCTGATGACATGTAGATCGCCAATTATGACATGTTTGAGATCAATGTACTGAAGACTCGGTTAAGTGGGACATTCAGGATGAAGGATCGGAGGGCTGCAAAGATGGTTCTCAGCATTGAGAGTGGAAGAGGAGTAGGTTTTGGTAATCATGGGCAGAATATCTTGGGTAGGTATTGATCAAGTATGTGATGGACTAGGCAAAACCGGAAAGCATTTCCTACGTGTCTCTCCTCAAGTTTTCCTCAAGACATGTCCCAAAAACAGATGAGGAAAATCAGGACATGTCTCATGAGCCTTATTCGAATGCGGTTGGCAGTGTATGTCATGATCTGTATTAGACCGGCTATTTCATAAGCTATCAGCGTTGTAAGCAAATACCCCGACAATCAATATTGGATAGCGGTGAGATGGTAAGAAGACTACATCTTTCCTTTTGAAAAGACAAGAACAAAATTGGAAGGCTATGTGCATTCAGATTACGCAAGCAGTGTGGATTTCAGAAAGTCAACTTCATATTACTTGTTTGTACTAATGGGTGGAGCAATTAGTTGAATGTCCATGTTATTTGATAGGTGCTTGAGGAAGGAGGCATAACTCTGGAGGAGATTCACACCTGTGTGAATCTGGAAGATATGATCTCCAAGGTCGTTTCAGCAGAGAAGTTCAACTTATGTGCAACTTCTCTGGGCTTGGCGATGACAGAAAAAAAGGATAGAGTGTGCACAAGAAGCTATGATGTGATGCAGAGATAAGAGAAGAGATAAAAAAGCTACATGGTGGAGATTGTGATAATCGAATGTCTTAAATCTGTAATTTCTGTGCTGCTCGACTAGTCGAGGGGGCTGCTCGACCAGTCGAGGACAGCTTGACTCGAAGTCCAGCGTGTTTTTTCTTTTAGGTGTCCGGGCCGCTCTCCCAGTCGAGGGTCAGGCTCGATCGGTCGAGGGTGCCCTTCGACCAGTCGAGGACCTGGCTCGACTAGTCAAAGGTGGCACGGTTTCTGCACGGACTGCGTAAATTTGATGCGATTTCCAGAATTTTCCAAAGAGGTGCGTAAGGGGAGTTTCCTAAACTATAAATAGGGATCCCTAGGGCTATTCTAGGGCATGCTAAGGCTTTCTAAAGGGGTTCCAAGGGTTCCTAAAAGGATTTTAGGGTTTCTAAAGGGTGTAACAAGGGTGAGATTCGAGGTTGTTCGAATTGGGTAAGTCTATTCTCTTTGTAATTTATGCTTTCATAGTGGAATTCTGTCGCTTTGTGCCGTGGTTTTTTCCCGCAAGGGTTTTCCATGTTAAATCTGTGTGTTCTCTTGTGTGTGCTTAGTGTCATTGGATTGCAATCCTAGATCTAGATCTATGTAATTCTGCAGCACAAATCCCCAATAGGCCCTACCCAGCATCCTAGTCGAAAGCCTTTAGCAGGAAATCCATTTTCCATATTGTAACGCCCCGAATTTTTGCCAACCTGGGATTAGACGTCCTTAGGCAATGGGTCGATCCTAATACCTCATTAACTTGTAAGAACTTAATCCCAAAGTCTAAAGCCGCCTTTGAACTCATTTCCTTCACAAATCTCACCCTTCATCACCTTGATCTTCCAATTTTTCTAAGAACTTTCACCCTAGACACTATCTTAAACTAGCTAAGTAGTATAACTTGGATCACTTTATATACAAACTACAAAGGCCTGAGTACCACCTCGACCATAAATCACTTAGGACTAAATCCTTTAGAAATGAGACAAAGTAACTAGGTGTGAAACCAGATTAGCTACGAAATCTGTTTGAATCGCTTTAAATACGATCTGCAAGACCCAAAACTTGTAGAATCATTGACGCTAGGTTACCCTAAAATCTAGGATCAATCTCATTACCATTTACAACACGGTGCATCTTGAAACTTCGTATTAGTCTAGACCGCACACTCAAATCCGATTACGCGCAGTTAAGGACTTAGGATCGCCTCGTTGGGCTTGACAATCATCTCAAAAATCAGTCCATCCGATGTCCCACATGACCATTCGTTTCGATTCGGAGCGAGGTGTGTGAAAACACTATTCCTATTCCAAAATAAATATCGGAATAGTGATCGCTGCACTCATGCGTCAATATTAAGCAACCTAACCGTCGAATCCGACCAAATTACACCCTCGGATTAAGAAAAATTTCAGAACATTTACATGTACTTGGAATTTTCGATCGTCGGGCCCACCGACCGTTGAATCGAAAGTGGTCCGCCACGTGCGATCCGGGAATCCGATCGAGTCGAAAACGTAATCCCACATAGATCCATAGGTGGTGAACTTAAGTCGACGTTTGGCTCAAGGAGGGCTACGAACCTCTCATCAGGAAAAGTGACGAAATACCTATATTAAAAGTAACCCTTGAACCCGAGTCTATTTCGAGAATTTTTAGGCTATAAAAGGATTTTAAACCCTCTCCCATTCCAGCCATACGAATTTGGATTTGAGAGAGGGAAAAGAGAGAGAAAGTGAGGGAGATGGGAGGAACTCCTGCCGTACTTTCTGCCGCTCCCACCACGGCCGCACCGCCTAAAAGACGCTTTCCCGACGATACCGACTCCGTTTTAAGGTAATAAACCCTAACCCTAGACCTGTTTTGATATGTATAGGATACTGGTTATGAAATAGCTAACTGTTTCGTTTTTAGGTCGCCTTAAACTCGTATACAGAAGCTTAGCGAACTTATCGACTCAGTTACGATTCTACGACACAAGGTGAGGACTTTAGGTGTATAGGTTGCGGTTTTCAACGCTTTCAATGTCGATAATGGTAGATTCATGATCATGCATGCAATTGCACATGTACAAAGTGCTTTCCGTTTTCTGTTTCGATTAGAATTGTAGAATTTAGAATTTCACATACTCTTGGTATTCGTATAAAACACCGTATACGTATTTTTTTGAAAATGTGTTTGACATGTTTAATTGTCGTATGAATATATGATGTATGGATAAAATACTCATTTGGCGGAAGGGTTCGCCTAAATACATGTTTACAAATATACACCATGTATGTAGATATACGGTATTGTAAGAAGTACCGTATACGTGTATATTTTAGCGATGCGTTTGTCATGATTAATTGTTGTATAAATATATTATGTGTGTATAAATTAATTGCTTGGTGAAAAGAATCGCCGTATTACAAGTTCCCTTGTAAACACTATGTATGTTGAAATTGGGTATCCTAGAAAATACCCTATACGTATAAAATTTGCTGGTGTAATTGTCATGACTAATTGCTGTATGAATATGATGTATACACATAAAATACTAGTTTGGTAAAGGGACAATCCTAGTGCACTTTCCTCTAACATACGTCATGTATGTTGAAATAGTGCTTTACAAGTGTTGGTGAAATCGCTTGTGAGTGTAAGTGCTTAAGTGTTAGAACCTTAGGTAGGTGCTGAGATGGGATTCTCAACTACCTTAGAGTCACATATGATACCCTCCATATGGTTATTTACTCTAACCACTCACCTATGAAATATATGTAGTTGTATCCCTATTTGTATAGTGCTTTACAACATGCTTTGTAACTTGTTTTATTAACATGCCTTATGAGATGCTTTATAACATGATTTCTAGTGTTCTTGAATGTCATAGTTTATCATGTTTTACTCCACATGCTATGGACGACAATTGATTGTGTTTGGGGCTATGTCTATAGTCCGCATGGGTCGGTACCAGGATTTGAGATCGTGAACGAGGTTTATGTCGCCACGTGGGATGTGTTTGATGAACCCGAGTCGTACGTCAGTTGGTGACGAGTGGTTAGCCACGCGAAGTGCTTATGCACTTCATGTCGTCTAATTGATTGTGCGCTCGAGCTAGTCAGACTCGTCAAGTAACCCGATGTGTCTAATGTATGTTCACCATGTTTGGTCGCTACTGCTTGAACCTAGGGTACCAAACTTACCAGTGAAATCCCTTTTAACCATGGTACCTCGATCCGCTAAGACTCATGAGCCGGCATGGTGGTATGGGACACCGTGGTCGAGCCGTCGCCACGCCGGGGCGATGGGTGATGGGGAGTGGTGCAACGATTCCGTGTAAATGACCGGCACCAGCTCCCTGCCTCCCCGTAGTGACCAGTGAGCAACCAGACTCGTGAGCCGATTATGGTGGTATGGGACACTATATTCGAGCTGTCGGCCTACATTGGCGTAGCCTGGCTGTGGGCCTCAGTCGGGTTGCAGCCGGGTCCCATTCTCAATAAGTGGACTGGTCGGGCTTCGAAATAGACTGCCAGTTGGTAGGACGTTAGTGAAGTGACCTCGAGCATACTCTGAATTTGCGGTGAGGCGATGAGTTTTGCCGCAGTGTATAGAGTATGAACTAGGCCTGTATCTATATAGTGATGAATCGTTAAAGAGGTGATGGGGGAGTGGTGCAACGATTCCGTGTAACAGCCCTGACAGCCTCTGCAGTGACCTAGAAACACACCATCGTTCGAGATTAACTAGATCGACGCCCTAGAATGGATCATGTTTGGGAATGATACAAGGGAGGTACCTTAGTTTCCCAATCCTGCTGTTTGAAATGGAATAATAACAACTCGGTAATCATGCTCATCATGCATTGCATGTGCCTGGAAGATGTGGAGCACTGAGGGATGAAAGCATGCCGCGAACGAAGAGGGTGTCGCATGAGGGAGTATGTCGGTGAGGGCATACATCATGTCATTCATACTTGCATTAATAAGAGTAGTTAGAATTGTTTGATATGTACTGCTTTATCATTACTGCTTGATTGAATTGATAACATGTTAACCTATGCTTTATTGTTCCACTGAGTTGATCACTCACTCCCACGTTACGGGACGGTGTTTGCAACACCAACCAGATTTGTTGAGTTTCAGGTGGTGGCGATGCTTGTGAAGCAGAGCCGGACTACTTCTATGATGATAGGAGGAATTCTCCTATCTTTATCTCTCTGGCAGGTCAATGAAGACCTGATATTGTATTGACGGGGCTATGGTACATGGGATAGGAGACCTCATACTTCCTCACATTTGGTACATTTTAGAACTGCACTTGTAATTATTTAACCTGGTAATGTTATCACACTCTGGAGACTCATCATAGGTTATATATTTTATCTATCTATCACAGTCTTCCGCTTGCAAATTTAACCGTCTCTGGAGTATGATATGTTGTTTTGGCTTAATCTCACTCATGTTCAATGCACAAGTACAGTCAACATTCAAACATCATTCATTTTGTTGCATAAGTGATGTTCTGGAACTCGGGAGTTGAGTTTATGCTCGACCCCCGATTTTCAGGGTGTTACACATATTGTCTACTAACGCTGCCTGTAGCGAGGTGGCGACTAGGCAGTGCTCCCTGGGCCCTGCCTTGGTGTATTTGTTTTATCAATATCGTCCATCTATTTTTCTAGCTCATTTTAGGGTCTGTACGTCATGAATTTTCGCTATTTTAGATTTCCAAAAATGCTTTTAAAAAAAATTGATATAACTAGCTTATGTTGTCACTTACTGACCCTTGAGGTAAGCCTATACATAGGTGATACCAATAAAAAATCGCACAAATTTGATTAATCAACCGTAGAAAGCCGACGAATCTGCCCGATCACTTAAGCATCGAGTTTAGCCTCATAATTTGTTCATACAAGGCCCAAATCTAGCCTATCTATCACCGACTAATCAAGATGATCACAACTAAATTGAAGATCTACCCAAAGCCGAGTCAACTAGGGGTCAGATCTCAATTAACGAACCAAAGTGACCGAATTATCCTTTTAACCTAAGAACGAATGGTTTAGAGTGATTATGACCGAATCATCATTTTCACTAATTGCGAATAGGCTACACTATGGTCTTAGCTAATCCAAACCCTAACCGTTACGCACAAGAAATCTCCCTACCTAATTCATTTTAAAAATGCCCCGATTATTCGAACAAGCTCTAGACCGCTCATTAATGGGCTACTAAACCCGAGGCTACAAAAAAACGTTTGTCTTAGTGGGCTTGACATTCATCATGGGTGGCAAACCAAAAAAGTACCTGGAACTGCTCAACTTGGGCCGGAAGCCAAGTGCTTGAAACGCGCGATTATCCGAAGCATAAATCTGAAACTTAAGTGAAATAGGCCCCCGCTCTTTCGCAAAGTTGCGACTTCCGACCGCCAGATTACAACCAACTCGAGGCACGAGTTAAAGATATTTTTTCGCTTATATCCATATAGTCGCGGCCCCGATTGAACACCAACGACCGCCAATCATAAGTGGGGCCCCCATGGTTAATCGAAGCGTCTGATTGCTGCCCGATTTTGACAAATCATAGATCACATAGTGGGGCATCTTCCCCATGGTGCAGATGAGCCAGCAGGCCCCTAAAAGGGCCCTGTGGGCCAAAACCAACTCGTTATGTGCAAGTATAATGGAAAAGAGGCCCCAGGGCCATTTGGGCACAAAATCTGAGACTATAAAAGCCCATAAATTCTCTCCCATCTCCCATACGAAAATTCAGTTGCAAAAAGGGAGAGAGAGGGTGGAGAAGAGAGATTTTGGGGGAGCTTGTGTGGGAGATTTTTCCGCCATCGCTGGCTACAACGGAGCTCACAACAGCCCCAGACCATAAGGGACAGCCCGACGGTAGAAAAGAGGTAACTATCAAGCCCTCTTCGTGATTTGAGCCTTATAGGTCGATTGCATGTGCCCCTTACAAGCTAATTTCACTAGAATAAGGCACCGACACACTAACCTATGGATCCCAACCTTAGGAGTGTCACCAAAAATCGACGAACCACTAATAGGTGTAGACCATTATCCCTAAGTTGCAGTTTATCGAGTCTTATGCTTTAGTTAATGATTTATGTTTGTGAATGTGTGAATGTATGCTAACTTGCATATGTATATTTTAATTTCTTTTTCATAAATTGTTATTGCCAATGTGGTGAAGCTTGTATGTTCGATGAAATGCCTAAATGAGTAAATTGCTAGACTTCTTGCTCATGTTTCATTTTCGTAAATTACTATTATGGGTTAACTAGTTCTGTCGAATGATTAGGACTACTTGAGTAGTTGAGTTAGTCAGCAAATCACAGAACACGGGGGTGGCCCGGGTTTAGTTGGTCACCCTAGATTCATTCGATTGATCTAGGCCGAACATAGAATACCGATAGTAGCTAATATACGTGGGATGCTTGCACCCAATGTTGGTTGCACCGATATTTGCCCGAGTCAACCGAATTCATCTAACAATCGACTAACCACGTATGTTCACCGTGTTTGATCGCAATTGCCTGAATCTAGAATACCACATACCATTTGAAAATTTCACTAATAATCATTAGCAATATGATCCTCAAGTCTCATGCACCTGGCATGGTGGTATGGGATATCGTGTCCATGTTGTCGGAATATGCTAGGGTGACGAGCCTCCCCGTAGTGACCAATGAGTAACCAAGAAGGCTATAAGCCTAGTATATCAAACTGTAATGATGCCGCGACCGCTCCACATTTGTGTTTGGGTGACGACTCTTATATATATTTGCGGGCGCCCTCCACCTGTCGATGTGTTGCATAACCCTGTGCGTCCAGGCAATGTCATCTGGGTCCTTAATGATCGATCGGGCCAGTTGGTCAGGTTAGCGTTGGCCTCATATTGATTGGAGAGTTGTCACTTGAGTGATAAACCCAAATATGGATCAAGGGACACAGGCATGGAGCCGCTACGGCCGCTCCTGCACTTAGTGATCCGAATGAGACTAATGACCAAAATGGAGGTACTCTAGCTTTTCCTATTTTGTTGGATGAACAGACTTAATTAATTCACTTGGCTAATACGAATATTCATCGCATCGCATTAGTTTAGGTTGTGGCGACTTCGGAGTTGTGGTCGCGTGTTGAGGGAGTGCTGGCATTTGCGAATGAGGCGTCAGAGTCGCTATGAGCGAGTATTGGATTGTGAGGACATGCATCATCTCATAACAGCATGCACATGCATTAATAAGAGTTTATTGGAACTGAATGTTTAAATTGCTTCATCATTAACTGTGCTTGTGGAATTGATAACATGTGTAACTAAGAATTAATGGAACTACTGAGGTGATCACTCACTCCCACTTTGGGACGGTATTTTAAAATACTAACCAAACCCTATCTTAGATGCAGGTATCACAGAGCTTGACACGCTGGATGAGATGTCCATGGACTTCGAGGAGGATGTCTTGTATTTCCTGTTGCTGGGTGGGCAGATGTCAAACACATGCGGGACGTCGATGAGATTTTAGAGTCGACAAATTTTGTATTTTTGGAAATGTAAATTTTTCTCAGTCATAATCTCGTACTCTAGATAAACATATTTTACTTGTTAACTGATTTACTTGTGTTAAGATTTACGTTTACTGTAGGATACATCACATGGTCTATTTTAATTATATGAACTGCTCAAATGTCAGGTGAAACGAACTGTAGAATCCTGTTGCCACAAAGCACAAGTGACACTCGAGACATCAGGAGTTGAGTATCTATTCGGCCCCCGAAATCCGGGGCGTTACAGGGTCTAAGCCAAAAAATGAGATATATCCAAATCTCAAGTGAACCACACCACAAGAAAACAACAGTGATTGAATGCCCATCATTAAAATTTTCCTATGGCCCACAGTAATGTTTATTTCCTACCCAACTTATTGATTAGGTCAAAAAAACATGGATGAAGGGAAAATACAAAGATCAGCTTCATCTAAAACCTTAGTGGCCCTCGATAAGTTTTTAATGATGAGCGTTGAATTACCATTATTTCTTATGGTGTGGTCCACATGAGAGTTTTACCTGCTTCTTTTTGTCGTTCATTCCCTAAAATGATCTAAAAAATGGATGGATGGCATGGATAAAACATAAAAAATCTAATATTATTATTTTCCCTTCATCCATGTCCGTGTACTTATGAACATGTCGGATGATAAATAAACAACAACGTGGACCTTGGAGAGGTTTCAACGATATATATATATATATATATATATATATATATATATATATATATATATATAATATATATATATATATATATATATATATATCATTTTCCCACTATTTCCTACGATACGGTCTAGTTGAGATTTGGTTGCGATTCAATTTTAAGATCATGCTCGTTCATCTTGCTATAATGTGATGAATAGGATAAGAAATATCTCAAGCTTCAATTGGTAGAACGTGGTATATTTGTTTACTTTTAATTATTTACTATTAAAGGGATTATATATAAGATCTTTGAATTCTTCTTCGGCTTTTGATAAAACATAAACTGATTTAGATGATTCCGATTTTTCCTTTGGTTTGGTTATCTAAATAGAGATTAATCTCATTGTGTTTTGATCAATTAGTTTCATTTACCAACTCTACACTGCCACCGCTACTATCCGTGTTTACTCTTCCTTCAAGTCAAGCTTTCTTCAAACAAATGACACCTTAGCAATAAGGCTTTTACTGCTTTTATAAATGAGGGAAATGATTCGCAGTGATTTAAGCCTACTGTTGAGAGATGCTCTCGTATAACAATAATTCTCATTTTACTAGTGAGAAAGCCATGAGACAAACAAAACCAAATAATTCTCAATTTTTATGCTTGTTTTCACCAATTTCTATAATTTATAACTTAGTATAACTAAGCGATGAGACTAGACTATATAGTTTGATGAGTTTATATGCCATCCAACCCTTCATAAATGGGTCCCACCAAGATGAAGGGAAAAACCAAATATTGTTCAGATCCAAAACTTTGGTAGCCCATAGGAAGGTTTCCAAGGTAGCAACCCTATTCCCTCTTTTTCTTGTGGTGTGGCCCATTAGAGTTTTCGATTGGCCCTATTTTTGGGCTCACATACTAACATGAGCCTTTGCAAATGATGGACATAGTGCATATCCTAACACATTACGGTGGACTCCTTAAAGCATTTGTTGCACAGCTACCTGACCCTAAAGCCGAGCTGAACTACCTCCTACCTGAGCTGCCCTACGTAACAGCTTAACAGCTTGAAGTCCGGATTGCTCCCTATAATGCTGTTAGGAAATTCCCAACCCTTGCAAAAACTTTGATTCTCTGGAAGAGTGTGATGCATGATACAATGCACCGAGACTTTGTACGCTTGAACTAGTCATACAGTTAATTTAAATTCAACTACCTAAATTATAGATTCCATTTACGAAGGGAGAATAAAAACAAGAGAATTTTTTTAATGGGACGGAAGAAATTGGAGCGAAATGACAGTAGACATGAGAGTGTGCCACTCGCACACAAAAAGGAGCATGTGAAAAGCAGGTAAAATCTAAGTTGCATGATTATTTGGATAAATCCAAGCCCTTAGTTTACACGTACCTAGATTTTCAAAATTCTACAAGGGCATGTTTGGATTTGTAGAAAGAAAAATAAAAAGAAGAGAGAGAGAATAATGATGTTTCTAAAAAAATGTCATTTCTACAAAATGGTGGGAAACGAAAACTCATTTCCCTTTAATTAAGATTCTCATGAAAGAAATTCTTCATTTATAAATCTATTATTAGAAAACAAATAATTTTTTTATAGAATTTACTCAGAGATGAGGGAAGGTGACACACATGCTGAATATGGATTGTGACGCATGTGGCACATTAGCACATGTGAGGTACTTGAATAGACGTTTGTACATATGGGGCACTGAAGGTGGTTGTTAACACATGTTGCGTATATTAGACGCTGACATATATAGCACATATGAAGCACTTATATATGAATAGCAGTCAAGTGGCATGTATCGGTCAATTACCCATGTGGCATGTGTGCCTCAATAACACGTGGCAAGTGTTAAGATATTTGAAGATAAAGAGGGCACATGTTACACATAACATATTGGGGCACATGACATATTGAAACGTTGGTCACTAAAAGATAACGATGACATATGCTACACATGTGTGACACTTTAAGATTGATGATGGCACATGCTACACGTGATAACCTGAAGATGCATAATTACACATGTGGAGCACTTAAAAGATCTACAGTGGTGCAAGTGAGTACAATGTAAGGTCCCTTGTAAAAATATGGGTAATTTTCTCTTATTTCTTTCAATTTTTTAAAATGAAATTATAAAAGTTGGAGCTAGAACATAAAAAAGAATAAGAATTTTTAGAAAATGAGAGAAAAGAAACTGTCTTTTCATGGAATTTACAAAAACAAACGATAAAATGCTAGTTTCATGAAAATAATATTTCCTCACTTTATATTTCAATAGACTTAAATGGGTTTTAAATATTCTTATAAATTATTGAAAATCTCATTTAATGTCTCATGAAATCTCAAAATCCTCCTACTCTTCTAAAACTTAATTGTATAAGCAAAAATGATCATTTCTTCCGACCATTATATATAATGGAGAGATATAAAAATTTATATTTATTTAATCTAAACTATCAGATTTTTTGGACATTCACTGGACAGTTGAGATAGAAAACGTGCAGTCCAGTTTAAGCAAACAAGCAGCCACAATCATAGTTTAGAATTATTTAAGCAATATAAGTTTTTTGCATTTTAACTCGTTTTTTGCTACAATCTAAAGGGCAGTGTTTGCAATTTCTAGGTGACAGAGTATCAAGAATCTTATGCTGCCAGAGTAAAACTATATTTTCAAGAGAAAATCTGTAATACTTGTCACAATAAAATGGATTACATGCAAGATGTCCAGTAGATTCCAAAAATAACTTCATTTCCTTTTACTGAATCATATCATGTATTAGAGTCTCTAATAAAACATTTAATTACTGATGCCATAATTACAATTAACTAAAGTTATATGGAACTTATAGAGATTGTAATAATGAGCGCCACCACTCAGCTGGTTTTCGTTGGGCCCGGCTCACAGATAAGCTCCATGACCTGAGCCTAGCAGGTTCAAGCTCAAGCTTGAAATTTTTGGTTGAGCCTGCCCAACCTTATCAGTCTTGACAAAAAGTTGATTTCAATAAACTAGTGTCCATGAATAGAGGTTAGGGTTGTACAACCACTTTGATTTTGGAATTGTGACTTAAGAAGAAGGTGGGTTCCACAGCTTATATGTAATATCTATGTTGTCCATTTGTTACGCTGGCCCATTTTAGAGCATGTGCCTAAAAAATAAGGCAGATCCAAAGCTTTTTTTTTTTTTTTTTTCTTTTTACACACACACACACTCACGCCACATGCACACACACCCCACACACGCACACTGTGGGATTTCACCACCGTGGGTACTCGAACCCTTGACCCGGTGTTGAAACTCCAAGGAGTCTACCACCCGGGTAAGAGTAAGGACCCAAATAAGGCAGATCCAAAGCTTAAGTGAACCACACTATAATAAACAGTGGGAATTGATTGTCTGCGTTGATAACTTCTAGTGGACCATGGAAGTTTTGGATCAAGTTAATATCTTATGTTTTATTTTTATTCATGTTTGTATTAACTTATAAACTAGTTGAATGACAAATAAACATCGGTCTAGGCCTTAAGAAGGTTTTAGGTTTCGACAGCTGAGCTCCATTAGGACAATTGTTTCATGTGGTATGGTCCTCTTGAGCTAACAATCTGCCTTATTTTTCTGACTCATCCATTAAAATACGTTGGTACTAAGGTACTGTCCACTTGAACTTTGAATCTGCCTCATTTTTCGACTCATCCACTAAAATAAGTTGGTACAACAGATGGACTGCATGGATATAGCATATTAATTATGGCAGGCCTCATAATTTTTATCAGTGTTTCTAAACACTGAAATTCATTGTTTTTGGAGAAAGGATTCATATAGTTTTCCAGGCAGAAATTCCTCCCCTTGTTTTTTTTTTTTTTTTTTTAAAAATTTTATTTTAAAATTTCCACTGTAAATACTTGGTAAATGTGTTATTATTGCTTCTTACATCCTTGATTTTAAGTTAGTATTTCTATCTTAAAAATCCATCAGAAAAGGACCAACTAAAATTTGTAGGCCCCAACATGATGTATGTGATATATTCACGTTGTTTAACCATTTTTACCGGAATATTTTATGGCATATATAGGCTAAATGCTGAGACATATCCAAAGCCCAAGTAGCCTACAGCTCTAGTACTTCCATCTTAAAAGGTTTTACTTCCCGTGGCTTATAAGATTATTTATTTGTCATCTAACCTGTTTAATTATAAGGTTATACGGATATGGATAATTGGATAACACAAAAATAAGCTCGATCCAAAATTTTTAGGGCCAGCGAGAAGTTCTTAATGCTAAGCGTTCAATTCTCACTATTTCCTATGATGTGGTCCACTTGACCTTTGGATCTGCCTATTTTTTGGATCACGCCCTAAAATCAACAAGTAGAATAGATGGACGGTGTGGATAAGCCATATACATTACAGTGGACCCCATGCAAATTTCGCACCCTTGGTAAATTTTAAAGACCAAAAAAATCAAAAGGTCATTGTTAGCCTTGAGAATGGTGTTGGAAATACAGTAGTAAATAATTATTACCAATTTACATGTATTTACAACAATGAATTAGAAAACAAATGTAAGCAAACAGTGTAATTGGGAAAATCAAACGAAATCGGTTTGGGTACTGAGTTACTCAGTTAGCTTCTATCGTATTGAGAAAACTCAGTTGGGCCCACTGTGAATTTATATGGTTTATCCACACCGTCCATCCATTTTTACTGCTAATTTTAGGGGTTGATCCCAAAATTAAAGTAAATCCAAAGCTCAGGTGGACCATTACACAGAAAACAGTGTAGAATAATGATTTCCACCGTTGAAACCTTCCTAGGGTCCAAAGTAATTTTTATTTGTCATCCAACCTATTCAGATGACAAAGACATGGATGAAGAGAAACCACCAACATCAGCTTGATCCAAAACTTCTTTGGCCTCAAAAAATTTTCAATGGTAGAGGTTCAACCAAACAGTTTCCTGTGGTGTGGTCCACTTGAGATTTTAATATGCTTCGTTTTTGGGATCTAAGCCCTAAAATTATCTATTAACATGCATTAACGGAGTGGATAAAATAAATAAATAACAGTGGACCCCACACAGTTTACTCAGTACGCTAAGGGTGCCGAGTTACTCAGTACGCAATCAGCTTCGAAATCAAACGGGCCATCAGTCGGTTTAGATAGACTGCCTGTGCATCAAGTGTCATACTCAGCCGGAGTATCAATAACTTCCCAATCCTCATGCCCATGAACTCCTACACGTGTGCCGGGAGGCAAGTGTGCAGCGGAGAAAACCCTCAGCTCTAACCCCTACCCGTCTAGCAGTAGGAGCATCTTTTTCATCAGTCTCTGCAGAGCTGGTGTTTACTGTTGGAGAGAAGGGGAAGGAAAGAGAAAGGGGTGTGGTGTTCGAGCGAGGATCTTAGGAGAGAGGAGAGATGCTGAGGAGGAATATAAGGCTGAGGAGAGAATACCTCTACAGGAAGAGCTTAGAAGGAAAAGAACGGCTCCTCTACGAGAAGAAACGCAAGATCAAACAAGCCCTAGAAGGTTCCCTTTCCTTTTCTTTTTCCATTTTTTTTTTCGATTTTTCGATTTTTCTATGCCGTTGGATTCAAGCGTCTTCTGATGATTGGACAGAGGGGAAGCCCATCCCCACCGAGCTCCGGAACGAAGAGGCTGCCCTGCGCAAGGAAATCGATCTCGAAGACGAACAGACCGCAGGTCCTCTCTCTCTCTCTCTCTCTCTCTCTCTCTCTCTCTCTCCGACTCGGAGACCTTAACCGATTCAGACTTAATCTTGTTGTTAGAACTCAGAACTGGTATTTCTATAAATTGATTCATGGAATGAGTTTGGACTCAGTTCACTCGAACTGGGTCGGATTGAATTTTAGTTTTTTTAGGGAAAAGCCTGATAAATTTAGGGTGTGTTTGGGTGCTATGCATTTCCATTTCTAATTGAATCTGTACCTGTGTGTACAATTGTTGGGTAAGCTGCTCCCTCTCCTTTAAAAAAATGCGGTGAGTGAGGCGTGGAAAATCCAAACCATTCATCAGGCTCAGCACTGTGGAAAACCCGTTCCAGTGAAATTTCGCGCCAGTTGGATGGCTGAGTGAGAAACAACACTAAGTGTAAATGCAGCCATTGGTATGCTTCTTTTAGAGAGAAAAAATTTGTTAAATGGATTTTTAATGGCACCCAAACACGGGGCTCGTTTGGATTTTTAGAAAGGATGCAGTTTTAGCATGGAAAAACTTTTCTTTGGCTCAGCTTTCTTGGCTTTATCAAGGAAAACAGAAAGGGGAGAAATTGTGGAAAGAGAATCCATGGAGGGATGATTTCCATGTCCTTTGGTAGTGCCAGAGATGAAAGCTTCTTTTTATTTTTTCCCCCGCAAAAAGCTCGTCATCATTTCCATGAGTATAGCTGGGGGTGAACATTTGTATGCAATCAGTTTTTCAAATTATAAAAGCTATGCATTATTAAAGGACATGTTTTATTTTTTGTATATAAATTTTTTATTTCAAGCAACATGGGATTGGTTTCAAACCAAAATAGAGGGTATTTAGGTAATTTACATGGTGAAGCTGCCTGGTAAATTAAATTCTCTGTCAAGAGGCATGTCCCATAGGGCAAGGATGTTGACCATCGAATGGGCCTCTTGTGTTTCTAAGTTGAGGGATTGTTATTTTGATCTTCTTGGGTAGTTTTCGGGTCGCCCTCTAGGCGTCCCTTACCTCTTGTAAGTTTTTGTTCTTTTAATAATTTTTTTGTTCTCTCAGAAAAATAGTGGCTTTCTTACAATACATCCTGATGCATTGTCATAGGGGATAGATGATGCAGGCTGATTTGTGCCATGATCCGTGGCCCAGGACCAGGCCCATTAAACCCAAGCCCAATAGTTGGCCCATCAGTAAGGAGGCCCAAGCCCCCTATTTAGGTAGTTAGCTAGCAAAAATAATCAGCTAATTATGAATAACCCACTAGTCAAATCCCATTTATTTATTTTTTATATTTGTAATAAGTTATTGGTTGTCAATGGCATTATGAGTTTTCCTTTTATGTACATTTTAAGGCTTATATAAGGGCCTGGGATAAGTATTATCAAGATACCTTTTGAATTGAATAAGAATTTCTAGCTTGCTTCTTTCTACTTTGTGTGGTTCTCATGCTTAGATTGAAGGTGCCTACACTTGGGCTGATTCTTCCTATCAGCTGGTTGTGCCAATAGATTATGATTGAAGCTATTGGATTTGGGTCGATGATCCAAGCCATTTATCTAACAATATACAGCTGATGGTGGCTGGCTTTTTTTTTTTTTTTTTTTGTTCGGTGCTGGGAAATATTGAAAATTGGAGGATCAAATATTTCAATCAATGACCCATCAAAACAACATTTAAGGAAAATTTTCATATTGCAGAGAAAAGAGAGAGACGATCAAAGAGTTGAAATATTCTAACCTGACTTTTCTTTTGTGTATTCCCTTTCCACTTTAAGTCCCATCACATAAACAGTTTGCTTTACTAAATATGAACCCAGATCCAACAGCTGTAGTCCTGACTTTATTGTCTGACAATAGACGGGATTTGTTGTAGCATCCTCCGTAAAAGAGACCTGCTTTTCACAACTGCTTCTCCTCCCCTCCCACATCTGGCAAAGCTCTTCCTCCCTCTCCATGTGCATTGCACATGCCATATCTACTTGCAGTATTATAATGCTAGAGGTTTTGCTGTATACATGTCCATCCAATGAGCCTACACTGTGGAGTAGGTGGGACCCAGCGTCCTTGCTCAAAAGTTCTGCTGGTACAGTCATCAGATTGGCCAAATGAGACAAGAAGTGGATGGCTTTAAAAATTGGGTGATGTATGTTTGACGTACACACATGGCCTGCCATGAGTGAACAGGCCTGGTTATTGGGCTAAATCCTCTACTTGGTGGGTCCCACTTGCTGCATGGCTTGGGAAATCCAACATGCCAACACATTTTGATGGGTGTGTAACTGTGTATATGCACATGTTGGATTCACAAATCTCTGTAATTACATTATGCTTATAAAGTATTCTAATAAGAAAAATAACATGATATCCGTGGCCTGCTCATTTGAAGTCTACTCATGTAGTATGATTGTTTCCATTTATGGATGGGTTAGAGTTTGAATATTGCAACCATCGGATAATCCTAACCACGGGTGGACTTTCCCTGTTAAACGAGTACAGTTAGCCCTTTTTTCTGTTTTCAACCAGTCATCTGTGGTGGATGACCATGAGAATTTTGGGTTGTATTCCATATGTCATGAGGCCTAACAGATAAACAGTTCATTTTAGTTATTCCTTCTAGATTGCATGTAGTGAATGAAGTCCTTGAATGCTTTTGGTGCCTGCCTTGTGAATCAAGTGTCTTGCCAATCGGTTAGCTAAAGAGGGAGTTTTCTGCCCTTATTAATGTATTTGGAACTCTTTACCTTTATCTCGACGTATCTTTCTTGCTTCGATCAATAAATTTTCGTCTTTATTCAACAATAAAAAATTGTTTTAATTCTCAAAAAAGGTGTCTCATGAATTAGTTTCTACATTTAAACTCAACCTAGAGGTTGGTCTATTGGTTTCCTGGTTTGACTTGGTCATTTCAATGAAAAACCCACCAGTAGAACATTAACTGAATCAAGCATTCAATCAACAAATTTATGCAACAAGTGGAATTTGTACTCAGTGCTTGCTAGTCTCAGCACGTACAAACTGAATAATCTCTTCAACGAGTTCCTGAACGACTTGGAAATTGGCCCAGTTGACTCAGTTTGTACATGCTGTGACTAGTGCGCGAGCTTTACCTGCAAATGTATCTAGAATTTTGCTTGGGCGTTTGTTCCATTTCCAGCTTACCCACCAGAAAAGAATGTATGCACTAACTACTAATATACATTTACTCGCAAAACTGTAGCTTGTTTTATTTCAATATTTCATTCTAAGTGGGCACTTGAATGGACATTGGAGCTGACATGTTGGTTTGTTGTATTTCATGGATTTAGTGCCAAGGAGTCACATTGATGATGAGTATGCCAATGCATCAGAAAGGGACCCAAAAATTTTGTTAACTACGTCTCGTAATCCAAGCGCTCCTCTTACTCAATTTGTAAAGGTTAGCAAGTCCTCTCTCTTCTTGTCACGTGAATGATATTTAAGGCATATATTTTCTTTTGGTTTTGAACTTCAAACTTCAGTTTAAGCTTGGATTCCACTACTCCCTCAGGAACTTAAGATTGTCTTTCCGAATGCACAAAGAATGAACCGTGGTGGCCAGGTCAGTATATTCCTTCCTTTTTTCCCCCCCTAAGGATGTATCCTGATCTTTTTCTTTGACCTTATGATATTGAAAATGTTCTTCATCAATTCCCTTATATCATGCAACCATCTATTCGGCTCACTTATCCATACTCCACGGTAAGAGCTTTTATAATCCTGCATGCATGTATGTGATCATTAAGAGAGAGAGTGAGAGAGACTCTGCACGCGTGTATAGCCCAAACTGCCTACATGCTGGCACATTGGGTGAATATTTTAGCCTCCATCAGATAGGCCTCACCATGTAGATGCAGCAGGCTCATTCATCAGGGAAGCTACAGGGTACAAAATAAAAGCATTTCTGAAAAAAAATGGTTTTAGCCATGAACTTGTTTGTACATTGCATCCCACACTCGATGAGTATACCAACCTGATTTTTGAGGCAGGGAGTCTACATGATGGGTCCACCTAATGGCCGTTCAGATGTTCACCATACATGTTAACTTGGCATGTGTGCATTGTATAGGACTGAGCTATAAAAGGATGCAAAAATCGAATCCATATATGTCTGTACAATCTTGAGTCGAGCATGTTCATAGTCATGCTCATGGGTGTATCATACGGCCTGTATTGGCTCCTTTAGATCCCTGTATCAGGCAGTTTCACAAATGGGCTTGAGAACCTTGAACTATAGAGCGTAGACCCATGAGTTATTAGCAAACCTTTGAAAGTGATAGCCATTTCACGTTTTTTTTTTTTTTTTTTTTTAAATTATTTAAATGATTTTAGCTAGAGTTGGAGCTGGAGGTCTTAGGTGGTTAACCATTGAAAAAAAAATTATTGGTGGATTACCTTCCTCTTTTTCCTCAACAAAAGGATGTTGGTTTTCTGTTACGATGTTGGTATTTTGGGTAGAAGGCGTGGTTACCTGATTCGTACGAGGTTTAAAGGCATTTCAATTAGTTATTTGTTACCCAATATTTTGGACAGTCTCCTAGGGATCAAGACTGCCGTTTGATCCATAGGGGGGAAAAACAACTCAGTGGACCATTTAGCGAATTAATGACTTGCGACTGGCAATCAGAAAAAAAGCAGTTAGTTTTGACTATGATAACCAGATATGGCATTTGTACAGAGATCTACACAGCTACAACACCAATGTAGATTTTACTTCTATTTAAGTATTATACATGGGTTCAACATGGATATGGCTTGGCTCACATACTGGTTTTTGTTGTTGACATCCATCAACCCTATAATTCTTTTTCTTTCACTAGTCTCATGTTGTGGGTAGTTCAGATTATTTATATTCCTTCACTTCTTGTCTGAACTTAGTCGAAATTCCGCTCATTGCATCTCTTTCGTTCAAAGGCAAAAAAATGCACACACACACACACACACACACACACACACACACACACACACACACATATATATATATATATATATATAAGTTTGAACTGATTAGACTCATAGGAGTACCTAATGGAACTGCATGGAGTGAATTCATCACATTAATTTCAGTTTGTGTAAAAAGTTGGAATTTTGCTCTTTTTCAGGTCATTTCAGAAATTATTGAAACTTGCCGTGCACATGATTTTACGGATGTCATTTTGGTGCATGAGCATCGTGGTCAGCCAGATGGATTGACCATATGCCATTTACCATTTGGTCCAACAGCATACTTTGGATTGCTCAATGTGGTATGATATATTTTTTCTTGTTTCATTGGGAGCCAATATTATTTTAAGGTACAAGGTTCCTGAACAATGACTTGTTGCAGGTTACAAGACATGACATTAAAGACAGGAAGTCTATGGGAACCATGTCTGAGGCTTACCCTCATCTGATTCTTAACAACTTTGCCACGAAGGTACAAGTGTGACTCTAATCTATGCATACTTCAAATGGACTAGGATGCATGAATACTTTTATATATTGACCTGTTAGCGGTCATAACTTTGCACCTGGTGGCTTCTTTTTGCACTTCCAAAACATGAACTCAGATTTCCATTTAATTCCAAATTTATCAACCAAACATGGTAAAGATAATCTATTTCCAAGAAAGGCTTCCTTTCAATGGGTTATTACTCTACCCATCCAAACAATCCTTAAATGATCATGGTCATATGACTCTAATTTCTACATTTGCTTTTTGTTTCTATGGGTTTGTCTACACCGTGTTCACCACCAAATTTTAAAAGAAGGTTGACTCGTTCATTGTACACATGGTATATGTGTGTCAATCCAGACCAACCAAATAATGGGCCCTGTCGTGGATGGAGCATACCCCAGAAATTTTTGATTGGATGATCTTAAACATCTGAACTATTTTTTTAGAGGATTTATTTTAAACTTTGGTAGTCAGGCATTTGATATGCAGGGACTCAGAAATTGTAGAGTGTCTTACATTACTCAAATTAAACCGATTGAATTTTGGAATCCACTATCGCTTAGTCATAGTCCCAAGGTCAGATTGGTTGAGCAATCCTAGCCTATGATTTGTGGACACTTGTTTGTTGAAATAAATCCTCGTATCATGATCTTTATTGACTTGCAGAAAGCCTAGTATAGGTCCTAAAGAGTTAATCTAGTGGGTGTTGGGAAAGCAAGGAGTTTTAAGAGGATATGTTGACATTATTAAGGATATGTACGAGGAGTCGTAACGAATGTGAGGACCACTAGTGGAGAGATAAGTGAGTTTCTAATTACTATATGTTTATGCTAGGGGTTGGCATTGAGCATGTATCTTTTTGCATTAGTTACGGATGAGTTAGCGAGGCATTTACTACGTTGGTTGGTTGCAAGAAAGTTCTAACCATTGACAACCTCCAACGGAGATCTCTTATCCTCTCCAACATCTACCGGATGTGCATGGAGGATGCCGAATCTATCAACCATTTATTTATCCATTGCACCTTTGCTCGGAAAGTGTGGGAGTTCTTCCTAGTCGAGTCTCATACGGCCCTGGAGTTTGTGGAGGCTCTTCTTTGGGTGTAGCATGGAGGGGGTAGTGGGAAAGCCTCTAAAGTTGTTTGGAGTCTCCTCATTATGGCTATTCTTTAGGCTTTTTAGAAAGAAAGGAATGAGTGGTGCTTCAGAAATGGGAGGTCCACGGTAAATGGGGTGATAAAGTTAGTTTTGGGGCTTATTAAGGATTGGGCTCCTTGTTCACGCAGCTAAGGCTGCCTCATTTTATCTCTTTTTGTTTTCTTAGTGTGGCGTTGTATTCTTTTCCTGCCTTCTGGTGGGCTTTCTAATAAATTTTTTTCTCTCTCGAAAAAGGGAAAAAGAAAAGGAAGGAAAGAAAGAAAAAGAAAAGAGCTCATGGTGTATGTTATTTGCAGACTGCATAGTTTTGACTTTTGATTGGCTAGACGAGGGAGGGGGTAAACAGAGCTAGAATTGTGGAGGCTGCTTTAAATCTAAAGGATTCAAAATTAATCAGACTAATATAGAGTATGTGAAATTCCATTTAGTAACAATAGGAGTGGAAATGAGGATTTTTGGCAAATAAGTGCCCCAACATGGCCATTTTGTTGTCTTGGGTCGACAATTCAGGAGGGTGGAGAGGTTGAGAATGATGTTGTTCATAGAATTAGAGTTGGGTGGTTGAAGTGGAGAAGTTCCTTCTGAGTTTTATATGATCACCGCGTACCAATGAAAACTAAGGGGAAATCTAATAGGATAACTATAAGACCAGCCCTGCTGTATGAGACAATGTTGGGCAGTCGAGGAACAACATGTTTGTAGGATGTGTAGCTGAAATGAGGATGTTGAAATGGATGACCGGCAAGACAAGGATAGAATTAGAAATGAATGCATTCAAGAGAACTTAGGAGTATCACCAATAGGTAATAAGATGAAATACACTTTAGATGGTTTGGCCATGTGCGATGGAGACCAAGAACTTCACTTGTTAGGAGGGAGTTGGTTCAAGTTCATAATTTTAAAAGGGCAAGGGGAAGGCCCAGAAGGATTCAAGCAGAGGTAGTAAGAATAGTCATACCAATCGCAAGATAAACCTCCTTCTTATCAATCAAAACCAGGACTAGCACCTTATCTAGTACGAGTTCCTACCGCTATGCAAGAAAGAAATTGAAAGGACTTAATGACCTATGGTTCGACTGAGGTTATGACTCTCGATAGAGCGAAATCGTTGAATAGGATTCATGTAGTCAACCCAATTTAGTTGGGATAAGGCTTAGATGATGATGATGATGATGTTACCTGAGTTATGGGTCACTCAGCATATGGTACTGGAATGGATGCACGGTATGCTACTTCATCCGATATGTGATGCTCTAGGGGTAGGATTATGTGCTTCACTCCAATTGATACGTAAGTGCATGCAATATAGTTTTATATATGAACTCATACTGCAACATATATGTAAAATTATGAATGTTATTATTATACACCCTGGATGTTTAGTATAAATATCATAACTAAATAAATAAAAAAAAGCATGAATTTCTACATTGTACACTGCATTGCATCTTCATCAACAATATGAGTATCAAACCATAATTTGGGTCGCTTCGGTACATGGTACTGGAATGGGTATGTGGCATGCTACTTCCTTCAATGTAGGGTACTCTAGGGGTAGGATCATGCGCGCCACTCCAATACGTACATTAGTGCATACAACATAGTTTTATAAGTGAACTCACATTGCAATTCATATTTGAAATTATGAATTATTATTATAGACCATGCATGCTTGGTATTATATTAACAACTTTATTAACAGTAAGAGTCTCGAACCATAAGTTGGGGTCTATTGAAAATTCATACCATCGATCATTTGAAAAATAGGGACATGGCCATTCTGAATGCATGTCCTTCATGCTGCCAAAATGAAGAATCAGTGGACCACTTACTGATTCATTGCAAGCTTGCTTCTGGAGTTTGCATTGCAGTTTTTGCCAAGTTTGATATTGTATTGGTGGCTCCGAAGTCAGTTTTATTTCCTGTTGAGGAATGGGTGTTTCATGTGTTTTGTCCCCTCAACGGATTGTTGTGGAGTAAATTTCTGTTAGTTGTGCCATGGCCCCTGGTCCATTTGGTTGGATTGGAATTGCAGGACTTTTGAGGGAAAATGCTCGTTGGTGGCTTCAATTGAGAAGAAAATTTCTTCGCCGTGGAGTGATCTAAGGTTGATGAGAGATTTCAGTTTTCTCAAGTCTCTTGGCTCCTCTCTAATTGGTGGGAGGTCCTATTCAATGGATGGAAAAACACTAAGCGTGTTCCCTGTTGGACACCCCCTTTAGTTGGGTCAATGAAAAGGTATTTTTTGCGGTTGTTCTTTGGGTAATCCCGGTCTTACAGGTATGAGTGTGTGGACACTCTCCTGTGGGTAGGATCGTCCCCACACAGGAGCCTGCACATGCAGTGGTGTGTCATGGATGCCTCTGTATGGATGCTCAATCGGGGGCGGAATGTTGACTCATGTAGATGGTATGCTTGACTTGAAATCGCCACTAGCTGATAAAACCTAGAATCTTTGGTCGGCTAGACACCGTAGAATTGTTTTTAGTTGGAGAAGCAAAGGCTCCACAGCTACAATGATTTCGTAAATGGTTTGTGGTGGGAGATTCTTACTAAGGACCGCAGTGACAGAGAAGGAAGGGGTTAGACACCCTTTTTTACCCACACTTGCGTGTGGTCTCTACTTTATGGGATTTTAAGACATTTGCGGATTTTCGTGGTTCTGGATAGCCTTATTAAATAACTATTGCTTGACTCAAGGCACCACCTGAGAGATCGTAATG
Organism: Magnolia changhungtana; assembly: GCA_030180095.1. Lineage (NCBI taxonomy): Eukaryota > Viridiplantae > Streptophyta > Magnoliopsida > Magnoliales > Magnoliaceae > Magnolia > Magnolia changhungtana. The sequence continues at coordinate 1,782,765 of JASAUF010000319.1, forward strand.
TCTTAACCTCAATAGTGACTTGAAGAGTCAATGGTTGTAAAATAAAGGAAAATGAACAAAATAAAAAGGTCAAGTGACATTAGGTTTTTGATATGCCAGGATTTGAGAACTCGACAAGTGTGGAGCATACACTCAAGTGCCACTCAAAAGAGAAGGGGTGTATCAGAATGAAAATGCACAATATAAATAAAGCAAAATAAATAATAGGTCATATTGCTACCCGTGCATTTGGAGATTTAAGAGAAGTGAGAGTTACAAAACTCTTAAGAGATGATGATCGTGGATCTCAAATTCTTCATTCGACTTAAACTATTGAGATGGCTTGGATGTAGGTACGGGCTAGACTAGATGGTTTGGATCGAATTGATGAATGAGATGGATGGGAGATGCTCACTCGCTCACGCTTTCCTTCTCTCTCTTACTCTCACTCTCCCCTTTACTCTCCCTCACACCATAACCAAGCATTAATGATCTTTTGTAGAGAACATGGTGTCTATGACATGAAAAAGGGGTAAGGGGTATTTCTAGATGAGGTGATGGCACTTTGATAATAAGTGAAAAGTTTAAGAGTGAAAGTGCCATGTGGAGAGATTTGACTGGCTATTGGACACACAACTTCTCCCGTTTGGCTTAGTAAGTGGTAGAACTTATAATTTTATTGAGATTCAAGAGTAAAATATCCTTTTGCCCTCCGACGACAATGGGATCGTCGCTCGGTGGCTGAATCTCAGTACAATTGCCCTAAAGATCCTAAAGATTTATGTGCAACCTTGTGGAGATCTTCGTCAACTTTTATCTGTTGGCTCATATTTTGCATTTCCTCCATGTATGTTGCTTTGGGATGAGTTGGGGTGCCCCTACAGTGGACCTAGTGTGGCCAGAATGTGCACTGTAGGCTTTTTTGTTGGGTTTAAGTGGGCTTTTAGGGTCTTTGCACTACTTTAGGTTTGGGTTATAGGGTGGTTTGGTAAGTTTGAAGTGAAAGGGTTCCTAATCAGGGTTTCTGGGTTGCTAGTTTCCTAAGAGTTACAAGTTTCAGGTTTGTCACCAGTTCCGAATCAATATCGAATGTACGGTGTATTAGGGTGGGGTGTCTATAGATTCCCCTCTTTAGCGATAGACACCCCACCATTGTGGTCAGACTTTGTTGTAGTCCAGATTGGTTGCTATCTTAGTGTTAGCATCAACCAATCATTTGGAACAAGGATAACGCGCACATAGCACATTCATTTTATTTTATTTTACAACCATTGTCTTCTCAAGTTACTATTGAGGTTAAGACATTGCGAATTCCCAAGTAATGCCTTGAGTTGAGCAATAGTTCTTTAATCGGTTTCGGACTGTGTCCACAATTGATTAACTAATTAGGCTATCTAGAATCCCGAAAATCCCTGAAAATTCTAAAATTCTATAAAGTAGAGACCGCACGCGAGTGCGGCGGAGAAAGGGTGCCTAACCCCTTCATTCTCTGTCACCAAGGTCCTTACTTAGAATCCTTGGCCCCAGATCATTCAAGGAGTCATTTTATTTGAGGAGTCTTTGATTCCCCAACTAAAAGCAATTTTACAATTAACTTATCGTAGATTCTGAGTTTTATTGATTATTGGCGACCTCCAAGTCAAGTATATCATCCACTCGAGTCAACGTTCTACCCCTGACCAAGCATGTATATAGATGCGTCTGCAACCCACACCACCGCATGCACTAGGCCCTTGCGTGGGGGTTATCCCGCCCGCGGGAGAGCTTCCATAGGGTGGTTTGGTGAGAGGCCAGAATAGGATGTCCTGCTTGAATATTCTAGTTCTATTGGTGCCAAACATAGCTTCGGTTCTGGATTTTACAGTTGCAGCTCATCAGGCTTGAAAAGGGTTTTTTTTTTTTTTTTTTTTTTTTTTTTTCTTTTTCTTTTTCTTTTTCCATCCTAGTGATTATCGAAGGACGCTAATTAGTTCCATCGCTTGGGCAAAGGGGAGTGAATGCCGTGGAGGTTTGTGGATGAGCTCAAGGAGGTGTTTGATCTTTGTGATGATTGTCTGGTGCTGTTTGCACAAGTCCCAAGGGAAGCCAATGAGAATGCTGATTCCCTCACTAAGTTGGGTACTCAGTTCTTCTCTCTGGATATCTATATGAGATAGCTGTTGTATTCTGTTTTGAGGTCCTTGTGGCTGTCTCTGTTAGTGGCTTTTGCTTCTCCTCTTTTTAAAAATTTAAAATTTCATTAAAAAATATGTAATTTGAGTAGTGAAATATAATGATCCAGAATGCAAATGACCCATAATCCGGATCGTGCAATTCAGAATGACATAGGGCGTCTGGTGATTTAGGTAACATTGGTTTGGGGTTGGCTTTTACATGGTAGAATGAGGAAAGTTTTTTGGTCAGCTGCCCACTACATATCAACCTTCCTCTAGTACCCAGGTTTTGGCACTGACCATGGCAGAGGCTCACAAACTGTACACAAAATATTCAACTTCCTGAAGCATTTGGTCAGCCCAACAAACTGTACATGTGAATCCTACTGATCCAAATTGTTGCATGATTGACATTCAATTGGATGAGAGAAACTGACAATCTCCTCCGCCACCCACCCAATCGGCTCCCTGTAAATATTGACCATCAGTTGTAATTGTCCATTTTTGTTGGATGGCTAGGTTCATCTGAAAGGGGACATATTTAGGGGTGTACACGCTAGCTCGGTTAGCTCACTCGACTCGACTCGAAAAAACTTGATTCGACTCGGTTCAAAGCTGAGTTCGAGCCGAGTCGAGCTGATTTTTGAGCTCGAAAATGAGTTTGAGCTGAGTTCGAGCAGGCCCCAGCTCGACTCGACTTGGATCGAATCCAGCTCAAATCGAACCAGTCTGGTGCCGGTTACTTTGCCATTGATGTTGCTCACCAACTGTTTGATAAAATGACTCAACGAGATGTGGCTGGTGGCAAGGAAGGTTTGGCCGGTGGCAAGCAAGGTATGTACATTAAACAAATACCTTTTTTCTCTCCCTTTTTTTTTTTTTTGGTTTTTATGTTACTTAGAAGGTGTTTGATAAAACACCTGTAAAACCATTGCCTCTGTTTGTAAAACAGTGGGTTTTTGAAGTTGCAATTCAGGTGTTTGTGGAAATGCCTCAATGGCGAACTTGGCTCGAACTCAGCCCGAGCTGCTGACCGAACCGAGCCGAGCTGGCCAGTCAGGCTCGAGGACCGAGCCGAGCCGAGTTCGAGCTGAGGTCAGCCAGTGTTTGAGCCGAGTCGAGCTGAGGCCAGCTCGACTCGATTCGACTCATTGTACACCCATAGACATATTAGCCATGGCCCATCCCATGTTAACCCAGTAGACAATGGCTTAGATTACAAAACCCTATCTGTTCCATCCATGGGTAGAAAAGGTTGCTTCTTCTGCTCAAGCATGTCCTTGTGGGTGTATGTAGAGGAATGTATAGGTCTGTGTTTATACACCAGTAACTGCTACATCTGATCTCTGTTCTTTTGACATAGTTTTCATATTAATCCATATTATATTCCTGAATGAGGTGATTTATGACAGGTTGGTGAAAGGACAGCAAACATTTTGAAGCATCTCTTTCCAGTACCCAAGCCAGATTCAAAACGCATTATCACATTTGCCAACCAGTCCGATTACATCTCATTCAGGTCAGTTGGTTGTGTTGTTTTGTCTTCCTTGTGCACATATCTCAAAAGTGGCACCGTACTCATATAGATGCATAAAATGGCATAAAAGTTGTTCAATATACACTGGACCATTTTACTTAGTGATTATGTGAAATTTGATATGCCTTTCATACAGCATTTAAGTGGAAATCTTTTCATAATTTGGTCACTCAAAGTATAATTTCATGTCTATCAATGTAAAAAGAAGATGGTGACCTTGCAATTCATAGTTTGCTTCTATGGAACATTGTTTCAGCTGATAGCTGTCTTGTATTTACTTCGAAGCGAAGCTGATTCTTCTCTCTTCAAGCCTTGGTGTCACTTTCATGTCCAGTTTCCATCTCAAATTTAATTTTACTCCCCATTTTCCGAACTTCACGAGTGGCGATAGACTATAAAGGTTTCAGCTTCCCATCGATTGATTCTCAATAATTTTTTTTAAAAAAGCCATTTATGTACTTGCTTCCACTGTCAAACAGAGATGCATCGCAGACGTCTCACAGATGAGCAAACATACAGTTTGGATGGCTTGCTGGATTCTGTACATGCGGCCCATGGTTCTTTTTTTTTTTCTTCCTTTTTTAATTTTTTGAATGATTACTTCAATTTTATTGTTAGAGGAAGTGAGCTACAAACTAAGCAAGTAGTTTGAGGGAATGGATAGGAAGAGCCAACAGTGAGAGACCCTGTCATCACTTCCTGTTTTGCAAGGGTGTTGCCCCATGGTTGAAGTGAGCTACAAACTAAGCAAGTAGTTTAAGGGAATGGATAGGAAGAGCCAACAGTGAGAGACCCTGTCATCACTTCCTGTTTTGCAAGGGTGTTGCCCCATGGTTGAAGGATCCAGACCATTGGTTTGATGGGCCCCTTTGTGGATGGAGGGTGCCCAGGAAACTCTGGATTGGAAGATCCCAACCCATTGATCTTTGGATTATATTTCCTGAATTCCTGTTGAATGCGGAAGTCACTGTATTTTCTTCGTTGCTTGCCTGTGATTGACGGGATAGGACCTTCAATCTGCAGGATTTTCAGCAAATCCCCAACCATGATGGCCCCATTAGGTCTATGTTTTAGCCATGGACATGAGCATCGCATGTACTGAGTCCTCCAGCAAACTGTATGGTTACTGATAGCGGTATCTGTAATTGTTCATCAAAGAAAAAGGCCTTCAAGGAGAGGTGGCATCTGGGCCACTACCTCTCCGAATGCTACAGTAAGACACTCAATACCGGGCAACACCTAAGATACACTACCCCACTCGACTACTGAGTTGGGTGTGTGGGACAGGTGCAGCTATCATTTCATTTTCTTTTTTAGATAATGGCACAAGTTATATTTAAATGCAAAATCAAAATATCAAAAGAGGAAAGGATTAAAGGAATCATTGGAGACCACACCTGTATCTAATTTGCATGCTAAGACCTGCACTGAATCACTGGGTAATCTTCCACTATCACTGAAATCTACGGGACCTAGATTACACTTGTTCTAGTGCTGTTGAAGTTCTTGAGCCTGTTGAGGGAATTTGGATTTCATGGGACTGCCGAGCAATCATGAGAGCTCTTCTTCGAGTCCTGATGATCAGTGAAACAGGATTCATAATGCTACCCCAAATAGCTGGGACAAGGCTATAATGCTGATAATGATTTGTTTTTTCTGCGCCCCAAGTTGGGCCATAGTACTATTGGATGGTTGCGAGCCCATTGACTCCAGGTTTGCAAGGCATGTATCAAAGATAAAAAGGAGGCCGGTTTTGTTAGGGCTTTAGTAGTTATTTTGCTGTAGTCTTTGTAAATAGCTGTGTTGGCAATGCTACAGTACTTGCGATGGTATCATGCTATATTACTTGCGACTCTTCCATCTCTTTTTCCATTATGTTCACCATCATTTCTTCTTTGGGTGATTTTTGGACTCCATGGCATCTCATGTACATCAGCAGGATTGTTTCTTTGTTCATTCAAATGCGTCAACTACGTTTATTAACGTGACATCCAAAATAGTGGAATGCCAAATTTTCGGATTTCGTTTGTGTGGATTTCTAATAAAGTTATCGTTATCTCTCAAAAACAAAAAATAGTAGAAGTTGATAGAAGTGTGACCCTGATAATGGCTATGCATTTAATGCTTTCTCATATGGACAGGCATCATGTCTATGAAAAGCGTGGGGGTCCAAAATCAGTTGAACTGAAGGAGGTTGGCCCTCGTTTCGAGATGCGGCTTTATCAGGTGACTGTCTGACTTGTTATTCTTTTTCTTTAATATTTCATATGGAAGTTTGGATTTTAATTACCTATTGGTGCTGTTGGTTGCAAGCAAAGTTCTATACTGGACAGGCTGTTCAGGGCAGACAGCCCGTTCCTGGTTTTTCAACCCAGTTTTTTGTATGGGAACCAAGGAAAAGTTAGATAGGTTGTTTCCAATAGTTGACCATTTTTTTATGGATGGCTTGTTCCAATAGAAAAATGTGTAGAAGTTGTTTCCCAGTCTCGGTATCCATTGGAACATGATGTTCCATACACATTTGGTACCCTTCTAGCATACTCCAAATGTGCCAATGTGCACGTGCTGGTTGAGCTTGGATGATTTTAGGAGTGTGAAGAGGAAAGGAGAAATGATGCCCACAACATAGGATAGGTTTGGTTGGGTAATAGTTAAATAGATAAGTCGGCCAACCAATTGATGATACATCCCAGGATTAGGGAGGAGTTCAACATCTTTAAGGGTATTTTTTGGGTAGTTTCCATTGGTGTAGTTGCAGGCTTGCATCCTAGCATCCTAATCTTGGTGTAGTAACAAGCTTACATCCTAGCATCCAAGTCTTGGAGAGAATATCAAGCACACATTTCCTTTAAAACAGCACAACTCTAGACTTTGATCAAACAACTTCAATTCTCAGGAAATACCGAAGAGTCCCAAGGTCTTTCATCTCAAACTGAGTCTTGAGAAAAAACTTAATGGCCACCATACCTTTAGTATCAGTGTCAAATAATACAATGTCATCAAAATACACAACTAGCACACCATAATTCCTGTGGGCCGCCGATAAATGAAATGAGAGTGATCTGCGTGGCTTCAAACAAAATCAAGGAGAGCGTGACTAAATTTATCAAACCAGGCACTTGGAGATTGTTCGAGGCTATAGATAGACTTTTTCAACTGACACACAAGTGAAGTGTTTGATATAGAGAAACCTGGGAGTTGATGCCAGTGTTCGAAGTATCGATATTGTTACAAGTTTCGCTGGCCAGAGATACAGAAATAATATCAATATTGTGGATAATATCGCTGATAACCAAAAATCCGGGGAAACATGGGAAGAATGGTGGAATTTTCAGTGAAACTTCAGGAGATGTTAAAATGTACATATTTGCATATTTAGAAATAAAACAAAATTGCAAAAATACTGCATACGTAACAAGTTTCCATTTAATGGGGCCTTAAAAGCATGTGTTGTTGTAAGAAATCAGTCCAACTATCCCCTCCGGCCTATTTAACCATCCAACCTTCCATCCAAACATCCATTAATATCGCAAAATATCAACAACACATAATATTTCACCAAGAAATCATCAACATTTGGAAAGGAAAAAAAAGATTGTGGTCTCAATATCTCTTATGTTGGGATATCGATAATATCGAGATATTATCAATGACAAATCGAACACTACCTACAACCATGTGCCCACGAAAAAAAAAAATTCTAATAAACAAAATATTGAAATATTGAAATATTGTCGATACACTTATGATACACCTATGATACAAGCTTTACCTAGATACACTTATGATACACTTATAATACAAGCTTATGATACACTTATGATATCAATACGTATTGAAATATTGTCGATACACTTATGATACAAGCTTTACCTAGAATTTACATAGTCGAAAATATTGGCGATATTGATGCATTGGCAATACAAGTGACACTTAGAATTTACATAGTTGAAAATATTGATGATTACATTAGCAATATTGATACGTTGGCGATATTTAGTGATACATTGCTAATACCTAGAATTTATGATACTACCAACATTATCGGTATCGCTGAACTGGAAATAAAGATAATATCGGAGATATTTCGAACACTATAAATAGATAAACTTCTTCAACCGACACACAAGTGAAGTGTTTGATATAGAGAAACCCAGGAGCTGATGCATATAAATAGATAGACTTCTTCAACCAGCACACAACAGAAGTGTTTGATATCGAGAAACTTGGGAGCCGATGCATATAAACTTCCTCAGCGAGGTCACCATGTGAGAATACATTCTTCACATCTAGTTGAAAGAGGGACCAAGACAAATTTGTTGCCAAAGAAATCACCACCTGAACAGAGTTAAGTTTGGCCGTAGGAGAGAACTTCTCAAAGCAATCCATGCCATAGATTTAAGTATAACCCTTGGCGACCAACCATGCCTTATAATGGTCAACTAAATGATGATGAAGATACTTTGATGGTATAAATCCATCGGCATCCAATAATTTGCCTACCCTTAGGTAGATGAACTAACTCAGGTATTGTTCTTCTCAAGAGCTTGCATTTCTTTCATCATAGCCTGAGTCCAATCAAAGCTATTCATAGCTTCCTTCAAATTACACGGGGCAACAAAGGAGGATATGGATGTTGCAAAATTCTGGAAGGAGGGTGAACAATGCTGATTGGAAACAAAATTAATAATGGGATGTTTTGTACATGAGTGGGAAGATTTGTGCAAGGCAATGAGAAGATCATCCAGAGTTTGAGAGTGAAACACAATACTGGAGCCACTAGCAGAAGCAGATGGAATGATAGGTGGCTGAGTGGTGGAGGATTTAATTCATCAATGATACACCAGAATGGGCTTGGAGGAGGCAGATGAAGTAGGGGTATCTTCAAGACAAGAGACAGGAAGGAGTATAGAGTTATATGGCACAAGCTCCCCCTGATGAGTAAGAGGATCATGTAGCAATCACCCTCCATCAGGAAGGTAAGGAATCTCTTCAAAGAAGATCACATTAGCTGAGACATTCTTACAGGTCTGAGGGTTATAATATTTATACCCCTTTTGAGAACGAGAGTAACCTAAGAAGATGCATTTGAATAGCTCAAGGACGTGTCATTGCGACCATCAAGAACTTGAACAAAACACGTGCACTCAAAGACTTTTGGGGGTAAGGGAAAAGGTTTTTCTTGCGGATTTAGGATTTCAAATGAGGATTTATATGACAATTTTTGGGATGGTATGGAATTAATAAGAAAAGCATCAGTGAGCAAAGCATCATCCCAAAAATGTTTGGGAAGATTCATACTAAGCAAGAGGGCATGCGTCACTTCAAGGAGATGACGGTTCTTTTACCTGGCCACACTGTTTTGTTGAGGGTTCATGAACATGGAGTACGAGATAAGATACCATGATCGTGTAAAAATGCATTCAACTTGTACTCACCCCCATTGTTAGAATGTAGAATTTTAATAGGACACTGAAATTGAGTGACCACTTTATTGTAAATAAAAATTGAATATATCAAACACCTCATGTTTAGATTTTAGAAGGTAAACCCAAGTCATTTGAGAGCAATCATCAATGAAGGTATAAAATATTTATATTAAAAAAGAGATAACAAATGTAAGGCCTCAAACATCCGAATGAACAGGTTCGAACGGTGTGGATTTCCTCCCAAATAAACTAGGAGGAAATACAGCCCAGTGATCTTTTGAAAAGTCACCAATCTCACAACATAGGAGTTTAGTTATATAAATTGGAGGCAACAAAAGTTTTAACTTGGACAACGATGTATGTCCTAAGCGACAATGTCATTTGGACACGAACACCCGTTCTAAGGATAGGGCACTAAATGTCATCACAGGTGCATCATTGAAGGAATAGACTCCTCCATGCTCATGGCCCTCACCAATCACCTACTTCGTTCGAAGGTCCTAAAACACACAATAAGAATGAAAGAAAGTTACTGAACAATTCAAAGACTTTGTAAGAGAATTGACAGATAAGAAATTAAGAGGAGAGTTGGGAACATGTAGGACAAATGGTAGCTACATGCTAGGAGAGAGATTAATGGAACCAGTTCCAGATATTGAAGTTTGGTCTCCATCTGCTACAGTGACAAAGTGAGACTGACTCGATGGAAGATAAGAGCTTAACAAATAAGGCTTACCAATCATATGCAAGGTGGTTCCAGAGTCAATGACTTAGAAATAAGAAGAGGACACATAAAGGGCAATACCTGATTGGCCTATAGTCACTTTGGAATTATCAAGAGTATCACGAACATAGAGTCGCATCAAGGCCTAATAGGTCTCATGCGATAAAAGAATAGAGTCACCTGAAGAAGGCTTCTCAGGAGCAGTCGTATGTGAAGACTTCTCAAAATTACCCGAGGCACTACTGGCCAAGGACGTGCCTGCCTAGTATAGAGGTCCAATAAGGTCCCAACATTGATCAACAATGTGCTTTGTGCCCTCCATAATGTGTATAGGTGTGAGGTCTGTCACGACCATGTACTCGTCCACTGCGACCACGACTACCACATCCACAATGCTCACTATCACAACTCTTGTCTTGATTATTGGTCTTAGAACATGACCACGTCCCCGTGCACCCCAATATCAAAGCTCTAAATCCATGGCTAAAGGAGGGGTGGTCTCCAATTGCTAAAGGAGGGGTGGTCTCCAATTGCATATGCAGATTGATTAGGAGGTACAAAAGTAGAGGTGGATGGGGTAGTGACCCTTTGACACAACATAAATAGCAGTTAGAGAATGAAGGGGATCTATTACTATAATTTGTTCCCAAACACTATATTACTTGGAGTTAAGGCTAAAGAGGAATTACATGCGTCGAGTGTCTTCAAGTTGCTTCCATGCACGATCATAATCCCTTGTACAATATGAGGGAGGGGATTGATAGAGATCTAGCTCATCCCGCATACCTTGAAGAGCCTAAAAATACTCCTTCAAGGATCTTGAATCTTGTTGAAACTTGCTAATATTAGAGACCAGCTTAAAAACTCTCTCTCTCTCTCTCTCTCTCTCTCTCTCTCTATCTATATATATATATATATATATATATATATATATATATATTCTATGCTTCTAAATACATGCCATGAAGGGTGTCCCAGATCCTTTTAGTAGAGGACCTAGAGGTCGGGACATGACAGAATTATTCACTGAAGGGTGTCCCAAATCCTTTTAGTAGAGGACCTAGAGATCAGGACATGGCAGAATTATTCACTGTAGATTCCATAATATTAAGTAGCCGAGCCATGACTAGGTACTTCTCTTTGGTCCAGGTCTTGAAATTCCCATCAAAAGGATTCAGAGGCTTATCAAATGTGTAGGAAAGTCTCTCTTCCCCTTAGACACAACTTCATTGATTGAGCCCATTGTAGATAATTGTTACCATTCAACTTTAACATTGTAATCAACAAAGGGTTTGATTCTGAAGATCCCACACTGGATCCATAAGAGATTTTGTCCTTCATAAGGGTCCACCAAGAAGAAACCCAAACAACGATAACTCAAAAGGAGGCACACACTTTACAAAAGTCATAAATTTACACGAATATGGGTTCCAGACAGAGGCCGGGGGTTCCAGAAACAGCCTTAGAACTGAAAAACAACGTCGAATATCATAAATAGACTTGAATCGGGCTTGGAGACGTCTCACACACCAAGAACATCAGCTCAGCATGCACTAAAAGTTCTCGTGTACGGTAGTGACCCTCTGACACATAGCATAGATAGTCAGAGGAGGGGGATTCATAACTATAATCTGTTCCCAAACACTATAAGGTAGTGACCCTTTGACACATAGCATAGATAGCAGTCAGAAAGGGAAGGGGATCTATAACTATAATTTGTTCCCGAACACTGTAATACTCAAGCTTAAGGCGAAAGGGGAATTGCATGACTTGAGTGTCTTCATGTTGCTTCATGCATGATCATAATCCCTCATGTAGTAGGAAGGAAAGGGCTAATAGAGATCTAGCTCATCCCACATAGCCCGAAGAGTCGAAAAATACTCCTTCAGTGATCTTGAATCTTGTTGAAACTTGCCAATATTAGAGATGAACTTAAAAACTCTGTATATATTCTATGCTTCTGAATACATATCATGAAGTGTGTCCCAAATCCTTTTGGCAGAGTTCAGGAACATGATAGAATTACTCATAGTAGAGTCCGTATTATTAAGTACCTAAGCCATGACTTGGTAGTCCTCTTTGGTCCAGGTCTTGAAATTTCCATTTAAAGGATCCAGCAGTTCATCTAACATGTAGGAAAGTGTCTCTTCCTCCTAAAACAATTTCATGGATTGAACCCATGGTAGATAATTGTTACCATTCAACTTTACTATGGTAATTAACAGGGGATTTGATTATGAAAATCCCACACCGGATCTAGAAGAGATTTTGTCCTCCATAAAGGTCCACCAAGAAGAAACCCAAGCAACAACTCAAAAGGAGGCACACACTATACAAGAGTCACAAATTCACGCAAATCGTAAACAACATTGAAATGAAAAACAACGTTGAATATCAGAAATAGACTTGAATCGAGCATGGTGACATCTCACACACCAAGAACATCAACCCAGCATACACTGAAAGTTCTGGTGTATCGCTAGAACCCCCAGGACCCAAGAAACGGCCCAACCGAACCACCTTTGGCCTCACAACTCATCCAAATCTCCCCCTCAATAAAAAAAATAACTCATCAGACAGTCAAATAAGGTAAAATTGACCCATCATGTGAAGAGATATCCAAGAAACATCTTACCGACTTGAGCAAAATCGCAGAAAAATTAAAATTTGTGGTTTTTCTGTTGGATGAGAAAAGTGATCTAAACATACCTCAAATGAGCTCCAAAATTTCCACAAAAATCACTATAAATCTTCTAAAATTGAGGTGCTTCAAATGTTGTTCTTCCCAATCTAAAACAGCCGGTGCAAATTGTACAGTGCTGATGTCAGTCGTACGGTTGCTAACGTCAGCAGGTTCATGGAGGTCTGATCAACTTGAAATGTGTTCTCTGATACCAAGTTGAGTTTGGATGATTTTAGGAGTGTAAAGAGGAAAGGAGAGATGAGGATAAGAGAGAGTTTTGAAGAAAAGGATTTTGTGTGTTAGGGCCCACAAGACCTAACACTCACATTTATTATAATGTTAGAGCACAAAAAGATACTTCTCAGGAGAACATAACATTGTGTACATGCACACAAAGAAAAACACATAAATACAAAATACCCGTTCTTTCAAGTGCCAACATCCATTTTGTGATCCTCAATCTAGGTGTTTGATAAACAACATCCAAGACAACCTATATGGGACAACTGCTCTAATGTATATTGCCGCTGTCTTTTCAAGTTATCTTTGTCAATGCCTGACTCGTTTTTTAATGTTATTTTACACTCAAACTAGTACAAGAATGAACAAAATCCATTCTTGTAGAGCTACTATTTTCATTAAAAGGTGTTGGCCGCCATGGTACAACTGTTTTGTGTGATTTGGCATGCAAGTATCTTGTTAGTGTCTAGGGATTGCCACTATCTTGCTTGATAGTGTGCGATTTTAGGCGAATCACCAGAGCATTTGTTAATTCTGAGATGGACAAAAAATTTCTTGTCTGAAACTTCCTTTCTATACATAGTCGGTGATACTTATACTAATAAAAGAGCTTTGCCAAGTGATGCAGGACGCATGCATGTGGCTAAATGGTGAAGTGAGATCAATCAACAAATTAAATAAAATAATAAAACTCACAAATCACGCCAAAATCATCAAATATTTCAAGAATTCAACATGAAACTATGAATAGTCTAGGCCACAATTAACAAACTACGCCACGCATGATCATCGAATACTAGAAATTAGGATCTAATGGATGTGAGAACACCCAAATAGCATAGGAATAAGCCTATTTCAAAAGGGAGAACTATTACTACCTAGGGTTTGCTCAATTAGAATGTAGGCTAACCTAGGGTTCAAGGAAATTAAGGAAAATATGAAATTAAGGTTTAGACAATTCAATTGGCTTAGGGATTTTGGGGATTGAGCCTTACTTGAGGGGAATTAGGGATTTTGGGGATTGAGCCTTACTTGAGGGGAATTAGGGATTTGAGTGGTTGGAGGATTTAGAATTTAGGTTAATTAGGGAAATTGGGATTCTAGGGTTTGTAAGATTTTGGGAAAATTGGGTAGTAGGGAATCTAGGGATAGGGTTAGGGTTTTAGAAATGGATTTAGTTGTTTTGATGTGGGGTAAGAGAGAATCCAAAAGGGAAAAGTGTTGGACCATACGGCTAGCCTAGGGGCTCGCACGTGTGGGTCGTTGGCTAGAGTTTTGGAATCCTCAAAGGTTGGGTTCGGTTGGGGTTGAAGTTGGATGATGAAAAGTTGAAGAAAATAAGATTTTGGATGGTTTTGGATGTGAAGGGAAGAAGAAAGATGAAGTTTTGAGAAAATATCTCTTTTGGATAGAAAAGAAGAGAAAATGATGATGATAGATGGGAAGCCCTGTACCTCCGTTGAATGCAAGATGTTCTGTATTTGTTACGATACTCTCGTAAAGGCCGATACATATAGGTAACGGTCATGACCGTTACGTGATACGGGGGTGAAACGAGGCAGTTAGTTTTTTGAGACCTTATCAGTCTTTACGGTGGCCGTAAAGGCTGTTACAGGGCATAACGACCGTTATGTGAGTAACGGTCAAAAAATGATCACTTTTTTCTATTTAAATTTATTTTTCTCCTCTTTTTCACTTTTCTCATTCCAAAAACTCTCCTATATCATTTTACAACAGATTTCGACCACTATAGCTTTTAATATTAAAACTGTGGATTGAAGTGATTTAAACGAATAGAATCTCTGAGGGCCTTTTTTTCAAAAAATTGAAAAAGCAGTATTTATACCTTTTTCTGATTTCTAGTTCTAATGCTTGATTGTGATGTGTAAACATTAAAGACATAATCATATTGAACAATTCACTAGACAGCCCGATACAACACTCTCACCAAAGAGTGGACCGTTACACTACCATAAACAGGTTCAAAACAAAAAATCAATACATATTTGAAATATTTACATTATTCTTAATTTTCTAGATATTTTTTCAGAATTTTTCGAGGAAAAGAAAATTTTTAAACGTTACGGGGGTTGTAACAGTCGTTACGCCCCATTGGCCATTATGGCCGATACCCGTATCGGTAATGGTGGTGACCGTTATAGCCACCGTTACCGATATGGAATACCTTGGTTGAATGGGGAATAAAATCACACCACACCCAAGTTCCAAATCACATAGACTATTCTTCAAATCACATGAAGAAGAGAAAACACAATTCTTTTTTTTTTTTCAAAATAAAGGCATTAGGGCTCCACATGCCTCTCATTTCTCTTTTATAGTCTAGAATGAGACTTTTACAAAAAACCTCTCAAGAAAGAATTCTCATAATAAAATCATATCTCAAGTAAAACATAAAATAGTCCAAAAATAATAAAATAAATGACAAAAACTACTCAAAATAAATAACTCTAAACTATCCTAAGCTATTCATGGCCAATGAGGTGGTCCACGATCAAGAGTGGTCCAAAGGCCCATCATACGCGATCTAACGGTCCGATCGATGCGTGCACTCAATCCAACTGTCCAGACTCATTAAGAATGCAGCCCACATGCATCTTCCTAGTGTAGGGTTTTCGAAGATGCATCAAATGCATGTGGGGTCTTTAAAACGATCCACTTGGGCTCACGTAGTGGTCATCCATCTAGAGGGAAACTGGTGATGATTTCCTCCTCCTCTGGTAGACCCCGAATGGTGCTCCGATGTCCTCGTCACCAAGCCCACATGCCTTATAGGGAAGCTCACCCACATGTCAACATGTTTGCCATATGACATATGGATATAAGATCCAAGCCGTCCATCAGGTCAGTCCAACTGTGAAAATGTCTTGGTGCAAAAATCAGGCCTGTCCACCTTTCTTGTTGGCCGCAATTGATGAAACAAATGGATGGCTGAAAAAATCTTGGCAAAGTTTGGCTAGGCTGCGTGCCATTTTCTTACATTGAGGCCCGCCTAAAGAGTATACCAGCTACTTCTTTTTTGTGGCCCAAATCATCTAATATGGTTTGACGTATCTGATGGAAGGGTTGGGTCTTCCTAGTGTGAGAATGGCACATGTAGTGGTGTGTCTCATATACATGTATGGGCTAGGAAATCCATTTACTACTGATATATATGTGTGTATATATATATATATATATATATATATATATGTGTGTGTGTGTGTGTGTGTGTGTGTGTGTGTGTGTGTGGGAAAAGGTACTGTGCGCTCGAGCTGATGGGAACGTCCCATGAGGTCGAGCTGTGTGGGCCCCACCGTGATGCGTTTCGAACATCTACCCCACCATTCCATCATGGGCCTAGGTCTCAAAAATCAAGTCAATCCGTGACTTGTGTGGGCCACACCACATACAGAAGTTGAGAGGGGCCGTGCACCATTAAAACATTAATAATCATTTTTTGGGCCCACCGAGATGTGGTTTGCAAATCCAGCCCATCCATTATGTGTGTCCCACTTGGATGAGGGTTCAGACCAAGTTTCAGCAGCATTCAAAACTCAGGTGGGCCCCACCAAGTGCTTTTATATGTTTTTGGCATGTCTTCACATGATTTTAGATGGTATGGCCCACCTGAGTTCCGTATACGGCTGATTTTTGAGATATCCCATAATTTAAGGGGGACCCATTAAATGCATGGTGTTGATGGTCGACACGCATCACGGTGGGGCCCACACAGCTCAACCTCATGGGAGCTTATCGTGAGCTCGAGCGCATAGTACCTTTTCCCTATATATATATATATATATATATATATATATATATATATATAAGGCAATATCAAGTGAGACTATGGCTGCACGAAGCGTTTAGGGTAGCAGGGAATTGTTTGTTTGGAAATATTAACAAGTATAAACAGCTAGGAAGCATGGGCATAAATCCGAGGTGCCAAGCAAATGAGTGGCTGCCTGGTTTGAAGGTTCATGCAATGAAAGAGTTAGACCATTGTCGTCGTCATCATCTAAGCCTTTTATCCCAATTAATTGAGTCAGTAGTTTTGTGCTCTCATTGCCTGTCAAAGCCCAGATAAAGGAGGGTTGCAACTGGGGGGGTTGGGTCGGGTTGAGGGTCAACACAAGTCCAACCTGACCTCAAGAGGACCCAACCTGCATCCCGACCCGACCCGACGCAAATTCCAACTTGAGGTGCCCGACCTGAATTCCTCTATATACTGAACCCTAAACTGACCCAACCTGACCTGGCTCGGCACAACCCAACTCAAATACAATAATTGTTCCCATCCCAACTTAACCCAATCTGATTGCCTAACCTGAAACCAGCTGAATTTCAGATTGGGTTGGAGTTTTCCAACCCCAATCTGACCTAAGGGCCCTGGCAATTTGACCCGAACTTGGGTTGGGTCTTGCAACCTTAGTAGGGCTGCAACTTGTGTGGTTGCGTTGGGTTGAGGGTCAACCTGAGCCCAACCCAACCTCGAGGACAAAACCTCAACCCAGCCCGACCTGAATTTGCTAAAACCTGAACCCAGCCTGAGTTCAGGTTGGGTGGTTCAACTGGGTTGTGTTTGCGTCAAGTTAGCAGCTGGTTCAAACTGTGGCCCCAGTAAGACTGTTAGAGGGAGAGAAATTGCAGCCCATACATGACAACACATGCAAGCATGAATATATGTACAACCATCAAGCGATGGATATACACATGCGTGTTCATTGGCATCCCATTTATAGGAGCATATGGTGATGAGACATGGGATGCATATGTGAACAGAAAATCATGCAAGTGATGCCATCTCTGCACTTGGATTATATGAATTAATGTGGGTACATAGGTTCATAAATTTTAAATATGCCTATACCTGCATATGGATTTAGGAATATAATGAAATGCATGCATCTTTTATGTACTTATTTACATGCATAAATTACGGCTGCAACTTGGGTTTGGGTCTAACCCCAATGCAACTGACCCAACCTGAGTTCTGGTTGGGTCTGGTTGAGTTGTTATGGTCTTCGGGTTGGGTTGGGGTTGGAAATCCAACCAGATTTGAAATCGAGTTGGGTTCGGTTTGAGCAAGTTTGGGTTGGGTTTGGTTGAATTGGGAACAATTACATTTGCTTGTGTCAGGTTGGGTTGAGTAAAGAACTTGGGTTTGGAATTCAGGTTGGGTCCCCTTGAGGTCTGTTTGGGCTCAGGTTGACCCCCAACCCAGCCCACCCAAGTTGCAACCCTAGTACGTATGGCTGTATGGTTGAGACAGTACTTGCAACTTTTTTATGCACTCAGTCTCTTTTGCTCAACTGCTTGTACTCGCATCAATATTTAGGAATTGCGTAGAGTTTCTGATCTGCCCGTAGAAAAGAATTTGTTACATAATTTGTTTATGATGGTGGCCCACCAACCAGCTTATCAATTAAGATTTTAGATAATCGATGAACTCTCCACATCATGCCATGCTTTCTTCTTGATACGAAAGATTACGTGCATGATATCTGACTGGTTTTGACATTTCTTTCCTTTTTCTGTTGTGTTCCAGATCAAACTGGGGACAGTTGATCAGCGTGAGGCCCAAAACGAGTGGGTCATCAGACCGTACATGAACACTGCAAAGAAACAAAAAATCCTTGGAGATTAAACTAATTTAAATTTTCCCAAGCCATCAAAGCCTGGGCAACACAAGCAGTTTTGTAAAATGAGGTACCTCTGCATGGGTGTGGTGCTTCCATTTTCAGCCTGGAAGCTATGATACAACCTTTGGACATTACACCTTGATTGTTCTCTAAGGATCACAACAGATTTGGTACATTCCCATCAATTTAATATATCTTCTTTGAAAGAGAGGAAATTTTCATTGTTATACATCACCGATAAAAGTAAATTTTTGTTAATGGATTTCGGTCCTTTCCCCCACATGGATATTGAACAGAATGAGCTATTTTTAGAGCTAGGTGTTTGTGTGTAACCAAGGAGATCAAAGTACTTGGGAAATTGAACTTTCTGTTAGGCTAGCACTGAGGCAGGTTGGCCCATACGTTTTTGGGTCCAACACAGGTTTGGCTCAGGCCTGGTATTTAGGTACATGGGTCGGGCATGGACCTCATTCCAGAGGAAAATGTGTCAGGATCTGGCCCATTAAGGATTTGAATGAGTTTGAGCATAACTAGAAGCATCAATTCAGCCACGCGGGCCTGATTTTAAGGCCCAATTAAAAACTAAAATGTTCGCCTTCTACACTTTAACAGATCCTATTCAATATGAAATGGGCAAGTTGAGATCTGATGTTATCATGCTGGGTTGCACCAAAATCAGCTCATTGTCGTCCCTGCATTTTTTTCCAAGGATAGGGGATCAATAGGAAGATGAGCTTGAAGTTAGGTGTGTAGGCTAGATTAGCTATGTATGCACAGGAATAATAACGAAACTCTGTGGAAGGAGTATGTGTTCAAGGGTGACCTGATTAAGTAATTCAATGTGGCCTGATACACCTGTGAGTATGTGTATTCACCACACCTACACTAAAACTAACATCCGGAAGCAGCGCCAGACCAACCAGCATGCAATATGATAACAGGATCCGCTTAATATTGACGATCCAGATTCATATCTACCCATTAAATAGCCTTCTCCATGGTTCCATATTGTGTAGTGATGTAGAGTAGGTCGCAGACAATTTCATGGCCAAGATGGACCAAAGAAGGCCCGATCATAGGCGGAAGTGATCCAGACTGTCAGAACCTTAAAATAGTACCATATATGATTTTTTGGGTAGGAGAAGCTACTTTAGACAACTAACCCTGCTACACTAAGTTTGCTTTGCGAGATTCCATCAAATCCATTTTACACACTCATGCCTTGGTGGAATTTCACTACCTATGGCCTGTGGGTGAACCCTTGACCAGGTGTTGAATCTCCTAAGAGTCTACCACCGGAGCAAGAGTAAGGACCCATCCATTTTATTTCTATTTTTACTATTTATACCAAGGTTTAGTTTGATCATAACTTTTGATTTATTGAGTTTTAGGAGTTGTGTCCAACATAAAAAGTGCTTAGAAAAAGTAAAAGAATAACATGGTTAAGCCAAATAGGACTTTTTTGTTCTTTTTTTTTTTTTGTCAAAAATCTTAGAGTCTAGTGGAAATCATGACCGTTTAGAGAGTTTGAGTTGGAGTTTGATTCTGAAACTTCTTCCTAAGGTTCGTATCAATATTTAAGGGATTGTAAACTTGTTTTTATGATCAATTAATTCATTTCAGATTTTATTAGAAATTATTTTTATTTTTTAACTCTTCCCGTGGATCAGAGGAATATATGTGAGGAGTCTAGAGAAGCTCCGTGGATTCGGAGTAATCATCCTCCGAGGAAAACAGTGCTCGACCTCATCACATCCATCCCTGCAGCTCCTTGATCTCGAAACATCAGTGTTCTCCAGACAGTAATTAAACTCCTACCCCTACAACTGACTTGGTCTCTCCCACTATCTCTACTCCCGCCCGTAGTGCCTCTACCTACGTTTTTATCCCAACAGCCAGCTATCTCTCTTCTCCCACCCTCTACCTATGCTTACTGTGCTGCCAAAACTACTAATGATTCCATGCCTGTATTTGTTGTCACAGATGCTGCTTGCTCAGATAACGAGTCACTATAAAACTGGAAGTGAATCTAATTAGGGGGATTTGGATATTTCTCATCTGTGCTATGTGGTAATGAACAAAAGCAATTGAATCAATTGGATCAAGATCAATAGCCAACCAACTCCTTCCCAATGGGTTGATCTTCATCTGTCCTAACTACCTACCTTATTCAGTCCCTAAAGTGACAAATCAGTCAAGTCTAGAAAATGGACAAAACCATGTCATTATAGCACCATGATCTAACCAACCTAGCCTATGATAAAAGTAGCAAGAGGCCCTTCACTTGGGGACAAAAGTGCGAGTGACTCCAATCCGCTAATTGCGGATTACTTCCATTTATATAAAAGAAGCTGAAGAGTAGGATCTCATTGATCTTATTGACTTAACCTGCTTAGGTGTATTCATGCATGCATACCGCCTTAATCACCGGTATTTAGTATTGAAAGAAACAAATCTCTATGATTTTTTTTGGGTTGATGTTGGGTTGACAGGAGCAGCGATTGGACATTGTAGGGTCTCTTTTTTATTTGGGTGTTGACTCAATTTCTTGGTTTTAACATTCTATATCCCACCCGTTTGTAGTCTTTTCTCTAGCCCAAAACAACAGGTATGCATTCAGGCATGCTTCTTAGGGCGTGTTTGGGCGGTGGGATTAGAAGGGATTAGGTGGGATGGGATTCAAAAAATATAATTATTACCCATGGCAGGGATTGTCCCCTGTTGCCATGGGATGAGATTAATTTCATGCTTTGTTGGTAATACGGTGTTACATTGAATGGATATACCCACCATCATTTGAAATTAATGAGAATAACACACGTGTTATATCTAAACCGTTCATTTGTTTTGTAACCTCATTTTATGGCATGGGCCTAAAAATGAGGTAGATCCAAAACTTATATGGCCCTAAAGAAGTTTTCAACGGTAAGTATTCAATCCCCATTGCTTTCTATGGTGGGGTCCACTTGAGCTTTAGATTTACCTCATTTTTTGGCCCATGCTCTAAAATTATCTCAAAAAATGGGTGGACGGTGTGGATATAGCCCACACATCATGGTAGGACCTACACAACTTGCTAAAATTCAGTGAAATTGGCACAGGAACCAATGCAATTCCGTCTAATCTAATTCCAAGCTTTTCCATTCTTCCCAAACATGGAGTAGAATTGGCACAGGACCAGATGAATCCCATCCCACCTAATCCCTTCTAATCCCACTGCCCAAACACGCCATACCATAGGTGGGGTGGGGTGAGTAAACGTTGCTAGATCATCTCGACAGGATTGTAGATGGATTGGATGGACGGCCTGTAACACTTTTGGGCTGGGGACTAAGTTTTTGAACCCTTGGGATTTGCCCAACAGACAAATGGGCTGGGCTGGGCTGATGCAGGATGTAATAAGTGTGGGTATGATGTCTGCCTTGAGCACATGGTCAATTTATGGGTGCCATGGTCGGGTCCTCAAGCCTATTAAAAGCTAGGATTGTTGTTTTTATCTTGTTTTTTAACCGTCTATTTGCAGCCCATAAGGTGAAAGGTTGGATGGCAAATAAACATTATGGTGGGCCCTAGGAAGGTTTCGACGGTGGGTGTCATTATCCCCACTGATTCCTGTGGTGTGGTCCACTTGAGCTTCGGATCTGATTTATTTTTGGATTGATGGCTTAAAATGATCTGAAAAAATTGATGGACGGCATGGATATGAAATATATACATCATGGTGGGCCCCACAGCGCCTAACACATGACCGATCACCTAATCTGCGTCCGTATTGTAGTGAGTTTTTTTTTTTTTTTTTTTTTTTTAAAAAAAAAAAAACTCCTGTAATACTCGTGAAAAGTCATTGGTAAGCGGAAAAGCATAGGATGCTATCACATGTATCTGACTCAGTTATCAACCACTCTTATATCTCTATATCCTGGGAAAATGTGAGAAATCAAGACCGTTCATCCTCTGGTCCATACCACGGATTGGCTGATACTAAAAAATTACATATGCAGGATGCTCTTAGGCACTAATTAGGAGGACTTTTAATGTTTTGAAATAGATGGTTAGGAGAATGTCAAACAATGATCAACATTCGAACAGCTAAGATGGTCCAACAATTGTTACTTTTGAATCATATACCATCCAATATACGGCCCAATAGATGAACGATCTGAAACTCTTACATCTCAATCACTTGTACGGATATAAAGTGCTCAATTACAAACATAGATACAAGCATATAGTACCAGACCAAGAAATTGATCTGGCGTGAAACACTTCAACCGACTGCCAGTGTGACTCTAGTGATACTTCGCTTTCAGTTTAGATCTCTGGTCTTTTTCTCACAGATGAAAATTGCATTCCATTATTTGATTAAACATAGAAAGAGAAGTGCATCCGAGCCGTGAAAATGGTAGACCACACCATGATGATTAACTTCTGAGAAAATCAGGCTGACCCACTTGTTAGTTTGGCTTCACCCGTTCGTTGAAGTCAGACCATCGGCTATCTAATTTATTTCCAGTGTGTCCCTTCCAACGAGCAGATTCGTGTGATTTTTTATCAACATGATCTTCAAGGTGTGGCCTACCTTTTGCATGGCATGGATGTTCTAAAGAAGGGGTTCTATTTGAACAGCGATCTTCAACGTCAATATCTAATTATTCTTGGTTGCTCATTGGTCGCTATGCAGCATGAAATCTGCATCAAACTAAGATGTATAACATTTTCATGGACATTTGATCTGATGGGACAGCTACCACAAATGATGGCCATCCGTTGAAAGTGATTGGAGTTGGTGGATCCACACGTGTTGCTCGCCGGTGCCGCTAGAAAAAATGTTGGACGAGCTGAACCCAACAGAGTATTTACCCAAGTTTGGTTGTTTTCATGACGCTCCTTGTTCGAACTTTACACAAGCTAAGCTTTGAGTCTATCCCTATTGTCTGAGCTTGGCTTGTTTCAAATTATATAAGCTTGAGCTTTGTTTGTTTTAGTTCGAATGCCTGAGTTTAGTTGAATTGAGCCATGTTCGAACAACAGTTACGTCGTTTTTTTGTTGAATAAATAATATACATGATATGATCTTTTTTATATACAAAAATAACACTGCAAAATAACATTTAAAAAAATTAATACAAAAATAACAACACTAAATAATAACAAAAAAATTAATACCCTCCATAAGACAATAATAAAAAAGTTATGACTTAAAACACAATATAAGTTTAAGGTTCCAATCACGAAAGCCCATGACCAAAGTAATATAATTATATGAAAGGAACATCTCAATGCAAATAAAAAAATGACCTTTATGTAGATGAAATTTTTCCTTAACCCTTGTTCTTATCTTCATCATTCTCCTCAAAATCACAACAAATATCTCTCCAAACCAGATGCAACTAATCTTGACAATATATGAGGGCCTCAATTATTTTTGGTGTAAGTCACGATGCTTGCTCACGACCCTAGTTCTAGAGTAAACTTTGTGGGCCCACCATATATATATATATATATATATATGTATGTATGTATGTATGTATATATTTTTACGTCATCATTTTTTTACATATCATTTTAGGACATGATCCAAAATTGAATCATATCCAAAGCTCAAGTGGACCAAATCAGAGGAAACAATGTGCATTCATGCATATGTATTATGTATCATCCATGTCGTCCATTCATTTTTACATATCATTTTAAGATAAGATACCAAAATTGAATCATATCCAATTCTCGAGTAGATCACACCACAGGAAGCAATATACATACAATTTATGAGGCAAATCAAGCTGAATCAAATCGAACTTACTTAAGCTAAGCTGAGCCGATGCTACCCTAGTTTGAACCTGGTTTGTTTTTTTAAACAAGCTTGAATATGAGGCTTGGTTTGGTTTGAACTTCTATTCGAATCAATCCAAGCCGAACTTTTTCAAACCAATTGAATCCAGGCTTTTGAGCTGACTTGGTTTGTGTCTGTTCTAATTTTTATTGCATAGAATAATGCTTTTACCAAATGAATTTTGGAGGTGCTTTTCTAAAAGGCGAAAGTACCAAAATTCCGTCCATCATTATTTTTATTTTTTTAAGGTTGTGAAGTTAAGAACTGTGGAGCCCATGTGGTATGTGTATAACATACAATTAGAGGTGTACATGAACCGAGCTAGCTCTGTTAACTCGCTCGACTCAACTTGAAAAGGCTCGATTCGACTTGGTTCGAAGCTGAGTTCGAGCCGAGTTGAGCTAATTTTTTGAGCTCGAGAGTTGGCCCCAACTCGACTCGACTTGGATCGAACCCAACTCGAATCGAACTCGGATCGGACCAGTTCAATGACTCGGCTACTTTGATATTGATGTTGCTCACCAAGCGTTTGATGAAATAGCAATACTGATATAGAAGAGATCCAGTTTTCTGATGATGTGATTTTACAAATCTGGCAGCTTATTTGGAAACATGGCACCATAACACTCAAGAAGTGTGGTTGATGGCAAGGAAGGTATGTATATGAAACCAACACCTTTTTTTTTTTTTGTTTTTTATGTTACTTAGAAGGTGTTTGATAAAATACCTGTAAAATCATTGTTGTTGTCTCAAATATAGTGAAATTTTGAAGGTGCAATCCAGGTGTTTGTAAAAATGTTGCAATGGTGAACTCGGCTCGATCTTGGCTCGAACTCGGATCAAACTGGCCCAAGCTGCTGATTGAACCGAGCCGAGCTGGCCGGTTAGAATCGAGGACCGAGCTGAGCCAAGTTCAAGCTGAGGTCAGCTAGTGGCCGAGCTGAGTTGAGCTGAGGCCAGCTCAACTCAGTTCGACTTGATATACACCCCTACATACAATCTATCTAACGTATAAAACCTACCACTGTGTGGAGGCCGATTAGGTACTATCCCAGCTTAATCCGAGGACGGGATAGGTTGGAGCTTGGAGGGTCTGCCTTGGTGTATGTTTTAATCCACATGATCCATCCATTTGTCTATTTTATTTTAGACTAAGAGCCCAAAATTAAGGCAGTTCCAAGGCTCAAATGGATCACACCACAAGAAGCAGAGTGCTGATGCCATGGTTGAAAACTTCCTATGGCCTACCGTGTTATCTATTTGCCACCCAATCTCTTTAGAAGATTATATAAATTTGGATGAAGGGAAAACACAATTATCAGCTTGATCCAAAACTTGTGGTCGCCAAGAAATTTTCAACGATAGGCATTTAATCCTCATCATGTGGCCCACTTGAGCCTTGGATTTGCCTTAATTTTGGCTTCATAATATAAAATAATATGGAAAAATGAATGAACGGTATGGATTAAAACCATACATCAGGCCAGACCTACGGACGCCCAACCTTTCCCTTGCTCGGAATAGGTGGGGGATAGTACCCAATCAACATCTCCAAGATGCAGTACATGTTGTGGCGTGTGTACGACATCCAATTCATCCAACATATGTAACCTACCATGATGTAGCCCACGTGAAATGTGCATGACATCTAATCTCTCTAACATATGAAAGTCAAAAAGATAATTTGAAATTAGATGTAAAGGTGTATATTAGTTTTTATGGTTTAACCCAACTTATCATTTTACGTGAGATTTGGTCCTTTTGGTAATCATGATACGGTATATCTGTTGGACAGTTTTAATATCAGAAATATACCTCATTGGCATTTTATTCTCGTGTGTTTGTAAGTATACTCTCATCTTAGCAGACCTGCAGTGCATCGCTGAGGCCGATTGCCTACTGAGGCTGCCCCACCATAATATATGTTTTATCCACTCTGTTAATCTAATTTTACCTATCATTTTAGAGCATGAGACAAAAAATGAGACAGACTGAAATCTCAAATGGACCACACCACAAGAAAACAGTAGTGATTGAATTCCCACTGTTAAAAAACTTTATAGGACCCACTATAATGTTTATTTTCCATCCAACCTGTTGATTATATCACACAGAACTGGATGAAGGGGGCAATAAATATCAGCTTTATCCAAAATTTCTGTGGTCCCCAAGAAGATTTTAATGGTGAGTGTTCAATCAACACAGTTTCCTGTAGTGTGGTCCACAGGAGACGTGGATCTGACTTATTTTTGAGCTCATGCAATAAAATGATCTGAAAATATGTATGGACGGAGTGGATAAACACATACATTATAGTGGGGCCCACAGAACACCGTCCTGTGCAGACAATCGGCCTCCATGCATAGAGTCGATTATCTATCTTAGTTTTGCTATAAACGTTGACCTTTGGTTGTAAATTCCGTAGTAATCCTCAACTGATCTTTGATCAGTTGGTAAGGCCAACAGATGAAGGGTCTAGATCTCATACATGTGCACCACATGCGCCAACATGGCACATGTACATGATGCAACCTTCATCAACTGTGGTCCAAAAAATGAAAAATAAAAAATTAGGCCACACGCCACACGTGTTTATTAAATATGGACGGTCAGCAATTTTTATTTTGAATGTGTGGTGTGGGTCATGTAACTAGTAGACCAGCCTCAGCCTGCTTATTAGGACCCGTTTGGCTGCTGACACCCATGCTCTGTGAGCACCATCATAATGTATATATTTCATCCAAACCGTTAATTTATTTTTCCAGATCATTTTAGTGCACGAACATAAAAATTAGGAAGAAAAATATTTCAAGTTGACCACACCATAAGAAACAGTGAGGATTAAACTCTTACTGTTGAAAACTTCTCAGGGGACAGAGAAATTTTAGATCATGCTGATATTTTTGTTTTCCATTCATCTACGTCAGTGTGACCTTATGAACAGGTTAGATGACAAATAAATATCTCTGTGGGCCCTAGGAAGGTTTCAACGGTGGGGACAGTATTCTGTGGTGTGGTCCACTTGAGCTTTGGATCTTTTTCAATTTTACTTTCATGACATAAAATGATCTGAAAAAATGGATGGACGGCGTGGATAAAACACATATAGCATGGTTGGCTCCAATATGCACATGGCCCACTTGATGACTGAACTAGCCTTATTTTCATCCACTGGTGAATATTCCAGAACAAACATGATGGAACCAATGTTGTAGTATGAAGTTTACTCTACAACTGTTGCATGTGGGACCCACCTTATTACGTACATGACAGACAATCTGTGAAAAAAGTGAGCACCCGCCCCTAAATTTTTGTTGTAATTTTACATTTGTTACGTAGGATGTGGCCCACCTAGCTTTTGTATTATCCTGCGTTTTTGGATGTACGGTGAAAAATGAGTCTCTGAGTTTTATAACGGTTTGGATTCCACACAAACATCACTTTGCACCCATACAAGCGTTCGTTTTTGAACGAATGTGAATGGTAGGAGATTGGCAGACGTCAACTCTTCGATATGCCTGCACGTGTGCAACCCTGCCCCAATATGGTGCACAAGTGTGAGATCTCAGCTTTCCATCTGGTTGGGGACAATGATTAGGATATTTCACTCTTCAAGTGGGCCACCCCATATAAAATAAACTGAGGCTTATTTATTTTATTTTATTTTTCTAGTTTTTCATTTGTTTTGTATCTTATGCCCACCTGATGAGTCAAATAGCTTGATTTTTTATATATATAATTTTTAGAAGGAAAAAAATTAAAAATTGAGAATTTGCCGACTATGCCATATAATATCAAGAAAAAGACGAATCCAATATGGCTGTATATTTCTAATAAATTTAATTAATTCATATTCTAAAATTATAATTAATTAGTGCTGTTTTTTTAGTATGTATTTTTATATATTATTTCAATGTTTTTAATATTTGAGAGGTTACAATTTAGTACTCTGAAGAACACAAAAATTTATGTGGCCCATCTACCATACATACGGTTGCACAGTTGATGGTCTGGACTGTACATTTAGTGGGTCCACATAAATGGACCACTGCAACAGATTGTACCGATTGGATCATTCCAAATGGCAGCTTTCAGGCTAAGGTGTGGTTTGATTTTTGCACAACGGTTCACCAGCCGATGCTGAGAACCACTGAATGGTCCATACCTATCACCAACCAATGAGCACCGTGTTGTGGAATTTGCTGCGCGGGACACGATTTCGGTTGGCCTCGCTTGACACTTTTGTAGGACGCCGATTCAGTGGTTCCGTAACTGTGGGGCCCACCCGGATGGTATGTGTTTTATATCCAAGCCGTTCATCCGTTTCATCAGATGATTTTAGGCCTGGATGAAGGGAAAATACAAAGAAGTTTAGTGGCACCAAGAAGTTTTTAATGGTGGGGATTCAATTACTAATGTTTTCTATGATGTGTTCCACCTGAGTTTTATATCAGTTTCATTTTAAGTGAAATGCCATAAAATAAGTTTAAAAAACAGATGGACGGTGTGGATATAAAACATATAAATAAAGGTAGGCCCCACAACGACGGATCCACCGAAGTCGGTGGTTATCCGGATCCACTGAATCACGTCTCCTTTGATCTTCCTTTCCACTGTTTGGGGTGGAGCTGTTTTATTGACACTTATCCAGAATCTGCACAGTAACCTCGACACTTGACTTTGTTTTCTTTTGTTGGGAGACATGGATCTCTGATCTAGACCCTTGATATGATGGGCCCCAATGTGGATTGAGAATTTACAAAGATTCCCATAAAGAACAATCCGAACCCTTGATCAGAAGCCTGCGAAAAAATGGTAAAGGAGAAAATGCAGCCACAGTCAATATTAGTGGTCAAAATCCAAAACGATTCTATGGCTATGATCTTCTAATCTGGGCTATTTTTAGGGATTCATCGCGGGCCCACTGGATCAATGGTCTCGATAACCGATCATATGGGCCCCACCATTACTATATGATACTGCGAATATCATATATAGTTCGATCGTTCGTCAAAACCCGACGGGCACGCGCATCACCTTACGGTGGGACCCACCTATCCGATTCGAAGAAATTCGAACCGAAAGCGGGAAGATTGTCGTTATCCGGAGGCTACACCGGTCCCATAATCAACCCCGATGGTTTAGAAAACTGCAAAAATGCCACTGATCTTCGAAGTCGGGACATCTCTTGTGGCGGAAACGATCATATGCAGCCGCTGTACGAGAACATTCACATAAGACCATTATTTTCCGGCCAACATTTCATGCTTGTGAAAAATCCAATCCGTGCAAACGTTGTAGAAAAGCATGATGATTAGCTGGTATGAAAATCAACCTGTTCTACTTATGTAGAGGGACACAGTCAAAATCAATGGACATACGATTTTATGACTCCGTACTAGTATGCCCCATCTAATGAGTGGATGAGGATTATTTTCATGGCAGGTGAGAATCATGATGTATACTACCATTTTCACGGATTGGATATTCTTTACATGTGACATGTTGGCAGGAGAGAAATGGAAGTATTGAAAGCTGACTAGCTTTTTGGATGCGACTTTCCCGCGGCACCTGATACCTGGAGTAACTGTAGCTTTTAGCTCTGTGGGGGCTACCGCGATGATCAGGGTGTTAGGTTAGTGAGTGGGATGGATTTATTTATTTATTTTATTTTATTTTTCTTTCGGGTTAAAATGCACTTCTCGGCAGATTGTCTGTTAATGCCAAGGGAGTGAGCTATCACTTTGGTATTTAGATATGTAGAATGTTGCGCTTAAATATATGTTTTGAATCAGGCATAATTTAGTTGTATATAGGAAACAACTACTAATCTCGAAAATTGTATTTAAATCCTACATCGAGAAGTAAGGTAGGGTACCTTGATATCTGTAAATAATCTACCCATCCATCTGTTTGGTGAGATCATATTTCGACATGCTATCAAAAATCAAGTAGATCTAAAACTCAAGTGGGCCATATAAGAGAAAAGAGTGGGGAAATAATTTTTACCATTGAAACCTTTCCGAGCTCTACTTTGATGTTTATATGTCATCTTAATTGTTTGTAAGTTCATTCTTGCCAGACTTTCGTAGGCATATGAATGTTTCAATGGTGGTTACTCAATATCCATTGTTTTCTTTTATGCAGCCCACTTGAGTTTTAAATTTACTTCATTTTTTGTCGTTTACCCTAAAATGATGTAGTCAAACAGAAGAATAGAATAGATTCCTCACAAATATCAAGGTAAGCCTCACCTCCTTTTCTTGCATAAGAACTTTCTATCTCATGCTTTTAGGAAGAAATCCCGTAGATTTCACGAATCTTGATTGAATTACGAAAAGCCCTCCCTAACACTCCTTACTCCATGCACATGATCCAAAGTTAGAAACCTATGCTGAACCAAATAAAGATGATTTTTCAAACCAAGGAATTTAAAGTTTTATTCGACTTAATACCATCTAATTCCGTGCGCCAAAATACTCCCTCATGTGAATCTAATCTGTCTATCAGTTTTTTTTTTCCCTCACATTATGAATTGAGGCAAAAAAAAAAAAGGATGATCCAGTACCATATTGGGGCACACCATGGAAAGAGTTAGGGATGGAAAGTTCTACCATTTAGTTTTTTTGGAGCTAACTATTATATTTATATGACATCCAACTCGTTCATGAGGTGATTTCCACAAGGATGAAGATATTTTTTTAAATATAAGCATGATCCAAAGCTTCATTGGGCCAAATAAGGTTTCAATGGTGAGAGTTAAATCCCCACTGTTTTCTGTGTTGTGGTCCACTCAAGTCTTGGATCTAATTCATTTTTAGCTTGCCATTGTAAAATGATATGAAGAAACCGATGGATGGGGTGGACTTAACAGCTAAGTCACTGTGGGCCCACCGTGCTTTGTGTCGTGGGAAGTCACTGTGAGAGGTGTTGAAAGGAACTCGCGTCCGGATCTTTCAAGGGGTGAGATTTGCCTTTCCCTGCCCACACGAAGTTCGGAAGCTAGGTGTCCCCAACAGATATATTCCTTGACCAATCCACTCCGTTCATCATCTTTTCAAGATCAAAATAGAACAGGAGCCCACAATTTAGTCTGATCAAAAACTAATGTGGGCCACAGACAAGAAACAGTGGATATTCAACGCCCACTATTGAAATCTTAGTGGGATCACAGAAGTATCAGATCAGGATGAGATTTCTTCCTGCTGTTTATGCCAGAGGTAGTAACCTTATGAACGGTTTGGATGATACATAAACATCACCGTTGGCTCCGCGAAGGTTTCAACGGTGGACATTTCGATTCTCACTTTTTCTATAGTATGTCCACCTGAGTTTTGGATCTTCCTAAATAATTGATTTCTGTCCTATTGTAAGCTTTAGAAACTGATGGACTGAGTGGATTTTACACCTACATTACGGTGGGCTCCACAGGTCTATGTGGTGCAGGAGATGCAGGGAACTCACGTCCGGATCTTTCCAATTCATCGTCAGCACCTGAAAGTTGCTGCGGGCAGGTAGTGCTTTCCGGAAACGGATTGGCTACTCCCCCTGACACCACCCCGGGGCTGGTGGTCGGTGCTCTGTGGGCCCTACAATGATGTATATGTTTCATCCATTCCGTTCATACATTTTTACAGATCATTTTATGGCTTGGCCCCAAAATTGAGAGGTATATAAATCTCAGGTGGACCACACCACATGAAAGCAATAGTGGTTGGATATCTATCATTAAAATCCTCCTAAGGCCCACTGTACTGTTTATTTCACATCTAATATGTTGATTAGGTCATAGAGGCCCAGATGAAGGGAAAAAACAAAAATCATCTTGATCTAAAACTTTTATGGCCACATAATGTTTTTTAATGGTGGTTGCTCATTCAACACTGTTTCATGTAATGTGGTCCACTTAAGATTGGAATATAACTAATTTTTGGTCTCATACAGTAAAATGATCTGTAAAAATAGATGGATGGCATGGATGAAACACATACATCATGGTGGGTCCCACGGAGCACTGACCACCAGCCATTGGTTGGTGTCAGGGGGAGTAGCCAATCCGCGTCCGTGCTTTCCATAGTACCTCTATATCATATATCATAGATGTGTCATAGGAGCGTGATGATCCAAACCAGGCATCCTACATGTAGGGGTGCACACGGTTCGATTTGTTCCGGTTATGGGGTGAAACTGGAACCAAACCGTTTCTAACGGTTCTATGAAATTCGGAACCGGATCCTGACCGTTGGCACCCTAGAACCGAATCAGAACCGAACTATTAAAATCGGTTCAGTTCCGGATCGGTTCCACGGTTCTGGACTTTTTATAATCCAGCCCCAATTGCAAGCCCATGTCCATTCATGTTGTGGTACATTTGATGAATGTTTAAATATTGTATAAGGTGTGCAAAAATACATTTACGAAAATAATTGTTCTAGAGAAAATAATTATAAGGTGTGCAAAAATACATCGGTTCGGTTCCACGGATTGGATCCACAGTTTGGTTTTACGGATCGGTTCACGGTTCGGTTCGGTTCTACGTACCCCCAAACCGAGAACCAAACCGATGTCACCGGTTCTTTGATTTTTGGAACCGGAATCGAAACCGGTGTACTCTAGAACCGGACCGTTTGGTCAGTTCTGCTCCGGTTCCATGGTTCTACCGGTTAAATGTGCACCCCTACCTACATGCCCAGCCATTGATTGGCCACTGATAAAAAGGGGAGCGGATTCAATGCAGTCTAGGCCTCACCCAAGATGGTGTGGCCCTTACCATGGGGCACATTTTTGATGAGTGGATTGTATATCCATGCCATTCATCCATTTTTTCATATCATTTTACAGGTGGACCACATTAGAAGAAACGGTGATGATTGAATGTCACACTATTAAAAACTTACTAGGGCTCATCATAATATTTATTTGCCATCCAACTTGTTGATAAGGTCACACCAACCTTGATAGAGATTAAAAACAAATAAATATCAACTTGATCCAAAGCATTTGTGGCCTATATCAATTTCTAATGATCAATCACTCCCGTTTTATATAGTATGGTCCACATATGAGCTAGATTTAGATTTACTTCATTTATCAGCTCACTGATGGACAACATGGATATACAATCAATACATATAAAGGGCCACCATAATGGTTATTTAACATCTAACAGACTTGGATTAAGGGATATATATATATATATATATATATATATATATATATTTATATATATATATATATATATATATATATCAGCTTGATCTAAAACTTTTGTGGGCCCCAAAAAGTTTTTAATGGTGGGCATTCAATCAACCCCATTTAGTCCACTTGAGATTTGGATCAACCTCATTTTTGGGCTTATACCATAAAATGATATGTAAGAATAGGTGGACCGCATAGATGAAACACATATGTCATGGTGGAGCCCACGAAGCATCGACCACTTGCCATTGCCCAATGACAATCCATTGCGGTACATAGAATTTGGGATGAGACGGGACCGCGTACTCAGAGCGTGTGTTGCAAGGGGGCCACCATAGTGCTATGTTGATTTGGATGATATATAATATTTATTTTTTCAAATTATTATAAATTACTAGCCTGAAAATGAGGGAGATTTAGATCTCAATTGGACCACGCCATAAGAAAATAGTGGCAATTTAATGCCCATCATTAAAAACTTCCTAAGGCTCACTGTAATGTTTATTTGTCAACCAACCCGTTAATTAAGTCAAGCACACCTAGATGAAGAGAAAATGAAAATATCAAGTTAAACCAAACTTTTGCGGAAGTTTTTAATGGTAAGTATTCAATCACTACTATCCTGTGGTGTGGTCCAACTCATTTCTATAGCTAATGCCATAAAATAGTCTGAAAAAATGTATGGTAGGCATAAATAGAATACATACATGATGGGCTTACATAGCACTATCAATGGCCACCTATATATATATATATATATATATATATATATATATATATATATATATATATATATATATATATATATATATATATATATATATATATATATGAAAAGCGTAAAATGCGCTCGAGTTGATTTTAATGTCCCATGAGGTTGATCTGTGTGGGCCCCACTATGTTGTGTTTCGAACATCTACTCCATCAGTCAGCTGCACCATTCCATCGTGGGCCTAGGTCTCAAAAATCAAGTCAATCTGTGACTTTCGTGGGCCACACCACATACAGAAGTGGGAACGGACTGTGCACCAATAAAAAATTCATAACCATTTTTTAGGGCCCATCGAGATGTGGTTTGCAAATCCAGACCATCCATTATGTGTGTCCCACTTGAATGAGGGTTCAGAGCAAGTTTCAAGGGGATGCAAAACTCAGTTGGGCCCCACCAAGTGCTTTTATATGTTTTAACGGTGTCTTCACATAATTTTAAATGGTATGGTCCACCTGAGTTCCGTATACGGCTGATTTTTGAGATATCCCATAATTTAAAGGGTACCCATCAAATGCACAGTGTTGATGGTCGAAACACATCACAGTGGGGCCCACACAGCTCGACCTCACAAGAGCTTATAGTGAGGTCGAGCGCATAGTACCTTTTCCATATATATATATATATATATATATATATATATATATATATATATATATATATCCAAATGCTCTGGTAACTCATCGAGGCTTGACTTTTACCTTGATTCGGAACTTTGGTGTGCTATGACAAGAGAAAATAGTTTCCTTCCTTGATTTGTCTCTCTCTTTGCTATGACCCACCAGATCAGCGTCAAAATTGATGCTTGTGTGTTTCATATGATGCTGCGTCACATGAACCGTTCAGATTAAATGCCCATGACACATGTGTAAAGGTACTCATGTGCACATGTGAGCATGCCTATATATATATATATATATATATATATATATATATATATATATATATATATATATATATATATATATATATATATATATAGACACACACGTAATGGGAGATGAGTTCAGAAATAGATTTCACGTGTTCCCGTGAAAATTAGCGTGCAGGTAAGCATTTATCTCTATTTACTCCAGGGCAGGACCTAAAAAATAAAAAATAAGTTAGATTAGTATACAACATAGGAAGGATTGAATGCCCACCGTTAATAACTTCTCAAGGGCACAATCATTTTGGATAACTTGATATTAGTATTCTCCCTTTGCCCATGTCTCATGAGATTAGTGGTAAGAGAAGGGGTGCTCCATATTAAGTACGTTAGAGAGTTACAGGTATAACGCCAAATGTCCACCATACGTTAGTCACCTTTGGTAGCTTTTAAATATACTAGAGAATTCTAATGTTGTTGCATGTCGTTTATCACATGGGGCCACAAATGATCATGACCGTTGGATGAGTGACGTAGGAAACATTTGATCTCTATTCATTATAATTGAGAGGTATAAGCATTGATATGGACAGTCCATCTTCTGGTCCCACCTCTGATTGCCCCATCCTGTCCGACTGCTAATTGGATATTCTGTTTTTTGTAAAATTTATGCCACGTGTACGGTGGTGATCACTGATGAGACACTGAAGCTAAAAAAAACCTGGTGGTGAACTCTCACCAAATCTAATTACAAAATGGTACTTTCGTAATATTCTTCACAGCCTGATGGTAATTCTATTCAGGTACTTTGCGGGCCGACCCGCCAAGATCGAATTTATATCTGGGAAATTTCAGGTACTCATCGTGAGCACTGGAATTCGTTGTCTTCCAGATCAGGAAGCCTATCAAGAGACGGTCGCACGTTGGATTGTGGATGATCGAAACCGTTAAAATGATGATCCAACTTGCACGGTTAGGTACAGGTGGGGCCAAATTGCAAAATCAGGAAAATCCTAACCGTTCGATCATTTTCTTTTCACAGCCAAGGTACCATTTTTTTTAATGGTTTCACGACATTACAGACCGTTAATATACTAGAGAATTTCGTAATAT
Organism: Magnolia changhungtana; assembly: GCA_030180095.1. Classification (NCBI taxonomy): domain Eukaryota; kingdom Viridiplantae; phylum Streptophyta; class Magnoliopsida; order Magnoliales; family Magnoliaceae; genus Magnolia; species Magnolia changhungtana. The sequence goes on from JASAUF010000319.1 coordinate 1,818,930, forward strand.
TAACGGTTAATATACTTAATATACTAGCGAAATTCCTGATATTAACGGTTAGTCTGGTGTCGTATAAAAAGTGGTGGTGACTCTCAAATGTACACGTGTAATAGTTTCACGACATTACAGACCGTCCATAAGATTGATCCAACTGTAGATGGTGTATTCTCGGACCAAGAAGATTATGTTAACCATGGGATTTTTACTTCAAATTTGGACCAATCACTACTTTATCCTTAACCATCCATTTCATAGACATTATTTGGATGGTTAGATTTTCTTGATAGAGACATGTTAGGTATGATTGGACTCACAATTTGGATGGTGTGGATTGTGGTACATCAGTGCCAAGTGTGCGGAGGATGAGCCATTGCCATTTTTAAGATGGTGCTAAACTTACACAGCATGTATAAATGATGCCGGTTAATCCTTCCCGTGGGGCCCACAGTAAAGTTTGCGTGACATCCAATCCGTCCTTTACTTGCATCACTCTCATGTTCTTCGTGGCTTCCACAAATCAGGCAGATCCATAATTCATGCAGACTACACCACGTAACATCATACCGAAAACCTCCAAACTCACGTGGTATGGCGCACCTGAATTATGGAATGGCCTGATTCTTGTGGCCACCGTTCATCCTGCTGGGACTCATAGCTGCGTCAGTGGATTGGTGCAAGATCTATAGGATTGCTATATCCCGGGATTGCTATATTTAGTCTATTGGATACGCAATGCCAATTTCGAAATTAAACTTTCTAATCTCTCCAACTAAACATGTCCCAAGCAATTTTGAAGAGATTAGGCTGAATTGGATGAGATTTAAAGGTCATTATGGTAATGTCAATGGATTGCATTAAGATAAATGGGATTGCTATATCTCGGGGATCAGGTCCCGTGTCTGTTTGGCCTGCCAATCCCAAGTTCTATATTCCAATCCCTTCCCATCCCATCCCATCCCATCTGCCAAGCCAAAAATAGGCCCTTGGGTGTGTTTGGGCGGTGGGATTAGAAGGGATAAGGTGAGATGGGATTCAGAAAAACATAATTATTACTGATGGCAGATTGTCCCTCTGTTACGATGAGATAAGATTAATACATGCTTTGTTGGTAATGCGGTGGTACATTGAATGGATATATCTACTATCATTTTAAAATTACTGAGAATAACACACATGTGTTATATCTAAACTGTTCATTTGTTTTGTAACTTTATTTTATGGCAGGGACCTAAAAATGAGGTAGATCCAAAACTTATATGGCCCTAAAGAAGTTTTCAACCGTAAGTATTCAATCCCCGTTGCTTTCTATGATGGGGTCCACTTGAGCTTTAGAATTACCTAATTTTTTGGCCTATGCTCTAAAATAATCTCGAAAAATGGGTGGACGGTGTGGATATAGCCCACACATCATAGCGGGACCTACACAACCTGCTAACATTGAGTAAAATTGGCAAGGGATCCATGCAATCCCATCTAATATAATTCCAAGCTTTTCCATTCTTTAGAATAGAATTGGCACAGGACCAGGTGAATCCCATCCCACCTAATCCCTTCTAATCCCACTGCCCAAAAAGGCCCTTGGGCTCAACTTAGGGCCCGTTTGGCCGGTTGGATTGGAAGGGATTAGATGGTAGTGGAAGGGATTGGATGGTAAATCCCGGGAATGGCTGGGCGTGCCAAACAGTGCAGGTGATCTGATCCAAATCCGATGGATCTTCGGACAATCGACTGACAACACCATCATTACCTTTAAATCCCATCCAATCCATCCTAATCCGTTCAAATTAGCCTGCGACATGTTTGGTTCGTAGGATTGGAAGGGATCGGAAGCTTTAATCTCCAGATTGGCCGGGCGTGCCAAACAGACTGGATGTATCAATCCAGGGATACAGCAATCCCAAGTATCTCAAGACAATCCACTGACAACACCATCATTACCTAAAAATCCACGCTATCCACCCTAATACCATTCACTCCCTTCCAATCCACCCGGCCAAACGGGCCCTTACACAACTTTGTAGTAGAGGACATGAATTGCCTAAAGCTACGTGGGGCCCAAAAAGATGCCTGTGAGAAATCCACTACATCCATCGTTTTCTAAAGCTCAAAGTAAGAGAGGAATCAAAAAAATCAGGTGGGCCACACAACAACAAACAGTGAGAACAGAAATATCCACCGTTGAAACCTTCATGGAGCGGTACCATGATGCTTATATGTCATCCAAACCGTTCATAATGTTATTAATACTGGGATAAACTATAATCACAAATATCATCGTAATCTTAAGCTTGGCCCTCAAAAGCATCCAATGGTGAGTGTTCAATGTCTTATGTTCCACGTCACGTGGCCCACCTAAGTTTTGGAATTTTTTATTTCTATATTATAATGATCTTGAGAAACCGATGAACGGTGTGGATTTCTCACGGGAATATCTGTGGGCCCCAAGTAGCTTCCGACGGGCACAGGCAATTCGTGCCCTACAGGGGATCCGGACTCTCTACGAATTCAAATGCTCCCGAGGAATACGCTACTAGTCGTCTACGTAGGATTTAAGCAGACGCATAGATGAGTGGAGAGAGAGACGGAGAGAGAGAGAGAAAGGGCGGCTTTTCTTCCCTTCTTTGGTTTTTGAAAAAAGCAGACTCTCTTCAAATTCCAATCTCAAATCGAAGTTCTGCTGTAGAAGAATCCAAAAGTAAAGTAATCCAACTTCTCTGAAAATCGGTGAGTAAAAGCTTCCCTCTTTTTTTTGGATTCTTCTTCTCTACCTCTCGCGATGGCACTCTCGTAAATATTACCAACTTTTCCATATTTTAAATGATTTTAGCTAGATTTCAGAGAAAGTCAGGCTCTCATAATTGGGATTTTATGGGTTACTAATGATGCATTTCTAGTTCCGTTGGGCCCCACCTTCCGTGCACTCCGCCGCCGGCGGGATTCCCGACGCACTTCCATCCAAAACGCGATTCCAAAAAATCGCATTCTGGAACTCGCGTCGGGATTCCCGCCTGTGTTTATCATCTGCCTGAGCTGTCCGTGTGGCGGTTTGCGGGGTTCTGCGTCTGTAGAATCCGAAACCGCGGGTTGCGGTAGCGGAAGAAATCGGGACGGTTCATTTGGCTGGCCCTATGATGGATGGACGATACAGATGGTTAAGGGTCAGTTTGGCCGTTTTGTTGTCGTCGGACAAATAGGATTGTCTGGTCAGTTTTTTTTTTTTTTTTTTTAATTTTTTTTTTAAAAAATTATGGTCTGTCTATGGTAAGCACCAATTGATGAATGGTCTGGAGCTTTTTTCGATCGTGTATATAGGTTTTTGGATATTGGATACAGTATCCTAAATTGTATAAGGAAATTGCAGAATTTATTATGTGATTTGAATCAGTCTGTTGATGTGCCCTTGAGAAAGAATTCTTGGGTTCTTTTTATTTTTGCTGTTTTTGAATTTTAAGTGCTTCTATGTTGAATTGTGGATAATTCAGTGGGTAGAGCTGGAGGTTGTTGCAATTGGATATCCTGCCACATGGGCAGGATTCCCAACACTCATATCTTCAAAAATGGGACTTTAAAAATCCCATTTTGGAGTTCATGTTGGGATTCCCGCCCCACCGCGGAAGGTTTATGTACCCTCGGTTTGAATAGTGTAGGCAATGAACATAGGATTCTGTGTTGAATAGTGGAAGATGTTAGGATGGATCATCAGGTTGGGCACCATGATGGGTGATTGGTAGGTCAAAGATCATTCTCACTGTTTCAAGTTGACAGCGAACCATTACTTAGTTTTATTTATTTTTCCTTCTTCTGTCATAGTGGGTATATGTGGGCCACTGATTGGACAGTTAAGAACTAGGATTGTCTGATCAGTTTGATTATCTATAGGCTCTCCATGGTGTCGCACGCATGATGAACGGTCTGGATCTTTTTGATGGGTCACATGTAAAGGGTTTTTGGATGTTGGAAATGGGATCCATAATTAATTTAAACAATTACATCATTTATTATATGCGTTGAATCAATCTATGTTGATGTATTACAATAAAGATTTCTTGGCTTCTCTGTTTCAGCCTTTTTTGATTTTAAGTGTTTTTTGTTTTTCTTTCGAAAGAGATGTTTGAATTTCTTGTCGAAGTGTGGATGATTCAGCTGGTGGACTTGCGTGGAGTGAAAGATCATTGTTAATGGAGTTTTTTCTGCAATGTCAAAATATAAGCTTTTTTGCCTTTCCAGTTTTTATTTGCAAGTAGTTGGTGTCTGATCTTTGATGCCTGTTTATTTATTATTATTATTATTATTATTTATTGTATGAGAAGTTGAAGATGCAATTCGAAGCATATGTGGCATCACTGTGCTGGTTTTGGGCCACTTGTCAGGTGGGCCCCACCTTGGACATATCCTGGTACTGGTAGGAAATGGTCCATTGATCAGGATGGCTCCTCATTTATGAGTAAAATGGAAGGTTAGAAAAATGAGGACTGATGGTCTATGTTCAATGTACATGTGTGGCCCTCCCGATGGATGGATCTTGATCATGGGTAGGGCACGTCCACAATGGGCCTCTTGATGAATGGGCTTGATCCTGTGCATGTGGCATACCAGCAACGTGTGCCAGGAATTCCTGCTTCAGTCTCCTGTGCTTGTTGCCTACCTGCCTCCTCTTGATGCACTATCCTTTATATACATTTTCTTTATGTACACGTTTCTTCATTCAGACTCTCTCTCTCTCTCTCTCTCTCTCTCTCTCTCTCTCTCTCTCGGTTTTTTTTTTTGTTTTTTGAAATTTGAGTGTTGATGTTGCATGTAGTCTCAGCAGATTGATTATCTTTTTATGTTGTCAAAATGGCTCACCTTTTATTTTTATATCACAATGTTTATTGGTAGTGTGTAAATTGTAGAAATAATGTGGGGTTCCTATTTTCTTATTTTGTCAAACAGGTGGGCCTTTTATAATTTTGTGTCATTGGTCTATGATTGACAGCATCATAGGCCACAGTTATGGTAGTAATAATTGATACTTTAGCTGCATTTTGTTTTCTATTATTTTAATCTAGGCATGGGGATATTCTGTAGTTGATAGTGATGGAGATTTCTCTCTTTTTCTCCCTTTTATGTTGTTGAAAGAGGGAGCCTCCCTCTTTCTTTTTTATTTCATCTTTATTATTTAGTGCAGCCGACATCATAAGCCGTTGTTACAGTATGAAATCTGATACTTTTGGGTTTGCATGCCTCCTTTTCTTTTTGTGCTCCCTTCTGATTCTTTAATTTAGATTATTGGGCGTGTATTCCAGTCATTACTGATTAGTTTAATCTGTTTTTTTTTTTTTTTTCCTCAAGTTGTTGGAAAAGTGGGCCTTTGTTTATTTTATTTTGTGGGGCCCGTTATCTACTAGCCTAAGGTGCAGAGGTGTGGGTTTCTGTTGTTATTTGTGTAGAAATTGTATGTTACATAGGCTGTGGAAGATGGAGAGGAGTTTAGAGAAGAGAAGGATTTGTTGATCTAATTAGGGCCAATCAGTTCCATTATAATGGGCTAGGAAAAGATAAAGCTGCCCTTATTACATAGACTACAGACCAAAACACCCCAAAACAGAGTAAACTGTACACAGCATGTGTATTGTGTGCATGTGTACTCTAAGTACACTTCAGTTGTTCCCATTGCTGGAGTTTCTACTTTTACAATTTACATTGTGGAGAAAGCGAGTTGTTTTCTGATTTTATGCAATGGATATCATACACTGTTATAGTATCAATCTTTGATACTTATGGGTTTATGCATGTATTTCCATTACTTCTTTGTATGTGTGAATCTTTAATACTTTTATGCTTATGCATGTATTTCTGTACTTCTGTACATGTGTGTGCGTTTGTTTGTTTAGAGGTGTGAGGTAATATTATTGTTGCTATTGGTGATGAACAGGCATATTTAGTTTGGGTTGATGACGAGGGTAAGCCGTGATTTTGGAGACACGATGAAGCAAGAGGCCGTTCCGTCAGTGTCAACCGATGTGAGCTTTATTTCGAATAGTTTTCCAGATTATAAGATAGGATCTAACAATCGAATTGTCGAAGCAAATGAGGGTACGGAAGTATTGTCCATGAAGGAGGTTGTTGCACAGGAAACTGCTCAGTTGCTAGAGCAGCAAAAGCGTCTGTCAGTGCGTGACCTTGCTCGTAAGTTCGAGAAAGGGTTGGCTGTTGCTGCTGAGTTGTCTGACGAGGTTTGTGCTGGATAAATTTGTGTACTTCTATTAAGGTTCAGATGCATGTCTTTTGTGGCGCATTTAGGGGTTGTTTGATAAGCGGTAATCCATGGGAAAATAAAGGAATTTATAATCACTATTTCTGAAGGTGCCATTGAGGAAGGAATGGTTTCCATTTTAAGTGGGTTTTTGATTTGCAAGTGGAAATCTCCACTTCATCTCACAAGGGTAACCTTGGATTTTGTGCTTGAGAATTGTGGAAATGGAAAAGTGTAATGATTACATTAGGAATCAATGATCCCTTTTGCAGATCAAACAAGAGAAAACAATAATGATTATACCTTTACCTTCTTTTTCCATGGGTTTCCACTTATCAATCGGGCCCTTAGATTTATTGTAAAATTGAATAGTTTAATAAGGTGGAAGTGACCAAATTGTAGTTTCCTTCTTTCTTTCATTTGAGGGTCTCGGCTCCAAATGGCACTTGTATTTCTTCACAATTGCAGTTTGAGGGCTACTTCCTCAATATGAATAGTTGGAAACATCATTAACTTTTCTCATTTCCTCTTGATTAAGCTATATTTTTACAATTAAGTTCACTTTTGCATTTGAACTCAGCCTATGTGTTATGGGTATTCTTCAGTGAGTTTTAGTTCGTTCTTGATCGCTATTTCAGGCTAAGTTTAGAGAGGCAGCTTCCTTGGATCGGCATGTCCTTCTTAAAAAGCTCAGGGATGTTCTAGAATCACTGAAAGGTCGTGTGGCTGGTCGAAACCAGGATGATGTGGAGGAAGCTATCTCTATGGTCGGTCTTCTATAATTTTATTTTCTCATTCGTATAGTGTAAGGAGCCATTGCCTTTAACTGTCTCCATGCCACAGACAATGCATTTAATACAGTTAGATTGTGGTGTTGTTGTTCCAAAAGCTCAATATATTAGTGTAAATATGCAACATGAATTTATTGTTTGGGACGCCTTTTAATGTCGATAATCACCTACTAAGTTTACTTTTATGATAAAAAGGGACATCCAATGGCAAATGAAACTCAACTTCACACTAGAGGATTTTTGTGCAAAGACGACTTGCACGAGAGAGGAGATGATTCCTAGCAGACATGTCAATGTGCCATACGGTGTGTGAGGTCTGTGTCACTTGTCAGGTGGGTTCCATTGTGATTATGCCCTGGCCTCAAAAAATCAGGGGAGCCCACATGTCAGGTGGGCCATACATGTATGAGAAGAACTAATAGTTAGAGAAAATATGAACAATAATCCATTATATTAAAATAATGGAAGGAACCTTCATACTCTACCTTGTGCACTTGGTAGAGTATGAAGGCCCCTTCCATTATTTTAATATAAATAGTTTGTATTTTTCATTTATAATTTTGTTTGCATAGTACTAGAGTGGGCTTGATCATGTTGATTTTGCCTCTTTGGTTTGTTCTTCCTTATCTACATGAAGGGGCTCAAGTTATCTACTCAAGTAGGAGTTTGTGTAAGCAAGTGTCGCACCTTGTGCACTTGGTAGAGTATGAAGGTCCCTTCCATTATTTTAATATAAATAGTTCGTATTTTTCATTTATAATTTTGTTTGCATAGTACCATAGTGGGCTAGATCACGTTGATTTTGCCTATTTGGTTTGTTCTTCTTTTTCATTTTCATCCATCCGGTCGATCAATGCGGCCATAGGGGTCTCCACGATTGACCTCTTCTTTGACATCCTTGATGCCTTTTGTTGTTCCCTCCGTTCCATCTAGTCATTATTCTTGGCAATAAGCCTCCTGTTGTTGTAAATATGGCCACTGTCGTTGTTCGAGAAGCCCAACTTTGTGGTGGATTGTTGTCCAAGTGCGAGTTGCTGTCCATCACCATTTTGACCACATTTTCACCAATTTGTATTGGCTCGCTTCTTTAGTGTCACCATTAACCTGCAAGTGGCAACCTAGTGGAGCTTCCAATGAGGAATACAGGGCGGTCTCGCTTTTGCTTGACGGAACATCGAAGGAGACGACAATGTGGGTTATGTGCAGAAACTGTTCGATGAAATGCTTGTGAAAGAAGATGTGGTCGTTAGATTGCTTTGGTTAATGGGTGATTGAACTTGGCCACTTTCTTTGATTCTAGTTAGTTATTCTATGTCATCACATGGATGCGGTTGTTTGGATTATGCGAATCTTAAGGGAGCACCGGGCTAGGGAATTTTATATAAGAGGAATAATCATATTTAAGTTATAGGGTATTCTAATGCAGATTGGGCAGGCTCTTCGACTGATGGACGGTTTACCATTGAGTACTGCACATTTGCGCGAGGAAATTTGGTCACATGGAAGAGTAAAAAGTAAAGCTTTTTCGCCCGATTAAGTGCTGAAGCAGAATATCGGGCGATGGCTCATGGCACTTGTAAACTCATGTGGATCAAGAAATTATTGTAGGAAATGGGTTTTGCAATGAACCTACAAATGTAGTTATTTTGTAATAATCAAGCAGACTGTCATATTGCAATAATCTAGTTTATCATGAGAGAACCAAGTATATTACAGTTAACAACCATACGTGAGAAGGTTGCTAGTGGTGAAATTTCTATGCCGTTTGTTCAGTCTTAGGATCGACTTGCTGATGTCTTCACCAACTGTGCAAACCACTTGAATGAATAAAATAAGAGGCCGTATAGGTCTTGTCTTGGTGTCTCTTTACTTAGTCTAATAGGTACACTTAGAGTTCCCTCTCTATGAGATCTTAGCTATCCATTTGTCTAAATTCCTGCAAAAGAAGAAGAAGAAGAAGAAGAAGAAGAAGAAGAAGAGAAAATAGATTGAATTGCAAAAGATGGCTCCAACATTAAAGAAAAGAGAAACTTACCAATCCTAAGTGGCCAAGAAGTACGACTTAACTTTTGGGTGCTGAGCACCAGCTTAAAAAACCCCCTGCAGAGGAGGACTTCCCTGATCGTCCACTATTACCCAATTCCCTTTTGAATTTAAAAAGTTATTATAAGGCAAGATCACCCAGCTAAAATTGAAGCTACCATTAAGTGAAGTCTCCGGTGACCATCCCTTCGCATTCATCCACGTTTTCTTATTCTTTATCCCCTTTCTCTTCTAAGTTCGTTTATTCAATTTAAGCATTTCTTTACTTTGTACACTTCCAAAACATGAGCTAGTGACCCTCAATTTTTATTAAATTCAAACATCTTTTGCAAATTCTAGATTGTTGGTTTCTAACCACCCTTGGTTGTCCAATTTGGTTAGTAGTGACTCCAAGTACTACCTACTTTTTTCTAGTAGAGTGGTTGTCTATCCATGGTGGAAACCAATTCATCTGTTCATGTCCATGTTACATTACATATGTCTGAAGTGTTGTGTGGGCTGTAGAAAGTGGGACTAGGCACTGATGAGATCCGTAGAAGTAAAGGTTCTTCAAAAAAACCTTCTAAACGGTTCTAGGCCTAAGTTTCTTACAGTCTGTACTAGAATACCAGTTTTTATTATCTTACACATTAGCATCTTCATGGTTTTTATGCTATTTTCACTTAGGTGTATGATCAATGCGTCAATATATGCTCACTTACACAGGTGGAAGCTTTAGCAGTTCAGTTAACTCATAGGGAGGGAGAGCTACTTGAAGAAAAATCAGAAATGAAGAGGCTAGCAAATCTTCTCAAGCAGGTAATCTCATGGCACTTTTGGATATCTATATCATTGCTTTTGGCTAGTGATTTTTCCAATTTTCTGTTTCATCTATTAAATGCACCATGATTCTCACTGTCACCAGTCCCATAATCAGGCTATCTAGGAAAAAGCTTTTAACTAAAAAAACCATTCATCTTGTGGAATTTGAGGAATAACATAGCTAGTATTATGAGCTTAGGATCAAAGCCTTGCAAGCCTACTGGTTAGAGTACGATACTGAATCCTACTCTCTCCAGTTTGAACTCAGTCAGGCCAATATGTGCAAGATCTAGTCTGTTCATCAGGTAACCCACTGCATATCTTTAGTGTGGAATGATCTGACTGCTCTACTCAGGTGGGTCACACGTATATGCTATTGGGTCATTGGTAAGTTATTTTTAACCATTCATTTTGTTGGACATGCATGGCATGCCTGATGGCCTCACTGGCCTGATATTCAGACCACACACATACATGGTGGGACCACTTGATGAATGCCCTTTATCTCCCCAGCATTATCATGCCTGCAAAATGCATGATTCAAAGTTCCACTCTTGTGAGTCGCCTTCACTTCTCTCTTCTAATATTTATACTATTCAAAACCAGTACATCCCAATACTAAACATAATTCTGGTTAGAGTTTCCCAAGCTTTGTTTAATTAAAATGAAAGATTAGGAATTTTAGCTTTTCCATCATTTTGAGATGATTCTTTATATCATGAAATCATTGTCTTTTGCTTAAAAGTTCACAGTCATTTGAAATGTGTAATGGGTTACAACCCGTCACTCTATTCCAAAAGATAGTTTCTATAGTACGGTTGGGTTTTCAGTTTGTACTAGTGGGGCCTGTGGTTTAGAGATCCAAACCATTGATATTGATGGCTCCATCACACACTAAAAAGATTTTCCAGAGTGAATATCATAGAAATCAAATCTTTGACCTTTTTTGGGTTGAATGTCGAGTATTGTTGTATTTTATTTCTTAATTATCTATTTTCGATCCAAGAATTGAAGGGACTCTCCCATATGAGGGATGTTTGTGTAGGTGCCATCCAAGTTCGGCCCATCATATCAATCGTTTCAGTAGGCTCACTTTTGCCACTGAAAACCTGAGAACAGTGTAATATTCTCGGCTCTACCATTGTATAATATTCATTCCTAATGCAATTGCCTTTTGTATAATTGTATACCTTTTTTTTAAATTTTTTTTTCCCAGTTGGGCATCGATAAATAGCCATCTTTCTTAAGTAGGGAGTATCTATTCTCAGTTGGAAAATTGGGGCTGGTTGCTAACAACTCATATATTGGGTCCTGGATCTCCTTTTTGGGTTGTGACATGTAAAGAGAGTGGCATTAAACAATGGTTGAACTCCCTGGTCTACATCTTAATGAGCACATTTCAAAATTCACTTTTCCTATTTTTGTTTTGGTTGAGTGGTTGTTAGCTTACCATGAGTTTGTTTTTTTCCGATAATTTGTGATTGCTGTGTTTTTCTGTCAACTCATTCAATGTTTAATTTCATGCTCCATTTTATTCTTTGGAGGCCTTTGTAATTCAGTTTATTATGTATTCCTTTGTCTTTATCTTTTTTCTTTCCTACAGCTTTCTTGAATGCTGGATTGAATTTTCCTTAGTGGACGTACTTTATGATTATCTGCTGGAGTCCTTGCTTCTCTTAGTTCCTTCATATAGAAGTTTACTGATCTCCCATTGTCTTATTTATTTTTAGGCTTCAGAGGATTCCAAAAAAGTGGTTGAAGTGGAAAGGGCTTTTGCTCATGCTGAAATTGAAAATGCTAGAGCGGCAGTGCAGAGAGTTGAACAAGCCTTTCTGGAACAAGAACAGATTTTTAAAAATTCCGAAAAACAGGTTTGTCTGCTAATGTTATAGTCTTTTCATTATATATGTGATAGCAGTATCTGGTTTGCTGTTCCTATGATTCTTTGTTGTTTCTTTAATCTTTTGGCTCATTTTAAATGTCAGAAAGCAACTTCATTCTTGATAAAAAATTTGTTTTTGAGGACTACTAGGTAATGTTAACTATTGATAAAAAAGATAAAGAAATGAAGAGGAATAATGCAAAGTGTTTTCTGGATTGCAGCCCCTGTGAATTTATGACCTTGGACCTCATTCTCCATTAGCTTTAGGATCCTATTATATGCTCTTTCATATGAATATTGGTTTGTTCAGATATTCTACATACTCCCTTTTTTCCATGCGGATGATTTTGTAGTGTCTATTTCAAATGCTTAGGACTTGGAAGAATTAATGAAGGAGGTTCAAGAGGCTAGGAGAATCAAAATGCTGCATCAACCAAGCAAGGTATGTTGTAATTATGACCCTTAGTTTCCATTTACGTATATTCTTGTATATATATAAAATTCTTGTGATTTGGGTGCAATAATGTTGAGTCGAATATTCTCCATGGTAACAAGAAGGATTGCTATGATTATGATTGCCCATCGTTGAAACTGCAAGTTACGTACTTCGAATGTATTATTGATTTGCTAAGAGTGTATACTCTTAAATGTGCTGATTGTGCCAAAGGTATACACTTATTTTATCTTATTTTTGGGAAACTGTGCATTACGTATAAAGTTAAATATCAACGTCTGCTGGCTCCAGACATACATATTGACGATATGTGATATATATAGAATGATATGAAGAGACTTTTGTTTCTTAACAAAGAAAAATCAGGGAAAATGGAAGAATATGTTATACATTATATTCAACCTGATTCCCCTCCACATATCTATTACCTGATTCTCAAGTGTCTTTGGCCAAAGGTGATGTTCTTCCATCTGGAACCTGCAGTTTTGCAGTCTGAATGTGATCCTTTTACCAGGCCTATACTGATGGGGAACCATAGCTTTCGGCCCAGGATGAGCTAACTATTATGTTGAGAAATAATTTAACGTACCATATTACTGCAGTGTGTATAGAATTTGAAATGATTGCATTCAAGGGAATTTAGGAGTATCACAGATAGGTAATACGACGAGGGAAAGTAGATTTAAATGGTTTGGTCATGTGTAACGAAGACCTTGTGCTGGTTCGGAGTGAGTTGGTACAAGTTGAACTCTCTAAAAGGAAAATGGGAAGGCCCAAAAGGGCGGGGGTGGAGGTAGTAACAAGGTATGCCAAATTGATAATTGCTGTTATGTAATGGTAATGGCGTGACTGTTACATGATACAGGGGTTTAATGGGTCACCCTGAAAAAACGCACCATAACGGACTATTGCGTGGCCATAGCGGCCATTAGGAGGCGTTATGGTCTGTTACAGTCCATCTTAATGACATAATGGAGCTACAAAAACCCATTTTCGGAAAAACCTGAAAAAACTCGAAAAAATCCATTTTCCAAAAAAGAAAAAAAATTCCAAAGGGAAAAAAACCTTGCCTTCTTCTGCCTTCTCTCTCTCCTCTCTTTCTCCGTCTCTCTTTGTCTCTCTCTCTCTCTCTCTCTCTCTCTCTCTAGATGTCTCTAGGAGTGGGGACATCCAAGGCTCTATATTGTGACAATGGTTTTATGCCTTTTAATACTTGATAATATCTAGACAGGGATCCTAATTAGATTTTAATAATAAAAAATCTGGAATTTTCCAAATAATTCTGTTTTCATTGCGCTTTGAAAAATTGACAACATTTTAAGTATCAATTTTGGTGTGGGTCCATTCAAGCTCATGTTTTGGTGGGGAGATTTGTCTTGTTCTTCACCATTGTTATTGACTGGGTCTAGTCAATATTAGAGAATATTTAAAACCATGCATGATTGAAGTTGCAAATGTCTTATTCGCAGAAGTTGAATTCTTAATTTTCAGAAACAAAGTTAAGATCATTAGCAATCAAATCCATACTTGTGTAAGGATGCATTGAAGATTATTTTTTAAACTGTTAATTTCGTCGTTTATGGTCTGAGAGTTCATTTTGTCCCCCCTCATATGGTGATGATTGAGACACGTTCTTTAGTTGATTTTGATCACAAATGCACAATATATTTATACATTTGTAAGATTTCCATTGGTTTTTCAGATCCTAGCTCAACCAAATTGCACTTGGGCTAGGAGAAACATTTACTCTGAGTTCAGTGTTGGTTGCAAATCATAGACTTCTTAATGTTACGTTTCTGGTTTGAATAATTTTAGGCCTTTCTTTCAGTTAGTGCTCATTGCATTCTTTTGAAAGTAGAACATTGTTTGTAATAACATGACTGCATTTTTTTCGTTGGTCGAGTGTGATTTTGTTATCAGTTGCATTTCCAATATGTTCTGTTGACTATATCTGATTTCTTTCTTGGTAATGAAAATCTAAATATGGCCCCTAGGTAATGGACATGGAGCATGAACTCCAAGCATTACGGCTCCAGCTTGCTGAGAAGTCTATGTATTCTCTTCAGCTTCGGAAAGAGGTTATTCTCAATCCTATAGTTTATTCTTTTAACGCCTCGTATTTGGATTTAGGATTTTTTTTTTGTCAGTTTGGACATTTGAAGCATCTTATTATTATTATTATTATTATTTTTCGACCACTCTTAGATACTAATGTTGCTTGTGTCTGATTCATGTATCTTCTTGCCTCTTATAAAGTTTATAGGTCTTTGTAAGTTAAAAATCATACCATCTCCCAAATCCTTTATATATGGGATATTTGCATATATCATTAAAACTGTCAGGCTAATCTGGGTGGAAATTTTGATGACTAATGTTCAAATATTTTATTATTTTCAAATTCACATCCAGTGGATCTTTTGATTCTTATTCAGTGCAATTACTAATGCTAATATCTTAAAAATTTGGAACACAAGTTCCTTATTTTCATGTAAAGTTATAGCTGCTAAAGGATCACACAACTATCATTGTTAGCGTGTATTGCATTCGAGAGCAATGGCATTTCAAAAGAATGACTTTGCTTCAATCAATATCATTAACGATATAACAATTATTAGATCTAAAATCTATATCATAAGCTACTGTAATAGTTTATGAACTGTAAAACTAAAACTAAAAATCATTGATGCTGCGAAAACAACTATTCAAAGAAGTATTTAAGTGTTTGTAAATTGACCTATTTCTAAGGCTACTTCAGAGGTTCAATGAAAGAAATCTAAAGCACTTTGATGGATGCAGAAAATGATCATATGGTTGCAGATGTTGCTTGTCAGTAGATGAAAAGAGTGAACTTCTATTCCTAGAGAAGCAATAAAGATTTAAAAGGAAAATTGGGGCTATGCATTGAAAATACCAGTGGTGTAAAAATAAATGATAAAACCATATCTATGATATATGTTAGAGTACACAATACTTTCGTACATGCATGGAGCACCATATCTTTTGTTCTAGCACACAGTTCTGTTGTACTTTTTTTTTTGGAAGAGTAAATGGAATTTTATTGCCAGCGAGAAAAGAATACATAGGAGACAAAACTTAGGAAGACCAAAAATGTAACGCCCAGAGTCTTCGCAGCCTGAGTACATACTCATGCCCAAGAATTTTGAGTGTTAATAAAGTAATAATTGGATGCTTTAAAATCGCGCAATTTTTTTTTTTTTTCATTTAGATCACATCCAAGTTACCTTCACGAAGGTACACATTCACAAGAACAAAATCATCTGTGCTCATTATTTCATTAAGACATAAAATTCAGCTGTCTAATGCCCTATTAGATGAGAGCTTATTACATTATTCAAAGTGTGCAACGGAAAATAAATAAAATTAAACATAAAGCTATCTCCTCCTTTATTCAGAATAATCTTTCGTACGGGGATTGCCATCCGTATCTTCAATCTATGCATCACTTACATCATCTGTATGGTTAGAGAGGGTCGATGCCCTACTCATAGTGTTGGTTATCCTTTAAGATTAACAATAATTCAAAAGATTTGTAAGAATAATGTGAGGGTTCTGATACGTCTCGTACTCCACCACTATGATTGGTATCAGTATGTGCAACCAATATATATATATATATATATGCATGCCTAGCAAAGTGTGTGCGGTCCATCATACGTAGTGATCATCACAATGTGGAATATAATTTATAGAAAACCCGGCTCGCCCTGCATCCCATACTATGGAGATTAGTCGACGTGTACAACGCTACCGTGGATTTACGTGAACGCCCCAAGATGGCACAACACACGAATCAGATGAATTACATGACACGATTTGTTTATGCAACGACTATTTGCAACATTCAATCCCGGAAGCGATGTAACACGCATTGCGGATTACTTATATCGATTTGTGCACCACTAACCAAAATCCATGGAATTACGCGTCGACCAAGAGGGTCACTACCCAGAGTGCATTACGTCTACGATAAAATATATGAACCATTATATCTTTCAAAAAAAATAAATATATGAACTATTATATATGAGGCCTATAATACATCACTTGCATCAATAAAGAAATAAGTCGAACCATGAGAATTTTGGAATTCCAAGACACATGCCCAAGCCATAAAGGGAGTTAGCACAAGGCTGACCTAATAAAGGAGAAAAGTAACAATAAACTAACTTAATAAAAAAGAAGAGTAGCAAATAGGCTAACTCAAAAAAAAATAAGGGGAGATGAGCAAAAGACCAACTCAATATAGAGTAGAAGCATGCGTCGCTCTCAAAATTGGCAAACGGCAATGCTTGTATCCATCATCCCACATAAATTCATAAAAATTACGCATAATTAAAATCATACCTTAACCATAATTTCCAAAATGATAAATAATTGATAACGGTCTATCAAGAAATTGCATGAAAATTCACAGTAATATGAAAATATGTAAAAACAAGATAAATCATATCCACTCAAATTAGTGTAAGCTTTAAAGGAATCCCTCACTTTAGCCATAGATCTAAACTCTAGGTAGATCTCAATGTAGGAAAGCTTCTACATGAATCTTAATATCACTTGAGCAAGAGGGAGACACCACACGTGTGGAGAAGGAAGATGATGATGGGTATCTAGGCTTCTCTTTCTCTCTTCTCTCTCTCTCTCTCTCTCTCTCTCTCTCTCTCTCCTCGGATGTTGAGAGGTGGTGTGTGAGTGTAGAAGGGACGCACACCCCTTTTATAAAGGAGTGGGCATGTGAGAGGGGGTGTGTTTCACATCCCACTTGGATTGGGTTTCTCCAATTTGATATTTTTTGGTGATCTTTCTTTAAATCTATTTCGTCAAGTGTGTCAGGGTCGTCGAATATAGTTGGGGTATATGATTTTCTTGGTGATCCGAAATTTAGATTGACTTATCTTGAAAATTCTCCTAACGGGTGCCAAAATGAGCTTGATCTCAATTAATGGTCCACACTTACCAATCAACGCCCAATTTTGGGAGAAATGTGTAGTCAGGATAAGCAAACGGTTGGACAAAAGTTGGTGGTTGATCAATGGTGGAAAAAGCCTAAAATTGAAATTTTACATTTTACACCAAAAGGAATTGGAGTCAAGGTGGTCATCATTCATTGGTGTAGGATCATAGATCGGGGTCTAAATTTTGTATGATATCGTAGTCATATGAAGCCAAAGTGTGGTCTAAATTTAAGTTGCGATTGATAGTGCAATGTGGGTCAATCGGAAGCTCTAGATTTACGAAGAGTCGGTAAGTCGGTAAGCCTAAAATGACTTACTTTACGCCTAAGGAAAAGCCTACCAATGTGTGGTCCTCATATTTTATACTGGGTCCATATGATGGGCAATCTAAGTTGTTCATATGGAGGGAAATATCCTACTACAACTATCCACGAGCTTTCCTCAGTCGATGGACGCTAAAATCAACGGTTAAGGGGTTGATTTGTTAATTGGGCTACTTTTACAATGATTTAAGTGCTGAAATTCGACGTGTGTGGTTAGTTTATGATAAATAGGCATGGTATAAAATTTCACATGCAACGGATCATGGGAACTATATGATCTAGAATTCAAGGGTGTAGGTTAATGGTTTTAAGTATTTATGATTTTGCCATCTTTTATTTCTCCAACTTCCACTGTCCGTAATTTTGTAATACACCATCCAAATGCATTGAAATTTGACAGACATTTTTTATTTTTCATTTTCTTTCCATCGCTCCATTTTGGGCCTTGATCGCTTACAGATGACTAAGATGCCTTTTTAATGGGCTATACCTTCCCAAGGTCTAAATCAACACTTTCATATATCTAATAGAGAAGTCAGCCGGTGGTTGTGTTATATACCTTATGATCTTTGAATTGAGTAGTTCATTCTGATATTTAGGTGGCCCGTTTGGCGGATCTAAATATGATGAACGGTCAGATGACATGTTAAAAATAGGAAAACTTGATGGTTAGTACTCTAATTATGTATGTAGGTGATCGTACAATTAATTTTGTAAACGGATGGACATAAGTAGATTTTTGGAGTGATCAAGAGGTAGAACATGTATACCGTTAGATTCAAGTGACTTGTTTATATGTGTAAGTTCCTCAAATTATAGTTCTGATGGTGGGTTAAACATATTCATAGGTGGTGAACAAGATGAATGGATCAAAATCTCGATTGGATACATGTATGAGCGGATGTAGAGATTAGGTAGTTAGTTTACCGTGATTGGGTGGTCTAAACTCAAAGTGGACGGTCAGATATCTTTACCTAGCGAGAATAGTTAATTGAACGATTGGTTATAATGAACAAGTGAGAATACTTGGATATATGATGATCTTGTGTTGAGGGTCGAATATTGCATATTATCTCCCATTTATATCTTGGTTTTATGAACATGATAATGCTTAATGTTTTATTTTACATATGTTTGTGTTGCGAGGTGAATTTAAGAGCTTGGATTGAAAATGATGCTAAAAGCATGAATTTGATGCTCAAGAATCACCAAGGCAAGGAATGGATCTTAGGAGACCAAGATTAAAGAATTCACATGCTAAAAATGCAAGAAAACCAAGTGAGGAATGAAGAGAATCAAATATTTGAAGTGAAGAAAAGGAATCCTGAAATTGTCCTGAAAACAAACTTATTCCTGAAATTGTCCTGAAGAAGCATATTCTGAAACTCTTTGTCATTCTGTGAAATTGCTGGAGTGAAGTCTATTTTGGGAAACTGTGTAAATTTGAGGTGATTTCTAGAGTTTTCCAACTAGGTGCGAAAGTTGGAGTTCCACAACTATAAATAGGACTCCCTAGGATGCTTTTAGGCATCTTCTAGGGTTTAAGGAGTGGAGTAAAAGGGTGGAGAAGCCGACGCCAAGAGTTTTTCTTCTTCTTCCTTAGTTGTTTTCATGTTTTTCTGAAGAGACTTTAGTTGTTTCATGTTTTCATGTAGCGTGATGGGATGTTTCTCTTGCTTTGATTGATGTTTATGTTGAACCTTCTTTGATTCTAATTTGATATTTAAGGAATACTTTCAGTTTTTAATGGTTTATTGTGACTTAAATTACAGTAAATTTGCAATAGCTTTGAGTATCTTCTTTTCCTGATTTTGAGATTGTGGGATTGGGAAATCCTGTTATTGGCCATCGTCCCATGGGCATGGTTTGGTGATGGAATCCCTTCCAATTATCACAATTCTCCTCCATTGAGAATTAGGTCAAGGAAAGTTCAGATTTGATCTTAATTGTTATATCTTCCAATTGGATAGGATAGGACTCCAATTCCAATTGTGGTACTTAGAATCAAGTAAGAGGGCTCCTTAATCACCGCAAGTGGATCCTTAGCGCTCTAGTTCACTTTTGATATCTGATAAATCCTTCACAATTACTCTCTTTTATTCTATATTTAGATTTAGATCTTTTTCTAGTTGTAGTTCTCGTTCTTTTCAGAATACGTACAAGTTTAGTCCTTGTGGATTCGACCTTGTTCTCACGAGTTATTACTGCATCGTGACCCTACACTTGGGGTTGTGAACATCTTGTACTAAAAATCAACAGTCGGATTACTTAATTTATGGATGAAGATTATTCCCAACGGTCAAATTCATGTTAGAGAATAGATGTAAGGTTAGGATAGGCTAAATTTGTGAAATACACATGTATATATTAAATTAAATTTTATGATAACACTCGAGAACTTTCAATACTTTGGTATTGAAAAGTTCCGGGTGTTACAAAAAATCTCATCATCCTGGGGTCTTAACAAGGGAACTCCACTCAGAAATAAGCGTCGAGACGTTAGCTATCACTGTCTTGATCAAGAGGGATATATTTTGAAAACATCGTCTATTCCTCTTAGCCCATGTTGCCCACCACCAATGGTATTGTGAGCTAGGAGAAAACCAGTATGGTGCTAATCAGTTGAACAGAAGTACTTTGTACTTTGTTTTAATCATCGATTTTGCATGATCAAAATACCCTTACTACATGATGAAAATACCCTTCCACCTATATATATGAAGAGGCTTCCTCTACGACGCTTGTTTTAGTGCATAAAACACCCACGCTTTGTGGGGTGATCATTGTTTTCTATGTGACATCCATTTCATCCATTAGGTGCCTCCTTGATATTAGGATCTTAGGCAAAAATTTGTTCAGACTCAAACTCCTATGGGCCACACCACAGGGAAAAATAGGGTTAGGATGCCAACCATTAGATTTGTGTATGCGGCCACCATGGTATGTATCTTTCATTGACCCTGTTTATTAGGTGTGACTGGTGTTTTAAATAGTGGATAGTGTGTAGCATTAGCATTCACCCCTTTGAGCATGAGGTGTAAACTACATAGCATGGATTGTAAGCTAAGCGCTACTTCTAGGTTAGAGTTAGAAATCCCTAGCGTTGTTGAAAATATTGGTTGATATCATCCAATATTGGCGATATTGAGAGATATTGTGAAATGCCCTTTGTTATTTCTCTATGTATTGGTGATATTATCAATACATTTATTGATAATAGTTTGGAAAAACTAAACAAAAAAAGAACACCAGAAAAAAAACTGTACCTCTTCTTCCTTTTCTTCTCCTCCTTTCTCTACTACTCTCTCTCTCTCTCTCTCTCTCTCTCTCTCTCTCTCTCTCTCTCTCTCATTTTTCCTCTCTTCGCTCCCTCCCTCCCTCCCCTTGCAGTTTGCATGGTCTTTTTGAAAAAAAAGAAGATCGCAAGCCTTTATTAATCGATCACGAGTCACCCCATGTTAGGCCTAGGGCCCAAAAGTCAACCCCAGCCCCATCCATGATTTAGGTGGACCACATGATCGGAAACAATGTACATGCAATGCTCATGCTCCAAACTATTTCCCTTGGAGTAGCCCACGTGAATCACGGATGGGCCTGATTTTTGGGCCCCATTTCTAAATTTTGTTGTGGTATCTAATTGTTGGAGTGGGTCTTTTATAATCATTATGGTGGGCGATCTAAAAATAAAGGGTGTAAGTCTCTTTACCAATCATTTCCTTTGGTGTGGCCCACCTAAATCATAGGTTGGCTTCTTTTTTTTTTTTTTTTTTTTTTGCTGTGGGCCTAATGTGAGGTTACAAATCTAATGGTTGGAGTGGATTTCACATACCGCATTACAATGGGCCTTGAAAAAATGAAGGGTGTGCATGGTTGGTTTTAGCTAATGTATTTAAAATAGAAAAAAACATACAAACCGCTTGATTTTTATGGGGCCCAACTTGATATGTACGTGAGATTCAGTCGTACTGCTATATATGTAATCCCACGTTAGGTTCAAAGCAAAAACAATTAGGCTGACTTGTGATTCAGGTGGGCCACACCAAAGGAAACATTTGGTAGAGACATCCATTCTTGATTTTTACTGGACCCACCTAATGATTTAGAAATCTACTCCAACCATTAGATGCCACAACAAAATTTAGAAATGGGGCCCAAAAGTCGGGACCATTTGTGATTCATATGGGCCACGCCAAGGGAAATAGTTTTGAGGGAGAGCATTGCCTTGTACACTATTTCCAATCATATGATCCACTTGAATCACGGATGGGGCTGTTTTTTAGCCCTGGGCGTAGCATGGGGTGACACACTTGGAGGCGGGGTGGATTTTACATAAACATCATGGTGGGGCCCACCTGAGCCGCCGGGATCCTTATTCTCTATTTAAAGGCATGCACAAACTGTACATGCGTATGATGCATGCACAATACTTATAAGCATGCACTTAGAAATTATATACGGTCATTTATTAACTCAAATTAAACCAATTAATTATGGAACCGCTGTTGTTAAGTCACGGTCCCAAAATTAGATTGTTTGAACGATCCTGACCTTTGATTCGTGGACACTTGTTTATTGAAAACAGGACCATTGGATATTTTTCATTCTTAACTATCCAAGAAATGACCACCAATCTCATCGTCAGTTGAGGAAATAAACTTAATTTTTGGGTTACGAGACATAATATGGACAATTTAATTTCAATTGTGTACATGCCACATGGAAATTTTAAAAATAATTAATTGATTTTGTTTTCATACATGTATTTTGTGATTTATAAATTATATTAGTTGATTTTGATTATAGTTGCATCACTTGTCAGGCACCGCATAATTTAGGACCTTATACAAAGGAAACTTATTATGTACATGTATTTTTTGCAATCTTTTGATTTCTAAGTGTGTAATGATGGTTTTTTTATTTTTTTTATTTTTTTATTTTTTTATTTTTATTTTTTAACATTCCCTGAAGTTTTATTGAAAATTCGACCAATTTCCCAATGTTTCCCAATATTTCACAAAAACAGCGAAACATCATGCGATACATCTGATATTTCCCATGTGATAACCAATATATTTCCATATCCCAAAGGTGCAATACATTCAATTCATCAATACCGATACTGAAAACATTGATGTGGGCTTTGATTTTTAAAGAAACTATAGGTAATAAATTAGATGATCTTCCTGGTTTAGTGACATGGAGTCAGGACTGGTTTGCTGATTGAGCTACCTTCCCTTGACAAAAGCTGAGAGTAGTGACTGGTAAATACTAATTTTGACCTTGGGTTAGCATAATTGACATAAAATCTGATTCCTTTGGCTCACATCCCAATATCGGGAGATGAGACACTGGATGATGAATCCAATGCCAAGTTTGATATATTAGATAATGAGTTTCCATTGAGGTTCATGAGGCTCAAGTCTCACACCCTACAATTGAAGATGCACGATTTCTAGATCTTATTGTCAAATTTTCAGTTCGTCAACATTTTCAAGGTGTTGGAAGACTCCCTCCTCAGTTGTTGGATCACCATTTGGTTGGTGCTGGTCATGTTACTGTTTTCTACAAGAAGGTGAATGTGGCACTGAATTGTTAGGCAAACATTGGCGATATTTGCTACTTCTCAAACTACTCACTGTTTTGTTATGATTCAGACCATTAGGTGAGTTTGGAAAGCTTCTCTTGCCCCAAAAACTGTAATTTCCAAGCACTTAAGTTTGATACATTAGGTAAGAGCTGTCCATCATGGGCTTCTCCCTAGGACCTTTATCAAGCTCAAGTTTTACACTCCTGATTTGAGGGATAGACTCCGATGTGTGTTTGCGACAAAGCATTAATTATGGCAACTCATCTACGCAATGGCATATAAGTATGCCAATCCAGACAAATAAATAAACTTTGTGATTGGTGTCTAGTGCTCATGCTCGATACTAATTGATAGATTGCCAATTTCATTATTTTATATATTTGTTAATCTCCGTCTTGTTAGAACCACAGTTTTCATATGATGCCAATGTATTGGATTTTTATTATTCGAGAGTCATTTCTCTTCCTCTTATTCTTCTTCTTATTCTTTGCTCACAAATTTTAATAGCTTCGTATGAAATCTGTATTTGATATTTTGAAGGGTATAGTTAATTCTTGCTATGACTGATTTTCTTTTGTATCTTGTTTTCTTACATCTTCCAGCTGGCAATGAGCAAAAGGCTTGAGGAAAACATACCCCATTTTTATGAATTAGATGGTTTTGAAAGATTAGGTTCATATTTACATATCATTCCTTGCACGGATAACACACTTGACATTTCAAAATGTACCATTCAATGGTTTCGCGTAGCATCTGAAGGAGACAAGAAGGAATTGATTTCAGGTATGTAAGCGTTTCTTATTACTTGCATTTTCATTTGTTTCCGTGTGATGAAGTTCCTCGCCCTCAAGTTGGATGCTGTACTAGGTCATTCTGTCATTCAGATTTACATCAAGGTATTCCGTAATGGTAACGGTTACGGCCACCACTATTACCTTTGCGATAAGGGTCATAATGGCTGTTACAGCCCCCGTAACAGCTGTTACATTCTATTTTTTATTGAAAAAAAAAACTCCAAAAAACCTGTATTTGTCCTGTAACATTGAAAAAAAGTCCGAAAAACTTGTATATGCCCCTCAACAGACCATTATAAGACTGTTATGGCCTTTACAGGGGATGTAAGGGGCCGTTAATAGAGGTTACTGGTCATTTTTTTCTATAAGGGCTGTTACAGCCATTACGACTCCATAATGTGTAACGGTTACCACCATTACCTTTATGTGATGGCCTTTACAACCCGTAACGGCCTTTATGACACACCATGATTTACATCCTTCACAAAATTTTCCATTCATTTCTTACATTTGTTTTGGTTATTGATGGATTTATGTAAATCATGTCCATGTTGTGGATGTTTTTCATTTAGCTGAGTTATTTGACTTGTATGATAGCTTATTTACAAGTTAGCACTGTTGATGCAATGTGAGAAGACACAATACTCCTTTTTCTTTATTTGTACCTATACACGTGTCCTAGACTCCTAGTCTTCTAGATCTTGAGAAAAGTAAAATCATATACTTCCTCTTGTACCCAATGTTGTCAAAATCATAATCTTACCATAATTCATAATTGGGTCCGAATCATATGGAAATTACTAATAATATATATATATATATATATATATATATATATATATATATATATATATATATATATATATATATATTCTGATTTTCTTAAAAAAAGGCGAAAAATATAAAAAAATTAGAAAAATGGAAAAACTCATTAATCATCCATTTTGCATTAATATGCATCAAGAAAAGTAATATGTATTATGAAATTATCAATTTAGAACCTGTATATGGTAAATCTGAAAGTGTAAATGTGTTACATGTTATCTTTGATAATATTGTAAGAGTTCAAATTATTCAAATGTCATACGATACAAGCAATAAAATTCAATTGATAGAACAAAAAACTAAAAGGAACAAAAAATATACCTTGGCCTTGATCCACATGGAGTTATGCGACCAGGGAGATTGGCTGTTATGTTTGAAGAAATGCATGATTTAGCTTCAAGGACCTACATTCTGTTTGACCCTGTTGAGAGAGGGGTAAATGTAATCTCCAATGCTATTCTTAATCAATCACGTTGTTGCCACGTTGTTGCCCTTGTGAAGTAGCAAAGAGAGGAATTGAACTCTCTCTCTCTCTCTCTCTCTCTCTCTCTCTCTCTCTCTCTCTCTCTTTTGGGCGAGGGATTGAATATATTTTGAGGCGAGAAGGTATATAGAAGCAACTTTAGATTCCCGACTCCTGCTCAATTACCCTAAATACACAAGAAAAAAAAATCCAATAATGGATTGCGGAATTAATATGCAGCAGTCTATTGTTTGTTCAACTAGAAAAAAAAGGAAGAAAACCCTTCAATATAATGAAGGGGTCAAGGGTGGCATGGTCATGGGAAATATTGCAAATATTGCAGGAGATGTCACGATATCATCATGTATCGAGACGTTGTAATTTCTGTGTTCCAGTGTAGCATCACATCCCACACCCCGTGGCACATATTTATCAGGCCATTATCATTGATACATTGATTTTTTCTTGCAGCAAATGCCTTCTATAATTTCATTACAATTTATGAAATAAGTTTGTGCTAACTCTTCTTTGTTGTCTTTTACTAACTCTTTATTGTTTAAACTTTCATCTATATGCAGGGGCCACAAAATCAGTTTATGCTCCAGAACCTTTTGATGTTGGGCGATTTTTGCAAGCTGAAATTGTTTCAGATAACCAAAGAGTTGTAGTAACAACCACTGGCCCCATAGATCCTGGTTTGATTTTGATCTGGTTCTTCTTTTTCTTTGTTGTGACCCAATACAGATAGGTCAATGCTGTGATACCGCTTCCAAATTAACTTGTAACTAGGAAAGTCCGTAACTATCTCGCATATAAGCATTACTGATTAGAAAATATTACTGGTCGAAGAGGAATACAATTGTTCTGTTAGGACCAGTGTTCGAAATATCGGTATTGCACAATATATCGCACCCCTTGGGATATAAATACGTATCGGTTATCGCACGGGATATATCGTTTGTATCGCGTAATTTATCGCACCTTTTGGGAAACATAGGGAAACATTGGGAAAATGTTTGAATTTTTCAATGAAACTTCAGGGATTATTAAAAATGACCTTAATACACACTTTTAAATCATAAAATCTCAAAAAAAAAGTACACATAATAGGTTTCCTTTGTATAGGGTCCTAATTTATTCGCTGTCTGATTGAACTAAAACAGCTATATTCAAATATGTTGTATAACATTTATAAATGCATCAAGACATGTATATCCACACCATCCATCTGTTTTGACACCGTAATTTACGGCACCATACAAAAAAAAAAAGCATATCCAATTACAAGTGGACCATGCCATAGGAAACAATTGATTGAAGGCCCTACCATTAAAACCTTCTTAGGGCTCACCTTAGTGTTTTCATAGTGTTTATTTACCATCCAATCTGTTATAAGTTCACATAATCTTGGATGAAAGGAAAAAACAAATATCAGATTGATCCAGAACTTTTGTGTCCCTTTAATAGTCAATCACAACTTTTTTCCTTTGGTATGGTCCACCTGATAATTAGATGTGCTTCGTTTTTTGGATAATACACTAAAATGATTTGGAAAAACGGATGAACAACATGGATGCATAATACATACATTAAGGTGGGCCCCGTAGCCACACTGTCTTAGGTGAGTATTGGGTCTCACCTTATCCGCTTTCTTGTTCCTGACTTTGATATCTATACTTTTTGATAAGTATTGGCTCAAAAAATGAGGTGGATTGTGTGGGCCCCATGCACTGTATCCATGCTGTCCATTCATTTTTTTTTGGATAATTTTAAAGCCTGAGAAAAAAATGAGGCAGATCTAGAGATCAAGTGGACCACATCAGGGGATGTACGTAATATGGTGGTACCCTGATTGTGGGGCCACCTCGACGTAATATGGTGTATATACACCGTTAATTCATGTTGGCATATTATTTTAGGGAATGGGCCAAAAAATGAGGCAAATCCAAACATAAGGTGGACCACACCACATGAAAAAGTGGTCATTGAATGGCCATCGTTGAAAAAAATTTAGGGGCTACAAAAGTTTTGGATCAAGCTAATATTTATGTTTTCCCTTCATCTAGGTCCGTCAAACCTTATGAACAAACTAGATGACAAATAAACATCACAATGGGCCCTACGAAAGCTTCAATGGTAGATATCATTGCCACCACGACTTCTTGTCATGTGGTCCACTTGAGCCTTATATTTAACTACATTTTAGCCTTATACCCTAAAATGACCTATCAAAATGGATGGACGGTGTGGATAAAACACATACATCATGGTGGGCCGTACAGAGCCTTTGACAGGACCATCCGTTCAATCTGCGCCTGATGCAAATTTCCTGCAAAAGGCTTTCGTAGGAAGTTCCTTCGCTTGGATGCTAGGTGGGGCCTACTATGATGTTTGTGAGAAATCCACCCCGTCCATCCATTTTACGAGCTCGTTTTAGGAGATGCGACAGAAAATGAGGTGGATCCAAAACTCAAGTGGGCCATACGAGAGGGAAAACTAGGGAAAGAGTTTCCTACCGTCGAAACTTTCCTGGGATCCACCTTGATGTTTATATGTCATCCAAACCGTTTATGAGGTCATTCCCATTGGTATGAAGTGAAAACATAAAAACTTATCCTGATTCTAAACTTATGTGGCCAAAAAAATGTTTCAACGATGGTCACCGAATCCCTATTGTTTCCTCTCGTGCGGCCCACCCTAGTTTTGGATCCACCTCATTTTCGGTCGCATGTCCTAAAATGAGCTTGCAAAATAAATGGACGTGACAGATTGCTCACAAACATCACAATGGGCCCCACCTATCATCCCAGCGCATGTACTTCATGTGCGAATATCTTTTGCATGAAATCGACTTATGACCGCGTGATTAAAAAAAAAGGCTCAGAAGCCCTATTTCAAAGCAGAGAGGGTTTCGGCCCCTAAAACCCTAATTTCTCTCCCAAATCTCCGGATTTCTCCGGATTTTTTTCGCAATATCTTCCGAAATCAATTCCCTACGAACAACGCATTTCGATTCGAATGGCCCACTAAATGCAGCTTCCGATCAACGCAAACTCTTCTACAGGTACGGAAATCCACATGTTGAAAGTTTCCCTCTTTTTTTTTTTTTTTTGGATATTTACATACAATTAAAAAAAATTCTTGGTATCTTCCGACGGGTTTCATATCGCTGGGTTGCGATACCGATAATATCGGCCGATGGTATCGATATTGCGAACGCTGGTTAGGACTGGATGGTATGATACCCGAATTAATCCAATCCTTTGGTTTCCAACGTCAATTTCAACTCTTAGGACCAAATGCAATTCCATTCCACCTGTTTGGGAGGTGGGATTAGGGACCTAGGTCCTGCTCCCTGTTCGAATCATGCTTTGGACTCAACACTCCCCAGCATTGCCCCGTGGTTGTTTATACTATTACCTGCTAACATTTTGAAACAAATGCTTCCTGTCTCCTGCACTCGAACCAGTCACTGCTTTGCTTCAGGCATTTGGCATATAGCTTTCTTCTAATCATATATTTAGATAATAGGAAGTGCTGGGATGCTGTACTGAGACATCCCAGCCTGTGTTAATTGAGTTTTTCTGTTCTGGAACAAGACCAAAAAATAGCATTTTGAGATGTGCCTTCTGGGAAATGCTATCATGCCATGCTCATCGCATAATGTGTCTGGTGATCAAGCTCATTGATTTGGTGAGTCACTGATATCCATAATTAAAAAAATATTAGTGATTGTAGACCTTTATCATCCAATTGTTGTGAGTTTGGCCTGTTGATTGTGAATTTTTTGCTCATTTTTGAGTCAGCAGAACCCTTTCATGTTCCTGATCGGATTGTGGATTTTTTGCTGTCCTCCCGGTGCCCACTAAATTCACGGTCCTGACCACCACAAAAAAGTACCACATGTACATTAGAGAGGTTTTTCTGCACTTCATGGGATGGGACTACCATGAACTGCTCGTCACAGTGGCAGCCCTCATGGATTTATTCCTTGCTTTGGACTTAAATCATTCGAGTATTGTAAGAACTAATTGGTATAATAACCCATTTATTGTCTTGCTATAGTATTGTGTGTATTGTCTCAATTTTGTTAACACTCTTCTATCATAATTGTCTGACTCATATCGTTAACAGCTGCAGGGTTGGGAAGCTATGTAGAGGCACTTGTAACGAAACCTGATACTGAGTTCAATGTATTTGTCTCATCACTTCTGACACTTCTTTGTGTTTAGATACCCAAGTGTTTATACTCTCTAACAACTAACAAAAAATGATTATTCTAGTAGTATTCCCCTGATAAGATTTGGTTGAAAACTTAACTAGTCATGATAATAATTTTGTGGTGGTGCAAATTGGTTTTCCTTTTAGCACGTCTGATATGGGATTTAAGTTGTTTCTGTGCTTTGATCTTCTATTTTTTTATGGTCATAATCATAATTGCCATCATCATCACCACCAACATCATAATCACTACCAACATCACCACCGCCATCATTTTCTATGTTCTGATTTCCAGGCATTTATTGAATAGAACATGGCGGTCTATTGGTGTGTGCATTTTTATCTGGGGGAATAGATAACACGTGCCAGTGCAAACATTTAGCGAATAACATGTGGGGCCCTTATTTTTTTGGTAATTGGAACCATTATCTGATGGGTCCCATTGTGGACAAGCTTTGCTCCCAAATATCCTAGATTGGACAATCCCAACCCCCTGATTAGTTGCTGACAGATATTTGGGTAGGAGAATAATCAAGGTCCCACATTCAATGGGAACATTGGCTGATTATCCAAGGGTTTAGGATCTTCTGTTATAAGAGATCTCCATGGCATCCTCCATCCTACATTGGATCCATCATATCACAGTTGGGATTTTACTGAAAAATATGCCCCATGTATATGGAATTCCGAGTCTCGGCCTCTCAGGAAACCATGCATTTCCAGATGGGTGGACCTTAAAAAAGTTTGGTAAACCTCTTCCCCTAAAACCCGCCCGGGGTTTGGGCAAATGGCTAGCAATGTGTCCCCCTAGACACAAGATTGATTCCCCTCCTTGTGATTTACCCAATGCATGTGGTCTGTGGGTAATTGTGTGCCTTCGCAGGGATTAGTCTCACCTTAAAAAGGGTCGGGACACCCTATTGTCATTATTAAAAAAAAAAAAAACTCTTCCCTTAAAACCGAGGGGTTTGGATTTTTTATGCCGGAGGCACCACTCAGATATATTTCACAGAGCTCTCCAAATTTCATTATCATAGACATTCCTTATGTTTGCATGATGTCAATGTTAGATCATTTGTATAGAATTTTATTTCTGTCAACAAAATTATTTTGTTGTGTTTGTTCTTCTTTTTTCTTCAGCCACGAGTTGTAAAGTTGTTATAGACAATGAAAAGTTTATAACTTTATATTAGTTCATATGTTTCTCATTCTCACACACAAATACATTTATTTATCTGTTGCCTGATTTGTGAACTACCTAGTCCCTTAAGTTTGTGTAGGGGATCCCGTGAAATTAGGATTAAGTGTAATGCTGATTTTGGCAGGCCTATTGCCCTCCATGTCGGATTTGATGTGCCATGTCGGATTTGATGTGCCTTTCCTCTGCTAATTTTAATTATGCTTGTTTTAAATTTTTTAGAACTTCCTTAATTACATTTAAGAGGTGGAAAGCAGAGGAAAGGTGCGGCAAATCTGATGTTGTGGGCATTGGCCCTGCCAAAATTGGGATTAGTAGTCTTACCCTCAATTTGGTGGATCCTCTACTCCAAATCTAGAAACAAAGTAAATATAGTCATTTAAAAAGTCAGAACTCAGTATTAAAGACTATCTAGACCCAATTGCTATATGCCATCTCAGAAACTAGATCAATACGTAAAACAAAAACTGAAATATTTAAGTAGACATTTCCATTCTTTCTGATTTATCTTTTCTTTTTCTCAGATTTTTGGCTTTAAAAAATAAAATCATTGAGTCACCTAGAACTTGACGTCCAGTTGGGCTGGGTTGATTCGAAGACACTGCCAGCTCAAATGAAAGATTCAATTAGGTAGAAAAATAAAATATTTAAATATAGGTTTTGATAACATCCCCACCTTCATTGGGATGTTAGCAACGTCCCCATAGCTTTTAAATGCCACTTGGGCTGACCTATCATCAATTTGAACCATTCATTTGTTCGTACAACTAGAACAAGCTATGGTGCCAAAATCATGCCAATTGGATGATACTAAACCTCCAATCAATAGCACGGAAAATGGGCAGTCAAGACTCAAGGTTGAGCAGAGAAACAAAGTAGGTCTGACCATCATCTTGAAACATCTGTTTGGTAGATCCCACTTTGTATTTGCTTATGATTCTAAATTAGCACTTTGGTTTGACGATTCTAACCATGTGATCTATGGCTCATAAAGAACGGATGGTTGAAACAAATTGGTCCCATTCAAAGAGTTGGGATCATCTAATTGGCATGATTCTTGCAGCATGGCTTGCTCCCAATGGTACTACTGAATGAACCGTCCCAATTAATGATTGGGCGTACACTGCGTGACTTAAGGTTTGGGGATGTTGCTAATGTCCTCATAAAAGTGGAAACGTTAACAAAAACCTTTAAATGTAATCCATGAATTAACATAAGAATGTAGTTAAACTGCAAAACATTATTCATAATTAAGTATGGCGTAACAAAACCAAATAAACATGAAATGACAATTTTCTAGAAAAGATCCAGAATAAACCATTTTTCTCTATTTAAATATGTTAATAAAATTAACTACCTTCCAAGTTACTGAGCTAAAAATTTAACTGGGTCGAGTCGGCCTGGTTTTGTTTTGATTCAACAAGTTTTAGAACCACAGTTAATCCTTCAGTTGAATATGCTAAAAGGGAATCATCCGGTCAGTTTTAGATTATTTTACATCTTAGGTAGTTTGTTATTTTGTGCCGGGTACTTGGCTTATTATATGACAACTTGTATAGGCTCTCTCTAGAATACACTATAATACATGCTGTCTTTTTACTGCTTATATTCATATATCTTTTGATGTTTATCATGTTGCTTGGCAGGTAGTTGTTACTCATATGAATGGACTTGTTCATCCATCGCAGTCCATTCATGTGTTTCATGTTGGAAAAATGAGGATAAAGCTTCGGAAGGGAAAGGTTACTAAGGCAAAAGAGCCTTACTCCACTTCAATGCAGGTATTGGCAGACTTTTTTTGAAGAATGAATGTCATGCTCGATGGTTATAGTTGAGATTTCATTATTCAAAATGAGGAATTTCCAAGTTGGAATGAATCTGGTGCTATAACTTTTGAGGTCAGATATCATGCACTCTTTATCGTACATGTGGCATAGGTAATTGGATATGGACTGTTCACACCAATTGGATGATTAATGCAGGGGCATTTTCACATCAGGCTCGAGTGGGGTTGCCTGTGGGATGCAAGGGCACACTAGGGGTGGGCGGCTCGTTTGAGGTAGAACCGGCCCATGAGGGGGGTTTGGCCTAGGTCCTAACCCATGCAATGTGGGGCCTGGGCTATGAGATAAAAGGATTAATTCACCATGCTCTATCAGTTCGAGCTTTTAGAGCAAGTGGTTAATTGTCCTGCATCAAAGATCATGACAACCTTTGAGCTGATCTGAATTCATTCCTGTTGATGGATGTGCAAGGCCATAGTACATAAGCTTCATGTCGAGTGATGATCTTGTCCCACGTTATCTAGCCATAGTGTAGTTATGAGGATTAGTGAGTTTCAGCATGGTGGAATAATTGGGTCCTGTACCTCAGCTGATTTATAGTTTCCTTAGACTAGATTTTTAACGTGTGGTGGGGCCCGTTGATCATTGATCTGTTGAACTGTGCTACAGATGCATGATGCTCAAAAATTTCTTAGAGTGGAAGAACCAAATCCTTCGATCGGTGGCTTACAGATGGATTCTTGAGAATAAAATACATCAATCATTTTAGCGAGGAAAGGCTAAAGATCAAAAGGCTTGGATCGTCCAATCTGGGACCCCCTTTTTTGTTGAGGCTTTCCCCACCTGCAAAGCCCAATAGATCAACAGGCCGCATCACCGAACACACACCACATATACGGAATCCTGCACTTCTTCAGTACGATAGGATAAAATTGCAGTGTTACAGCAGTAGTACTGCCATGTTTTAAAACCATTATTATGTGATTCCATGATGAGGTGATTATGATTAGAATGACATGGTGTCTAGTGTGCAACTCACCAAAGAGGTTTTGTTATTCAACATGCATGCTTAGGGCAGCTCTTCTACCCGTTGGTGTGAGGTCCAAGCTGTTCATCAGGTGGGTTGACTTTAGAGTTGTCATGATCTGGAAATCAGGCTGGTTCACTCATCAGGTCAGCCCAAATATTAAAGACAAATGAATGGATTTGAAAACAGCAAATTTTTTTAGCAGTCTATTTGTTTCATAGTTTCATAAACTGTGACCACTTTGATTAGTGGCCTGATTTGGGCATGGTGGGGCGGACCTGATGAAGAGCTTCAGTGGGGTCATGTAGAAGGGCTTCCTTGTACAGGTGTGGCATTACCAATCCTTGGAGTAGTTTAAAAATTCGAAAACTCTACTTGACTCGATGTTTGTCGGGTTGGGTTGACTCGAAGACTCGAACAAATCTTTACTTGTCTCGATTCGTTATTTAATAATTAAATTAACAGTATTTATGAATATTTTAGATGGTTAAATGTTGATAAATACATATGGGAAATATATGCAAACAAAAGCTCGTTAGTAAGAACATTGCTCTTTCTGTTTGAGGTCTCAGGTTTGAACCTAGTTCTTACGCTTTCATTACATTTGTTGTTGAAAACGCTTCTTGAGCGAGTGACTCGCTTTGAGTCATGTTGAGTCAAGTCAAATTCACTGAGTCAGAGGGTGGTCTTGACGAGTCGTGCCGAGTTAACGCCGAGTCAGGCTTACAACTGAGTTTCATGATGACTTGGCTCAAAATCTTGCCAAATTGAGTCAACTCGGCTGAGTTTCTCGAATTACTGAATTTTAGAACTATGATCCATGGGGCTCTAATTGAATGGTAACAATTTTCCCATTGTTTCTTTGAATTCTTTCCACCAATAGTTTCTTTTTATAGTATTTCTGTGATATTTATGATATATCCGTTTTGGTTGCCCCATTCTAGATTTGCGGAGTTAGAGGGGGTGGTAATGCTGCAGCTCAGGCATTGTTTTGGCAAGCGAAGAAAGGACTTTTCTTCACGTTAGCCTTTGAGTCCGAGCGAGAAAGGAATGCGGCAATCATGCTTGCAAGGAGGTTCGCATTTGATTGCAATGTAAGCATCTCTTGATTGTAAATCATACAAATCTATGTAAAAATAATACTCTATTTTCTAATAGATTACTCTGCCATGCACATCATCGACACGTACAAGAAACTAGCCGGCATGGCTTTCAAGATAAGAAAATGTCAGCATGGCAGGTTTTGAGGTTATAGTTTATACACAAGTCAGGCCGAGATTTTTTGCAGTACACTAGGGTTTTTATAGGGCCGTCAATGTGTACCCAGACCTGAGGGCACCTGATGGACCCTGCCCAATTTTAATGGGTCTGAGTCCCATTTTTTGGACCCACTAAGAAAGTAGGTCAGGTTCGGGTTTCACCTTTTGGACCCCATTAAAATCGGGTCTAGTCCGGTTCGGGTTGGGTCCATGTGATGGACCTGGTTAAAGTTAGGTCAGTTCACGTCCAGTTAGTTTTTATAGTACAATTATATATTTAATATATATTGATTATTCTAGCAAAAGAATTGAGGTTTCCTAAGTCACACACATGCAAGTGAGCCCATTTACACACCATGCATGTGTTGAAGTGGCACATCTGTGTGTGATCTCATCTATCCGTCTTTTGGCCCAACCATGTAAATGGTCTTATTTGTCCCAAACTGAACTCGGAACTTAGATCCAAAGACCAGATTGGGCACCTAGACCTGATCGAGTCCATGTTTGGGTCTTCAAGAACTAGACCCAAACATGGTTAGACTACGGCTATGGGTATTATAGTACCTGACCCAAACCTGACCTGTTTACGGCCTGAGGCTTTTACTTCGTCAGAGCAGGGCACTGTGGTTCGGCAAACCAAAGTGTTGAGTGGTTGTCCATTGATTGGACTCGTATGATTTTTGGGCCATACTATTTTCATGATGGGGCTACCATGTTGGTTAGATTGGATGGCAGACATACATGATGGTGGGCCCCACATGCAGCTAGTTGCATGTTTTTTTCATCTACAACTTGTTTCGTGTGAGACATTGATTTTTTTTTTTTCTTGGAGCTTTCACCCACATTTTCCAGATTGTGCATAATTGTCTCACTGAATTTTTCTTGAATCGGCAAATTTTTACTGCAGCCTCTGGTATTCAAAGCTCAGATGCATGTTAGACATGAAAATGGGAAATGACCCATGCAAAATGCCTATAGCTGAAGTTCTCAGAGGGTGAACCTTATCAGCAACTGATGGGAAGTGGGCCAACTTGCACCATTTTTAGCAGGTGGGTTAAGATCGACCACAGTTCCCATCACCGCTCTATCTTTGATTAGATGGCAATTTGCTGATAGCAAACCTTCCCAAATGGGTGTTTGGCAATGGATCATTTCCCTTTATCACTTGTTTCATCATCTTTATATCTTTAGCTTATACAAACTCTAAGATTTAAGTGTTTAATTGC
Organism: Magnolia changhungtana; assembly: GCA_030180095.1. Taxonomy (NCBI): domain Eukaryota; kingdom Viridiplantae; phylum Streptophyta; class Magnoliopsida; order Magnoliales; family Magnoliaceae; genus Magnolia; species Magnolia changhungtana. The sequence goes on from JASAUF010000319.1 coordinate 1,854,810, forward strand.
AGGTCATGCTTGCTGGACCAGATGATCGAGCTCCTCTAGGAACCCAATAAACTAGCTCGGCTTCTCCTTGTACTAATGTAAGTATCCCAAGGCTTTCGGACTGGAGGAATTATATGATCCTCAGCACGAGGATATATGTATGACATCCTTTCGCCCATGGACATGGCCAGTTCTCTTGATTTCTTGATCTAGTGGGCCACACCGAAGGATAGGTCATGTGCTGAAATCTCCATTAGAACAATCACAACCCTTCGATTGGCAGCAAGAAAAATGACAAATAATACAAAACACACATCAACAATCTGCATTCAACAGATCGGCTACACTGTAGGATATCTGGGGCATCACCCATGGTGGGGTCCATAATATCAATGGTCTGGAGTAATGAACCATGGGGTCCACTTGTACAAAAAAAAGTTCCTGGGGATTCTTTGCATATCCTCGGGCATTCCTGTGAAATGTATGAGTATCTATATATGGTTGTAACAGTTTAAATAAATTCCACGTTGCATGTAGAAGAGGCATCCACCATTACAATGGTTGCTTCTCAACCCTCACCAAGGCATCCTTTTATTTGCCTTCTTATCTTTATCCAGCTTTCAGATGTTAAATAAGAGATTTATTAGTATTATTATTATTATTATTATTATTTATTTATTTATTTTTAAATGCATAAATGGTTTGCTATTATGCAGCTAAACCTCAGGGAAGTTCTATGCAGCTCCCTCTGCACCATACATGTACGGTGGTCATTACTGGTGATCTGGTAGCCCATCATGTGAATAGGTCGTATCCCAAAATCATGGGTATTTGACTATGGTAGCCCCCAAAATGGAGGAAATAGAGGAATGGTCCACATTCAACTGTAGTTCTAAAACTTGGTTAGTGGATTCGAAAGTAGGTAGAGTAGACTTGCTCCAAACTCATCTGAGTTGACTCAACTCCAGCCACTGGATTTTGTAATATAGCCCATCGACTTGGTGCCCACTAGATCATGGTAGATTTTTTCCCATGTGTACTATGAGAGTTAATTGCATGGGGTACAGTGTTGCTATCTTTAAGGTGATATTTGCATCCTACATCAATACAAGAATCAGCTTGCAAGATGGCTGATGCATATTTGCCTTCAAGATACAACAGTCCGTCTTTAATGGGAGAAATGTGTGGTTTGGCTGTGAAACCAATGACCTTACCCTGAACACACTCTAGCAACGAATGCACCTTAATATATTTATTTTGTAATGTTTTTATAGAATTTTCAAACACGAAGCTTGGAAATTCTAAAATAAACAAACTGGTGGGAGATTTTAGAGGAGTAAAGGGACCAGAGAGGAGATTTTTTTGATCCTGGAATGACCCGGGTTTTCCTTTTTATAGACCTGGATGGGTCACTTTGGTGCTCCTTTAGGTGCCTGTTCATTCAAAATGAATAGATAGACACTTGTTGGTCTCTCTTGGTGGTTCACTATAGTTATGATTCTACCAACCATTGCACCTATTCAATTTGAATGCCTCTTATAGTTAACACAAGAAGAGATGTAATGACTATTGGCGAATTCTCTATGGCAATTGGTGAATTTTCAAACTACATGGAAATGTAAAACTTCTCACAAGTCCAGATTCTGGAAGTTAATTGGGGATCCCAATTTAGACAAATCAAGTGCTGAATAGATTTGTGCCTAAGATTGTTGCAAAAGTCTGATGCCAGGTCTATGTGATCATCCAGAGAGCAGAGAGACTGGTGCATGCCCTGAGGTAGGGCTGGGGTGTGAGAAATTAAAAGCCCGTTCAAAGGGTAGATCCAACACATGTGAACGTGTGATGGAAGGGAAGAGAGATTTCTCTCTAATAATCTTCCCCCCCCCCCCCTCTCTCTCTCTCTCTCTCTCTCTCTCTCTCTCTCTCCCTTAGATGTTCTTAGGGTTGGCGATGTTGTTGATGTCTTAAATATGTAAGTGATAGGGTCGGTTGATGCCATTGGAAAAATCTGAAAAATTTACGTGTTGTTGCTGGAATGTTTTGATGTTTCTACTCAATTCATCGAAAAAGTTCGATGCCATCGAAGTCCCATCGAATGTGCCATCGAGCGCGCACATAGAATTGCATTTGTGATATTATATGATACTATATACATCGGGTGTAATGGGGATTTGAGATGAAGTAGAAGAGTTCTAGAGCTTTCTAAATCGTTCCTAAATGTTTCAAGGGCATAACTAGGGCTTGTGAAATGGATTTGAGGCTTGTTCGGGTCAATAACACTCTATCTCATGTAATTTCTGCTTTCATAGTGCATAGTCATTGCTTTGTGTTGTGGTTTTTTCTCGAAAGGATTTTTCTACGTAAAATTCGGATTGTTTGTGTTTGGATTTGGTTGTGTGATTGCATGTACTTTGCTTGATTCGTCTTTGTGTACTCCCGGTTCCACAATAGAAGATGTTCAAAGCTCTCTTAGTTCTTTCCATCTTAGGATATGACCTATATAGAAAGAGGAATTAGGTTTTCAAAGGATGGTGCTCTGTCCCTATAGACTTTTATTTGTCTTATTACATAAAAAGTTTGTATGCTTGTCTGTCTTACCCACATACCCAATTTGCCCAATTCCTTCTACCGTCCGGATGTATCCAATCTTGACCATAATCTCATCTTAATTAAGATGTGGACCACAAGATCTCAATCATCGGGTGCTCATTAAGTACAATTGAGCCAAAGCTTAAAACACCATATGTTTGTACTCCCTTGCATTCTTAGTTCTAAACATTAGTCAAAGCTACTACATCATCAAATCAGTTTGGTCTGGGCATATGATGAGTCTCTCAGACCAAAGACTTGATGCGATTATCCAATGCAAGTGATCGAGTTTTGCTAATATGGTCATAAGATGAGATCTATGAAACATAACTCTCCCTTAACTTAATGTCTGTTGTGTACAAACTCATCTTCTCCTGAAGCAATTGTAGGAATCCTTCTCTGAAAACCTGCAAAATCGTAGCTTGTATACCAAATGCATGTGGTCATAAATATTTATATGGTTATAGCCATCATGGTAGGCTTTTTAGTGCACACAATGCCAACAATAGCACCCATGTGCAATCCAATTGTTGAGATATACTCCAATTCAGTTCAATCCAACGGTTGATATTTCTCCCATCTTGTCCCTATGAATCCGAGCACAAGTGGGTGCACCTGATTGATCTGGGGAACAATCCTTACGGTTTGATCAACCCAGTTTGGATAACCCAAGCATGATTTACAATGAAAGGGACTGAACACATCAAGACACTATTACAGTACCCATCAATCATTCTTCTTGGTGGAGGAGATGCAAAGGTGTGTTGTTCAAATACTCTCTGATGGCATTTTCACAAGTTAATAGAGATGAGATCTCAAAACCATAAATTACAAGTTGGTTGAAAAGTTACCGACCAACTAGCTCATAAATAACAATGTGTCAACCGTTCACAACATCTGATCCGTCCAAACAGCTAGCATATCCTGCATGGTTGGGCCAACGGTTTAGATGGATTAGCTGTGGTATATCTTTGGTACATTGACAGCTCATAAATAATAACGTGTCAACCGCCCAAACAGATGGCATATTCTACATAGTTTGGGCCAACCGTTTAGATGGATTGGATGTGGTATATGCTTGGTACATTGTGAATTTATTAGCTGGCTGCTGGCTGGAAAGTAATGAATCTTCCAACTTGTTGTATGTTAGATAGGGATAGCTTTCAAGTCGAATAATTTGAATTTTGAATTACCCTTTTGAACTTGTAAAAAGGGTAGTGGCTCAATATTCATATTTCAGATCTTCAACTCGGAAAGAGGTGGAGAGGGAGCTGAGGAGATTTACACAGCTTATACCAATGTTACTATGACAGGGAAGTCACACCCATTCGCACCACAAAGCAACCAAGAGAAACTTTGGTTAAGGGTGCGTTTGGTTACACCAAAATAATGTAAATTTTAATATTTGGTGCGACTAAACGCACCAGAAGGGTCATTTGGGAGCTTGTATTTGATATATATTAGCAATTACTATAGAATTCATGTGAATTGGAATTTTGACGGTTTGTAATTGGATTCTACATGAATCCATGTTTGTGTATGTATTTGAGAGCTTGTATTTGGAATATGTTGGTGTGGAGAGAGTAAGAGAGGTCCGTGACATGAACCGGTGGGAATTAGAATCCATGTGAAATGAAGTTACATGATTTTGCTGTGATTTAAAAAAGAAAAGAAAAGAAAAGAAGCTTTTAAGCATATTTCATGCTCTCAAATGACCCCTAAATTGAAGATTCTCCTATGTGAAATGATGATTTTGCCCCCAATGCCGGGCTGCATGTGACAGCTGTTTCATTGAGTTATGTGAGGTTATAGTGGTATTTGCAGGGTTATAGTCAATTTGCATAAGTTTGAGGATTAAAAAATGATGTGGAAAAGTTTTCTAGCTTTACCGAAAAAGAAAGTTGAAGAAAGAAACCATTTCTGAAAAAAAGAAAAAAATAATTAAATGCCAGTTTCCATGGCACGCCAACAAACATGCTAATATGGCACATGTGTGCCCTCACAGAGATACCTTGAATCCATGATGGAAAATAAGAAAATAGAAATAAAATTTGAAATTTGATTGATAGATAATAAAAATGAATTTACAGCCATTTAAATAGCGATACTAAACATTGGAAGAAGTTTCAGGATCAAACTCCAACTCAAACTCCCTAAAATTCATGACTTACTATAAATAATAAACTTATTGTAAATAGTAAAAATGAAATTAAAAAGTATTTTCAACCGTCGATTTGATGAAAACTCATAAATTCGGTGTGGGCAACCCGACGTGGGTGGCTAAAGTAGCTTCTCCTACCTCAAAATCATATGATACATCGAATAACTCATTCCGGTTTGCGAGATACGCCTGTTTTAAGGTTCTGATGGTCCGGATCACTTAGGCCTCCGATTGGGCCTTCCCTAGTCCATCTTGATATGAATGTGTCCTCGACCTTCTCTACATCAACATTATAGTTTAGGGAGAGTGAAAATATAACTAGTCTAGATCAAGTGGAGCTTCTGGTTTTGTAATTTAGATCATGCATGGTTTATTTTGGCTTTTGTTTCACCTGAAATCTCCTTACCTAATCAATGATGGTCCACATTTAACCGAAAAAAGGTCTTCATATTCGTTGGTGGGGTTTCCTAATCTGGCACACTCATGAGGAATGCTCCATCAACCGTCTGACTCAACCGATCAATTGGCCCGGAGTACAGAGTAATGGGCCCCACCCTTGTAGAGAATTCATGAATTAATACAGTAGAAATATGTGGGCCATGCATCGTACAGTCCTCTACTACTTATACGAGCGAGGACGTGTTAAGGTCAAGCACCATCTTCCACAGATGATAAGTGTCACACCCTAAACTTAGAAACCGGGCTCACAGAATTCCCGATCGCTGAATCCGGCGCCGACAGCCTCCGTAGTACTCCATTCTCGGCTCCTAGCGCCTATACGCCAAATTCCAGTCCTGGGATCCTACAAGGAAGATTTTTGGTATGATTTTTTTTTGGTAAAGAAGTATAACCACAAGTCTACCCAGATCATAGGAACAACATCAACACCACATATCTACTAATATAAACATTGGAGTACAATGCTGAAAGGGAAATACATAAATAACAAAAACTTCAAAGTGATCTGCCTCAAGCTCGTACCTCAATGCTGTTACGACCTAACGTCACCTGCACGCAACGGTCATGCATAAGCTTATAGAAAGCTTAGAGGGTGGTGTAAGTGTGTGCGCAAGATAAGTGCCAAGCACACAAATATCAGAGTAAGTGGAAATACTGACAAGTCCATGGATACTGTTAACCATAACAAGGCTATGTGATGTAAGACATAGTATGCTAAATGTCATATGTTGATGATGCAATGCAATGTACAAATCCTGACAAGTCCACGAATATCATCAACCTTCTCTAGGCCATGTAATGCAGAAACATAGTAAACCAAATGTCATATACAGAAGATACAATGCAAAAAAAAGACAAAGTTAGAGTGTGTAATCGGGATGATAGTATATGGTATCGCAAGCTGTGGAGTTTATCACAAGAGACTTTTATTTAAACCAGTCTCATATCTAAATTTGGATAGCTAGATTCAATGTTGTAAACTCCTGATCTCGGGTTGGTTGCGCGCCCAACCGAAATCCTAGCCATTACGAAAGCACCCATAATGATTTGGTTGCGCACTACTAGCCCGAGTGGATAGTGAATGAATGAATGAATGAGTTAAATGTTGAGTACGCAACTCCTGCTCAGCAAGTCTGTATATGATAGCTACAACGCTTCCGATGTGGGACAAGATTTCACCTCATTATATGCACAGTAGCCTACCAGTACAATAGTCTGCCAACCACTAGTAGCTCGCCCAGGCCATTAGGCCCTGCCCACATCAGCGTTCGCCCACGTGTGCAATAGTGACGGGGCGTCACAATATCAGTACCGTACATCTCTGGGATATCACCGGGGTCTAGCACACTCCACATTGGCTGCCACCTCCCTAGCTATACAACCCAGCGAGAGGAAAAGATCTCACTACCCGCCTAGTCAATACCTACCCGGCTCGTCAATAGCGGACCCATTTGCGATCTGGTCAAACTCAGCCTAGATTACAACTCCCTCACTTGGGGGATAAGGCCACACCCCCTTCCAATCGACCACGACATAGTGAGAGACGTGACCTGCTGGTATTCGGCACTCGTGCGCTCATGTATCCATTCGGTCTAGATGTTGGAGGATCTCTTGACCACGGAGGTTTATAGATTTTCACCCACGGAGAACTAACGTGCTCAGATGCTCGAACCAAATATTTTCGGTATCCCAACTGGCCAACCATGATATGCCTGTAGAAGCCACAACCCTGATGTCGCTAGGGCACTCCATGATCATATGACATAAGATGCGAGATGCATGAACCATACTATCCAATCATACATCAAACCTGCTCATGTGGGGCAACTCCGTCTCTCAGGGGGTTTCATAAACAATCAGCTCAATGACACGTGCTATGATCAATCACTCATAACAAGCATACAAATGATGTGCATGGGCATATATCATGACGTCATGCTTAACATATACTCAGTGTGTCCTACTAGCTTAAGCAAACTAACATGATTAACGGATATAACATTAATCGGCCCAATATATGACGGGGTCCATAGAAGGACGACATATCTAACACAAACATTAAGATAAACCTATATAGTGAATATACTTGACTTGGTATCACTTATTCTTCCATCTACAGTAAGGGGGATATTGATGATGTATTAATGTCAAGGACGGACCTCACACTTGTCTCAACAAAGAGATGGACGGTGTGGATGACATGTACATGTCGCGAGGTCCTAGCAAATGGGGTACAAAGGTAGGATACATTTCTAGTGGGGAGTGAAGTGGGTATACAACAAGGTGAGTTCACAGGGTGAGCTAAGCGGATGAACAATTGAGCTTTCTCAATATCTTATCATGAATAAACTGAGCTTTCTTATGGGGCCCGATATATACACAAAGTGGGCTTGGTGGAGTTCATACATCTAAGACTATGTGTCCTTATAACGGATTGGGTAGCCCGCTTAACTCCTAAGTGGGCATTGGGTATGGTCACTAAACTTAGGCAAAACATGAATCTAGGTGGGTCACATTTCTATAGAAGGCCCGGTATGAACATAATGTGGGCTTCAAGGTTTGGATAATCTTATAGGGCATGGTGGTAAGGTACTAGTATCAATGGGGGCCCAACAGTTTGGGTTAGCCCAATAAGAGAAGGTGGTTACCTTTACATCAATGGGGGCCCAATGATTTGGGTTAGCCCAATAAGAAAGACTGGTAGTACTAACATCAATGGGGCCCAATGATTTGGGATAGTTCAATAAGGGAAGGTGGGTTGAAAATTGGGTATCATAGTGGGCCCTACAGGGTTTGGTTTTCAACGGTGGATGTTTAACCACCACTATTCCTATGGTGCGGTCCACTTGGGATTTGGATCTGACCTTCAATGGGGCCCACGACCCTATGAGAATTGGAAGAGTGGATGAACAACGTATAAATAACACATATTATGGTGGGCCTCCTAAGGTAGCCCGCAGTCTAGAAAATGGATGGACAGTGTACATATAACACATACATATGGTGGGACTCTACTCAAGGCTGGGGTAAAAGAGAGAGAGGATGGGGAGATGGGCTTCATGGTGGGCTTTAGGATGGTTCTATACGGTGGACATTTAACTACCATTATTGTAAGGTGCGATCCTATTGGGATAAGAATCGGAATCACAACGGGGCCCTCAACCCTTTAAATATCTAGAAAGACGGATGGGCTGCATGTGTATCACATACATCATGGTGGGTCTCACACATCGTAATTGGGCCTGACATATACAATGGGCCTCACATACATCACATTGGGCCTCACATACATCACATTGGGCCTCATACATGGGCTGCATATACATCAGAATGGCCTCATACACGGGCCGCATATACATCACAATGGGCCTCAAACATGGGCCGCATATACATCACAATGGGCCTCAAACACGAGCCGCATATACATCACAACGGGCCTCATACACGGGCCGCATATACATCACAATGGGCCTCAAACACGGGCCACATAAACACAGTGTTTGAGTTGTCGATATCGCTACAAGTTTCGCTGGCCGGAGATAAAGATATATATCGTTATTGCCGATAACCGGAAATGTAGGAAAAAATGGGGGAAATAGTGAAATTTTTCAGTAAAACTTTAGGACATGCCTAAATACACATATTTACATATTCAGGAATAAAAATTTTGTAAAAAAAATGCATTAAATTAGAAGTTTCCATTTAATGGGGGCCAAAAAGTATTCGTCGTCGTAAGAAATCACTCAAATAGTAACCAAAATTAGTTTATATAATACAAATGCAAGCTTACAATAATTAAGACATGCAAAAGTAAATGAATTAAAAAAATACACATTTCTGGCCATGTTTCATCCCCATATAGAGTGACGAGGTGGCTCGTAGTTATTGTCCGGATCCCGTGGCAGTTGAGAGTAGTATTGCTAACATATTGGCAGTACTGTTCCCAGGTCATTCTCTACTCATATCAATTAAGGAGCTCTCTTATGTACCTCTGATAGTCATCATCCCTAAACTGTACGAGTACACCTAGACGTGAGAATTGCGTGACATACATTGACGGCATTTCCTAAGCAGGGTACTGAGGGAATAGATCAAGTCTAACTTCGACTCTTTGATAGTATTGCTGCCAGTCATATGGGTATCCCGAATATTCTCCTGTCAAAGGGTCATGACTCAAAGAACTATCTTCCGGCTGCCTATACCCATAGGTAGATGAGCATGACTGAATATCAAAGCTACCATGGTCATACCCGTGATATCCCCCATAAGCATAAGGTGGGACAGAGGTGGAGCTCCCCTGATATGAACTTATGTCCATAAATGACAAGCTGCATGTGAGAGCATCAGCCGCGGCGCGTCCGACTTTCTTCTTCGAACGACTCTTGAACATATATCTGGGCTCTGATGCTCTCGCATTGGATGGTGGATGAGATCCATGATCCTTATCCTGAGTGGCATGGTCAAAGTTCTGGTCCTCAGTGAACTGGCCAACAGATCGTTGGCTCTGAGCTGTCGTGTACCCCCACCACTTCCACCCCACCCCCACTAGTACCACCTATACTAGTGTCGGTGCTTCCGTCCCCTCCCTCATCACCGTCATCATCGTCCCTAAGACCAGTGTCAAGTGGGGGTTGAGTCTCATCATCATCATCACTCACTACGACTTGATGATGAGGAGGGGGCTGTGAAGATGCTCCCTCACCCTTATTGGAATGTGCCGAACTCCTCACCAAAGGATCAAAGGAGTCTCAGTATCGCACTTTCGTTCCTCTACTACCGATCGACATCGATACCCGAGCTGTTTGCTCCTTGACTACACAGAGAGGGGCCTCCTCTGCATCATCTAAATTAGTTGATTTGACTACTCATAAAGTGGGTCCTCATCATCATCACCTATCTGTGTCATGTTACCTATAGACAACAGGTTAACAGGTCTTAATTTTCCTCCATGTCTCAGTCTACCCGCAACTGCCTCTCTCTTAACTTCATATTGTAATGGCAGTAAACGAGCTTTTGCAGCTTCTCATATACTAGTCTATTCCTCTTGCTGATGTGTATGAGTGATCATGTGCTCCAGTTCCTCTCACACGGTGAGGAGGATATGGTCTATGCGAGAACACAGACTGCCAATAATTGCAATGCGGGCGTGTCAACTCCATACATCCCCCACCACTCATCTATATATCCATGAGGAGCTTGTTTTAGTTTGAAGTTTAAACGAAAAATGTAATTACCTAATTATGTTACCATACTCATACGGTATCATCATTTCAGTTGATGCTTTTGCTAGTGCGGATGAGAATGTACCCCTCGCATCCCTAAACCGCAACAACTGCAAATATGGATTCACATGTCATTATTTTTAATCACCCATATTTCTAGAGGCTATAAGGAAGAAGTTTTATTGCATTATTTAGTTACCGAAATTTTCTTGCGCTGTTAATTCTAGGAACAATCGTTCGAACGCCTCGTGGATGGCTATCGTTAAATCTTGATTCTCATGGAGCCAACGTTTATACTGAAATTTAGGATTCAGGTAGTATGCTGAAATCCAAATATTAGTTACTCAGTTATATTAACATGCAAACAGAAGTAATGTTTAAAGTATTCAGTTGTATTAACAAACTTATCAGCTTGGTGGAGTGGATGCTCGAGAGTCCCAGTCCATCAACGATCGATGATATTGATCACCCACTGATACGAAGTGGGGACTGCAGTCATTATCCCCTGTCTCATAATTCTCATAAGCTCATACATTGACCTCATCGAAGGCCACATCTCATTATTTACGGCGCATAGGACCTTGTACATCTGATGCAGGAAGGAAACGACGTTGTGAACTTTATCCCAGAAGGCATAGGAAAGCACTATATTTGAACAAGTCTTTGCACCCTCAGTCTTCCTCTGATTCCACTCCATGTATCTGTCAGATTTGAACAAATTTCTGAGACCCACACGATGCCTATATAAGCTGTCAAGTGCAATGAAGTTTGTGGCGAATCGTGTCGCACCTGGTCTAACGATGTCCCCTTTACAACACTCATGCATTGCAGCCAACAACCATGAGTGATTGTATATAAAATTTGTTACTTTCCTCGCATCCTAGATGGTTTTCTTGACAGAATCCCTCTGGCGAATCTCCTCGAGCATTAAATCAATGCAGTGTGCCGCACACGGGGTCCGATAGAGATTGAACTTCTGCATCAATTTCTTCCCCGCCTTAACGAACGCACTGCCATTGTCCGTCATAACTTGGACAACATTCTGGGACCCGACATCTCTAATCACTCCTTTCAGGAGAGCATATATGTATTCGTGATCTTTTATTCTGGCCGATGCATCAATGGATTTGAGAAAAACCGGTTGTCCTCTATAGTACACTATGAAATTGATAATGGATAATTTCGTGGGTCTTATCCACCCATCACACATGATTGTTACCCCATACTACTTCTACTTCGGCTTGAGTCCATGTACCCAAGTCTGCATCTCCTCGTGCTCTCAATCGAGGTAGATGTTAAGAATCTCCCGTGGCGTGGGAGGCTTCACGCCGGGCCCGGCACGCTGCACCTCCTCAATCATATTTTTGAAGTGAGGACTGGCTGCTGCATTTGCTGGTACATGGCTTGAGATGAACCACCTATATATAACGCCACCCACTTTCTCCATGAGCCCCTTGCTCCACATATTTTTTAATCTTTTTTGATTAACGCCTGCGATGGGTGCATCTGGGATACGAGCGCTTTGCGTGCGTTGTAGGCCATGCCCGCTGCCTCCCTCAAATCATCTGCTGCTCCCACCAACCTCATGTCGGGACGTCCCAAACAACGGCCTACTCTCATCAATTCATTTTCTTTGCTCCCCCTCCCACTCTGAAGCTCGAGACTCACAAATCACTTGTCTAAAATCGCTCCTTTCTTGAGCCGTAACACAGTCATCGGGGTGCACGATCCTCTCATCGTCGTCATCATCGTGCTCGTCGATAACACCTAGGCCCCATCCAGTGCCTTGTAGCTCCTCCCTCATATCCTGCTCCCAATCCTTTTGCTGCAGTTTGCGTGACTTCACTTCAGTCAACACTCTTCTCATCTCCTCTCTCACTGTCCTTGTTACATTTGGACAGTCTTTAACATTCTTGTATCCCCCTGCCAAATGTTCCTTTAGCCTAGACACTCCCCTACTCCGTATCACTTGGCCACAATAGTTGCATATAACCCCATATTTATTCCCCTCCACTGGCCGTCCATGTTTCCACCCAATGTCCCTTACTCCTCCTTTTCCCGATCCAGACAACATTTTGCTCTCTAGTAGTATACAAAGTTGCAATAATTGACAAAAAAGATGCATCGGCTTGTATTCAATGTAATAAGCCCAAATCATTTCAAGGGTTAAGATGTTAGATCAAATCAAAATTTCATATAAATTACAATTGAGGAAAGAGTTTGCAGATTACATACTAAGTAAACTTAATGGGGCCTATTGTGATTTATACATACAACATGATGAGTAGTGGAAAAAAATGAAACAGATATAGTCTCAGGTGGACAATGCAAAAGGTGCATCGGCTCGATTGTAGGGTCCACCATTAAACACTTATTAAGACCCATCATAATGTGCCCATAATGTTTATTTTCCATCCAACCCGTTGAAAAGGTTACATAAATATAGATGAAGTGAAAAAACAAATATCAGCTTTATACAAAACTTTTGTGGCCCATAATAAAGTTCAAGTGGACCCCACCATAGAAAATAGGGACAGTGATTGGATATCCACCATTAAAATCCTCCTAAGGATGGCTGTACTGTTTACTTGACATCCAATCTGTTGATTAAATCATATAGATCCAGAGAAGGGAAAAAACAAAGATAAGCTTGATCCAAAACTTTTATGGCCCTCAAAAATTTTTTAATGGTTGAAGTTTATTCAATGTTGTTTCCAATAATGTGGTCCACTTGAGACTGTTATATACCTAAGTTTTGGTCTCATTCTATCAAATGATGTAGGAAAATATTTGGACGGCACAGATGAAACACATTCATCATGATGGGGCCCACAGAGCACCGACCACCATCCATGGTTGGTGGTAGAGGGCGTAGCCAATCTGTTTCCTTTGGCTACAGTTTTTGGCTACAGCTTTTATTTGTAGCCAATGCACTCGAAATCGGATTGCTTATTGAGTACGCTCTTATTGTACTGAGTAAACTTAGTTGGGCCCATTGTGAATTTATGTGGTTTATCCACACCTTCCATACGTTTTTCCGTCTCATTTTAGGCGTTGAGCCCAAAATTGAAGCTTATACAAATCTCAAGTGGACCATACCACAGGAAACAGTGGAAATAATGATTTCCACCGTTGAAACCTTTCTATGCCCCACAGTGATGTTTATTTTTCATCCAAACTGTTCATAAGATCAAACAAACATGGATGAAAGGAAAAAACAAATATAATCTTTTTCCAAAACTTCTGTGGCCCCCAAGAATTTTTCAACGTTATAACTTCAATTCACACTGTTTCCTATGGTGTGGTCCATTTTAGCCATGTATATCCTTCTGTATTGATATAAGGCCCTAAAATTATCTTATAAAATGGATGGACAAACTGGATAAAATACATAAATCACGGTGGACCCCACAGAGTTTACTCAGTACGCTTAGTGTGCTGTACGCAGTACCTAAACTGCCATCCACACCCCTTTCAATAGCAGCACAGGACTCAGATTTCCTTCATGCGCTGCAAGCTTAGGTGGGGCCCACTGTGATATTTGTGAAAAATCCTCCCCGTCTATCCGTTTTGTGGGTTCATTTTAAGACATGATGCAAAAAACGAACCGTATCTAAAGCTCAAGTGAGCCTAAAACGTGATAATTAAATGTCCACAGTTGAAATATTCGTGGGGCCACATAAGTTTTGATTCAGCTAATATTTTTGTTTTGAGTTAATCCTAATAGTAATGACATTATTAACGGTACAGATGGCATCTAAACATCACTATTGAACCCTAGGAAGGTTTTAACGGTAGGAATTTTCCTAACCACATTTTTCCTATAGTACGGCTCACTTGAGCTTTGGAAACGGATTGGCTACTCCCTTGCCGTGCTCTGTGGGCCCCTCCGCGAGGTATGTGTTTCATCCATGCCGTCCATCTATTTTTATAGATAATTTTATTGTATGGAAAAAAAAAATAGGTATATCCCAATGTCAATTGGACCACATTACAAGAAACAGTGTTGAATGAACTTTGACCATTCAAAACTTTTTGAGGGCCATGAAGGTTTTGGAACAACCCAATTTTTGTTTTTTCCCCTTAATCTGGGTCTCTATGACCTAATTAACAGATTGGATGTCAAATAAACAGTACCTTGGGCCTTAGGAGGATTTAAGTGATGGATATCCAATTACTGTTATTTTCCTGTGGTGTGGTCCACCTGATATTTTTATCCATCTCATTTTTGGGATAAAGCCCTACAATGATTTGCAAAAATGGATGAACGGAGTAGATAATACACATACATCATGGTGGGGCCCACATACATCATGGCTAGACCATTCTACAGGAAATAGTTGAATTGCATGTCTACTGTTGCAAAATTCTTGGGGCCACGGAAGTTTTGGATATGCTTAAATTTTTGGGCTCAACCCCTTGAATTAGATGGAAAAATGGATGGACAGCTTAGATAAACCACACATGCATTCAAAGTGGGCCCAACTGAGTTTAGTTAGTACGATAAGAGCGTACTTGCACATCGTCCGTCGGATTTACCTCCCAGGCCGAGAGGTATTTCATCTTCACAGGGCACGAACTCCTCACTGCGAGAGGGATTTTTGCGCAAGAAGGATTTTCGCTCGGCAAAATCCGATTTCCCGGTGTGAGAGCGATTTTCGCTATGTGTGAAATCCGATTTCAGGGATTTTTGCTCGAAGGGAGAAATTCAAAAAACGAGAAGCTCTGTCGAGAAAAGAGGGGTTTTGCGTACACATACCGGTTCTATCGATCGAGTAGCTCCTCTTCTAGCTCCGATTCTGACTTCCGATTAACCAGGTACGAAAATCACTCTGAAATTTTTTTCCCCGATATCTCCAAATTTATCAGAGAAAAGAGGGGTAGGTGGCTACAGTTTTCTCGTGGGATTGGTGGCTACAGTCGAGATTCCGAAAATATTGGACGGATGCCGATAATATCTCCTGATATTTCGTCGATAATGGAGTACGAAATGCATATTCCGATAATATCACCCATCTAAAAAAAATCGCCGATATTTCGCTGACAACTGGCAGAGAAACGAATTTAGGGGGTTTCGGTGTCGCAGAGCTGGTGACACCGATATTATCGACAATTCGCGAGCACTGCATATACATCACAATGGCCTGCACATACTGCAGGTGGGCCCTGCTCATACAATAGGTGGGTCCTACCCCAACAGATGGTTGGTGAGGATAACACATAAATCACGGTGGTTTCCACCGTCTAGACCGTTGGAACGATGTGAATAAAATACATAAATCATGGCGGGGTCCGGGCGGTGGGGATCAACCCATGCATCACGTGTGGGCCCCACGCATGTGAACAGTGCACACAACAGGTGGGGTCCATGGACGGATGGCTTGGACTACACATATCTCACTGTCGTTCCCACCGTCCAAACCGCTAGACGATGTGGATATGAAATACATGCATCACATGGACCACACGTCCCACGTGTGGATGGCGTGGCCATCACACAACAGGTGGGTCCCATAGTCCCACGTGCTGGACGATGTGGACGCCACACACACACCATGACCCACCGTCCCATCTGGACAGATGATGTAGATAAAATACTTACATCATGTGGGGCCCACGTCACCTGGACGGTCTGGATGGCCCATATCATCACGTAGGCCCCCTAACCTGGACGGTCTGGATGGCTCACATCATCAAGCAGGCCCCACCGTCCCATGTGGACGATGGGTGAAATACATACATTAACGGGACCCACCATCCTAGCTGGACGGTGTGCGCATAATGCATATATCAGGTGGGACCGACCGTCCTTGTTGCT
Source organism: Magnolia changhungtana (assembly GCA_030180095.1). Taxonomy (NCBI): domain Eukaryota; kingdom Viridiplantae; phylum Streptophyta; class Magnoliopsida; order Magnoliales; family Magnoliaceae; genus Magnolia; species Magnolia changhungtana. The sequence goes on from JASAUF010000319.1 coordinate 1,871,038, forward strand.
AGACGGTGGAGTCGCCACGCACATGCCAAGGTGGGTCCACACGTGTGGCCCACTAGTCGTTGGATCAAGGTGATATTTGTATTTTCTCTTCGTCCAGAGCCTGCTGGATGACTTAGTGACGGACGACCTAGATGAAACACCTATGGCGGGCCTGCTGGCCTTGGACGGCCGGGATCACATACATCACAATAGTCCACAACAGGGGAAAGGAGAGAGAGAGAGAGAGAGAGAGAGAGAGAGAGAGAGAGAGAGAGAGAGAGAGAGAGAGAGAGAGAGAGAGAGAGGAGCTCCGCCACTATGAGCTCTCTTAGGTGGGCTATGTAAATACGATACATGCATCAAAAATGGGTTCCAAATCATGTGGGTCCTCAAATCATAAAATCAACGGTGGGAATCCCTTTCCCACCAACAAGTCAAGGTCTAGATGACCACCTTCTTACAATAGAAAAATAAACATCATGATAGGGTCCATGGAGATTGGCCCCATTATGGGATAAACATATGAATCATAGTGGGCCATCGGCCACACCTAGGGTCCAAAGTGAGATCCATTCCATCAATCGATAGGCCCTACTTGGCCCATCATCAAAATCATAAATCTAGTCCTATAAATACCACCTATGGTTCTCTTCTTTAGTTGCTGGGAATCTTTGGCTCCTATGCTCACCCTTTGATGGAGGATGATGAAGATTGAAGGGTTGGATGGTAATATTTGGTGGTAGGGAGATGGGTCCTCTCTTGCTTCTTTTCTCTCCTTAGGATTTTTTTCTCTCCTTAGTTGCTTGGGATTTGAGTAGAGAATGATGTGGAATGAGTGAGAAATGGGTGTGTAAGGAGAGAAGGATGGGTGTTGTAAGGAGAGGTGACATGAAGGGTATGGGCTTAGTTGACTTTTGGGTGAGAGAGGGAAGGGTGCCATGCGTTGTTGGTAAGAGAGGGATGGGCTAGGTATGAGTTATGATAGCTTGTATTTGATTGATTGATGTGATAGATTGGGTAGAGATTCCTCTCTCGGGATTCGTAACGCTCGGTATTTTTTTGAAATATATGCAGGCCTATAACTCTTGGCCTGGGTATCGCATTGGTGTGCAAGACGCAATGTTGGAACCGCGGCGACGACACGATTACTAGGGTAAAAGTTTCAAGTCGAGCCGACTCAGATCTACGGGATGAGACTTAGGGTTGCGCGCAAATGCTGTCTACAGGTCGCTGGTTGCCAGAATTCGATGGGGAGGATCGCGAGAGTCTAAGGAACAGTACAGACTAGGATACGGGCCTTACTATAAGTATTCCGAATCCACGGAACTTCTCGAATCCATTAGGAAAATAAGAAAATAGAATAATTTTTAGAAATTTATAATAAATTGATTGATAAAATTATCTAATGGGTGTACCTATTACACCATTAATAAAGAGAAAAACTAAAATTCGTAATTATAAAAAATATCAACATTCTAACCATAGTAAAAATCCTAGTTCTAGTAAAACTCTTTTAAAGCCTAATTTTTAAAATTAAAAATTCCAAATAAACTTTTGTTAGAAGAGTCATATCATGATTAAAAGTTATTTCTAAAAAATAAATAAATAATCTAAAATTCTAAAAAAAAAAATAAAATTACAAAAATCTAAATTACTAAAAATTGTAATTTTTTCTTAGAATTTCACTTTTGAGTTGAATGTTATGGTGAAACGAAGAGATACAACCCACTTCGTGAGTTGGTTCACCTCATGGTCCGTTGCAGTAAATATTGATAGGTTATGCATCCCGTGACGATATCAATTTATGAACCACCTTTTGGTCTAACCATTTTTAGGGAATCGGTGCCAAGACCTCAGCGTTGAAACAAGGTATCTTGACTGAGTCTACCACTTGAGCTATGGATCAGGGTGTTCGATCTTTTGGTCCAACCATGCCAGGGATGTATGATGACACGTCGTACATCACTACTGAACCCACAAGTATACATTTTAGGCACTCATGTCTCACACGTGCTAGCATGAGGAATGAGCCATATCAAGCTGCTCATTCCGTCCCAAAAATGAAACCAGTTTGCTCGTTAAGTGGGCCTACACATGTACAGAATAAATGTACGGCTCAATGTGATTTTCTGTATATCCACGCCGTACATGCATTTCTACAGTCCACTTTAGGACTTGTTCTAAAAAAAATTATGCAGATCCAAGGCCATGAGGCCCACCTTAATGATTTTCTGTATATCCACGCCGTCCATGCATTTCTACAGTCCACTTTAGGACTTGTTCTAAATAAATTAGCAGATCCAAATCTCATTTGGAACACATCAAAGGAAACTGTGTTGATTGAATATTCACCATTAAAAGCTTTACTGGGCCCACAATAATGCCCACCAAAACATTTCCTTTCCACCCCAACGTGTTAATAAGGTCAACCAAAACTAGATGAAGGGAAACATATAAAAATCAATTTGATGCAAAACTTTTGTGGCCCACAAAAAGCTTTTAATGATCATTCACCACTGTTTCTATTGTGTGGTTCACTTGAGGTTTGTATCTACCTAAAATTTCGGATCACATCCTAAAGTGATGCCGGAAAATGGATGGACAGTGTGGATATACAAGAAACTCATCAAGTTGGGCCCCAAACGGTAAGGGTAGCACGTAATCCGCCCTCTCTATCCATCATTTGAACTAGTTATGACTCAGCCTATCTATAATTTGAATTAGTTAGGAGGTGAGCCCAAAAATCAGCCCAATCCAAAACACAAGTGGGCCACACCATAGGGATAAGTGGAAATTTAGGATGACAACATCTTTGAAACTGTCTTAGGTCCCACCAAAGTTTTGAATTAAGCTCAAATTTGTTTTTTTTTTTTTTTTTCCTTTAATCTTATCAAGACCCACCTTATCAACTGAGTTGGATGGCATTAGAGCTGTACACGAGTCGAGCTTGGCATAGCTCAGACTTGGCTTGGCCAGTAGCTAACCTCAGCTCAAACTCAGCTGGGCTCAACCCTCGAGTTTGACTGGCTAGTTCTACTCAGTTTAGTCAGCAGCTTAGGCTAGTTCGAGCCGAGTTCAAGCCAGTGTGACATTTACTCGAGTACATAGAATGCGTCTTCAATTTTTCACATAATACAAAACAATAATAATAATTTACATGTATTTTATCAAACACTCGATGGATAACATCAAAATCAAGATTTGAAGGTAGTTTTATAATGTAAAGTTTTTATTTTTTGTAGTGATTTATTTTGTATCGATTCCTTCCTCGCCACTAGCTAACACCGTGGAGAATGTATGCACTCAAAACAATACTTCGTTGAGTCATTTCATTAACCTCTTGGTGAGCAATGTTAATATCAAAATAACTGAGTCACTTAGCCGATTCGATCCGAGTCAATTCGAGTTGAGGTTCGATTCAAGTCGAGTCGAGCTCAGGCAAACTCGAACTCAACTTCGAGCTCTAAAAACCAACTCAACTCAGTCCAAATCCGATTTTGAACAGAGGTGAGTCAAGCTTTTCCGACTCGAGTCAAGCGAGCTGACCAAGCTAACTTGACTCGTGCACAGCGCTAGATGGCATAGAAACATCATGTCATGCCGTTAAAAGGTTTCAAAGGTAGACTTCCATCTCACGTTGTGTTTTCCACTTAGTTGCCTATTTGAAATCATGGATTCCATGGTAAAGGAAAATAATTTTTTCTCCATTTAGCAAAGTAGATTAGGTCAAGCCTCACCCAAGACAATGCAACCCTTACTGTGGGGCCTACTTTGATATATGTATTCTATATTCATGCGCTCCATTTATTTTGTTAAATCATTTTAGAACATGAGTCCAAAAAATGAAAAAGATCCAAATCTCAAGTTGACCATACCATAAGAAACAACGGTGACTAAACGCCTTACCATTAAAAATTTTCTAGGGCTCACTGTAATGTCTCCCTGATGCTTATTTTTCATCTAACCTATTGATAAATCACATAAACCTGGGTAAAGGGGAAAGATGCAAATACCAACTAGATCTAAAACTTTGTGGCCCATTAATTGTCAATCACCACTATTTCCCATGGTATAGCTTACTTGAGAATTAGATCTCAATTCATTTTTGACTGATACCCTAAAATGACCTGATAAAATGGATGGACAATATGGATATAAAATACATACATCAAGTTGGGCGTCATGGCAAGGACTACACCCAATCAGCTCCCTTTCGCATATATAAGAAATGAGGTAAAAAACCATCCAATTAATATAGGAATTTATATAAGTTTTACAACCCAACTTTTGAAATCCATTGTTAATCATCTGATTGTGGAAATCACTGTTACTTTTACCTTTCCATTCCGTTGGGATCGGGAAGCGGATTGCATGGTGTAGATGTGTTAACGTCACCAACTTTTGTGAGCCCCACTATGATGTAGTGTGTTATATCTACACCGTCCATTCATTTTGAAAGATCGTTTTAGCCATGGACCAAAAAATGAGGCAAATCAAAAGCTCAAATGGACTACGCCACAGAAAGTAGTGGAGATATAACACCTCCCATTGAATGCCCATGCCCTACAATGAACTCGCATACTGAATGGATGGTGTGGATATAACACATACATTACATTGTGTACGGCACACCACACATTCTGCTTCTCCTGTGATCCATGATTCAAACGGGTCCTCAATTTTGGTAAGGGCTGATTATTCTTACCCGGGGTAACGCTTTAGTGGTGTTATTAGGGGCGTACATCGAGTTGAACCGAGTCAAGCTGGCCTTAGCTTGACTTGGCTCGCCCACTAGCTGACCTCAACTTGAATTTGGCTTGGCTCGGTCCTCTAGCCTAACCGGCCAGCTCGGCTTGGTTCGGTCAGTAGCTCGGCCAGTTTGAGCTAAGATCGAGCCGAGTTCGCCATTGCAACATGTCCACAAACACCTGGACTGCACCTTCAAAATCCTACTGTTTGTAAAACAGAAATAATGGTTTTACAGGTATTTTATCAAACATCTTCTAAGCAACATAAAAACCAAGAAAAAAAAGTATATTTGTTTCATGTTTATACCTTCCTTGCCACCAGCCACACTTCGTTTAGTCATTTCATCAAACACTTAGTGAGCAACATCAATAGCAAAGTAACAAGTCATCGAACTAGTTCAATCCAAGTTCGAATCGAGCTGGATTCGATCCGAGTCGAGTCGAGCCGGGGTCAACTCGAACTCATTTTTGAGCTTAAAAATCAGCTCAACTCAGGTTGAACTCATCTTCGAATCGAGTTGAATCGAGCTTTTTCGAGTCGAGTCGAGTCGAGTGAGCTAACCGAGCTAGCTCGGTTCATGTACACCCATATGTGTTATCCTCATTGTGTGGGCTTCATATGATTTATTTTATTTTATTTTTTGATTTTTTTTTTGCATATCTATACTGTTCATCTGTCTTTTTAGCTCATTTTAAGATGTTATTTCAACTTTTCCTTACATAGATACAAATCTTTGGTGGTCCATATCATTGAAAAAAACTAGTGAATGACCATTGAAAACTTTTGAAAGCCACAAAATTTGGACCAATCTTATAATAATAATAATTATTATTTTAATTTTCCTTTCATTAATTTCTGTTAAACCATATCAACCGGTTGGATGGAAAATAAATATTATAACTCTTCTCATGGTTCAATAACCACTGTTTCCTATAGTGTAATCCACAATAGATTTCAATCTGCTTAAATTTTAGGACCTTGTCCTAAAATTGTCTATTAAAACGTATGGACGGTCTGGATATACAACACATCATCAATGTGGGCCCCAAGGTAAGGGTTAAACCTAATCCTCTCCCGGTTATCGTGCTCACATCCTGCCATGAGGTACCTGGTTTCCATGGACCACATGGCTCCCTACAAGTGTGTGCATCCATTTCCGTCCGTCCATCTCACTCCAACCATGACACTCGATGGCTGCTCATGCTACCCAACCCATTTAAACTCAAATTATCACGATATTTTGACTATTTCTCGCCTTATCTTGTTCTTCGCATGATTCCCCGCCCGAGTATGTGCACAGTAGTCTCGGTCCTGCGTGTACACCGTTGCACTCTACTCCTCAGGAGCGGATTAAGCGTGACCCAGGACTCGAAGATGGATTGGCTACTACCCCTGACACGGACACCAGCCCCGTGGCTGATGGTCGGTGCTCTGTGGGCCCCACCATGATGTATGTATTTCATCCATTCCGTTAATCCATTTTTAAAGATCATTTTAGGGGTTTAATCCAAAAATGAGAGGGATATAAATCTCAGATAGACCACACCGCAGAAAAAAATAGTGATTGGATATCCATCATTTAAATCCTCATAAGGCTCACTGTACTGTTTATTTGACATCCAATCTGTTGATTAGGTCATAAAGACCCAGATGAAGGGAAAAAACAAAGATCAGCTTGATCCAATACTTTTATGGCTCCAAAAAGTTTTAATGGCCAACGTTCATTCAACACTGTTTCCTGTAATGTGGCCCCTTGAGATTGAGATATACCTCATTTGTTTTTGTGATACCATAAAATGATCTAAAAATATAGATGGACGGCATGGATGAAACATATACATCATGGTGGGGCCCACAGAGCACCGAGGGGAGTAGCCAATTCGTTTCCCCCGGACTCACCCAACACGGTGCGGCCCTTACTGTGGGCCCCACCTTGATGTATGTTTTCTGTATCCACAACATCCAGCCGTATTTTCAGACCATTTTAAGGCGTTATCTAAAAAAAATAAGCACATCCAATTACTAGGTGGGCCATACCATAAGAAACCTTGGTGATTGATCATTAATAGGCACAAAAGTTTTGGATCGAGCTGATATTTATTTTTTCCCTTAATCCAGGCTTTTGTGACCTTATCAACAGATTGGATGGAAAATAAAATTACGTTTTTAATGGTGGAGCATTCGATCACCACTGTTTCCTATGATATATGGTCCACCTGTTTATTAAATCTGCCTAGTTTTTTGGAATAATGATATGGAAAAAATGAATGGACAGTGTGGACACAGAATACTTACATCAAGGTGGGCCCCACAGAGTCTGTGACGTCTTGGGTGAGGCCTGGGTCTCACCAAATACTTACATCAAAGCGGATGGACAGTGTGGATAACACAAATAAATGACGGTGGGCCCCACAGAGTCGAGCCATCACAGTGGTAGGTGATGGAGGGGTCTCCACACAATCCGCTTCCTGCATTAACGGGGTACTCTGGTTTTTCTATTTGTGCAAGTGGAGTTCCAGTAATCTAGTCCATTGGAATGTTGGGCCTCAAGATGGATGGACCACGTTAACTAAAATATCCAATATACGGAGATGCTAGACATAATAAAATTTGGGTATCTTTTCAGCTGAATGTTCAGCTTTGCTGTTATTCTTTTTTGGACCGTTTATTTGTAGACCACAAAGTGAATGGATAGGATTGTCCTATTAAGTGTGTTTTTTGGGGTATGATCTATCAACGGTGGTTAGCACGAGATAGATAGCGTGGATCTGTGAGACATACGGCCCACTTGTACAAGCTGGTTACACTGAAAATCTGCAAGTCATTTTCTTCCTTTTTAGATCCGGCCCCCATTGTCAGTTTTTACAAGTGGGGCCGTGGTTAAGTAATCCAAACCGTTAATATAATTGGACCCACTTTGGATGGCCCATAAATCATAATAATCGGAAACCCTAGCTGTCCAGCAAATAGAACTTTCAGAAAGAAAATGGAGCAACGGCTGGCATTCATCAAAGGCCAAAGATTATTTTGATAGGAGCCTCCAGCACACGGATTTTGGTGTATGGACCATCTACTGTGGGGCCCACCATGCCAATGGTTTGATCACCTAACCGTAGGTGATAGCCCCTGTTCAAACGGACAGGGATTGCCTGGAGACCACCCAACTATTTGTGGCCCACCGTGATATATGTGCTTATCCACACCGTTCATCCGTTTTAACAGATCATTTTAGTGAAGGATCCCAAAAATGAGGTAAATAAAAATCTCAAGTGGACCACAACATGAGAAACAGTGGGGATGATGACTTCACCGTTGAAACCTTCCCAGGGCCCACCATGATGTTTGGTTGCCATCCAACCTGTTGAAAGGTCACACAGACCAGGATGAATGGAAAATACAAATATCAGCTTGATCCAAAACTTCTATGGCGCCAAGAAATTTTCAACGGTAGGCATTCAATCTCCTCCATTTCCTGTGGCGTGGTCCACTCCATCTTTGGATCTGCCTCATTGTTAGGATCATGCGATGAATTGATCTGGAAAAACAGATGGACGGTGTGGATAAAATAAATACATCACGGTGGGCCCCACAGAGGAGGTCACTGGCCTCCCTGCAGTCCGCTTCCTGTTCAAACTCGACGGTATTATACGTCCTTGATCGTAGAGAGGCAAGCAACCAACGGATACGGCAAATCCGGAGAACCTGGAAAGGTAATTTATCAATCTGTACCGTCCATCCAGTCAAACGTACTCTAAATAAAAGGATTTCAAAAAATCGAAGGGATTGGATTATCCCATCAATCTAGTTAATGGACTATAAACCGACGGTTGAAAACAAAATTAGTGGACTGCCGACATCGAGTAGGAGTAAGCGAGAAAAGTGATAGATGGTTTTTGACCAGTGACACATCTATTATATTCCCTATTAGATGGACGGTTCAGATTATATGAATCCATGCCACGTGTACTATGGAGAGACGAGTCTACCGGATTATTCTTCTCTCATGTCTACAGACCGCTGGCATTCAAAAGCGCCACAACGGCTACATATCCGTCTTTTTATATAAAAACCGTTTCGGACCGTTGGATTAGAATACCGGACGGCGGAGATTCGAGGGAAGTCGACCGTTGGGGTAGGCGTCTCCTCGTTTCAATCTTATAAAAGTAAAGCTACTTCTGCTACCCTTTTTCATAAGGGAGAGAGAGAGAGAGAGAGAGAGAGAGAGAGAGAGAGCGAGGATTTTTGTATTGGGACCTCTTGTCTCTGCCGTTGATCGATTGATCGAGCCTGTGAATCGAATCTGAAAGGGGTGTTGGGATAAATTCAGGGAGGGAGAGATGGCATCAAGAGCTATGGTTCCTCAGCAACAGAGAGGTATTGCAGATTTCCCATAGCTTCTGAGATAAAAGAAGTGTCGGGTGCCTTTCTTTGTTTGATTTTCGATCGGTTTTCCTCCTTTTCTTTGGTGGGGTTTCTTTGATTCGAAGCGATTTGCATTGGCTGCCTTTTCTGTTCTTTGAGTCTTCTCTTTGGTTTTTCTCATTTCTTTTATCGGAAAGATGTGGGGTTTTTCCCATTTCGTAGATTCTTCTTTTTCATGCATCTCCACTGCTGTTTTGTGGTGCTCGGATTTTGTGATGTCTGAACCCAACTTGCAAGCAGCCCAAAAACAAATTTCCATGTTTCTGCCAAGGAATCTCTCTCTCTCTCTCTCTCTCTCTCTCTCTGGATTTCTTAATGTGGGTTCTCTTTTTGAATGTTTCTCCATAGGATTTCGTTTTTCAAGGGTTATAGATCTTCTTGCCCATTTGAAATGTGATGTTGTTTTTGCATCTGGGGGGATCTCTTTCTTCTTTGAGATTTCTCTTGTATTCTGCCACTTTTCAGCAATTTTCTGGGCTAAGCAAACTGTAATGTGGGGCCCACCTTCTGGTGATCAAAACCGTTCATGAGGTAAAACCCCCAAATTGGATGATTGGATCCGTTTATTGCTGCCACTGGATGGGTAGGATTGTTCGACAGAGAGAGATAATGTGCTATCCAACGATTGGGCCTACCAGATGCAAAAGCCTACCTATCCGATGGTCAGGATCCTTGGGGTGAACAAAGATCATCCCAAGGATCTCTTTCTTTCAACCGAGAATCATACAATCCCTCTCCTTTTCTAGACGAATTCTTCATTGGATCTTCTTTTGTCATTTGCTGTTGTTGGTGAATTCCGTTTAACGAAAAATGCCTTCTCTCACGAAAATCTGCAGGTGGGGCGGCTGCCGTAGGAAAACAGAAGGCCGTCCCAGCCGATGGAAACAATCGGCGAGCTCTTGGAGATATTGGCAATCTTGTCAATGTTCGAGGCACTGCCATTGAAGGGTGAATTGCATCCTCCTCTAGTCTCAATCTGGAATATTGCATTTCTGTCTGCCATTGCCGGTTTTTCATAGCCTTTGCTAACGTTTTCTGTTAATTGATTAGGAAGCCGCAGCAGCAGATCACTCGCCCCATCACAAGGAGTTTCTGTGCTCAGCTTCTTGCGAATGCGCAGGCAGCTGCAGCAGCTAATAATAAGGTAATAGGAATTCCTAATCATTCTCTTTGTTTTCTTAATTCGGATTGATTAAATTGATGGTCCTGCTGATTTTGGTACCCCAGTAAATCTGAACCATTGGTTGTCAATTGTAATTCTTCATTTTCCTCGGACACCCCGTGATTATTATGTTACCGATATGTGGGTCCCACAACCTTAGATGGTGGGTCCCATTATAATTTGATGTTGCTCATTTTAAAGCAGGAGATGCAATGATGGCCCATCCCATGATTATTATGTCACTGATATGTGGCCCCTACTCAGATGACAATATAGTGCTTACTGAGATGGTGGGTTTATAATCGATATGGCGGGTCCCTTCTGTAACGTTCTTTTGATTGAGATGGTTGGTCCCACCTATAACGTTCTTTCGATCAATGATCATGTCACATTCGTTGAGTTGGTTTCCAATGTGCAGAAATCAGTTGCAGTTGTTGCAGATGTTGGAGTCAAAGCAAAGGGTGGCGCCAAGGTAGCTAAACAGAAAGTTACTGTGAAGCCGAAACCAGAGAAGGTAATCGAGATAAGCCCTGATACGGAGGAGGAAGCTAAGAAATCTGAAAACAAGACTAAATTACATGAAGGATCATCAAGGAAGAAAGTGGAGACCCTCACTTCGATCCTCACCGCACGAAGCAAGGTCGCCTGTGGACTAACAATGCGAGTGACAGATATTGATGCGGCCGATGCAGAGGATCAGTTGGCAGTTGTCGATTACGTTGAAGACATTTACAAATTTTACAGACTTGCTGAGGTATAATTCATTGAGAATCTCCTGGCTGTTCATCAGGTGGGCCATATGTGTATGTTGGTGAATGTGAACCGTTGTTCAAATGCAGAATGCCAGTGAGTCACCTGATGGGCTGCCTGGGTAGAGAGTTCAATTTATGTTGAATCCTTTCTGTTTTAGCTGATTGAATGGGTTTTTAAATTTCTAATGCAGACTGCCAGTAGGGTTCATGACTACATGGACACACAGGTCGAGATCAACGAAAAGATGCGGTCCATCCTTGTCGACTGGCTGATTGAAGTCCATAACAAATTTGAACTTATGCCAGAAACCCTCTACCTTACCATCCACATCGTCGATCGATACCTTTCGATGAAAACGGTGCTGCGGAGGGAGTTACAGCTGGTGGGCATGACTGCAATGCTCATCGCCTGCAAATACGAAGAGATTTGGGCCCCAGAGGTATTATAACAATGAAAAATATACAATGTACATGTGTGCACTACCCCATCAGTACATGGTGGGGATCAGTCCACCCTACTCCATCCTTGGCAAATCCATGGTGGAGATCAGTCCATAGGGGGGATCAAGATGGGCCCCAGATCGGAATGTTTTCATTTGGTTCAGCACACTACATTTCAGTGATCCAGATCATTATATGCTGGGTCCCAAAATCATTCTTCCATCATTCTACATCATGGATCCTAGTCCCCACATCAGATCACACTGGATTGACCACTAGATTAATGATATCGATCACTGAAAGATGGACCCAATGGAAACACCAGAGATTTCAGCTGATCATTGAATGGAAAAACACCATTACAATTTCTGATTCTGTTATTGTGCTAGATTGATTGATGGTGGGCCGGGTTGTGACATTTGCAGGTGAATGACTTCATTTGCATATCAGACAGGGCATACAACAGAGAACAGATTCTGGGTATGGAGAAAAGCATTTTGAATAAGCTTGAATGGAGCTTAACTTTCCCAACACAATACCAATTCCTCGTGCGGTTTCTCAAAGCTGCTGCTGCATCTGATAAAGAGGTAATTCCCCTATTCTCATATAGCATTCATGATCCATCAGATCAAAAAGCATGAATCAAACAATGGGTCCCGCATGATTCTACTAGGTCCACAATTTGCTTGATATAATGTCATTTTTTTATTCCCCGGAAGCGTTTGATTTCTACTAGGTCCCATTGATTGATGTCTATCAACAGTTTGGATGACCAAATGATGGGTCCCACATGAATAGTTTGGACAACCAAATGATGGGTCCCACAGGAATCTAAATGTTCATTTCCTATATTCACCTATCTAGCATAGGGGAATGTAGGATCATCTTGTATGTGGTCCCATGCATGAAAATCTTGTGAGTGGTCCCATGATAAGAGGTGATTCATGCTGTTAGTTTGATCAACAAATTGGAAACTCTTGATGACCAACCAACAGGTCCCACGTGAATCTTGGTCTACAACAATCTGCTTGATATATAAAAAATTCGGTTGGATGCAGCTGATCCTTTCTTTCCCTTTGAACAAAAAATGCAGATGGAGAATATGGTTTTCTTCTTCGCGGAGTTGGCTTTGATGCAGTACTCCACGATAATAATGTATTGCCCATCAATGGTTGCGGCTTCCGCAGTCTATGCGGCCCACTGCACTCTCAAAAAGACTCCTTGGAGTGAAACACTCAAACACCACACAGGGTTCTCCGAGCCACAACTCATGTATGTGATTTTATTTTTTCCTAACATGCACCACCATATACTAGCTTCTGTGAGTAATTGTGTTTGCTGCCTTAATATAGGGATTGTGCGAAGATGTTGGTGAAATTCCATTCCTTGGGGGGAGAGGGCAAACTGAAGGTGGTTTACAGGAAGTATTCGTGCCCTCAACGAGGGGCCGTTGCTTTGCATCCTCCTGCGGAAAAGCTACTAGAGAGGAGTTGAAGGTGGGCTGCTGATCAATGTAAAAAGCCATAGCGAGCTTTGGATGAGGGGGTGGTGGTCAAATTCTTTTGATTTATTTGGTGATTAGTTTCATGTAATGGAGTGCATGAAGATTGTAATCATCTAATTTGATGATGAAACAAAAAAAGAGATATTGAAATTTCAATTGGAATTTTTTATGTATGGTCCAAGATTTTTTGATTTGCGAGTTCAATTGGAATTCTTTATGTATGATGTCCAAGATTTTTTGATTTGCGAATTGAACTCTTGTGAGAAATTTGAGATGTCATCCGTGTTTCTTTCAGCTTATCCAATTCATACATGCATAAAATACAATGATGCAGTGGACAGTTAATCTGAAACCTGAATTTTCAGTCAAAACACCTGAATGATATTCAATTTTCAGGTTGAGGGCTCCAATTCCAAAATGGTATCTTTGTCACCGTGGATCCTACTCTCATGGCTCAGTTAGACTCTCATGGCTCAGTTAGACTCTGCATTTTCAACAGTAGGTTGCAAAGGCTGGTTTTCAGGTTTGATCCGGGGTTTTTGTGTTACTGGGTCGCAAAAGTCCATTTTGGGTTTGATTTGGGTTTTTTTTTTTTTTAAATAAATAAATTATTTATTAAGTTTCCATTGTGTTTTTCCCCTCTCAATTTTTGTCGTGCTGTCATCTCTGTCGTGCTGACATAATGATCGAACTTATCATTATGTCGAACATTTGGACTTGTTTATATTGTGCTGGGCATTAGGATTGAATATGTTTTATCTTTGATCCTGAAACATGTAAAGCTGAAAGAGTAGTAATGGTATGAGTGAAAGTGTGTATCCACTGAAAAAGCAATGATTGAAATATAAAGCTACTGAAAGTGCCATTAAATCATTCGCCAGTTCTTTCAAAAAGTATTAGGTCCACATCAAAGTGTTTTGCTCACCTTATGCTTAGGTCCACATCAAACTGTTTTGCTTGCTACTCGTCGTCTTTTAGTTGCGCTATGTTACTGTTGATTTTTTTTTTTTTTTCTAAGTGTCTTTCTTTCTTTGGGTCCTTATGGCTCGGTGTAGACACTCTCGTAAGAGTTTCCAACACAGAGGTCATGGGTTCGAGCTATTGTGGTGTGTGTAAAACAAAGTCCCAACAAGTGGGCGTTAAGTGCAGGTGTTTGATAAGTTGCTTGGTTGGCCATAACGGTATAATCATTGGAGAGGAATTGTGATCGAAGAAGGCATCTCTCATCTGCGGCCATGATCGGTGTGTGCAAAACAAAGTCCCAACAAGTGGGCATTAAGTGCAAGTGTTTGCTTGGTTGGCTATAACGGTATAATCATTGGAGAGGAATTGTGATCGAAGAAGACGTCTCATCCTCCGCGGCCATGATCGGATAGGCACATTGTTCTGTTGAGCAAGTGAGAGTTGTAATTGCTTCCACCATATAGAAGCACTAGATTTCTTGGGGTTGAGCGTTGCCTTGGGCTCGGGGTGGAATCAGTGCATCTGCAATACGGTCGAGTGTTGCTGAAGTCTTTCCATGGTCAACTGACTCTCCCGATGGAAAGCTTCCATTCTTTTCGATAGATAACAAATCATTAGTTGACAGGGATCAACCTCATCACGTCCAAGGCGGCACTCAGTGATCACTGTTAACTAATGATTCCACAATGCAGAAGCACTAGATTTCTTGGGGCTGAGCGCCGCCTTGGGCTTGGGGTGGAATCAATGCATTCGCAATACGGTCGAGTGTTGCCGAAGTCTTTCCATGGTCAACTGACTCTTTCGATGGAAAGCTTCCATTCTTTTCGATAGATAACAAATCATTAGTTGACATGATTTTGGTACAATCCATCTTTAATTGTCATCGGACCGATCGGAGTCCTTTCTCTGATACCACTTGGCGTAGGGAGGGACGTGATCACTGTCTTCCTCAGGGGATAGCTACTCTAAATCTATAGAGCTCTTTGGACTCCTCAAAGGCGTCTCATTCTCCGCGGCCATGATTGGATAGGCACATTACCACTGGAACAAGTGAGCCTTAAATGCTTCCCCATGAAGCAGTTAGATTTCTTGGGGTTGAGCGTCGCCTTGGGCTCACATTAATGCATTTATTTGTCAGTGTTCTAAGTCTTTCCATGGTCAACTGACTCTCCCGATGGAAAGCTTCCATTCTTTTCAATAGATAACAAATCATTAGTTGACAGTGATCAACCTCATCACGTCCAAGGCGGCGCTCAGTGATCACTGTTAACTAATGATTCCACAATGCAGAAGCACTAGATTTCTTAGGGCTGAGCGCCACCTTGGGCTTGGGGTGGAATCAATGCATTCGCAATACGGTCGAGTGTTGCCGAAGTCTTTCCATGGTTAACTGACTCTCTCGATGGAAAGCTTCCATTCTTTTCAATAGATAACGAATCATTAGTTGACATGATTTTGGTACAATCCATCGTTAATTGTCATCGGACCGATCGGAGTCCTTTCTCTGATACCACTTGGTGTAGGGAGGGACGTGATCATTGTCTTCCTCAGGGGATAACTACTCTAAATCTATAGAGCTCTTTGGACTCCTCAAAGAGATTCCTCGAATCTACAAGAGATAAAAGTAAGAATAGTTCCTAATAATTTGAAATAATTAGGAAACAGTAAAGACTTAGATTCCAACTCTATAGATTTGGAATCTATATCAAACAAGCTCTTGGGGCTAGTTTGATTTTTGTGTACCAGGGAAATACCTTTGAAAAAGGTCATTATTACCTTTTCACGCTGGTTGAAATTTCAAATGTATTTTCATCTCAAAAATTGGTCCAAAAAATCGACTTAAATTTGTGGACCCCATTGTGATGTGCATGACATATCCACACCGTCCATCTATTTTATCAGAAGATTTTAGGGCCTAAGTCCAAAATTGAGACAAATGCAATGCTCAAGTGGCCCATACCACATTAATGTTTATTTGTCATCTAACTTGTTCATGGAGTCATAAAAACATTGATAAGGGATAAACACAAATATCAACTTCATCCAAAACTTATGGGGGCCACATAAATTTTTATATGATAAGCATCCAATTTTCACTGTTTCCTATGGTGTGGTTCACTGGACCTTTGAATCTGTCTCATTTTTGGGTTCATGGCCTAAATGAGGCTGACATATAGGATGAACGGTGTTGATACATCATGTACATCATAGTAGGCCCTATATTCATTTGGCAGCTATCCTTGGCATTAACACCGAAAAGTTAAGTCGTCGACATCGGCGTAAGAAACGAGGCGGTAATTACTTGTTAAGTAATTATTACCCATTTACCGGTAATTACCTCTTACCTGGAATCAAACAGGCCCTTACTGTAAATAGTAAGTTTGACCTCTATTTCTAGTAGACATCATGGTTTTCAGCCAAAAATATTGTGTCCAATTTGGCCCAACCATGTTATTCTCCTAATTTTTCTAAGCCCTTTTCATGTTTGGCATGACTTCTAAAACTTACTCAAGGGATGAAAAGTTATACTTGATCTAAAACTTATTATTTATAGTAAAAATGAAACTAAATGAGACTTTTGACCATTGATATGATGGAATTTTGCAAATCCGGCGTGGGGAGCCCAGCATAGTGGGTTTGGTTGACTTAAGTAGGTTCTCATACACCACAATCATATAATATGTTGAAAACCTCATCCTGGTTTGCAAGATAAGACTAAAATAACCAGGTCGTTTTCGTATCCATCTGGGCTTTTTCTATTCCATCTTTTTCATGAAAGCGTCTGCAACCGGCTCTACATCACCATCAGAAAAATGGGCCAGCTTTTTTTTTTTTTTTTTTTAGCCTTGTATCTAATGCGGGAGTACTCATCTAATGTTTTAAGTGAATATATATCACATACACTAGTGGTCGACTCACAAGAGTTTCAACACAATGTCATGGGTTCGAGTACCCATTGTGGTGTCAGTGCTTGGGTGTGTGGGGGTATGATTGCGCCTTAAAAAAAGGGTCCCTGGCAAGAATCCATACAGTCTCTGCCACAACTGCTTTAACGTATTAAAGAAAAATGTGCTGTGACACGCACATGAACCCACTGATGTGCATGTGAAATTCATTCCAACCATTAGATAAATCAGGCTGACCTGTTATTCAGATGGGCCACACCAAAGAGATGTCACTGTAATTTTTTACCCCAGTGCTGAGATCTCCTTACCTGTCCGTGCTGGAAAAGCTTTGTGGTCCACCCTGATGTATGTATTTTATCCACACCTCCATCCATTTTGGATAATTATTTTAAGCTTTGAGCCCAAAAATAAGGTAGATCCAAGCCTCCAGTGGACCACACCATAGGAAAATAGTCTTGATTGAACACTACCCATTTTAAAGTTCCTAGGGCCCCTGTAGTGTTTTTTAGCCATCCAACCTGTTGATTAGGTTACACAGGACTGGGTGGAAGGAAAACACAAATATTAGTTTGATACACTCCCATGGCTTCTAAGAAGTTTGTAAGGGTGGGCATTAAGTGATCACTATTTCCTGTGGTGTGGTCCAACTGAGATTTGTATCTACCTCATTTTTTAGGATATATAACACACTAAAATGCCTTTGCAAAATGGATGGATAGATAGCATGGAGAAAACATGCAAGTCATATAGAAGTGGATCGCCTGTGACCCTGCCACAGAGGTGTATCTCTGTGCCCGGCTGGGGCCACAGAGATGTCCATGACAATCACACTCTGTCCATCTATTTTAAAAGACCACAATAAAACATGATTATAAAAATAAGGCAGATCCAAAAAATATGTGGGCCATACCATCCGAAACAGTGGGAGTTGAATGCTTGGTGGTGACAGAAGTTCTATATGAACAGTTTGGATGGCATATAAACATCATGGCCAGCTCTGGGAAGGTTTCAACGGTGGATGCTGCTGTTCCTACTGTCTTGTTGGTGTGGCCCATGGCATATAATCATCATGGTCAGCTCTAGGAAGGTTTTAATGGTGAATGTCGATGTTCCCACAGTTTGATGTGGTGTGGCCCAAATGAGTTTTGGATCCACCTTATTTTTAAAATCTGATCCTATTATGATATTTCAAAACAGATGGACAGAGTTAGATTTGTCATGAACTTCTCTGTGGACCCCAACCAAGGTCACAGGCAATGCTCTCCCTTGCATCATTGTGGGCCCCAACACCGACTATTATTGAATCTGAGTCCGTTCAGTTGGGGTTTAGGGGAAAAAAAATGGATAATGCCCTGAAATGAGGGGGTCAAAATGATTATTTTAAGTAGAAAACACATGTCATTGTGCACCAACCAGTCTTGAATCTGAGCCTGTTTGTAGGCCCACCTTGATGTGTGCTTTGTAAATCCACTCCATCTATCTGTTTTGCCAGCTCATTTTAGTGCATGAACCCAAAAATGAATCAGATCTAAATCTCAAGTGGACCACACCTTATGAAATAGTGGTGATTGAACGTCCACCATTAAAATCTTCCTAGAGCCCGGCATTATGTTTTTCTGCAATGAAACCTTTGGATAAGGTCACAAAGACCTGGACGAAGGTTTTCTGTTTTTTCGATGGTGGGGGAGACAACTGGCGATGGTGGACCATACCACTTGAAAAAATAGTGATTGAATCCCCACCGTTAAAAACTCCCTAGAGCCCACCATAATGTTATTGATGTTGGAGACAACCGGAGATTTTACATAAACATTATAACGGGGCCCACCGGAGCCACCGCCCATTTCCTCACGGACGCCGAATAGATGCTGACATGTTGAGCAGCGAGACTCGCTACTGAAGTGACGTCACCAGATTCTGTGGGCCCTACCATGATGAATGTATTGTATCCGCACCGTCCATCTATTTGGAGAGATCATTTTAGGGCATGATCCATATAATGAGGCAGATCAAAAACTGGAGTGGACCCACCACAGAAAACAGTGGGGAGAGTGACTCCCACCGTTGAAGCCTTCCTAAGGTCCACCGTGATGTTTATTTGAGATCTAAACTGTTCATAAGTTAAAAAAGACATAAAAGAAAGGAAAAAACAAATATCATCTTGATCGAAAACTTCTGTGGCCCTTAGAAGTTTTTAATGGTAGTTGTTACTTTCTCCGCTGTTTCATGTAGTGGGGTCCACTAGAGATTTGGATTTGATTCATTCTTTAGGTCATGCTATAAAATGATCTTTTAAAATGGATGGACGGTGTGGATACCAAACATACATTATGAAAGGACCCACAGAATTAGGTGACGTCACTTCAGTAGCTAATCTCGCTACTCAACCTGTCAGTAGCTAATCCGGGCCCTTTGCTCACCGAATTTAGCGGAATGATAATTGTAAGCATGTTTGGGAGCGTGGATTTGCAACCCCTAGGATTGGAAACCACCTGTGGCAATCCTCCCGGTGTGTTTGACACCTCCAAGTGTGAATCAACTTTAATTCAAAAATACTTGATATATTTACAGGGGTTTGAATTTAATTACTAAGTCAACTTTAATATCTCCAATTAGTGAGATATATAATTTTTGACATTATGGTTGTGATAAGCCCGCTAAAATATATGCTTTACCTGAAAACGATGAAATTCCAAGTCTCGGATGGACCGCAAGCACAAGATCATGTTTGAGTGACTAACCAACGATTTGTAATCCTTGATTAATATGAACAACGTTTGGACAGTGATGGACAATGTTTAAACGGTGCTGATCTACATAAACAATGTTTGGACGGTGCTGATCATTGTTAGTGGGCCATGTGCCCAATAGAATGATAGTGTACAGTAACATACATTTACACCTGCAACTATTGAAATGATTCTAGGTGTAATCCAAGATCTCACCGTGGATTACAAACCCCCTCTTAGGAAACCCCTGAATTGGCAATCCCCAATTGCTTTCTGCTGCCGAACAAAAAAGGAGATTTGAAACCCCTCTAATCCCCTCCAATCCTCGGCGCCAAACGACCCCTAATGTTATTGGCTAGCTTTTGAAAATCCTTTTTGAAAAAGGTGAGGCAGTAATTTGTAAAATTTCCTTTTTATCTAATGTTGCGTATGCGATGATGCCATAGGAAGTTGACTTGTAGCATTTCGCTAAAGAGACCGTCAAAAGTGGATGACAGCCTTCCAATGCAATTAATTGCATATGAACATGTGGATTATCCATATCATCAATCTGGACCGCCCATTTGGTATAGGCTGCTCTTAATAGCCTATATTGATAAATAGTTCTAATCAGATGACCCAAAAAGCCTAGACAGCGGCATCACAAATGAATGGACTAGATCATTTATAGGAGTTTGGTCCAGTCAGGGATATTTAGAAGAATTCAATTGCTGAGATTTTTCAATAGAAGCCATGAAAGAGTAGCATTGACCTAGTGGACGGTCCAGATTGATGATATGGATTTTGGACATGTCCAAATGAAACTATATGCATTGGAAGGTTTTCATACACTTAGCCCATGAAACCATTTGTTTCGTTAGTTGTCCATGTTTGACTGAACAGACACCATCACCATCACCAGCACCCTCTTCGATCGGTTGGCGGCCATCCTATCAACACAGGTTACAGATATACTGAAATCTGGACCGCCCAAATGGTGGAAATGACTCACGACGTTCATACGGTCCTAGCCGTCCAACTATTGTTAACTTAGTCAAATGGCTGGTTAAAAATAAAATAATCAAGAGCCCAATTTCAGAAAAGTCCAAATCAGATGGTTGAGATCATCAAATCAACGTAAAGGTCTACCCAAATGGGGTCCGTTTTTCTTGTAGCCAGAGTGATGACGTACGTGCATGCATCATGTTTAGTTCATTGAATGTATCTATATAAATAGGGAGGGGAAGAAGATGAGCTTCCACAGCTTGAAATTTCAGTTGAAATGGGAGGAGAAGTGAAGGTGTTTGGAGTAATCCCAAGCCCATACAGTTATAGGATTGAATGGGCCCTTAAGCACAAGGGAATCGCATACGAATACGTCCATGAAGATCTACATAACAAAAGTCCATTGCTTTTGAAGTACAATCCTGTTTACAAGAAGGTTCCAGTGCTCTTGCACGATGGAAATCCGGTCACGGAATCGCTTGTCATTCTCGAATACATCGATGAAACATGGAAGGAAAATCCCATATTGCCTGAAGATCCTTATAAGCGAGCAATGGCACGGTTCTGGGCCAAGTTCGCTGATGAGAAGGTAATCTTTTTATCATTTGTTATTCAACTTTTTAATTTTATTAATTTTTGGGGCTGTTTGGTTGCGCTAAGTTTTATGAAATATCATGAAAAATTGCACTAAATTAGACTATTTAATTATAAAATATCACAAAATTTCAATATATTTAATGCAACCAAACGCACCCTTACCTCTAACATGAAAAGGGATGCAAAGTAGAGTTGGAGTCAAGCTAGTTGTTACTCTTAATTGAATCAAATTATTGGAATTTAAATCAATTGAGCATCCAAACACAACCCTGAGTTCAATTTGAGCTTTTTAGAGAATTAGATCAATTTCTTTTAGGTATATATTCTAAGGTTGCAATGATCCATAATCAAATCTTGATAACTTATTGGTATCCAATGTGGTGTTCGAGTAGGCCCACCTACGATCATAGTACATTTGGGTAGTTGGGTTCCACCATGGATTGCACATGATCCCAAAGTCATGCTAATTAGATGATGGTAACCATCCAAGTCCTAAGTAAGATGGAAGACCCTTGTCTAAGTGGTTGTGATCTTCCAATCAGTGTATTCTTTGGGGGTCATATGGGTTGTTGTGGTCATACTGCACTCATTTTGGTGGGCCCCACATGGGAATTTACAATGCCACAAGTTGAGAAGAATCCAAACAGGATTGTAGATTTGCTCAGTTGGTTAATTAGATCTAATGATACATTCCTAATGATGCAGTGTTTCTCTAGCATTCTCACTGCTTTATTCTCTCAAGGAAAAGAGCAAGAACAAGCAATAGAATCCTCATTAGAAGCGCTCAAGATCCTTGATGCAGAGCTTGAAGGGAAGAAATTCTTCGGAGGAGAGACGATTGGGTTCGTAGATATAGTGGCTGGTTGGATCCCGCATTGGCTCCCTGTGTTAGAGGAAGTGTCGGACATGAAGCTATTAGACGCTCATCGATTCCCATCACTCGATGCATGGGCCAAGAATATCAACGAAGTTCCAGTTATCAAGGAGAATCTCCCACCTCGTGATAAGATGATGACAGCCTACCACGGCAAGAGGAAGAGCATGGTTTCATCAGCCACCAGCAAATAAACTAGCTTTTCTTTTTTATATGATGTAGTTGAAATTACATGTATTTCCCTATAAATGCATTGATAAGGAGTTTAGAAGGTTTCTTTCCTTCTCTTTATTTTGGGCAACTTGTGAGAAAATTTCGATGAAGTGATTGTAGCACATGTGTGAGATCTGGGCCATTCATTAGGTGTAGTGAGATTTGGGCTAAGATGGGTCCTCACAAATGGTGTAAACCATCGAACAAACAGGTGGGCTACACGTTTTTGGCAAGATGCATCTCTATGGCCACATTTCGCAACCTTTGAAGGCTTTCCAAGCTATGTATCTGGTGGGTCCCACCCTTAGGTGACGCTCCAAAAAGATGCATATGGTGGGTTCATCAGCTGGGCTGTAAGCATATCCTTGATGTTGATTTTGTTGTAATCTCGTGTTTCAAAATAAATAATTAAAATGATTTGAAAAATTCTCTCTAAGTTTTTATAAAAGCAACAAAGACATTTTGTCTTGTAGTGGTATGGGTTTAGTCTCACATCAGATAGGCAAGAAGAAATCTTTTCGTTTATAAGAAGAAGATTTTGCATAGGGCTTAGGCCCCTTTTAGGGGGTTTGTGAATTTGGTTGTTTGAGGGCTATGCCATCAGCACCAATCTGTGCTATGAACCACACGCAGACGCAGGCCGAATCATGGAGTGGCATAGTGCGGTGTTGTGTGGTACACATGCTCGCAAGCCTAAAAATTTTTGTTGCTTTTTTAAATTTTCTATTTGTAACGGTTATTTGTTTTTTATTTTCGAACAGAGCCGAAAAACGAAAAAGCTTCTATTTTCAAAAAACCCGATGGCCATGACTGTTAGCAGGGTGCGTACACACCCATTTAAGGCAACCTTTGAAGTTTATAGTGGACTTCTCTGGTTTTGAATTTTTAATTAAGTTTAATATTTTGACTGTCTCTCTCACACTTCTAATATCTGCCGCTATTTCATCTAGTTCAATCTTCGATATAGACATATAGTGATGGTTTGGGTCTTCGTACATCGAGTATGTCGGTGTGACGAGATAACATTCGAGGGTATCTTGGAGATTGATTGTCCAGTATTCCTATAGCAGTACGGACATCTTCCAAAGGAGGACAAATCAATTTCAAGTCGAGTGACTTTTGTCACGTCTCAAATCAAATAAGTTTTCTAAATTCCTCCTTATTCAAAATTTTAATTTTGTTTTAATATTTTTGTTACAATTAGTTTTTAATTCTAAATTTTCATAATTACGAATTTACAGATCTGAAAATTCTCACAATAATATTGAAATTGATTTCACTACAACAAAAAAGGCATTTAGACTCAACTCAAAATCGTGGGTAAAAAGGTTTAAAACTGAGACAAAAGCCTTTAACTTCAGTTTTGCCTTAATTATCCAAACCGAGACTGAAACTAGGGGTGTACATCGAGTGGAACTGAGTCGAGTTGGCCTCAGCTTTACTCGGCTCGGCCATTAGGTGACCTCAACTTGAACTCGGCTCAGCTCGATCCTTGAGCTTGATTGGCTAGCTTAGCTCGGTTCGGTCAGCAGTTCGGATTAGTTCGAGCTGAGTTCGAGCTAAGATCGAGCTGAGTTCGTCTGTGCAGCATTTCCACAAAAACCTGAATTGCACCTTCAAAATCCCACTATATGGGAAATAACAACAATGGTTTTCAAGGTATTTTATTAAACACCTTCTAAGCAACATAAAAACCAAGAAAAAAGGGTATTTATTTCATGTACATACTTTCCGTGCCACCAGCCATGCCACCAACTGCACTTCGTTGAGTCATTTCATCAAACACTCAGTGAACAACATCAATATCAAAGTAACCGAGTCACTGAACTGGTTCGATCTAAGTTCAATTCGAGCTGGATTCGATCCGAGTCGAGTTGAGCTGAGGCCAGCTCAAACTCATTTTTGAGCTCAAAAAATCAGCTTGACTCAGCTCGAACTCAGCTTCGAACTGAGTCGAATCGAGCTTTTTCGAGTCGAGTCGAGTGAGCTAACCAAGCTAGCTCGGTTCGTGTACACCCCTAGCTGGAACCCCTGTAGCTAAAGGCTTTAACTTCAATTTTAATAACCGAGGCTAAAAAGGCTTTAATAGTCTCGGTTCTTCAAGTGAAGCTAAAAGAACCTTTTTAGCTTCAGTTGCCTCAAAATGAGGCTAAATCAAAATTTTAGCCTCCGTTGTTTCCAGTAAAGACTAAATCTAAAATTTAGTCTCAGATGTGTCCAACCGAAGCTAAATTTATTTTAAACCTCGATTCTCAACAACCAAATCTAAGGCCTTTAGCTACAGGAGTTGTAGTCTCGATTTAGGTAACTGAGGTAAAATTAAGACTAAAGATGGATTTAGCCTCCGTTGGCAGTTTTTAACCTCATTTCTCAACAACTGAGGCTAAATTTAGTTTTTCATCTCGGTTGATCCCAACTGAGACTAAATTCATCTTTAGCCTAGGTTTCTATCAACCAAAGCTAACAATATCACAATAAACTGATGATCAAACCTGTGCATGTTTCTCCCATTTAACATTCGACATAAAACAACCGGCACAATACCAATAAAACAGTTAATGGTCTATTTAAAGTTTTCAAAACAAGCTTGAAGATGCTAGAGATTGGGATTGAAAATAGTCCAGTACAGCCAAACATCCAAACAAGCAAAACCGTGCATCAACTAGGGACTAAAAATAGCTGTAGCATCTCCTCGGCGAGTCACAGCCACAAACGGAAGATGAGACCAGCCTGCGACAGGGAAGGCATGCTTTGATAATAGTCTCCGACATTTGAGAACCACAACAGAAGCCTCTGTTGATTCTATCAACTTCACCACGGATTCGTCATTTTTGTCAATTTCTGTAACAGAATCTACTCGTAGGATCCATTCGGACTCAAAACTGAAGCACAGGCTAGATCAATGACGATTCAGACATGCTAGTTATTTCCTGATATGATGTTCCACATGCACAGTTTTTCTGTTAGCACGTTTGAGTAAATTGGTTCCAGAACAGGGGAGCATAGTTCGAACTTCTTTTCATATATAATGCGAGTAAATTAATTCCACAACAGCAGAGCATAGTGCAAACTTCTTTTCATATATAATGCAACAAGAAACTGCAGATGATAATAATAAATGCTTAAACGGAAGTGAAAAATAGGGGAAACAAAGCATGATAGATGTTGAGGCAGAAAGAACATACTCACCTTTAAAAATAACACGACTCCATTCCAATTGCTTCTTTTTACCTCTGTCAAAAAGATAAAAGTCGTTGACTAATATCATCTCCCACCTGTAATTAAGCATTAGAACCTCTTAAGTTTAAGTTGTGCAGAATGTTAGCATATTAAACCAATTAAGTCATCCATGTAAAAGTCAAGAAATGACAATGTCTACAGGGAGAGACAGCATGCAAAAAAAAAAAAAAAAAAAAAAAGCCCGACTAGCAACTATATCAAAGTCAACATTAAAACCTCAAACAGGAAATCCATCGAGTTCACTTCAGGATACTTCCACTTTAGAAGATCTTCATAGGTTTTAGGTATGATGTAGAGCGGGTCGCGGACAGTTTCATGGCCAAGATGGATCAGAAAAGGCCCGATCGACGACAAAAGTGATCCGGACCATCGGACCTTAGATCGGGCATATCTCGCAATCTAGAATGAGTTACCCGACGTAAAATATATGATTTTGGGGTAGAACGAGCTACTTTAGCCAACCAACCCACTATGCTGGGTCGCGACGCCCGAAAATGCGAAAAACCCCGGGATCGACGGTCGTTTCCCTGTTTTAATTTCGTTTTTACTATAAATAGTAAGTTTTAGTTTGATTGTAACTCTTCATCCGTTAGGCTTTAGGAGTTGTGCCCAACGTGAAAAGAGCTTAGAATAATTAGGAGAACAGTTTGGTGAAGCCAGATAGGACACTTACTATTTTTGGCCGCAAACCTTGCGCACTAGTAGACATCACGACCGTCTATAAATAGTAAGTTTACTATTTATAGTAAGTCGCGATTTCTAGGAGTTTTAGTTGTAGTTTGATTCTGATTTCTTTCCCATTGCTTGGTACCCCTATTTAAAGCGTTGTGAACTCGTTTTTAGTCATCAATTAATCAATTTCGAATTTCTTAGAATTTATTTATATTTTTCTGCTTTCTTTCCTTGTGGATTCGAGAAGTCTCTGTGAGGAGTCCAGAGAAGCTCCGTGGATTCAGAGTAGTTATCCTCATCACATTCATCCCTGCGTCAAGGTACATACGGATCATCCCAGCCTTGTAAAAAGAATTATCAGTATCATCACCAAATAATCTAATAATGCATAAATTTACCCAACACCTACCATGTAGAATATGCACTTCAGCTAGATGGTATAGTATACACATTAAAAAACAGAAAGTTTCACTAGAAACATTGCCACGCCACTGCTAATCATGTATCACTAAGAAACTAGAAAGTATGTTGATATGTTTTTTATTTTTATTTTTTCAGAAAAAGGAGAAAAAATCCACGAAGTAGGCTCTAAATACAATGTATCTCTTTCTGTCTTTATATGTTTCTTCCATCTATCAAGGCTGATGTTGTCATTACATAACAGGGTTTCTCCAATCACTCATCAAGAGAATGTGCCATCAACTCATAAATGCATAAAGGGTATTACACCGGATGAAAGGAAAAAAATCATCTGAAAATGGTGAGTACAGGAACTACTCTTGGACATCTGTAAAGCTATGGAAAAGTGAGTAATAGAAGTTGTCTATAAAGAATTTGGAGCCATTACAAAGGAATTTCTTTGTTTTGGTATTGTTATGTTTCTTAGTGGCATATGTGCGCATACATATGCATATGCATATCATGCTTGTATTTTCTAACTTGTGGTTGTTGGTTTTGCAGAGTTGTCAGTTCTTGATTTACTTGGGGATGATGAATTCAATGCTTATTCAGAACGAAGATCAAAGCATGAAGCTCATGTTGCGTTTTCTGTATGAGGTATTCAACTTGTTGTTAATCTAGACATCCCAAAATGTTTTATAGCATCTGACTCTTGCCAATATCACATGATGTCCCTAGTATTTTCTGTTACTAAGCAGTGCTCACCTTGCTCTAATCTTATTAAGCTTCTTTATTCGGGCCAGCGACCAAGGATATCCTTGGTCGCAGGGTTACCAGGGTTTCTGTTTCCATATTCAAAAGATAATTGTGGCCCACCTACGCATCAAATGAGCCTGAAATTTCAAAGGAACCCCTTCTCGTGATGGAAAGTCGGGTGAACAGTTGAGGTTTTCATTAAGTGGCACACATTTTACACATGTCAAAGGCGAGCAATCATTCTGTCTCACTAGCGCTCTTTTTATTTTATTTTTTATTTTTTATTTTTTTTTTAATTGTATTTTTTATAACCTTTTGAAAATGGGTCGGGAGCAGCTTTCCTGATGAGTGCTACAGAGCATTGCAGATTTGATGGAAAATGAAAATGATTGGCACCCAAACATGCCCTAAAACTACCCAAGATGCCTTATATATATATATATATATATATATATATATATATATATATAGATAGATAGATATATATATATATAGAGAGAGAGAGAGAGAGAGAGAGAGAGAGAGAGAGAGAGAGAGAGCCCATCACTGTTTCTGTCATAAATGTTTAGGCCATATTTTGGGGCAAGCAACAAACAGATATTGAAAAATGTATTGAAATTGCCATCGAATCAACGTCTAACTTTCTGATAGGCCTGGATCTTGGATCTTCTTCGTAGGCTTATGGCTGTATGAACTAAAACAATAAACGAAATAAAAGTTCTCTTCGAGGGGAACTGTCCCTCCAGACACCTCTATAAAGAGTTGATAGCAAAAGTCTTACCATTCCGCTTCCTCCAGATATCTTTTTATATAAGGAAATCTTTAACAAAAAAAGCTAAAAAAAAGAGAGAAACAACCAACAGTTACTGTAACGTTCAGCAATAGTTACTGTAATGTTCAGCAACGTTACAAAAGACTAATTTAATCCTGAAAATTTCTCTCGTAACATTCCTTCATCCTTAAAAGTAACTTTGTCCTCAAGGTTAAAAGTGGGAAATTGTTCATTGACCGAAGTGAAGGTTTCCTAGGTCGCTTCTTCAGGTGGATAATTTCGCCATTGGATCAATAGTTTGGTAACAACTTTGTTATTCCTTTTTACCATGTTACGATTTAAAACCTATTCTGGTTCCTTGGTTAAGAAGTCTTCAAGCAGCAAAGTAGGTGAGGTCATCTGTAAAGGAACAGCCGGTCCTATTCTTCATTTGATCTGAGACACATGAAATACTGGTGATCCTTAGATCCTTCATGCAAGTTGAGTTTGTAAGCAACTAAACCAATCTGTTGCAGAATTTGATAAGGTCCACAGTACTTTGACGATAGCTTCGTAGAACAATGTTGAGCGACCGTGCTTTGATGATAGGGCTGTAGCTTAAGAGAAACCCAGTCTCCTTCCTTGAACTCACAATCGGTTCGACGAGCATTGACAAATTTCTTCATACGATCCTGAACCTTAATGAGTTTATCTTTGAGAAGCTGAAGAATGACATCCCTTTGCTGTAACTCAGTATCCACAGCTTGCACTTTTGTAATACCTGGTACATAGCTCAAGAGCGAGAGACGATGAACCCTGTAGATGGCCTTAAAAGGAGTCATCTTGGTTGCTGAATGGATTATTGTATTATAAGACTATTTAGCCCAAGGAGCCAGCGAGTCCATTCCTTGGGTTTGTGACTACAGAAACAACGTAAGTACCCCTCCAAGCATCGGTTTAGAATTTCTGATTGACCATCGGTCTGGGGGTGGTATGCCGAGCTCATGTGTAGCTGGCTTCCTTGCAAATGAAACAACTCCTGCCAAAATACACTGGTGAAAACTGAGTCACGATCACTGAATAAAGATTACGGCATCCCATAGAGCTTAAATACGTTGTTCACAAAAGCATGTGCAACTGACTTAGCCGTGTAAGGATGACTAAGAGCTGTGAAGTGGGCATATTTGGACAGACGATCTATTACCACAAGGATCACAGATTGTCTCTGCGAAAGAGGAAGGCCTTCAATGAAGTCGATCTATAACAATATCAATCTGTCCAAATGCGCTTGAGAATTGATAAGGGTTGGAGGAGACCTGCTAGAAAGGTATTCTAATATTTATTTCGTTGGCACGTGTCACATTCCATGATGAACTCTTTTACTGCTCTTCTCATCCCTGGCCAATAAAACTGTTTCTTAATTTGTTGCCACGTCATGTGAAATCTCACATGACCAGCAGTGGATGAAGCATGCAGCTCGGTCATTAATTTGGCTCTTGATTGAGCAGAACCAACAAATAGTCATCCTTTGTAAAACAGGAGCCCATCAAGCATATCATACCTTTCAGTATCTAGCCAGCCTGTGTTCCAAAGCTGAATGAGGTCATGGGTTACTGGATCATTATGGTAATCTTTCTTAATTTCATTCAACCAATCAGAGAAAGGTGTGGACAAAGCTAGGATCTCTTCCACTTCATGCCTTCTAGATAAAGCATCGGCTGTAACATTTTTCACATCCTTTTTGTACTTTATCCTGTAATCATATCCCATGAGTTTGACAAGCCATTTTTGTTGCGCTGGCGTGGCGATTTGCTGCTCTAAGAGAAATTTTACACTTTTGTGGTCGGTGCGGATGATGAACCGTTGGCCAAGTATAGCCTCCATTTCTGGACTGCATGGACCAAGGCTAACATTTACTTTTCGTATGTGGATATGCTAGACTTTTCCCTTGCAGGGCTTGGCTAATGAAAGCAATTGGATGACCATCTTACATTAAGACTGCACCAATGCCACCGCCTGATGCATCACACTCCACTGTAAAGGGCTTTGAGAAATCAGGCAAAACAAGCATAAGAGGATTTGTCATTGCCTTCTTAAGGTTTACGAAAGCTTGGTTAACCTGCTCATTCCAATGAAAGGAATCTTTTTTGAGGAGGGCTATGAGTGGACTAGTGATTTTGCCATAATCTCTGATAAACTTACGGTAATAGCCTATTAAACCCAAGAAGCCTCATAAGGCTTTGAGCGAGTTGGGCGAATTTTTTTTGGCTCTACGGCTACTCCAACACCAGATATGACGTGCCCCAAATATTCAGCTTCCCGTTGACCAAACTTGCATTTGGACATTTTTGCATATACTTGATGAGACTGCGGAAGGCCCAATATAATGGCCAAATGCTCCAAGTGTTCTTGTATGTGTTACTATAAATGAGAATATCATCGAAGAACACTTGTATAAACTTTTGTAGGTAAGGACAAAAAATATCGTTCATGAGACTTTGGAATGTCGATGGCACATTAGTGAGGTCGAATGACATCACCATAAATTCGTAATGACCTTCGTGGGTTCTGAATGCTGTTTTGGGGACATCTCCTTCTGCCACTCGGATTTGATGGTACCCTGACCTCAAATCCAACTTCGAATAATAATAAGAGTCATGAAGCTCATCAATCAGCTCATTAATGACTCGTATGGGATATTTATCCTTGATGGTCACTTGATTAAGGGCGCGATAATCAATGCGTAATCGCCAGCTATCATCCTCCTTGCATACCAAGAGCACTGGTGAGGATTACGAGCTTGAACTGGGCCGAATTATTCTGGTTGCCAACATGTCTTGTACCATTTGCTCGATTTGAATTTTTTTGATAATGCGGGTAGCTGTAAGGCCTCGCACTGATTTGTTGTGCCTCATTTTCCAATGGTATTCGATGGTCATGAGACTTAGGAGGTAGTAACCCCTGAGGTTCTTTGAAGACATCTTGATAAGTATTAAGTATAGACTTTAGCTTGGGTGTTGAGAGTGTAGGATCACATAAAACTTCAATGCTATAAAGACGTAACACCATTCCCCACCCCACTTTCTTAGTTTTTTTTTTTAATTATTAAATGTGGATCCATCCACCAATTGGAGTGCAGTTTGTATCATACTCTTGATAGTATGTTCTTGTTTATCAACAGTGAACCGCATCCACATGTGAGAAAAATCCCACAAAATTGGCCCACGTGTTTGTAACCAATGTTCTCCTAGAACCACATCGCACCCACCTAAAGGAAGTATATAGCAATTAGTGGAGGTAATGAAGTCTTGTAACCGTAATGATAGACTTGTACACTTACCTTAGCTCATTAACCGATCACTATTGACAACCATCACTTCAAATGCATCCTCGACCGAAGAAGAAATTCTAACCTTCTTGATGGTAGTAGGGTCTACAAAATCGTGGGTGCTCCTAGAATCAATCAGCACAGTGACCGGATTGTGATATAAATAGTCGCGAACACGCATGGTTTGATGAGTGGGTGAGCTTGCTATCGCTTGAAGTGAAATTTTGGGTGGAGTGCTTGATTCATGGCTGATTTCTACCTCATCTGCATCTTTGGTGTCGTCTTCATGCATTGGTTCCCATGGCCCATTGATCAGGAAAAGCCTTTGGGTTTGCATCGATGCCCAGGGTGAAATTTTTCATCACAATTGTAACAAAGCCCCCAATCTTGACGCACTTTTTTCTCAGTAGGAGTAAGCCGTTTGATGGGTGGTAATAGCACCTTAGATTCTCCTTCTTTAGCAGTCACGAAAGGGGTCCTACTAGAATCTGTTCAGCCTAAACGTCATCTTGTGGCTACTTTTTCCTCTTGAAGTCGGGCCACGGTTACGGCCTGCGTTAAGGTAGCAGGACGAAACATTTGGACATTCAAGCGAATGTCGTCCTGCAGGCCACAAACGAAGCAACTGATGAAAAAAGCCTCAGTTAGACCATCCGTCCAATTAGCCAGCCTTTCAAATTTAGTTTGGTACTCCCGTAGTGAAGAAGTTTGATGTAGCTTGGAGAGTGCTCCAGAGTGATCTTCATATTTGGTCGGTCCAAAATGATCATTCAATGTTGATAAGAACTCCCGCCAGGACATGTAAATTTTTGATTGCTCGTACCATTGATACCATTGCAAGACGTCATCCTGCAAATGGAATGAGGAGATGGTTAATTGCTCTGTTGGCGTGTGATGATAGGTGAAGAATTGTTTTGCTCGGTAAATCCATCCAGATGGGTCACCTCCACCGAATGTCAAAAATTGAGCTTTATTGTTCTGGATTGGATGAGCCCTGTGGACCTCGAATGGGATGATCCATTAGTGTTGCTAGGTCCACCAACAGTCGTTTCCTACCCCTTTTTAAGCAAACTGGCAATCTCCTCATAGCGGCCATTAAGAAGAGCGAGCCGTTGCATGATATCTGAGAGTGCCTGTTGAACATTGATGTTTTTTGGGGCTTGAGAAGCTTATGAATAAGCCATTTCATCTGGCTTTGATACCAAATTGATAGGCCTGGATCTTCTTCATTGGCTTATGGCTGTATGAACTAAAACAATAAATGAAATAAAGGTTCTCTTCGAGGGGAACCGTCCCTCCAGACACCTCTATAAAGAGTTGATAGCAAAAGTCTTACCATTCCACTTCCTCCAGATATCTTTTTATACAGGGAAATCTTTAACAAAAAGAGCTAAAAAAAGGATATAAACAAGCAACAGTTACTGTAATGTTCAGCAACGCTACAAAAGACTTATTCAATCCTGAAAATTCCTCTCATAATGCTTTCACAAGATTCTAATTAAATAGGTGAAGGCGAATAACATACACACTGTTGAGGGTCAAATATTGCATATTGGACCCCATTTATATCTTGGTTTGATGAACATGATATTGCTTAATGTCCTATTTTACTCATATTTGTGTTGCAAGGTGAATTTAAAAGCTTGGATTGAAAAGGATGCTAAAAGCATGGATTTAACGCTCAAGAATCACCAAAGCAAGGATGAATCTTATGAGACTAAAAATGAACAATTCACATGCCAAAGATCCAAGAAAACTAAGTGAGGAATGAAGAGAATTGAATATTTGAAGAGAAGAAAAGGAACCCTAAAAATCTGCCTGATTTGACTAGTCTAAGCCCTCCTTTGACTAGTTTAAGGCTCTTGCTCGATTAGTTGAAGATTCCTCGATTCGAACTCCAGTAACATAAACTTTTAATTTCACGCAATCCTCGACCATTCGAAGGAGACCCTCGGCCAGTTGAAGGCTGTCCTTGACTAGTTGAGGGTTAAGCAAATATTGCGCGGACTGTGTAAATTTAAGGTGATTTCTGAATTTTTTCAACTTGGTGTGAAAGTTGGAGTTGTACAACTATAAATAGGAGTTCGTAGGATGTTCCTACGATCTTTTAGGATTTGAGGAGTGAAGCAAAAGGGTGGAGTCACCGTCCGAGAGTTTTTTTTTTTTTTTTTGGTTCCTTGGTTGATGTTTTGTTTAAGAGTCTTTAGTTCAATCATGTCTATGGTTGGTTAAACCTTTTAGCTAGGGTTAAGTGGTGAAGCTTATAGCGTGATTGTGATGTTTGCTTTGTTTTAATTCATGTTTTGTTGAACTCTCTTGAATTCTAGTTTGATTATGAAGGAATATTTTTAGTTTTAATGGTTTGTTGTGACAAATTACAATAGATCTGCGATAGCTTGAAATATCTTCTTTTCCTGAATTGAGATTGTGAAATTAGGAAATCCTGTTGTTCACCATCGTCCCTTGGGCATGGTAGGATGATGGAATCCTTCTTAACCTTCACAATTCTCTTATGATTGGTTGTCAGATTGGTAAATCCTGTTGTTTTTCTTGTCTCCTAGGCATGATTAGTTGATGGAATCACTTCAAAATCCTCACAACCCTCATCCATTGATGATTAGATACATGAGAAGTTTAGAGATCTGACAAATCTCTTCTTACCAATTGGATAAGATAGGACTTTGATTCCAGCTGTGTCCTTGAATCAAGCAAGGTAGTCTCCCAATTGCTACAAGTGGATCCTTGGTACCCCAGTTACCACCTTTAAATTTATAAGTTTTAATACCTTATTCAAAATTACTCTCTCAAATGTTCCAGATTTAAGTTTACATCTTCTTTTAGTTGCTTTCAGAATTACTCACCAGATTAGTCCTTGTGGATTCGACCACGGTCTCACCGAGATTATTACCGCATCGCGACCCTACACTTGGGGTTGTGAACACACACAAACAAGGTTGGTGAAACCCACAATGATCCCTGAAGTAAGGATGGCATATCTAGCTCTCAGAGACTTTGACTCATATATCTGGGATGCTGGCACACTCTCTAGCTTTGTTTGTAAATTGATTGCCACAAAACTCCATATATTACAACAGCCTCAGAGAAAATAACACTGGAAAAGAGAACTACATTAGTCTTATGGTAAAAAGAAGGTTAAGAGGTACAAAACCAAATTGATAATCTTGTTAAACATTTAACTATGACAAGATATCATCCTAAACATCATATAAGAACATGTGCGCACATGGCATCAGGCACACTGACCGCATGCCCACACAGACAATAACACACATGACAGTTAGTTCCAAGCCCATCCCAACATTATTCGGGAAAGGCTAAATTACCCCTATAATAACCAAAGATGCGTTGATGCACATGCATTACAAGGATAGTGTAATTTTAAGACTCAGAGAGAATTTGTCGTGTGATAAATACAACACCTGATTTATGCATTTGTAATGTTGATTTTGGTGGGTTGCAACGTGGTAGTGTTGAACGTAGATTGTGTTGGGTTTTTTCAAAATTAGAAGAAAAAGATTTTAATTTATAAAAGAACTTTTGGGAAAAGGGTTGTGGCTTTTGGTGATTGTTAGTGACCATTGGCGGTGCCTCTTAGTAAAGGGGGCATCATTTAGATTTGAAATGGAGGGATGCCATTGTTGAAAAGACACCAGAATTGATGAAAAGACACAATGGAAGAAGATGTCTTTTCATGAAAAGGGTCTTTAATATCTCTTGTGATTCGATATAAACCTATCTTTGGGTTAATCCGAATCACAATTCCAACAATCTCCTCTCCATCTTCATCTTCTTCACCATTTTCGTTTTTGAAAAAATACGGTTGTTAGGCCCTAAACTGTAAATAGTTTTTAGGTAGTAAATTGCAAACATTTTTCAGGGGGTAAATTGCAAATAGTTTTCAGGGGGTAAATTGTAACCGCATGGAAGTCAGGGTTGTATGCTGTAAAAGTATGTTCGGGGTGTGATTTTTCAGTTTTGTAGGCCGAAATTCACATTTCTTCGGTCTTAGAGAAGAGACTTATTGTATCCTGGAGGTGGATTTATTGTAACCCTCTTGCAAATTGGTTTAATCGTAGGGTGCGAATATTACTTTGAAGATAGCGACATTGTAACGCGCCTTAAGCCTATCTTTAAGTGATTCTTTTTCTATTTTTTTGCCTAAATAATAACAATTTTAAGGTGATATTATGGCCTCTTCTATGAGTCATCCTGACTTTGTTTGAATTACACCATTTGACGACTTAAAATTTCTTCGATGGTAATCGAGGGTCCATCTCTTCCTCACTTCTCTCAAGTTGGATCACGTGCTCACTCAAGATCCTCCACCACCATCTAATAATGAAATATTAGAACAAATTCAAAAGAGACAAAATTGGGAGCGTAACGACTACCTATGCAAAAGTCATATCTTCAATGCTCTTTCTGACTCATTATATGCTGTTTATCGTCAAAAGAAAAATGATAAGGATTTGTGGTAGGCATTGCTCACCAAATACAAATCAGAGGATGAAGGCAACAAAAGTTCCTTCTAAGTCAGTTTTTAGAATTCAAAATGTTGGATGAAAAACCTGTCCTTGATCGAGTACATAAGTTACGTGCAGGTCATCATCCAATAGATTATTGCCGATGACACTAATTTCAACAAATCCTTCCAAGTATTCACCATTATTGTTAAACTTCTACCTAAATGGAAGGATACTAGAAAATCATTGAAACAGAAAAAGAGAAAATGTCCTTAGACGACTTTTTAATGTTTCTTCGATCGAATAGAAGAAGAATCTAGGCTCCGTGACAAAAAGGAAGAATAACGGGAGGCCTTAAGTAATACTAATATAGTCGAGAATAGTGTGAATCTAGAGTCGGAGAAGCTATGTTTCAAGAAAGATGATCGGCTCAAACCTAATAACTAAGGGTTCAAAAAGAATACATCTAAGAAGGGTCCATGCTTCTTTTGCAAAATTTCTGGTCATTTTAAGAAAGACTGCTAAAAATACAAAAAGAAAATGTACGAAAAGAAATGACAAGTCAATATGACGGAACACATGAATCTGGCAGCTGTCGTCTTTTAAATTAATATGGTAAATGAGGATGTTGAATGATGGGTAGATTTTGGCGCTACCAGACATGTTTGTAAAAATTACAACATGTTCAATTCCTACGAAATAGTGGGGGATAGTCAAGAACTATATATGGGGAATGCCTTCACATCTAAGGTTGTAGAAAAATGGAAGGTACGTCTTAATTTAACTTCCGAAAAAGTCCTTACTCTAAACGATGTGCTGCATGTACCGGATATTAAAAGGAATCTTATATCAACTAGTCTATTGAATAAGTTTGGATTCAGACTCCTATTTGAATCTAATAAATTGATTGTATCTAAAAATGGGGCATAGTAGAGAAGGGCTATGTATCTAATGAAATGTTTAAATTGAACCTTATAAATGAAAATTCTTCTTCTGTTTATATGCTTGATTCACATGATGATTGACATGCTAGATTATAACATATTAGTTATCATAATAAGGATAATATGTCTAATCTAAATCTAATTCCTAAGTATACAAAACCTAATGACAAATGTAGTATTTGTGTACAATTCAAAATAACTAGAAAATCGTTTCTAATGGTGGAAAGAAAATCACAACTCCTAGACCTAGTTCATAGTGACATATGTGAAATGAGCCGTTTAATAACAAGAGGGGGAAAGATGTATTTCATAACCTTTATAGATGATTTCTCCTGTTATACCCTAATATACCTATTGAAGAATAAAGATGAGTCGCTATAAAAATTCAAGATATACAAGGAAGAAATTGAGAACTAATTAGACCAAAAGATTAAAATTCTAAGGTCGGATAAGGGAGGAGAATATATATATATATATATATATATATATATATATATATATTCTTAGAATTCTCAGAGTTTTGCAAAACTCATGGTATAATTCACCAAATTACAGCTCCCTATTCACCATAACAAAATGGGATAGAAGAATGGAAAAACAAGTCTTTTATAGACATGATAAATTCTATGTTAAATAATGGAGGTTTAAGTGCAAGATTTTGGGGAGAAGCCCTATTGGTTGCCTCTCATATCTTTAATAGGATACCTCACTCTAAGACTCATAAGACTCCATATGAACTATGGAAGAATAGGATTCCTAACATCTCATACTTCAATATATGGGATAGTAGAGCCTTAGTTCAGCTTATTGAGCCTAAAAGGCTCAAGATAGGGTTGAGATCACCTGAGTGTATTTTCATAGGATATTCACAAAATATCAAGACTTATAGCTTTTTAGTTATAGAATCTAATTATGCGATCCCGGTAAACACCATAATAGAATCTAGAGATGTTAAGTTATATGAAAACTCATTCTCTTCTATAATTAGAAAAGACAAGATCTCATGACCCTAGTACAAACAGTAGTTGTTAAATATCTCAAGATATATGCAATCTTGATAAAGTGGGCATAAAACCTAGAATGATCAAGAAGAATTAGAATAGGTAAATCTTTTGGACCCGATTTCTACCTTATGCTAATAGAAGGAGATAAAGGTAACATAACAAAGGAAACCATGTTGGTTTGTAACATAGAAAATGATCTAGTAACAATAGATGATACCCTTAGATCTCAGGATGCTTTTTTTTTTTTAAAGAAAGAAGCTATAAACAATGAGATGGATTCTATATTGTTAAATAGAACATGGAAACTTGTTGATTTGCCCCCAGGATAAAAACCAATAAGCTTTAAATAGATTTTCAAAAGAAAATTAAAATTAGATGGAACTACAGAAAGGTTTAAGGCCAGATTAGTGGCTAGAGGATATACATAAAAAGAAGGTATTGATTTTTTCGATATCTATGCTCCAGTAGTAAGGATATCAACTATCCGAGTTTTAGTTGCTCTAGCATTTATCTATAAGTTAAAAATCCACCAGATGGATGTAAAGACAACTTTTCTAACTGGTGACCTTAATGAAGATGTTTATATGGAGCAATCAGAAGGTTTTATAGCTCCAGGATAATGAAAATAAAGTGTGTAAATTGATCAAGTTACTATATGAACTTAAATAGGCACCTAAGCAATGATATGAAAAATTTGATAAAGTAGTCACCTCATATGACTTTAAGATTAATGAATCTGATAAATGTATATATTTAAAATTCTCTAATAATAAAGGAGTAATTATACGTCTTTACGTATATGGTATATTAATCGTTGGTACATATTTAGAAGTTATAAATAACATTAAAAGATTCTTATCATCTAATTTTGATATGAAGGATATAAGTGAAGTTAATGTGATTTTAGGTATCAAGCTACTAAGAAACAATGATGGTATAACTCTATCTTAATCACATTATATTGAAAAGATACTTAAAAAGTTTGATCACCATGATAAAAATCCAGTTTCTACTCCTTTTAATTTTAATATCAAGTTAATTAAAAATAAAGGTTGTAGTATATTTCAGTTAGAGTAGACAGTCTTATGTATGCTATGATTTCTACTTGACCTGAGATTGCCTTTGTAGTAGATAAATTGAGTAGGTTTACAAGTAATCCAAGTTTATATCATTGGAATGTTGTCTCTAGAATACTCAGATACTCGAGAAAAATAATTAACTATGGTTTATATTTTTTTGGTTACCCTAGTGTACTTGAAGGGTATAGTTATGTAAGTTGGATCACTAATTCTAATGAATCCAAGTCCACTAGTGGATGAATTTTTACACTTGGCGGAACTGCCATTTCTTTGGGATCCAAGAAGCAAACTTGCATATCTCACTCTACCATGAAATTTGAATTCATAGCTTTGGCAGCTAGTAGTAAAGAGACAGAATGGTTAAGAAATTTGTTATTAGAAATACCATTATTGGTAAGGCCTTTACCACTGGTCTCTATCTATTGTGATAGTGAACCGACACTATTAAAGGCATATAACATGACTTATAATGGAAAATTCAGACATATCAGTGTAAGACATAGTTTTGTGTGGCAACTACTTGGTGACAGTATTATACTAATACAATATGTACGATTTATCCAGAATCTAGTGGACTCATTCATCAAGAGACTGGCAAGGTATGTTGTTAGTAGAACATCAAGAGGAATGAGACTTAAGCTAATTTCACGGACACTGGATGAGAGAAACCCAACCTAAGTTAATAGGTTGAATGGGTAAAATACCTCACAGTAAGTGTCTGAAGCAACACTTTGTGTTTTTTTATCTGTCTCATTCTTGGATGTATGTATAGTGCTGGGTACCTGTAATGATAAAAGGAAGATGAGCTGCTTCTCTTAATGAGTTCTTTCAAGGGTGCTATAATTACAGGGGCATTCTAAGGACTTACGTATATGAGTATTGGAAGTGGGGCTGCTTCTTGATGTTTGAGAGTTTTGGCTACTCTCAGGAACTTATGAATCTAGGACAGAGCACAAGGCTGTTGATGTGCCATAATTTTAGAACATATGTCAATTAAAATATATGTGTGTGTAATATATCCGGTTGTTTCACATAGAATACTTAGTTCAAAACCATAGTCATTACAGATTTTGATTGAACTTTGATTTGTTTATACTAAGTGAAGGTTCGAGTCCATAAGACACCTTCTCCTATGCACATATTTTTCTTACATACCCTGATCTCTGTATTTTGAAAAATAGTGGGGGATTGTTAGGTT
This sequence comes from Magnolia changhungtana, assembly GCA_030180095.1. NCBI lineage: Eukaryota > Viridiplantae > Streptophyta > Magnoliopsida > Magnoliales > Magnoliaceae > Magnolia > Magnolia changhungtana. The sequence goes on from JASAUF010000319.1 coordinate 1,911,168, forward strand.
TTTTCAAAATTAGAGGAAAAAGATTTTAATTTATAAAAGAACTTTTGGGAAAAGGGTTGTGGCTTTTGGTGATTGTTGTGACCATTGGCGGCACCTCTTGGTAAAGGGAGCATCATTTAGATTTGAAATGGAGGGATGCCATTATTAAAAAGACACCAGAATTGATGAAAAGACACCATGGAAGAAGATGTCTTTTCATGAAAAGGGTCTTTAGCATCTCTTGTGATTCTATATAAACCCATCTTCCAGCAATCTCCTTTCCATCTTCTTCTTCTTCACCATTTTTGTTTTTGGAAAGATACAGTTTTCAGGCGCTAAAATGTAAATAGTTTTCAGGTAGTAAATTGCAAATAGTTTTCAGGGGGTAAATTGTAACAGCACAGAAGTCAGGGTTGTATACTGTAAAAGTGTGTTCGGGATGCAGTATTTTGATTTTGCAGGTCGAAACCCACATTTCTCTGGTCTTGGAGAAGAGACTTATTGTATCCTAGAGGCCGATTTGTTGTAACCCTCTTGCAAATTGGTTTAATCACCAATAGGGTGCGATTATTGCCTTAAAGATAGTGACACCATAACGCGCCTTAAGCCTATCTTTAAGTGATTCTTTTTCTATTTTTGCCTAAACAATAACAATTTTAAGGCGATATTATGACCTCTTCTATAGGTCATCCTGATTTTATTCGAATTACATCAATCGACGGCTTAAATTTTCTTCGATGGCAATCAAGGGTCTATCTCTTCCTCACATCACTCAAGTTGAATCACGTTCTCACTTAAGATCCTCTTTCACCCCTTGGCTACTATTTTAGCGAATTGCAGGACTTCAGCCATAGCTTGAATGATGTGCTCCTATAGTTCCCAATCTTTTGCTACAGCTGATACCCCTATTCCTTCTTGCCCTTCAGATTTTATCATATCAGCAAAGGAACTAATTTCCGTTCCTGAGAGAGAGAGAGAGAGAGAGAGAGAGAGCATAGAGAGAGAGAGAGAGAGCACCAGTTTGCTAGAAACAACAAAATTTAAGGGAAGATAAGATAATGAATGCATCTTAGGTGTTTTGCACATGCATTGATGTATGTTTTAGAGAATTGATCTCAGCATGTAAAAGAGAGTTAGCCTGATTAAATGGACCATCAAAATCAAAAGCTTCCACATCCAAGATAGATGACGGCTCTTCCATTGCTTCAAACTCCAGTATCTCTTCACATGAATTCACTTAAAAGTGATTAGAAGGTAGGCCAATCATCTTAAATACCCAAGTATCTAAACAAAAGTAAGTAAGTAATTTAGAATGTTACCATTCTATTGAGGATTGTGAGTTTGAAGCTTAAAGAGTCTGTTATAGTTTTGCCATTGCATGCGAAAACCACATAAGGGTCTGAATATGAATCTACATATGCAAAATTCTCTCCTTCAATTAAAGCCACCGTAACCATCCATCATCTCATGCTTTGACTCCATGATCACTAGCTACGGAAAATGAGAGAATTTCTACTAGCTCAACAACTTTATGCAAATCAGGAGCTCTTGGATTCTTTTGCGTGTCAAACATATAAATACACTTAAATACAACTTGACCTGAAAAAGAAAGGACCAACTATTCAACGGTGGTGAACTAAAAAAACGAAGGGATCATAAAACCCATAGCTAATAACAAATTAAGCATGGCTATAAAATGCACAAGAAAACATTTGAAGAGTATTTAATAAATGACTAGTGAAATGTAACAAAACATAAATATGTATGTAAAAGATCACACATAAATGAATCCTAGCAAAAAACCACCTATCGATTCTTTAGCCCCTTCGACTGAGGTCCCTTAGCCTCGGGTATATCCTTAGGAGTGGATACTAAGGCGGCCTGTGCAAATTTTAGTTGTTGATTCACATAGAATAGCCTCTACATTTACTACATTGCTTGAAGTTAGGGCCGCTACCAATGAGTTCATAGTATCTCTCAATCGTGTCGTCATCTGCTACATTATTTGCTCTGTCATCCGTTGCTCCAACTACTCTAGATGCTTTGCCATTCGTTTTGTCATCTGTTCCTCCACCAGTTGCTTTATCTGCTCATTCATTTGTCGTCGCAACTCCTCAGTCTCCCTCTGGAGTTCTGCAATGGTATTTCTTGTGCCCCATAACGTGGAAGCTATGGGACCTAAGCCCATCATGTGGACCCGACCTGGATGCTCTGGTCCCAATATCTAGGATAAGAGATCGTCTCAGGCAGTGCTACTGTAAGAGGACTCAGTAGTTTGAGTTACACATAACTCCTGGATCATTTCTTCTAGTGTAAAAAACATTCTATAAGTTGTTCAATATCATGAGTTAATGAAAATTATTAACTGAGATGTTAATGATTGACAAATTTCTACGTACAATAACATGAGCCGACTCCTCCTTCACAACACTCCCATCCTTCTTCCGATGGGTCGTTTTGAACAATGTTGCCAATTAAGAGACTCTCCATCAAGATTCTTTATCTGCCTTTTCCATGTAAAAACATATGAGTTGGTAACAATCATATTAAAGCATAAAGATGGCATTTCAAGTTAGAAATCAAAGAAGAATTTACCTCTTCTTCACGCACTTGAGCAAAGCTCCTTGAGTCGGTGGTGTGGGCCATATGAAGCTTGCTGCGATTGATTTTATTCCTTTGACTGCGGGCCTACAATGTGACAATAAAAATAAATGAATTTTAATATAAATAATAATATACACCACCATGGATATAATTTTTCTTTATGTTTAATTTATACCCGTCCTTCATCACTTGACCAATAGGTGATGAGCCACTTCCAATGTGTCAGCTCCACTCGATTAGGACAATGAGCGATTCGTTCCTCATTAGTCAAATACCGGTTATAGTGTTATTTTTTAAAAACCTTTTCTTCCACTCCTTCCATGAACCTCTAATGGACTTCATTACCCAATTTCAATGTTCTTCGTCGACATTCCACTTGATCTGCAATACGTCAATTATCGATTATACTTAGTATGCAAAAATACAAAAAGTGTAATTGAAATTTTGATTTCATATTACCTTCACTTCATTCCAAATCTTGTTTTTATAAAAAAGTGACACATGATGCCAACTATCGTGATCAAGGGGTACTAAGTGCCTAATCCTAGCTAAAATGCCTAGCCACCTTGTAAATTCGTTGTACTTGTATCCAATAGGCTACCCATACTTATTCCAACTTATATTTAACTACTCATTGGGTGACAAGTTCGCCACCTCGCCGATGACTGTAAGGCCTTGAAATCGTCTATTATGAATACCACCTTTTTTATGAAATAAAAGAACAAATATGAGCATTTTAAATATTTGAAATATAATATCTACATTTAATTAAATCAAGAACAAAACAAAACTATAAAAATTACATGCTTAACTTAACTTCACTTAAATAATATATTTATATACCCAGAGTCGGTGCTGAACTATCTGAATTCTGTCTGACCTGGCTGGTGATTGGGACCGGGTCAATAGAGCTCGATGATGATGGCTGGAGGTCGACATCTTCATTTCCTTCACAATATGAAAAATATATATGTAATGGGATTGGAGTTAACCAAATAATTATGAGCATAAAAAAAGAAGAAGCATGCATAACATTCGTGTTAGGCATTAATACCTAATAATCAGATTCCGACCAAGAATCATAGTCCTCTTTAATCAAATTAGATAAGTTTTGTGGGGTGTTAACTTCGTTTCCCTCCACATGTCCTATCCCAACTCATTATCATCGTTGGCAAGCATAGTCGCTTCCAATGTATGATTAATGCAAGGCAAGCTCTGCAGGTATGTATCATTATCAACCAAGGAATCTTTCATGCCCATTTCGAACAAGTCCCTTGGTTTTGACTTCATAACAACATGCCAATCACAGTCTATGGGATTGGGGACATAGAATACCTGTTGTACTTAGGTTGCTAAGACATATGGTTCATCATACAGGTTCCGACCAGTATGCCATAATTGTTTGAAATTCAAGAGTGTGAACCCAAATTCATCATTCTTGATTCCCTTGCCCTGAGTTCTTATATCCACCCAATGACACCTAAATAATACAACTTTCTTAGACCCACAATAATCCAACCCGATAATGTCTGTTAAAACACCATAGTAATCCACATCCCCTATAACTGGGTTTTTATCACTTGTACTTGTAAAGCTTGATTTCTTTGCCGTCACTACAACTCCACAATTCTATGTTTTAAAGTCCCTCTCACGGTCTTTTGTACGAAACTTGAAACCATTAATGACATATCCTTTAAATATTCTTATAATAGTGTTAGGGCATCGAGCCAAGCTTTTAACTTCTTTTAGAACTTGATCATTCCTAACATAGTCCACGTGCTTCCCAAGAAAATCTGGAAACTTTTCGTTGTGGATGCGTTTTAGGATCCTCGGTGCTCTTCGGGGCATCTCCTCCGTAATCACTTTCTTGTGTTCATTACATTTTATTCAATTCGATGAATAAGTCGTAAACAAGTGAGATTATTATGAATTGGCGTTACAAATAAAACTACTCTTACTTTATCAATGGTGCGACCGCGTTGGTGTTGAACAATACATATCTATGTGCATGTGTCCTATCAACATATTCAATAATAAACACGTTAATATTTCCCGATGGATAACCTACTGTCGCATCCCTAAAGTCCTCATTTCAAACTGGTTTGTTGAATCTTGTCTCAACACCATGTAAGTGCCGAGAGCAGAATGTTAGGCATTCTTCAGATAGGTACCCCTCTGCAATCAAACCCTCTGGCCAACTTTTGTTTCGGACGTAGGATTTTAGTCTCTGTAGGTACCTATAGTTATATCACAGATATATAAGTATACATGATTTTATCTATTACAACAAGATAAATGAAAGGTCCTATTGAGGCCTTAAAACACACTTTTCGATGAGGTACATCCAGTGGTACTGTACTGGTCCGACTAACATTACCTCACTGGCTAAATGTATAGGTAAATGCACCATTATATTAAAGAATGTCGGCGGAAAGATCATCTCTAAATGACAAAGCGTTAAAGCAATCCGAGATTCAAGAAACTTGAAATCCTGCATTGGCCTACCTTAGAACACAAATCTCTAAAGAATCTGCTTAATTCAATTAGAACTGAGCTCACGTTGGAGGAAATGTCGTACGACTATTGGAAGTAATTGTTGCATCAAAACATGAGGCTCTTGAGTCTTAAAATCTTCTTCATTTTAAGTGAATTAGGATTGATCCATTCCGTTCACCTTGTCAGGTAGCTCGTCATGAACTTAAGGAATCCTAACTTAGGCAGGGTTTACTTCCAACAAACATTGTAGTGAGCCTGGAAAGTTTCAACAATGGGTGTCATTATCACATTATTTTCTATTATGTGTCCTGCAAGAGCTTTGGATGAAGCTGATATTTAGGCCCTAACCCTAAAATGACACGTCAGAAAGGATGGGCGGCGTGGTTTATAGACATACATTAATGTGGGCCCCATGAGTTGAGCCTCGCCCATGCCCAAAAAATGGCTTCGGCCCTCTGATGGCTATTGGGCATGCACGTAAACTTTTTTTTTTCTTGTATTAATATTATTTTTGTAATTTTTCATCTGTGTGGGGTCCATTTGTAAGATCCAAATCGTCCATTGGGTTAGCTGGCTCACTGTGGGCTTGACCTTTAGCAGGTTCCAGTACACGCATGCATCACAGTGGGCCTTAGAAAGTTTCAATAGTGGGTGCCATCACCGTCATTGTTTTCTATGGTGTGACCCACCTAAGAGATAGTTTTGGCTCAGATTTGGGCCCTAGACCTAAAATGTTTTGACCTAGTAAATGGAAGGTGTGGATTATACACACACACACACACACACACACACACACACACACAACCATGACCTCGACCTTTGTAATGTGGTAATGGTCGTGGTTGTAACGTGGTAAGGGTCGTAGTTGTAACGTGGTAAGGGTTGTGGTTGTCATGTGTTGAGGCTCGTGCTTGTCATGTGTTGAGGGTGGGGGTTGTCCGGTTCACGTAATTAAAAACTTGATTATTTTTAAATAATAAGGGGTTGGGGCCTACAATTGGGTGATCCGTTCCGTCCACTTTGTCAACTAGCTCATCGTGGACCTAAAAAGTCTTGACTTGGGGCAGTATCCACTTCTAACAAACATCACACTAAGCCTGTAAAATTTTAACAGTGGGTGCCATTGTCACTATTGTTTTCTATTATGTGGTGCACATGAGTACTGTATCAAGCTGATATTTGGGCCCTAGCCTAAAAATGACATGGCAAAAATGATGGGAGGCGTAGATTATGCACATACATCAATGTTGGCCCCATGAGTTAGGCGTTATCCACACTAAAAAAGGCTTCCGTTCACGTCAATTTCTTAGCATTAAACACGATATAATTTCTTATTTACTCAAAAACTATATAACTTAAAAAAAAAAGAAGAAGAAACCACTGAATGAAGGAGGAGGGCAATTTGGTATAAAAAACTTCTTAAGACTTATTAGAGGGTAAATATTTGGAAGTTGATGCGTGTAGGAGATCCTAGGCAGGCGTCGTAGCAGCAGAGCGTGGAGTAGAGTTGAGCTTGAGGACTCCAGTGTTGCTGACCCTTTTCTCTCTTTTCCCATTATCTTATGTATGTCCTTTTGGACCTGATATAATTAAGTTTGTAAAAGTTCAAATTCTTAGTGAATTTTGTGATGTGTATGTATTCTTTGTTATTTTCAGATGTACTTGTTGTAATCTTGGGTATGCTCATATTGGAATGATTATATTGTTATGAAAATTTTTCTTGTAGGATCCCAGGATCGGAACCTGCCTCAGGAGCCGAGAATGGGGTACTACGGAGGCTGTTGCGGCCAGAACCGACCATCAAGTTCCTTGTGAGTCCAGTTACTGGGTCTGGAGCGTGACAGGAGTTAGTATCTCTTTGGAGAATTTAGCCATATGAAAAATGCCAATCCGGTCAAAGTCCCAATGTTGCGTATGCCATGATGCCATAGGAAGTTGACTTGTTGGGTTTCGCTAGAGAGACCGTCAAAGCAGGATGACAGCCTTCCAATGCAATTAATTGCATTTGAACATCTGGATCATCCATAGCATCAATCTGGACCGCCCATTTCGCTAGAGAGACCGTCAAAACAGGATGACAGCCTTCCAATGCAATTAATTGCATTTGAACATCTGGATCATCCATAGCATCAATCTGGACCGCCCATTTGGTCCGGGCCACTCTTAATATGTTACCATGACAAATAATTCTAATTAGTTGACCCAAAAAGCCTAGACAGCGGCATCAGAAAGGGATGGAATAGATCATTTATAGGAGGTAGGTCCAGTCAGGGATGTTTAGGAGAATTCAATTGCTGAGATTTTTCAATTGAATGCTATGGAAGAGTAGCATTGACCTAGTGGACGGTCCAGATTGATTATATGGATTTGGACATGTCCAAATGAAACTACATGCATGGAAGGTTTTCATACGCTTGGCCCATAAAATCATTTATTTTGTCAGTACAACTCTCCGTGTTTGACCGAACGGACCCCATAGTCATCACCATCACCATCATTCGATCGGCTGGCGCCCACCCCTCCATCCTACACTGCAATCTGGACCGCCCAAATGGTGGAAATGACTCACAACGATCGATCATACGGTCCTAACCATCCAACTATTGTTGACTTAGTCAAATGGATGGTTAAAAATAAAAAAAAATCAGGAGCCCAATTTCAGAAAAGTCCAAACAGATGGTTGAGATCATCAAATGAACGCAAAGGTCTACCCAAATGGGCCGGGTCCATTGTTTTTATAGCCAGATTGACGTACGTGCATGCATCATGTTTAGTTCTTTGAATGTATCTATATAAATAGGGAGGGAAAGAAGATGAGCTTCCACAGCTTGAAATTTCAATTGAAATGGGAGGAGAAGTGAAGGTGTTTGGAGCATTCCCAAGCCCTCTCTGTTATAGGATTGAATGGGCCCTTAAGCACAAGGGAATCACATACGAATACGTCCATGAAAATCTACGTGAAAAAAGTCCATTGCTTTTGAAGTACAATCCTGTTTACAAGAAGGTTCCAGTGCTCTTGCACGATGGAAATCCAATCACGGAATCGCTTGTCATTCTCGAATACATCGATGAAACGTGGAAGGAAAATCCCATATTGCCTGAAGATCCTTACCAGCGAGCAATGGCACGGTTCTGGGCCAAGTTCGCCGATGAGAAGGTGATCTTTTTATCATTTGTTATTCGAGTTTTTAATTTTATTTATTTTTGGGGGTGTTTGGTTGCACCAAGTTTTATGAAATATCATGAAAATTGCACCAAATTAGACTGTTTAATTATGAAATATCACAAAATTTCAATATATTTCATGCAACCAAACACACTCTTACCTTTAACAGGAAAATGGATGCAAAGTAGAGTTAGTCGAACTAGTTGTCCGGTATGGTGGTTTACTCTTAATTGAATCAAATTATTGGAATTTAATTCAATTGAACATCGAAACACAACTTAAAATAATAATAATAATAATAATAATAATAATAATAATAATAATAATAATAATAATAACAATAATAATAATAATAATAATAAAACATCTAAAGATTTTATTCCAGCTTTGAATATGAGGCTATACAAAAAAACATACATTTGGGTAAAATCAGACTCTAGTATGGGGAAACTAACCCCAAACACAACCTGATTACGAGTTTAAGTTGAGCTTTTTAGAGAATTAGATCAATTTCTTTTAGGTATATATTCTAAGGTTGCAATGATCCATAATCAATTCTTGATAACTTATTGGTATCCAATGTGGTGTTCGAGTGAGCCCATCTACGATGATGTACATTTGGGTAGTTGGGTTCCACCATGGCTTGCACATGGTCCCAAAGTCATGCTAATTAGATGATTGTAAGCATCCAAATGCTAAGATGGAAGACCCTTGTCCAAGTGTGGTTGTGATCTTCCAATCAGTGTAATCTTTGGGGGTCATATGGGTTGTCGCGGTCATACTGCACTCATTTTGGTGGGCCCCACATGGGAATTTACAATGCCAAAAGTTAAGAAGAATCCAAACAGGATTGTAGATCTGTCCAGTTGGTTAATTAGATCTAATGATACTTTCCTAATGATGCAGTGTTTCTTTAGCATTCGCACTGCTTTATTCTTGCAAGGAAAAGAGCAAGAACAAGCAATAGAATCCTCATTAGAAGCGCTCAAGATCCTCGATGCAGAGCTTGAAGGGAAGAAATTTTTCGGAGGAGAGACGATTGGGTTGGTAGATATAGTGGCTGGTTGGATCCCGCATTGGCTTCCTGCAATAGAGGAAGCGGCGGACATGAAGCTATTCGATGCTTATCGATTCCCATCACTCGATGCATGGGCCAAGACTATCAACGAAGTTCCAGTTATCAAAGAGAATCTCCCACCTCGTGAAGAGATGATGACATTCTACCACGGCATGAGGAAGAACATGGTTTCATCAGCCACCAGCAAATCTTTTTATACGATATAGTTAAAATCCATGTATTTTGCTAATAATGCATTAATAAGGAGTTTAAAAGGTTTCTTTCCTTCTCTTTATTTTGGCAATTTGTGAGGAAAATTTGATGAAGTGATTGTAGCAGATGTGTGATGTAACACCCTGTTCTTTTCAGCACTCGGGTGTTACCGTATAACCTAACTTAGTATAAATACAAATATATTTTATTTGAACATTTACCTTCATTCTATCCTAAATTTGACCATTAAGAGTAATCTTCATCCAGAGATTGAGTATCTGATCGTTGATTTGGGAGATCTACCATAGATCTTCATCTCAGTAGTTACAAAGTCTTGCGTGCCACTTAAATAACAGAATTTAAGGTCACCAAATCATTATCCTTGAATAAGAGACTAAGTGATCAAATAGGGAAATTTCAGTAGAAGTGATCATGAATGTGAAGAATGGACCATACTTTTATATCATAGTGACTAAAGAACTCAAGAGAGACTCGATCCACATCTATAGGAGGTCTGACTGCTCAATTATACTTATGATAAATATACACCTCAAATCAGTAAAAGTGGAAGTAACTTTAGAGGGCCCAAATATTCCTAACCGTCGGATCAAGATCAACCTAACAATTCTTAAACATGATCCTCACCATTGGGTCATATGATCCCTAAATTTACTACAGACTATCACTCAAAAGGAGCCTAGAGCACTTTGGACTGTTGATGTTCATCTTCAGTTCGATCTGACCGTTAAAATGTCAGTAAATGTTAATAAGATTCACAAAGGTAAGTAGTGTGGCCCAACTGATCATTGGATTTACCTAATTGTTGGCCTAAATATTTCTTAAAGGCAGTGGGGCATTATGGACAGATCAGATTTCACAAAATATCATTGTGGGCTCCACACTTAAGGTGTGTGTACCATAGTAAGTGTGCACCCGTGGTGCACTAGGCCGTGGACCCAGTCAAACCGTGTTTGACCCGATGCCGAAGAGGAAAATTCCTCTTCTTCTTTTGCGTTTTCTGCCAACGAACGGGCATCGTCCATTTACATCAATCATGGCCCACCGACACTGTACGTCTTAAAAATCCAAATCGTCCATCTCTTCAGCCGTTCAAATCTGTCCAAACCGACACCCCTTCTTACGCATCAAAGTACGTGTGCATGCACACGATCTTCGGTGTAAACAGACCGGTGCATGCGATCGTTTCCAAGAACGGAAATCCAGTTCCTCTTATGAACTGGCAATCCGATTCAGCTCCGCTTTTCCATCTCAACCTTCCATTCTGAGCAATCCCATCCTTCTGTTCATTTCCTTTTAGGGTTCTTTTCCTTAACTAGAAGAAAAGACGGAAAAAATCTTTCCGTTAATGGGAAGAACCGATCCCAACCGCTGGGATGTTTCTAAAAGGCGCTCCGAATGCATCAGGAGAGTCTGTTTTAGGGCAAACAATGCCTTATCTTGTGGAATGAAGAGATCTCATGAGAAACTCATCCTTGCCCGAGAAATCCACCCACGGCCAAAAATCTTGGAACGCACAAGTTTGGAAGAATGTTCCTCCGAAAAGTGGGTCTCATAGTGATAGGTGGACTCATCCAAACCATCCATACGTATCTGATCACCAGATTAGCCACTCATCATGAAACCGCGATTGTCGAAGAGATCATCTTCCCTGTTAACCATGGATACCCACCATCTTACAGTGGGTCTCGTTTCACGATCAAGGCCGTCCATTCAGTGGGTAATGGTGTAGAAATCCAACTGTAACATTGGGTTGCAGCCATGCGAACACAATCCGAGTAGGCTATAGGAAACTTCCGCGATTATGAGCTGCAAATTCGTAACTAATCCCATCGATTAGTTGCAGTCGAACCGTCTAGAATAGGTTAATATAGCCTATTAGAGGATGCCCTTTTAGGGTGACCATTGCCGAAAATAGAAAGTCGAAAGAGGGTGATGAGGGCACCGTTGTGATTACTGCACTGAGTCGACTTGGTTCAAAGCTGAGTCGGGTCTCTGACTCACCGTCTTTTTGAGTCTAGACCTTACTGGAACTCCATAGCTGAAGAGAAGGAAAAGGAAAGGAAGGATGAAAGGAGAAAATCAGGAAGAGAGAGAGAGAGAGAGAGAGAGAGAGAGAGAGAGAGAGAGAGATCGGGCTCAAACGACCCATCTAGCTGTTAACTCACTGCCTCACCAGCCCAACTCGGACTGAGTCTCGCGTTGGGCCGAGTTGTTGGATGCTACAGAAGAGGAAAAGAAAGAGAGGAAGTGCAAAAGAAAAGAAGAAAGCAAGAGAAGGAAGGAGGAGGAAGAAGAAGACAGAGAAAGGAGAGAAAATAAGAGCTTATATTATCCTTGCCGCACTGAATTGACTCGATTGAGTCACTGAGGTGAGTCAGACAGATTCGATTGAGTCCATTACTGTACGCCTTCCAACAGGAAAGAAGGAGGAAGGGAGAAGAAGAGAAATAGAAAAGGAAGAAGAAGATAAGAAGAATGAGATAAGATAGAGTATGAGAGAATCAGCAGGAGCAGGGAACTCGAGTTGACACGCTGCTGAGTTTGGACTCACTGGCGTACCTCAGTCTTGAAAAGGGCGAGCCCCAAGTCCTTGGGGGGGGGGGGGGGGAGTGAATAGGATTATGCCAAATAAAAAAAATGTGGAAAGATAACTCAAATAACAAAAATCTAAAATAACCTCAAATGCACAAGTATTGAGAGGCTGATACAAACGTTGTTCTAAGGACAACCTTACACCAAAAACCGATGGCTTATGGTAGGACAACCTAATTTCTATAACATCGATAAGTATCAAAAACTCAAACCGATATAGAGGTAAAAGAAATAAATTAGGCTATTACAACAATCACCACAATTGCATAAAATAGATACAAGCATTCACACACATAACCAGATACAATTATCCACCACAACACTACGAATTATAGTGGTTCGGTGTGTACACCAACTGTTTGTAAACAGCCACACCTACTCCACTCCCAATAACCACAACCCATGTGGTATTGGCTTTCACTAAGAAAGAAGGTTTTCCAAGGTTCACCTTATAACCTTTACAGATGTGTTTTTCAATGGGCTTACACAATATAAAAAAAACTCGCACTGAGATTTTCCTGGCTGATCTCAGTCAAAACTACAAAAAGAGATTTTCCTGGCTGAATCTCTTAAACCACAATATAGAAAATAAAATCAATACTTATTTGAAGAATGATCTTCGATGTAGCCGGTAGAACTGCCTCTATGTAGATGAAGATGTTCAATATTCAATCTCACAGAAGAAGGGGTTCTAAGTCTAGATAAAATTTAAATTAAATCCAACCTTAGGCTACTTGGATTCAATTTCTTAGATCTCAAAAAGGGTTAAATCAAAATTCCCTTTATATTAAGTAGAATGGAATCAAGAGATCAAGAAATTAATAAACCAAAAAGCTATTAAAATGATTTATAAATACCTCACAATAGCTTCACAATAGTGGGAATTAATTTCTTAGAGTGGTGGCTTGAATTGGCTTGGAATGAATGAAAAAATTTGAGAAATGTCTTTTATTTATAGGCTGTAATTCGGTTCCCTCAACTGGTCTAAGGTTCGGTTCGATTGGTCCTATCGGAACCAATTTTCAAATTTTTTGGCGCGATCGAATAAAACAGACTCTCGATTGGTCGAGTGAATTAAATTAGCGTTGTTGGAGTTCGAGTTGAGCCCTGCTTGACTGGTCGAGCAGGTGTCCACGACCGGTCGAGTAGGGTACTCGACTGGTCGAAGACCAAACAACCTTATCTAATTTTGTGAGTAAAATCCTGGACTGTTCAAGAAAAACCCTGAACTGGTTGAGCCAGTGCCTGGACTAGTCGAACAATGATCAGGATTAGTCGAAGCAAAGTCTAAAATAAGTACTATGACCCAAATTAAACATGTAATGTTAATGACCTAATCCTAAGGTCTTTCTAGGGTCATGTATACCTTAAATGTGAGTATTGAAATTGAAACATCGGTCGCTTCGGTAGATAGGTCACTTTGAAGCACATGAAGCTTAACCTTGTATACTTGAGCTTGTGTCTCGAACTTGTGTCTTGAGCATGTGACTTGAGACTTAAGCTTGATTAAATGTATTTGAGCTTGAACTTGAGCTTTAACTTAAGCTTGAGCATGTGATGCACTCAAACTTGAGCTTGAGATAGTGCACTTGGACTTGGTGAACTTCAACTTGTTCTCGTAGTTGAACATGTATAATTGTAGCACACTAAATGTTGATGTAGATAACATGAAGCTCATCTTTGAATGAAGGTGAACATTTCATCTATTTGAACTTGAAGGTGAACATTCCATTAACGAAAACAAGTCAAACATTCCGAAGTATTTTGGCACAACAAAATTTGACAATACAGGGTGTTAGATTTACAACATAGCACTTATAAGTCTGTCCTCTGAGTTCCAGTTCACTCACCGGTCTGGTTCAGGGCACCTTTGAACTTTTGGAAAAAGGCAGAGAAAGAAGGAGAGAGAAAGGGAGAGAGAAGAGAAGCAGCGGGAGAGCTGAGTAGCACCGAGTCGACTCAGCTGGCCCCGAAATCTAGCCAATCTTGGCTAGTGGTGAGATCATTTCCATCCTACCAGCAAGGATTTGATCTTAAAGTGTGCGGCATGTTCTAACAAATGTTGAAAAGTGGACCCGACTTGAGAGGTGAGGATTACCGCCAAGCTTTTCTACATTATGATAATTATCTTAATTCATTTAGTTCATCAATTTCTTAATTTAATATTCAGTCAAAATGATAATGAATGCTAATTTATACTTGAGTGAATTCTTCATAAATGATTGGTCATTGTATTTATATTTAAGCATCTGAACATGTTATGGATCGCAATTATCTCTATCCTAGTTTAAATGAAACATCATATATGGATAAGTACTATTGATATTATATATACGTGGCTTGTTTCACCACTTGTGATTACTTTATGGCGTGTTTCACCACTTGTGATTACTTTATGGTGTTTTTGGAAGTCCTCGAATTAGTAGTTATTCTGACTAATAGATTAAATGAAAATTTTTTATTGTGGACTTACTATCTTGTTGATCGCCTGTGCTCTTGTGGCTTTGTGGGGATAATCCCATTTTTATCACATCCTTGGGATAGACTGTTTGCCCTATGTGGCTTGATGGAATATTTTTCATATTTGTCTTTAATGGATTGTCTTCATATAACCTTGCGATGGTAAGTTTCACTTGCACAACTATAATGAGCCACTAGTTGAGGAGGTTACCTTTAAACATCATATTCGTTAGTCTCATGAGCCGCGGATGGTGGTATGAGATACTATGCTCGAGCTGTTGGACTATGTTGTGTGATGAGCCCCTATAGTAACCTTTAAGCTTTCTAAAAATGGCTATTTGAAATTGAATTAATAATGGTTGGGTTAATCATGCATTTTCATGGCATACAGACTTTACTAGGTGGTTGATGTAAGACAAAGGGGCTTCTTGGGTTATTATGGGTTGTACCATAGAGTATTTTACTGGGTGATCCTAAGTTATTATCACATACATTCAAACCACTATGGGTTGCCCTTGTCACATGAATTTTTCCACATACCTAGACCTCCTTAGGGAGTACCTTTAAGTACTTTTTCAGGAGGCTAGTTCACTTTGGGTGTCCTCATTACATGGTCTTTTCTAGGTGGCAAGTTCTCCTTAGGGCGTACCTTTGAGTACTTTTTCGGGTGGCTAGTTCTCCTTGGGCAACCTTTTTACCAGTTGGATGTGCATCCCCAAGTCTGTGAGCATGTGTATGCATCCATGCATTTAAACAAGAATATCATTATGAAATTTAATTAATGTTTGTGCATCTAATGAACTCTGTCTCATTATATTGATGATTATTCTGAAATGTTCATTATAGACTGTTCTTGATAAACTATGCTTAATTATCTTGATGTCTTGATAAATCTTGTGGGTTTTACCTCACTGCGATAGCCATTGATGCTATCAAACCATATTCAGTGTGCAGGAGACACAAATAATGTGCATGATGGTGTTCATGTGGAATAAGAGGAGCCAGATGATCTTGCGACTCTCTATTACTGATTTCATTCGTATTTAATTTGTATCCTTATGTATTTGTAAAGACTTAGAATTGGTTTGTATAAGTTTTCGGGAAACCACTTGAAATTTGGGTTATGTATATTTGGACTCCCTCTTATACTTGATTTGTTTCTATTCTGCTAAATTACTAACTCTGATAAAGAAAAAAATGTACATAAAATTTAGATTATCTGTAAAGGTTAACACTAAGTTTTTGAAAAATGAGTAGTGTAAGGGGTTTTGGAAGCTGGGGTGTTACATGTGAGATCTGGACCATTCATTAGGTGTGGTGGTACTTATATGAGATTTGGGCCATTTTTTTTTTTTTTTTTTTTTTTTTTCTGGTATCAAGTTTAGTACTAGAAAACTAGTGGTGTACAAGGTCTTGGGTTTGCACTTTTTTTTTTTTTTTTTTTTTTTTTTTTTTTTTTTTTTTTTTTTAAACTCTCACCATTAAAAACTTCTTGTGGCTACAAAAGTTTTGGATTAAGCTAATATTTGTTTATTGCTTTTTTTATTTTTTATTTTTTATTTTTTTTGGTTTTTTGTACCGGGTAAAGATTTGGGCCATTCACACTACAAGAAGTATACCTTACTGGTACAAATCGCTATAAACCTTTACCGCGGCCAAAATCGCTATGAAACCTTTGTGGCGGTCATACACGCGCCAAAAAAGGAGGTGTCGTTGATTCATTTCCCAGCGCCCATCAGGCTTTCTTAGCAGTTTTGCTGACTACCGCTATAGGTGGAGCTTTACCGGTGGTCATTACCCTTTATCAGGGCAGTCAGCGCCTTTATCGATGCTTCTTCTGACTGCCATTATAGCCTAAAAAAGCACCGTTAAAGGTCTTCCTAAGTGCCGGGAAAAGCCTAGCAAGTGCTTGAAAAAGTCCTGTAAGCACCGATAAAGGTATGCCGAATCGCCACTAAAGGTTTACCAAAATAATGGTTTGTCGAAGCACTAATATAGATCTATGGTAAAAATTATATATATTTTTAAATGCATTTGGCTATTTATATTTGATAAAAATTTGTATTTTTTCCCTATATATTTGAAATCTAAAAAATGTTGCACAACATAGTTAAAAATGAATATTAAAATAATATATATAATAATAAGTTGAATGGTTCCAAATACATAAAAAAAAATCCTTTGATTCAACTCCCATTCATCCCTGCCTACGACCTGCAAAATAGAATAGCAAAAAGAAATTAATTACATCCTAAATAACAAAAAAAAACTAACTATAAATATTAAATTAACTAATGAAGATAATCATATATATGAATAGAAACTTTTTGCCAAAAAAAAAAAAACTAATGAAGATAATCATCTGTACATGTCCCAATCCATCTCACTTACCAAATATTAAGTTTTAACAATTTCTATTTGAATGAGAGTAGAAACGAGATCATTTTTTACACAAGGGAGTAAGTGTAGAGGTCGAGCACCGTCTTCCTCAGAGGGATAATAGTTCTGAATCCACGAAACTTCTTTGGACTTGCAGAGATACCTTGAATCCACGAAGAGAGATAGAAAATAGAAATAAGATTGATGATGAAAAAGAGCTTACAACCTCTTAAATAATAACTTAAGCCCTAGGAAGAAGTTTCAGAATTAAATTATAATTAAAACTCCTATAAATTGTGAGACTTACTACAAATAGTAAACTTACTATTGATAGATGCTCATGATTCCTATTAGTGCGCATGGTTTTCGGCCAAAAATAGTGTGTCTTATTTGGCCAAACCATGATGTTCCCCTAACTATTCTAAGCACTTTTCATGTTAGGCACAACTCCTAAAGCCCAATGGATCATGAAGAGTTATGCTCAAACTAAAACTTACTATAAATAGTAAAAATGAAATTAAAATAGGAATTCGACCGTCAATTTGATGGTATTTTGCAAATTCATTATGTGCAAGTAGCTCGTCCTACCCCAAAATCATATATAGCACGTTGGATAACTCATTCCGGTTTGCGAGATACATCCGTTTTAGGTTCTTACGGTCTGGATCACCTCCATCCCCGATCGAGCCTTGAAATTATTTGTGATCCGCTCTACATTAGTCCCCTCCACTTTAAAAGAACTCGTATTGCTTTAGTTTATAATACTCGGTCAGGTCCACGACATTGAAAGTACATGAGATCTCCATGTCATCCGAAAGATCAACAACGTACTCATTATCATTGATCTTTGGAAGGATCGGCACCGGTCCAATCTTCTTATTATTCAATTTGTTGTACGTCCCAGTTGGAAATCTCTCTTTGTGCAGATGGACTAATACATGGTCGCCCACCTCGAACACTTTTTGTTGTCGATGCTTGTTCACTTGCTCATTGCACTTCTCGTTTGAGGCATGTAGGTTGGTCTGCACATCTGCGTGAATGCCCATATCCTTATTGCCATATGTTCTGCTACAATGCTCATGCCTGAGAGCTTGGGTAGAGGGACTAAGTCAAGTGTGTGGCGAGGCACTCGACCATAAATAACCTGGAACGGGGACTTCCTTATCGAGCAATTCACAATATTATTGAATGCAAACTCCACTTGAGACAAGGCTAAATCCCACTGCTTCATCTTTTCTCTTGAAATACATAGAAGGAGATTTCCCAATGTGCGATTCACAACTTTAGTTTTCCCATCAGTCTGTGGGTGGTAGGCATTGCTAAACTGAAGTCGTGTACCGAACAAGTTTCACAAAGTCTGCTAGAAGTGACTAATGAACTTTGTATCATGGTCGGAAGTGATAGTCATGGGGACCTCGTTTAGCCGCACATCATCTCTAAAGAATAAATTTGCCACGTGCATCACATTAAGGATATTCTCGCATGGGATGAAGTGTGCCATCTTTGAAAAACGATCTACCACCACAAACACCGAATTTATGCCATGCTGTATTCATGGTAGACCTAACATAAAATCCATTGATAGGTCTTCCCAAGGGTGTTAGGTACAGGTAACGGTGTGTAGAGGCCCGTATTATGAGAATGCCCATTGGAGACCTAACAAATATGACAACGTTGCACCGTTCTACCCACATCACATACTAACTGTGGCCAACAATACCGTTCTTCAACAAGAGCTCACATCTTATCTCATCCAAGGTGTTCACTAATGCCACCTCTATGTAGTTCTTAGATGATCGGCTCCCTCAATGAGCTTTTGGGGATGCAGAATCGATTCCCTTTGAAAAGGAACCAGTCTTGCATGTGTAAGTCACTGGGGTCACCTTCTTGGCATTTAACCCATGCGTCCTTGAAGTCATCGTCATCGTCATATATGTCCTTGAGGCGCTCGAACTCGAGAGCCTCATTGCTCATAGTGATTAACAAAGTTACATGACGACTCAGTGCATCGGTCACTTTGTTTTACTACATAGACTTATGTTTAAGCACAAATGCATATTCCTGCAAAAAATGAAACCCACCTAGCATGCACACGATTCACGTTAGCTTAGCTATTAATGAATTTGAGAACTTAATGGTCAGTGTAAAGAATGAACTCTCTTTGAATCAAGTAATGTCGCAATGACTAGACTACTGCGTACAATTCGAGCTCATATACTGACCACTTTTTGTATGCATCACTAAGCTTTTCATTGTAAAAGGCCACCGTCTGACCTTCTTGAAACAAGACTCCCCCAATCTCGACATATGAAGCATCACATTCAACTTTGAATAGTTTTTCAAAGTTAGGAAGTACAAGAACCAAGGTTGTGGACAACCTCTGTGTAATTTCAGCAAAGCTCCTGTCACCTTCGTCAGTCCACTGAAATTGTCCCTTCTTCATGCAGTCTGTAATCAGAGATATAATGGTGCTAAAATTCTTCACAAACCGATGGTAGAATGTCATCAATCCATGAAAACTTTGTACCTCATGAATGTTTGTTGAGATCGACCATTCCCTGATGGCTTTCACCTTTTCCTCATCTAGTTGAGCATTTGAAGGACCTACCTGATGTGCTCCATATGGCTTAATTCGTCCTAACTGTATATCAAGATGTCATTCAAGTAGATCATGATGAACCGCCCAATGAATGGCTTCAGAACTTGGTTCATCAACCCCATGAATGTGCTAAGCGCGTTCGACAGACTGAGGGTCATGACCATCCGTTCATACAACCCTTCCATGGTCTTAAAGGTTATCTTCCACCCATCACCTGGCTGCATTCGAATTTGATGGTAGCAGCTTCTTAGATCTAATTTAGAGAATAATTTTTCTCCCTCAAGCTTGTCCAACATATCGTCCAGTCGTAGTATGAGAAACCTGTATTTTATGGTAATTTTGTTGATGGCTCAGCTGTCGAGACACATGCACCAACTCCCATCTTTCTTAGGAGTTAATAGATCAGGTACGATGCATGGGCTCATGCTTTCTTGGATAAGACCCTTACGGATCAGTTCCTTTACTTGTCCCTACAGAATATTGCACTTATTCGGACTCATCCGATAGTGATGACGGGGTAAGCTGGACGATAAGGTCAATATGGTGCTGAATATCACGCAAGGGAGGCAACCCATTGGGAAGGTTATTGCGCCAAATTTCTTTGAATTCATGCACCAAGGGTTTTAGTTTCTTAGGGATGTTGGTGGGCTCGAGTTCCTTTCCCTTTACAATTAATGCATAGGCTTGGCCTATTTCTTTGGATTCCTCCACAAAGTCCCGCATGGTTAAGAGAAAATGACTCTCTACTTCAGGTGGTCCTTTTGGTTCATAGGGGCTAATATGGTTTTTCGACCATCTTTGACGAAAATATACACATTATCTCGCCCTTTATGAGTGGTGTCACAGTTGAATTTCCATGGTCAACCGAATAGTATGTGACATGCCTTTATGTCAACTACATCACATACTATTTCATCTTTATAATGTTTGTCAATTGAAAAAGATATGGTACACTGTTCAGTTACCTTTGTTTCACTGACCTTCTTAATCCAACTGATTGTATATTGGGAGGAATGATGATCAATTTTCAATTGTAATTTTTCTACCATTACCCTGGAGATGATGTTCTCGCTGCTCCTATGTCGATGATCCCATCGTAGACTTTTTGATTTACCATATACCTAATTCGGAAGATGTTATGTCATTGTGGGTGTACCTCTTTTCTTAGCGTATACAATTGTAACACCCCGGTTCCCAAAACCCGAGTACACTACTCGTGTTTCAAAAACTTGAGTGTTAACCTTTAAAGATAGTCAATTTTATGTACATTTTTTTTTTCTTTTTATCAGAGTTAGCAATATAGCGGGATGGAAGCAATTCAAGTATAAGAGGGAGTCCAAATATACATAACAAAGATTTCAAGTAGTTACCTAAAAACTTATACAAACCAATGTTTTAACCTTCACAAATATAACAGTATAAATTAAATACAAATAAAATCAGGAATGGAGAGTCGCAAGATTATCTGGCTCCTCCCATTCCACATGAACACCAGCATACACATCTTCTACGTCTCCTGCACACCGAATATGGTTCGATATCATTAATGGCTATCCAGTGAGGTATAACCCCAAAGATTTATTGTATCATCAAGATAATTAAACATAGTTATCATAAACAATGTATAATAAGTATTACACAATGATTATCATAGAACCAGGTGAGGTTCATCAAATACGCACTCATTAAATAAATTATAGAAGATAATCTTATTTAAATGCATGAATGTATGCACATGCTCACAAACTTGGGGATGCATATTCAGCTGGTAAAAAGTCGCCCAAGGAGAACTAGCCATCCAAAAAAATACTCAAAGGTACGTCCAAGGAGAACTAGCCACCCATAAAAATACTCAAAGGTACGCCCAAGGAGAACTAGCTATCTGAAAAAATACTCAAAGGTACGTTTAAGGAGAACTAGCTACCCAGAAAAGACCATATGATACAGACCGCCTAAAGAAAATTAGTCACCTGGAAAAGTACACAAAGGTACACTCAAGGAGAACTAACCACCAGAAAAAGATCAAATAATATAGATCACCCAAGGAGAATTAGTCACCTGAAAAAGTACACAAAGGTACGCCTAAGGAGAACTAATCACCCGGAAAAGATCATATGTCATGAAAATGCATGATTAGCCCAACCATTATTATTTCAATTTCAAACTATTATTTTAAAGAAGCTCAAAGGTCACTATTGGGAGTTTGTCACCCAGCATAGGCCGATAGCTCAAACATAGTATCCCATTCCACCATCTCTGGCACATGAGGCTAACAAATAGGGTGTTTAAAGATAACCTACGCAACTAGTGGCCAATCGTAGCCCAATAAGTGAAACTTACCATCGCAAGGTTATATAAAATAATCCATTAAAGCCACGTGGGGTAATTATTCCTTAAAAGGCGCAATGGCCAAATATTCAACTTAATGGTACGATAAGAAATGATTATTCTCCAAAAGCCACATAGGCATAAATGATCCACATAATGATAAGTCCACAACGTAAGTTTATTTAATCCATAACACAGGTGGCCACTAGTTCGAGGATTTCCTAAAAACACCATCAAGTAATCATAAATAATAAATTTTACTACGTATAATGTTGGTAACACATACATAGCTAAAGTATTGACCTTAAAACAAGATAGAGATAATTGAAATTCATCACATATTCAAATATTTGACTTTAAACTTAATTCATCAACTATTTATAACGTTCGAATTCAACATGAGCAACCAACCATATTAGGCAATCGATAAGATATATGAATGAAAGCGAATAAACAAGTCAATTATCTAGATGTAGAAAAGCTTGAAGGGTAATCCTTACCTTAAGATGTGGATTCATTCCTTGCTTGATTAGAGATCACTGAAGATCACTAAATGCCCATTCTAGCCTAAAATATCGTACATAAATGGTTAGGATTTAATGAATTCAAATGTACTCCAACGGTTATGGATCAAAATATGAAAAATTGGGGAAACCCACTTTCCACATTCAAATCAGCCATTTAACATATATTTGTCTATGAAAAGCTTAATTGAATAATTCGATTGGTCTTTTACCTTACTAATTTGAGATGACCCAAAAGCACACTCAAACTAGGTTCCAAGGGGATACAATTTGCTATACTTGCATTAAGAATTTGAAAATCCTACATTTAATTCAAAGAGGGCTCAATAATTTTAATTAAATTATAATTGATACTCAAATTAAGGGATATATGGCTAACTCACCTTCACAAGATGACCCGCTTTGTTGATTGAAAGAGGTGAATTCCTATACGAGAATAAATGGTTTTTTCTACAATTAAAATGTTAAAAACTAATAATAACCCTAATCAGGCCCTTAATTTAGTTCAAAAAAAAAATATAAAAGCAAAGAATTACCTCACTAAGTTGACAACTCAGCCCCGGACTCGGTGAACTCAACCGACTCAACTCAGCAAAACTGAACTAACCATAGTCTCCTTCTTCCTCCTCTTCTCTAGCTTTCTCTTTTCTTCTTTTCTCTTTCTCCTTCTTCTTCTTTTCTCTCTCTGGACTCGACTCGGTCATAAACCAGTAATAGAACCCGGATTGACTCGTTCCACAGCTGGTTTGACTCGACCCAACCGGTGCAACGAATCCGCCGGTCTCCCTTTCCCTCGTTTCTCTTTCTTCTCCATCCTTCCTCCTTTCCTTCATCTTATTTTCTTCTACTTTCACCCTGCTGGAACTCCAGAGAGGTACAGTCCTAAGCCTGACTCGAATCAACCGAACTCTGTTTCGGCCGAGTCGACCCGACTCGAACCGAGTTGGTGTAACAAACCAGCGCACTCCCTCACTTCTTCTTTTTCCTCTTTCTTTCCTACCTTTTTTTTTTTTTTTTTTCCTTCTCCTTCTGTTTCTCTGCTACGGAAGTCCAGCGACTGGACTCGAATTGAGCTGGTGCAATGGACCAACACAATCTCTTTCTCTTTCGAGTCTTCTTCTTCTCCTTTCTTCTTTCTTTCCTCTATCTTCTATCTTCTTTTTCTTCTCCTGTAATGACTGATAGCTCCACCTGAAAACCCAACCGAGTCGAGCTGGTGCAACAGCCCCCGACTTGAAAAGCTCGGCAACCCAACACGAGGGTCAGCCTCACACACTCATGGTTCTCTCTCTCTCTGATTTTTAGGGTCGGCTGCCCAAAATAGAAAGAGAGCTTTTATAGCTCTCGAAAGCCTCTCCAGAACATTTGGTAGTAATTAATCAGAAGATTAGTTATGATTTTAGTGGTGTAATTCGTTAAGTTTTAACGATGTTATAATTGAATCAGGCTTATATGGTCACGATCGGACTACTTTGATGGGCTTCTAGGACCCTGACCCACCTAAAGGATGGTCTAGATCAGCAGGTGGGACCCACGTACAGGTGGTGGGTTTTTCAAATGGATGAGGAAGATGATGGCCATGATCATGGCAAGTTCCGATCAAAGGACTGAATCCACGATCTTAGGCTTTTGAAGGGTCTTAATCTGTCCCAAAGAGCTCGTGGGACCCACCATTCGAAGCAGAATGGTGGCACACTCGATATCCACGAGTTCTCAGGATTTTGACGAGATCTCGCATGAAATTTTGAGGCGGCCGTTAATGAAGCCTTGGGTTGCCCTACTTTCGACGTCCTGGATGCTCCACGGAGGCGTCTGGGAGAAATGGATGGTTTAGATTAGAACAACTGCCAAAACCGTGAAGATTCTCTCCGCTTTCTCACTTTTGTCATGTGAAAGCCCTAAACCAGATGGAAATGGAGGGCTAGGATTGTTAGAATGGAAGGTTGATATGGAGAGAGAATAATGTCTTCGAATTGCCAGCCTGGCAAACAGGAGAAGAAATGGAGTTTTCCGTTTTTGGAAAAGTAGCTGCACATACCCGATTTGCGCTAGAGATTGTGTATGTGTATAGGTGCTTCCACATGTGGGAGGAGTTGGGTTTTGGTCAAACCCACCATCACAACGCAATGGACAGTTCAGATCATTGTAATAATCCATGATGGTGGGCCTCATCCCCCACGCACGGACGGTGTTTTTCAAACGCCGTTGCTGGCGGGAAACTAAAAGAAAGGAAGAGGAAAATCCTCTTTTTTTTTATATATATATTTTATTTTGATCAGGTCAAACCCCAGTTTGACCGGGTCTTAGATTTCGTGGTACGCAGGTGTACACCTGCCTGTGTACCCACAATGTAATTGTGGGGTCCATTGTGATTTTTTATTGTAATCTAATCCACTCATCAAGTACTATTGTTCTTAGTGGGACGTATGTCCAATGATCGGGCAAATCTAAGGAGTAGATGGCCCGCTCCCAACGACTTTTAGTTCTAATTTCCTATTAATGACCATCTAATGGTCAGACTTTTGTTTTGGGGTCTTATGATTATTGTTAGGCATTAGCTGTCATGTATAACGACTAATCCTTCAATTTGATGGTTAGATTCGTGTAACCGTCGAATAAGTCATCTCATGTTTGATGTGGGTTTTCCATAACATGAGGGATGGTGGATCTTATAGGTTAGGTTTGATAATTTGAAACGAATGGTTAGTTCATCCATCAATAGATTAAGGTCCTATAAATAGGTTTTCTTAAACAGTGTGATGGTTCATCTTGGGGATTAATGAATGGATGACTTGAATTGTTGATGTAGATTACTTCCAATGGTTAGATCTATTCCATATTTGACTCACGTGGGTTCTTAGGTCTCTAAGAATTGCTAATTTGGAGTCTAACTATTGATTCAATAATCTAGTGATGGATAGGAAAATCATGCATTATGGACTTGATCTGTAAATGTAGATTAATCTTAGTGGCTCTACAGGTTTCTAAAGTTAGTAAAATTACCCTTTGACGGTTGGTTTGATAGCCAGAACATCTTGATCCATGAATGGGCCACAAAATGTGGGTTTAGAATTTTATCTATCAATCTCGAAAGATCCAATGATGGGATTTCTAGCCTAGTCTGAATGTGAAACATCGATCGATTAGCAGTAAGTGGGCTATACACGAGTTAAGCTAGCTTGAAAAGCTCACTCGACTCGGCTTGACTTAGCTCGGATTGACTCGGCTTGAAAGGCCGACTCAAGGCGAGTCAAGCTTGTTTACTAAAGCTCGAGTCGAGTTCAAGCCAAGTTCGACCATGGTGTATTTTAACTCGACTCAACTCGAACTAGACTCGACTCGAAGCTCGAGCTTGAGCTCGACTCGGCTCGAGTAATATGTTTTAATAATATATATTATATTAATATTAAATATATATAATATATATATTTAAATTAAAAAAAGGTTAAAACTTAAAAGTTTTTACTAAAAAATCCTACTCGACCCAACCCATCCCAATTCCCTCTTTTTCTTTCCCTTACCCTACCGAGGTAAACTCGACTTGACTTGACTCGACTCAAACCACTAGCTCGACTCGAAAGCTTTGGCAAACAAGCCAAGCTTCAATGTTGAGCTTGAGGGCGAGCTCGAGCTCGAGCTCGAACTCGAGTATAGCATGGACGAGTAAAGCCAAGCTTTGCCCATCTCGACTCAACTCGGCTCAATGTACAGCCTTAGCCGTAAGGCTTAGGTCCTCAAGTTGTTAAGGACGTGACAAATGGTGGATCTAACAATTTGACGATTCATTTTGAGAATCAATGGATGGATGAGTCAATCTATGAATGGCGACTATACTTGACGGTTGAATTTGGGCTAGCATGAAGTTGAACTTTTACGTAGGTTTGGTCGATGTTTACACTAAGTCAAGTTTCCATAATAACACTCGTGTACTGAAAAGTACAGGGTGTTACAACAATAGTCGCCTCACAACGAGCGACTCGCCATAATCTTGTTGAACCCAACCTGTCTCATCCGCCTCATCTTTTGTGGCGTGATCCGATTTCTCAGCATCTGGATCTTCATTGGCATTTTCAACACTATCATCATTGGTGGCAAGTTTCACCACCTGTCGCTAGGGACAAGTATTTGATAGGTGACCCAGTTGGCCACAACGATAGCAATTGTCAGGTCATGGCCGTACATAGGGTTTTAAGATCCTACTCGGACCAGTAACAGTCGATACATCCAAAACCCTAACTTGCCCACTTCCCTGATCTCAATTTATGGATGTTGGAGGTTGAGTGTGTGCTCCTACAAGTTCCTTCCCTCTGAGCTATGGAACTCCTTGGGACGGACTTGCTGCGGTGACCCTGGTGGTAGGATAGGTCCATGTGTTGGGGCATTCAAGCTGTGCTTTTACTCGGGTAGCCAATTTGATTGCATCATTCATCAATCAAACGGGTTGCATCTGGACCCGATCCTAGATTGCCATATGCAATTGACCATTGAATCGGATGACTTGTTGAGATTCAGTCTTGACCAAATCGTTACGTGCCAACAAACAATAGAATTCTTTTGTGTAATCTATCACCGATCGATTACCCTGTCGACAATTTTGGTATTGTTGGAATAGTACCCGATCGTATTCGCTAGGGAAGAATTGTCCGCGTAGCAGCTACTTCATCCACTACCATGTGCGGATTAGTGCTTTTATCAGTCTCGTCCGTGTGAGCTGTAGTTGCTCTCACCAAACTAAAGCTCCACCCTTCAACTTGTAGGTCACAAGTTTGACTTTCTTCATTTTAGAGATTTTCATATAGTTAAAGAATCGCTCAACTTCAGAAAGCCAATTAAGAAAATCCTCAATGTGAAGTTGACCATTGAAGTTACGAATATCGACCTTCATTCTGAACTCTCGATCTGACGATCTTCTCAATCATCGCCTCGTCTAGGATATTAAAGGATTATGTCATCGACCTCCTCGTTGCTGGATTTCCTTTCCTCAGGAATGATCCTTTGATTTACCGCTGACACCATCCTGCGATCAGGGCAATTACGAGTTCCAGCCATTGCTGGTGGCGGATCACTGTCAGGAACATCTAGTTGTCCTATGGACTTCGTCATGCGATCGATGGTAGCCTGCAGCACTTGCATGACTTGCTGATTCTCTCACTCCGCTGCTTTGAAAGCTGCCACCGTTAAAAAATGATTCCGTGGATCACTGTCCATGGGATTGTTGTCCAACCTATCGTTACAAGCCATCGATTCGAGGAAATGTCTCTCTCTGATACCAAACTGATGCAGGGGGAGGACGTGTAGAGGTTGAGCATCATCTTCCTTAGAGGGATAACTGTTCTGAATCCATGAAACTTTTCTGAACTCCTCACAGAGATACCTCGAATCCACGAAGAGAGATAAAAAATAGAAATAATTCTAATAAAATTTATAATAATTTGATTGATGATGAAAAATGAGCTCTTAAATAATAACATAAACCCTAAGAAAAACTTTTGGAATTAAACTTGTGACGCCCCGTCACTGTGGCCACATGTGGGTGGGCACACGTGGACGGGCCGCAAGGTGGCTGGCAGGCTACTGTGCACATAAGTGAAGGTGAAACTTTGTCCCACATCGGAAGTATCATCTGAAGTTGTGGTGGTTATATGTGGAGTTGCCACCCTATACTATATGAGGCCTTTTAGGGCGACCCTGAGAACAAAACCGTATGAGCTGTACTCAGAGCGGACAATATCATACAGTGTGGGCGTGGGCTGTTACAAATGGTATCGGAGCCGAGGACGGCTCTGCCATCGGTAGGGGATTTTGTGACGCTCCGTCACTATGGCCACATGTGAGCGGGCACACATGGGAGGGCACACATTTGGGCGGGCCCCAAGGTGGCTGGCAGGCTACTGTGCTGGTAGGCTACTGTGCACACAGTGAAGGTGAAACTTTGTCCCATATCGGAAGTGTCGTTTGAAGTTGTGGTGATTATATGCAGAGTTGCCACCCTATACTGTATGAGGCCATTTAAGGGCGACCCTGAGAACAAAATGAAAAGGCCTAGCTATATGTCCTAGAGGGGGGGTGAATAGGACTATGCCAAATAAAACTTATAACAGCGGAATTAAAAAGAATATGATATCCAAAATAAATCACAATGCAGGAAAGTAAAACAATCTCAAAATTCAGATCTTGAGAGGTTGATACAAATGTTGTTCTAAGGACAACCTTACACCAAAAACCAGAGTTTATGGTAGGACAACCTTATTTCTAGAAAGATCTTTGTATCAAATCTCAAACCAAAGAGGAATACAGAAATAAACACAAACAGAACTGAAATAAATTGTAATCACAAATGTATTGTTCTAGGGACAGCCATACACCATAAAAATGGCAGGGCAACCTTGCTGGAACAACTTTAAAGGAAATTGAATTTCAAGCTGATAAAGGAATAACAGAAAATAAATTCTAAACTATTACAAAATTCCCACAATGCTTGAATTAAATGATTACAACATTCACCACCATATATACATCCCACAAATAAATAATTAAAGATTAGAAATATAAATCATTCAACCACAATACAAGGGATTATAGTGGTTCGCCTGTGTGTTCACCAACTGTTAAACAACAGCCACACAGAATGCTACTCCACTCCTAATATCCTCACACAGGGGATATTAGCATTCACTAACAAAATAAGTTTTCAGAGGTTCACCTAAAACCTTTACAATTGTGTCTTTATCTGTGGGCTTACACAATTAAAAAAAACCCTACTTCCGAGTTTTCCTGGCTCTCCTCAGATAACCAATACAACAAGATTTTTCTGGCAAATCTTGAAAGAAACCAAAATAGAAAGGAATTTACAATTAAATGTAAAATACTTGATTATCTCCTTCATGTAGTGAGCCAGGTAGAACCAAGTCAGAGTAAATGATTGAATGTCCAAGTTCAATGTCCAGTACTCAATTACAATGGTTCTAGTTCTAATAGATTTTAAATTAAACCAAATAGGGCTTACCTTAATTGATTTTGATTCCAAAGAAAGGGAATAATAATTCCTCTTATCAAATTAGATTAGAATAGCAGAAACAAAATCAATTAAATAAAGCTAAAGAAAGAGAAATTAAATAAGCACACTTAGCTTAGATGGAGCACAGAATTATCTCTCAGAAGTTTGACGAAGATTGACTTAAATAGATTAATTAATTTCTTGAATTCTTCTGAGATTCGTGCTCTATTTATAGGTGAGCAGATCGCGTCTTCGACTGGTCTAGGGAGCTCTTCGACTAGTCGAAGAAGTAACAGATTTGAAAAAAATCGGGCTCGATAAGCGTTGACCGTTCTACGACTGGTCGAAGGTCTCCTTCGACTGGTCGAAGACCCTGTATTTAATCGCTGGACTTTAAGTTGAAGATTTTCGATTGGTCGAAGATGTAGTCGACACTGTTCCTTCGGCTGGTCGAACAGTTTCCTAGACTAGTCGAAAGATAACAGAAAATATCTAAATTTTGTAACAACCTTACAACTGATCGAGGAATTTCTTAGACTGGTCGAAGCTAAGCTAAGACTAGTCGAAGAAAGCCTAGGACAAGTCCTAGAACTGCCCAAACTCATGTAACTTAAACATATGACTTATGTATCCAAAATGGCCTACTTCTAAGGTCAACCTAAGGTCAATCAAACTCCAATCGTGAAGTAAGGACATTGAAACATTAGGAACAAGTGACCTTGAAGTTTAAGCCTTGAAGTCTTGATGGAGTTCAATCTTGAAATCTTGATGTAGCTCAACCTTGAAAGTGTCTTGAGTTCTTTACGAACTGCCTTGTACTCTTCTTGAAGTCTTGCATTCTTGAGTCATGTCTTGTGAGCAATACTTGTAGTCAAGGTTGATCTTTGTACTTGTGAGCTTTGCTTGTTGTGAGCTTTACTTGTTCATGAATGTTGATCTTTGAGAGAGCTTCATTATGCAAGTTATATAACAGTGATTTTGGCACCACAAATTTGACAACCGACAAGGATATAAATTATAGCACTTACAATCTCCCCCTTTGTCATATTAGTGACGAAACATATAACCAAGATAAACATAAAGTAAAACAATTGGTTAAAGAATCATGAACTAGTTAATATCAACTGGCTTACCTGCAAATCAATATTCAATATTCAATATTCAACATTCAACATCAACCAGTTCATTCAACTAGTTCAAAGATACTTACCTGCAAATCAATATTCAATATTCAATATTCAATATTCAACATTCAACATTCAACCAGTTCATTCAACTAGTTCAAAGATACTTACCTGAGTAACATAACCAATGCTACTCCTCTCACAATCACATCGTTAAGAACAAACCATTCTCCCCCTTTTTGTCACAATACAATAAAGGAAACAACAAGGAAGGAGAACTAAATAAAGGGATAAATGAGAGTAAATATGAGGAGTTACGAGATTATAGCAGAAAAACAGATAATATTCAACTCAAAATCAGCATAGTTTCATATAGAACAAATACCCAGCATAAAAAAATAGTCAACCTGTTAAGTTATAAAGTTATTACAGACCAGAAAATCCCATATTAACTAATCAGAACTAGAACCAGATGACGGAGCAGGAATAGAGGGATTCAGTTGGTGCATGCCTTTGTTCAATCGCCTAAGATATTTGTGTATGTACTTAAATTATAAATCATGAGAAACCGACATGTTTTCCATCTTTACATTTATACTCTCAACTTTATCTTCCAATGCACTCAGATGTGTATCAACATCAGATGGTTCAAAATCTGGATCATTTGTTGAATCAGAATCCAATTCCTCAAAGATGTCATCCATATTAATGTCATCACCAACTTCTTCATGACCACCACCACCACCACCACCTTGTTCAGGAAGTAAATCTAGCTTCATCTTATTGAGATTAGAATTGTTGAAAATCAGATGATGGATAGGTGCCTCATCAACCGGCATATCGACTAACATATGAGTAGCCAATACAGTCATTAAATAGGCAAAAGGAATGTCACAATGACCAGGATGGAGTCTAAACTGAAGAATGAAATGACAGATTAAGGATGGTAAACAAATCTGAGTACCACTGGCAATAGCATGGATAACACGAACCATAAACGAGGTCAAGTCAGTTTTATTACCCGAACTAGGATACAGATTAGACACAAAGATTTTGTGGAGAACTCTGTATTTGGGTAACAAATACCTTGCGGGAAGCGCATTTCCTTTTTTAGTCCAGTGAACATCCATGTTGTACAAGTCTCTAGTGAGCATACATTTTTCAGAAACTGAGGGTTTATCAGTTAGGTTATGGATAGGAATACCCTCATCATTCACAGGAATGTCCATAAGGGCTGAAATTAAATGATGATCAATGTCAAAAAGCCCTTCACTAGTAGATATTTTAAAAGTTAAATTATCCTGAGAGAAGTCACTAATACATGTAAACATGGATTGGGCAATGGACCGGTATGCTGGCCCACCCCCATGTAATAAGTTAACCCAACCTACAGCTTTAAGCATAGGAAGGATGTCAAAAGGAGCAATATGATTAACATCAACATGATGTTCAACAATAACATTACGTGATCTAATATCCGTAACATAAGATGGATCATTATTGGGAACAAGAAGATGACGCTTGGTCGATCTAGAGGAAGAAGAAGGACCACGGGAAGTAGTTTTTCTACATCTAGAAGCCATTTGCAACAAAGATAACAAGGAAATAAGAAGTTGCAAAGGATTGAGAAGTGAGTTTACTCAAAACAGATTTTTCAAAATCCAAACTCCAAATTTCAATGAAATCCAAAATAGAAAGCTTCAAGCTAAAAAAGGAAACAATCTAGACATAAATCTGCAAGAAAAACACATATGAAATACTAACCTTGAAGAACAAGAACAGTGGGTTCGACAAGTCGAAGCTCGGCTCCTTAGAAAAGAAAAACGGAATGAGGAAGAAAGCAAAATCTCCAAATTTTTAAGTGATTCCCGAGATCTACGACTTGTCGTGGGTATCCACGACTGGTCGAAGGTTGACTGGTCGAGTATACTCATGACTAGTCGAAGAATGTTCAAAAATTCATTTTTCTTGCAAATTATACAAAAATTGGAATTCAACCTAACAAATATATATACACTATGATACAAGTAGGTATAAATAATTATTTCAAAATGCACATGCCAAGATCAAATTTTATCTTTTTGAACTTGCTTTTATCGAGAGGTTTTGTGAAAATATCAGCTTGTTGATCTTCGGTAGGAATATATTCCAGAGATATAACTTTTTCTTCCCGAATATAATGAAATCTAATGTCAATGTGCTTAGTACGAGAATGCTGAATAGTATTTTTTGAAATATTTATTACACTAGAATTACCACAATGTAATAACATAGAATCCTGTTTAATTCCATAATCACTTAGCATTCGTTGCATCCAAACAGGATGTGTACATGCATTACCAGCTGCGATATACTCAGCTTCAGCTGTTGAAAGTGATATAGAATTTTGTTTCTTACTAAACCAGGAAACTAGACAATTTCCAATGTAAAAGCAACCACCACTGGTTGATTTTCTATCATCTAGATTACCACCCAAGTCAAGATCGAGTACCCAGTTAATTGGACACTAGTCTCATGAGGATACCAGAGACCGAGATTTACAGTACTTGCGACATATCTAATAATCCGCTTGACAACAATCAAGTGAGATTCTTTTGGATCAGATTGAAATCTTGCGCAAATACCAACACTTAGAGAAATATCAGGTCTACTAGTAGTTAAATATAACAAACTACCAATCATACTCCGATAAAGTTTTGAATCAATATTTTTACCATTAGAGTCTTTTGAAAGTTTTAGGGTAGTACTCATGGGAGTATCGAAATTCTTGCCATTCTCAAATCCAAATGTTTTGATTAGATTCAAAGCATACTTAGATTAAGAAATGAATATTCCTTCAGGTTGTTGCTTTATTTGCAATCCAAGGAAATAAGTCAATTCCTCAACCATGCTCATTTCGAACTGTGATTTCATCAAATCTGCAAACTCAGTAGTCAAGTCAGTACAAGTTGATCCATAAATGATATCATCAACATAAATCTGTACCATTAAGATATGATCATTATATTTTTTAACAAACGGAGTTTTATCAACAGATCCCATTTGAAAATTATGACTTAAAAGAAATTTTGTTAATTTCTCATACTATCCCTAGGTGCTTGTTTTAATCCATAAAGTGCATTTTTAAGCCAATACACATGATCAGTATTTTTGGGATCTTCAAAACCCATTGACTGTTCAACATAGACTTCTTCATGTAAATCACCATTTAGAAAAACACTTTTCACATCCATTTGATAGATCTTTATCTTTTTAAAACATGTAATGGATATAAATAGTCTGATAGATTCAAGATGTGCTACTGGTGCAAAAGTTTCATCAAAATCAATTCCTTCAATTTGAGTATAACCTTGTACCACTAATCTAGCCTTGTTTCTAATTATATTTCCACGCTCGTCAGACTTATTTTTGAAAATCCATTTTGTTCCAATGATGTGTTTATCTTTAGGTCTTGGTACGAGATACCAAACATCATTTCTTACGCAATGGTTGAGTTATTCTTGCATCGCAACAATCCAGTTCTCATCAGCAAGAGCTTCTTTTACATTAGATGGTTCTATTTGGGATGTAAAACATACATAATTACATATATCCTGGGATGGATGAGAGGGTTTCAAGAATTTGTGTGGTTTGGATCTTTAATGATCCTCAACTCGAGTCGGTCGATTCGATGAAGTATCGGGTTTATCAATGATTAGAACTTCATCATTATCTGAATTAGGGATTGGCGTATTTAAGTGATCATCAATGACAACATTGATGGACTCTTGAATCACACCAGTTCTTTTGTTTAGAACCCTATAAGCTCGACTGTTTAAGGAATATCCTAGAAAAATCCCTTCATCACTCTTTGTATCGAATTTTCCTAAATTTTCATGATCTCATAAAATATAGCACTTGCTGCCAAAAATTCAAAAGTATTTGACAGTAGGCTTTTTATTGAACTACAATTCGTAAGCCGTTTTATTATTATCTTTGCTAGTGTAGACTCGGTTAATAATATAACAAGCTGTGTCAGCTTCAGCCAAAGATTTTTAGAGAGCTTCATGCTATTTAACATGACATTAGCCATTTCTTGAAGTACCCTATTCTTTCTTTCTACAATTCCATTTTGTTGTAGAGTTTTGGGAGCTGAGAATTCATGTAATATTCCTTGGTCGGTATAGAACTTCTCAAAATTGCTATTCTCATATTCAGATCCATGATCACTGCGAATCTTACTGATTTGAGAAGATTTTTCAGTTTGAATCCTTTTGAGAACTTTTCTTACTTCTTCAAGGGTTTCAGATTTATCCCTTAAGAAAACTACCCATGTAAATCTGGTAAAGTTATCAACTATTACCAGGATATACTTTTTTCCACCACGACTTTTCGTTCTGGTAGGTCCTATTAGATCCATGTGGAGGAGTTCGAGTGGTCTTGATGTGGTATTTGAATTCACCTTTTTGTGTGAGTTTCTTGTTTGTTTGCCTATCTGGCACTCACCACATATTTTATCTAACTTCTGAAGTTTGGGTAAACCTCTTATAAGTTCTCATTTGCTCAATCTATATAAATTTCGATAATGTACATGTCCAAGTCGTTTGTGCCATAAATCAGTCTCGTCTGTATGGACCATGTAACATGTTTAATTAGATGAGATGGATTCGCTAATAATATAGCAATTTTCAGACGTTCTACGTCCAGTTAATATTACAGTAACCCTTATTGTTCAGTATCTCACAGCTTTGATTAGAGGACCGAACACTATGGTTATTATCACATATTTGAAATATGCTAAGCAAGTTATGTTTTAAGCCTTCAACATATAACACGTTTTTAAACACAGGAAGATTAAAAAGTTGAACCGTACCTTGGCCTATAATCTTGCAGTTGCTACCATCACCAAATGTGACTGAACCATCAGTTATATTTTTTATATCCGTGAATAAAGCTTTGTCACCTGTCATATGCCTAGAGCATCCACTGTCTAAGTACCACTTTGAATGACTTGTTGCTTTGAAAGCAGTATGAGCAACCAAGCAAGCAACTTTAGGAACCCATTTCATAACTGTTTTGGGTTTAGGAACATAGTTGGTCTTCTTTTGTTTATAGTTGTAAGAATAACCTATAGAGTTAGATTTTAAGAGCTCCTTGAGTAAATCTACTATCTTTTCAGCTAGTGGATTTTGTTTCTGATTAATGTTGATATGGCTGCTTCTAGGTTTTTGAAAAGTTTTTGAATTTCTAGAAAAACCTTGATAAGTATTTTTTCCTTTTGAGTTTGAGGACTCTCCTTTCACAAACATAGGAGGAGTATACTTTTGTTTAGGAGATAAATTTTTATCATAGCCCAACCCGGATAGATCGCCATATTTTCTTGTTCCGGATAAAATTTTTTCTAACTTTGGATCACCTTGGGCATATTTTCATGTGTCCTTTTGACTCAGAAAAGAAGATACTTCATTTTTGAGTTTATCAATTTCAGATTTCAAATCAATAATTAGGGAGTTTTTGAATTCCAAGTCGCATTTTGATTTTTCAAAACAATCTGAAATTTGTGATTTTTCTAAGACAAGTGATTCAAAACATTCTTTGAGTTTAGAAAACTTTTCTTTTTGAAGTTTAAGTTTGACAGCAATTTTACAACTTTCTTTATATAGGGCATTGTAAGCGTCTTGAAGATCATCTTCATTTTCACATTCACTACTAAGATTTTCTTTACTTGTTGAGTCATTATCTGAAAATATGAATTTGGCTAGAGTCATAAGAGCTTTAACTTCATTGCCCGACTTAGTTTCAGAATCTTTTGATTAAGAAGAAGCTTCAGAATAAGATGATTCATCCCATGTAGCCAACATACCCTTCTTCTTGGGTTTGTCCTTTTTGGGACATCTATTTGTTAAGTGCCCATATTCTTGACAGTTGTAACATTGACTATCTTTCAAAGATTTTCGAGATTTGGGTCTAAACTTCTTTTTATCATTTGATTTTTGGAAATCAACCCTTTTCTTGCTTTTAAAAATCTTGTAAAATTTCTTAGCTAAAAGAGCCATTCATCTTCTGAATCAGAATTTTCTTCTGAATTACGTTTAGAGGATATTAGAGTGATCGATTTACCTTTAGGAGCTTTAAAGTTTAACTCATAGGTGTGTTAAGAACCAACTAGTTCTTCTACCTTCATATTATCCGTATCACGAAGTTCCTGGATCGTGGTTACTTTAGAATTGAACCGTTCAGGAAGTGAGTGTAGTATCTTTGCACACACTTTACTTTCTGGGATTTTATCACCAAGACCCCACATTGAGTTTACAATGTCATTTAGTCTAGTGTAAAAGTCCATAAACATTTCATTTTCCTCCATATGAATTTCTTCAGATTTGGTTGTGAGGAGTTGGACTTTAGACTTTTTGACAATTGATGTACCCTCGTGTGTTATTTCTAGTATATCCCAAGTTTGCTTTGCATTATCACAGGAAATGATTCTTTTGAACTCATCCGGTGATAGTGCTCAAGTGATTGCATTTAGTGCTTTAGCATTGGCATTATACTCACTTTTCTGAAGGGTGGTCTATAAATAATAAGTAGGTACAGACATAGTTTTTGAACCGTCGGATTCAGTTACTTCAAGTGTAGGAGGGTTCCATTCGGTCACTGTGGCTCGTTACACACTCTCATCCATTGATTTTAGGAAGATCCTCATTCTGGCTTTCCAATAGGCATAGTTGGAGCCATCAAATGGTGGAGGCCTAGTGACTGAAAGACTATCAAAATTTGACATCTTTTTATTTAGCTTAGATCGTTAGCTCAGGAAATAAATCCCAATAAAAAGCAATAAGAACGAGCTATTAGGCTCTGATACCACTTGAAAAGGCCTAGCTATATGTCCTAGAGGGGGGGTGAATAGGACTATGCCAAATAAAACTTATAACAGCGGAATTAAAAAGAATATGATAGCCAAAATAAATCACAATGCAGGAAAGTAAAACAACCTCAAAATTCAGATCTTGAGAGGTTGATACAAATGTTGTTCTAAGGACAATCTTACACCAAAAACCAGAGTTTATGGTAGGACAACCTTATTTCTAGAAAGATCTTTGTATCAAATCTCAAACTAAAGAGGAATACAGAAATAAACACAAACAGAACTGAAATAAATTGTAATCACAAATGTATTGTTCTAGGGACAGCCATACACCATAAAAATGGCAGGGCAACCTTGCTGGAACAACTTTAAAGGAAATTGAATTTCAAGCTGATAAAGGAATAACAGAAAATAAATTCTAAACTATTACAAAATTCCCACAATGCTTGAATTAAATGATTACAACATTCACCACCATATATACATCCCACAAATAAATAATTAAAGATTAGAAATATAAATCATTCAACCACAACACAAGGGATTATAGTGGTTCGCCTGTGTGTTCACCAACTGTTAAACAACAGTCACACAAAATGCTACTCCACTCCTAATATCCTCACACAGGGGATATTAGCGTTCACTAACAAAATAAGTTTTCACAGGTTCACCTAAAACTTTTACAATTGTGTCTTTGTCTGTGGGCTTACACAATTAAAAAAATCCTACTTCCGAGTTTTCTTGGCTCTCCTCAGATAACCAATATAACAAGATTTTTCTGGAAAATCTTGAAAGAAACCAAAACAGAAAGGAATTTACAATTAAATGTAAAATACCTTATTATCTCCTTCGTTGTAGCAGCCCGGTAGAACCAAGTCAGAGTAAATGATTGAATGTCCAAGTTCAATGTCCAGTACTCAATTACAATGGTTCTAGTTCTAATAGATTTTAAATTAAACCAAATAGGGCTTGCCTTAATTGATTTTGATTCCAAAGAAAGGGAATAATAATTCCTCTTATCAAATTAGATTGGAATAGCAGAAACAAAATCAATTAAATAAAGCTAAAGAAAGAGAATATTAAATAAGCACACTTAGCTTAGATGGAGCACAAAATTATCTCTCAGAAGTTTGACGAAGATTGGCTTGAATAGATTAATTAATTTCTTGAATTCTTCTGAGATTCGTGCTCTATTTATAGGTGAGCAGATCGCGTCTTCGACTGGTCTAGGGAGCTCTTCGACTAGTCGAAGAAGTAACAGATTTGAAAAAAATCGGGCGCGATAAGCTTTGACCGTTCTACGACTGGTCGAAGGTCTCCTTCGACTGGTCGAAGACCCTGTAATTAATCGCTGGACTTTGAGTCGAAGATTTTCGACTGGTCGAAGATGCAGTCGACACTGTTCCTTCGACTGGTCGAACAGTTTCCTGGACTAGTCGAAGGATAACAGAAAATATCTAAATTTTGTAACAACCTTACGACTGATCGAGGAATTTCTTAGACTGGTCGAAGCTAAGCTAAGACTAGTCGAAGAAAGCCTAGGACAAGTCCTAGAATTGCCTAAACTCATGTAACTTAAACATATGAGTTATGTATCCAAAATGGCCTACTTCTAAGGTCAACCTAAGGTCAATCAAACCCCAATCGTGAAGTAAGGACATTGAAACATTAGGAACAAGTGACCTTGAAGTTTAAGCCTTGAAGTCTTGATGGAGTTCAATCTTGAAATCTTGATGTAGCTCAACCTTGAAAGTATCTTGAGTTCTTTACGAACTGCCTTATACTCTTCTTGAAGTCTTGCATTCTTGAGTCATGTCTTGTGAGCAATACTTGCAGTCAAAGTTGATCTTTGTACTTGTGAGCTTTACTTATTTATGAATGTTGATCTTTGAGAGAGCTTCACTTATGCAAGTTATATAACAGTGATTTTGGCACCACAAATTTGACAACCGACAGGGATATAAATTATAGCACTTACACAAAATCGTGCGGGCTGTGCCCACAGCGGACAATATCATAAGTGTGGGCGTAGACTGTTATAAAACTATAGTTAAAACTCCTAGAAATCATGACTTACTATAAATAAATAGTAAACTTGTATTTATAATAGACGGTCATGATTCCTACTAGTGCACATGGTTTTTGGTTAAAAATAGTAAGTGTCTTATTTGGCCAAACCATGATGTTCCCCTAACTATTCTAAGCACTTTTCATGTTGGGTGCAACTCCTAAAGCCCAACGGATGAAGAGTTATAGTCAAACTAAAACTTACTATAAATAGTGAAAATGATATTAAAATAGGAATTCGACTATCGATCTGAAGGTATTTCACAAATTTGGCGTGCGCAACCCGACATAGCGAGGTTGGGTGGCTAAGTAGATCGTCCTACCTCAAAATCATATATGAAATGTCGGATAACTCATTCTAGTTTGCGAGATATGTCCGTTTTAGTTTCTGATGGTCCGGATCACCTCCATCCCCGATTGGGCCTTTTTTGGTTCATCTTGGCTGTGATATCCGTGACCCCACTTTACATCAATTTTAGAAAGAAATTTGATATTTTAGTAATATAAGTGTTGGATGCGTTGACAACATTTGTATTTTATATTACTTTTACTATAAGTATCTACACCATGTCTTTTAGACTTATCAACTCATTTGGTCTTGAGTCAAGTCACGACAGTGGGCCACATATACACAGATTAGGTACCAAATAGGAAATATTTCTA
The DNA here is from genome assembly GCA_030180095.1 of Magnolia changhungtana. NCBI lineage: Eukaryota > Viridiplantae > Streptophyta > Magnoliopsida > Magnoliales > Magnoliaceae > Magnolia > Magnolia changhungtana. Next base: position 1,951,281 of record JASAUF010000319.1, read on the forward strand.
TTTGTAATAAATAGGAAGCTCAATCTTATGATTCTAAAAGAGGTTTGCTCAAACACATACTGATGTATTGCAATATGATACTCACCATTTAGCTTCAAGGATGACGACTCTAAAAGCTTGGTTGCTTCCTGAAAATCAAGGACAGTTCCAACAACTCAATTGATGAAGATCTATCCAAAGGAAAATATTTTTTTAGAGCAGTAAGGGAAGAACCTTACCTTCTTCATTGCGGTCTCTTTCTTCCATGTCTCCATGCCTTTAAAGAATGCCCTTGTTGATGTAACTACATAGTCGTTAATTATAATGGGTTAATACATTAGCTTCTGATTTGCGAAGATGTATTGAAGTGTTAATCGAATAATGATGTGGAAAGTAAAGGAAATTATCTACTAAATTTTTAGCACCAAATATACTGAAAAAAGATGAATTTTTGGTGGGGATTAGTGCTCAATTAAAGGAAAGTTTGGTGGAGAAGATGATTCAAGTTTGTTAGAAACCCAAAAATGTAAACATGCTTTTATTTATGGATTTAAGACTCATCTTGAGTTGGTTGCGGCTCAAGAAACTCTTGTGGCCAAAGAGTAGGCCTCACGCATACGTGTTACTCTTTTGTGCTGCAGCTTCAACTCGATTCCCGTCAATTTGGAGGACAATGAATCATAAACAGAGGAAACATGCATTCAGAAAAATCAATGTGGAATAAACCTGAAAAGAATAAATAAATTTAAAAAAAAATAAAAATCACTACAATCTGCTGGGAAAAAAAAAAACCAGATGTAGAAATAATAAACTATCTCTGTCAATCAAACTTCAATCTTAATAAAAGAAACCCAGATGGAAATTTACATTCATTTTCTCAGAAAATGTCATTTTTTTTTTTCCAAATTCCACTAAAGCTGGCCCCATTGTGGATGGGCCATGTCATAAAGATCCCATTGGTAAGTGTTCCATCCATACAAGGGATGATTTGAAACAACTGTCCATATTTCAACACTTTTCGATGGGCAATGGGGGACTGATCAATGGGAGTTGTTCCATGTGGCCCATCCACAATGGGTCCTACTAGAAGAACAATCTAGATCATCATACACAAAGGTGTTAAGTTTTTCTTAAGGATTTCTTTGATTTCATCAACATACCATATGAAACAAAATAAAATAAAAGCCCAAATATCTCTCAGTTATTTACCTCCATTTTCCTAATTAGTTCTTCTGTTGTCTCTGCTGAAACTATAACATGCCTTGCATAATCCTCAATAAAACTTTCCTCCACTACTTTATCAAATAGAGCAAGCAAGTTGTCTACAATCAACAGCCCAATATGTTCAAAATTCAAAAATTTTAAAAACAAAATTTAATACCCATCTTTACGAATTCTTTAAAAAACAAAACAAATTATATAAGAAAATATAAAAAAAACCATCTTACTAGTTTTTCATGAGTTCCTAGCTGAGACCATGTTAGGTTTATAAAACCTAGAACCCTCTTCAATGCTAACCTTCAATAATATTTAACATTTAAAATATAATAATTTAAAGAAGCAACCTCACACACGACTAGTTAGAAAATAACTTACCGTCCACCTAGAGCATAAATTCCAATGTGTTAAGTGTGTACAGCATCCTACCCGTGCAAAGGGTTTGGCCCCCACCATAAAGAATGCTCAACATAAAAATCAGGCTCGTCCACTCATCATGTGGCATACACCAAAGGAAACAATTGACAACTGCCAATTTGACAATCCTAACAAGACTCATATGTTGAAGTTTTGCAATCAACAAAACCTCATTTTTGAATTCTTCATTCCCTAATTGCCCAAAATTCTTGGAAAGCTTTTCCCTTGCTATTTCCTAACCATTCATCAGCTTAGCCTGAAAGTTACCATCCAGCAAATTTGGGTTTTGATTACAATCAAGAAGCACATAAATCCATCCATTCTTAAAATGATCATATAATATATAGTAAATTTCACAGTGAAAATGGCAAAAAAAAAATCTAGTTCAAAATGTTTGCTAGTGTGAACGCCTAGAAGCGGAAGTGAGAGCATGAGCAGAAGCAACAGTGCGTGGAAAATTCCTCCAACTAAGGATCATATCTATTTCAAGTTCCAATATGATAGTATGATCTGCCAAGGCATACTTAATTCTACCAACAGAATTTGGTACCACCAAAAAATGAAGGTAGATAGAGTTGTAGCATTTGCAAGAGAGTTTATTAACAGTTAATGTGAAATTTCGTAGCGCAAAATAACTGATGTCACCACGCCAAAATCACAATTTTGTGATGGATCAAAAAAGGCTTGGTTTAACAATGAACTCAGTCCATTGCTAAAGGAAAATGTCCGTCGCGCACAACTTTATTATGGAAATTATGATGGTTAGAAGTAGCTGAATTTAGTGATGGATCAAAATACGTTGCTAAAATGAGATTTACGACAGATTTAGTCTGCCACAAATTAAGATTTTGCGACAAATTTTGTTCCATCGTGAAGTCCCGCCCAAAAAACCCAACTTCAAACATTTAACAATGGAATTTATTTTCTTTTTCGGCCGTTCATGGTTTGTCGTAAATTGACTTTTGCCCCTACCAAGTGTTTATATATATATATATATATATATATATATATATATATATATATATATATATATATATATATATATATAGAATATGATGGAAATTTGTGTTTTATTGTAATCCAAGAAATGTTTTTAATAGAATTTCAGTGGTTTAATTGTATTTATTTGTATCTAAGATTATTTTTTTATTAATTGATTAAATGCATCATTTTTTTTTGTTTTATTTTTATTTTAATTGAGTGGAAATTATTATTAATTTTTTACTTTAAAACTAATATTTAAATGATTTGCAATATCACATGAAAACTCCCACTCTACATCCTTTGTATTTTATTAAAACTCAAGATTTTAGGAAATAAAGTTTGAAAAAATTTGAGATTTTGAAAAAGAAAATTGAGAAGTTCAAAAAAATTATGATTTTGAAAAAAATAGTTGAGAAGTTAAGAAAAACAATTAAACAATGTTTGAGAAAAATTGAGATTTTGAAAAAAAAAAACCATGAATTAATAAAAATCTAGATTTTGAAAACAAAATTAAGAACTTTGAAAAAAGTTGATAATTTTGGAAAAAAATATATTTTGAAATAAAAAAAAGATATTTGGAAAAAGAAAATTGAAAAGATTAAAATAATTGTATAAATTTTGACACTTCGAAAAAAAGTATATTTTCAAAAAGAAATTGAGATTGTCTTTTGAAAAACAAATAAATTGAAAAGTTCGGTAACAAAAGCGAGATTTTGAAAAAAAAAATGAATTTGAATAAAGATTTGACAAGTTCAAAAAAAAAGAAACATTTCGAAAAAGAAAATGGAGAAGTTCAAAAGAAAAGAAATTTTGAAAAAAAAAAGTTAATTTAAAAATTGAGATTTTGACAAAAAACAGACGTTTTGAAAAGGAAAATTGGGAAGTTAAAAAAAAAAGTTGTGATTTTGAAGAAAAAATGAGAATTCAAAAGATAATAGTGATTTAAAAGAACATCGAGATTTCGACAAAAAATTGTCATTTTGAAAAAGAAAATTGAAAAGTTGAAAAATGGTTCATTTGAAAATAAATAAATTGGCATCTTGAATTTTTTGAGAAGTTGAATAAATTGTTAAGTTTGAAAAAAAAAAAAAAAAGATTTTGGAAAAAAAAATTGAGATTTTGACAAAAAAATAATAATTCATAATTTGAATTTTGAAAAAAAATTAAAAAGTTTGATAACAAAAATGAGATTTTGTTACAAATATCCTCCATTTATATGTTTTGCCAGCTCATTTTAGGGCATGAAACCAAAAATGGAGCAGATCTAAATCTCAAGTGGACCACACCATATGAAGCAGCGGTGATTGAACGTCCTCCATTAGAAACTTCCCGAAGCCCGGCGTAATGTTTGTCTGTCATTCCAACTTGGATAAGGTTACAAAGAACTGGATGAAGGTTTTCTGTTTTTTAGATGGTGGTGGAGACAACCGGCGATGGTGGACCATGACCACTTGAATCAATAGTGATTGAATCCCCACCGTGAAAAACTTCCTATAGCCCACCATAATGTTATTGGTGGTGGAGACAACCGGAGATTTTACATAAACATTATAATGTTATTGGTGGTGGAATGATAATTAATTAATTATAACGTTAATGGCTAGCTTTGGGAAAGCCTTTTTGAAAAAGGTTAGGTAGTTCTTGTAAAATTCCGCTCATTCAATGTTGCGTATGCGATGATGCTATAGCAAGTTGACTTGTCGCATTTTTCTAAAGAGACCGTCAAAAGTGGATGACAGCCTTCCAGTGCAATTAATTGCATTTGAACATCTAGATCATCCATAGCATCAATCTGGACGGTCCATTTCGTCTGAGCCACTCTTAATATGTTACCATGACAAATAATTCTAATTAGATGATCCAAAAAGCCTAGACAACGGCATCACAAATGAATGGACTAGATCATTTATAGGAGGTAGGTCCAGTCAGGGATGTTCAGGAGAATTCAATTGCTGAGGTTTTTCAATAGAAGTCATGGAAGAGTAGCATTGACCTAGTGGACGGTCTATATCATCAAACTATATGCATTGGAAGGTTTTTATACACTTGGCCCATAAAACCATTCAATTTTTTTTTTTTTTTTTTTTAGCACACACAACCCACACACACGCATGCTGTGGGATTTCACCACTGGTGGGTACTCGAACCCTTGAGCCGGTGTTGAAACTCCTGGGAGTCTACCACCCGGGTAAGAGTAAGGACCCTATAACCATTTGTTTCGTCAGTGCAACTCTCCATGTTTAACCGAACAGACCCCATAGTCATCACCATCACCATCATTCGATCGGCTGGCGCCCACCGATCCATTCTACATATGTTGTAGATATACTGCAATCTGAACCGTCCAAATGGTGGAAATGACGCACGACGATCATATTGTTGACTTGGTCAAGTGTATGGTTAAAAGTGTATGGTTAAAAATAAAATAATCAAGAGCCCAAATTCAGAAAAGTTGAATCAGATGGTTGAGATCATCAAATCAACGAAAAGGACTACCCAAATGGGGTCCATAGTTCTTATAGCTAGAGTGACGTACGTGCATGCATCATGTTTAGCTCTTTGAATGTATCTAAATAAATAGGGAGGGGAAGAAGATGAACTTCCACAGCTTGAAATTTCAATTGAAATGGGAGAAGTCAAGGTGGTTGGAGCAATCCCAAGCCCATACTGTTATAGGATTGAATGGGCCCTCAAGCACAAGGGAATCACATACGAATATGTAGAAGAAGATCTACGTAACAAAAGTCCTCTGCTTTTGGAGTACAATCCGGTTTACAAGAAGGTCCCAGTGCTCTTGCATGATGGAAATCCAGTCACGGAATCGCTTGTCATTCTCGAATACATCGATGAAACGTGGAAGGAGAATCCCATATTGCCTGAAGATCCGTACGAGCGAGCAATGGCACGGTTCTGGGCCAAGTTCGCAGATGAGAAGGTGATCTTTTTATCACTTGTTATTCAAGTTTTTAATTTTATTTATTTTTGGGGGTTTTTGGTTGCACTAATTTTTATCAAATATCATGAAAATTTGCACCAAATTTGACTATTTCATTATGAAATATCACAAAATTTCAATATATTTAATGCAACCAAAGGCACCCTTACCTCTAACATGAAAAGGGATGCAAAGTAGAGTTGGAGTCAAGCTAGTTGTTACTCTTAATTGAATCAAATTATTGGAATTTAATTCAATTGAGCATCCAAACACAACCCGATTATGAGTTCAAGTTGAGCTTTTTAGAGAATTAGATCAATTTCTTTTGGTATATATTCTAAGGTTGCAATGATCCATATCCAAATCTTGATAATTTATTGGCATCCAATGTGGTGCTTTAGTAGGCCCACCTACGATCATGGTACATTTGGGTAGGTGGGTTCCACCATGGCTTGCACATGGTCCCAAAGTCATGCTAATTAGATGATTGTAACCGTCCAAGTCCTAAGTAAGATTGAAGACCCTTGTCCGAGTGGTTGTGATCTTCCAATCAGTGTAATGTTTGGGGCCCACAGGGGTTGTTGTGGTCATACTGCACTCATTTTGGTGGGCCCCACATGGGAATTTACAATGCCACAGGTTAAGAAGAACCCAAACAGGATTGTAGCTGATGCAAGGATGAACTCAAAACTCCCTAAAAACGTGACTTACTATTTATAGATGGTTATTAGAAATCATGGTTTTCAGCTAAAAAAAATCAGGGTCCAATTTTGCCTAACCATGTTACTCTCCTAAAATTTCCAAGCCATTTTCATGTTTAAAGTATCAAGAGGTATGATTGAACTAAAACGAAATTAAAATGGACTTTCGATCATTGGAATCTCACAAATTCAGCATGGGCGACCTGGCACGGCAGGGTTAGTTGCCTAAAGTAGCTTCTCCTACTGCCAAAATCATATATTTTACATCGAATATCTCGTTCCGGTTTGCGAGATACACCTACATTAGTGTTTTGACGGTCCTGATCACTTCTGCCTCCGATTAGGCCTTCTCTGGTCCATCTTGGCCATGGAAGTGTCCGTGACCCATTCTACATCAGTAACTCTGTTCAGTTGGTTAATTCTTCAATAACACATTCCTAATGATGCAGTGTTTCCTTAGCATTATCACTGCTTTTCTCTCGCAAGGAAAAGAGCAAGAACAAGCAATAGAATCCTCATTAGAAGCGCTCAAGACCCTTGATGCAGAGCTTGAAGGGAAGAAATTCTTTGGAGGAGAGACGATTGGATTGGTAGATATAGTGGCTGGTTGGATCCCGCATTGGCTCCCTGCGTATGAGGAAGTGGCAGGCATAAAGCTATTCGACGCTCATCGATTCCCATCACTAGGTGCATGGGCCAAGAGTTTCAATGAAGTTCTAGTTATCAAAGAGAATCTCCCACTTCGTGATAAGATGATGACAGTCTACCACAGCATGAGGAAGAACATGGTTTCATCAGCCGCCAGCAAATAACTATCTTTTCTTATTATATTATATAGTTAAAATTCATGTATTTTGCTAATAATGCATTAATAAGGACTTAAGAAGGTTTCTTTCCTTCTCTTTATTTTGCGCAATCTGTGAGGACATTTTGATGAAGTGATTGTAGCACGTGTGAGATCTGGACCATTCATTAGGTGTAGTACTGGTACTTTTGTGAGATTTGGGCCATTCATTAGATGGGGCCTCACAAATGGTGGGCTACACGTTTTTGGCGAGATGCATCTCTATGGCTACATTTGGCAACCTTTGAGGCTCTCAAGCTATGTATCTGGTGGGTCCCACCCTTAGGTGACCGTCCAAAAAGATGGATATGGTCAACTCGAGTCGGGCGAGTTTTGGTCGGGTTGGAACTGTTGCTGGCTAGGGTTGAAAGAAAGAAACTGGAGAGATGAAGAGAGAATGGGAGAGAGTGAGTGCAATTGTCGCACTCGCTGCTGAGTTGAGACTCGTTGGTGCAATTGAGTCTAATGGTGTGAGTTGGGGCCACTACCTGTATGAGTTTTATGGCCGGGGTTGGTCGAAATCCGACCACGTTGGTGGCTCCCGAGGTAGTAGAAAAAGAAGGAAGAAAGTAAAAGAAAGAAAGTACAGGAGAAAGAAGAGAAGACATGAGGGGGCTGTCGTTCGGCTTCATGCCGCACTAAGTCGACACAGCTCGGATCGGGTTGAACCCGGTCTTCCAGTGGTATTGCTGGACCGAGTCCAAGCTCTGCCAGAAGGAAAAGAAGAAAGGAATGAAAATAGGGAGAAGAGAGAAACAAAAAGGGTGCTGACTCGATGGTTGCCGCGAGTTAACTCGATTGAAGCCCACCGAGTCCAGCTGGGTTAATCTGGGCTTGGGACTGGTCCAGACATTGCTGGATTCCTGCAAAAGGAGAAAAGAAAACCAGAGGAAGAAGAAGAAGAAAGGAGAGAGATGTTGCCATCTTCGCTAAGTTTTTGTCGAGTCAACCCGTTGACTCGCTTGGAACTCAGTGCAACCAAGTGTACTGTTGGTTCGGTCCAGAAAGAGGAGAAAGAAAAGAGTAGAAAGAAGAAAATCAAGGGGGGAGAGAGAGAGAGAGAGAGAGAGAGAGAGAGAGAGAGAGAGAGAGAGAGAGAGAGAGAGAGAGAGATGGTTGTTTTCCTTGATTGGCCAACCTAACTCGTGTTGGGTTGGATCGAGTCTTTGCCAAGATGAGTGAATTCCAACCTGCCAATTCTTAGGGATGGTTGGGTCCAACTAGCTACTGGTCACAGCTATATTGAGGGGAGCAAGAAGAAGGAGAGTGAGTGAGAAAACGGTGGGTGGTTGTGTTGAGCCGAGTCAACTCGGGTGTTGAACTGAGCTGATTCAACTCAAATTGATTAGGTGCGTCGTTCTCTCAACCTTGCATTGAAATTTTAGTTAGTAGTTCGGTTGGTTAGTAGATTTCCTAATTTCAGTTAAGATCTAGCCTAATATCACATTTTTATTTTATTTTGTTCGAATTGGGAGTGAGTCGAGTCAAGTTTACCTCGGGAAGATTCTATTAGGGCACGTACCTCCTAGTGACAATGTAGGTGATTCAACACTTAAGGTGATGACATTTCCCCTTAAGCTTTCCATTTCCAAATTAGTTTAAGTAATAGTCATTATTAAGAATAACAATTGTTATCTCATAGCATGCAACATCTTACACTAGTATGAATTCTTAAGACATTATTTATATCTGATTTATAGTTTGATAGTTGTGAATCATGATTGCATGCGATAGTTACTTACATGATAACTTCCATTTTAATCAATAGTCCACATCATGATCTATTGTGATTCTTATGCTTAACACATATATGTCTATCATGCTGTAATTATAGATTTCACATGAGTTATTGTAAGTCGCTTATAGAATCCAATTCACTACATCAACTAGTGAAAAAACTCCACTTATGTATATGAGCCCACACATAGGGTGTAACGATACAAAATGTGTTAGAAATGGACCCTCGACTTGGAGGTTACCTTTGGTGGTGAAATGTTAATGTGGGTTTACCATTCATGGGTTGTTTCGCCTACATAGCTTGGGGATAAATTCTTTTCTGCCCTGATTTAACAATTGCCCTACAAAACCTCTTTGTCGTGTTGATTTGGTTTTTGATTCGTGGGACCTCTTATCACTTTGTTATGGTATTTGCCCCATGATTTGATATTTGCCTTGTGTGGCTTCGACTGTTCATTCTCATATAAGCATACGATGGTAAGCCCCACATATTGAAATTGATTGACTACTGGTCGACAGGCATCCATTAAACATCTTAAGGTGTAAGAACCTCATGAGTCAGGGATGGTGGGAATGAGACACTATGATCGAGTTGTCGGCTTACACTAGGTGACGAGCACCCCGTAGTGACTTTTGAGTTTACTTAAATTGGCTGGTTGTAATTAGAATAATAATGATTCAGTTAATCATACATTCATAGCATACTGGTGATGACGGGTGGCTAATTCTGGTTGTTGTAGCACGTGCCCTTAGGTTTAGTGGGGTATCATTTCGTTAGCTCCCAGACCATTGATTATCGACCTACGTACATGATGTACGATGGGTTGGTCATTATGTTGTACGTGATGTAGACACGTGATGTGCTGCGCTGGCGACCGGTCATATGCATGGGTGACGAGCCCAAGTCCGACTGGTTGACTATCCCCATGTCGATGTGCATTCATGCATCCATGCATTTAAATAAGACTACATCATGTGTTGTTTTGAATGTCTTGTTGTTTTTAACTATGCTTAGGTAAGGCGGCGGTGTGTAATCTTGAGAGGAATTCCCACTGAGTTGGTCACCTATTCATCGAATATTCAACAGTACATGAAATACAGGTGACTTAAAAGACATTCATGTCCAGAGTGATAAAGCACAAGGTACAATTATCAGGGATATATGGTTGTATCTGCGAAGGGAAGTTGCATGATCTTGCAGCTCAAGATTATGTGCACTTTATTATTTCTCTTGTGCAAATTATGTAATTATTGTATTTATTAATACAGAGACATTGGTTTGTATAGGTCATCATGGGCAGCCGCTTGTATATTCTAAATGTATATGTAAATTTTCCTTTATGTTTGATTTGTCCATCTGTCGCTAAATTGCTTACTCTGAAAGAAAAAGAAAAAAATACTTGAATTTGACTGTCTTTAAAGGTTAACACTTAAGTTTTTGGAGAACGGGTCATATACTTGGTTTTCAAAAACTCGGGACGTTACAGGATGAATCAGAATCTCTTAGAGAGGGCCCGATGCATGTTAAGTATTGTCAGGTTGGGCAAAAATATATGGACTGAGGTCGTTAACACAACTTGCTATTTAGTGAACCGGTCCCCTTCTAAGGTAAATGAATGTATGATCCTAGATGAAGTATGGAGCGGTCATAAAATGGACTACTCAGATTTGTGCATATTTGATTGTGAGGCTTACTTTTATGTACCGTCAATTGAGAGATATAAATTAGACCATAAAGCCAAAAAGTATATCTTTGTAGGCTATGGTGTTGGTGTGAAAGGTTAGAGGTTATACGATAAGGCCATACGCAAGGTCATCACTAGCCGTGATGTCAAATTCGATGAAAGCTCTTTGTTCCGTAAGAATGATTAAGAGGAGCAAGATTAACTAGAAAGGTTGATCGTAAACATCCAGATTGACACAAATGTTATTCAGGAGAGACAGATGCACAGACAGAGGTACCACTACAACAAAATCATGGATTTGGAACAAAGAGGGCTTTGGTTTAAGAACGACCTAAGACCATTCGAAATTAAGAATGGTTTTAAACCATTTTAAATATGAAAATAAAATGCTTTTAAATCTGAAAAAAAAGGAAAAAAAGAAAGAAAAAAGAGGGTTGTCATTCTTTAGTTTTTTTTTTACTCACTCTCTCTCTCTATCTCTCTCTCTCTCTCTCTTACCCGATCCCATTTTGACACCCGCACCGTGAGATCACAGGTTATTGGCAAGATACAGTGACGACTCTAATATCCCATATGCCCTCATTACAGATTGAGGGGTGGGGGGTTGATGAGCCTAATATAGAAAATTGGAAGGCGGCTATAAACGATGAGATGAACTCTTTGTATAAGAACCACAAATGGGAGCTAGTGGAGCTTCCTATGGGCTGAAAAGTGATCGAATGCAAGTGATTATTCAAAAGGAAACATTATGTATACAAAATGAGGCTGGTGGCGAAGGGTTATACTCAAAGAGAAAGAATAGATGGACGTAAAAACTGCATTCCTGCACGGGAAATTGGAAGAGTAGATGTACATGAAGTAACTAGAGGGCTACGAAGTTAAAGGGGTAGAGAACAAGGTTTACAGGTTAATGAGGTCCTTGTATGGCTTGAAATAGCCGTCTAGGTAATATTATAAAAATTTGATTCTTTCATATTGAGTTAGAAATTTACTAGGAGTGAATACGATCACCATGTTTATTACAAGACATCGAGTGATGGAAAATTCATCATCCTAGTATTGTATGTTAATAATATATTGATCGTTAGTCATGATATGTCTGAAATCAACGTATCGAAGACTCAGTTATCAGGGACATTCGAGATGAAAGATCTGGGGGCTGTAAAGAAGGTTCTCAGCATAGATATTCATAGAGACAGGAATATGAGTAGGCTTTGGTTATCATAGGTAGAATACTTTGAAAATGTGTTAATCAAGTATGGGATGAATCAGGCAAAGCCGGTGAGCGTTTCCTAAGCGGCTCACTTCAAGCTTTCCTCAAAATAATGTTCCAAAACAGATGAGAAAAAGCAGGATATGTCTCCTACCTTATTCGAATGCGGTTGGCCGTTTAATATATGTCATGATATGTACGAGACTGAATATTTCACAGGCAATCGGTGTTTTAAGTATATATATGTCAAACCCCGACAAGCAACATTGAGAAGCTGTGAAATGGTTACTTCGATACATTTGAGATACAAAAGACTACATCTTAACTTTTGAGAAGACATGAGTAAAGTTGGTTAGGTATATGGATTCAGACTATGCAGGCAGTGTGGATTTCAGAAAGTCGACTTCAAGTTACTCGTTTATACTAGCGGGTGGAGCAATTAGTTGGATGTCGAAGCTTTAGTATGTGGTGCCTCTTTCCACGACTGAAGTAGAGTACATGGCAGTGATGGGAGTGTTTGGTTAAGAGGCATGATAAATCAGTTGAGGCTTCAGTGGGGAGGCCGTGTCGGTTAACTGTGATAGCGAGAGCGCTATCAATTTTGTTAAAAATTATGTTTATCACCCACATACTAAATACATTGATGTTTGTTATCATTTTATCCGACAGGTGCTTGAGGAATGAGGTGTAACTCTGGAAAAGATTCACATCAGTGTGAATCCGATAGATATGCTCACCAAGGTGGTTCCTATAGAGAAGTTCAAGTTTTTTGTGACTTCTCTGAACTTGGTGATGGCGTAAAAAGAAGACGGAGTGTGCACGAGAAGCGTTGATGGAGCTATGATGTAAGGCAAAGATAAAAGAAGAGGACAAGAAACTACACATTTGATGAATGAAAATATGGTGGAGATTGTTGTATTTGATGTCTTTAATCAAGTTTTATGTTTCTTTTTCTATTTGGGATTCTTCATAGATTCATTTTCTATTTGGGATGAGATTCTTCCCAGTTTCCTTTGCCATTTGGGATTCTTCCCGAGGTTATATATATGAGTGTAAATAGGATTAGAAAATATTCTAGGGGTTTTCAAATTCATCAAAGGAGCTCAAAGGGTGTTGCAAGGGTGAGATTCAAGGTTGTTTGAATTGGGTAAGCTCTTTCTCTTTGTAATTTTTCTTTCATAGTGTTCATCTGTCACTTTGTGCCGTAGTTTTTTCGTGCAAGGGTTTTTCCACGTTAAAATCTTTGTGTACTTCTCCCTTTTGCTTGGTCCCATTGGGTTGCCATCCTATTATCTTCTGTGTGCTTTTGCGGTCCCCTAGCACTCCTACTGTTAAAGAAAACTTCCAAAAGCCCACCATAATGTTATCAATGGTGGAGACGACCGGAGATTATACATAAACATTATAACGGGGCACACCGGAGCCCCTCCTCATTTGCTCACCGAAGGCAGAGGAATGGTAATTATAACATTAATGCCTAGCTTTCGGAAAGCCATTTTGAAAAATGTAAGGCAGTAATTTGGAAAATTCCTTTTTGGTTTTATCCAATGTTGCGTATGCGATGATGCCATAGCGAATTGACTTGTTGCATTTTGCTATAAGTGACCGTCAAAAGTGGATGACAGCCTTCCAATGCAATTAATTGCGTTTGAACATCTGGGTTATCCATAGTGTCAATCTGGACCGTCCATTTGGTCTGGGATACTCTTAATATGTTACCATGAAAAATAATTCTAATTAGATGACCCAAAAAGCCTAGACAGTGGCATCACAAATGGTTGGACTAGATCATTTATAGGAGGTAGGTCCAGTCAAGGATGTTTACGAGAATTCAATTGCTAAGATTTTTCAATAGAAGTCATGGAAGAGTAGCATTAACCTAGTGGACGGTCCAGATTGATGATATGGATTTTAGACATGCATGTCAAAATGAAACTATATGCATTGGAAGGTTTTCATACACTTGGCCTATAAAACCATTTGTTTCGTCAGTACAACTCTCCATGTTTAACCTAACATACCCCATAGTCATCGCCATCACCATCATTCGATCGGCTGGCGCCCACCGATCCATTATACATATGTTGTAGATATACCGCAATCTGGACCGTCCAAATGGTGGAAATGACTCACAACGATCATATGGTCCTAACCATCCAATTATTGTTGACTTGGTCAAGTGTATGGTTAAAAATAAAATAATCAAGAGCCCAAATTCAGAAAAGTCGAATCAGATGGTTGAGATCATCAAATCAACGAAAAGGACTACCCAAATGGGTCCATAGTTCTTATAGCTAGAGTGACGTACCTGCATGCATCATGTTTAGCTCTTTGAATGTATTTATATAAATAGGGAGGGGAAGAAGATGAACTTCCACAGCTTGAAATTTCAATTGAAATGGGAGAAGTCAAGGTGGTTGGAGCAATCCCAAGCCCATACTGTTATAGGATTGAATGGGCCCTCAAGCACAAGGGAATCACATACGAATATGTAGAAGAAGATCTACGTAACAAAAGTCCTCTGCTTTTGGAATACAATCCTGTTTACAAGAAGGTCCCAGTGCTCTTGCATGATGGAAATCCAGTCACGGAATCGCTTGTCATTCTCGAATACATCGATGAAACGTGGAAGGAGAATCCCATATTGCCTAAAGATCCTTACGAGCGAGCAATGGCACGGTTCTGGGCCAAGTTCGCGGATGAGAAGGTGATGTTTTTATCATTTGTTATTCAAGTTTTTAATTTTATTTATTTTTGGGGCTGTTTGGTTGCACTAATTTTTATCAAATATCATGAAAATTTGCACCAAATTTGACTATTTCATTATGAAATATCACAAAATTTCAATATATTTAATGCAACCAAAGGCATCCTTACCTCTAACATGAAAAGGGATGCAAAGTAGAGTTGGAGTCAAGCTAGTTGTTACTCTTAATTGAATCAAATTATTGGAATTTAATTCAATTGAGCATCCAAACACAACCCGATTATGAGTTCAAGTTGAGCTTTTTAGAGAATTAGATCAATTTCTTTTAGGTATATATTCTAAGGTTGCAATGATCCATAACCAAATCTTGAAAATTTATTGGTATCCAATTTGGTGCTTTAGTAGGCCCACCTACGATCATGGTACATTTGGGTAGGTGGGTTCCACCATGGCTTGCACATGGTCCCAAAGTCATGCTAATTAGATGATTGTAACCATCCAAATCCAAAGTAAGATGGAGACCCTTGTCCGAGTGGTTGTGATCTTCCAATCAGTGTAATCTGTGGGGTCCATATGGCTTGTTGTGGTCATACTGCACTCATTTTGGTGGCCCCCACATGGGAATTTACAATGCCACAGGTTAAGAAGAACCCAAACAGGATTGTAGCTGATGCAAGGATGAACTCAAAACTCCCTAAAAACGTGACTTACTATTCATAGATGGTTATTAGAAATCATGGTTTTCGGCTAAAAAAAAATCAGGGTCCAATTTTGCCTAACCATGTTACTCTCCTAAAATTTCCAAGCCATTTTCATGCTTAAAGTATCAAGAGGTATGATCAAACTAAAGCGAAATTTAAATGGACTTTCGACCGTTGGAATCTCACAAATTCGGCGTGGGCAACCCAGCACAGCAGGGTTGGTTGGCTAAAGTAGCTTCTTCTACCCCGAAAATCAAATATTGTACATCGAATATCTCATTCTGGTTTGTGAGATACACCTGCATGGGCGACCTGGCACGGTAGGGTTAGTTGGCTAAAGTAGCTTCTCCTACTGCCAAAATCATATATTTTACATCGAATATCTCATTCCGGTTTGCGAGATATGCCTACATTAGTGTTTTGATGGTCCTAATCACTTCTGCCTCCGATTAGGCCTTCTCTGGTCCATCTTGGCCATGGAAGTGTCCGTGACCCGTTCTACATCAGTAACTCTGTTCAGTTGGTTAATTCTTCAATAACACATTCCTAATGATGCAGTGTTTCCTTAGCATTAACACTGCTTTCCTCTCGCAAGGAAAAGAACAAGAACAAGCAATAGAATCCACATTAGAAGCGCTCAAGACCCTTGATGCAGAGCTTGAAGGGAAGAAATTCTTCGGAGGAGAGACGATCGGATTGGTAGATATAGTGGCTGGTTGGATCCCGCATTGGCTCCCCGTGTATGAGGAAGTGGCAGGCAGAAAGCTATTCGACGCTCATCGATTCCCATCACTAGATGCATGGGCCAAGAATTTCAACGAAGTTCTAGTTATCAAAGAGAATCTCCCACCTCGTGATAAGATGATGGCAATCTACCACAGCATGAGGAAGAACATGGTTTCATCAGCTGCCAGCAAATAACAATATTCTTTTCTTATTATATGATATAGTTAAAATCCATGTATTTCGATAATATTGCATTGATAAGGAGTTTAATTAGAAGGTTTCTTTCCTTCTCTTTATTTTGAGCAATTTGTGAGGACATTTTGATGAAGTGATTGTAGCACATGTGTGAGATCTGGACCATTCATTAGGTGTAGTACTGGTACTTGTGTGAGATTTGGGCCATTCATTAGATGGGGCCTCACAAATGGTGGGCTACACATTTTTGGCGAGATGCATCTCTATGGCTACATTTGGCAACCTTTGAGGCTTTCAAGCTATGTATCTGGTCGGCCCCACTCTTAGGTGACGGTCCAAAAAGATGGATATGGTCAGTTCATCAGCTGGGCTGCAAGCATATATCTAGATGTTGATTTAAGTTATGCCCACCAGAAGAAACAGTGAGCGTTAGGTGGTTTTGCCCCACTTCTTTCGATCTGGCACTCCATGAAGTAATCCACGACTTATAGCAATACCTCATATGGTCACATTTTCCAACCTCTGGAAGGCATTCAAACCATGAATCTGGTGGGCCCCACCCTTTAGATGACCTCAACCAAAGATCAAGATTGGCTGCAGCTGTCCCCAAATAATGTTTGTTGGCTAAATTTTAGAATTTCATTGTTGTCCTCCACATGCCACGCAGAGTGCAACCTGAATTTTGGTCCTTCATCAACAAGATAGGGCCCGCCAAATCCACAGTAAGCTACGTACACGTGCATGTGGAGTTAGCAAAGTCCTGTAAGTAGAACATCAACCGTATTTTTACATCAAATATTGCTGAGAACAACCCAAGCCAAACCACACCCAATTTTCGGCCTTACGCAATCAGCACATAACATGATTTTTCATGACTAATAAAACTACCCAAAATCAACACAATCACAATATATCCATTGGAGAGATCCAAGGGCTAGGATTATCCATCAACCTCACATCATGGACCATGGCCTTTCACAACATCACCAACAAAAAAATCAAGGCTATGTGGATGCTGAGATTCACACAGATGGCGGATTGCGCTCACACCGGATTTGGATTTGAGTTTAAATATAGTTAATTAGAAATGGTTATATTTGATTGGAGTCATCACTAGCCAATTAATCTGATTTCATGGTCGACTAGACCTTGTAGAAATGTTACGATAGAAAATTCAAGGATTCCCTATCATAAAATGACTTCTTAATTTATAACTAAAAATTTCAAGTAATAGACCACAGTTACAAAGAGGTAAGGGGTTACGCACCTACTCTGCCTGTATAAACGTATGGTCTTTACTTCATAAGATGTCATAAACTATTGAGGATTTGGATTAGTTCTTGCATACCAATGATATAATGTATGTAATGTCGTGTTAGATGCAGCTCATATGACAAGTTGTAGCCTAAGCTGAATAAATTCACCTTGACTCTTCTACTTGCCGAAGTGTAAGTTAACCAGTCCAAGTTTTTGATGAACAAGATCCAATTAACTTGGTGAGTTGTAGAGTATATGTTTGAACTAATCAAGTGTTGAGTACTGTGTATATAATGTGTGTGTGTGTGTGTGTGTGTGTGTGTGTGTGTGTAAAGATGTGTGTGTGATGCAATGTTGAATGGAACACCAATGATAAGTAACGGTTTCGGTTAGATAAATCTGCCTTAATTCTTCCACTTGCCAAAGTGTAAACTAATTGATTAGAGTTCTGATGGGTAGGATTTGATTATATCGTTAAGCCACAGAGCATGCGCGCATAAGCGATTAGGTGTGCAATGCTGTGTGATGCAATGCTGTGGGTAAGACAAGAAAAAAGGGTGGAGAAGGAAATAGATGTTATACAATGCTTATGTAAAAATGGATGAAATTGATTGAAAGTTGGACAATAAGATAGATGGTAGTGTCATAAGGATTAGATTGAGTGGCTTAAATTGAGATTTTGGTTTCTCAAGTGGCTAGGGTTTTGGGTTAGACTAGACTGGACTCTTTCATATGGTTCTTTCCTTTCTCTAGTGAAGGGATGGAATGACTAAGATAGCTAAAAGGGTATGAGAGGCCTATGAGTTTTGGTGAGTGAAGAGGTGTTTTTTAGATGGTTGAAATGAGAAGGGGAGGGGGCTATTTATAGCCCCCAAGCCCGGTTATTTGGTTAATGCAGGGCAAATGTAGGGTTGAAAGTGGCTTGGAGGGTCTAGATTTGAGATTGCCACTTAACATGATCTCAATTGTTAAATTAAATGGCATGGATGGTAATTTTAGTGTAGGGCCATTGGCGTCTTTTTTCATTGTCACACGACCGAAGGTTGTAAAAGAAGAATTTTCACTTGTGTTATAGGTCCCTTGTCAGATAGGATATTTGCCATGTGGCTGGTGTCGCTGGATCCATAGCTTATCCATGCCATTTCTGTAATTTTCGTGAAGACTAAATGATAAACTTAGATCATCCAGACCTTATCCATCGTACACAAAAAATTTCACATCCTAAATCACCATATATAGCAACGATCAAATTAACCAAACAAGCTTTATACCACTCACTAATGGGCCATTGATCATGAAGCTATAGAAAATCATTCCTCTTAGAAGGCTTGGCATCTCATATGAATTGGATAGTTGAGAATGTATATCGAATCATTCAACTTAGAGCCACAAATGTGCACATGAGAACGCTTTAAGAACCCCAGTAGAAGAATGGAAGTTTCCTATATATTTCTTAAAAAAGAAGTTAATTACACTAATTTAGTCAAATTTTTACTTGATAAAACCCTTAAATATGTCTTGTTAGAATGGATATATCAAACTGATAAATAGTTGGAATATAAACTTATCAAAATTGACATATGACTTTTAAGCATTGAAAAAGGCACCAAAATGCCTATCCACTAATCAAAATTGACATATGTAACTTTTAAGCATTGAAAAAGGCACCAAAATGCCCATCCTAAAGGCCTTTAGCTCTATTTTCAAATTTGAACTCAGTAAAGGCACCTTGATGCCTATTCTTGAGATTTATAAGGTTCTTCTCAGGTTAAAAGTAGTGAAACAGGCACATATATAGAAGCCTATACTTAAGGTACTTGTTCTCTTTTCAAGTAATTAGCCCTATTTATTGCTAGCATGTGTCTTCCTTCTCTATGAAGAAACAAAACTAATGAAACAAAGTAAATGAATGAAGTTCATTTAGATCTGGCTGATATTCATAAATGTGGAACAATGCCCATCTATGCCCATCACATCCGACCAAACCTGTTAATATTATTCCATGGACACGAAGAAATGATAACTTGTTGGGATGCCATTCTAAGGGAGTAGTAACATTCGCCTACAACCAGTTGGATGGTTTTTGGATTTCAAACTTTTTTCACAATAATATTCTTTAATCAAAATTCTATGATAATATCGGAGATTTTCTAAATCTTGACCATATTTTTCACAATGATGACCACAAAAATATGTAGTCAATACAAAATAATAATAATAATAAATAAATAAAATTTTAAGATGGAAATGGGAAAATATTTGACACACGCAAGCATTCACCTAATTTCAAATGCACAGTTTCAGATAAAAACAGGGAAAATAATATTGGTCACATATAAAACTAATTGTGAGATACAGTAATAGAAAAGTTGTCGTCACAAGGAGATTATTGTGAATTGAGGATCTTTAGGAGATTCTCTTCTGTCTTAGTGTTTAGTTTTCTTGTGGAGATATGATAGGTGAGGTCCGTAGTCTTTTTGTTGGGACTCACCCGAATACCTGTAAATTTTACTGATCAATGAAATTCTAGAAGCATGCGCCCACATTGAAAAAAAAAAAGAAGAAGAAGAAGTTGGCACAAGGCACCACATGCATGCACCTAATTTCAAGATAAAAATAGAGAATCCTCTTCTGGTTGAAATGTATCCAAGTAATCATGACATGGAACAATAGTCCTTGAAAGATGGATATATGTGTAATTGACTATCAGCTTAGCTTCCAAAGGTCCCTTCAATGCAGCACAAAAAGCCGATCTATAGGTTGATTTTATGAAATAATTAAAAAATAATAATAATAATAAAAAGACAGAGAAGGAAATCCTAGCAAAAGGTCGACTTTGATCATGGTTGGGCCCACTTGAACACCACTTAAGTTCCAATTAATGGATCATAGCTCTAGTTCTAAGTAAAAACTAATAATTAATACCATAGATGGGGAGCACTTATGGTTCAATGTTTCTACTTGGGATTAAAACTTCATACTCTGGTGGTGTGACGGTTTATATGAGAGCAATAAGAACCGTTTAAATAATGGGCCCAACTTAGATGGTTATACAACAATTATACTGAATTGATCCCCTAACTGTCATATTAGTGGACTTCTAGTGGATAGTCAAAAAAAAAAAAAGTATAATTAATTGGTTCGGATTCAATAAATGATTGTACATAAGGTATTAGCGCAATCCAATCAATCTGATTTTAGTTTGATAAGAGTTATAAACATGCCACGTGTATGATTTTCAAGTGTGGGAGTATCATCCATCACTCTCTCCTAGAGTATCAAATAAACAATGGGTATCTAATTTAATAGATGATGCATTCACCCTAAACACACCTCAGTTTTTGTGATAAACGTGTGGTGAGAAAATATTATTAATAGCTGAATAACGCTTTAAATAACATGGTTGAGACAAAACATGGATTCTCATTAACATGTCTGGAAGTTACATTTTTGTTACATGAGCCTTTTTAATTTTTTATATTTAATTTTTAAGGAAAGCAGCTGGAATTCCCCATCTGAATTATATATATTGACAAAAGAAAATTTACAACCTAGCATTTCGGGCAGGATCTTGAATTACCCTTCCATGGCATTCGTGTGCAAGTTCCAGGACATTTAACAGATCAGCCCCACCTTATCCATTATGTTCATGGGCCACAATTAGTTCTAACCATTCATTTTTTTTTTTTTTTTTCATGCATGTGTGGTCCATAAGATGAAGAGACTCACCACATTACACTACACCAAAATCGTCGTTAAGGAATGGTTTTAAACCGTTCCTAACTGCTTCAGGAATAGTTTAAAACCGTTCCTAAATGAAGGCATCGCAGAAAAAAAAGGTTTAGAACCATTTTGGGTACCGTTTCAAATTTTAGGAACGGTTTTAAACCGTTTCATTGCCAATGGTCAAATTTTAACAACAATTTTAAACCCTGCTATAAAAAAAAAAAAAAAAAAAAAAAAAAAAAAAAAAAAAAAACCTTCATTGATGGAGATCCAATGATAACATCTATTGCATGCATTCTTTTATTGAAGCACATATAGCTAAACCTCAACAATAAGATTACTCTATTTACAAAATGTAGAAAAAGAAAAGAAACCAATAAAGACCATCCCAACACCAAAACCAAAATTACAAATTAAAAAAAAAATCCTAAAAAATCCATTAAATAAGAATTACAAAGTGGGGCCCAAGCATTCATCCTAACCCAATCAATCCTTTTTTGGAGATTTCGAAGCTTCCTCAGACTTCTTAGGCAAGAGAACAGAGTTTATGTTTGGCAAAACACCACCACTTGAAATTGTTACACCAGCTAGCAAATTCCCAAGCTCATCATTTTTGACAGCCAAAAGAACATGCCTTGGAATGATGCTGGACTTCTTATTGTCTCTAGCAGCATTCCCAGCCAGCTCCAAAACCTTAGCTGCCAAGTACTCAAGAACAGTAGCCAAATAGACGAGAGATTCATGCAAGCTTGTGCCATCAGCCTGTAGTAGTTGAAAGAGCAGTAGATAAAATACAAAATCGCAGTTGCCGAAAAGTATTATTCTCATAATACAAAAGGATTTATGCATACCGGGGCAGGTACGATGTTTCTGTCAGCAATCTTCTAAGCATTGTAAGCATAAAATTTGGACATCTAAGTAACATTAATCAGTGCATGCTAGAGATGCAAAGACATGACTCTTTCAGGTACACCATAAGTTATGTACAGGAACACTTACAGCCGGCTTGAAGATGCAACTAACAGGACATTTTCAATTTTCAGCTGATGGCAAGAGACAATGATGCAATGCACCTCTAATCGAAGGGGTCAATTTGAGGATTATGCTCGCTTGCCATTGGCATCTCCGTGTAAAGGCATGTAGGACACATGACCTGCATCAAATGAAAATCAACAACATCATGAATTATGACAAAGCAATCCCAGCTATGTAAAACATAATGAAGAAGAAACATGTGAACTGAATGTTAAAGATCAGTAGAATGAAGCAATGACCCAATATAAAACCTGTGCTTGAACAACACTCCATACATCTAAAAATTGTCATGTTGGGTGCACATGTCAAAATCCACATTGGCAAACAATAAATGGACATCAGAACAAAAAATAAAAATAAAAAATTGATGTTTGCAGCATGTTGGATTTTGATGTTTGCCCGTTTGGGAACACAGGTTTCTCGGGGTGGGTGGTTGCATTAAAGACCATGGTGGAAATAGCTTGATAGAATTCTCTGCAGCAGCTGGAGTACAAGACTCCCAAATTTGCGGAGGCTGCTACACTTCTCCAAGTGACTAGATTAGTGATGTCATATTGGTACAACTATAAATTGCGAAGAAAAGATTGAGACTCGTATGGTTTTGATTCATTCTGAACCTCCAAAAGAAGATAAAAAGAAAGTTTAAGTATAGCAAGAAGAGCTTATAAAAGAAACTGAATTCCATGATGGTTTTGATTTTATACGAACTTCTAAAAAGAAAGAGAGCTATGATGAAAGAAACAAAAAATAAAAATAAAAATAAAAAAATCATTCAGCTATGTATTTGTGCAATGGTAAGTTTGTTTTGGCTTCATTCAGCTATGTATTTGTCTTTGACATCTTGTTTTTGCTGATGTTTGGCAAGTCTTCATTTGTCTTAATCCTCTATATGATATTTCCTAGATCTCTGGTTTATCATAATGCCTGTTTTTTGTTGGTACAGGCTGGCAGGTCCACCAACTCAGATGAAGGCTGTTGAAGGTGGCTTTGTTGGAAGGGTATGCAATTTTTTCTTTTTTGGGTGGTGTGGGCTTATTGGAACTCCAGGATCAATGGTAACTGTTGGATTGGAGGTCTTTTAGGGGTAAAAAGGACAGACAGACGAACTTTGATGGATCTTATTTAATTCATTTTCCCTTCTATAAGAATCATCTGATAGAATGGTTAGGAGTATTTAATCAGTGTGATTTCCAATCATCCAAAGTAGAGTCACATGTTCCCAAATAAAGATACTTGCAACTTGTAAATGAAAATCTTCCATGATTTCTAATCAAGAAAAAGCCTAAAACAACATCTCAACAACGACTCAACATTATGTCCTCTCTAATAGTTTTCTGTCTTCAAATGAAGATATACTTCCACACCCATCTTCATTTCCTCCTTGAAAGAGGAAGCTCCTACGGGAAGGATCATGAACTCCTATAAACAACAAATTGATTAGAATGCAATTGAGACGAAAGCGGTTTCAAATAAAACAACGCCCAATTGAAAGGACTAATCAACATCAAAAGGCAAAAGAAGATGAACTTTATTTGATACACTAGGCATACAGACATATCCAAACAGCTTTAGTGGGCCCTGCTTTATACGGTGTACAAACAAAAAAGAGTAATTCTTTGATATTGTGGCAGGATGTGATGGTTCATATGCATGCACTTGAAAATTGTACATGTGGCTTACAATTAATTAAAATTAAACAATACAAATCATGAGTCCCACCTTAGATGGGTCTAAACAAAATATTAGACTAATCCAATGATTATACCAAATATCCACTAAATTAAAGGTTAGGATCATTCAATCAATCTGATTGGGAGTTTGTCCAAAGTGGGCCTACTGATTTGGACGATTCAAATTGAATTATAAAATGGAAGGTTAAAGTAAGAAGGGGTCAACGGTCTAAATTCAACAAACAACTGTCTATCAGTGATTTTCCAACGGATATCATCTTGTGGTTATGCCCCATCTGAAGTGTGGCCACAATTTAGAGCATTGATTTGGAATACGTGTAGATCAAGTGATAGTGGCCATGTGATTTTCCATGTGCTTCTTTATTACTATAAAAACACTGGACAAGTACCATTCATGATTTCTACCAAAATGAAAAGAAAGGAAAAAAGAAAAAAAGAAAAAAAGAAAATCAAAAACAAAAGACAGAGTTTCTGGAGCTAACCTTTGTTTTGGTGACCAAGAGGTCATCCCCCATTATCTGTACTTTGTCTCCGATCTCAGAGGTTAACTTGGAGTAATGCTCCCAGTCACAATTCTGTGTTAGGGGCCCTTGCACAAAACCTTAGGATCTATCCCTCCAGACCAAACCAAAATTATGGATAATAAAGCAATGAAAATAATCAATGCATCAATCACACACCACACAAGAGATTTTTACGTGGAAAAACCTCAAAGAGGTAAAAACCACGGGACCTTGTCTAGATCAACAATCCACTATGAAGTAGAACGTTGCAACCTTCTTCACTCACGCAGGAGTGGATAAATAATAAGAGAAACAAAGAAAACGGAGAAATCTCACCAATTACGAGGACAGAAGCGCTGAGATATAGATTGCACAGTAGATAACCTCCACGAGCATAACCTCCCTTCTATAAGCTTCCTCTCTCTCTCTCTCTCTCTCTCTCTCTCTCACCTTTGATAGCCCTAAACCCTTTAACAAATTCCTTGTAAAGCTTTAAGAAACCCTTTTGTCATACCTAGAAAGCCTTAAAAACTCCTATTTAAAGTTTTAGGAAACTCATTTCCACATCCCAATTGCGAAAAGACTTACGACACGAAATCCGCGTAAAATCGCGGAATGAATCTGCGTAACCTTGACTGGTCGAACCGAGTCCACGACCGGTCGAGCACCCCGGAGAAAAATAGTCCATAGTCACTGGACTTTGAGTCGTGCCACGACTCAACTCTACGACTGGTTGACAACCAGCCTTTGACCAGTCAAGCGAGGCTCACGACCGGTCGAGCACGGGACAAAAAATCCCATCAAATCTCCCACTTTTTGTTCCGGGGGGGATTCACCTTCTTCAAGCCAACCAGGTTTCTACAAACGTCAAACTTGCCCTTGAGCAAAGCCTTGGTCATCATGTCTGACTCATTATTATCCGTGTGGACCTTCTCAAGCTGTAACACCTTCTGTTCCAAAGTATCCCTGATCCAGTGATACCGAATCTCTATGTGCTTCGACTTGGAATGCTAACTTGGATTCTTGCTCAAGTGTATAGCACTTTGACTATCGCAATAGACCATGTGCTCCTCCTGCTTCAAGCTAAGTTCCTTTAGGAACTTCTTTATCCAAAACATCTCTTTACATGCTTCTTTGACTGCAATGTACTTGGCCTCTGTCGTCGACAATCTTACGACCTTCTGTAGCTTGCTTTGCCAAGAAATTATTCTCCTTGCAAACGTGAATATGAACCCCGATGTAGACTTCCTGGAGTCTACGTCACCTGCCATATCTGCATTTGTGTAGCCCTCTAACATAGGTTTATCATCACCATAGCATAGGCTCAACCTGGATGAGCCTCTTAGATAGCGCAGTACCCATTTCATCGCTGCCCAATGTTCTTTGCTAGGATTGGCAAGATACCGGCTGACAACACCAACCGCATATGCTATGTCTGAGCGTGTACACACCATAGCATATATTAAACTTCCTACAGCTGACGCGTAGGGTATTTTCTGCATCTCTTCCACCTCTACCTTTGTTCTTGGGACACTACCTGTCGCTCAATCTGAAGTGAGCATCCAAAATCTTGACCGGCTTTCGCTGCATTCATATTAAACCGCTCCAGGACTTTCTCAATATACCGCTCTTATAACAGCCAAAGCTTCCTGCTGCTTCTGTCACAGGTTATCTCCATTCCTAGGATCTGTCTAGCCGGACCCTAGTCTTTCATCGCAAAAGACTTGCCCAACTCCTGTTTCAGCCTGTCAATATTCTTAATGTCTTTTTCCATGATGAGTATGTCATCAACATATAACAGCAGAACTAAGAAATCACCATCTGAGAACTTACGCATAAATACACAGTGGTCCGACTCCGTTCTGTCATACCCATGTTTCAACATAAATGAGTCAAACTTCTTGTACCATTGCGGTGGAGCTTGTTTCAGCCCATACAAGCTCTTCCTCAGCCTACACACCATATGCTCTTTGCATTTGACTTCGAACCCCTCTGGTTGGTGCATGTAGATCTTTTCTTCCAGGTAACCATGGAAGAAGGCAGTTTTAACATCTAACTGCTCTATCTCCATATCCATGCTAGCCACCAACCCAAGCAACACCCGTATAGATGTCATCTTCACCACTGGTGAGAATATCTCCTCGAAGTCTATACCTTTTCTCTAACCGAACCCTTTCACTACAAGTCTAGCCTTGAACCTCGTCTGTGAATTCTTCTACTCAATCTTCTTTCTGAACACCCACTTGTTGCTTAGAGCTTTCTTGCCCTTAGGCAATTTCACCATATCATAGGTGTGGTTCTTATGCCAGGATTTCATCTCCTCTTGCATAGCTTTCAACCACTCCTCCTTATACTCGTCGGCTAGGGCCTCAGAATAATCTTCTGGCTCTCCTCCATCAGTGAGTATAATGTACTCATGTGGCGAGTACCTTTTGGACGAATGTCTGTCCCTAGATGACCTCCTCACTTGTGGCTCAACAAGTGGATCAAATGGGGGCTGCTCCCCTGGTCCATCTTCTAAAGGAACTCCCTCATCCTCTGCACCTTACTGTACTCCCCCGTCATCAGGCATCACTAGAGGAATAACCGGATCCATGTCCTCTAGCTCACCTAAACTAGGCTGGTTCTTCTCTGGCTTACCAATGTCCTCTATACACTGATCTTCAAAGAAAACCACATCTCTGCTCCTGAGCTTCTTCTGGGTCGAATCCCACAATCTGTAACCGAATTTTTCATCACCGTATCCCAAGAACACACACTGCCTGATCTTCATATCGAGCTTGGACCTCTCATCCTTTGGTACGTGAATGGATGCCCTGCATCCAAACACCCTGAGATGACTGTACGATGGATCCTGTCCAGTCCACACCTCAGGTACTTCTCCATTCAATGAGGCTGATGGAGACCTGTTTATCAAATACACCCCATGTGCATTGCTTCTCCCGAGAATGTCTTGGGCAACTTTGCATGAGATAACATGCATCTGATTCTCTCTACAATGGTGTGATTCATTCGCTCAGCTACACCATTATGTTGGGGGGTCTTGGGAACCGTCTGTTCATGCCGTATACCCGGGGATTTGCCGTACTCATGAAAGTCGCTAATGTATTCACTACCATTGTCAGTGCGGATGCACTTCAATGATCTACCTGTCTCTCTCAACCATAACATGAAATAATTTAAACACACCAAAGACCTTGTCCTTGGATTTCAAAGCATAAACCCAAACCCTCCAAGATGCATCATCTATAAAAGTAACAAAATACAATACCCCACCCAAGGTTTTTGTCCTCATAGGATCACAAACATCAGAATAAACCAAATCTAATGCATGCACTTTATCAATATGAGAAGTAGATTTAACAAATAAAACTCTATGTTGTTTCCCTGATAAACAATCAAGACAAGTTTTAAGAGGTGTACCTATCACGTTTGGAAGGAGTTGCTACCTTACTAGTAGCTGAAGCCATTTTTCACTCATATGGCCTAGACGCCTGTGTCACATGTCAATAGCAGAATCTTCCGCTGCGTTCAACCCACTTTTGCATATACTAACACTTGCCTTGCAAAGGGTGCAACACTTCTTTCCTCTGACCACGATCAATGAACCCTTGATGAGCTTCCATCGCCCACCAGTAAACCGGCTTTCATAGCCATCATCATCCAACCTTCCCGTCGACATCAAATTGAGGCGAAGGTCTGGGATATGCCTCACATCCCTAAGAACCAATGTGCAGCCCACATCGTTCTTCACACAAATATCACCGACTCCCACAATTTTTGATATGCCAGAATTTCCCATCTTCACAATCCCATAGTCACCTGACTTGTAGCTTGTGACGAAGTCCCTGCGTGGAGTCGCATGAAAAGAAGCCCCCAAGTCTATCACCCAGTCGGTGTCCTGACTCGTACCCGTGAGACATACATCATGATCTGCAGAAAGAATAACTACAACGTCGCCATCTGAAACGACCGCAGTGGAATCTGATTAATCTTCCTTCCTTTTTCCTTTCTTGTCGTTCTTCTTGACATTCATGCTTGTAGTGGCCCTTCTTGCCACAATTCCAGCAATCAACATCCTTTCTGTTACTCAACTTGCCTCTTGATTTATCTCGAGTCTTCCCGCCCTTCTTGTTCTTTCCTCTCCCCCGTTCCTGTGTCACAAGAGCCTCTTGCTGAGTAGACCCCTGAGACTTCCTCCTTGTCTCTTCATTGAAGAGACAACTAATTACCTGTTCCATGAATATCTTTTCGTCTGGCGCAGAGTTACTTAGAGACACCACCAATGTCTCCCAATTGTCAGGTAATGAACTAAGCAAAAGTAAAGTCTGCAATTCATCATCCAGGATCATCTTCATCGAGGAGAGTTGGTTCACTATATTACTGACCTCATTCATGTGCTCGGCCACAGAACCACCATCTTTGAACTTGAGATTCACAAGTTGCCTTATCAGAAAAATTTTATTACCGGTTGTCTTCCTCTCATACAGCCCTTATAATTTCAGCCATAGGCTAGCGGCTGAGGTTTCCGTAGACACATGGTAGAACACAGAATCATCCAACCATTGTCTAATAAACCACACTGCCTTCTAGTCCATCTTCTTCTAATAATCATCAGACATATCCTTGGATTTTGCTGATATGCCTAAAATTGGAGAATATAGGTCCCTGCAATAAAACAAGTCCTCCATCTTAGCCTTCCATATGGTCCAGTTAGAGCCATTAAGGCTGATCATCCTTGATGAGCTACCTTCCATAATTCAAAACCGATCCTACCCGTTCAATGAACTTAGCTTTGATACCACTTTGTTGGGGGCCTTGCACAAAACTTTAAGATCTAGCCCTCCAGAACAAACCAGAATTATGGATAATAAAGCAATGAAAATAATCAATGCATCAATCACACACCACACAAGAGATTTTTACTTGGAAAACCCTCAAAGAGGTAAAAACCACGGGACCTCGTCCAGATCAACAATCCACTATGAAGTAGAATGTTACAACCTTCTTCACTCACGCAGGAGTGGATAAACAATAAGAGAAACAAAGAAAACGGAGAGATCTCACCGATTACGAGGACGTAGAAGCACTGAGATATAGATTGCACAGTAAATAACCTCCACGAGCATAACCTCCCTTCTATAAGCTCTCTCTCTCTCTCTCTCTCACCTTTGATAGCCCTAAACCCTTTAGCAAATCCCTTGTAAAGCTTTAGGAAACCCTCTTGTCATACCTAGAAAGCCCTAGGAACTCCTATTTAAAGTTTTAGGAAACTCCTTTCCGCATCCTAGTTGCGAAAGGACTTGCGACACGAAATCCGTGCAAAATCGCGGAACGAATCTGCGTAACCTCGACTGGTCGAACCGAGTCCACGACCGGTCGAGAGCCACCTACGACCGGTCGAGCACCTCCTTCGACTAGTCGAGCACCCCGGAGAAAAATAGTCCACAGTCGCTGGACTTTGAGTCATGCCATGACTCGACTCCACGACTGGTTGACCACCAGCCTTCGACCGGTCAAGCGAGGCTCACGACCGGTCGAGCACGGGACAAAAAATCCCATCATTCTGGTCATGTCTTTCTTGCTCACATCAATGAGTATGTGAGGACGGAACCTAGTTCACATTCAAACCATCATATTCAGAAAAGGGGTACAGCCACAGAATATTCTGCAACCTGAGCACCATGGTGCTTTGGTAAAAACAAAAAGGACTTCAAGGAACTTGAAACCAAAGTCTTATATTAACAAATAATCACTGCATAAATAGACAAACAAGAAGAAAGGCTCGCTCTTTTTCATCAAGCAAAATGAATTTTTGAAGAACAATGGGCTACCAAATCCAAAACTGGAAACTCAAGACTCTAAAAAGTTGAAACAATCAACTTTTCCAGATAGAGAATATATCAACATCGGAACATAAAGAAGGAAAGAAAGCATACAAAATCCTTGAAAATGCTTGACGGTTCTCTTGGAGAGTCCACTAATCTTTGACCAATGAACTGGGTACCTTTAATAAACTCTCCAATGTTGGATAATGAGTCCATTATGTCCTTGTTTACTTAAGAATCACCAACATCATGCTGTCCACATTTATTAATGTGAAAAAGGAAGTGTGATACAACACAAACTCATTGTTAAGAAAATGTAAATATGACAAAATCATAAAAAAAGAAAAAAAAAGAAAAAGAAAAAAGTAAACATGAGCAAGTACCTGTGGAAGTGTTGCATGATTATTCATAGGTAATCTTGCAACATATTGATGTACGTACCAGTTAGATTCCAACTAGAAGGCAAGCAAATAGTAATGAAATATAATTATGGAATTAACTATTTAGTATTTATGAAAATGGCTTTCTTAGGTTGGCAATTAAAGTATTTTCACTAATTGTTGCTTTTGCATTTATGTTGAGGCACTACAAGAAAATTGGTCTTTACCGGCGGTCAAAACCGCCGGCAAATGCCCAGAAAACCGCCAGCAAATCCTTTGCCCGCGGTAAGCTAATAGCCGGTAAAGCCTCGGTCGGTAAAGGCTTTACCGGCGGTCAGCACCTTTACTGACGATTGTGCTGGACGCCGCTAAATCACCATTTTTGCTACACTTTCAAAAAAAAATGGTCAAAAGCTATGGATAAAATTCGTAGCAATAGAGAAAATCTTTCTTGTCGAGCAGTAAAAAAAAAAAAAAAAAAAAAAAAGAAGAAGAAGGTGACCCACATGCATCCTAGTTTTTTTTTTTTTTTTTTTTTTTTTTTTTTTTTTAACACCATTCTAAGCAGCTAACATACCTTGGTTAATGTCAATGATCTCCTTGTTGCCAATGATTGCCATTGTTTCCAAGGGAGTCGTTTCTTCTATCGATCTTTGGTGAGCTGTGTAGCAGTAAAAGGCATCAGCACCAATATTTCGGAGTCCTTCAGCAGGTTCAGGCCCTCGATGATATTGAGGTTCACCACATGAGCAGAGGTTCTCTGTTTTGTCTACCAGAAGCTCAATCTTCTCACCACGGTCCAGAACCTGCACAAAGGGAGATTACAATGGGTTTATGTTGTTCCGCACATCACAAGATTTAAATAATTTGGGGGCTTCAAAAGACAGGACTGATGGCTGAAGATGTATCAGTGGGGTGCTAACTGATGGCTGAGATGAGTTAAGAGCAGAATTGAGACACTAGTACCAGAACATTAGATGAGACACATTCAGTTGACAAGGCAGTTTTGGCAACAATCGACTGAAAATTCCAGTTGTCCAAGGTTCATCTGCAGGGGGCGCATAACTTTCAGGAAGAAAGTGGTTGTCCACATTCATTATATCTGCGGCCAGCCAACTGCCCAATAACACAATCACCCAATTTATTCAATAGTAAATTAAATTCATTAATTACTAATGAGATTCATTATGAAGTTCAGTTGACGGTGGTTAAACAGTGTTAGCTGTAAGTGTCCAATTGAGAGCATTCATTATGTCTGAATATGAAATTCGGTGAAGTCAACGAAAATGAAGCATCTCTTTATATTTGATGTGAATAGCAGAGAAAAAGTAAACTAAATTAGACTAATGACTTCTGCATATAAGAAGTCATAGTTTCCAGGCTAAGAAACAAATGTCGTTTTTCTTTGTTAGCTGCTGGTTGAATTGGTTATTGTGGGAGGGAAGTTTGAGCCAGAGGTGTGGTTTCTGGATTGGCTTGTTTGGTTTGGGGTCCCCTCATGTTTTCATTAACAAATTGAAGAAGAACCAATCATAACTTTCAGCTGTGAACTTTGAAGCTACAATACATACGAACCAAAAGGTAGTTGAACTTTGAAAAAAATCTGGTCCAATCAAACACAAGAATTAGTTTGGTGAACAACACATCCATTGTGCTAAAACAAAGCCAAATCCAAGTCGGATAGTTCAAATTGATTCCCTAACCAGAGAAAACTATACCACATTCATCTGACCACATGGAATGTTAGCTAAAATATTGTTTCCATTTGAAAAGAACACAAAAATGCATGACCACATGGAATGTGCACTCTAATTTCCCTATGCAGCTCAGGAACCTGCCCATGATTGCTTCCAAGGTCCAAGCAGAGGAGTGCTGATATTTAAAACATATCCCCCCTCCAGCGTGCACTATGAGCAGAACTTCCACAACATCAACGTCAGGTAATGAATGCTCAGAGCAAGGTGAAACAAGATCTGATGGCCAAGATGTAATCACCTGAATGCCTGTGAAACGGCCTTTCATTAGCTCCGCCAGGTTCTGCATGCTTCCAGGAAAATCTTCATGGATTTCAATGACCCTTTTAATACTATCGATCAAAGACAAAAGATCTGTTGCAAATTCCCAATCTGCTTTCTGCAAAACATATGCATCTCTTCCTATAAAGATCAGGAAATACATACAACAGATGATTTTGGAGTCTCTGCGTCTTAACAGATAGATGATAAAGGTAAATTCATCTTTTAATTGGAGAAAGGAATATTGGAGAAAACCTTTGACAAATTCAGGTTCAAAGACATCCCACTGGCCAAAGGGAAAGCCAACTCCCCATCGATTGCTTCCGGGGAACCAATATATGATCCGCCTAACCAATTTGCCTGAACAAGTTTGATAAGAGAAACTGTGAAATATGAACGACATGTTAAAGACTTCAGAGAGCTTAATAGCGTCGGCAATGAAAGGAACCAAGAAAAGTTGCACTAACGAGATCATGGAGTTCTGTATCAAAGAAAGCAACATCACTTTCAACCCCTACACGGTCGTCTAGTGAAATTATAGAAAGCTCATCTTCATCTGCAACAAACTCAAGGGTTAACCAGCCATCAACAGAATAGTTGCAGCCAAAAAAGAAAGGGTAGAGAGTTCATGGAGACAGATTTTTCTGAAGTTCAAATACCTGAAATTTCAATTTCAGCTTTACTTGAATCAATAAGAACCTTCCCACTAAAGGCACCGCCGACTCGGAAATTTGATTGGTCAAGCAATGACAATGGATCTGTAGATGAAGGAAACTTCATAAAATCACTGACTGCAGAAAACAATGCGACTGATGTAAGCACTTAAAGGTCTCAAGTTTGTGAACCTTTGATTCCTCCAATTTCCAGCATGAAAACAGTACGTGGCCTATCAAATGGATTGGGCAACAGTACGTAGCAATAGAGAAAATCTTTCTTATCAAAACGTACAAAAAAGAAGAAGAAAAGATTAACACCAGTCTAAACAGCTAACATACCTTGGTTAATGTCAATGATCTCCTTGTTACCAATGATTGCCATTGTTTCCAAGGGACTCGTTTCTTCTGTCGATCTTTGGTGAGCTGTGTAGCAGTAAAAGGCATCAGCACCAGTATTTCGGAGTCCTTCAACAGGTTCAGGCCCTCAATGATATTGAGGTTCACCACCTGTGAGCGGAGGTTCTCTGCTTTGCTCCTTAATGACCTTGTTTAGTTTATGATAGCAGTAGGCCTGAATCAAGTTTCAGACCTTGTTTAGTTTAGTTTAGTTTTATTAATATTATCATTATCATTTTTGGAAGGTAGTTTCATGGCAAGTTGATTCAGATGATCAATTATCTTGCTGATCTGATCTTATAACTAGCTGATTCATTTACATCAATTGTATGGCTAAAGTGAAAAATAATCAAATTCATCTAGCAATCATAAGAGGGGAAAAAATCACATTAAACTCACTTGATCAATGAGGAGCTTCCAGTTTGATGAGCCTCAGCAATGGCCGGTGTTTACTTACCTGGAATGCACCAGACTGTTGGATTGGTTGGGATCAGAACTCATCACTGAAACAGGACGGGTTTTGGCTGCGACTGAAACTCCTCAGTGAATGGGTCAGTTCAGTAAAAACACAAGAATACCATTTTATTAAGAACATGCAAGTTCACCAGGCTAAAGAAAACACATCTCTGTTCATGTTGCCTTTCAACCATCACATGATTAGAAGCGAACAAATCATCATAACGAAATGAAAAATTAATGAAAAAAAAAACAAATCACGTAATTACCAAAATATGAAAACCAAATTCACATCATTAAGCAAATAAAAATTTCTGTTTCAGTAGAAATTGCTTTTTGTTTATCTTAATCATCTTTCGGTCGACCAAATTGAAATCACTGGAAGAGCTTACCAAAGAAGGATCTTTCATCATGTTCTGTTGCCCCGTAGATGCTGAATCCTTGGATGCATGCAGTCGTTGCAACCGATAATCAGTTTCAGGTCGACGACAGATTTTTCTTAGTGGTACTATTTCCTACAATAAAAAAGAGAGAAAACAAGTATTGAATAACTGCCTCAAGACTACAAGGTTACCAAATGGAATTTTGGTTAAGCATATGTAGCAAAATAATCAGCATCATGATACTCCCTAATATGTGTAACTGTCTTTCTTTAATGATGATGATGAACAAGAGATGCACACCTCAACATGTGCAACTGTCTTTCTTTAATGATGATGATGAACAAGAGATGCACACCTCAACATATGCAACTGTCTTTCTTTAATAGTAAGAATAATGTTATTAGCACCTAACAAAAGGGGATGGTGAGGGTCCACTACTCCCCAACCCAACTGCATCAAACTAGCCCAATCATCCATGATAGCTTCCCTTCTATAACTCACAAACAGCTTAACCCAAATACCCATGAAATAGATATCCATGTATGCTAAGGCACATACTCGTGCATTCTCATGTATCTACTGAACATCGAAGCAAGTAACCAAACCTATTACAGTAATTCCATAACTAAAAATATCTGTGGAAGTCATGCATATAGCATATTGAACTCTAGCAATGTTTGATATCATATTGAAAAGCAGATGTACTGATTGAAGAAGAAAAAAGAATTGAAACAAACATCTGTGACAACTGGAAATGCAGCCTGCCATAAATCTTCCTGCAAAACAGAAACAGTCATTTTTAACCAACAAAAAGAAAAAAGAAAAAACAGCAAACCACTATTAGAGGACATGTAATGCTGGAATTAAATGTATGGAAGTGCCAATAAGTTCTAATAGCCTAGTCTGAGAAGTAGGGTCAGCATCCATATCCCTGGTTACTTGAATCTTAGCTCCTGACTGAAGTAGGAGAGTAAATATTAAAGAAAAAAAAAACAGAGAATGCTTCTAATACCTATGTAAATTGCACGAAGCATGGCTTTGAGGTTACTGATATTGTGATTCAATTGAGCTAGGAATCTATCAAGATCATCTCCATCAAATAAATCAGTTGCTGTTAGTTTGTGCTTTTGAAAAATATCATGCAGTGAAGACACGTAAGATTCATCCCTTGACTGTGCCTTGTTAATGTGTCACCTGTGACATCGCAGAAACCACTACCAATTTCCTTTCCAAAGAATCATTCAGAATTATAATACAGAATTGAACATGAGAAAGTTCTTCTATTACAAGTTCAAAAATAGCAGTTTCAACAGATTTATGGTAACAATAAATGAAAAGGAGTGAAATGCATTGGAAATGTGTGAGGGTAACCATCTGCATCATATTCCTACTCTCCACAAATGTGATACATAAGCATGAGATCCATGTCGTTCATCTAGAGGGCCTCACCATGTCAGAAGTAACCATGTCAGACACACCTTTCTGACATTAAAAGAGTGTATAAGATCACCTTGGCAGTGTTCGTAGTAGACTGCTGAAAAGCTGTATAAGATCACCCTCTATAGATTGAGTAGATACTTCTTCTCCTCAGTTTTCTAAAGCTGTACAACAAGATAGATTACATTAAGAACACCACTCAAAAAGGAAAAGAAATACTTTGATATTCTGGCAGAGTGAGATAGATGATAAGCAGGCACTTAGAAATTATACTTCGACACCACACATTTTTCATTCAAGTAATTCAAATTAAACAATCCAAATTATGTATAACAGTTTAGATGGACTGCAAACTAAAGATTTGTAGATATTTATTGGACAGTTAATAATGAAAAATATCCAATGATCTTTTTTCAACAAACAAGTGTCAACAATCAGAGGTTAGCCTTGTCCAATTAACCTGATATTTGCAAAACTCCACAATTTAGTCTATTTAATTTGAGTTAATGAATGCCATGCATACCATTTCTAACTGCCTGTGTATCAAGTGTCATATGCAGCCAGAATATGAAATTTACTCCACAAAAGGGAATTCCTGAAAAATTGTCATTCAACAAAGACGACAAGACTCGTATTGCTTACTTTTCACTATGAAATTACTGGCTACTTTAATAAGGGAAAGACTCAAAGAGTGTAAAGTACTTATTTTCTTAAGCTATCTGCAACTTTATTCTTGTACAAATGAAAGATAAATCGAAGCCACACATCTGGCTGTGCCCCCTACCTTGGATGGGCCATGATGAAAAAATAACACGACTCCTGCAATTCTATGCCATTTAATTGGAGGACTTTGAGCAAAGAAAATGGATGATTAGAAGAAATAAATAAAGTACCATTGACCATCAGTTAGGAAAAATCCTCCAGTGGAAGGGTTGGGTTGTCTGTGGTGTGATTTTCAGTCTATGCCCATCCATGGTAAGGCCCACCAGAGGAATAGTTCAAATCTTGTACATGTGTTCAGGCATGTTTGGATACACAGAATCCATGGGGAAATAGAATTTATTTTCCACTGACAAGACAATTGGGCTGTTTGGATACGTGACCTTGACATAGTAATAATCGCTCTTATCCATGATCAGAATTCTTGGGCACAAGAAATGATGTAACTGTTGTCTAATGAATTCGAGAATTCCACTTGATACTCAAACAAGGCCCCATTGTGTAGGATCCTTATCCAATTTTCTACAATAAGTAGGAAATTACCATTGGATATTATTTTCTTTAGAAAACCCGAGGATTCCACATATCCAAACATGTGCAAGTGATAATTTTCTATATTTTGCAAGATTGGCAATAAATCATCACTGAAAAAGAACCATCCAAGTTGTTTACGAACAAAGTCATTCCAAAGAAGCTCAGGTACACTTTGGTCATTTTCAACACAACCATCGAGCCAAATGATGAAACCGAGCCATGAAGTGGCACCAGATTACCTGCATTTCAAACTTAACAGCATTATCTGATCCGCTGCCAATTCGATATGTTATATGAATCTACATGATCCTTTGGAAAGTAACAAAATTCGATATGTTATATGAATCAAAATCCTAACTTAAAATGCTGAGATGAGTGGGTTATACCCAAAGATGATAGCCAACAAGAAGGTCATTGATGGAAATAAGTTGGACATGACATATGCAAATGTCGACGAAGTTTGTTCTAGTCCAGTATAATACAATATCCTAGCAAGCAGAGTCTTGAAACAAACCATAACCAAAAAAAAAAACCCACAAAAAATCATGGGTATTAAAGACTGCATTTAGTTGCAAATTCAGATGAACAACTTTTGTTTGTGAGATATCTACTTCTTTCCATAATAGGTGAAACCTCACCAATGTGCACATTAGCTTGATAATCTAATTGTATCCAGATGTGGCATGCCAAATTTATGCCTATGCAGTGCTTGTATCCAAATTAAATACATTCCAACCCATCACATTCTCTAGTGTTCAAATATTGTTTTTTAAAATAATATTTATTGCATGGGAAATATCATCATTGCCAACTCAGCTATTTCAATTCCCTGTAAACAAAAAGTTATTTCAATAAATCATCCATCAGTTTAAATGACTAAGAAGATATCCCATAGCTGTTGGTAATTCAAAAAAAAAAGAAAAAAAAAACACAGAGAGAGAGAGAGAGAGAGAGAGAGAGAGAGAGAGAGAGAGAGAGAGAGAGAAGGAAATCAGTTTGAGTAGAAAAGCTAAATTAACTTACTTAACAACTGAATATGCTGCTTTATCTTGCAAAGGATTTGGATAAGTCTGCAAAAGACAAATGTGCCAAAGCCCATTAGATAGACTTCTTTCAAAGGTTAATGGAAATATATAGATTCATTGTACAGTTCTAAGATCCAACCATTCAAAGAAAAATAAAATGGAAAATTAAATCTTCCTGCCATAATAATCCATAAAACATAAATAGTGAAATTTGACAAAGAAGAACAATCTCATCAATCTCAGAAAGAGACATTATCTCTTTATCATCACATAGAACTGGAATAGGCAATGTTTTGAATGCATCATCCACCAGAGCGAGCTCAGTGTTAACAATGGATTCATAAAAGCTCCCAGCAGAGTTCATATCTTCTCTGAACATCTGCCCTGATGTTTCTGGTTCACTGGCAACAACAACAACAACAACAACAACATAAAAATCCAAGCAATATTACATGCTAACAACGACAATTTTTAAAAAAGGGAGAAAGAGGAAAAACTTTAATAAAGTAGCAGAGAATGATGGATGATATACAAGCACTTAGAAAATTAGAAATTGCATACCGGGCATAAAATAGTGGATTGCTAAGATCCACCATTTTAGGCTGGTCAATTCATGGTGGTTCATAGCGTACAAAATAGTGGATTGCTAAGGAAAAAAAAAACTTTTTTTTCTCTCTAGCTACACATTAGTTTTGTATGCTAGCCACAACTGATGAGTGAACCAACTTGATTTTCTTCAGAACGGAAGATCAGCAAAGCCTCTTATTGTCTTGAATCCTGATAAAATTTATAGTTCGAAATGAAAGTATTTTCTGTTTTGTTGCATTCAGGTAAACAGAAGTCCAAGACTCATGTCAGAACCTTCAATGAAGAGGAAGCCGAGTAAGACAGTGATTGGATGATAATTTAAGCACTATATGCAAGTTTTCAATATGGCAAGCGTCACCATGGTTCAGCAGTCCAGGCCATTGGTCCTTGCATGCTGCCATGGATAATATCCAGGGACCTGTTACTGGAGTAAAAGGAACACAACATTGCAACTTTGGATAATATTGAGCGCCATAGCTGTAGTAGGCCAATAAATGGTTTAAACGGATCCATCCAATGCTCCTCTTTCCACCTACAAATTCACACAACAGTGCTGGATGTGGGAGGCACTAAACCAGTTCTCAATTTCAGCATCATTGAGGAATCATCCATCGAAAGTATGAATACATTGAAGTTTTTAGATTTAGTACTGTTTGGTTGGTTCCAATTTGATATTTTTCTCCTTTTATATTACTGTGCATTGTTATTGTAATTGGAAATTCCGCTATCAGCATTTTCAGTTACGATTGGTATTACTATATATATTTTCCTAATTTTGGTTGTTGTTCGATCTAATCCTTTGGTGCTTGCATCTTCATAGAAATAATGTGAGAGCGATGCTGTCAGTTGGCTTGCTTTTGGGCAAGATTATGTTGGATCTTGCTGCCAAAGCTGATGTAGGTTAAGATTTTGTTTTGGTAGGGTCTTTATGAAAGGGAGTAGTATGGTGAAAGTGGATGGTGGTATTAGTTTTTGAATTGTTTGAGTGCTTAATTCCCTTATCCATTTTCCAATATTTTCTGCATGGGTGCACTTTTGTGAGTATAGGGATAAAGTTAAACCATATCAGTAGTAGTGGGCATGAAAATGTGGAAATGATTTAATCTTCTCTGGTTTTTTGTTTTCTTTTCTTTTTTGTGCCTTATTTTGCTTGGCTGATGATGCATTAATTATGAATCTATTTAACAAGCTTGCTTTTTCCTACAACAGTTTTTCAGATGCCTATAAATTCTTGATATAATTTGTGATTGTATTAACAGGAAATTGGTGCTTTTACATACAATAAGGTGTGCATTTTCACAGCTTTGTTCACGATCTTCATGAATGGATCATTGGACATTTCCTTTCCTAGCACAAAAGTGCACCTCAGAATTGTTGGAAGATCCTAACACTTCAAACACTTCAAATCTGAAATTTATGAGAGCTTGTTCTATCAGGATCTTTTTCACGGCTCTCTTGTGTGCAGCACATCAATGACTTGCATGAAATACAGACAAGTAGAGCCACGAGAATCAGAACCAGTCCCACTCCCAGGCTCCCTAGAATCCATCCATATGGGAAATGAGCAGGATGGTGATTTTGATTCACTGCAAAACAGGTAAATGCAAGTTACTATATTTTTGTAATAACAACGACGGAAAGCAGTCTAACATATCACAACTGAGAATGACAAGAACCAAGACTCGACCTGTTATCTCATCTGGCACCACCACTACCCATAATGAATAGTTAGAAAGAAAATTAACTTCCGATTGTACATGATCAGATTGTTAATTAGTTATGTCAGTTCAAAACTCTAGGAATATGTTTTGCTAAACACAAATGGCAGTTTCATTATTGTAGAGTCCCCCGTACTGAATTGGGTATCATGAAAGAATGCAATATATTACATATCACTTGTCTTAAAAGCTTCTTGACTCAATCAGCTGCTTCCCATATCAATAGCTATGAATTCTCACCCATCACCAAATTTCAAGATCACTCAATAACACAATAAAATAACAAAAAAATTGAACCGTTTATTCAGTAGTTTCAAAAAGGGAATGTAAAGAATGAATGATAAAGGGAATGCCATATTGCAAAAAGAATGAATCATCTGTACCTAAGAAGTTGTAAATGGACGTAGCAGGAGCAGGGGCAGAAGAAATCCCCTTCTTTACAGAATAAGGAACGCCAGGAACTACAAAAGCAAAATTATTGCCAAAAGTTAGAGACACTTCAAGGTGAGGAAAAACCATAGATTCGTTAACCCTTGAATTCTACCTTTCGAATATATGTGGCAAACATAATACCACAACACGGATAGAAGTAATACATATAAAAAATAATAAAAATAATAAAAATAAATAAAAATAAAAATGGTATGATGATGCATATTGCATGGAAGTTCCAATGAAGCTTGGTCCCCACTATGCACATGGAAAATGTGTGTGGTGATTGTTGTTATTGACCAGGTAGACCACCAAGGGTGGGACATGGCCCAAAAATCAGTGTGATGGGACGATCTCAACCATCTGGTCATTATTAATGCATTGAATGTTCACCCTTTTTTATTAACTGCTCAATTTTGTATTAGCCATCCATCTGCAGGCCAGTAATTGGATGGTTACCACTGTCCAACCACCTTCATTGTTGGCCTATGACCCATTCTAACAAATAAATATAGGTTAATATTTGAATCTGATTTGCACTTAATAGTTCAGGAGTGCGTAGATCCTCAATAGAAAATGATAGAATCCATGATGTAGGAAAAGGCAGACCTGAATTCAGTGGGATGTAATATACATCCCCCACCGAAACGGTATCAGGATCTGAAATTCCATTCGCCGCCTCAATGCTATCCATGCTCACGCCAAATCTACTCGCCAATGATTCGATGGTATCCCCATCCTGCATTACTTCTGAAAGGTAGGATTTAAACAAACCGAAATTTTTTAGTCAACAATCAGTAAGCGAACAAATGGACAAATAATCACTTTATAATGCCCATAGAGTTGTAACATAAATAAAATAATTACTAAAGAAAACAAATGAATGATCCTTCCAGCATGTCTTCAAGCATTAAAAAGCATGTAAATTGAATGCAGTTTTTCCAAAAACTGAACATTTAAGACTTCAAATAGAAAATCAAAGAAATAAGATTTACATCAATGTGGAATGAGATTTTCACTGTAAGTGTTAACTAGATCATGCAGCAAAAGCAACTAGATGAACAACAGAACTTTTGGAAACAAAGCAGAACTCCCAACAAAGCAGTAAATGTCTTATCCAAAACACCATGCCTATTAACAAATAAGGTGAGCCACAGTTTACAAAACAAGGGGACGGCCAAGAAAGAATTGACAAAGTTTTTCTTACCTGTCCAGTTGTTTTTAACACTATATGGCCCACCATTTGAATGAGCAGGGCTGACTTTTGTGCTGAGGCATCTATATTGCAGGACTCTCAAGATGGACAGACTAGATCTCACAATTAGTGCAACATAGCATGTCTCAGTGCCTGAGCTGGGCTGGGCCATTCAT
The DNA here is from genome assembly GCA_030180095.1 of Magnolia changhungtana. Taxonomy (NCBI): domain Eukaryota; kingdom Viridiplantae; phylum Streptophyta; class Magnoliopsida; order Magnoliales; family Magnoliaceae; genus Magnolia; species Magnolia changhungtana. The sequence continues at coordinate 1,993,474 of JASAUF010000319.1, forward strand.
CGTTGACCCAGACCTGGCCCTCAGGCCAAGTTTAGGGGCCCAGGCCCTGCCCTACAGTGCCTGGATACCTGGCCCATTACTACACCTAGAAGATTGTTCATATTCTCCTCAACGACCTTGTTCTCAAATATCCAACAGTCCATGTTTTTTGGCAAGGAAGCCTGGTGTCCTAGAGGTTAGTTGATTTTTGTTGAAAATATGAAATGCTTTTTATTCACTGGAGAGAGAAAAAAGAGACATGCATATTTCAAGAATACATTTAGCATTTTGACATGAGCTAAACAGTTATCAAGGATGCAGTACCTTCAAGCCCACTGAAAAATCCGAATTCTCATTGTTGTCGTTGTTAATGCAAGCCACTGGAAGAAGTGTGAGTAAAATAATTGTAAGTTCCTGTTGCAAATCAAAGCAGCACACAATAATCAAAAACCACTTTTAAGTTCCTGATTGGTGTTCTCCAAATCAAAGAATGACTGCAAAGGCAACAAAATCAGAGGAGAAAATAAAGCCAAAAGCTTGCAAGTGTTAAGTCAAGAATATTTAAACCTGTGCAACCGACTCCTCAAACTCAGTAGGTTCAACATCCTTATCTTTATGAATTTTCCTCCTCGCGGTATACATTTTGACTGATCTGCCTCTGAACAAAATAAAGAACAAAGGGAAAAACTCACGAGTTGTCCATAAATGCAAACAAAATATAAAACAAAATAAAATAACATGTGATTCTAGCATATGTTTATTACTGTAAAATAAATAATAATAATAATAATGAATGCCAATAGAATAAGACTAACAATTTTGTTTATTGAGTTACCTTGAAGAAGGATGAAAAATAGAAGCACAAAACCATCCTTGTGTACATCCAAGCATAGCATAGGTACTCTGATTCAAGAAAATAGTTATTGTTCTTTTCATTGTGGATTGCTGAAACGTGGGCCATGGAGCAAGAAACAGTCGTGTACTGCTATGCAGGATACAACCATTTGTTCCCCAACAATCAAGATAATGAAGGCAATGAGAATGTTATAAAAGTAGAACTTGAGAGGAGATTGAGCAAGATCTCAATGTTGAATTAGCTCTTTTATTTCTTTCTACATCTGCACAACAAAAGGTCAAGTCATCTATGTTTAGGCCATAGAAACTTTGGCTCTCTAAATGCCAAACAATTTTGAATCCAAAAATCAAAAATTGGATTTGGGTTTTGAATTTCTGTAGTTGAGGCCCTAGGAATTTAAAAACCCAAAATGAAAGTTACCGTTTTCTAGCATTGGAGAGCCAAATTCAAAGAAACAAAACAACCAAATGCCATTTCAAAGTCATCTTCCAGAAAGAAAGGAAAAAAGGAAAAGAAAAGACAAATCCACTTGAGTTCTTTGGAATCCGTACCATAAAGCTTGAGTTGTGTTTCAAGATCACGGATCCCACCCGAATAACCTCCACTACTGTCATCGGGCTGTTTATCAATCAACCGCCTCCTTTTCTTGGTCATCATTTCTTCAAGAATTCAACTCAACAAACATAAAAATACTATCAAACAGATCCCAAATAAATTTTTATTTTTATTTTTTCTTGGGAACTATTTGGCAAAGAACCCAAACTATGCATTTGAAGATACATAAAGAAAATAAACCTCCTTATTTGATGTTATAGAACATTATGTTAGAGAAAGCATGTTAATGCATATAGAAGAGCACGATGCAGCATAATGGAACAATAAGAGGGATGTTGAAGCAAGTGTAGTCATTCCTGCATTAACAGGTACAGGCAGTGGAACTGCAACATGTGAACATACATGGTGACCCATAGTAATTATAGGTCCTATTGAAAAGTCACAACATCAGCATATCATAAGACAAGGAAACATCGAATATGGAAGTTGATTTGCAAGTCACAGAAACAGATCTTATAGTTCCTAGTTCATGAATAATTTTAAGGTTAATGCATAAGTAAATTGAATCACGGACAATAAGTTTAATCGAGAGGAAATGACAAATTTGACAAGTTATCCTAGTATTCATAAAGACAACAAAAATTGACAAGGTTTCTTAGTATTTCCTAGTATTCATACTGACGACAGTCCTCAAATAGCAGTTGCATTCACTTCAAGTCCAACCCAAAAGTAGCTCACAATCCGTCAGTATGAACAATGCAGAATCACTATCTGGTCATGTTCATTTTATCAGACAAAGAATTGTAATTCAATTCAATAGCGCATCCAACCGCACCTTAATTTTTATAAGATAATTAAACATGAATAACCTTAGAAAGGAAGTAAAAATAATAATAACAATAATAATAATAATAATAATAATAATAATAAAGAATAGCTACAAATAACTTGCATATGAAAAGTGAAGGTAAGATTGCACAAAGCATGAGTTCCATTTTACCGTAACAGGTGACCACAACATAAATTCCAATACCTCTTTCGTCTTTCCTGTAACTAGCTGATAAATTGAAAGAAGCTTGTTACAAATTTGACAGCAGATGGCATGAAGATGGATAAAACAATGAGCCAGGGCCACATAATGCAGCTCATTACAATGTACATAGGACATACTGAATCTATCCAACTGAAGGTTGAAAGGGCAATCACCATATCATCATTGCAAGACCAATGAGAAAACAACAGAGATTGGACATTGGAATAAAAATATGCCCATCCTCTTTTAGAACAACTAAAGAACCAAGATGGCATGGCAGTTGGAACAGTTATTTTAGCCTAATGCTGATTGTCTACAACTAGTCATAGGTAGTCAGCCTTTAACAGTGTCAAAGGCAGTCAGCCTAATGCTGCAAAAGAATTTGGTCAGCTCCTAGCTGAGCATGACAGAGAAAATACTCATCAATGTATTAACAGTAAGGTTCTAAAAGGCGATTATACAAGTGAAGCACTCAGCTGCTGCAAGGGAATGGAAACAAACCTGTTATTTGGGAGATTCTTCAAGGGAAGCACTCAGCTTAACCAGTCAGTTCTAACCTTATCAGGAATTTAGGGATTTCGATTTATGATCCCCAAATCAGAAATTTAGGGATTTCGGATTTTGATTCCCGAATTAGAAAATTAGGGATTTCGGATTTTGATCCCGAAATTAGAAAACTAGGGATTTCAGATTTCGATTCCAAAATCGACAATTGGGGATTTTGATTCCCAAATACGGTAATTGAGGATTTTAGAATTCCCATATCAGGAATTGAAAATCTCAAAATCCAATTAGGGATTTCAGAATCAACTCACATGATAAAATTAGGCCCCCGCACATCTGGAAATCGAACTCCTCTTCCGCTTTCTTCAACACGTCTGGAATTTGAACTTCAATGCCAATTAAATCTAACTCCAAACGCCTAAAAAATCCAAAAAATGGGACTTCTCACAAAATGCAATTTCTACAAGAAACCCTCCACCAAATGCTTCGACCTCAACTAGATTTGCTCCAAGCCATATTCCAAACCCTAAAAACTAGTGAAGTGGGAAAGGCAAAAGGAAATCCAAACTAGATCTTCTCCAAGTTGTAGAGAGAGAGAGAGGGAAAGGGAATAGGGCACCGAGAGAGAGAGAGAGAGAGAGAGAGAGAGAGAGAGAGAGAGAGAGAGAGAGAAGGGTGGCGGAGGGCGCTGGGAGTGAGAGAGAGGGAATGGGGGTGGAGGGCACGGGGAGAGAGAGAGAGGGAAGGGTGGCGGAGGGTGCTGGGAGTGAGAGAGAGGGAATGGGGGTGGAGGGCATTGGGAGAGAGAGAGAGAGAGAATGAGGGTTCTGTTTTAAAAAAAAAAAGCTTTTTCCGCACCCTTGCTAGCGGCTACTTAATTAGCGCTACAAAGAGTTCCCGTAACACCATTGGATCATTAGCGGCCACTCGAAGCACCAATTAATGATCCTTACCTTTGCTGGCAGTTCGTGCTGGTCATCCGCGAAAAAAGTGTCAGCAATGGCCCACTTTCTTGTAGTGAGGCCTGTTAAAATCTGTCGTCTTTGTTATGTTATCAGTGTAGCATTTTTCAAGTTTGTTATTTGTGGTAGTACTACAATGTCAGTCTTTATCATTATAGGCTTAACATTAGCATTCCTCAAAAGCAAGGTCGGAAAGGTATCTCCAGTCCCACAATGGATGACCCATTGGACGATATGCAAATGAGGAAACAATTTACATTATAAAGATGCCCATATAATACGAATTAACATTAGTATGATGGTTCAAGCAATCCATTGCTATGCCATGGAAAATGGGCATGGTTTGAATAATCACATTTTGAATTGCCTTTACATGTCTTCAAAATTGTCGATTAGCAGACTGCACAGAGGATAATCAATGGATGTTATTACATGGAAAGCAATTACCATGGGATATTGATCCATGTTTGGCAGAGCTGCTCTTAGACTTTCCTCTGAAAGATCCAGGCCATCCATCAGGTGGGCCGACCATTAGTGTTCCTCATCTAAACTCTCCCTAAAATCAACATAAAACGCCCAAAATCATAATTCGAAATCACATTTCCAGAGCTCTGGATGCAATTTCCATCCAAAACTCAACAAATTACCAAAACAAATTTGTAAAATCCAACAGGTTGAAGTACTACAATAACAAGATTGGAAATCATTGTAAATCGAAGCTCAAAAATGCATTTTCAAAGCTTCAAATACAAATTCTATCCCAAATCAACAAAATATAAAAACAAATGCGGAAAACCTACTGATCTAAAACTACATCTCAAAAAAAGATGGTGTAGATATCATGAACATATATGAATACAATACAATATAGAAAAATATTTTAAAAAGAAGAAGAAAATCGAAACCCTAGATCTAGAAAGCTTTGAGAAATGAAAAATGTCTGACTTAGAACCTTAGATCTTACATAGAGAGAGAAAGAGGGTACCTGTGTTGCTTTCTAGAAGAGAGAGAGAGAGAGAGAGAGAGAGAGAGAGAGAGAGAGAGAGAGAGAGAGAGGAGAGAGAGAGAGAGAGAGAGAGAGAGACGAGTGTTTGGTGATGAACGATTTTGCATGAACCACTACCATTTTGCAACCATGCTGATACATGCCCATATATTCCATGAACCAAACTACACCCTGTTATAGAGACCACATCATGCCACATCCAAATGAATGATGCCGGATTAAGAATTCTAACAGCTTGAAACTCTTCGCATGTCATTGAAGAAAATGGAACTTAATATAAAAAAAAAAAAAGAGAAAAGTAGCTTAAACGTTTCTGTAATAATGCAGTCAGGTAAAGCAAACAGGTCACCAAGCAACTGCACTGCTTTCAGCTGAACATCCAACTGATTTGTCTGCAGAAGTTGAAACTTGAACAGTAAGAACCAGTTTGTTGGACTCAAATGATCTTGCAAAGCAGTAGTGAAATGAATAACATTTAAAAATCTAACTATGAAAGAAAAATCATCTAAAATTTGCAGAGCACACGGTAGCAATGTATATTACAACTAGAATCACGTTGCACGTTTTGCTAAAAGAAAAAGCAACTCATAAAAGTTTTTTTTCCTAAATTGCACAATTTGTCAATTTGAATTGGTAAAATATATATATGGTTTGGGATTAAGAATCATACAATTACAAACTAGATGAGAAGAAACTTCCTTATGAACATGGATAGATCATGACTGTCCAGTCTCTACAATCATGTGGAAGGATCTGAAACCATAAAAGAACTGGATACGAGAAGAAGCGAATTTAAATTCCTATATAAAACAAAAGAGTAAAATTCAAGAAATTTGTACATTATATATACCTCAATTGCAGACACGTGTCTTGAACTTTGCAATCTCAAAGAGATTTGTATCAGTTTTCAGTCTGAAACTCACCCTGGAAGACGTATAGAAAGAAACAAAGTATGACATAATAACATCATTTGCAATAAACACCAACAGCAAAAACGTATGCTTGGTTTTTGGTTTTTGATAAAGGAGTTTCTAGACTTCATGTATCAAGGCCATCAATAACAAATCATTAAGTGCATCAAAGAATACACTAAATTGGAAATAAACATAGTTGAAATGAAAAGAATCTGCCTCCAACAAATGAACAGGATAGCTAAAGGATGAGGGCATAGTTTTGCTTGTATGTGCTTTTTCCTGAAGTCAGTATGTGGCTGTGGATTAAACTGCACCTTTTTGTTGACAGAATCTAGCTTGGGAAATCAAAGAATAAGAGTTATAATGCAGTTCATCATTACCAATTGTAATTTGAACTGAAGCTACTAACAGTTCTTAGCCAAGTTGCTAAATAAAAATGTCAGAACAATCAGCTTCAATCAAATAGAGCAAGGCCTTTTGTGACATAATAAAAGTCCAGCTAGACATGTGTATAAAGGGCTACCTGATTGAGACATGAAATCTTTAACCCCATAGTAGACACATCTGATACTTCTTGCTCAAACAAGTCATTTAATTTGTAAGCAACAGTGCCAAGATGATCAACAACATTAACGAGAGCTCTTACTGCATAATCTTTCAGGTTATCCAGTACCCTGATTAAGAAGTGTAATTTAGTTTTTTTTTTTTTTTTCATTTATCAAAAAGATACAGAACCTGAAGAGTTAGTATGAGCCTCCACCAAGAGCATGTGCAGTATCCAACAATTATAATATATCCATGCTACTCATGTTACCAGAAATACAAAAATAATAATAATAATAATAATAATAATAATAATAATAATAATGCTTCTCAACTGGCCATGGATTCATTCAGTTTCTTGTTTTACACTATTTTTCCAGAGAAATTTTAAGAAATATTGCTTTCATGGACCAATAGGCTTTTAGTCTTTGATTGTCACAAAACTGTAAGACAAACAGAATCTTGTTGGCCATGGAAATCTAGTCAAACTGAGAACTTCCACACCTTGGCAATATTCAAATTAGGACTGCAAAGAAATTTTGAAACCTACCAATTGAAGACTTTAGTGTCTTTTAAGTTCGATTAGACAAATGTAGCTTCCCAACCTTCTTGATTCATCTGGTACGTCGATTCTATCAACCATTTATAAGAAGAATGTCCCATAAAGTGCGACTAAGCGAAATTCATTCTTCTCCTTCTGTTTCAATTGACAGTGAGCAATGAAGTTGAGAATTGGAGTGCTGGGCATCGCCAGCTTTTTTCAGGCTTTGCTCCATTCACTTCTCACTTAACTTATCCCTTGAAAGAAATGCAATCCACCCTCAAGGAAGAAGAACTTTATAACTCAACTTGAGATCTGGGAATTACAAAAAGTGCGAGTTTCAAAAAGCCCTAAGGTTTGTATTTAATGTACACTCAAATGGTAAAGAAAACATAAATTCAATATCACAAATATATAATGAATACACATGTAATAAAATTTCTTTCATTCAGATGCTCTAAGTTCTTAAATCAATGCATTCCCAAATTACTTTCATTTTGTTCTAACAAAGCAAAAATTAGTTACTGGGTTGCCCCAATTTCTTTCAATCGGAGTAGATCTGTGTCAACTCAGCACATGCGTATGACATCAAGGCCACATATCAGGTGGAAAACAGTGTACATTATCCAGCCAAAAGTCAGTCCAGAAAACCACTCAGGCTAGCCACAAATGATACATGCATGTTTAGCAAACTTCCACAATCTCAGGTATGCTCATGGAAATTGAAGTCATCATGCATTGAGGATATAATGTTCTGCTGATGACAGGAGAGTCACCTCGGCATAGAAAGATCATAAATAGATTTTCTTTGGTAATACACATCCAAGTGGAGAGTTTCCATGTGGTTTTCTTTTTTTTCTTTTTTTTTTTAAAGCTTGTCCAAGTATGCTAGATTTTCCAGCATGGATTTTCTTGGGCATGAGTTTGTTTCTATGGTAAGTGTGCTTCTCTATGCATAAATATGGCCATGCTTATTGCTTAAAATGGGTTTTGAATGTGGCTGTGGGCTTACCCAATAGGTTTCCATTTGGGAATGGCTATAGTTATTGTTAAACATTAAGTTTTCATCAGCATGGGTGGAAAGTGGGCTTTGGACATGGAATATGTTGGATATGTGTATTTGGACATGGTCACTTTCATGTTATATGGTTTTTTTTTCATGTATATTTACTGTATGGAGAGAAAATGCTATTAGTATTTCGGGACGGTACTAGACATTTACATATACCAGGTGGAGTACAATATATGGGTGAATAGTTACAATGGAACATGCCCTGCAAGGCATGCTATGGTCTGTCACAGCAACTACTGAAATGCTTGGCTTTTAGCATGTTTTTCCAAGCAATTTCATCTTGGTGACCTAAGCCTGGCCCATATGTTTCAATGCAAGACAAGTACTCAATACCTGTTCAGTCTATTGAGGAGCAACTATAGCATAGGACTGGTTTTAGTCAAAGTGCATAGACGGGTTTGGATGGACAACGGACTCAATCCAAATGAACTTAGTGGGCGTCCTTTTCTGGATATGTGTTGCATGATTTTATCCTTTGGTGGACTTGGGCTGGATTCAAGCTAGAATGGTAAGCAGCTTGACTGGAGTTTCCTGCAACGCCTGTTACATGAAGATTTCAATGCAGGGGGTTTCCACTCCCACTCTTTCATGGGGTGTGGCCCGCTTGGTTGTTGGATATACCTCCTTTTTGGGCTATCATCCTAACATGATCTGGTGAAACTCATGGACAGAGTGGACTTTACACGGACATAGAACTGTCAATATGCCAAGCAAAATATTTTTTTTATAGGCTTGGCCCTAGGGAGATAACATTTCATAATTTAAAACCAAACCAGCTAAAAACCATTACAGTCCCAAACGAGTTGGATATAAAGACAGTTAAAGATCCAAACTGACTTTATTGAACTCCAACCCACTCCTGTACCAATCAGCATGAAAGAAAAAAAAAAAAAAAAAAAACCTCAAGATAATACTCTCAGCAAACAGAGCTTCGTCTAGGGTTCTATTATAGCTAATTTCATCATCCAAATAGATATTTAAAATAGAGATTCAAAACCAAAATGAACACAAAAATCAAAAGGCAACATTATCTCTTCATATTGGCAACAGGTGGGAGCTCAACCACATTCTATTTCTATTGATGACTGGAGATGCGGCAGGGTTTCAACGGATAGTGGATGCAGTGTAAGGATTGCAGATTGAGAGTTGGACAGGGAGAGGGAGATCAAGAGAGGGAGGGATCGAGAGAGAGAGAGAGAGAGAGAGAGAGAGGAGAGAGAGAGAGAGAGAGAGAGGGAGAGAGAGAGGGAGAGAGAGATGAGGGTTTTATCGGATTTGGGAAAACACAAGGATCGAATGGGTTGCGACCCTAGGCAGAGATATATCTAAGTGCCGCCTGGGGTTATGTGGGGTCCACGGAGATGATCCTAATCAAATCCACTCCATTCATATCTTTTCAAATATAATAATTGAACAGGATCTTAAAAATCAGGAAGATCCAAAACCCAAGTGGGACACACCAAAAAAGCAGTTCGAACAGCAACCTCAACCATTAAAAAGTTGAATGGAGTTAGAAATTCAGAAAGGGTTCAAAACCGTGCAAATTAGATACGGTTTAAAACTGTTTTTAAACCAAATCCTTAGCCGTTCCGGATCCATGATTTTGGTGTAGTGATATTGATGAGCCCATGGCACATGCACAATGTAGTTGTCTGATGAGCAGACTGGATATCACGCACATAGGCCACTTGGTAGCCTAGATGTCACACACACGTCATATTGTCCTGTTTGGCAAAATTCACTACACTAAAATCATCATTTAGGAAAGGTTTTAAACTGTTCCTAAATGCTTCAAGAACGGTTTAAAACCATTCCTAAATGAGGCATCGAAAAAAAAATGGTTCAGAACTGTTTTGGGTACTATTTCAAAATTTAGGAACGGTTTTAAACTGTTCTAGTGCCAACGGTCACATTTTATGAATGAAATTTTAAGAACGGTTTTAAACCGTTTTTAATGTTGCCAACGGTCAAATTTTAAGACGGAATTTTAGGAACAATTTTAAATCTTGATAAACACACAAAATTTAGGGTCAAGGGAAATAAATTAACAGAAGTTTATTGCATTCGATCAAAATAGAGATTAATCCAAAAAAAAACATAAGAAAATTGTGCTTGAAGAAGTTTCATTGCAAAATTAAATTTATAAAATAAGCTACAGTAAAGGCTAGCACTTTAAATTATAGCTGAAACACCTATGACCCATTCCATTTAAAAGTTTTATAGTAAGCAAAACTATTGTCACAACTCATCAAGAGTAATAAGAAATCTTATAATTCAAAAGAAAAAGCTGTAATAATCATTGTGGCTCAACAAGCTTTAGAGGGAAATCAGACAAATGTATAAAAGGCTCACAGGACTGTAAATGGAGCCCACGGAGACTAGGAATCTCACTACTTGCATCAGCACCAATACTTTCATCATTGAGGTGATGCTTGCTTTCTGAGCTAGTTAATCCAAGATTTTTCTGGACTTGCACATTCTCGTTGGAGCAATCAGGTAGTTCTCTAGAGGCGCTATTCCCTATACTGTTTGGTGTCGTAGGTGGTTTCATGCAATGTATTTCATCATCTTCAGGTGAATCACAAATAATAACTGAAACCTGAGATGAGTCGATAGGCATATCTTAATGAGTGGTGCTTTTGTCAATATACTCATCTAATTTTGTTTTTGAAATGCCTGATGCTGCTGCACTAAAGTAAAAATGCCATTGTAATCAATACTTGCAGGTGAGGACCCCAATACATAAATGCAGATGTATTTAAGCATTTCTCTAACAATAGAGGAATTAAAAAGAAAATTATCAAATTGGAGCTTCAACATTGTCTAGTAACACCCAAACTGAGAGGGAAATTTTATTGGATAGCTATAAGACCAGCCATGCTTTTACGGGCAGCATGTTTAAAGAACAACATGTTCATAGGATGTGTACCTGAAATGAGGATGTTGAGATGGATGACTGGCAAGACAATGAAGGAAAGATTTAAAAATGGCTGCATCCGAGGGAACATACGAACAAGCACCAATAGGTAATAAGATGAGGGATGTAGACTTAGATGATTTGGTCATGTGCAACAGAAACCAAGAACTGCCTCAGTCAGAATGAGTGAGTTGGTATAAGTTGAAGGCTCTATAAGAGCAAGAGGAAGGCCCAAAAGGACATGGATGGAGGTAGATGATCCTATCCTAACTGAAGGTATGGCCCTTGATAGGGTGGGATGGCGAAACAGGATTCATGTAGCCAAGCCCAATTAATTAGGATAAGGCTTAGATGATGATGATGGTGGTGGAGGTAATCGAATTGGAGCTTCAATCGTATACTGTAAGAGTTGAACCTTAACAATGTAAAGCCCTGTAGACAAATGCAGTCAAATGAGGTGCTCGAGGGATTCAAATCATTTCCAAAAACCAAACTCAAATGCCTGATTTGGGTAAAATACAATTATATGCCTGCATGTATGTCTTCCACATTCTTTAGATTTTAAATTTGTTCTTCGAAGTGCGTGTTTGCATGGTGCATGATAGGATACCCAGTTCATATCTTGGAGATATTGCATTATATACATACCCAGGAAACGCATTGGATGAAGCAGAAAAACTATCAGGTGGTAGTTCCCCTCTATGTTCAGGATCCATCAAGTTGGTAAAGTCCGAAGATAGGATCACCTGAGCAGCTCTGGATGGCCCCATCACGTGAAGGTGAGGCCCACTTCTGAAACAATGAAATGCGATATGACTGGTGCGAGTTCTGGAATGCTCATGTAATGGGCAGTCTCCTTTGATAGTTCACCATTTTCTAAGTTGTGGTGTCCTGATTTCTCAGATGCTATTGTGCTTGGGGCATGAAAATCATCTTGACTGGACAAGATTAGCTATCTGATTTCATTGGCTTTGGACGGCTATGATTTTATATTCAAATGTCCATTTGATCACTCCAGGTTGGAGTTTTCGAATCATCATTCGACCATGTTGCCACAGTCTACACGTGAGGGGTATCGTGCCATGGATGGTCTAGATTTAATTAGTGTCATGTACATGTATGTACCATGGATTGGACCGATAACTTAGTGGTGGTGAACTATCATACTAGTCCTGTATATATAAAATAAAGGTTCTGTGGGCAACACGCGCGCATGCTCTCACACCACTCAAAAAGTGCAAATCCTATCTTTGGCTTGCGAATCATGACTCATTCAAGAAGCCGTTCGAGGCTTACCCTGTTTCCGTTGTTTTCACAGGGGATCCTTAATAAAGAAAGAAAAAATAATAAAAATAAATGATGCTCTCGCACAGTGTGATGATGATACGCAGGACCCAAATATTACTAAGAGATTGCATTCGTGATGTAATTTAAACTTTCTAAATCATGGGTCCCAGTTTAAATGTGTCCTGAACCAAAAACTATCGGATTGGTGGACATGTAATTGATCAATTCAAAAGTCCACAGTGGTCTATTCAAACGTTTGTAGTAATGCCAACAACTATCATGACTAATACTTCCTAATGTCCGTCTATTTACAGGCAATGCACGTTATCAAATGGACCACACGTGATGACCATATAACAAAACATCTGTTAGGATTTTGGCCATTGTAATCACACAGATCTATATCTAAGATAGCAATTCAATGGCACCAAGCACATGCAAGAGAACACACAGATTTAACGTGGAAAACCCTTGCGGGAAAAAACCATGTCACAAAGTGATAAAATTCCACTATAAAAGCATCAATTACAAAGAGAGAAGACTTACCCGATTCGAACAACCTCGAATCTCACTCTTCTTACACCCTTTAATAACCCTAGAACCCTTTAGAATACCTTTAGGAAGCCTTAGAATTATTTCTCATACCCTAGAAAAGCCCTAGGGACACCTACTTATAGTTTAGGCAACTTCCCTTTTGCACCCTTGTGAAAACCAACTCAAATTTCTGCAGTCCGCATCAAAACCGGAAACGAATCTGCGTAACCTCGACCGGTCAAGCCGAGTCCTCGACCAGTCGAACCATCCCCTCGACCGGTCGAGCATCCTGGACACCAAAAAACTGAGCTTGTTGGACTTTGAGTCAAACAGTGCTCAACTAGTCGAGTCGCTTCTACAACCGGTCGAGCCTGACCCTTGACCGGTCGAGCAACTCAAAAACTATCATATTGAAGGCTTCTAACAACAATCTTCACTAAGTCTTCAATCTTCAACCGTGTAGCTTCTTGACCTCTTCTCTTATTTCTGCATTGCATCATAGCTTCTCGTGCACACTCCGTCCTTCTTTTACGCCATCGCCAAGCATAGAGAAGTTGCACATAACTTCAACTTCTCTGCAGGAACGATCTAGGAGAGCATGTCTATCGGATCTGAATCCGCATGCCCAACCACCTTTGCTCCTGTCTTCTCAAAAGGAAAGACGTAATCTTCTTACCATCTCACCGCTACCCAATATTGCTTGCTGAGGTACTTGCTCACAACACTGATAGCCTGTGAAATAACCAGTCTAATCCAGACCACGACATACACTACTAACCGCATTCGAATAAGGCTCATGAGATATCTTGCCTTTTCTCGTTTATTTTGGAACATGTCCTAAGGAAAACTTGAGGAGAGATGTGTAGGGAACGCTTTTTGGCTTTACCTGACCCATCACATCCTTGATCAATACCTACACACAAGGTATTCCTCCTGTGATTACCAAAGCCTATTCCTCCTTCAGTCTTAATGCCGAGAACCATCTTTGCAGCCCCTCGATCCTTCATCCTTAATGTCCCACTTAACCGAGTCTTCAGTACATTGATTTCAGACATGTCATAATTGGCGATCTACATGTCATTAATTCCGACTCACCATGAAGGAATCAAACCACTACCTAGGCGACAGGTCGAACCACAACCTCCTACAAAGTCTTTTCTCAGCCCCTTTAACTTTGAACCACTTTGGTTGCTTCATGTAGATCTTCTCTTCACTTTCCCTTGCAGAAGTGCAGACTCCACATCCATCCATTCAGCTCAAGATCACGTTGGCCAACCAGCGTCAATCAAGGATCTAATAAACACCTACTATACTGTCAGTGCGAATATCTTTGAGAAGCCGATCCCTTCTCTTTGAGCATAACCCTTCGCGACCAACCTCGCCCTGTATCTATGTTGTATCTTCCTGAAGATCCACCTGCATCTAACTGCTCTCCGGCCCACTAGAAGCTCCACCTGCTCCCATATGTCGGTCTGGTATAACGAATCCATTACATCGCTCATAGTCACCTTTCACTTCTCAGCATCAGGCTCACCCAAAGTCATCTGAATAGAAGATGAATCCCCTGTGATATTGGAGTCGTCCATGTACTTCGCCGATATCCTGTGATCATGCCGTGTGATTATTCTCACATGTCACTGCCCCACCTACTCTGTATCCTTGTCCGCACGTCTCAGCCTTCCTGCCCTGCCCAGTCATGTGGCCATGCCCAACATGCCACACACATGCAGAGGTGGAATTCGCTACATCCACTGCAGCTCCACCTTTTGAAGTGTTCTCAATCAACTTGTACAAGTTACCGAGTTATTGTGCTTTCATGATTACCCGTTTCCCCTTAGATACCTTAAGAGCATCATCAATACATGTGTACTTGCAGCCCATTGCCTCAAGTGCACCAAGAGAAATCAGATTCTTTTTCAAATCAGGAATGTGCCTCACATTAGTCAAGGTATGCTCCACCCCATCAAACATCTTGACACGCACCGTACCAATAGCAACAACATTATAGGCAATGATATTGCCTATAAATATATGTCCACTATCGTACTCCTTGTAACTGGTGAACCAACTCTGATGAGGAGTCATGTGAAAAGATCTCCCTGTGTCTAACATCCACTCGTCCTTACGATCATCGTATGGCCGGCAGATAGTAGACACAGAAAAAACATTACCATCACATCCACTCGATCCATCTTACGTGGCAGCATTGGCCTCCCTGTACGAAGCCTTAGAATCTTCTCTCTTCGATTTAGGATTTTCACAATCCTTCTTCACATGTCCTTCCTTCCCACAGTTCCAGCACTTTACCTTTCCTTTGCCCTTGCCCTTGGATTTAGTTCTAGAACCTGAAGAACCCGTAACTTGTTCAGAATTCCTATCCCTTTTAAATAGTACATCAGAAGATGTCCCCATGTTGCTGTGTAGCTGTCTCATAGCCTTCCTTTGAAGGGCTGAGATAACGGTGTCGACACTCAGGGTTTTATTCATGCTACACATAGTGTCCTTGAATGACTCATACGACACCGGGAGAGAATTCAACAACATACATGTTTGTTCTTCATCTTTCATCACTTCCTCCATATCTAGCAATTTGTAAACCAATTTATTAAGATTGCTGATGTGAGCCTCCAGATTTCCATCCTCTGCCATGTTGAAGTTATACCATTGTCGCTTTAAGTGCAGGTGATTTTTAGAGGATTTTTTCGCATAGACATCCTCTAACTTCGCCCATAACTTAGCCGCAGTTTTCTCCCTCATGACATTGTAGAGAACCTCATCCGTGAGATATAAATGGATCGATGATAAAGCTTTCTTATCAAGAGTATTCCATTCATCATCAGTTATAGTAGACTTTTGCTCCTCAAGAGTACCATCTTCGGCTTGCTTGATTAAGGAACTCATCATCTTGATCTTCCATAACTCAAAATTATTTTTCCCTGAGTACTTCACAGTATCATACCTAGTACTTGCCATTATTACTAACCCCTTAGATTCAGATCTGTGCCCCAACGATTGCTCTAATAACACTTATTGGGATTTTGGCTTGCGGAATCACATAGATCTATATCCAGGATAACAATTTAATAACACTAAACACATACAAGAGAACACACAGATTTAATGTGGAAAACCCTTGCGGAAAAAAACCATAGCACAAAGCGATAGAATTCCATTATGAAAGCATCAATTACAAAGAGAGAGGATACCCGATTCGAACAACCTCAAATCTCACTCTTACTACACCTTTTGATAACCCTAGAACCCTTTAGAATACCGTTAGGAAGCTTTAGAATTATTTCTCATACCCTAGAAAAGCCCTAGGGACACCTACTTATAGTTTAGGCAACTTCCCTTTCGCACCCTGCGAAAACTGACTCAAATTTCTGCGGTTCGCATCAAATCCGGAAACGAATTGCATAACCTTGACTGTTCGAACTGAGTCCTCGACCAGTCGAGGGACCCCCTCGACCGGTCGAGCCATCCCCTCGACCGGTCGAGCATCCCTAACACCAAAAAACTGAGCTCGCTGGACTTTGAGTCGAACAGTGCTCGACTAGTCGAGCCGCTCCTACAACCGGTTGAGCTTGACCCTCGACTGGTCGAGCAACCCAAAAACTGTCATATTGAAGGCTTCTGACAACAACATCGACTTCAGGAAGTCCACACCAACCCATTTATACGTATCACAGTCATCATGAATAAAGTCCACATGTTTTTGCACTATGAGTAAGATCTAGTGGCTAATGAGCCATATATGTTGGATTCAAGTGCAAGTCGCTATAACTGTTTGTTTCTTGATTGGATGGTTGTGAGATGTCGGGACCACCCAAACCCAATCGATGTTGAGCCCGAGTCATGTAAAAAATCGACTACAGTCCGTGCATCGATCCCTGTCTATTTAAAGAGCAATACCGATATCACATGGTATAAGGAATGTTGAGGGAAAATTTGTAAGTAGTTTTCTTATTTTATTAGGTAGATAATTCTAAAGCTAGTTAACTCGACCTAAAATTAACGCAAGAATGGACGTGATGAGGCCGATCATCGTCTTCCTTAAGGCGATAGCTACTCCGAATCTATGAAGTTTCTTTGGACTCCTAGCAAAGATTCCTCAAATCTACAATGAAAAATAAGAAAATAAAAATAAATTCTAAAAAGTTTAAAAATTGATTGTTGATAAAAACAAATTTACAACCCTTTAAATATTGATACCAAAACCTTAGAATAAGTTTCAAAATCAAACTCCAACTCAAACTCCCTAAAATTTGTGACTTACTATTTATAGTAAGTGTATTATTTGGCTAAATCACATTATTCTCTTAATTTTTCTAAGTACTTTTCATATTGGACACAACTCTTAAAACTCAAAAGACAGAGTTAAGATGAAATTAAAATTTACTATAAATAGTAAAAATGAAACTAAAAAGGATTTTCAACTCTTGATCAGATGGATTCTCACAAATTTGGCATAGGGGTGGCTAAAGTAGTTTCTCATACCTAAGATCATATATGGTACATCGAATAACTCATTCTAGTTTGTGAGATACGCCTATTGTAAGGTTCGGACGGTCCATATCACTTGTGCCTCCAACCGGGCATTCTCTTGTCTATCTTGGACACGGAAGTGTCCGCAACCCGCTCTACACAAAAAATTCAGCCATTTCAACTTGACTCGGGGGATTCCAAGCCAGGTTGCTTGAAAACTCAGTCCTGCCTATGACTTGATCCTGACTCTGGTTGAGTCGTTCGACCATTCGAAAAGAGTCCTCGAGTCAATTCAACAAGTCGGTCCACTTGACACAACTCATAGTGACTCGAACTGAGTCACTCAGTGAGTCACAGTGTCAGTATGAGTAAAATGTAAAAGGAGAATAATGGGAATTTAACCCACTATCTCTAATAGTGCTAATACAAATTACCTAGTATGCAATGCGTTGCTATCAAATTACTGTTTTTTTTTTTTTTTTTTTTTTTTTTTCTTGTCTTACATGCGATTCTAACTAATTTAAATATCCTAATAATTTTAATTTATTATATTTTATATCGAATTGAGTCAGGTAGAGTCTTCTAATAAACCTAAACCAGCTGAATATTGTGTGAGTCAAGTTTTCGGTTTTTCAAACTGCCGTGCATTTCCATAAATACACCCCACGCAAGGTCCCCTATGACCGCTGATTAGGTGCGACTACAACTGTGGGGCCCACCTTAATGTATCTGTTCTATATCCATGCCTTCCATCCGTTTTGCCAGCTTATTTTAGGGCCCGGTCCCAAAAATGAAGTAGATATAAATTACAGGTGGACCACGCCACAGGAAACAGTGGTCAATCAAATCTCACCATTAAAAGCTTACTAGGGTCCACCGTAATATTTATTTTCCATCCAACCTATTGATAAGGTCACATATACCTGGATGAAAGGAAAACACAAATATCATATTGATACAAAAATTTCATGGCCCCAGACGTTTTTAGTGGTGGGAATTGAATCCCTACTGTGTGGTCCACCTGCTATTTTTATCTCCTTAATTATTATATTCATGGACTAAAATGATCTGTTATAACTGATGGACGGCGTGGATATACAACATATACATCGAGGTGGGCCCAACGGTCAGGGCCGCACCTATTGACTGGATTTGTGGTCGCATCTAGTCCGCGTCCGCGAATGCGCAGGAATCCATGCTAACCCGCGCATGGCGTGTAGCTAACGCCTTGTGGTCACATCTCATGCCTCAATGGATAACTTGTTTGCATCTGTGGACTCTACCGAATAAAAAAATACAGTAGCCCTTATTTTCTACACAAAATCCAAACGTTAAAAATGAACAAAAGACAGATTCCTTGTATTTTCCTGAGTCGTCTTAGCAGAATTCTGACAAGTGGTCCCCCGTGTCGGTAATCTAGACCATTGGTATATTGGATCCTTCTGTAGGCGAACTATGACAGCGAAGATAACTTCGATGTTTTGACTAGTCATCTAACCGTTTGGCCGGGCGGATTGAAGGGATTGGAAGTTAAATCCCGGGATTGGCCGGGCGGGCCAAATAGATTGGGTGACCTAATCCCGGGATATAGCAATCCCATAGATATTAAGACAATCCACTGACAACACCATCATTACCTTTAAATTCCATACAATCCACCCTAATCCGTTCAAATTTGCTTGGGACGTGTTTGGTTAGAGGGATTGGAAGGGATAGGAAGGTTTAATCCCGTGGTTGGCTGGGAGTGCCGAACAGACTCGATATATCAATCCCCGCATATATCAATCCCATGGATTTTAAGATAATCCACTGACAATACCATCATTACTTTGAAATCCATGCCATCCACCGTAATACCATTCAATCCCTTCCAATCCACCCGGCCAAACGGGCCCTAGAGATAGACGATTAGAAGAGATTGTAATCAACTGTCAACATTCATTCATGTGAGAGAAGCCCTTACTTTAATCTCTGGGATCTTCGAGGCGGCCAGATTTTCTGGCCATGGTCAATCCATGTGGTTAGACGTAACAGACCAATGGTCTGGATTAAGTGCGCCCCACTCTTGAGAATACAAAACCATTGTATATGGCGATGTGGACCTTGCAGAGGGACGCGGATTGCGTCCTACCCCTGCCCGGACGGATTACTGTCCGGGCAGGGCTCTGTGGGGCCAAAGTGATTTAAATGTTTTATTCAGGCCGATTCATCACTTTTCTCAAATAATTTTAATAGAAGCCAAAAAATGAAGCAGATCCACAGCCCCAGTGGACCACATCAAAGGAACCTGTAGTGATAATGACTCTTACCCTTAAACCTTTCCAAGGGCCACCATGATTTTAGTCCTTTTACTATCAAACCTAGTAATAATGTCATACAGACGTGGATGAAGTAAAAACACAAATATCAGCCTGATCCGAAACTTCTCCACCTCTCAAGAAGTTTTTAATGGTGGAAGTTAAATCCCTACTTTGTGGTCCACTTAAGTGTAAGTGCTATTGTTTATATCCCCTTTTGTTGTTAAATTTATGGTGCCAAAGACACTGTTATGAAGCTTGCATATGTGAAGATCAAAGCGCTACTTAAGATCAACTGTGATGAACAAGCACCGCTCTTAAGTCAAGATCTCAAGATGCTTTCAAAGTTCAAGAAGCTTTCAAGTTCAATCTCGAGATTTCAAGAAGCCTTCAAGTTCATTATCAAGACCTCAAGTTTAATCTCAAGATCTGAATATGCTTTCAAGTTTGAAGTACATCAAGACTTCAAGCTTCACTACTTTCAAGGTCACTTGTCCTTAAGTTTCAATGTCCTTACTTCACTATTGAGGTTTGACTAATCATAGGTTGACCTTTAGAGTAGGCCACGTTGGATGCATAATTCACATATTCTACATAAGTGAGTCTGGCCTGTACTAAGACTAGTCCTGGTCTCTGGTTGACTAGTCCTAACACTGCTTCGACCTGTCTAAGGATTTCCTGGATCAGTCATGAGTTTGTTGTAAAATTCGGATATTTTCTATTAGGCTTCGATTAGTCCTAGGGATTGTTTGACCAGTCGTAGGAACAGTGTCTACAGGTTCTTCGATCAGTCGTAGACCTTCGACTCAAACTACAGCGATGATTTGCACTTAGCTTCGACCAATCGTGTGTGACCTTCGACCAGTCGAAGGAGACCTACGACCAGTCGAAGGTGCCCTACGACCAATCGTAAAACCGTTTTATCTTATCGTGCCTGAATTTTCAAATATTTGTTGGATCTTCGACCAGTCGTAGTGACTTAAGACCAGTCGAAGACGTGAATTATTCACACTATAAATAGAGCATGAATCTCAGAATAAAACAGATCATTCAAACTTATTTAATTCGGCCTTCCGAGAGATAAATTTGTGCTCCGTTTAAAGCTAAGTGTGCTTATTTAATATTTTATTTCTTTAGCTTTGTTAATTGATTTTGTTTCTTGCATTCCAATTTAATCTGTAAAGAGGAAGTTTTTATTTTCCTTTTACTGGAATTAAATTATTTTCCTTTTACTGGAATCAAAATCAATTCAAGCTAGACCATTTGTTTTAATTTAAAATCTATTAGAAATTAGAACTATTATAAAGTGAGTACTGGACATTGAACTTTGACATTCAAATCTCTACTCCGACTTGGTTCTTCTGGGCTGCTACAACAAAGAAGAAATTCAGATATTTTACATTTACTGTAAATTCATTTATTTTGGTTTTATTTGAGGTTAAGCTAGAAAAATCTCAAAGTTGTTGGTTATCTGAGGAGAGCCAGAAAACTCAGAACTGAGGGTTTTTGAATTGTGTAAGCCCTTTGAAAAAGACACAATTGTAAAGGTTTTGAGTGAACCTATGAAAACCTACTTGATAGTGGCCGCTAATATCCCCTGTGTGAGGATATTAGGAGTAGAGTAGCATTCTGTGTGGCTGTTTTTGAACAGTTGGTGTATACACATGCAGGGCGAACCACTATAACTTTTTGTGTTGTGTGGAAGTGTGCTTTATTTTTCTATCTTTGATTATTCTTTTTGTGGAATGTATGTGGATGTGAATGTTGTAATCATTTTAATTTCAAGCTCAGTACGAAATGTTGTAATAGATTAGATTTAAATTTCTGAAATTTATTTCAAGCTATTTCTTTATTTGAGCTTTATTGTTCTAGTAAGGTTGCCCTGCCATTTTTATGGTGTATGGTTGTCCCTAGAACAATCAATTACATTCTATTCATTTGTTTTGTTTCAATTTAATTATTCCTAGAAAGTTTGAGTTCTTGATACAAAGACTTTTCTAGAAATCAGGTTGTCCTACCATAAACTTTGGTTTTTGGTATAAGGTTGTCCTTAGAACAACTTTTGTATCAATCTCTCAATACTTGTTTATTGAGATTGCTATTTAATTTCAACATTGTGAATTGATTTACTTTATTTGGGTATTTCTTTATTTTGATTCTGCTGTAATTATTTTAAATTTGGCATAGTCCTATTCACCCCTCCCTTCTAGGACATATAGCTTGGCCATTTCAAGTGGTATCAAAGCCTAATAGCTCTATTTAATTGCTTTATATTTGGATTTATTTCCTGAGCTAACAATTTAAGCTTTATATAAGATGTCAAATTTTGATAGTCTTTCAGTCACTAGGCCTCCACCTTTCGATGGCACAAATTATGCCTATTGGAAAGCCAGGATGAGGATCTTCCTCAAATCCATGGATGAAAGTGTGTGGCTAGCCACAGTGAATGGTTGGATCCCTCCTACCATTGAAGTGACTGGTATTGATGGTTCAAAAACCACAAAAATAACGGCTTATTTTTCTTCGACCACACTTCAGAAAAGTGAGAGTAGTGCAAATGCTAAAGCACTACATGCAATTACATGTGCACTATCACCGGATGAATTCAAAAGAATTATATCCCGTGATTCTGCAAAACAAGCTTGGGATATATTAGAAATGACACACGAGGGCACATCAATTGTCAAAAAAAAAAAAATCTAAAGTCCAAATCCTCATAACCAAATTTGAAGAAATACATATGGAGGAAAATGAAATGTTTATGGACTTTTATACTAGATTAAATGACATTGTAAACTCTATGTGGGGTCTTGGCGATAAAATCCCTAAAAGTAAAGTATGTGCTAAAATACCACGCTCACTTCCTGAATGGTTCAATTCCAAAGTAACCGCAATACATGAACTTTGTGATACGGACAATATGAGGGTAGAAGAACTAGTTGGTTCTTTACAAACCTATGAGTTAAACTTTAAAGCTCCTAAATGTAAATCTATAGCATTTAAAACTTATAAAATTATTTCTGAAGAAAACTCTGATTCTGAAGATGATATGGTTCTTTTAGCAAAGAAGTTTTATAAGATTTTCAAAAGTAAGAAAAGGGTTGATCTTCAACAATCAAATGATAAAAAGAAATTTAGATCCAAAATTTGAAAATCTTTGAAAGACAGTCAGTGTTACAACTGCCATGAATATGGGCATCTAGCAAACAAATGTTCTAAAAAGGACAAACCCAAGAGGAAGGGTATGTTGGCTACTTGGGATAAATCATCTGAGTCTGAAACTAATTCTAATTCAGAAGATTCTGAAACCGAGTCGGGCAATGAAGTTAAGGCTCTTATGACTCTAGCCAAGTTCACTTTTTCAGATCATGATGATTCAATAAGTGAAGAAAATCTGAATAGTGATTATGAAAATGAAGAAGATCTTCAAGATGCTTACAATGCCCTATATACAATGCCCTATATAAGGAGAGTTGTAAAATTGCTGTGAAGCTTAAACTTCAAAAAGAAAAAAATTTTAAACTCAAAGAATGCTTCGACTTACTTGTTTTAGAAAAATCTCAAATTTCAGATAGTTTTGAAAAATCAAAATGTGATTTGGAGTTCAAAACCTCTCTTATTGAAGATTTGAAATCTGAAATTGAGAAACTCAATAATGAAGTATCTTTTCTTCTGAGTTTGAAAGATACATAGAGGTATACCCAAGGAGATCCAAAGTTAGGAAAACTTTTATCCGGATCTAGAAAATGTGGCGATCGATTCGGGTTGGGTTATGATAAAAACATACCTCATAAACAAAAGACTACTTCTCCTAACTTTGTGAAAGGAGTAGCCTCAAACTCAAAAGAAAAAGGTACTTGTCAAGATTTTTCTAAAAATACAAAATCTTTTAAAAAACCTAAACGTAGCTTTATCAATTTCAAAAATCAGAATAGAAATCCATTGGCTGAAAAAATAATTGATTTACTCATGAAGGAGCTCTTAAAATCTAACTCAGTAGGTCATTCCCACAACTATAAACAGAAGAAGACCAACTATGCTCCTAAACCCAAAACAATTCTGAAATGGGTTCCTAAGGTCACTTGTTTGGTTGCTCACACTGTTTCAAAGCTTTAAGCCATTCTAAATGGTACCTAGGCAGTGGATGTTCAAGGCATATGACTGGTGATAAAGGTCTATTCACCGATCTCAAAGACATGACTGATGGATCAATCACATTTGGTGATGGCAGCAACTGCAAGATTATGGGCCAAGGTACGGTTCAACTTTATAATCTTCCTTTATTCAAGAATGTTTTACATGTTGAAGGTCTTAAACATAACTTGCTTAGCATATCTCAAATATACGATAATAACCATAGTGTACGGTTTTCTAATCAAAGCTGTGAGATTTTAAATAATAAATGCTCAGTAATATTAACCGGACGAAGAACATCTGAAAACTACTATATTGTAAGCGAATCCAGCTCATCTAATCAATTGTGTTATGCGGTCCATACAAACGAGACTGATTTATGGCATAAACATCTTGGACATGTACACTACCGAAATCTATATAGATTGAGCAAACAAGAACTTATAAGAGGTCTACCCAAACTGTAAAAATTGGATAAAATATATGGTGAATGTCAGATTGGCAAACAAACAAGGAATTCACACAAAAAGGTGAATTCCAATACCACATCAAGACCACTCGAGCTTCTCCATATAGATCTTGTAGGACCTACAAGGACAGAAAGTCGAGGTGGTAAAAGATATATCTTGGTAATAGTGGATGACTTTACCAGATATACATGGGTTGTTTTCTTAAGGGACAAAATAGAAACCCTTAAAAAGGTGAAAAGGGTTCTTAAAAGGATTCAAACTGAAAAGAGTTCTCAAGTCAGTAAGATTTGTAGTGATCATGGATCTGAATTTGAGAATAGTGGTTTTGAGAAGTTCTGTAGTGACCAAGGAATATTACATGAGTTCTCAGTGCCCAAAACTCCTCAACAAAATGGTATTGTGATAGGCCACGACGATCTGAGAGAGGCCTTAAGCCAAATCCCAAATATTTGGGATAAGATGAGGACGTGCAGGGCTGGCAGTTACTTGAGTCATGGTTGGCAGTTATATGAGTCATGGCTGGCAACAGTTACATGAGTCATGGTTGGCAGTTACATGAGTCATGGTGTCTTGATTACATAGTCATGGTTGGCGATTACATGGAGTCATGGTGGCGATTACATGAGTCATGGTTTTAGCAGTTACATGGAGTCATGGTATTGCGATTACATGAAGTCAGTACATGGAGTCATGGTGGCGATTACATGCATGAGAGTGGTGAGTTAGCAGCAAGTTACACGTAGTTTATGTGCAGTAGTGCTCTCTGTTTTGTGTGTTGAATTTCATTTATTTAAGCAACTAATGTTTTCCTTAAGAGGAGGTAATTTACATTCAAATTGTGGTATGTTTCTCACCCGAAGAGAAAACAAATTATCGTAACACTTGCACTCTACATTTGGGACCTATCATTGGTATCGAGCGTGTTACTTATGGGAACCAATAGAGAACGTATGAGCAGCTGGAAGATGGGCTAAACAGGATGGAGCTCGGCATGGCCGATAGGCTTCGTCAAATGGAAGAAACTCTCAACCGCCTCTCCGATGTCTTGCTTGCAAACCAGGAGAACCCCAACCCCGACAACCATCACCGAGAAGGTAACGACGGGGGACGACTGGTGGTATCTTCCAAAACAGCAAAGCTTGAATTTTCTTGATTTTCGGGAAATGATCCGACGGAGTGGTTCAATCGTGTGAACCAATTTTTTGAGTTCCAAAATACTCCCGAAGCCCAAAAAGTCTCCTTGGCCTCCTATCACTTGGAAGGAGAGGCCAACCTATGGTGGCAGTGGATTCGCAGGATGTTCCAAGAAGAAGAATGAGCTCTCTCGTGGGCAAATTTTGAAGACGAACTCTGGGCTCGTTTTGGGCCTTCGGAGTGCGAAGATTTTGATGAAGCCCTATTACGGATAAAGCAGGTTGGTTCTTTGCGGGATTACCAATGGGAATTCGAACGTTTGGGCAATCGAGTACACGGATGGACACAAAAAGCTCTTATAGGAACTTTTATGGGTGGCTTGAGAACGGACATTTCGGATGGTATACGGATGTTTAAGCCCCATACATTAAAAGAAGCCATCAGTTTAGCAAGAATGAAGGATGATCAACTTGCTAGACAAAGGAGGTTCTTAAGGCCCGCACCACCAACACGAGCTCCCCTAGCTCTTCCTCCTACTCATCAAGCCGCATCACCAACCCCTGCCGTTCCTGTGCGGTGACTTTCTTGGGACGAAATGCAGCGGAGACGAGCCCAAAACTTATGTTTCAGTTGTAATGATCGTTTTACTACAGGACACAAATGTCAGGGACCACAGATACTCATGTTGGAGGGTTACGAGGAAAATGGCGACCTGTTATGTGACGATGTCACCGAAGAATGCACCTGTGGTGGAGAAAA
Organism: Magnolia changhungtana; assembly: GCA_030180095.1. Classification (NCBI taxonomy): domain Eukaryota; kingdom Viridiplantae; phylum Streptophyta; class Magnoliopsida; order Magnoliales; family Magnoliaceae; genus Magnolia; species Magnolia changhungtana. The sequence continues at coordinate 2,019,456 of JASAUF010000319.1, forward strand.
TCACCAAGGACTTCGAAAGAAATTACGCTACATGCACTAATAGGGTGGACCCACAGAAAACCATGCGTGTAACATGTTGAAAATGGGTCCCCAAGTAATGGTTTTGATTGACAGTGGATCGACACACAACTTCATCAACAACCGTTTAGCAAAAGGTTGCAGTCATACCTACTTACTAAACTTTCCTTGTCCGAGTAGCCAACGGAGACAAACTAATGTGTCAGGAGTGTTACGATAAGGTACGGGTAGAATTACAAGGCACCGAATTTTATCTCACCCTTTTCTCTCTGCCCTTATCAGGTCTTGATCTTGTCCTTAGTATTCAATGGCTTGAAATGCTAGGATCCATGATTTGTAACTGGAAGCAGTTGACCATGGATTTTATTTGGGACAATCAAGACCGAAGGCTGCAAGGAGTGGACGTGCAAACCATTCAGGCAGCTTCACTAAAAGAAATATCAAAAGAGTTCTGCCGAGGACACATGTTATTTGCTGTGTGCTTTCAGCCGACCATGGAAACCGCACCATTTGATGCACCAACTGATGATAAACAGCAAAGTATGCAGGAGTTGTTGAAAGAATATGAAGATATGTTCCAGGAGCCCTCAAGTTTACCACTTGAACGTGAAGTGGACCATTGTATTACGTTGAAAGAGGGGACCGAGCCGATTAACGTACGCCCACTTCCAGAAAGCTGAAACGAAAAGCAGGTCTAAGAAATGCTAGATTCGGGGCTCATACGTCCTAGCACCAGTCCCTTCTCGTCGCCGGTATTACTAGTAAAAAAGAAAGATGGCAGTTGGCGATTTTGTACAGATTATCGCACACTTAATCTCACCATCGTCAAGGATCGTTTTCCCATTCCGACAGTAGACGATATGCTGGAAGAATTATGTGACGCTACTTCACCAAATTTGATCTGAGGGCCGACTATCATCAAGTAAGAGTGAATCCTTCCGATGTTATCAAAACTGCTTTCCGTACTCATAATGGCCATTACGAATATCTCGTAATGCCTTTCGGCCTTTGTAACGCACCCTCGACATTTCAAGCCATCATGAACTCAATATTTCGACCCTTCCTTCGAAAATTCATTTTGGTTTTTTTTGATGATATTCTGGTATATAGTCCCACGTGGGATGAACATTTGGTGCATGTTCGGCAAACATTGGAGACTTCGCGACAACACCAATTCTTTGTCAAGGCAAGCAAATGCGTATTTGGCCAACAGGAACTTGAATACTTGGGGCACATTGTCACACATCAAGGAGTGAAGGTCGACCTCAGTAAAATTACAGCCATGGTCGCATGGCCACCCCCCACTAATATTTCTGAGTTGCGTGGTTTTTTAGGCTTGACAGGGTATTATCGGAAGTTTGTTCAAAATTATGGCATTATATCGCGACCCCTGATCAACTTGCTCAAGAAGGAAAAATTTGGCTGGAATGATGAAGCTAACGCGACCTTTTTGGCTCTCAAACAAGCAATGATAACTACTCCGACGTTGGCTATGCCTAATTTCAATGACTCTTTTACCATTGAAACCGATGCATCTGGAGAGGGAATTAGAGTAGTTTTATCGCAGCAAGGTAGACCTATAGCGTTCATGAGTCGAGCATTGGGGGTTATAAAAAAATCTTGGTCAACTTACGCCGAGGAAATGCTTGCCATTGTGGAAGCCATATGCTTATGGCGACCTTATCTCCTGGGAAAAAAATTCTTCATTCTCACCGACTAGTGTAGCTTGAAATATTTCTTGGAGCAGCGTGTGGCTATGCCAGAACAGCAGAAATGGGTAGTCAAGCTAATGGGCTATGACTACGAGATTATTTATCGCCCGAGCCACGAGAATTCAACAGCGGGCGCCCTCTCACGCAAGTCTGGTAGTCCGGTTCTTCACCATTTGCATGTGCCAACAGTGACCGTATGGGATGAAATTAAAAATGCTTATGAAGGCGACTCTTACATCCAATCTCTAACTCACGTGGCTAAGGCTCAACTAGATGGGCTGTATGCGTGGCGTGATGGATTGCTTTTCTTTAAAGGGAAAAGCAACATTACGGGCGAAACTACTCCATGAAATGCACGATACAAAAATAGGGAGGACACTCAGGGGTATGCGGACGTTCAAGAAATTAGCCCAACAATTCTCTACGGCCAAAAATGTACGGGCGGTGTAAGAATATATAAAAAATGTGAAACATGCTAGAGGGTGAAGTCCAAACATTGTTCTGGGCTCCTGATGTCCTACCCGTTCCATGTCAAGTATGGGATGACATCACCTTAGACTTCATTGAAGGACTACCAACATCCCACGGCAAGGACACGATCCTAGTAGTTGTCAACCGTTTGAGTAAGTCTGCTCATTTCCTGTCCTTAACTCATCCTTTTACTGCTAAAATCGTGGCTGAAAAGTTTGTAGACGGAATTATTAAATTGGATGGCCTACCCTAGTCCATCATCAGCGATAGGGACCCCATTTTTATCAGCAAATTCTGGCATGAGTTCTTTCAAATGTCGGGAACCAAGCTACAACTCAGTTCTACCTATCACCCACAGACGGACGGACAAACAGAAGTTATCAATCGTTGTGTTGAACAATACCTCCGGGGTATGGTTCATCAGTGGCCACGAAAGTGGAGTAACTACCTTCCATGGGCTGAGCTCTGGTATAATACAACGTATCATGTGTCCATGGGCATGACCCCTTTTCAGGCATTATATGGGCGTTTACCTCCTTCCATTCCCATTTACCATAGTGGGTTTTCTCCTGTGCATGAAGTAGACCAAAGCCTAGTGGGTCGTGACGAGCTACTGTATCAACTCAAAAGCAACCTGGAGACTTCCATTAATCGTATGAAGCAGTTGGCGGATCAAAAATGTCGGGATGTGTCTTTTGAAGTTGGTGATATGGTGTTTCTTAAGTTGCACCCCTACAAACAACAGACCGCCTTCAAACGAGCCCACCAAAAGCTAGCTAGTCAATTCTACGGTCCTTATCCAGTGATACAAAAAATTGGGGCAGTCGCTTACAAACTTCAACTGCCGGAAGGAGCCCGCATTCATCCTGTCTTCCACGTTTCGCTCTTAAAAAAATACGTGGGTGAGCTTGCGACTCCTTCAAAGGAACTACCGCCCGTGAATGATGAAGGGGCCATTATCCTCGAACCGCAGAATATATTGGACACTCGTTGGGTCAAACGAGGAAATAAATTTGAAGAAGACAATCTGGTCCAATGGAAGCATCTACCAGTCGAGGATGCTACATGGGAGACCCGCCAGTCTTTGACTGAACGCTTTCCTTTTATGGACCTTGGGGACAATCGTCCACTTAATGGGGAGGGTATTGATAGGCCATGACGATCTGAGAGGGGCCTTAAGCCAAATCCCAAATATTTGGGATAAGATGAGGACGTGCAGGGCTGACAGTTACATGAGTCATGGTTGGCAGTTACATGGAGTCATGGCTGGCAGTTACATGAAGTGCAGTACATGGAGTCATGGTAAATGATTACATGCGGTGAGTGAGTTATGATAGTTACACGCAGTTTACGTGCAGTAGTGCTCTCTGTTTTGTGTGTCGAATTTCATTTATTTAAGCAACTAATGTTTTCCTTAAGAGGAGGTAATTTACATTCAAATTGTGGTATGTTTCTCACCCGAAGAGAAAACAAATTATCATAACACTTGCACTCTACGTTTGGGACCTATTATATTGTAGAAAGAAAAAATAGTGTGCTTCAAGAAATGACTAATTTCATGTTGAATAGTATTAAGCTCTTTAAGAATCTTTGGGCTGAAGCAGTTAATACAGCTTGCTCCATAATTAACCAGGTTTACACTAGTAAAGGTAATAATAAAACAGCTTATGAAATGTGGTTTGATAAAAAGCCTACTGTCAAATACTTTCGAGTTTTTGGCAGCAATTGCTATATTTTACGAGATCATGAAAATCTGGGAAAGTTCGATATGAAGAGTGATGAAGGGATCTTTTTAGGATACTCTTTAAACAGTCGAGCTTATAGGGTTCCGAACAAAAGGACCAGTGTGATTCAAGAGTCTATTAATGTGGTCATTGATGATCACTTGAACACTTCAGTCTCAAGCTCAGATAACGATGAAGTTTTAGTAATTGATAAATCTGATACTTCATTTAATCAGACTGATTCTGAATTGAGGACTGTTAAAGATCATCCAACCACACAGATTCTTGGAAACCCTCTCAATGGTGTTCGTACACGTAGACAACTTGAGGATATATGTAATTACGTATATTTTACATCCCAGATAGAACCATCTAATGTAAAAGAAGCTCTTACTGATGAAAACTGGATTATTGCGATGCAAGATGAACTCAACCAATTTGTGAGAAATGATGTTTGGGATCCTGTTCCTAGACATTAAAAAAAACACATTATAGGAACTAAGTGAATTTTCAAAAATAAGTCTGATGAAGATGGTAACATAATTCGAAACAAGGCAAGATTGGTTGTACAAGGATACACTTAAATTGAAGGTATCGATTACAATGAAACCTTTGCCCCAGTTGCTCGTCTTGAATTAATCAGACTTTTTATATCCATTGTTTGCTTTAGAAAGATTAAAAATTTTCAAATGGATGTTAAGAGTGCCTTTTTAAATGGCGATTTATATGAAGAAGTGTATGTTGAACAACCTACAGGATTTGAAGATCCTAAGTTTACTGATCATATATACCATCTTAAAAAAGCTCTGTATGGTCTTAAACAAGCTCCCAGAGCATGGTATGAGAAATTTACTAAGTTTTTACTCAGTCATAACTTTCAAATGGGAAGTGTTGATAAAACACTGTTTGTTAAGAAACTTAATGAAGATATTTTAATGGTTCAAATCTACGTTGATGATATCATTTATGGATCTACTTGTACTAACATAACTATTGAATTTGCAGAATTGATGAAATCTCAATTTGAAATGAGTATGGTTGGGGAATTGAATTACTTCCTTAGGTTGCAAGTAAAACAACTACCTGATGGAATGTTCATCTCTCAATCTAAATATGTTATAAATTTAATTAAGAGATTTGGATTTGAGAATGGTAAGAAATTTGATACTCCTATGAGTCCAACTTTGAAACTCTCAATAGATTCTGCAGGTAAAAATGTAGATCAGAAACTATATCGGAGTATGATTGGTAGTTTATTGTATTTAACTGCTAGTAGACATGATATTGCTCTAAGTGTTGGTATTTGCGCTAGATATCAGTCTGAACCTAAAGAATCACATTTGATTTCGGTCAAGCGGATTATCCGCTTTGTTGCTAGTACTGTTAATCTCGATCTCTGGTATCCTCGTGAGACTAATATTCAATTAGCTGGGTACTCAGATGCTGACTGGGCTGATAATCTTGATGATAGAAAGTCAACCAGTGGTGGTTGCTTTTATATCGGAAACTGTTTAGTTTCTTGGCTTAGAAAGAAATAAAGTTCGATATCACTTTCAACAGCTGAAGCTAATATATCGCAGCTGGTAATGCTTGTACATAGCTTGTTTGGATGAAGTGTATGCTAAGTGATTATGGAATTAAACAGGATTCTATGTTATTATATTGTGATAATATCAGTGCCATAAATATCTCGAAAAATCCAATTCAGCATTCTCGTACTAAGCATATTGATATTAGATTTCATTATATTCGAGATTTAGTTGAAGAAAAGGTAATATCTGTGAAACATATTCCTACCGAGAATCAACGTACTGATATTTTCACTAAACCGCTCGACAAAAGCAGGTTTAACAAAATGATATTTGATCTTGGCATGTGCATTCTAAAATGATTATTTATGCCTATTTGTATCATATTGTATATATTTGCTAGATTATATTTTCAATTTTTTGAAATATGCATGAAAATCTGATTTTTTGGTGGTACTCGACCAGTCGAGGATTTCCTTGACCTGTCGTGTCATGACTGGTTGAAGAATACCCACGACCAGTCGTGAATCAAGTGAATCACTTAAATTTGGGAAAAAATATCTTTCTTCCTTATTTCTTCTTTCCTCTCTGACTAGCCGACGCTCGACCAGTGAACCCATCTTCCAAATCCTTCAAGGTTAGTGTTCCATTTGGTTATTTCTTGTGGATTTTTGTCTAGACAACTTTCATTTTACTCTTGAAGTTGTTTATTTCAAGTTCTGTTGAGATTTGGGGTTTTCCTTATGCAAAATCTGTTTTGAGCAAACCCTCTTCTCAAAACTTTGCAACTTTTTTTTCTTGAAATCTTTGTTGCAAATGACTTCTAGAGGAAAGAAAACAACATCCTGTGGTTCGTCTTCTTCCAGATCAGCCCTGATTACTAACCGTCATCTCCGGACTCCCGATGATGATCCATGTTATATTCAGGACATCATATTACGTAATGTTATAGTTAAACACCCTGTTGATGTTAATCATGTTGCTCCTTTTGATATCCTTCCTATGCTTCAAGCTGTAGGTTGGGATAACTTATTACATTGGTGTGGGCTAGCATACCGGTCCATTGTATAATCCATGTTTGCATGTATATGTGATTTTTCTTTGGAGAACTTAAGTTTTAAAATAGCTAGTAGAGAAGGACCATTTGACATTGATCATCATTTGATTTCAGCTTTTATGGATATTCCTGTGAATGATGAGAGGATTCCTGTCTATAACTTATCTGACAAACCCTCAGAATCTGAAAAACGTCTCCTCACTAGAGATTTATGCAATCTGAATGCTCAATGAAAAACGTCTCCTCACTAGAGATTTATGCAATATGAATGCTCAATGGACTCATAAAGGGAATGCGCTTCCCGCAAGGTATTTGTTACCCAAATACAGAGTTCTTCACAAAATCTTTGTGTCTAACTTATATCCTCAATCGAGTAATAAATCTGAATTGACTTCCTTCATGGTTCGTGTTCTTCATGCTGTTGCCAGTGGTAGGTCTATCTGTTTACCTTTCTTGATTTATCACTTCATTATTAATTTCTGTCTCCATCCTGGACACAGTGACATTCCTTTTGCTTATTTGATGACCATATTGGCTACTCATATGTTAGTCGCTATGCCAGTTAGAGAGGCCCATATCCGTCATCTGATATTCAATAATTCTAACTTAAATAAAATGAAGTTGGAGTTCCTCCCTGGTCAAGGTGATGGTGTTGGCAATGCTGAAGCAGCTCATGAGGAAATAGCTGGTGATCCTTCTTCTGATGATATTAATATGGATGATATCTTTGAAGAACTTGATTCTGATTCTACGAATGATCCAGATTTTGAACCTTCTGACTTTGATGCATGTCTGCATGCATTGGAGGATAAGGTTGAAAATATTAATGTTAAGATGGAAAACATGTCTGTTGCTCATGATTTACAATTCAAGTATATGCGTAAATATCTTAGGCGCTTGAACAAAGGCATACATAAACTTGACCCTTCCATCTCTGCTCTATCCGGTTCGGATTAGTTCTTTTCAGCAATCTAGTTTGTAATAACTTTACTATTCTGGTGTTACAACTGGTTGGGAGATTGTTGCTATCTATGACTTAGCTCAGTCTATGAATTATGTGAGTTGATTATTCTATTTTCTGTTATCTTGTCTTGTTACCTCTCTTATATCTCTCTAATTATTTCTCCTCAGTTTATTTGTTCTGTGCTTCCTTTGTCCTCTTGTGACAAAAAGGAGGAGAATAATGCTTATGCTTATATGAATGGAGAATGGAGTACGCATTGCGCATTATTTTTATGCATATGTTACTCAGGGGGAGTATGATGTTACTCAGGGGGAGTATATGTAGAGGAGGACTATTGATATACAGGTTCATGTTAATTATTGATATGCAGGTTCATGTTATTGTGCTAGTTGATAACAACTGGTGACAACTGGTGCATGATTCGTTAATCAGATATTCTATGAATATTCTATGAACTAACATATCTTGGAAGTGTGTTTTGTCACTAATTTGACAAAGGGCGAGATTGTAAGTACTATTGTTTATAGCCCCTTTTGCTGTCAAATTTATGGTGCCAAAAACACTGTTATGAAGCTTGCATATGTGAAAATCAAAGCGCTACTTAAGATCAATTGCGATGAACAAGCACTGCTCTCAAGTCAAGATCTCAAGATGCTTTCAGAGTTCAAGAAGCTTTCAAGTTCAATCTCAAGATTTCAAGAAGCCTTTAAGTTCAATGTTAAGACCTCAAGTTTAATCTCAAGATCTGAATATGCTTTCAAGTTTGAACTACATCAAAACTTCAAGCTTCACTACTTTCAAGGTCACTTGTCCTTAAGTTTCAATGTCCTTACTTCACTATTGAGGTTTGACTAACCATAGGTTGACCTTTAGAGTAGGCCACGTTGGATACATAATTTACATATTCTATATAAGTGAGTCTGGCCTGTTCTAAGACTAGTCCTGGTCTCTGGTTAACTAGTCCTAACACTGTTTCGACCTGTCTAAGGATTTCCTGGATCAGTCATAAGTTTGTTGTAAAATTTGGATATTTTCTATTAGGCTTCGACTAGTCCTAGGGACTGTTTGACCAGTTGTAGGAACAATGTCGACAGGTTCTTCGATCAGTCGTAGACCTTCGACTCAAACTACAGCGATGATTTGCACTTAGCTTCGACCAGTCGTGTGTGACCTTTGACCAGTTGAAGGAGACCTACGACTAGTCGAAGGTGCCCTATGACCAGTCGTAAAACCGTCTTATCTTATCGCGCCTAAATTTTCAAATATCTGTTAGATCTTCGACCAGTCATAGCGACTTAAGACCAGTCGAAGACGTGAATTATTCACACTATAAATAGACAACGAATCTCAGAATAAAACAGACCATTCAAGCTTATTTAATTCGGCCTTCTAAGGGATAAATTTGTGCTCTGTTTAAAGCTAAGTGTGCTTATTTAATATTGTATTTCTTTAGCTTTGTTAATTGATTTTGTTTCTTGCATTCCAATCTAATCTGTAAAGAGGAAGTTTTTATTTTCCTTTTACTGGAATCAAAATCAATTCAAGCTAGCCCATTTGTTTTAATTTAAAATCTATTAGAAATTAGAACCATTATAAAGTGAGTATTAGACATTGAACTTTGACATTCAAATCTCTACTCCAACTTGGTTCTTCTAGGCTGCTACAACAAAGAAGAAATTCAGATATTTTACATTTACTGTAAATTCATTTATTTTGGTTTTATTGAGGTTAAGCCAGAAAAATCTCAAAGCTGTTGGTTATCTGAGGAGAGCCAGAAAACTCAAAAGTGAGGGTTTTTGAATTATGTAAGCCCTTTGAAAAAGACACAATTGTAAAGGTTTTAGGTGAACCTGTGAAAACCTACTTGATAGTGAACGCTAATATCCCCTGTGTGAGGATATTAGGAGTGGAGTAGCATTCTGTGTGGCTGCGTTTGAACAGTTGGTGTACACACAGGTGAACCACTATAACTCCTTGTGTTGTGTGGAAGTGTGCTTTATTTTCCTATCTTTGATTATTCTTTTTGTGGAATGTATGTGGATGTGAATGTTGTAATCATTTTAATTTTAAGCTCAGTGGGGAATGTTGTAATAGTTTAGATTTAAATTTCTCCAATTTATTTCAAGCTATTTCTTTATTTGAGCTTTATTGTTCTAGTAAGGTTGCCCTGCCATTTCTATGATGTATGGTTGTCCCTAGAACAATCAATTGCATTCTATTCATTTGTTTTGTTTCAATTTGATTATTCCTAGAAAGTTTGAGTTCTTGATAAAAAGACCTTTCTAGAAATCAGGTTGTCCTACCATAAACTTTGGTTTTTGGTGTAAGGTTGTCCTTAGAACAACTTTTGTATCAATCTCTCAATACTTGTTTATTGAGATTGCTATTTAATTTCAGCATTGTGAATTGATTTACTTTATTTGGGCATTTCTTTATTTAGATTTCGCTGTAATTATTTTAAATTTGGCATAGTCCTATTCACCCCCCCTTTAGGACATATAGCTTGGCCTTTTCATTAAGCCCTATACCTTTCTAATTTTTTATATAATACATTAAAATGATCTCAGAAAAATCATGAACGGCATGGATAAAACACATCACTTTGGGCCCCACAGAGCCCTGCCTGGACGGATTACCGTCTGGGTGGGAGTATGACGTAATCTGCGTCCCTTGAAGCAGGGAATCGGATTGCGTACTGAGTTACACAGTAAACTCTTATCGTACTGAGTAAACTTTGTTGGGCCCACCGTGAATGCATGTAGTTTATCCATGCCGTCCATCCGTTTTTCCAGATCATTTTAGGGGTTGAGACCAAATTTAAATATATCAAAAGCTCAAATGGGCCATACCCCAGGAAACAGTGGAAGTATTGATTTCCACCATTGAAACATTCCTAAGGCCCACAGTGGTGTTTATTTGTCATCCAAATAGTTCATAAGATCATACAGGCATGGATGAAGGGAAAAAACAAATTCAAGCTTGATTTAAAACTTCTGTGGCCTCCAAGAACTTTTCAACAGTAGATGTTCAATTCACATTATTTCATGTGTGTGTTTTGCTTGAGTTTTTGATATACTTCATTTTTGGGATGAACCCCTAAAATTATCTGGTAAAATGGATCTACGGAACGGATGAAATTCATGAATGACAGTAGGCCCCACAGGGTTTACTTAGTACGCTAAGCGTACTGAGTTACTTAGTACGCAATCCGCTTCCCCCTTGCAGAGCCTGTGCATTCACGCGCATGAACACATGTCAATCAAGACTTTCGAAATTCGAACTTCCTAGCAGGGCCACACTTGACACATCTTATTGCCTCAAACATATTGTGAGGCATATTAACGTAAGTACCGGTTATTTGAGAATCCATGGTCAACCGTAATTCTTTATGTAATTTATAGTCGTTAGTGAGAAACTATGATAGACCTAACTCACTATATAGTTCATAGCCAACCATGGTTGATCGGTGCGACCATCAAATTTTGTGATTTTACGTTAATCAAGATATTTAAGTCCATTTTTTAGATTAGGGAGTCTAAACCAATAAGAGTGTTTTCTCTCTAAAGACTAGGGTTTGGTAAGGGATAGATTTTTTTACACTTGTAAAGGGATTGGAAATGATTTCTCAAGGGATATCGTCTCAAGAGGGTCAATCCGATACAATGATGCTTTATCCTAGTTTGAAGGATTGGGCATTAGATATTTGATGGTGAGTGCAGCCGTTCAGGTGATGGCTGCATATGCTTCTCTTTGGGTGGAAGCAGTTCAGAAGGTGTTGCGAGATCATTAGACCCAAAAGAGCTTTAGGTAACCCTTCAACTTATATTTCTAAAATCGAATTAATTAAACATACTTATGTCACACCGATATGTATATCAAGTCAGGTCTCTCATCGGGTGTGCCAAAATACTGTTGTCCCTCGGATGCAGAATTTGGTCATGTGTAATATTTGTGGGCGTGCTAGAACAGACTGTGCGGCTCGATTCCAACCGAACAACTTTGACCTCAAGCACCAAGATAGGCAGATATGTCAAGATTGAGTGTATATGACTGAGATTTGAGGAGACTGGTCACCTATTCAGCTACTCATAAGATGTTATTTAAAATGATAAGGTGATTATCAGAGGGTAGGGTTCATTCTTTGAGAATGGGTCGCCTTACATTCCGTATGAAAGAACTTTCAAATATAAAAGCAAAGAAGAAGGAAACACTTATAGTTAACGATAAGGAGTAACTATAAAAACACAATTAGGAGAGAAGAATCACTTGTATTATGATGGAGATCGTCAAGCGTATTAGTGTAGACTTGGATTACATCTACTGGATTACCGCTACTCCTAAAGACTGATTATGCTAAGGAACATAAAAGATAATTGAAAGATAGATTTGATTTGCTTTATTGGGTTGGTATGAGACACTGCTTTGTTGAAATCCTTTGACATTTATAGATATCTTGTGATGGTCATCTAGATGCTTCTTCCCCCACATTCAATGGATAATAACAATTGCTTTGGCAACACTCCGGCCTTCCAGACTCTTCTTGAACACCTGTCACGGTAACACCTTAGCACCGCTTTTCTCTCAATCACGTCGTACATTTGAGCTTCTCGGTCACGCTCTATATATTGATGATGCGTAGCACTCTCATCAGTGCCAGTTGTAATTTCCTAACACCTACTCGAAATATCCACAAAGATCTTGGACGTGCTTTATGCTTTTCATACAATGACACATGTCCCTTTCTAATTGGTTCTTCAAGGAATGTTTAAAAAATATGATACAGCAATTCTATCAAGAATTCTTCTAGTTAATACTCAATCCAATGTTATTCTCAAGCTGGCCATGACATTAACTAATTAGCGGCTAATCATTGGCCTTGCTGGTCAGAAATGAAAACCCATGCATGCTAGCCAAGTACTCAGTTTTTCATACCTGGTTGTATATGGGGTTGGGTACAGTCCTTACTCTGGGGCTGACCTTGATCTATGTATTCTATATCCATGACGTCCATCAAATTATTATTTTTTTTTCAGATTGTTTTAAGCAAGAGCCCAAAAATGAAGCCGATTTAGTTCTTAGTTGGACCAAACCATAAGAAACCATGGTGATTGTCCATTAATGGGCCACAAAAGTTTTAGATCAACATTATTATAGAGAAAGTCAAATTGATCCCTCACACAAGAAGAACGGCCATCTAACTATAAGAGATGTGTCTCCGAGCTAGGTCTAAGTAAAAGAACCATTGACAGGTCATTGAGCCGAGCAGTTAGAGCACAAGGTTCAAAGACAGGACAAGTTGTTCCTGTAACGCCCCGTGTTTTCGGGACCCGAGTATATGACCCGTTTTCCAAAAACCCGAGTGTTAACCTCAGAAGAACTAAATTTCATATGTATATATATATATATATATTTCTTTCATTAGAGTAAGAAGATTAGCATAGTACGGACGAAACAATATAAGAGAAAATTTTGCATTTACATTTAGAATACACAAGAGGTTGTCTATAATGACTTATACAAACCAAGGTCTCCATGTTAACATTACAAGATTTACATATATGAGAAATATATAAAAGCATATAAACGAAAGCCGTAAGATCGTGTAGCTTCCTTGGTAGGTACAACTACGCATCCTTAACCGTCATAACGACTCCTCATCAGTTTGAACCTGCATATCACTTAAGCCACATATGCTACCATACGGTTATATATTTGATGGATGAGTGGCCAACTCAGTGTGAATTCCTCTCAAGATTACACATCGCTGCCTTAGCTAAGCATAGTTAAAACGACAAGACAATCAAAATAATACATGATGCAATCTTTTTATCTGCATGGATGTGTGAATGCACATCAACCTAGGGATGCACATCTAGTTGGACTTGGGCTCGTCACCCATGTAATCATCGACCTAGGAATGATCATCCAGTCGGAATAATGGGTCGACAGTCGATGGTCTGGGAGCTAGCGAAACAATACCCCAACAACTCTAAGGCATGTGTTACAGCATCCAGAATTAGTCACTTGTCATCGCTAATATGCTATGAATGCATGATTAGCCAACCGTTATTAATCTAATTACAATCAGCTAATTTAAGTAACTCAATGGTCATTACGGGGGGCTCGTCACCCAGCGTAGGCCGACAACTCAGGCCTAGTGTCTCATGACCACCATCCCCGGCTCATTAGGTTTCCCCATCTTAAGATGTTTAATGGATGCCCGTCGACCAGTGGCCAATCAAATTTCATAAGTAGGGATTTCTATCGCATGGTATAGGCCATCGAAGCCATGTCAGCAAATCTCAGAACATAGGACAAATTAAATCGCAGCAGCAAAAAGGGTACACAAATCATCAAATCAATCGACAAAAGGGATCAAGCAAGGCCAAATCAGTGCGGTTAAAAGAGATCATTTCTAAGCCACTCAAGCCATATGCCCTATGGATGGTAAATCCCACATTACCGTTTTATATACCATATAACCTCTAAATCGAGATCCCATTTCTCACCAACCCATCTTGTTACATCCTAAGTATGGGTTCATGTACACAAGAGGGATCACCCACCATTAAGTGTAGTGAATAGAGATCCATAAGTGACTCACATAATCCATAACAAAGCATATAATTATAGCATGCCAGACATAAGTTAATTCATGATAATCGTAATAAGTCGTGATAGGAACTATCAATTAAATTTAAATGGAAACCATCATGTAAGCAGTTATTATATGAAATCATGTTCACAACTGTCAACTATAATTCCAGTATAGGCCATGCCTTAAGAATTGATAAAAGATCGCATGTTATGAGATAACATCAGTGATTCTAATAAAGACTATTACTTAAGCTAATTTGGAAATGGAAAGCTTAAGGGGAAGAATCATCACCTTATAGTTTGCATCGCCTACTAGCGTCGCTAGGAAATGCGCGTTCCCTTAAAATCAAATCCTACCATAAATCAGGATGTACAATTAGATCCAAGTTCTATATATCACCTAGGGTTTAAGATTATAGCCTAGGGTTATCTTTTAGGGTTTTAGTGTAGAATTAGGGTTTTATCTTAGGGTCTAGCCCCTATACTTAGATTTTAGGATTTGAATCCTAACTTATTATTATTAATGTTATTATTATTATTATTATTATTATTATTGTATAATGGATCAAATAATATTCATAGTAGGAGTATCAATCCATCAATATTAGTAACAATGGTTCATAAGTTTATATTTAAACGTATCGATATTATCTAATATACTCATATTGACTAATAATCTCTTAGATAATACAATGATATTTTCTAATGACAATACAATAAAGACTAACAGTAATAATTATATTAACAAGTATTTGACTAATCCCATAAGGGAAATGATAATATTTTCTAATGATTTTAAATCATAACTATCAATCCCAGTCATAATAATGGATACTATGACCTACCATGAATTATGAAATTCTATAGTTAGATCCAATCCTAACACACTATTTAGGGTTAATGTCTTAACCTAGGATTTGGATTACCAAGGTTCTAGGGTTTCATTCTCAAGTTTAGGTCTAGGACAAATTTTAAGGTTTGAATTTTAGTTGGTGTACAAATAATTATAACAACATAATCATTATTATTAATGATATAATTAGCATTAACTAACATGGTTATAATAATCGTTATGATGGTACTAATTAGTGAAACCCATTGCCAATGATGATATTTAAAAACGGTAAATAAATTGTTGTCTAATAGTCGTGGTTTTGCTTATGATAACTAATACTAACATGCACAATCTACAAATGGCTAATCATATTCAATAATTATGATTATCATGGTAACACCAATCATAATACTATCAAACAATTTGTTTTAAGAGAGGTTACCCATGTTAATTGACTCCATAGCATGTCGGCTTCCAAACCCGACTCATTTCCAACAACCCCTAATTACGACTCAGGTGAGTTGACTCGGCAACTCATGTTCTCTCTCTCTCTCTCTCTCTCTTCTTTTCCTTCCTTTCTTTCTCTCCTCTTTTTACTGGAATGTCCAACAAGAAGCTTGGACTGAACCCCGTTTAACGCAGGCCCCAGCGAGTCGACTTGATCGCACGGGGTGGTACGGTCTGAGCTCAAGCCGGTCCCCCTGACTCCCTCTCCCTTCATTTCTCCATTTTTCTTGCTTTGTGGAGTTTTACAGAGCTCCGAAATGAATCCGAACTCAGGCATCTAGCGGTAAGGTGTTGACGTGGGTCGCAACAGTAGTGGAGGAGAAGATGGTCGTTAATGGCATCTTCTCAATGGGGGCTTCTTCCTCCATTTTCTTCCTTCTAAACCATCTATAAGGATCGTATGGAGCTTGTAGGTTGGTTGTTTTGAAGCTTTGCCTTCATTTGGGTAGTGGGTTTTGAGAAGGAAGGAGGTGGACGATTTTCTCTCTCTCATTCTCTTTCTTTCCTATAACCTAGCTTAGGACGGTCAAGATCACTCCGGTTTGAATAGTGGAGATGCAAGAAGAGGAGTATTACACGGATCACCAGCCTTGGCAGCAACAATTTCCATTTTTAGAAATATTGGTTTTGCAGGGCCTGTTTGCGTTGAAAATTG
The DNA here is from genome assembly GCA_030180095.1 of Magnolia changhungtana. NCBI lineage: Eukaryota > Viridiplantae > Streptophyta > Magnoliopsida > Magnoliales > Magnoliaceae > Magnolia > Magnolia changhungtana. Next base: position 2,035,525 of record JASAUF010000319.1, read on the forward strand.
TGCCCACGCACATGCATCCCAATGTGTGGGATGAGTAAGGTTTTGGTCAGCACCACCTCCCTGATTGGATGAACGGTTTGAATCATGAAGATGGGTCCCGCCGGTGGGACGTGATAAAAAACAGGGGATGCATGTCCCTCTGCTCCAAAGGCTAAAAGAAAAGGGGAATTTCTCCTTTTTTGGAGAAGCACGGGTCAGCCCGTGCTGACCAGGCTAGCATGTCTGGTGCACGGCGAGTGTGCACCGGCTGTGCACATGCACCCCACCACGTGGAGTCCACCATGATGTTTGTGATAAATCCACTCCATTCAAATGATTCCATAGGTCATATTAGGACACCTTGCTAAAGATGAGGTGGATCCAAAGCTTTGGTGGGCCGTAAGTTGCGATCGGAGTATTTATTTGCTGCTTTCCACCGATCTGAGGGTCAGATTGCTCTGGGTTCGAGCATCAACGGTCAAAAAGCTCTAGGGATCATTTGTTTGTGTTCCAGCCTACTCTCTCTATGTTAATGACTCCATTATTGTAATTAAAATCCCTTTAATAATATTATTCATCTTATTATGCCATTATCACCTGTTTTATTTTTTTTTATTATATATGTATACATATATACTTATTTATTTATTTGTAGGACCTGCCTTTTATAAGAGTCATAACTGATAATGTCATATTGAGCTAGTTTGTTATTTCGAGTTAAGCTGATGGTTGGGTCGAGCCTACATTTGATTTGAGTGGTCCCTAATCCAATTTAGATGATCCTCAACAATACTCCTATCTGTCGGGCTACTAAACTATAGTATTCGAGTGTTAAATCATTTAATATTACTTATACATTAGATGGATGGTGGATCCATCGATCCAAGGTTTAAATCAGCTAATCCACATCTTCCATCTGTTTTGTCAACTCGAATTGGTGCCGACCCAAAGGATGAGGTGCATCCTAAACTTAGATGGACCATACTTAGTGATCTCACGGCCAACTAATGATTCCTGCTAGCTCAATGGTCAGATTATGGGAATTTATTGTTGGATCGATCCATGGAACGTTGTGATTGATTCATAGTTTATCTAAGGAGTCCTAAAATGGGTTATACTGATGATATGATGGTTCATCTTAACATTAATGGATGGATGGCTTAATTATATGGATTGAGACTGTTTTCAAAAGTTGGATTTAAACTGTAATGAACGTGAATGTTCAAGTCAAATTGGTATTTGTACTAAGTTAGGTTACTTGGTAACACCTGAGTACTGAAAAGCACGGGGTGTTACAGTTCCTCTAATGCGGAGATAAGGCCCCTCGAGCTAAGCCATCTAAGGATAGAGCTCAATGAGAGATGACTCTTCTCACTTGAAATGTTTACAACACAGCTAAGAGACCTATAGGAGAAGAAGCTCAAGCCACCCACGAGGGGATGAGCTCAAGCCTTGAGTTCCTTGGCACCTCGAGCTGACCAGGTCGACTACTGCCAGGGTGGAGGGCCCCTTACCTAATCAGGATAAAAGATTATGTTGAGCAGGCTTGACGACATCTCTGTCGCAGCTTCCCATCAGAACAAAGACTCTCCTACATATCCCATTTATACACGACTGATCGAGGATCATATATATATATATATGTATATGTTGGGGGGAAATTATGCATGACAAGTCCTTGAGTCAGCTTGAGGGCCATAAGAGTCAGTGATGCAATGACATGGACTCATTCGACACCGAGTCTGGATAAAGCCCAAAGCCCCCAAATGCTGAATGGAGAGACGTAGCTCGGATTGTGAGGCGCCTAGCCCGACCATAGCCTAAATGTCCTGATCCTTAAAGTGAAACCTCTAAGGGAGGAAGTGCACCTCAAGGCTCAAGCAAAAGCCTTACAGAGGAAAGCCCAAACTGGCCTATGATCAATCGGCCCTAGAGCCGCCCGAGCTTTAGTCCGACCCATAAATTGGGTCGGCCAATTGAGTGGGAGGAGATTAGCCATAAAACCTATCTCGGCATGTTCGTGTTGAAGAGATAAGAGTCGGCTGAGCTACATTGCTCCATATCCGGAAGTTACTTAGTAAAACTCTGGATCTCCACTTGAGATTTTCGGGAGATAAACTAAGATCCCGGGAAATCCAGGAACATCAAAGATTACGGATCCCAATAGATTGAGATCTACTCTAATTGCGGAAGCCCTACGGGGTAAGACACCATTATAAATAAGAACACCTTCATGGTGAAAGGTATGCAAAAAACTCTCACCCTAAAACCTTTATTCTAAGACCCAGATTCTGATTTAAGCATCTGAGGGTCCCCTGGTAAAGTCAAGGTCACCTTTTTCCTTCTTCCTATGCAAGTCCATGGGCCATAAAGGGGGCAAGCTGAAAACAGCATCAACAGTTTGGCGTCATCTGTGGGAAACGATACAAAAAGTCATTTCTCTAAGCACTGAGTAATCTACAATGGCGAGAGCAAGGAGAACCGTTCAGAATGAGCCCAACGAAGTCCTTGTCACTAGACCACCAGCAACAGAGGGCCCACCTGGGGCGAATGGAGCCCAAGGGACCTAGAAACAACTGGATAATCGACAAGGCTCTGCAGCCCATTAGGCAACCTCCGTTTCGACCAGGCACACTCAACGGAATTAAGGGAACAGACGTTTGGATAAGGAGGTCTAGGAACTCAGGACCAACAAAAACTACATGAAGCAAATACTGGAGCAAATTCACCGCCAGCAAGTCCAGCTACCTCAACAAGACGATGGTCGGGCAAATGCCCCACGACAATTCGTCGATCCTCAGCTCATCGCTCCGCGAGCTGTTCCCTAGCAAAGTCAACATGTAATGCCCCATGTTTTTAGGACTCGAGTATACGACCTGTTTCCTAAAAACCCGAGTGTTAACCTTAAAGGATGGTCAAATTCAAGTGTGTATATATATATAATTTTTTTTTCTTTCATCTATCAGAGTAAGCAAATGAGCATAGAATAGACAAGTCAACATAAAGGAGAATTTGCATTTAAATTTAGAATATACAAAGTTTGCCCATAATGACTTATACATACAAATGTCTCCAAAATTAACAAATACAAGAATTACATGATCCAATACATGAGACATAGTAGAATGCAAGTAAAATTGAGCCTTAAGACTCCTCATGTTACGCCCCAAACCCGGAAATCAGATTCGCAGGAATCCCGATTGCCGAATCCGGTGTCGACAGCCTCCGTAGTACCCTATTCTCGGCTCTTAGCGTTCATACGCCAGATTCCGATCCTGGGATCCTACAAGGAAGATTTTTTTTAATATACATGTAACTCGTAATAAGTATAACTACAAGTATATCCAAATCATAAAGGCCATCATCACATATCCACTAATATAGTCATTTGAATACAATGTTGAAAGGAAAAATACATATGTCAAAATCAAAGCTCTAGAAGGCAGCTGTACGCTCTAAGCTTAACACTATTGTAACCTAACATTACCTGCACGCATCTATCGTGCATAAGCTTATAAAAAGCTTAGAGGGTGGTGTAAGTGTGTGCACAAAGTAAGTGTCCAGTATTCAATACAATGCCATCATCATACAATACCGAAATTACTGGTAATCCATAAATCGTACATTATCGGAATAAGTAGAAACACTGACAAGATCATGAATTATCAAAGTGAGCAGAAATACTGACAAGATTATAAATCATGCGATAATAGAGTAAGCGAAAGTATGGACAAGTCCATAAGTCAATCAATATCAGAATACACAATATAGAACAGGTATGCAATAAGGAGTCATAAAGAGCTAACTACCAGATGCCGAAGATGCAATGCAATATACAAATCCTGTTAAGTCTGTTTAGGCCATATAAGTACAGAAACATAGCAACCCAAAATGTCATATGCCTGCGGATGTAATACAATATGCGATGCAAATGAAATGACCATGCTGGAGTATGAAGTCGGGATGATAGTATGTAGTATCATAGGCTACGGGGTCCACCACAGGGGACTTCTATCCAAACCAGTCCCATACCTAAATTTGAATAATCAGGCTCAACGTCGTAAACTCTGAAAGGGCCTAGATATATGCCCTAGAGGGGGGTGAATAGGGCAATGCCAAATAAAACTTAAAACAACAGAATAATAAAATATATAAATAACAATACTGAAATAATAACACTCTCAAAACATATGAAATATGAGAATGATACTAAATCAGTTCTAAGGACAACCTTACACCAAAAACCAATGGCTTATGGTAGGACAACCTTATTTCCAGAACGATCTAGAAAACACAAATGATATGGAAAATAAATTAAGAATAACTTAAAGAAATAAATCCTAAGTTATTACACCATTCAACCACACTTGCTTGAAATGAAAATTACAACATTCATCTACAAAAGCAATTCACAATACTGAAGGAATAAATGAATAAAGAAATCAAGCACATCCACAACAAACAATATATAGTGGTTCGCTTGTGTGTTCACCAACTGTTAGCTAACAGCCACACAGAATGCTACTCCACTCCTAATATCCTCACACAGGGGATATTAGCATGCACTATCAAAATAGGTTTTCACAGGTTCACCCAAAATCTTCACAATTGTGTCTTTTTATCTTAGGCTTACACAATCCAAAAACCCCCACAATCTGAGTTTTCTAGCTCTCCTCAGATAACTAAAACAATGAGATTTTTCTGGCAAATCTCAAATAAAACCAGAGAAAGTAAATTACAAAGTAAAATACCTAGATCTCCTTTTGAAGTAGCTCAGTAGAACCAATCGGAGTAGATGAATGATACGTCATTTAATGTCCAATACTCACATAAAGAATGGTTCTATGTCTAATTGATTTTAGATTAAATCAAGAAGAGTAAGGTCTATTTGATTTTGATCTTAAAAGAAGGAATATCACAAATTCCTCTTTTCTAAATAAGATTGGAATATGGATCAAAATCACAATAGAAAAATGCTAACAAAAGGAATATTAAATATGCACAATAGCTTAAAAAATAATCACAACTTATCTCAGAGTATAGCCTTAAATCGCTTGAATTGAATGGAATGGAATGAATAAACTCTGAAATTCGTGCGTTATTTATAGCCTGAAAAATCCCATCTTCGACTGATCTTAGGATCCTAGGACTGGTCGTAGCATCAAAGATTTTGAAAGATTTCCGCGGGATTAGATTAGCTGTTCTCACGACTGATCTTAGGTAGCCTACGACCGGTCGTGGACCACCTACAACCTGGTCGTGAGACACCTACGGCCCGGTCGTGGGACTCGAGATAGGTATTTGGAGTTCGAGTCGTAGGACTACGACCGGTCGAAGGATGAGTCGTAGGACTTCCCAGGACCGGTCGAAGCAAGTCGAGGCCCGAGTCGAAGGACAACCAGGAAAATCTGAAAATCTGTAACAACCTAGGACTGGTCCTGAGAAACCTAAGACTAGTCATTACAAACCTAGGATTGGTCTTAGAGCAGTCACACTAAGTAAATTAAAATATTCAGATTATGTATCCAGAATGGCCTATCATACAGACCAACCTAAGGTCAACCTAAGGTCAAGCAAACCTTGAAGTGAGATGGACATTGAAGTCTTGAAGGTCTGTATTCTCAGATGATCTTGAAGTAGAAGCTTGATGGTCTTTCTCGAGCTTGGTACATTCTTGACTTGTCTTGATGAAGTCTTCTAATCTTGAACTTGTTAGAAGCAAACTTGAAGTCTTCTATTCTTGTAGACTTCATTCATGACATGTCTTGCAAACATTCTTCATTTATGATCTTGTCTTGAAAACATTCTTCATTCATGATCTTGTCTTGAAGCAGTGTGTAGTCACAAACAAGAAACACAAGAAGTACAAGACATATAGGTTTTGGCACTACAAAATTTGACAACCAAAGAGATATGAAATCATAGCACTAACAATCTCCCCCTTTGTCAAATTTGTGACAAAACACATTTATAAATATAAGAGTAAAATGAAGAAAGAATCATGAGCCATCAGAGTGAAAATAAAAATACTCTACTCCCCCTAAGTGAGTAGAAACAATCAACCATATTCAAGTACTCACTCTCTCCCTTTCTCCCATTCTCCCCCTTTCCATACCACTCCCCCTTTTTGTCACAAAATGACAAAGGAAGGCCAAAGGAGAGAAGAGAACACCATATGAAGAGTCAAGATTTAATTATCAAATTAGTACAACACTTCAATGTCATCAATCCAAAACATACAACCAAAGTCATCAATCGTAATAATAATACAGAATCCATCATATTCAAACCAAAAAAAAATAATCCACCTAATCAGATCCAGATGAAGGAGCAGTGATGGTTGGATCAATCTGATGTAAACCCCTATTAATGCGATGAAGATATTTTCGCATATATTTAAATTGCATATCATGGGCTACACTCAGGTTATCAACCTTCTCCTCCAATGCACTTAGACGTGCATCATAACCAGAAGATGGATCGTAATCAGAATCATTTTGGGAGTCAGTTTCAATGTCTTCAAATATATCATCCATATTTATATCACCTTGTGGAGGAAGATCGTGACTTCCCCTTCATTTCCTACTTCAGCACCTTCACCACCACCTTCATAGAATTGACCAGGAAGCAAATTCATCTTATTTAAATTAGTATTATTGAATAAAAGATGATGAATTGGTGCCTCATTCTCAGGTAAAGCAACGAGCATATTTGTGGCTAAACAAGTCATAAGATAACCAAATGGAATATCACTATGACCCGGATGAAGACGAAACTGAATGATAAAATGACATATCAAAGAAGGTAAACAGACAACAATGACGGACACAATAGAGTACAATACCCGAACCATGAAGGCAGTTAACTCGGTTTTATTGCTTGACCGAGGATACACATTTGAAGTGAAGATCCGGTGCAAAACTCTGTATCTGGGTAATAAAAATTTTGAGGGGAGCACATTTCCTTTGTGCGTCCAATGCACTTCCATATTGCATAAATCTCTTGTCAACATTTGTTTTTCCGATTCTGATGGTTTGTCATATAATGTATGAATCGGAATACCTTCATCTTTGACAGGTATATCCATAATACCTGATATCAAATGTCGATCTATCAAAAATTTCCCTTCTCTAGTAGCAATTGAGAACATTAAATTATCAAGGAAAAAATGTTAGCCCAGCTAACAGATTCAAGGAGAGGTGTAATCTCAAATTGTTTAATGTGACTGAGACTTACAGGACGCTCAACGATAACTTTACGGTTACGTAAATCCCGTACATCATTTGGATCATCTTCAGGTGACCGAAGGTGCTGTCTTGTTATAGATGTAGATCTAGATGAAGATGGACCACGGGATGTTTTCTTTTTCCCCCTAACATCCATTTTCAACAAGATTTACCAAGGAACAAGCACAAAGAACACAAGAGGTAGTGGGTTTCTCTAGATCAGATTTTTAGAGAGGTAACCCTAAACAATCAACAAAAGACGAGATCAAGCTTATGGAATTTACAAATCAAAGCATAGAAAGCATAAATCTTCAAGAAAAATGAAGAAAAACGATTTATCTTGAAGAAAATCATGAGATCTCAAGACAGGTCGAGCCACGACTCATCGAAGGAAGAAGAGGAAATGAAGAACAAAGTGATTTTTCCCAAATTATATGATGCCAACGATCTCTACGACCTGTCGAGTGCAGTCCATGATCGGTGGAGTCAGGACCGGTCGTGTATGGCAAGGCCCGGTCGAGCATCGACAAAAATAAATATTTTTATGCACAAATTGAAATTTATACACATATAGTACACTATGATACATGCAGACAAGTATATTCAATTTCAAATGCACATACCAAGATCAAATTTTATTTTAGTAAACCTGTTTTTGTCGAGCGGTTTAGTAAATATATCAGCAAGTTGGACATCGGTTGGAATATATTCCAAAGAGATAGCTTTTTCTTCAACTAATTCACGAATGTAATGATACCTAATGTCAATATGCTTAGTACGCGAATGCTGAATTGGATTTTTGGAAATATTGATAGCACTGGAATTATCACAATGTAAGATCATTGAATCTTAATTAATTCTATAATCACTTAACATGCGTTTCATCCATACGAGTTGTGTACATGCATATCCTGCTGCGATATACTCAGCCTCAGCAGTGGAAAGTGATATTGAACTTTGCTTCTTGTTAAATCAAGAAACCAAACAATTTCCAATGTAAAAACAACCACCACTGGTTGATTTTCTATCATCAATATTACCAGCCCAAACAGCATCAGAATACCTAGCTAATTTAACATTAGTATCAAAAGGATACCAAAGACCCAAATTAGTTGTACTTGCGACATATCTAATAATCTGTTTGTGTGATAAGATGTGAATTTTAGGATTAGGCGATATCTCGCACAAATACCAACGCTAAAAGCGATATCAGGTCTACTAGCAGTTAGATATAATAAACTACCAATCATACTACGATATAGCTTAGGATCTACATCTTTACATGTAGAGTTTTTTGAGAGTCTCAAGGTTGTACTCATAGGAGTATCAAATTTTTTACCATTTTCAAATCCAAACATTTTAACCAAGTTTGTAGCATACTTGGTTTGAGAAATGAAGATTCCATCAGGTTGTTGTTTTACTTGTAACCCTAGGAAGTAATTTAGTTCACCAACCATGCTCATTTCGAATCTTGATTTCATCAACTCTGCAAACTCAATAGACATGTTAGAACAAGTTAATCCATAAATAATATCGTCTACATAGATCTGAACCATTAAAATCTCATTATTATGTTTCTTAACAAATAACGTCTTATCGACACTTCCCACTTGAAAACTATGACTAAGTAAGAATTTAGTCAATTTTTCATACCATGCCCTGGGTGCTTATTTCAGACCATAGAGAGCCTTTTTGAGACGAAATACATGATCAGAAAGCTTGGGGTCTTCAAACCCTGAGGGTTGTTCTACATAAACTTCTTCATGTAAATCGCCATTTAAGAAGGCACTCTTTACATCCATCTGATAAATTTTAAACTTTCTAAAGCAAGCGATGGAAATAAAAAGTCTGATAGATTTAAGGCGAGTGACTGGAACAAAGGTTTCATCATAATCGATGCCTTCAATCTGAGTGTACCCTTGTACAACCAGTCTAGCCTTGTTTCGTATAATATTTCCAAGTTCATCAGACTTGTTTTTAAAGATCCATTTTGTTCCAATAATTTGTTTATCTTTAGGTCTAGGAACAAGATACCAGACATCATTACGAATAAATTGATTAAGTTCATCCTGCATAGCTACTATACAATTTTCGTTAGAAAGAGCTTCTTTTACATTGACCGGTTCTATTTGGGATGTAAAACAAACATAATTGCATATGTTTTCAAGTTGTTTGCGTGTACAAACTCTAGTGAGAGGGTTTCCATAGATTTGATTAGTTGGATGATCTTTGACAGTCCTAGGTTCAGATTGAGATGAAGAGGTATCTTGATTTTCGATTATAAGAATTTCATCATCATCTGAACTCGGAGCAAGTGTATTCAAATGATCATCAATGATCACATTGATGGACTCTTGAATCACACCTGTTCTTTTATTTAGAACCCTATAGGCTCGACTGTTTAAGGAGTATCCAAGGAAAATACCTTCATCACTCTTCGTATCAAATTTTTCCAAATTTTCACGATATCGTAAAATGTAACACTTACTACCAAAAATTCGAAAGTATTTTACAGTAGGTTTCTTTTCGAACCATAACTCATAAGCAGTCTTATTTTCAGATTTACTAGTATAAACACGATTAATAATGTAGTAGGCAGTATTAATTGCTTCGGCCAAAATTTTTGGAGAGCTTCATACTATTTAACATGACATTAGCCATATCTGAAGCACTCTATTTTTTCTCTCAACTATACCATTTTGTTGAGGAGTTTTGGTATGAGAGAATTCATGTGATATTCCACGATCGCTAGAATTTCTCAAAGCGCTATTTTGAATTTAGAACCATGATCACTACTGATTTTATAAACTTGAGAACCTTTTTCATTTTGGATTAGTTTGATGATCTTCTTTACTTCATCTAGGGTTTGATTTGTCTTTTAAGAACGATACCCAAGTGAATCTAGTAAAGTCATCTATGATAACCAAGATGTATTTTTCCCACCTTGACTCTCCGTTGGTTGGTCCAATGAGATCCATGTGGAGAAGCTCGAGAGGTCTAGATGTGGTATCGGAGTTCACTTTCTTGTGAGAGCTCCTAATCTGTTTGCCCAACTGGCATTCACCACATATTTTGTCTACTTTTTGTAATTTGGGTAGACCTCTTATAAGTTCTCTTTTGCTCAATCTAAATAAGTTCCGGTAGTGTACATGTCCAAGGCATTTATGCCATAATTCAATCTCATCGGTATGGACCATGTAACACGATTGAGTAGATGAGCTTGCATTACTAACGATGTAGCGGTTTTCGGATGTTCTGCGTGAGGTTAATATAATGAGAACCTTCTTTATTAACAATCTCACAACATTGATTAGAAAAACTTTACATTATGATTGTTGTCGCATATCTAAGATATACTCAGTAGGTTGTGTTTCAAGCCCTCAACATATAATACATTTTTAAATAAGGGAAGGTTATAAAATTTGAACCGTACCTTGGCCAATGATTTTGTAATTGCTTCCATCACCAAAAGTAGTGACCCATTAGTCTGTCTTCAAGATCAGTGAATAAAGCTTTTGCTTTGTCATATGTCTGGAGCAACCACCTTTGTCAAGGTACCACTTTGAATGACTTGTAGCTTTGAAAGCGGTGTAGGCAACCAAGCGGTCAACTTTTGGAACCCATTTGATCTTGTTTTGGGTTTAGGAGTGTAGTTGGACTTTTTAAATCTATTGTTATATGAATGACCTATAGAGTTAAATTTTAATAGCTCCTTGAGAAGATCAATAATCTTTTCAACCAAAGGATTTTGGTTTTGAAGATTGAAGTTGGCATGGCTATTTTTAGATTTTTGAAAGGTCCTTGAATTTTTTGAAAAACCTTGATAAGTATACTTTACTTTTGAGTTTGAAGATTCTCCTTTCACAAACTTAGGAGCAGTATTCTTTTGTTTAGGAGAAGTATTCTTATCATAGCCCAACCCGGATCTATCGCCACATTTTCTCGATCCGAATAACAATTTTTCTAATTTAGGATCTCCTTGGGCATATCTCCAAGTGTCTTTTAAACTCAAAAGAGAAGCTACTTCATTTTTGAGTTTCTCGTTCTCGGTTTTCAAATCATCAACTTGGGAGGTTTTGATTTTTAAATCACATTTGGTCTTTTCAAAAAAATCAGAAATATGAGATTTTTCTAAGACAAGAGACTCATAATCTTCTTTAAGTTTAGAAAATTTTTCCTTTTGTAATTTAAGCTTGTGACAATTTTACAACTCTCCTTATAAAGGGCATTGTATGCATCCTGAAGATCATCTTCATTGTCACAATCACTATTCAGATTCTCTTCGCTAGTTACTTCATCATAATCTGAAAAAGTGACTTTGGCTAGAGTCATAAGGGCTTTAATATCATCTCCCGACTCGTTTTCAGAATCTTCTGATTTCGAAGAGGATTTCGAATCAGATGATTCATCCCAAGTAGCCAGCATACTCTTTCTTTTTAATTTGTCCTTTCTAGGACATTTGTTAGCCAAGTGCCCATACTCTTGACAATTTTAACATTGACTATCTTTCAAAGATTTTCGAGCTCTAGGTTTAGATTGTCTCTTATCGTTTGATTTTTAAAAATCTCCCTTTTTCTTATTTTTCAAAATTTTATAAGATCTTTTTACAAAAAGTGCCATATCATCTTCGGAATTTCCAAAGTCTGAAGTGCTCTCTTGTGGAATATTTTTAGATGACTTGAGAGCAATTGATTTTCCTTTTGGAGCTTTAAAGTTCATTTCGTAGGTCTGTAAAGAACCAACTAGTTTCTCAACCCTCATGTTATCTGTATCACGAAGTTCCTGAATCGCGGTTACCTTTGAATTGAACCGTTCAGGAAGTGAGCGTAGTATCTTTGCACATACTTTACTTTCTGGGATTCTATCACCAAGACCTCACATTGAGTTTACAATGTCATTCAATCTAGTGTAGAAGTCCATAAACATTTCATTCTCCTCCATATGAATTTCTTCAAATTTAGTTGTGAGGAGTTGGACTTTAGATTTCTTGACAATTGATGTACCCTCGTGTGTCATTTCTAAAAGATCCCATGCTTGTTTAGCATTTTCACACGAGATGATTCTTTTGAATTCATCTGGTGATAATGCACAAGTAATTGCATTTAGTGCTTTTGTATTGGCATTACTCTCACTTTTCTGAAGTGTGGTCCAAAGAGCATAAGATATTACTTTCATTGATTTTGAACCATCTTCATCAGTTACTTCAGTGATAGGTAGTTTCCATCCGTTCACTGTGGCCAGCCACACACTTTCATCCATGGATTTGAGAAAGATTCTCATCCTTGCTTTCCAATAAGCATAGTTTGTGCCATTAAAGGGTGGTGGCCTAGTGACAGATAGGCTATCAAAATTTGACATCTTAATATAGCTTAGATTGTTAGCTCAGGAAATAAATCCAATAAATAATCAATAAGCACGGGCTATTAGGCTCTGACACCACTTGAAAGGGCCTAGATATATGCCCTAGAGGGGGGTGAATAGGGCAATGCCAAATAAAACTTAAAACAGCGGAATAATAAAAGATATAAATAACAATGCTGAAATAATAACACTCTCAAAACATATGAAATATGAGAATGATACTAAATCAGTTCTAAGGACAACCTTACACCAAAAACCAATGGCTTATGGTAGGACAACCTTATTTCTAGAACGATCTAGAAAACACAAATGATATGGAAAATAAATTAAGAATAACTTAAAGAAATAAATCCTAAGTTATTACACCATTCAACCACACTTGCTTGAAATGAAAATTACAACATTCATCCACAAAAGCAATTCACAATACTGAAGGAATAAATGAATAAAGAAATCAAGCACATCCACAACACAATGATATATAGTGGTTTGCCTCTGTGTTCACTCATGTTAGCAATGACCACACAGAATGCTACTCCACTCCTAATATCCTCACACAGGGGATATTAGCATGCACTATCAAAATAGGTTTTCACAGGTTCACCCAAAACCTTCACAATTGTGTCTTTTTATCTCGGGCTTACACAATCCAAAAACCCCCCACAATCTGAGTTTTCTGGCTCTTCTCAGATAACCGAAACAATGAGATTTTTCTGGTAAATCTCAAACAAAACCAGAGAAAGTAAATTACAAAGTAAAATACCTGGATCTCCTTTTGAAGTAGCCCAGTAGAACCAATCGGAGTAAATGAATGATACATCGTTCAATGTCCAATACTCACATAAAGAATGGTTCTATGTCTAATTGATTTTAGATTAAATCAAGAAGAGCAAGGTCTATTTGATTTTGATCCCAGAAGAAGGAATATCACAAATTCCTCTTTTCTAAATAAGATTGGAATATGGATCAAAATCACAATAGAAAAATGCTAACAAAAGGAATATTAAATATGCACAATAGCTTAAAAAATAATCACAACTTATCTCAGAGTATAGCCTTAAATCACTTGAATTGAATGGAATGGAATGAATAAACTCTGAAATTCGTGCATTATTTATAGCCTGAAAAATTCTATGTTCGACTGGTCTTAGGATCCTAGGACTGGTCGTAGCATCAAAGATTTTGAAAGATTTCCGCGGGATTAGATTAGTGTTCTCACATTTGGTCTTAGGTAGCCTACGGTATGGACCTTGGTCGTGGACCACCTACGGACCCAGTCGTGGGACTCGAGATAGAGTCACTTGGAGTTCGAGTCGTAAGACTACGAATGGTCGAAGGATGAGTCGTAGGACTTCCCGGAGGCCCGGTCGAAGCAAGTCGGGCGGAGTCGAAGGACAACCAGGAAAATTCGAAAATCTGTAACAACCTAGGACTAGTCCTGAGAAACCTAAGACTGGTCGTTGCAGACCTAGGACTGGTCTTAAGATCTTTAGGACTAGTGTTAGAGCAGTCACACCAAGTAAATTAAAATATTCGGATTATGTATCCAGAATGACCTATCATACAGACCAACCTAAGGTCAAACAAACCTTGAAGTGAGATGGACATTGAAGTCTTGAAGGTCTATATTCTCAGATGATCTTGAAGTAGAAGCTTAATGGTCTTTTTCGAGCTTGGTATATTCTTGACTTGTCTTGATGAAGTCCTAATCTTGAACTTGTTAGAAGCAAACTTGAAGTCTTCTATTCTTGTAGACTTCATTCATGACATGTCTTGCAAACATTCTTCATTTATGATCTTGTCTTGAAAACATTCTTCATTCATGATCTTGTCTTGAAGCAGTGTGTAGTCATAAACAAGAAACACAAGAAGTACAAGACATATAGGTTTTGACACTACAAAATTTGACAACCAAAGGGATATGAAATCATAGCACTAGCAAACTCCTAACCTTAGGTTAGCCGCGCGCCTAACCGAAATCCTTGCAATAACGAAAGTACACAACAATTAGTTACGCACCACCAGCCCGAGTGGATAGTGAATGAATGAGCATGCAACTCCTACTCAGTAAGTCCACATATCAGTACGGTTCCTCTCTAGAAAATCACCGATGTCTATTATACTCCAAACCAGATTGCCGCCCCATCGCGCGTAATAAGGTGAGTGGAAGAGACATCACTATCCGCCTGTCAATATCAGGCCCGGCTCGTCGATAGCAGACCCATTCCTCGAGCCGGTCAGACTCAGCCTAGCATTGCCCCTGTAACGCCCTGAAATTCGAGTGTCGAGTAGCAACTCAACTCTCGAGTTCCAAAACATCACTTATGCAACTTAAATAATAATGATTAAATGTTGTTTGTGTTAGTACATTAAACATGAGTGAGATTATACCAAAACAGTAATTTATACTCTAGATCAATTGTATAAAGGCAAGCGGAAGACTGAAACTGTATATAATTATATGTAAAAGAAATAAAACCATCACAATCTCCAGAGTATGAACCCAACTGAGTTACCATATACATGTATCTGTTTTACGATCAAAATGTCAAAAAATACAACTAGAGATGTAAGCCCTGTAAGCCCCGTCGGTCCAGCCAATCTAGTCAAAGCCACCAGAATACTACATATACGAGAACTTGTCCTGGTCCTCGTCGTAGTCCGGCTCAGCCTCTTGAGTCGTCACCTCATCTGCACCTAAGATAGAGTCTGGTTGGTGTGTACAACACCGTCCCGTAATGTGGGAGTGAGTAGCTAACTCAGTGGAACAAAAGCATAGGTTAACATGTTATCAATTCATTCAAGTAAAAATGATAAAGCAGTTCAATCAAACACTTCTAACTACTATTATTAATGCAAGTATGAATGCAGTCATAATGCATGCCCTCACCGACATACTCCCTCATGCGACACCATCTTACGTTCGCGTCATGCGTTCATTCCTCAGTGCTCCACATCTTCCAGGCACATGTAGTGCAATGATGAATATGATTACCGAGTTGTTATTAGTCTATTTCAAACAGCAGGATTGGGAAACTAAGGTATCTCCCTTGTATCATTCCCAAACATCATCCATTCTAGGGTCGTTAAACCTAGATAATCTCATACAATAGTGTGGTTCTAGGTCTCTGCAAAAGCTGTCAGGGCTGTTACACGCAATTGTTACACTACTCCCCCATCACCTTTTTAACGGCTCATCACTAAATTGACACAGGCCTAGTTCATACTCTATACACCGCGGCAAAACTCGTCCCCTCACTGCAAATTCAGAGTATGCTCGAGGTCACTACAAAGGGCTCGTCACCAATCAGTGTAGGCCGACAGCTTGAATACAGTGTCCCATACCACCGCATTCGGCTCACGAGTCAAGGTTGCTCACTGATCAATACAGGAAGGCACGTGGCCCCAGCGTAAGC
The DNA here is from genome assembly GCA_030180095.1 of Magnolia changhungtana. Classification (NCBI taxonomy): domain Eukaryota; kingdom Viridiplantae; phylum Streptophyta; class Magnoliopsida; order Magnoliales; family Magnoliaceae; genus Magnolia; species Magnolia changhungtana. Next base: position 2,051,507 of record JASAUF010000319.1, read on the forward strand.
CGACAGCTCGACCACGGTGTCCCATACCACCATGCCCGGCTCATGAGTCTTAGCGGATCATGGTACCATGGTTATAGGGATTTCACTAGTAAGTTTGGTACCCTAGGTTCAAGCAGTAGCGTCCAAACATGGTGAACATACATTAGACATATCGGGTTACTTGACGGGCTTGACTAGCTCAAGCGCACAATCAACTGAACGACATGAAGTATATAAGCACCTCGCGTGGCCTAACCACTGTCGCCAACGGAAGTATGACTTGGGTTCGTCAAATACATCCTACATGGCGAAATGAATCTCAACCACGAACTCAAGTCTGGTACCGATTGTCTGGACTATAATCATAGTCCCAAACGCAATCAATCCTTATTCAGAGCATGTGGAGTAAAGCATAATAAACAAAGTAATTCAAGCATGTTAACAAACATGTCATAAAGCATGTTACAAAGCACAAAGTAAACAAGAAATACAAACACATATATTTCATAAGTAAGCAGTTAAATTAAACAACCAACATGGAGGAAATCATATACGTCTCTAAGGTAGTTGAGAATCCCATCTCAACACCTACCTAAGGCACCATCAGCCAAGCACTTACTCTCACAAGCATTTTCACAAACACTTAGAATACACTATTTCAACATACATAGTGTATATTAGCAAAACATGTATTAGGGCGAGCCCTTTCACCAAGCAAGTATTTTACACATATATAATATGTTCATACAACAAATAATCATGGCAAACACATTTCTAAAATTTATACATATACGGTACTTTCTACAAATACTAGGAATATAGTATATTGACATTTATCGTATAACCGAAAAGCGAAACGGACAGCACTTTGTACATGTGCAATTACATACAGATCATGAATCTATCATTATCTGACATTGAAAGCGTTGAAAACCATAACCTATACACCTAAAGTCTTCACCTTTTATCGTAGAATCGTAACGAATTCGATAGGTTTGCTAAGCTTTCGTATTTGGCAGTTTGGCCACCTATAGAATGAAGTAGGTTAACTATTTTATAACCTACAACCATCACAACCCCAAAACAGATTAGGGTTAGGGTTTCTTACCTAGAAATGAAGTCGGAATCGCCGGGAAAGTGACTAGACTTGAGTGGTTAAGCTTGTAGAACGGCAGGGGAAAGTAGTAGGGAGCTTCTCCCACTTCTCTCACACTTTCTCTCTCTTTACTCTCTTCTCTCTCCTAGGGTTTCTCTCAAATTTGTATGGCTGAATGCGAGAGGGTTCTAAGGTCCTTATATAACCTAAAATCACTCTAAAATAGACCTAAGGTCAAGGTATACTTAGGTTATAACTAAAGTGAGCCGGTTCCAGCTCAACGGAGCACTTCTGGCGGCCCCTCTTAAGCCAAAGGTCGGACTTAAGCTCACCAACCTTGGATCTAGGTACCATTAAGTTTTCGTTTCAGTCAAATTCCCAGATCACGCGTGACGGACTAGTTTCAGTTCAACGGTCAGTGAAACTCGATCAGAGATTTCAAGTATACTGCCATGTATATGAAATTTTTCTTGATCCGAGGGTGTATTTGGGTCAGATTCTGACGGTCTGGTTGCTTACAAATTGTCTACAAGTAACAAGTTTCAGATTACTATTTGAGATATTTATTTATAAAGAAAACTAAGTGTTCTCACACTCCTCGCTCCAGACTCAAGCGAACAGCCGTGGTACACAATCTGGATTTGATCTCTGAGATGGTTATCAAGCCCAGCGAGGCGGTCCTAAGTCTATAACTTCGTATTATTCAAACTCCCGATGTGCGGTCCAGATCTGATACGGAGTTTCAATGTGCTCCCGAAAGCAGTCGGGTAATGAGTTTGATCTTAGATTTTAGGGAAACCTAGTGTCAATGATTCTACAAGTTTTAGGTCTTGCAGATCGTATTTAAAGTGATTCAAATGGATTTCATGGCTAATCTAGTTTACCACTTAGTTAACTTTGTCAAATTTCTAAAGGATTTGATCCTAACCGATTTCTGCCTAAGGTGGTACTCGGGCCATTGTACGGAATTTTTCGAGTCGTTACAATCTACCCCTCTTAATGAAAATTTTCGTCCTCGAAATTAGTACCTTTTCGTACTCCTCGAGAAGCTGAGGGTAGTTCTTTCGGATCTCAGCTTCTGTCTCCCACTTAGCTTCCTCCTCTGTATGATGTGTCCACAGTATCTTCACGAGTGGAATCACTTTTCTACGCAGTACCTGCTCCTTTCTGTCAAGGATACGTGTTGGGTGCAGCACATATGTAGCATCCTCGCTCAACTGTACCTGCTCCCATCTGATAAGGTGTGAAGGATCAGGAACGTACTTCTTCAGCATAGATACGTGAAATACGTCATGTACAGCTGCAGGTGGTGTGAGCAAAGCGAGACGATATGCCACAGCACCCACTCAATCAAGGATATGAAACGGACCGATGAACCTCGGTGTGAGCTTCCCCTTCTTCCCAAACCGAAGGACTCCCTTCATAGGGAAAACTCTGAGGAATACGTGATCTCCGACCTCGAACTCAAGCTGTCGCCGCCTCGTATCGGCGTAACTCTTTTGCCTGCTCTGCACTGTAAGAAGTCGACGCCCGATAATGTCGATCTTCTCTGAGGTCGCCTATACCAACTCCGGCCCAATCAAACTGCGCTCGCCAACCTCAGCCAGCAATGCGGTGCTCTGCAAGGACGACCATACAATGCCTCATATGGAGCCATGCCAATACTCGCCTGGAAGCTGTTGTTGTACGCGAACTCTGTATAAGGAAGACAGTCATCCCAACTGTCCTTGAAGTTCAAGACATAGGCCCGCAACATATCCTCCAAAATCTGGTTCACCCGCTCTGTCTACCCGCCGGTCTAAGGGTGAAACGCAGTACTGAACTTCAATTTTACACCCATCACTTCCTGGATATGAGTCCAGAAGATAGACGTGAACTGCGCGTCTCTGTCCAACACGATCTCTAAGGGAACTTCATGCAGACGCATAATCTCTCTGATGTACAGCCTAGCCGGCTCGTTTGCAGAGTTCGTGACTCTGATAGGGAGGAAATGGGCTGATTTGGTCAACCGATCTACGATCACCTAGATGGAATCGTGTCCCTTCCGCGTCTTCAGCAGCCCCGATATGAAATCCATGGAAATGAAGTCCCACTTCCATTCAGCTATGGGCATGGTGACGATCCGAGGAGGTCGACGATGTTACGCCTTGACTGGCGGCACGTCGAGACAACGAGAAATATATTACGCCATGTGGGTCTTCATCTTTGTCCCACCAATAAGGCCGTCTCATGTCTGGTACATCTTTATGCTACTGGGGTACATCATAACTTCGATTTGTGGGCAGTCTCGAGGAGCTCCTGTCGCAAGTCATGAATATCAGGAACGTATAAGCGGCCACGGTATCGTAAACCCCCATCTGTGCCAACTCTCCACTCGGAGTCCTCGGCATCGCTAGCTTACTCTCGAAGCTCAGACAACCGCTCATCGCCCTTCTGGGCCTCAATAATCCTATCATTAATGAGTGACCGTACCCGAACGTGCGCGACACACTCAAATGGCTCCTCCATGGTGAGTTTCTGCTCGAAGTCCCGCACGAACTCTAGCATATCTCACTCTGCTATCATCAACGGAGCCACAAATGAAATCGCCTTCTTGCGGCTCAACGCATCCGCCACAAGGTTGGCCTTGCCAGGATGGTAGGAGACCTCAAACTTGAAGTCCTTCAAGGTTTTCAACCATCTGCACTGCCTCATATTCAAGTCTCGCTGCGTGAATATATACTTAAGGCTCTTGTGGTCGCAGAAAAGCTCGAACTCCTCTCTGTAGAAGTAATGTCTCCAGAGCTTCAATGCAAAGATGACAGCTGCTAACTCAAGGTCGTGTGTAGAGTAATTCTCCTCGTGCTTCCTTAATTGTCTCGAGGCATATACAATCACTCTGTCCTTCTGCATAAGGACACAACCCAAATCAATGCAAGATGCGTCAGTGTATATCGTATACTTAACCCCTTGCTCTGGTAATACTAGCACAGGGGCAGACGTCAATCTATCCTTCAGCTCCTGAAAAGCTGCTTCTGCCTTTTCATTCCAGGCGAACTTCAAATCCTTACGCGTAAACTGTGACAACGGCCTGGCAATCTTCGAGAAGTCTCGAATGAAGCGTCGATAATACCCTACCAGGCCAAGAAAACTCTTCACCTCGGTAACCGAACCAGGCTGCTTCCAATCCTGAACCTCGGCTACCTTAGCAAGGTCCACTGCTATCCCATCCTTGGACACCACATGTCCCAGGAACTTGACTTCTTCCTGCCAGAAGTCACATTTCTTATACTGTGCAAACAACTGGTTCTTCCTCTATGCATCCAACACTGCTCTCAGGTGCACCTCGTGCTCTTCCCGACTCGTGAAATATATCAGGATGTCATCAATGAATACGATGACGAATCGGTATAAGAATGACCAAAATACCCTGTTCATCAAGTCCATGAACACGGTCGGTGCGTTCGTAAGACCGAACGACATCACCAGGAACTCGTAATGCCCAAAATAGGTCCTGAAAGCTGTCTTTTGCACGTCTTCATCTCTGACGTGCAACTGGTGGTACCCTGACTGCAAGTCGATCTTCAAAAAATACTTTGCCCCCTTCAACTGATCAAATAGATCATCAATCCTGGGCAATGGATACTTGTTCTTCTCGGTGACCTGGCTCAACTTACGGTAATCAATACACAACCGTAGTGAGCCATCTTTCTTCTTCACAAACAGTACAGGTGCTCCCCAGGGAGACACACTAGGTCGTATAAAGCCCTTCTCTACTAGCCCGTCAATCTATTTCCGCAGTTCCTCCATCTCACACGGAGGCATGTGATACGTCAGTAAAGAGATGGGTGTCGCACTGGGCGTAAGATCAATGGTGAAGTCGATCTCGCGCTGAGGTGGTAACCCAGAAATTGGTGCAAACACGTCCACAAAAGCCTGAACTACAGGCGTATCTTCAAGCATCGGAACATCAATAGCCTCTAATGAAGAAGCGTAACATCGTGTAGAGTAGTGTGGTGACACGAACGGGGAAAAGTAAAGGCCGTGCCATCAAGTCCATAGGCTGTCACCACCCTAGTCTCGCAGTCAATCTCTGCTCGCATCTCAGTGAGCCAATGTATACCGAAGATAACGTCGTAATGGAATAGGGGGACGATGATCAGGTCGACTAGTATCACTCTGCCACCTAAGTCTATCGGGCAGCCCTCGCACATACGAGTAACTTCTGATGAAGTTCCTGTAGCAGTGATAACCCTCTTTCCTCTCATAGGAGCAGTAACTAAACCCAGTCGCTTGACTGTCGTGCATGAAATCATAGAGGTAGTGGATCTAGTGTCCATCAATAAGAAGACGGGAGTACCTTGGACGTGTGTAGTGACCTCGAAGGCCATAGGCGCTGAAGGTGCAGTCTCTGGTTCCTCTGCTATAAGCGCATGAACATGTGCCTGCTGCGGTTGGTTAGGTTGAGGTACCATGGGCCGTTGAGGCGGCCGGAAGCGAGGTGCAGTGGTCTGAAGGACGAATGTGCAGGTGCCATCCGAAGTCTTGGAGTCGATAGAGCCTGTGGGCGAGAGCGACTAATCATTTGCGGCGGAGAGAACCCGCTATCCCTCATCCGCTCAAAACAGCTCCCAGCAGGATGACCCTGTGTCCTGCAATATGTACAGGTCACAACAAGGCACCTCATTGGAGCCACTGGTGCTACGATCCTGGGAGGCGAATCAGCATGAGGCCTCTTACCAAGGAAAGGCCTGCTCAGCATATCCGGTCGTGGCCTAGGCACCATAGGGCTATGAGAGCGCGTCAAGCGATCCACATCCTGCTCTGCCTGAATGGACATATGAATCAACTCCACATAGGATGGTATACGGACACAATACATCTTCGACCGGATGTCAGGTCGCAAGCCCTCAGAGAAGCGTCGAATCCGCATCGGCTCATCAGCAAGTATAGTCGGGACAAAGCGGCCCAACTTTGTAAAGCGATGCTCATACTCAGTGACTGTCATTCCTCCCTGTCTGAGGCACAGAAACTCATTCTCCCTCTCGTGTCGGTAGGCCTGAGGGTAATATTTCTCGTGGAAATGGAACTCAAATGTTGCCCAGGTCCACACATATCCCACTGCGACGGTCTGCAGTATACTGTCCCACCATAAGCTAGCCTCCTTCTCGAACATGAAGGCGGCTAACTCAACCTGTTCAGCCTCAGAATAATGCAGCATCTTCAGTATCTTCGAGATGCGGTCTAACCAGTACTCAGCCTCCTCGGGTTTGTGAGAACTAGTAAAAGTCAGAGGCCTCAAGCGCTGAAATCGCTCGAGTAGACCGTGAGTACCCACGTCTCCTGTAGGGTACGCAACAGGTGTGGGTAGAGGCACATCCTCAGCCTGAGCAGGAGGCTCTTTAGGCTCAGCAAGACATGTAAATGGCGAAGGTGGAGTCGCACTCCCACCTCGAGATGATAAGACCGCAAGAAGCTGTTGGTGCCGCTGCTGCATCAGTATCATCATCTGCTCAAACCTGTCAGTAGGTGGAGCAGCCTACGGCTTATACGGCGTCGAAGAGGTGCCCGGTTCTGCTCGCTAACTGGGGGTGTATAAGGTGGCAATCCACCAGTAGGACCAGCAGAAGGCTGATCTGAGCCAGAACCCAGGTCTCCTCGTAAACCTCTGTGACATGCTCTATACAACATAGGGTACATCACATGTGAGATAAAGCATGATAACACAATACATAATCACTTAAGTATTCTACACACTTCATAGAGAAAGAGGTATGCATTTCATTACCAAAATTGTCATAATACATGGAATACAGAGTTACATGAATCATGACAGAAGATGTAGGGGAGCTAATACAACCAAGCTTCAACTATTACAAAAACATACTACTAACTACTACATCCATCAACATAAAAACATAAGCCGTCTAAAGCGGTAAGCAAAACAAACTACAAACAACAACATGAATGACTAGGCATCCGAGTCAGGCGATAGAGGAGGAGCATCCTTGTCCTGTACACAGCACAGGATAGTCTTCAATGTGCAAGAACCTTCTTACAACTTCTCTTCATGTAGGCTTCGGTCACCTCAAACTTGGCTCGAGTCTCACCAAGTTCAGCCCGAACCTGTCCAATCTCTTGCCGCAGGGTGGCCTGGTTCTCCTCAATACGAACCATACGAGCATCCCTCGCAGCGTCTGGCTCTGGTGCTCCAGGAGGAGAGCTCTCCTCAGTATCCTGAGCCTCTTCTTCTTCTTCCTGTATCTCATTACCACTTCCTTCTTCGCTTCCTGCGTCGAGGTTAATACTCTCCTCACCTGTGCTATCCGACTCATCTCCAGACTCGTCGAGTCAGGCTTGTCGTTGTCGAGGGCCGATCTTCATGTTGTTAAGCGTAGCCTCACTTATGACCCGGACTGACGCAAGGTCTTCCATATTAAGCCTATAACCGACATCCCGAGCCATCTTGCATATCAGGCGGCCAAATGGGAGCGAGAGGTCGTTCCTGACAGATCTGACCTGAACTATCTGAAATAGGACGAACGTGGGCAGGCATAAGTTGTCCCCATGTCCAATCCTGTATAGGAAGTCCACCATCAATCGAGTACACTTCGTGCAGTTACCCGACCGTTGATACACATTATATGTGAAAATGTGGTGAATCAAACAAAAGTCATCCGTCAACTTCAACGATGAAAGACAGTTTCCTCACATCCAAGAAACCCGTCGACCACAAAAGTATCGCGTATGGCGATCCCTTTCTCCCACACTCTGGAAGAAGTTGTCATTAGGAAGCACTTCACCACGTGTGATGTTCATGATCCGCGCTATCTCAACCATAGTAATTGTGCACCTTATGCCCCTCACAGAGACCGTGAACTGAAGAGGCTCCGAAGAGGGGTCTACGATATGAGCGTAGAAGGCACAAACCGTATTCTCACATGCAGGAGACTCACCTTCAAATATAAGACCTCATTCAATGTCTACCAAGCGGTCTATCATCGGGTGTAGCCCAAACATCCTCTCATCCACGTGAGCTTCAAACATAATCTTATGGTCAGCAAAATGACCGTATTCGAAGCCTATTGGAAAGGTATTTCTGATTGAAAGTTGGGGATCTAGGTCTCACTTCGACCTATACTCCCGAACTGTGCTAGGGCTAGCTTCATCGTCCACTTCTCTCCTCGAAAGGGTTGGATGGCTAGGCCCAGCTTCATCTGCAGCGGTCTTCCTTTTCGCCATAAGAGAAAGGACGGTGGAGATGGAGAAAATGGCTGAAACAATGGCGAAGAAAGCCATGAAAAGTGACAATAAGAGAGAGAAAGGGCTACTCTCCCTGCTTCTCCATGAACTTGGGTCTCAACAGTGGTTGTAGAGGCCCAAACGACCAGGGTTTAAGAAGAAAAATAAAAAGATGAAGTGGGGTAGGGGGTGTGCACGAATTTGAGATGAAATGGAGAGTGTATGGACTGAAATGAGAGAGAAATGAAGAGGATAGGGAGGTAGGGTTACTGTGAACGAAGGAGAGGGGTGGGTTGTGACCGAAAATAAGATTTTTGCTGATTAAAAGGGAGAGTTGAAAGAGAGGCAGCAATTTAGAGGGCTTAGAAGGGTAGAAATGAGGAGAGGGGGGAAAACGGAATAGAAATAGGGACCCCACGTGATTTCGCGGGCCCCACACATACCTGGGGTCAGGCCGACCCTGACCAGACCTGGCCCTACCAGACCCGATGGACCTGACCACGGTTCTGCAGCGGTCCGATGGGCCGGGAATGGCACCACCGTGGTAGAACGGTGTTCACCACCCTCCCAATGTGCCAAAGACACCCTAGGTCTGTCCTAGGTCCCTCTAGATTAGCGCGGGGAGGCCCATGACTCCGTTCGTTCCAAATTCAGGTAGTTTCGAGAAGTCACTGATCTAAACTGACATCTACTGAGTTTTAACAGTTGGGGTTGGGTGGATTGTGATCTATACCCATCAATAGATGGCCTAGAAGTGTTTTGGGATTGACTCGTGCGACTAAGGTTGGGTACAGACTTGATTTCGGTGTTCGTTATAGTGAACTTTGCCGTTGGACGAAACTGAGATGCCTAAGACTATTACTACATTATTCTCGCACCCTCCTATGTCAAAAGGCATCAGCGTACGTCATGGAAACATAACTCAGGTACGGTTTAATCAAAATCATGCTCTGATACCAACTTGTAACGCCCTGAAATTCGAGTGTCGAGTAGCAACTCAACTCTCGAGTTTCAAAACATCACTTATGCAACATAGATAATGATGATTAAATGTTGTCTGTATTAGTGCATTAAACATGAGTGAGATTATACCAAAACAGTAATTCATACTCCAGATCAATTGTATAAAGGCAAGCGGAAGACTGAAACTATATATAATTGTATGTAAAAGAAACAAAACCATCACAATCTTCAGAGTATGAACCCAACTGAGTCACCATATACATGTATCTGTTTTACGATTAAAATGTCAAAAAATATAACTAGAGATGTAAGCCCTGCAAGTCCCATCGGTCCAGGCAGTCTAATCAAAGCCACCAGAATACTGCATATACGAGAACTCGTCCTGGTCCTTGTCGTAGTCCGGCTCAGCCTCCTGAGTCGTCACCTCATCTGCACCTAAGACAGAGTCTGGTTGGTGTGTACAACACTGTCCCATAACGTGGGAGTGAGTAGCTAACTCAATGGAATAATAAAGCATAGGTTAACATGTTATCAATTCAGTCAAGCAGAAATGATAAAGCAGTTCAATCAAACACTCCTAACTACTCTTATTAATGCAAGTATGAATGTAGTCATGATGCATGCCCTCACCGACATACTCCCTCATGCGACACCATCTTACATTCGTGGCATGCGTTCATTCCTCAGTGCTCCACATCTTCCAGGCACATGCAGTGCGATGATGAGCATGATTACTGAGTTGTTATTAGTCCATTTCAAACAGCAGGATTGGAAAACTAAGGTACCTCCCTTGTATCATTCCCAAACATAATCCACTCTAGGGTCATAAAACTTAGATAATCTCATACGATAGTGTGGTTCTAGGGCGCTGCAAAGGCTACTAGGGCTGTTACACGCAATTGTTACACCACTCCTCTATCACCTTTTTAACGGTTCATCACTAAATTGACATAGGCCTAGTTCATACTCTATACACCGCGGCAAAACTCGTCGCCTCACCGTAAATTCAGAGTATGCTCGAGGTCACTACAAAGGGCTCGTCACTAATCAGTGTAGGCTGACAGCTCGAATACAGTGTCCCATACCACCGTATTCGGCTCACGAGTCAAGGTTGCTCACTGGTCACTACAGGGAGGCATGTGGCCCTAGTGTAGGCCGACAACTCGACTACGGTGTCCCATACCACCATGCCCGGCTCATGAGTCTTAGCGGATCGAGGTACCATGGTTATCGGGATTTCACTGGTAAGTTTGGTACCCTAGGTTCAAGCAATAGCGTCCAAACATGGTGAACATATATTAGACATATCGGGTTACTTGACGGGCTTGACTAGCTCGAGCGCACAATCAACTGAATGACATGAAGTGCATAAGCACCTCGCGTGGCCTAACCACTGTCGCCAACGGAAGTATGACTCGGGTTCGTCAAATACATCCTACATGGCGAAATGAATCTCAACCACGAACTCAAGTCTGGTACCGATTGTCTGGACTATAATCATAGTCCCAAACGCAATCAATCCTTATTCAGAGCATGTGGAGTAAAGCATAATAAACAAAGTAATTCAAGCATGTTAACAAACATGTCATAAAGCATGTTACAAAGCACAAATAAATAAGAAATACAAATACATATATTTCATAAGTAAGCAGTTAAATTAAACAACCAACATGGAGGAAATCATATACGTCTCTAAGGTAGTTGAGAATTCCATCTCAACACCTACCTAAGGCACCATCAGCCAAGCACTTACTCTCACAAGCATTTTTACAAACACTTAGAATACACTATTTCAACATACATAGTGTATATTAGCAAAACATGTATTAAGGTGAGCCCTTTCACCAAGTATTTTACACATATATAATATGTTCATACAACAAATAATCATGGCAAACACATTTCTAAAATTTATACGTATACGGTACTTTCTACAAATACTAGGAATATAGTATATTCAATAGATTTATCGTATAACCGAAAAGCGAAACAGACAGCACTTTGTACATGTGCAATTACATACAGATTATGAATCTATCATTATCTAACATTGAAAGCGTTGAAAACCATAACCTATACACCTAAAGTCCTCACCTTTTATCGTAGAATCGTAACGAGTCCGATAGGATTGCTAAGCTTTCGTATTCGGCAGTTTGGCCACCTATAGAACGAAGTAGGTTAGCTATTTCATAACCTACAATCATCACAACCCCAAAATATATTAGGGTTAGGGTTTCTTACCTAGAAACGAAGTCGGAATCGCCGGGAAAGCGACTAGACTTGAGTGGTTAAGCTTGTAGAACGGTAGGGGAAAGTAGTAGGGAGCTTCTCCCACTTTTCTCACACTTCTCTCTCTTTTCTCTCCTAGGGTTTCTCTCAAATTCGTATGGCTAAATGAGAGAGAGTTCTAAGGTCCTTATATAACCTAAAATTACTCTAAAATAGACCTAAGGTCAAGGTATACTTAGGTTATAACCAAAGTGAGCTTGTTGCAGCTCAACGGAGCACTTCTAGCAGCCCCCCTTGAGCCAAAGTCGGACTTAAGCTCACCAACCTTGGATCTAGGTACCATTAATTTTTCGTTTCAGTCAGATTCCCAGATCACACGTGGCGGACTAGTTTCAGTTCAACGGTCAGTGAAACTCGATCAGAGATTTCAAGTACACTGCCATGTATATGAAAATTTTCCTGATCCGAGGGTGTATTTGGGTCAGATTCTGACTGTCTGGTTGCTTACAAATTGTCCGCAAGTAACAAGTCTCAGATTACTATTGGAGATATTTATTTATAAAGAAAACCAAGTGTTCTCACACTCCTCGCTCCGGACTCAAGCGAACAGCTGTGGTACACAATCTGGATTTGATCTCCGAGATGGTTATCAAGCCCAGCGAGGCGGTCCTAAGTCTATAACTTCATATTATTCGGACTCCCGATGTGCAGTCCAGATCTGATATGGAGTATCAATGTACTCCCGAGAGCAGTCGGGTAATGAGTTTGATCATAGATTTTAGGAAAACCTAGCGTCAATGATTCTACAAGTTTTGGGTCTTGCAGATCGTATTTAAAGTGATTCAAACAGATTTCATGGCTAATCTAGTTTAAGGCCGCACCCTCTTCCAACCGACCACGACATAGTGGAAGACGGGGCCTAACGGCATACGGCCCTCATGCGCTCATGCATCCACTCGATCTAGACATTGGAGCAACCTCTAGAACCAAGAGGGTTTAGGGACTTTCACCTAGGGCTATCTATAGCATCCCATGTAGAATAGATTTTCAGTGTCCCATCTGGCCATCCACGATATGCCTGTGGAGGATACGGCCCTGATGTCGCTAGGGCATACAGTAATCACAACACATAATGTAAGATGTATGAGTTATACAATCTAGTCATACATCAATCCAGCGCATATCGTGCGCTCAAGTGAGACAATCTCCGCCTATCAGGGAGTCTCCTAACAACCGACACTATGGCATATGCAATGGTCAATCATATCTCATAACGAACATGCAGATGATGCGTATGGGCATATATCATGATGCTATACAGTCACATACTCATAATCGGTATCAATAACCAGCATCGACAATCGACCTCTACAATGTGGACATTTAAACAACATTATCCCCAAGGAATGGTCCACATAGAGCTTAACATATATTGGACCCATGGCCTCATACAAGGGCCAAATATACAACAACATGGGTCTCACTCAAGAGTTTAATACACATCACGGTGGACCTTTCACATGGGCCTAACATACATCACAATGGGTTCCATCGCCTGACCCTCAAATGCATCACAATGGACCTCATCACATAGGCCTCATATACATCACATTGGGTCTTAAACACGGGCTAAATACACATCACAACGGGCCTCAAATACGGGCCGCATATACATCACATTGGGCCTTGACAATCGAAATCGGCAGTCAGCCACGACAATCGGAATTGATAATTAGCCACGATAATTGGCCTCAATTGATAATTGGCCCCGATAATCGAAATCGGCAATCGGCCACGACAATCAGAATCGGCAATCAGCCATGATAATCAGAATCAACAATCAACCATGATAATCGACCTCGATCAAGAATCGGTCAATCGACCACGACAAGCAGAATCGACAATCAACCACGTCAATCGACAATCAGCCACAATCGGTAATTGGTCACGATAATCGGCCTCGATCGGTAACCAGTCAATCGACCATAACAAGTAGAATTGGCAATCGGCTACGTCAATTGATAATCGGCCGTGATCGGTACTTGATCACGATAATCGGCCTAGATCGGTAATCAGTCAATCGTCCATGACAATCAGAATCAGCAATCGATCACGTCAATCGATAATCAGCCACGATCGATAATCGATTACGATAATCGGCCTTGATCGATAATCAGTCAATCGGCCACGACAAGCCGAATCGGCAATCGGCCACGTCAACCAGAAATCAGCAATTGGTTATGATAATCAGCCCCAATTGTTAATCAGCAATCAGTCACGACAATCGGGATCGGTCAATAATCAAAATCGGTAATCAGCAGATAAACAAAATGGGGTCCATAGATGATCAGCCAATTAACTATGGCATAAAGATCAGCACTCGGCCATGGTTATATCAAATTCGATAACACGGAGCCATCCGTCTACGGTGAACGCTGCCCACTTATTTGGGTTAACCCATTAAGGGAATGATGAGAATGGGCCTAACAAGGCCTAAGAGAAGGTCACAATGTGGACATTCAACTATCATTGCCCATCAATGTGAACATTTAACCAACATTGCTCCCAAGGAGTGGCTCACATAGAGCAAAACATAAAGTGGGCCCATGGCTTCACGCAAAGGCCTGATACACATCACTGTAGGTCACATCACATGGACCTCGAATACCTCGAATGGGCCACGTCCCATGAGCCCCAAATACATTACAATGGGTCATAGCCCATGGGCTTAAAACACACAATAGGTGGGCCCTACACATGGGCCTAATACAATCAAGTGGGCCTCATACTTGGGCCTCCAATATATCTCAGTGGGTCTCAACCCATGGGCCCCAAATACATCACGTTGGGTCATGCTCATAGGCCTCAAATACACAATAAGTGGGCCTTACACACGGGCCTAATATATATCACAGGTGGGCCCTACACATGGGTCTCATATGCATTAAATGGGCCACTTATCTAAGCCTCGAACACATCAAATGGGCCAGGCGTCATGGGCCCAATACATATCACAATGGGCCCCAACCCATGGGCCCTATACACATCACAGTGGGTCTCAACCCATGGGCCTTTATACATCACAATGGGTCTCAACCCATGGGCACTAATACATTACAATGGGCCTCAACCCATGGGCCCTAATACATCAAAATGAGCCTAATCACATGGTCCTCATGTATGTCAAGGTGGCCTCAACAACGGGCCTCATACACATGGCGATGGGCCTCAATAACAAGCCCTCATACACATCAAGGTGGGCCTCAATAACGAGCCCTCGTACGCATCAAGGTGGACCTCAACAGATGGCCACAAATGAATCAAGATGGGTCGAATCACATGGGTCATATATATATATATATCAAATGGGCCACACCACTTGGGCCCCATGCATATCAAATGGGCCACACCCAAATACAAGTGGTGATAATGATTTCTACCATTAAAATTCTCAAGGCCCATTGTAACATTTATTTTCTATCCAATCTAGCCATAAGGTCACACAGACCTGGATTAAGAGGAAACAAATTTCCTAATGATCCAAAACTTGCGCAAATCAGAAGGTTTCAATGGCAAACACTCAATCCCCACTACTCTTTCCTATGTGGTCCACTTGATCCTAGATTTGCCTCATTTTTAGTCTCAAGCTTATTAAGGCAAGCTTACCAAATGGTTAGACGATTTGGATGCAACACATGCATCAAGGGCGGGGTCCACATGAACTATGGATCTGACTTATTTTTAGTCTCATGCCCAAAAAAAATGAGCTTGCAAAATGGGTGGATAGATTGGATGCAACACATGTACCATGGGTGGGTTCCATGAAGGCCCACCATCATATATATATATATATATATATATGTATGTATAATATAATATATAATTTATAATATTATATATATATATATACACACACACCCACACCCACTGTCCCCTGGACGGTGGGGATATAACAAATACATCACTGTGGGCTCCACTGTCTAGGCGGAAGGTGGAAATGAAACACATAAATCATTGTGGGTCCCACGTGGGGCCCACCATTATGTTTATATGAGATCCAGCCCGTCCATAAGGTCATGCAGACCTAAATGAAGGGTTAAAACAAATTTCATCTTGATCCAAAACTTCTGTGGACCCAACAAGGGTTTCAAAGGCAGACGGTCAATTCCCACTGTTTCCTATGATGTGGGCCACTTGAGCTTTGGATGGGCCTAATTTTTGGAGGGGGCCCACATCAAGCAGGGGCCCACCTCATGAACGGCTTGGATGGCATACATACATCAAGGTGAGGCCCATGGCTGGAGCCGTGGGTCCCTGCTCGTCCGCATGTCTGTGTGCAGGACGTCTGTGCATCCTCTCTCTCTGACACCAGCAGCAGCAATGCTGCTGTTGTGGTTTTGTTTTTTAATATATATATTTATTTTATTTTGAGGTTTTTCATATGTGGGGCCCGTACCAGCTGAATCCAGCCCATCCATTGCACTCACGGCTCAAGACCAACCAAATGAGCCCAATATTGAGTATTTTTCGGTGTATAGAAATGTCAGGGAAGATTACAACGGTGAAAATCACCATTTGTTATGCTATGGCCCGCCAGAAAGTCGAATCGGCGTCATTTTTCGGCTCAACGTCTAAAATGAGTTGAGGAACGGAATGGACGGATTGGATTTACAACATGCATTAAGGTGGGGATTGTATGAGTGGCTCGCCAAAAAGATTGCCCATCAAACTAATATTTGTGTTTTCATTACACGTCTAGCGTCCAGGGACGTTGGACGGTTGGGTGCAACGCATACATACAAGGTGGGCCACCAAATGATGGATGGTATGGGTAAAACATACATTAAGGTGGGATTCAACCAAGTGGGCCACACATCACACAAAAATAAAAAAAGGAGAGAGAGAGAGAGAGAGAGAGAGAGAGAGAGAGAGAGAGAGAAGCACCCACCTTAGATATTGGACTTCTTCTTCCACCAATGTGATCTAGAGCTCCAAGGGAACAAGATTCAATGGTCGGGATTGATTTTGGAGGATTAGATTTGGGGGAAGGGGGGGTGGAGAGCTTGCAAAGGGTTGGAAATGGAGAGCTGTCATGGGGGTTGGGAGCTCTCTCTTGCTATGGAAGAAAAATGGAGAAGAAAAGAGAGAGTAGAGAGATGAGAGAGAGTGAAAGGATGAGTGTGTAAGAGGGTAATAATGGGTTGTAAGAGCATAGGGAAGAGAACCTCATAATGACTTGTAAGAGAGAGTTGACTAAAGCTCTCATGAAAAATGGTGCTCATAGGGTGGGTCCACCTAGGGAAATGTGTGCACCCCCTCAAAGTGGACCCCACACCAATCAATGGCTCAAATATTGTAAATGGTACATCTTTTGATCTACCCGTCAGATCGGTGCACAAGATACGGCGTTGGAATCGCAGCGACGATGCAGTCGCAATGACATAGGACTTATGTCAAGCCGACTGAGAATTACAGGATAACACTCAAAGTCACTCGCAAATGCTATCTACAAGTCGCAGGTCGCCAGAATTCAACCGAAGGCACCGCGGGAGCCTACGGAACGATATAGTCTAGGACATGGGTCTCACACCTCAGCTCCTCAAAGTAAATACAGTCATGCAACCTCATGCACCCAAACCCGGCTCCTTATTAGCCCGAACCTGAAAATCACTTAAGCCACTTATGCTACCTGTACGGTTATATATTTGATGGATGAGTGGCCAACTCAGTGTGAATTCTCCTCAAGATTACACACCACCGTATTAGGTAAGCATAGTTTTAAAACATCTAGACAACCAAAATAGAGTAAATGCAGTCTGATTAGGTGCATGGATGGGTAAATGCAATTATCGGCCCGGAGATACTCATCCATATGGACAATGGGCCGTCACCCATGCAATCATCGAACCTAGGAAACATCATCCAGTTGGAACAATACATACCATATATGCATGATTAGCTAAATCATTATTAGTCCATTTACAACCAGCCAATTTAGATAAGCTCAAGGGTCACTACGGGGAGCACATGGCCCAGCGTAGGCCGACGGCTCAGGCATAGTATCCCATGATTACCATCCCCGACCCATGAGGCTACCATCTTAGGATGTTTTATGAAAACTCTCGACGAGTGACCAATCATATTACAGTATATGGGGCTTACCATCGCATATTTGCACAGCATAAAACATCAAACCCATATAGGGTAAATATCAAAACAAAACCACATAGGGCGAGTATCAAAATATGCCACATAGGGTGAATATCAAAACCATGCGATAAAAGACCATCCTTGAAAACCATTGGATACAACAACCCTGGATGGTAAGCCCACATCAATAATACATCTAAACCACCACTCAATAACTACTTAGTCGAAGGTCCATTACAATCACCATCAATTGAGTTACATCCCAAGTATGGGTGTACATTCATATATGAGAATTTCTCACTAATGTATCAGTTTAAGTCCCATAAACAATCCACAAAAAGAAATCATAAGTATGAGCAATTATACAGGATAATCATAAAGCATGTAATACAGTAATTCAATTTCCACCAGCTAACACATGTGATTATAAAGGGAGATATCAATTATAAATTTAAATAAAAACTATAACTTAAGCTAATGAGAAGATGGAAAGCTTAAGGGGAAGAATCGTCACCTTATGTTTTGAATCACCTTTTAGTGTCGCTAAGTATTTGCACCCTTAGAATCGTATCCTATCACAAATCATGAACTTGAACAATTAGATCCAAGTTCCATGCACTACCTAGGTTTAAGATTATGGCCTAGGGTTTGAATTATTTACCATAGGGTTCTTAATGTAAAATTTAGATTTTCATCTTAGGGTTTAACCTTAAAATTTGATTTTAGGATTTGAACTCTACTTGGTGTATTAGTTAAAATTAGATCTTAATAATTACAAGGATACTATTTATTTCAGATAATATGTAGATAATGATAGTTCATGAGTCTATATTTAAATATACTGTCATTAAATTCTACACATAGATCTAAACCTAACACACCATCTATGTTTAAAGTATTGACCTAGGGTCTAGATTACCTAGGTCTAAGATTTTATTCTAGAGTTTAGGTCTAGGCTATATTTTTAGGGTTTTAAGTGTAGAGTTTAGGCTTCATCTTAGGGTTCAATTCTAGGTTTAGGTTTTAGGGTTTTAACATTAATTGATAAACGATTGATTGAAGTGTTAATAAAAAATTTACCATTAACATTAACAACGTAAATAATATTAGTTATCATGATAAAAAAAATGGCCATTTTGATGGCACCAAGTAGTGTGATCTAGTATCTATGGTAGTATTTAGGAATAATAAATAAACACTAATATCTAATATCTAACAGTTGTGGTTTTGATTATAATAACTAATATTATCATAAATAACCTGTTAATGGTTAATTACCTTTAATGATTGAAATGATTATAAGAACACAAATGATAATACTATATCAACCCAGTTGTTTTGAGAGAGAAGGCTTACTCACCTTGCTGACTCGGTTTGAAACCGAGTTGACTCGTGTGATCGAGTTGAGTGGACACGGCCGCCGCACTTCTTCTTTCCTTCTCCCTTTCTCTTTCTTCTTCTTCCTATTTTTCTCCCAAAACCTAGGGTCTAGCAAGCTGCCTAGGTTAAACCAGAGCTTAGACTCAAGAAACTCACTGAGTCAACCCGGTAGCCGTTTAATGCAACCCGCGACAACTCAGCCCTACACGACTTGGAGATAAACTAAGTTCCTCTAAAATTAGACAGATTTGCATGCTAGTAGGAGAGACAAAGGAGCTGGGCAGACCAAAATCATTCCAGACATGGCCTGACTCGGCCTTGACTCAGTTCAGTTCGAGCTTAACCTGGCGGCAACACCCACCTGCTCTATCTCCTACACTCCTTCCTTTATTCCTTCTTATCTTCATCCCGACCTCTCTCTGTGCTTGTGCTGTAACTCCAGAAGCACCATTGGACTCAACCCAAGCATGGCCCAACCTCAGCGGATCAGCCCAAACTCGGCTTAGTTCGAGCTGGTGCAGCTATCCGTGCACCCTTTCTCTCTCCCTCTCTCTCTATCTCTCTCTTCAATGCCCAAAGCTCCTGAGGCTAGTCAGAGACTACCACCATTAAACTCAGCTACATCTCGGACGAGTTAATGGAGCTCGAACTTGCTGCCGCACTAGCCTGTTGGAGCACGAGCTCGGTGTTGCACTTGCTTTCCCTTCTAATCTCTTTCTTTTCTTTCTGTTTCTTCTCTCTATTCCCATTCTTTCTTCTCCTTTCTCTCCCTTTTCTATCTGTATTTACCAGAACCGGGGCCACTGACCACCCCGACTTGCTTCGCGTTCGAGTCTAACTATTTTCTTTCCTCATATTCTCTCTCTACCCTATTTCCTTTCCTTCTCTTACCTAAAATGGTGGTGAAAATCCCGAGGTGAATGCCTTCCTTTATAGCCATGGAGCGCGCTCGAACCCTTCATCCAACAGCCGAGATAAATGACCGTGAACACATCCCCACTCCCTTTTCTTGGTTACATGGGGGAGATCCATTATGAGGGATGGATTCCACTCATTGTGGCCCACTGGAAAAGCATTCTGGATCAACCAGTGGAGGCCACACGATCTTGGTGGGTTTTTCATTTTAACGAAGAAGATGATGTCGCCTCAAATGGCTATTTCCTGACTTGGACCTATTACAATGATCCACACCGTTTGGACGGGTCAGATGGGGCCCACGATCAGTGTGGGGCCCACTAATCCTGTCCTGGGTCGAGACGCAATCCTCTCGCGAGATTTCCTCTGCCGCGGCTCTCTTCTTGCGTGAGCTGGTGATTTTCTCGGGAGAGCCGATGTTGCCCTAACGCGAACGGTCGGGATGACTCCCAGGGCTCGAGCCAACGTGACTTTCCAGAAGTGGGAATGTTTTCCATGCCAATTTGACTAACAGATGATTGCCTGCTCTTTTCTGGTGCTGAAAGGAGAGGCTGGGATTCGTCCCAGATGAAAGGTCGAGATTAGAAGGAGACGTCGCACGCGGATTGCTCTCATGGCAAGGAGAAATGGAAAAAGATTCCCTTTTCAGAAACCTCCAACCACATGCACGCCGCTTGCACCCTCCGTGGCGTTCATGCACGTGTGCATGGGTGCGTACGAACATCATGGTTCAGGTCGAACGGAAATCCCCTACCCGATGGATGGTTTGGATCCTCCCAAGGTGGCCCATCGTGATCACAATGGATCGATTTTGGAAAGGCAGAAAACACATCATGCTTGCAACTTTGCACCTGTCCTTGCGAAATCCTACATGCACATAGGCTTACAAGGATGACATGGTCCTGATTGGTTTTGGCACCCCGACATGATGGACGGCTTGGATCTTAGCAGTGGGGCACGATGGTGGGCCACAGTCGTCACAGCGGACGGCTCTTTTTGAATTTCACGGGCGGGAGAGAGAAGTTTTCTCTTTTTAGAGAAAACGCGGGTCGGCGCCCGTTTGACTGGGTCCTTGGTCCGATGTGTTGCGGGTGAAAGCCTATTATGGTGCATATCAAACCCTTTGTGGGGGTCCACAGTGATGTACTTGGTAATCCACTCCGTCTATTTTGCTTTTTGGGCCCTAGTATGGACTTTAACCGCAGATCAGGTGGGTGCGAAGCTCAGGTGGGCCATACTTTCTAAGTACATGGGTTATCCTATGATCTATGAAGATCTGACGGTCAGATCATTCTGAAATCAGACGTCAACGGTTAAAAAGGGTCTTAGGGACCACTCAGTTGGGAATTAGTGGTTGAATTAGGGATTAGATGTCTTAACATGTGTTTTTAGAGTAATTAATCAAATGCTTTTAACCAATTCTTAAACATGTTCTTAAATAAACAAATCAATCTAATACATGTATTTAGGTTAACCTATCCGGTATTCTAATCCCTCCGAAGTCATTTATTAAGTAAAATAATCAAGTATTCTAACTAACTCTAGGCATTTGTTTAAGTAACTAACCAAGTATCCTAACTAATCTAATCAATTCTAAGACGTGTTTAAGAGAGCTAATAAGATGATCTAATCATAGTTTAAGTAAGCTACCGAATGATTAACCCCTAAATTATCTGATTAGTGTGTCAAGTGGTTGATCACTATATAGGATGCTATGGATACTTTGAACAGTGGATCTCATGGTTCAGAGTGCTAAATTCAAAATAGTTGGTTAGATTTACTCATAAATGGAATTAGATTTCTTCAAATGGTTGGATTCAGATTAGAACGAACGTAGGTGTTTGAATAAGATAGGTTTGTATTTATACTAAGTTAGGATACACAGTAACACCTGAGTACTGGAAAGTACGGGGTGTTACACAACACAAGGGTCCGACCCGCTGCCTGCCACGGATCTACGACACGAAATAGATCGGAGAAGGCGAGCAGGCCCCCGGTTGAGGGTACTGTAGGTTGAGCTCCAAGATCTACGAAAGGATATACGGGAGGAAATCGCAGATATGAAGCAAAGTCATTGTGCCAATCAGGCAGGGCCCGAAGTGAAGGCATCCCCGTTCACAGATAAGATCATGCAAGCTCAACTATCAGAACAATTCCGCCTTCCCCAGATCACGCCTTACACCAGTAAAACCGATCCAAGTGAGCACATTGAGTCCTTTCGGACTTATATGGAGCTGCACGATGCCTCAGATGTCGTGATGTGTCGGGCCTTCTCTCTCACGTTGGCTGATGTAGCTCGGCTTTGGTTAATAAAGTAGTTGAAACCAAAATCCATCAGCTCGTTCACCGAGCTCAATGATGTTTTCCTCGCCAATTTCATCGGAGGGAATAAAAAACTGAAGTCATCTGCGTACCTAAATAATATAATCTAAAAGGAGGGAAAGCTACTTAAGGATTATATTAAGCACTTCAATTTCGAATCACTCCAAGTCCAAAAGCATTCGGATGAGACAACTCTCAATTCTATTATGCAAGGATTCAGAGACAGGCCGTTTCTTGCATCCCTTGACAAGAACCTGCCCACTACTTTGACCGGATTTATGACCCGGTCGGAGAAGTATGTAGATGTCGAGGAAACTCTAATCCTGCGCGAGGCCATTCAAAATGCAAAAAACTCGACCAAAGAGCCAGCCAAAAAAAAGTTGACTCAGCCAGTAGTAAGAATCGAAAAGATGACCGGTCCTGCGACGATCATAGGTCGGGCAAGCGACCCAACCACAAGTTTTTGACGTACACTCCGCTCAACAAAACGCAAGAGCAGGTCTTGATGGAGATCAAGGGTAAATGATTCGTTAACTAGCCAGACAAAATCCAGAGTAATTCGCACTGACGAAGTAATAGTAAATACTACCATTTTCATCACGATCACGGACATAACACAAGTAACTGCTATAATATAAAGCAGGAGATCGAGAGGCTTATCTAAGAGGGCCACCTCGGCGAAAACGTCAACCTAGGAGCCAGAACCACGGAAGAACGCCCAAATGATAACCAACCTACTAAAGATATCCGAACTATTATCGGTGGCCATCTGGGCGGAGGCGACTCGAATAATGTTCGTAAAAACCATGCGAGGAATGTTAGTCGACCTGAGTCTGAAATTATGGTTCTATCTCGGCCCCCAAAGGAGAGAAAGCTCAAAAAATATAGTATAACATTCACCGAAGTGGACACGAGGGACATTCATCACCCGCACGACAACATCTTGGTCATCATTATCACTATCGCCAACCACCGAGTCTTCAGGGTCCTCTCGACACAGGCTCTTCTGCGGACATGCTGTTTACACAGGCATTCGACAAGATGGGTGCCGAACTTTTGGCTCTGAGGCCTATAAGGACTCTATTGATTGGATTCTCAGGCGGACAAATTCTTCTCGAATGAGCAATTCAGCTCCTGCTCACTGCCGGGGATGCGCCAAATCAAGTTACCGTTATGGTCGACTTTATGATAGTCGATCAGTCTTCGGTCTATAATGCGATCCTCGGTCGACCTTCCCTCTGCTTCCTCCGAGCCATCATCTCAGCCTATCACATTTCTATGAAGTTTCTGACTGAAAGTGGCATCAGGATTGTAAAGGGAGATCAGCACGACGCTTGGCGATGCTATGCGACTACTCTACATGCACCTGCAGAAATTTCAATGATCGAGACCCTGGATCAAGGCGATTAATCTCCCGAACGCGGTCACCCCGTAAAGGACCTCATCCAGGTGCCATTGTATGAATCAGAAGTCTCGAAGACCATCCGAGTTGAGTCATCCCTGGCAACACTGTTAAAGGAAAAGTTCGTAGCCCCTTACTTCGCTGACACACCGATGTCTTTCCATGGACTCATGAAGATATGCCAGGCATTGACCCCTCAGTCATGACTCACCACCTTAATATCGACCCAACTTATAAGTCGATCCATCAGAAATGGCATGCACTCGGCCTCGAATGGTACACCGTAATCGAAGAAGAGGTTAGAAAACTCCTCAAATCCAATTTCATTGAAGAAATATACTACCCCGAATGGGTGGCCAACGCCGTGTTGGTCAAGAAGGCTAATGGGAAGTGGCGAGTATGTATAGACTATATCGACTTAAACAAAGCCTTCTCTAAAGATAGCTTTCCCCTTCCTCGGATTGATCAGCTGATTGATAGTACCGCGGAGCATGAATTATTTAGCTTTATGGACACTTACATTGGTTATAATCAAATTGTAATGCATTAGTCTGATAAATCAAAAACTACCTTTGTCACTGACAAAGGTCTTTATTGTTACCAAGTGATGCCATTCGGATTGAAAAACACTGGAGCGACCTATCAAAGATTGGTCAATAAAATATTTGCCCAATAGATAGGATGGACAATGGAGGTTTATATCGACGACATGCTCGTCAAGAGCATCAAGGCGACAGACCATATAGCCGACCTAGAGGAAATGTTCGTCGTCCTCCGAAAATATGAAATGAAGCTCAACCCGAGCAAATGCGCGTTTGACGTAGGCTCGGGCAAATTCCTCCAGTTCTTGGTCTGCCAGCGGGGAATCGAAGCTAATCCAGAGAAAATCAAGGCTTTGCTAGACATGGAATCCTCGAAGATGATCAAAGATATCCAGTGGTTGACCGGAAGGATAGCGGCCCTAAATCGCTTCGTGTCCTGAGCTACCGACAGATGTCTACCCTTCTTCAAACAATTGAAGGGCCGACAAATTATCGATTGGACAGATGAATGCGAGATCACCCTTCAGCAACTCAAAGAATATTTAGGATCGCCACCACTACTTTCTAAGCTTGAGTCAAGCGAGCCTTTGCTAATTTACCTGGCAGTATCCGACGCAGCCGTAAGCTCAGCCCTGATCCGTGAACATGAAGGAAAATAATTTTCTATATACTACATTAGCAACGCCCTTGTCCTGGCAGAGATGAGGTATCTGACCCTAGAAAAAGTTGCCTTGGTACTAGTTGTATCATCCCGATGCCTACAGCCATACTTTTAGACTCATTCAATCATCGTCATGATTGACCAGCCGCTCTGCCAAGTACTACAGAAACCGAAGGCTTCATGATGACTCACAAAATGGGCGATCAAACTCAGCAAATTCGACATCCATTACAAGCCTAGGGTTGCAATTAAGGGACAAGCTGTGACAAACTTCATTATTGAAGTCACAGTGCAAACAGAAACCTCTTCTATTGACCCAGAGGCATCGTCCGATCAGTCCCCACCCCCCCCCCACCCCGTCTGTTCTCTCTACATAGATGGCTCATCCAACTCTAAGGCAAGCGGGGCAGGGATAGTTCTGGAGATTCCTGATCATACGATTATACAATATGCCATAAGACTTGGATTTCAAGCCTCCAATAATACAGTAGAATACAAAACTCTGCTCCTAGGACTCTGACTAGCAGCTAGCCTAAGAGTCACTCATTTAAACATGTACAGCGACTCCTAACTAGTCGTCAACCAGATAACCGATATATATCAGGCTAGGAAGGAGAGGTTAAAAGCCTATCTAATGAAAGTAAAAAAGTTGATCGTCGGATTCCACCAATGTTCGGTTACCCAAATCCTGAGAGCCAAGAATGCCAAAGATGACCTCCTAGCGAAGCTCGCCTCAGCCGACGAAGACGACATCCCCAGGTCCGTCCCCATTGAATTTGTGGCCGAGTCAAGTGTCAAGAAAATCGATTCCTCGGCCTTGCTCCCCATCAATTCTGAGTTATCTTGGGTCAATCCAATTTTCAAATATTTTAAGACCAAAGTACTCCCTGAAGATTATGCTGAGGCTCGGCGACTGAAGAACTGCACAGCTCGTTACACCATGCTCAACGGAGTGCTGTATAAGAAGAGGTACTACGCACCACTCCTACGATGCCTAAGGCCGAGTGAAGCTGACTATGCCCTGTGTGAAATTCAAGAAGGCATTTGTGGTAATCACTCGGGAGGCTGATCCCTAGCTCACAAGGTCATTCGGCAAGGCTATTACTGGCCAACCATTCAGCAGGATGCTCGGAAGCTCGTTCAGAGTTGTGATAAATGCCAGAGGTTTGCCACCATCCCTCGACAGCCACCTGAAGAATTGACGCTAATGGCCAGTCCTTGGCCTCTCGCCCAATGGGGAATCGACATCATCGGAACATTCCCTTTAAGGAAGGGTTAGACTAAGTTCGCCGTCATCGCCATAGATTACTTCACTAAGTGAGCCGAAGCTGAACCCCTTGCCAAGATAACCGAGCAAAAGATCACAGACTTCATTTAGAAAAACATCGTCTGTCGATTTGGAATACCTCGAATCATTGTTTACGATAACGGGAGACAGTTCGACAACATGCATTACCGGGAAATGTGTCAGAACCTCGGGATCAGGAACATTTACTCATCCTCGCGTCATCCACAGGCGAATGGGTAGGTTGAAGCCATTAACAAGGTTATAAAGCAGTACCTTCAGGCTAAGCTAGACTGAGTTAAAGAGGCATCAGCTGAAAAACTTCCCAAAGTTCTTTAGGCTTACCGAACTACAGCTCGAACCGCAATAGGAGAAATTTCATTCTCTCTAGCGTATGGCTCAGAAGCAATTGTCCCTATGGAGATCGGCCTACCTACCGCCCGAGTGAATTCATTCAACGAACAAGACAACAAGGAGTTGCTGACCCTCAACCTCGACCTCCTGAACGAAATCAGAGAACTGACATGACTTCGAACAACCGCCTATAAATGGTTGGCATCCCGATCCTACAACGCCTAAGTCAAAGTCAGGCGATTCTGAGCGATGGACTTAGTCCTCAAAAAACTTTTCAGAATACCAAGGAAAGTGGCGCGGGAACACTAGGACCCAATTGGGAGGGCCCTTACATAATCACAAGTACAGTCCGACTAGGAACCTACCGACTAGAAGACCTAACAGGACAGTTCTTGCCTCATCCTTGGAATGTCGAGTATCTCAAAATATATTATCCCTAGCTCGGTCAAAGAGCAATCCACACTTGGCTCATTTTCTTTTAACACTTAGATGAATTATGGAAAGAATGTAGAATGTGCAAATAAGTAGTAAAAAAATATATATATTCATTGATTAGCAAAAGTGTTACTTTATCGGTTCAGTGTTTACAATTGTATCATATTGACAAACCAATAAATGCTCAATGCTCGGAGACCGGTAAAGGATGACCACTACAAGAAAACCCACTTTTACTGACGAAAAAATTTTTGTCAGTAAATTCGTCGATAAAACAGCGTCGCGATAGGTTTTTACCGATGAAAATTTTAATCGTCGAAAATGGTAAGATTTTTACTGATGATTTTTTTCTATGGTAAAAAATAATCAAAAAACTTTTGCCATCAATTTTTTTTCATAGGTAAAAATATTTATAAAACTTTTACCGACGAATTTTTTCGTCGGTAAAAAATAATTGTAAAACTTTTACCGACGATTTGTTTCGTAGGTAATAATATTTACAAACCTTTTATCGACGAATTTTTTCGTCGCTAAAAAATAAGCGTAAAACCCTTTACCAATGATTTTTTTTCATAGGTAAAAATATTTACAAAACTTTTACCGACGAAATTTTTCGTCGATAAAAAATAAGTGAAAAACTTTTACCGACAATTTTTTTCGTAGGAAAAAATATTTAAAAAACTTTTACCAACGAAATTTTTCGTTGGTAAAAAATAAGTGAAAAACTTTTCCCAACGATTGTTTTTGTAGGTAAAAATAGTTTAATAACTTATACCGACGAATTTTTTCGTCGGTAAAAAATAAGTGAAAAAAATATTTCACGATACTTTTACCTACGAAAATTTTCGAAGGTAAAAGTCTCTTTTTTTCACTATAAAATTCCTGATATGCACCAATTACAATATATTTCATCATATTCTTCCTGATATACACCAGTTATCATATTCACATTCACATCTATCTAAACCCAAACTAGTAAATCCCTCAAAAAATAAACTACATTTATCCAAACACAAATAAATCCACATCACATTCATTCACATGTAAATACATATAAGTTTAACATCATAAATAAAAATATAAAAAATCATAGAGATGAAGGCGAAGGTGGTGGGGCATCGGTGGGTAAGCGTGCAGCGAGAGCCTGAAACATCTCCGTCATCCGTGGCTTATGCTCCGCCCACATCTCCTCCATCCTCCTCTCCTGCTCCTCCCTCTGCCTCGCCTGCTCTTCCATCCTCCTCTCCTGCTCCTCCCTCTGCCTCGTCAGCTCCTCCATCTCCTCTCCTGCTCCTCCCTCTGCCTCGCCAGCTCCTCCATCCTCCTCTCCTTCTCCTCCCTCTGCATCGCCTGCTCCTCCCTCTGCCTATCCAGCTACTCACTCTACCTCTCCAGCTGCTCTTTGATGTCATGGATGATGACCCGTAGTTGCTGAACCTCTCTCTCTGCGATATCAGCTAGGCGTATGGCGCTGTTGCCAACGACGATGGATCGGTTGGAGGCATCTCTAGCGGGTGTCATGAGCTTGGTACCATAGCCAAGCCCACGCACATATCAAGAACGGGTGTTAAGCACCTCACTCAGGATCTCTGGCTCACTCCGCTAAGTACCATCGGGAGTGGGTTGACTGCGTAAGGTGTCCATCGCAGCCTGTAATGAAAATATATGAATTTTCATATCAAATGACATTATTATAACTCAATGCAATTAAATTTTATAATGTAAGAATTTTTACCCAATTCTCGCTGGCTGTAGGATGTACCCAAGATCCCATCGCCTGCCAATGGTGAGTCCCTCTATAGAGGTCTACTAGTTCGGGCTCCTGATCAGTGACGGAATCTCGTTGCGCAATCGGAAGGACAATAGAGTTAATATAAATGCATGGAAAGAATATATCAACTCATTAATTACCAGTAATTTCTTACCATGTTGTGACGAAGTCGTACAAATGACTTTGAACCAGATACGTGGTTCACTTCTAACTTTCCTTTGTTGTCAGAATTTATTTTACTCATCTTCTGAACACATTATTCATAATACATTGTTATTAATTGTGAATTTAATTGTTACCCTAAGATATCGTAAATATGTAAATATTATCTATAGATGAAAATCTCTCGCAGAGTATTCGACAGTCGTCATGGGTCACGTGCGGCGGTGTGGACTGTACGCCCTCCTCATGGCTCACGCACCGCTTGTACTACTTGTATAAGTCACCGTGGTACTCCTTGAACCGCTCCTTGACCATGTCATCGATAGCATGAGAAATATGCAGAACACTCAAATCCAAGTCAAATTTATCCTGCAGTTTCATAAATAATAGATAAAGGCAATAAACTTATTAACAAAATAACTTAACCATTGATAAACTTTTATAAAATAAATTTTAATTTACTAAAATTTACCCGAAGGCGCTGACGGATGAGCTGCCGCATATCATCTGTCACGTCGGCCCAACGGGGGGTGGTGAGGGGATCAGAGATCGGCATAAGACACCGACCTCCGACATAAACAACCTCGCATTGTTCCCAATAGGTCTAATGTAGTCCTCTGGGAACTCTACCATCACCCTACCTTCACACTAAGTCACTCTAAAAGTAACTCACTTGTGGATCCACGTCCTTGTCAGTTGGTCGACGATGCTGTTGCAAAAGAAATATGTAAGTCTAAATATAAACAGAGGTCATTAAAAGAAATATATGTCTAGACTTATATGCAGTGTCAGTGTATGCGCGACTGAGGGATCAAATGCCTATGATGCAACATGTGACGACGATGCTGGCTCCGTCGCATCACGGGTAGAAGGGGTAAATTCAGTGCATGAACAACGTGGTCGCCCACCTGGTGCCATCACTAAATATGTGTGAGCTACAAACTTATAAATTTAAACAATGTCTGTTGAGGCATAAAAATAAGAGAAGAATTGGAGCAGGGAAAGATCAAGGCATTTAGGAAAAAGTTGGAAGAAAGGAACAAAGAAATAGTTCTGAGAACACTTTGCGCGGGTCCGCACAAAGCATATTGTTTGCGCGGGACCGTGCAAAGTATATCGTTTGCACGTGTCCGCGCAAAGCATGTAGTAGTGGCACAGAAATGACTGCGAGTTATTTTGTCCCACATCGCCCAAGTTAAAGTTTTACACCTGCGAAATGCCTATAAATACCTTGCTCTCTCTCTAAAAAGGGGTTCGAAGATTTTGGAGCGAAAGAAGAGTGAAGAAGAAGATCGAAGGTAGGAGCATTAGGCTCCTGCAGGTTGCGCGGACTCGTGCAAACGATAGGGTTTACGTGAGACCACGCAATCAGACTGCCCTGCAGTCTGTAACAGCAATGGGCTGTTATGCTACTGAAATTACTAAAGTCTTTAAGTTCTTCCTGTTCAAGAAGAAAGGAAGAATCGTCGATAGGAATGCATATTCCTCCTAAGACTCAGGAGATGATCGAAAATAGTGTTGGAATGCTGCCGGAATTTCTATATCTCTGAAGATTGTTGATCGACGCATCAATTCCTCCTAAGTTCTAGGAGATGATTAAAAGCATTGCCGTTATGCTGTCGAAATTTATATTTGATTAAAGATAGTTTAATTTATCTATCTTAGAATCAAGGGACATTAGAGGATGTAAATGAACTCAGAATCAATAAAGTGTGATGATTATTCTTATATTTTCTCTTGTTATGTCTGAATAAGATAATTTTTCCAAATTAAATACATTTGTTTTCTTGTTGAAACAAAATGGTGACTCTGCTGGGGACAATTACTTTATCTTATTTAGTATTAACTTAGAAAAAATTGTAAGACTTTTATCACCTTTTGGCATCTCTTAGACGCCAAAATGGCGACTCTCAGTGGGAACATCCTCCCCTTCATCTCTAAGATAGTTTACTTAATCCCTCGTATACTAACTTCACGTATGTTTCATCATCGAAGGTACCCAAATTCAATCAAATAACACTACTGATGGCTAACGTTGTGAGAAAAGTGAACTTCCGTTTCACCCCTACTGGGTTTGTAGTCGAATACGCGCCAAGATGAACTCCTGAGCGTACGAATTCATGCACCACAAGCAGGCGCAAAGTGACTCAAGTAACAGTGGGAGTCATTTCTGTCTCACCTCAACCACAGGAAAGTGGCGGGAACTGGACTGTGGTCTTGTCTAGGAAGACAAAAGCAAAGAACTTAAAGAGCTGCAAGGCAAACTTATCTTTACCAAGAACTAAGGGACCAATCACACGCAGTATAGCAAGAAGAAAACCCGAGCTCACTCCTCCTGCGATATGCCCCGAGCGAACAGTTCTGCAGTTCACGTCGCGCGATTTTTCGGCTCTAGTCGCCCCAAGGACTAAATGGACAGAAGCACAGAAAGGTAAAACGCTGATGATAGGGTCACCGATGCCTGTATCACCCCAGACAAGTTCGCCCATAATTGTATCACCCCGATCGATCGACAGCACGGGAAGTGCGCAAAAGTCGAATGAGACTCCGATCTCTCCCCTCTTTATAAGCCATGTTACGTCGACGTACTCTCGTCTTACTCCAACAATGGCCTCAACAAACAGTAAAGGAGCCACATTATACATGGCAGAGACGGGTCAAGAAAATAGGCCGACTACTGAAGAACGTGTTAACCAAATGGCAGAGGCGCAAAGAGCGCTAATGGACAAATACCGAAATCTTAGGGAAGCTCTGGCGACTCTGGCGCATAACGTAACCCAAATAGCGGCTCCACCGATGATGGGAGTAATGAATGGACAGGAAAGTCAGCCCGAAAGTTCTCGTCCACAAGGGGCAGGATCGCGTCCAGCAAGATAATATAAGACAGGTTGTTGAAGAAATGGTGAGAATAGAAAGAGAACGAGAAAATACTGGTCGCTTCAGATACCGAACACCCTATCCAAGAGAGGTAGAGGATGTTCCGTTTCTGGCCAATTTTAAGCATCCAGACTTCCAGAAGTTTAATGGGGAAGGACCACCAGAAGAACATCTAATGCATTTCATTACCAATATGGAAAATTTTTCCACAATACCGCAGTATTGCCTAAGATTGTTTGGGTCGTCGCTGACGCACAAAGCATTTCGGTGGTATTCCAGCCTGACTCCTGGATCGGTACGGACTTGGGAGCAAATGCAAGACGCTTTCATGTCGAACTTCTTCTCGTCAGAGCGCGATGTTAGTATTACAGAATTAGCCTCCATATGACAGCAAGAAGGAGAACCGGTTGAAAAGTTCATAGACAGATGGAAGACACTGGGGGCATCATGCAGACAACTGCCAGAAGAAAAGGAACAGGTCAAAATGTGTTTGAATTCTATGGAAGCAGGGATTGCATTTAGACTTACCAGCACCGATATCAGAACCTTTCGTGATTTGGCCACTAAAGCTCATGCGTTGGAATTAATGACTCGCAAGATGCTGACATTCCATCATGAGACCGTTAGGAGGGTACCCGGCAGGACGACTGTCAATACCGTCGATCGTGATAAGAAAAATCAAGATGCGAGGAGCTCAAGAGACAAAAGATTGGAAGGGAAAGAAAGCTGGAACCAGTCAAGGGATAGGTACGGTGGAAAAAGGCTCAGAATGCTCGATTCCCATGAAGGGTTCGAATTCGATAAGAAAGACGTAGTTCCTATGATGCAGCAGTTGTTAAAAGCTAGCACCTTGGAGTTACCAGAGCCCAAACGCCCTGAAGATGTGACGAAGACCCGCGAAAGAAACTTTTT
Source organism: Magnolia changhungtana (assembly GCA_030180095.1). Lineage (NCBI taxonomy): Eukaryota > Viridiplantae > Streptophyta > Magnoliopsida > Magnoliales > Magnoliaceae > Magnolia > Magnolia changhungtana. The sequence continues at coordinate 2,084,163 of JASAUF010000319.1, forward strand.
CCCTTATCATCGCTTAGTGGGACATCCAACGGAGAATTGCTATACGTTGAAGTGCATCATACAACGAATGATAAATAAGGGCGAAATAATAACCAGTGAAGGCATAGGAAAGAGTATGAGGGCGACGGTAAACATGTTTACAGTCCAGGAAAAGGCCTGAGAAATAAAAGGGAAAGAAAATCGAAAGTCAATAAAGAATGCAACAATGATTACGTTGCGATCAGGAAAGCAGGTAACGAGTCCGACGAAGCAAAAAATAGGAATTGCAAGGAAAGAAGTCACCGAAAGACAGAACGGCAATGATGGAAATAAAAACGGGAACGGAGCGGCGAAAGTGGCTTATGACGTAGTTAGCCACTTAAAGGGCATACCAGCACGCCTAAGCATCTATGATGCACTCAAGTTATCGGAAGAGTTTCGACAGAATTTGATCTGAGCACTGTCTGATCACAACATAAGAGAAGCTTTATTGACAAAAATGAAACATGAAAGACATAATGAACAGGCAGATTGTCTACCAGTAATCTCGTTCTCTGATGATGATTTGATTGGTGAAGTGGAACATAACAGGCCACTAATGATAGAAGGGTATATTTGCAGGAAGAAGATAAAACGGATTATGATAGACAATGGGTCCGTAGAAAATCTTTTGCCACTCTCCATGATAAACAAATTAGGCTATCGCCGTTCTGATTTGCGTCCCAGTGGAATGATGATACAAGGGTTCAATCAAGATGGATAGTGCGCGCTCGGTAAGATTACAGTGACATTAGAAGTAGGAGAATTAACTACTAGTGTTGTATGTCATATTATAAATGCTTTGACAACGTATAACCTTCTCTTGGGAAGGCCATGGATACATCAGTACAGTATCGTACCCTCTACTCTACACCAATGTTTCAAATACTGTAAAGACGGAATGCAGTGCAAGGTGATGGCTGATGCTAAACCATATACAGAAGCCGAGTCTTTCTTTGCGGACGCCATTTATTATAAAGGGTTCTCCAAATATGTGGGAAATAATAATGAAAAGAAAATCTTAAAAGACGTCCGAGTAAACAATATTAGAGAAGAAAGAGCAGAATCTTCTGGGACTGTAGAAGTAAGAAAGAAGTTCTATTTTGTACCAAAGCGTCTGAGACAACCGGGGCAACCACCGTTAACATTGTTATCAACAGAATAATTGAAAATCTTACAATCCAATTATACGATGCCATTACCCAATATTGAAAGGTACAAGCCATTTACAGCTGCCCCAGGAAGATTTTAAGTCAGGGCTAGTACTAAATACCCTAAGCCGATAGAATTCCATGCCGCAGCGAAAGCAAAGGACGATATCACAAGCAATGTATATCACGGAGAGTTGACACCGTAAAATTTGAAAAAATACAGTGCAGTAAGTAAGAAAATCATGAAAAATATGGGTTTTGATTGTAACAAACCCACTGGACTAAGTCATGGGAAAGGAATTCAAATCCCTCTCGGGGTTGATCAAGAAACGCGGAGAAAATTCCAGGGGCTAGGAGCAGAGTCATCAGTGAATATGGTATCAGTAAATATCACTTCGGCCGCACAAATACTAGAACAAGACCCTAAGGTAGTCGAGTGTCCTGAAACAGCTCGAAAATAAATAGAAGACGGGGGGCAACCGACAATAGATGGCTTGTAGGAAATAAATTTGGGAACAGAAGAAGAGCCGAGGAATACATTCATCAGCGTCAGTCTTTCTAAACAAGAATTCGAGAAATATGGCCAACTTCTCAAAGAAAATAAAGACATCTTCGCCGGGACATATGAAGAGATGCCGGGACTGGAACCCTCCATTACAATGCATCAATTAAACATCTCCAAAGAAAAGAAACCAGTAAAGCAAGCACAAAGGCGATTCCACCTAGACCTGATTCCATTAATCGAAGAGGAAGTAAACAAATTGATAAAGGTTGGGTTCATCAGGGAAGTTAAGTATCCCAAGTGGATATCAAACATCGTTCATGTGAAGAAGAAAAATGGGCAGATCTGAGATGTATTGACTTCAAAGATCTGAACGAAGCATGTCCAAAGGATGACTTCCCTCTCCCGATAACAGAGTTGTTGATCGATAGTACTACTTAGTATGCTATTATGTCCTTTATGGATGGTTATGCAGGTTATAATCAAATCAGGATGACGCTCGAAGATGAAGAGGCGACGGCATTTAGAACACCACTCGGAATTTATTGTTACAAAGTTATGTCTTTCGGTCTTAAAAATGCCAGAGCAACATATCAAAGGGCGATGAAAAATATCTTTCAAGATATGATGCATAAACATGTTGAATGCTACGTTGATGACTTGGTGGTCAGGTCAGGAGATCATCAAGAACACCGTGAACATTTAAAAGCAGTCTTCCGTCGACTCAGAAAGAAGCAATTAAAGATGAACCCAGCTAAATGTGCGTTCAGGGTATCTTCAGGTAAATTTCTTGGCTTCATTGTACGGCATAGGGGCATCGAGATCGATCCAGAAAAAATTAAGGCTATTCAAAATATGCCGCCACCGACAACGCTAAAGGAATTAAAAAGTTTACAAGAAAAACTGGCATACATTCACCGTTTCATTTCAAACATCGCAGGGAGGTGTCAGCCATTTTCTCGACTAATGAAGAACGACACAGAATTTGTATGGGACCACACCTGCCAGAACACATTTAATTCAATCAAGGAATTGTTGAAGCAGCCGCCGGTCTTAACAGCTCCAATGAGAGGTAAACTACTTATCTTGTATACATCTGCAGCTGCAAATTCTTTGGGTGCTTTGTTGGCATAGGTAAATGAAGCCGGAAAGGAGACTGCTCTTTATTATTTAAGCCGAACATTGATGGGGGCCGAATGCAATTATTCCTCGATCGAGAAAGAATGTTTGGCGTTGATATTCGCTGTACAAAAGTTAAGACATTATTGTCTCTCCCACGATATAACTTTAATCTCAAGAGCAGATCCGATAAAATTCTTGATGACTAGGCCGATGTTGTCGGGAAGATTAGCCAAATGGATGTTATTGTTATCAGAATATACTATTTCGTATAGGCCGGCGAAAGCAGTAAAAGGGCAGGCCATGGCAGATTTCCTCGCAGCACATCTGTGGCAGAAAGTGAAGAAATTAATGATGACTTCCCGGATGAGCAAGTTATGTTGGCCGAATCCCAGAGCCCATGGCAAATGTATTTTGATGGTGCTGCTCAAACATCGGGAATGGGGGCAGGAGTGATATTCATTACTCCTCAAGGTGATCTGTTACCATACTCCTTCACACTGGGCATCACATGCACGAATAATGAGGCTGAATACAGAGCCCTCATTATCGGAATGGAAATAGCTCAGCAAATGAAAATAAAATTATCGCACATTTTCGGAGATTCTAAATTGATTATAAATCAATTGACAACAGAATTCGAAGTAAGGAAGCAAGAACTCTTGCCTTATTATCGGAAGGCACAACAGTTGCTTGAACAGTTTTGTCATGTGGAAATCAAACATATACCACAGTCTGAGAATGCAAAAGCAGATGCTTTAGCCAGTCTGGCAGCGGCTCTGTCCTGCACAAATTGAAGTCCTCTCCAGGTAACTATAGAAGAAAGAAGATTCCTGCCATCCACAGAGGTTATCAAAGAAATCATTGAAATGTTTCCTATATTCTGTCTAGAAGTAACGACAGATGATTAGCGTCAGCCTTTTGTCGATTATCTCAAATATAACATCCTGCCAGAAGATAATGCGCAAAGACAGCAGATTAAGCAGCGATCAAGCAAATTTGCCATATGCAGCGAAGTATTGTATAGAAAATCTTATAATGGAATATTGTTACGGTGCTTAGACAAGCAAGAAGCAAACCAAATGCTACGGGAAGCACATTCAGGTGAATGTGGAGGGCATCAAGCCGGCCGAAATTTATGCCATAGAGTGCATCGAATGGGTTATTACTGGCCTACCATGTTCAAAGATGCGATAGAATATGCAAAGCGGTGTCTTGAATGTCAGATACATGGGGATATAATACATGTCCCCCCGGAAGACTTACATCAGTCCGTTGCTTCTTGGCCTTTCTCAGCTTGGGGACTCGACGTGATTGGCCCTATAAATCCACCTTCGTCTAAAGGAAAACAGTATATTTTAGCAGCGACAGACTATTTCTCCAAGTGGACCGAAGCAGTCGCTTTGCGCAATGTTAAAGAAAAGGATGTGGTCAATTTCATCCGGCATACCATAATATACTGTCATGGTATTTCGAAAAAGATCGTCTCTGATAATGTCACCCCTTTTAAAAATAAAGGTATGGAAAAGGTGTGTCAGAAGTTCAGCATCCGACATTCGTTTTCAACGATTTACTATCCCCCAGCCAATAGATTAGCAGAGGCGTTTAACAAAACGATCGTCAAAATAATAAAGAAAACGATGACGGGCAATAAGCGTGATTGGGATGAAAAGTTACAAGAAGCATTATGGGCCTACAGAACTACCCGTCGTACAGCAACAGGGGCGACACCGTATTCATTAATCTATGGCATGGAGGCAATCATCCCAATTGAAATACAGGTGGCATCGCTCAGAGTAGTGGTACATCAGTCTGTAACAGATGATGAAAATGTAAAAATAAGGCTGAAAGAAATAGATCTGCTCGATGAGAAACGCCTAGCGACCTCAAGCAAAGTTGATTACGACCATATCAGGCCAGGATATCAGCTGCCTTTGATAAGTAAGTTAAATACCTCTCTTTCAAAAAAGGGGATATGGTGCTAAAGCTGAAAAGACTTATAGTGGTCACCCGCCGGACAGGGGGCAAGTTCGAGCCTAAATGGGATGGTCCATATGTGGTAAAAGAAGTATACTCCAATGGGGCATACAGAGTTGCAAATTAAGATGGGCAGGGTTTCAGTATACCTGTCAACGCCCACTTCATCAAAAGATACTACCCCTGAAGAGAGACATGCTAATTTTGATCCAGAATATTATTGGCATAATGATTCTGTATCAAAAGGGGGCAAGGAGGAATAAGATCATGTCTATATGTCAACAAAAGAAGCTATGAAGAAGAAATTCACGAGCACGTCAACTATGTTAGCAAGCATTAATTCTAGAAAAAAATAAAAAAAAGAGTGTTCATCGTCATCACCAAATAAGTTTGACAAAGTCAATATCATCTTGAAGATTCTCTTGAAGATATTGATTCTCTTGAAGATATTGACAAGATTGATATATTGCCTTATAAGGCACGGATCCTCTTGAAGATATTATCAAAAAATAAAGACGTACCAATCTCGATCAGAAACGTCTATTATGCTGGCAATGACAATGATCACAATTATTAGTGCCTTACAAGGCAAGGCACGAATCTTCTTAAAGATATTATCAAAAGCAAGGATATATCAATCTCAGTCAAAGAGGCAGTCTAGCCAAGCCAAATCCTAAAAGAGCCAAATCAAAAGGATCAAGCTCTAAGAAAGAGCTAAAAGCTCTAAAAGGATCAAATTCTCAAAGGATCAAGCTCTCAAAGGATCAAGCTCTAAAAGGGCCGGCCAACTACACATAAGACCTATCAAGATCGCCATTCGGGCAGCGACGAGGAGTCAGTGGCCCTAAAAAACCCGCGAAGACCATCGTGCGCACCCATGCGGGCAGCTGATGAAGTCAAGGATTCAGAGCCTAAAAGGCCAAAAATCCGCGAAGACTAGTCACCGTAACTCCATGCCGTCTGTATAGCTTTCCGGCAGCGCCACGGGGAACGGATAAAAGTACCCTCCCGTGAATGGGCTCGACCTTTCAGACGAAGAAAATAGGGGCCGCAGTGTGAGCTTTTAGGCCAACCATGCGTAAGACCCTCTAGATCTACGGTTTGATTTCAGTAGTAACTCGTGAGGAAGGGATTAAACCTACTCATTGATGGACTGGCGACCCTAGATTTGGTGCCCAAAGGTAGCCTTGCAAGCCCTACGAACTCTAGAGAATTACCGTGGCCAACCCTGTGCATAAAACCAACAGTTCACCACCCGGTAGCGTCACTGGGCCCCTCTGATGGACCGTGGCCTGTGAACTCAAGGCAGTGAAAAGTCCAAGAGAACTCTAGAGAGTTACAGAGACCATCACATAAGACTAACAAGTGCTCCACTACTCAAGAGCTTAAACTGTGTGTGCACGCGCTCCACTACTCATGAGCTTAAACTGTGTGTGGCTAATTAAATTGAAACTTAGTACCACCAATTTAATACTCACATAGAGAATCCCACACTAACAAAGCATAAAAGGCTTGAAAATTATAATTAATGATATGATGAAATTACTGTATGAAAATAGGGTTGCCATAATATGATGTGATAAATGCCAGCATAAATGTCATCAATATGCGATGTGGTAAATGCCATCATAAATATCTCAAAATGCTATCATAAAAGCATATGTTAAGTCGAATAAATTACCCGTTCAAAAGCATGTAAACAAAGATTACATGTTCAAAAATCACATGTTTAAAGTTCTTCTGTAACCCCTACTGCCTCTATATATTTGTGCAAATCCTCTTTTAATTGTGCCTGAGCTGCATCATGCTTGGATTTTTCTTCAAGAATAAGTTTCGTGTAATCAGGAATACCAGCTAGCTTGCTCTCCAAAGATGCGATCATTTCTCTACTTTGGAGTAGTGCAGATTTTTCTATATCAACGGATTGACCATTCGCCCGCATCCTTTCTTCAACATCCTAAATGACTAATTCTTGCTCATGATTCCTCTTCTCCAGTTGAGAGATTTCTTCTTTCAGGGCTGTAATGCGATCTTGGATAGTCACCCTCTCATCAGTATGAATCTTTAATTGATCTTGAAGAATCAGATATTCTTGCTCAAGTTTGGAGATAAATGAAGCCGTCAGAGAAGATTGTTCTTGAGATACAGCCAGCTGCTTCCCATATTCTAAAATCTCAGGGGCTATTATAACATTTTCTACCGACGTCAATGAGATTACTGAATCGCAGAATTTAAGAAGCGAATCGCGCAAAGAAGATATGTTAATTCTAGCCATCCTGGCAGAACTCTCCAAAATTTCCATAGCAACGTCCAAGTCCAACCATTGATCAGGGTTTCTAAAGATATGGGCTATCGTCAACATAGAGTGTTTCACCATAAGCATCTTGTGGACAGGGACTTTTGCAAAAGATGATAGTTCAGATGTAGTGGCCATAGAGTCGGAACTGGCCGCACCACTTGAAGAAGGGGTTCCTATAGCAAAAGAAGAAAGGCATTCAGATATATTATGAGATATACGGTTCTAAGTAAAATAACTAGTGCATATATATACCTATAGCTGGAATGTGATTAACAGAAGGAGAAGCTCCCTGAGTCACGGAAGGACCGAGTCCCACCATATCAGTAAAAGATGGTGCTCTAGCCTTCGTACTTGAATCTCTGGTAGTTGGAGTTGGCAAGTCAGTGGTCTCTGTTGGAAATATAATTTCACGAGCTACCACTTTCTGTACCACCAACGGAACTACAGGAGCTCTTGGTGAAGTTACTACAAGAGGATTCACTGAAGAAATCGCGCCTATCTCAGCGACCTGAGCACCTAAAAAAGGGAGACACGATAATTCTAAATAAATAATTGCTGTTAAATATATAGATAAATATACACAAATGAAAGTTAAATCTCCTTTACCTGGTGAATATCCGTATTCGCCATAATTTAAATGCTCCTCCTCATCTTCCTCAGCTGCAGGAGATTTAGCAAGAATATTAATGCCAGGAAGAGCTTTAGAGGTTGCAGGAAGAGGTTCCATTTCAACGCCTTCTGTAATTACTTCCTCTTCTCCGCCAATATCGACTTCGCCTTCTTCAAAATCATCATTTTTATCCTCATAGCTTTCACTGTCCTCGTCGTCTTCATACTGCGAAGAGGCAGTAGTCTCTGATGATGAGGTTGAACTCTCATCTCCCAAAATCTCTTCGTTGACTTCTTCAATGATGGCTTGCTTTCCTTTACAAGAAGCAGCCTGGCTGCTCTCTGGCGCAGACTCTTTGATTGTAGGGGAGGCGGATGCTTGTCTGGTCCCCTCTGAAAGAATAGGAGATGATGCCTGTAAACGCATTCTCGACCTAGTCATTGGGGAAGATGAACTAAGACAAAGGGGTTGTGAAGGAGGTATAGGAGCATCATAAGTTGGCTCTTCTTGAACCGCTGCAGTCTTTGTAGGAACTGGGGAGGATACACCTTCAATGTCATCTGCAACCTGATCTATAAAGTCCCGACGAGATTGCTCAAATTCTCTTAAAACTCCATAAGCAAACCAGTCATCCAAAGTATTAATAGGCTTTATTTCACGGATGGGATCTTCTAATGATATCTTGCTGCAAATTTCTCCTCAATGAGACGCATGGCTCTTTTCTAAGACATAGCCAACTCTACTTTCTAGCTGTCTGCCTTTCAGCCTAGGCTGGTGGAGAAAGATAGAAGAATCCACAAGCAAGCACTTAGTAACCAAATATGATTGATGGTCCCACCATCGTATCCAGCCGTATGATGTACGGACTACACGATTACAGCCTGGAATTATGAAGGAAGATCCAATGCAGCCGTTCAGTAGCTGCTTCCATATCATGGCCCAGTTGAGAGGACCTGTTCTATAACAACGCATTTTCTGAGTAACTAGCCTGCAGTCTTTTGGTACAGTTTGGTCGTAACCGAATTGACGAGCGAAACGACTGGGGTAATAAGGTTCCCTCCAGAACTCTGTCCCTTCCGGAGGGGTAGACTGCAAGAACGAATGGAAAAGAACAAAGCTCTTTCCGCTGCAGTAAGTGTTTCCTGGTCCACCATGTTCGTATCCTCAGTGTAACGATGAAGGCGAAATTGAAAGAAGTTTATTTGGTCATCATCCCAAATTTTATTTGCAACCCAGTCATATGCTCTTTTGGCCATCGGGCTTTGTTGGAAGAACCAGAGTAGAAGATGAGAAGGATGAACATATGCTTGATCTGGGGCTTCAAAAGTCCAAGGAAAGTAGACCCCTAGCCACCCTGTGATATAATGCCAAGAGGTATGTGTAGACGAGGCTCCGAGAGTAGGATCTTTCACGTGGGTGGCTACCTCTCCGAGGGCTCTATAAATAGAGCATAACACTGGAGGAGCAAGGGAGTATCTGTGGCCTTCCGCCAAAGCACCAGCTACAGCAAAGACGGTGGGACGAACAGCGTCTGACCATTTAGAGCTGGGCAGTACGACTAAGCTCAGCCAATAGGCCAAGAAAGCTGCAAGCTCTCCGAAGGAGCTACACTCCGGTCTCTCCTTCATTGCGTCTTGGAGCTTTGTTAGCTCCTTGGAGTGACAATCACGAAATCTTCAAAGGAAAAAAAAGGGTAAGTGTGCAGAAATCTCTAGACAGCAAGGATATAAGGAGAACAGTCAATTTTCGGACTGATAAATACCTGAGGCCTCTGGAGAAATGTGCCAGCCATTGCAAAGGGGGGATCTTGTGAAAATTGGAAAATTTACTCATCTCCTTGAACAGTTCGATGGTGGTTTCAGAAATATAAGGTCTGCAATCGAGAGAGGATACAAAGGCCAGCTCCCTATTGGCTGGAATAAATTCATCGTAGAATTTACCTGTTATCGGGAGACCAGCTATGCGATGAAGATCCCAAAGTGTTATACTCATCTCACCGTAGGGTAAGTGGAAGGAGTTGGTTGTGGGCGACCAGTACTCGAGGAAGCCTTTTAGTATAGTAAGTTCCTTATAGAAGTACTTAGAAGTCACTTCTATAGCATAGTAAAGGCCGATTTTCGCAAGTGTGCTTGTGTGCTTCGGTAAAATAGCTTCCGCCCAATCAGAATAATAACATCGAGCAGTTAATAGGCCTCTGATGCGAAACTCTTCTTGTCCCCAGAGTTATCCCTGATCTCGGGAACGCTGCCGGACTGTCTCATAAAAATGTGAAGGAAAGAGGTCGTGAGGGCTGTGGAAAGGAACTAAGAAGATCATGGGATGAATTTCTCCTATCTTTTATCACGGCTTCTGCATTTGTATTACTCCCTCAAGGATCCGGAGTTCTCTTGTGGCCCACGATTCAGTATACATCAATCTTTCACCGTGAACGTAATCCTTGGGTTCACAGTCAAGCATAGACTGATGGTGGTAGACATTGATGGGAATTATTGTCATACCTTCTGGATGAGGGTTGTCGAACTTCATAACGCCTTCAATAACTCATACTGAATCCCATGAGTTCTGAAGTCTCTTCTTCTTATGTTCATTGATCTTCTCTGCAAACTCTTTCGCCTTATTCTAGCGAATTTTCTTCGAACGGGAGGCCGGGGGACTGTCTTCATGAAAAGGTAGTCTTTCACTATCAATACGAATGTGAGCAGTAGTTTTTAACCACTCGTCCTAGTCGTACTCTCTACCGTGCTTCGGAGGACACTTGATATCTTCTAATGATATGGATCTATAAATGGGGGAGGATAGAGATTTGATGCGGTCAGAGAAGTCAAAGGTGGGAAGAACAAGCTCTTTAAAATAAGCAGGAGTGCTGGAGGTGTCTTTGTTCATTTAGCAGGCGGTTGATCGGGAGAAGGTTGGTCAGAAGGAGGAGTCACAGGATGGGCTGTTGGCTTAATACGGGCCATAGTGAAGTAAAGAGTTAAGAAAAAGTAGATAAGTGTCAGAATGTAAATAGAAGAAAGGTGAAAATGGCTAAGTGTTGGAAGGTTCAAAGGATGGAAAATCAGCTAAGTACGGGACGCTTTGTGCGGGTCCGCGCAAAGCATATAGGTTGCGCGGTACGTGGCGGACTATGGAGGAACTTGCACAAACAGCAAAGGTTTGCGCGGGACCGCAAAACTTATCGTTTGCGCGGAGGAGAATCGCAGTACGGTACTCCCTGCTCCAATTCTTCTCTTATTTTTATGCCTCAACAGATGCCCCCTTGATCCGTTCTTTATTTTCCAGAAAATCAAAGAAAAAGATCAAACAATTCCCTCCTTTAGGGTTTGCGCGGGACCGTGCAAAATATATCGTTTGCGCGTGTCCGCACAAAGCATGTAACAGTGGCACAGAAATGACTGCGAGTTATTTTGTCCCACATCGCCCAAGTCGGAGTTTTACACTTGCGAAATGCCTATAAATACCCCGCTCTCTCTCTCTAAAAAGGGGTTCGAAGATTTCAGAGCGAAAGAAGAGTGAAGACGAAGATCGAAGGTAGGAGCATTGGGCTCTCGCAGGGTTCTTGTGGACCGCATAAACGATATAGTTTGCGCGGGACCACGCAATCGATCGCCTCATACTATGCCTCGTGCACAAACAATGGCCGTTATCTTCAGCCGAAATGATCGAAGTCTTCAAGTTCTTCCTGTTCAAGAAGAAAGGAAGAATCGTCGATAGGAATGCGTATTCCTCCTAAGACTTAGGAGATGATCGAAAATAGCGTTGGAATGCTCCCGGAATTTCTATCTCTCTGAATATTGTTGATCGACGCATCAATTCCTCCTAAGTTCTAGGAGATGATTGAAAGCATTGCCGTTATGCTGTTGAAATTTATATTTGATTAAAGATAGTTTAATTTATCTATCTTAGAATCAAGGGACATTAGAGGATGTAAATGAACTCAGAATCAATAAAGTGTGATGATTATTCTTATATTTTCTCTTGTTATGTCTGAATAAGATAATTTTCCCAAATTAAATACATTTGTTTTCTTGTCGAAACAATGTCAATACAAGTGGAATATACTAAAATATTATACAAGTAGTGTTGATGGTACAATGCATTTGTGCTTATACTTAGAGAGATTATTAAAATATGATTAGACCATTACACTATAATGCAAGCAGAATATAATAAAACTATAAACTTTAATCTATAACCCTTGGAAATTCCATTACACATTGTCATTCTATATTAAATACACATATTTCATTTTAATACGAAACAACTTTGAGGTAAACTATCTAAGTACTCCCTGCATATGTTGCGTGCTTCTACTACATTTCAGTTTGAGGAGGACATGATCAGAAATTGACTCAACTGCAAATGTGGATTATAAACAAGTCAATTAAAGGAATAAATCGTGACTTGTAATTTTCACATATACATGGAATACATAAATTATTTGAATTGAAAAATGACATGTAAATCATGTGTACATTTAATAATCATCGTTTATATCACTATCGCTTAGGACTATTTCTTCTTCACCATCACTATCATTGATCAGTATTTCCTCTTCATCGTCTGTAACATCGTCATCAATGAAATCGCTATTATCTTTAACAATGTCATGTATTATTGAGGCATCAACATGATCAGGTATCACACCATCTCTGTCCAATTGCACCACATCAAGATCAACACTTGAATCAGTCCTTGTATCCCCAGATGACATGTCTTCTTAATATGCTTGTTCAACCCTAGACGTTTCATTTCCCCCCGTCTTTGCCATCTTCAACTTCTGTTATGAAAACGTCAAATACGTTCCTAGGCTTTATTTTCTGCACCACATGCCAAGAGTCGCCTAACTTGGTATCAGCGAGGTAAAATACTTGTTCGGCTTAGCTGGCAAGGACAAATGGGTCGTCCTTAAACCACTTTCTAGATAAATTTACGCTCGTAAAGTAGTTGTCAGTCTGTTTTCCCAACTTCTTAATTCCAATGTCCCACCAATCACATTTAAATAAGTACACCCGCTTTCTCATACAATAACTCAGCTCAATAATATCCGTCAAAATGCCATAAAAGTAAATTTTATCCCCCTCATTCATTCCCTTCACAACCACCTCATTATTTTGTGTGGTCCTATACTTCTCACATTCTTCGGTGTGGAACCGAATCTCGTTTACAATATAACCTGTATATCTGAATACACATCTATCAGGGCCACACGCCAGTGAGTATAATGCATCAGACGCATCCTAAGAGTTGATCGTGTGCAACGTCTTCATCTATAATCATGCAGAGAATGAAATTGTTTAGGGATTTTCTTAGGTTCAAATAATGTGCAATACAACGAAAATTCTAAGTGTGGTGAGATAAATTGTGAAATCTTACACGTTTTATGAACCATTCTAGAAACTAATCCTGATGCATTCGATCATAATTTGTCGGAAATTGGGACTTCATCTAGTCGATGTGTTCGCTACACATAAATGATACGTCATCAGCAAGAAACATTAAGATCATCATATGTAGAGAAAACAATAATCGAGGGAAGACTTACTCTAAGTATGACTCTATTTCTTTATAATTATGCAACACATACCACCGTACCTTTACTAGATCCCTAAGGTCCACATCCCGAAACGTCGGGGATCCTAAAGGAAGAACGTTATGTGCAAATACAGATATGAGTCCTTGTTTATGCTCCTACCCTTCATTGGCATTCCAATCTTCTCGGTTGAATCTAGTCTATATGCCATGAAGATACATGGAGCAAAATGTCAGGCACTCATTATCAATGTACGCTTCAGCAATGGATCCCTCCGGTCGTGCTTTATTCCTCACAAATCGTTTTAGTGTGTGAAGGTATCTGTACACAAAACTAATATGTTATACATATGAAAACATGGATATATGTAGTTTATGGAATGAATAAAAATTTTAACAAGTTCTCCCACCTTTCGATCAGATACATCTAACGATATTGTACTGGGCCTGCAAGGTTCGCCTCATGCGGCAAGTAAATTGCTACATGTACCATGACATCGAAAAAAGCGGGTGGAAATATTCTTTCAAGTTTGCAAAGGATTACGACAATGTCCCTCTCCAATCGTTTAATAACATCTACACTCAACGATTTCAAACACAAATCATTAAAAAATATTCCCAACTCAATCAGCGCCGCCTTGATATTCTTGCTCAGGAATCCACGAATCGCAACCGGTGTAGGCATTGCAGAAGGACGTAACAATCATGACTTTTCATTCCTGTACCTTACAGTTTGTAACGTTTACGCGTCGAGATATGTTTGATGCATATCCATTGAAAAACTTCACCGATCTCAACCATTCATATAAATGTTTTTCTCTAGTTTTGTTAATGTGTACCAGGCTGTTGGTATAGTATACGAATTTCCATGTGCTTGCAAGTGCAACTCTTTCCTTAAACTCATTGCTTGTAGATCCAATCGAGCCTTGAAACTGTCTTTTATTTTCTTCTCTATGTTCATCAATGTTTCAAAAATATTGTCACATATATTTTTCTCAATATGCATGACATCTAAGTTGTGTCGCAATTTCAGATCACTCCAATAGGGCAACTCAAAAAAATGCTCTTCTTCTTCCAGATATAGTCCAATGTTATATGTTTCCTCTTCTTCAAGTGCGATGCCTTACCAATTCTAACTTTTCCATTGTTACTCAGTTGTTTTATCACATCCTCGCCAGATATCTCTTTCGGGGTGGCCTATAATCTTGCTTGCTATCAAAGATCATCTTCTTCCTACGCCAACTATGATCGCTCGGAAGGAAGCGACAATGACCCATATAACACATTTTTCTACCATACTTCAATGACAATGAACAAGTCTCAATACCACATGTAGGACAAGCCAACTTTCCCTTAGTGCTCTACCTAGATAAATTCCTATACGCAGGATAGTCATTTATTATCCACAAGACCGCTGCATGCAATCGAAATGTCTGTCTTGCAAATGTGTCATATATTTGTACACCTTGACTCCACAACTCGTTTAACTCATCTATTAAAGGTCATAAATACACATTAATGTCATTCCTAGGTGACTTGGGTCCAGGAATAAGCAATAACATCATGAAAAATGACTCCTTCATATACAACCAATGAGGTAAATTGTAGGGCATAAGTACCACTGGCCACATACTGTAAGAGCTACTCATATTACCAAATGGATTAAAACCATCACTTGCAAGACCTAGTCGAACATTGTGAGAATCCTCTGTAAACCAGTCATATTGCTTGTCAAAATTTTGCCAGGCTTCAGAGTCCACAGGGTGCATCAGTGTACTATCATCATGAACGCGTTTCTCCTTATGCCACCTCATATCTTCAGCCATCTTATGAGACATAAATAATCTTTACAATTTAGATTTCAATGGAAAGTACCTTAACACCTTTTACGAGATTTTCTTACGCTTGGCTTCGTCATACTTCCACCTAGACTCTCCACATTCTGGACACTCTTCAACATTTTCATGGTCTTTTCAATACAATAAACAATCATTTATATATGCATGTATGAGGATGTAACGAAGGCCCAAATCTCGCATCAAGGATTTTACCTCGTAATGAGACTTAGGCAATGTCTCACCGTCCAGTAATGCTTCTTTCAACAAGTCAAGCAATATGTCGAATGATTTATTACTCCAATAATTTATTATCTTCAAATGAAATAACCTTTTAAGAAAATTCAACTTGGAAAAGTTCTCACACCCCGGATAAAGTGGACATTACGCATCCCTCAACAACCTACTAAACTTCTCTGATTCGACATCACCCATACAAGGAATATCTTGGATATTGCTTGTCGTTGCAAAATCAGTAGCTAGAATTATTCCCCTGAACACACTCCTGTGATATCTTGCATTTCGTCAATGTCTTTATCCTCGTCATCCAGCACAATTGGGTCAGCAAAGACTTCTGTGGCCTCAACTCTATAGCGAATATCTTCACCATGAAAGATCCACCAAGCATAACCCTGGTCAATCCCAACTATGAACAAATCATCCTTTACTTTGTCTAAAGTCTTATAAATCATGTTCCCACATTTTCGACATGGACACTCAATCCTATTCGTTGAATCTGGCCAATTTCACGCAAATTCTATGAACTCTTAAACTCCTTGTTTATACTCTGGGTCAAACCTGTTATTAGCTCGCATCCAACTCTTATTTATCTTTACAATGAAAAGACTAGAGTCAGTTTACAGAAATAGCTTTAAGATTAGGCTAGGTTTAGGTTTAGGTTATAGGTTTAGGTTATAAGTGTACATTTAGGTTATAGTTTAGGTTTAAGTTTAGGTTAAGGTTCAGGGAATTAAGTTTAGGTTATAGGTTATAGGTTATAAGTTTAGGGTTAAGGTTATAAGTTTAGGTTAAGGTTTAGGCTTAGGTTATAAGTTTAAGTTTAGGTTAAGGTTTAGGTTTAAGGTTATAGGTTTTGGGATTTGAGAATAGGTTTAGGTTAAGGTTACAAGTTTAGGTTTAGGAAATCGGGTTCGGGTTCGGGATAGGTTTACGTTTGAGTTTTCAAGTTTAGGTTTGGGTTTAGGTTTTAGGTTTAGGTTATAGGTTATAGGTTTAGGTTATAGGTTTATGTTTAGGTTAAGGTTAAGGTTTAGGTTTAGGTTATAGGTTTTGGGATTTGAGAATAGGTTTAGGTTATAAGTATAGGTTTAGTTTAATGTTGTAGGTTATAGTAGGGAATTGAGAATAAATTTATATTTTAGGTTAGGTTAGGTTTATGTTTATGTTAAGGTTATAGTTTAGGTTTAGGTTAAGGTGTAGGTTTAGGTTATAGGTATTGGGATTTGAGAATAGGTTTAGGTTATAAGTATAGGTTTAGGTTAGGTTATAAGTTAAGGCTTAGGGAATTGAGTTTAGGTTATAGGTTTAGGTTAAGGTTAAGGTTTAGGTTTAGGTTATAGGTTTTGAGATTTGAGAATAGGTTTATGTTATAAGTATAGGTTTAGGTTAGGTTATAGGTTAAGGTTTAGGAATTGAGTTTAGGTTATATGTTTAGGTTAAGGTTTAAGGTTTAGGTTTAGGTTTAGGTTATAGGTATTGGAATTTGAGAATAGGTTTAGGTTATAAGTATACAGGGTTTAATTAGGTTATAGGTTAAAGTTTATGGAATTGAGTTTGAGTTAATGTTAAGGTTTAGGTTTAGGTTATAGGTTTGGTATTTGAGAATAAGGTTTAGGTTATAAGTATAGGTTTAGGTTAGGTTATAAGTTAAGGTTTAGGAAGGTGAGTTTAGGTTATAGGTTTGGGGTTGAGGTTAAGGTTTAGGTTTAGGTTATAGGTTTTGGGATTTGAGAAAAAGGTTTAGTAATAAGTATAGGTTTAGGTTAGGTTATAGGTTAAGGTTTATGGAATTGAGTTTAGGTTATAGGTTTAGGTTAAGGTTAAGGTTTAGGTTTAGGTTATAAGTTTTGGGATTTGAGAATAGGTTTAGGTTATAAGTATAGGTTTAATTTAATGTTGTAGGTTTAGGGAATTGAGAATACATTTATGTTTTAGGTTTAGGTTTAGGTTTTATGTTTAGGTTATAGGTTATAGGTTTTGGAATTTGAGAATAGGTTTAGGTTATACGTTTTGGGAATTGAGAATAGGTTTAAGTTAGGTTATGAGGTTTGGGTTTAGGAATCGAGTTTAGGTTATAAGTTTAGGTTAGGTTAAGGTTTAGTTTAGGTTATAGGTTTTGGGATTTGAGAATAGGTTTAGTTAAGTTATAGTAAGGTTTAGGAATTGAGTTTAGGTTATTGGTTTAGGTTATGAGGTTTAGGTTAGGTTAAGGTTTAAGTTTAGGTTATAGGTTTTGGGATGAGAATAGGTTTAGTTATAAGTATAGGTTTAGGTTAGGTTTAGAGTTGAGTTTAGGTTATAGAGTTTAGGTTATAGTTTAGGTTAAGGTTAAGGTTTAGTTTAGGTTATAGGTTTTGGGATTTGAGAATAAGTTTAGGTTATAAGTATAGGTTTAGGTTAGGTTATAGGTTAAGGTTTATGGAATTGAGTTTGAAGTTATAAGATTAGGTTATAGGTTAAGGTTTAGGTTAAGGTTTAGGTTTAGGTTATAGGTTTTGGGATTTGAGAATAGGTTTAGGTTATAAGTATAGGTTTAGGTTAGGTTATAGGTTAAGGTTTAGGGAATTGAGTTTAGGTTATAGTTTAGGTTTATGTTTAGGTAATAGGTTTGGGATTATAAGTATAGGTTTAGGTTAGGTTATAGGTTAAGGTTTAGGAATTGAGTTTAAGTTATAGATTAGGTTATAGGTTTAGGTTAAGGTTAAGGTTTAGGTTTAGGTTATAGGTTTTGGGATTGAGAATAGGTTTAAGTTATAACTATAGGTTTAGGTTAGGTTATAATATAAGATTAGGTTTAGGAATTGAGTTTAGGTTATAGGTTGTTTAGGTTATAGGTTTTGGGATTTGAGAATAGGTTTAGGTTAGGTTATAGTTAAGGTTTGGGGATTGGGTTTAGGTTATAGGTTTAGGTTAAGGTTAAGATATAGGTTTAGGTTATAGGTTTTGGAATTTGAGACTAGGTTTAGGTTATAAGTATAAGATTAGGTTTAGGTTATAAGTGTAGATTATAGGTGGTTTAAGTTATAGGTTATAAGCTTAGGTTTAGGTTTAGGTTATAGGTTATAGGTTATAAGTTTAGGTTTAGATTTAGGTTTATGTTTAGGTTATATAGGTTTAGGTTCAGGTTTAGGTTATAAGTGTAGGTTGTAAGTGTAGGTTATAGGTGGTTTAAGTTATAGGTTATAAGTTTAGGTTTAGGTTATAGGTTTAGGTTTAGATTTAGGTTTAGGTTGAGGTTATATAGGTTTAGGTTTAGGAATTTGGGTTCGGGTTCGGGTTTGAGTTCGGGTTTGGGTTCGGATTTTTTTGGGTTTAAGTTTATGTTATAGTTATAAGTTTAGGTTTAGGTTTAGGTTTAGGTTTAGGTTATAGGTTTTGGAATTTGAGAATAGGTTTAGGTTATAGGTTAAGGTTTAGGTTAGGTTATAGGTTAAGGTTTAGGGAATTAAGTTTAGGTTATAGGTTAAGGTTATAGGTTTGGATTATAGGTTTAGATTTAAGGTGTGGTTTAGGTTAAGGTTGTGGTCCCTGCAAATATAGATATAAACACAGCCTGTCCAAATGGCCAGGCTACTCCAATGTTGTCCATAGGAAATGGACAGCTACTCATCATAGTTATAACAACGGTTCCTCCCTTTGAGGGACCCTCGCTCAACATCCGGATAGCTCCGATGCACATTCAGGTCTGATCCATCAATTTCGAGTTAATACATAAATACGGGCCTATCCAACTGGACAAGCCACCCATATTGTTGTCCATAGGAAATGGACAATTACTCATCATGGTCATAATAGTGGTTCCCACCTTCCAGGGACCCCCACTCAACATCCGGATAGCTCCGACGCACATCCGAGTCTCCTCCATCAATTTCAAGCTAATACATAAACACCGGCCTGTCTAAATGGTCAGGCCACTCATATTGCTATCCATAGGAAATGGACAGCTACTCATCATAGTCATAACAGTGGTTCTCACCTTATAGGGACCCCTGATCAATTAAATCCTAAATTAGTTATCTATCCAAGGTTGGATAGATTGTAATACTTTCATATTCCCATTTAAACGTCCATGCTGAAAATCCAGCAGCATCTCTCCATGCCTCTCCAGATAAGTTGATCTTACGTTACATTCTGATGTCAAATATCTAAAGCAATGTAAAGATATTTGGCGTTGGATATGGAACGGAAGAAATAGATCCAGAGAAAAATGAGGAAATGGACCGCGGATCAGATATGAACATTTAAATAGATTATATGAAAGCATACTATCCATCTAACCTTGAACTGTCCAAAATGGGACAATTTGAGCAATTTCTATGCTACTAAAAATACACCATATCTATGTATGGCCCCATAAAAATTCTCAAATGGGTAACTAATTATATAACTTACAAATCACAATTACGAGTCACAACTATAAACTAACTAATCATAATAATAATTTAGGACAAAAACATTAATAGAACGTGTCCCATTGACACCCCCACATACACAAGTTCAATGATCACATATGAATATTTACAACCCAACGACATATATGATTGTCTATATTTACTAGTCAACACAACCTTCCCAAAACGGCATTTGATAATGTAGACCGTCAAAAAAAGATATTTGATTTCTAAGCATCATTCTGTAATAATACATATAAATCAATTCCATCGTAACAATCCATAAAAGTATTCCCAATTTTACTATAACAAGAATACATTTTATAGTTTATCTTATAAAAATAGGTTTAGGTTTAGGGATTTGAGAATACATTTAGGTTTTAGATATAGGTTTAGGTTTTAGGTTTAGGTTTAGGTTATAAGTGTAGGTTATAGGTTTAGGTTTAGGCTAGATTATAGGTTTAGGTTAGGTTAAGGTTTAAGGAACTAAGTTTAGGTTATAGGTTATAGGTTTAGGTTATAGGTTATAGGTTATAGGTTAAGGTTTAGGTTTAGGTTATAGGTTTTGGGATTTGAGAATAGGTTTAGGTTATAAGTATAGGTTTAGGTTATAAGTGTAAAACCCATATCCTAGCCCGTACTATTCCACAAGCTTCCACGGTCCTCCCGGTCAAATTCCGACAACCCTCGATCTGTAATCGGTAGTTGCGCATAACCCTGAGCCATATCCCGTATTCTAGAGTCAGCTTGACCCAAGACTTGTACCCTAGTGACCGTGCCATCGCCGCGGTTTCGACGCCACGTCTCGCGTGCTGATGCGATACCCAGGCCAGGAGATGTGGGCCTGCGTTCAGTTCGAGAAAAAACACCGCGCATTTGCAAACCAAAGAGAGATTTCAAATCATGTCCCATTAATCCCATTAATGTGAAGTACAACACACCAATCAACCCATCACCCAACACATCACTCACCTTATCACAACCCATACCTCTCTTACACAACAACCCCAAAAGTCAACATTTCCATCCCATCTCCTCTCTCTCTCTCCCATCCATCACTCCATCCCATCTTCTCTCTCTCTCTCTCTCTTTCTCTCTCTCTCTCTCTCTCTCTCTCTCTTATTTCTCCATTCTCTTCTAAGCAACCAAATGAGAACCCAACGTCCAAGCTTCCCAAGCACCATGAGAGAGCTAGGTATGGCCCACCTTCCTATCACCCAATCCCACCATCCAAAGACCATCTCAACCGCTGAAGTTCATCCCTTGGAGCTCAAAGATGCATTGATGGAAGAAGAAGTCCAGGAAGATCAAAGGTGGATGTATTTTTTGAGTTGATTTGTGGATTTAGGGCCCATATGGTGAGACCCATCTTGATGTATGTATTGTATAGAGGGGCCCATAGTGGCGGGGCCCCTCCTCCATCCATCTCTCTCTCTCTCTCTCTCTCTCTCTCTCTCTCTCTCTCTCTCTCTCTCTCTCTCTCTCTCTCTCTTCTTCCCTTTCTCTATTTTTCCTTTTTGATGAATGGCCCACCTGATGCGTGTGATATATCCACGACATCCATCACGTTGGGCCCACTTTGATGATTGTGGTGTGTCCACACCATCCAGCGACTTGGACGGTGAGACCCTCTATGGCGCATGTGTATCATCCATAACATCCATTCACGGTGGAGCCCACTGTGATGTGGATTTCATCCACGCCATGCATTTGTCTTGCTGCAGCAGCAGCAGCAGCTGCTGCTGACGTTAGCAGCCCTGAGGGTCTGACCGCGAGGTATGTGTTATAATCCAGACCGTCTACTCATGTGGACTCCACCTTAACGTATGGACCTGATCCACACTGTCCATGTGTATGGGACGGTGGGCCCTGACGTATGTGGACCACACTGTGATGTATATGTTTACATCCATCCATCCATTTGTGGCCCCCACTCGTTGCACGTGTACAACCTCCAGACCGTCCGTCATGCGTTTCTGGACGCTGGACGGTGGCTGGACACTAGCAGCCTTCACTCTCTCACACACACACTCGTGCATACACATTGAATATATGATATTATATCATTTAATATATTGTTTATTTATTTATTTATTAATATCTGTCATGGTGGGCCACCCTCCCAAACCTACCTTTAAAAAGTCACTTCCTCTTTTTATATATATATATATATATATATTATTTAGCTATATAATATATAATATTATATACTTTTTACTACTTTGGTGGGTCACTCCCACGTGGGACCCACCTTTAAATTTCAAGAAGATCTGCACCGTCCAGGTGGGTCTGGACGGTGCCATGGGGCCCGATGTATGTGTTCTATCCGCACCGTCCACACCAAAGGATGGTGGGACCCACACGTGGGACTACTGCATGTGCAGCAGCAAGGACGTGGGGCCCTCTTATGCCTATGCAAACGTCCAGACCGTCCAATATTTGGACATGCTCGTGGACCCACCTTGATACATGTGATTCGTCCAAACCGTCCATCCCTCTTGCTGACGGTGGGGCCTACTTGAGGACGTGAGTCGTCCAGATGGTCCAGATCAGTGGGACCCACCTCTGATATGTGTTAGATATCCTGACCGTCCATCAATGGACGTCCTGTACAGACCGTCCATCAATGGATGTCCAGAGCTGTACGCCCTTTGTTTATATTATTATTATTATTATTATATATATGGATATATATGTGGTGGCCCCCGGTGGGACCCACCATGTTATATGCCTTCATCTACACCATCCAGATATCTGGACGGTGGAAACCCACCTGAATGCATGGATTTTATCCAACACCGTCCGTCCATTTAGGACGTGAACCCCACGGCCACGATATATGTGTTCTATGCACATCTTCCAGGTGTGGGCCCACTCCACACGTGTGACACGTGTGGGGTGGGTGGGACCCACCTTGATGTATCTTTTGTATACCCACCATCTAGTAGCAGCGGACGGTGGAGCCTGCTTTGATTATGTGTGTCGCATCCGCACCGTCGACCAGATGGATGGTTGGAATCCCTGCGATGTATGCGTTATATCCACACCGTCCACCCTATTTTCAGATCATTTTGAGGGCCACCATGATATATATGTTTTATCCATCCATTTATGTGGCCCACCATGTTGTATGTATTGTATATCTATGTCGTCCATATGACGAGGCCCGTTGTGATGTAATCATGGCCCATGTGCAAGGCCCACTTGTTGTGTGTATGAGGCCCATTAATGCGGTCCACTTGATGTATATTTGAGGCCTATGTGCAGAGCCCACCTGTGATGTATATAGGCCCATGTAGGGCCCACCTATTGTGTATTTGAAGCCCATGGGTTGTGGCCCATTGTTATGTATTCGAGGCCCATGGACAAGGCCTGATGTGATGTATTTATGGCCCATATGATGAGGCTCATTGAGATGTATTTTTGGCCCATGTGATGCGGCCCATAGTGATGTATATTAGGCCCATGTATTATAGCCCATTTGATGTATAAGAGGCCCGTTGGTGCGGCCCATTGATACGGCCTATGGTGATTGTATGAGACCCTTGTATGAGGCCATGGGTCCACGATACATTTGGCTCTATGTGGACTACTCCTTGGGAGCAATGTTGGTTAAACGTCCACATTGATGGGTAATGATGGTTTAATGTCCACAGTGTGACCTTCCTTAGGCCTTGATCTGCCGAGTATCGAGGCTAATACCGATTGTCGAGGCTGATTATATAGGCCGATTCTGATTGTCGAGACCGATTGTATAGGCCGATTCCGATTGTCGAGGTCGAATATCAAGGCCGATTCCAATTTGTCGAGGCCGATTGTATAGGCCAATTCTAATTGTTGAGGTCGAGTATCAAGGCTGATTCTGATTTGTCAAGGCCGATTGTATAGGTCGATTCCGATTGTCGAGGATGAGTATTGAGGCCAATTGTATATGCCGATTATGATTGTCGAGGCCGAATATCGAGGCCGATTCCGATTTATCGAGGCCAATTCCGATTGTCGAGGCCGATTCCGATTTTTCGACGCCGATTCTGATTGTCGAGGACGAGTATCGAGGTCGATTCTGATTTGTCGAGGCTGATTGTATAGGCCGATTCCGATTGTTAAGGCGGAGTATCGAGGCCGATTCCAATTTGTCGAGGCTGATTGTATAGGCCGATTTCGATTGTCGAGGCCGAGTATCGAGGCCAATTTCGATTTGTTGAGGCTATAGGCCGATTTCGATTGTCGAGGCCGATTACGATTGTCAAGGCCGATTGTATAGGTCGATTCCGATTGTCGAGGGCGAGTGTCGAGGCCGATTGTATAGTCCGATTCCGATTGTCAAGACCGAGTGTCGAGACTGATTCCGATTGTTGAGGCCGATTTCAATTGTCGAGACCTATATGATGTATATATGACCCGTGTTTAAGGCCCAATGTGATGTATATGTATACCGTATTTGAGGCCCATCATGATGTGTATTATGCCCTTGTGTGAGGTCATGGGTCCACTATATGTTAGACTCTATGTGGGCCACTCCTTGGGGGCAATGTTGGTTAAATGTCCACATTGTCGAGGCCGATTGTCGATGCCGATTGTCGGTGCCAGTTATGGATATCGTTTATGAGTATGTGACTGCATAGTATTACGATACATTCCCATATGCATCATCTGCATATTTGTTATGAGATGTGGTTAACCATTGCATATGCCATAGGGCAGGTTGTTTTTGGGACTCCTTGATAGGCAGAATTTCCCCACATGAGCGCACGGTATGCGCATGATTGATGCATGATTGGACTGTGTGATTCATGCATCTCGTATTTGTGTGATATGACCACTGTACACCCTAGTGACATCAGGGTCGTAGTCTCCACAAGCATATTGTGGATGGCCAGATGGGACATTGAAAATATGTTCTACATGGGGTGCTATATATATCCTTAGGTGAAAGTCCCAGACCCTCTTGGTTCCAGAGGTTACTCCAACGTTTAAACCGAGTAGATGCATAAGCACATGAGAGCCGTATACCGTTAGGCCGCGTCTCCCATTGTGTTATGGTCGGTTGAAGGGGGTACGACCTTACCTGCCCGAGAAGAGGGGCAATGCTAGGTTGAGTCTGATCAGCTCAAGGAATGGGTCTGCTATCGACGAGTCGGGCCTGATATTGGCAGATAGTGAGGTCTCTTCCACTCACCTTGTTGCCCGTGATGGGGCGGCAATCTAGTTTTGAGTGTAATAAACCCCAATGATTTTCCAGATGAAGGAACCGTACTGATATGTGGACTTATTGAGTAGGAGTTGCATGCTCATTCATTCATTCATTCACTATTCACTCGGGCTGGTGGTGCGCAACTACTTATTGTGTACCTTCGTTATGACGAGGATTTTAGTTGGGCGCGCGACTAACCTGAGATCAGGAGTCTACTATATTAAGTCTAGCTATCCTAATTTAGGTATGAGACTGGTTTGGATAGAAGTCCCTTATGATGGACCTCATAGCCTGCAATACTACATACTATCATCCCGACTTCACTCTAGCTTAGTCATTTCATTCGCATCGCATATTGCATTGTATCATTGGCATCTAATATTTGGCTTACTGTTTCCGCATTGCATAGCTAATCTACATTGCTTCATCAGTACATGATATTATTTTTATTATATTTTTGCATTGCATAATTTGGATAAGGCTGATGGTATTTATGGGCCTATCAGTATGTTTTCACATTTCCCTGATATTGTATGATGTATAGACTTGTCAGCATTTCCGCTTACTCTGATTATTCTAATATTGCTTACTTGGCACTTACCTTGTACACACACTTTCACCACCCTCTAAGCTTTCTTAAGCTTATGCACGATAAATGCGTGCAGGTGGTGTTAGGTTGCAACAGCAACGTTGAGCTTGGAGCGGACAGCGGACTTCTAGAGCTTTGATTTTTTATATATGTATTTCCTTTTCAGCATTGTATTCAAATAATTATATTAGTGGATATATGATGATGATGTTACCTTTATGATTTAGGTAAACTTATGGTTATACTTCTTATGAGATAAATGTACGTTGAAAAATCCTCCTTGTAGGATCCTAGGATCGGAATCTAGCATATGGGCGCTGAGAGCTGAGAATGGGGAACTACAGAGGCTGTCGGCACCAGATTCGGTGATCGGGATTCCTGTGAATCCGATATCCGGGTTTGGGGCGTGACAATAAGTTTATGATATGTCGTAGGATACAGATTTAGGTTTAGGTTTAGGTTTACGGATTTGAGAATACATTTAAGTTTTAGGTTTAAGTTTAGGTTAAGGTTACAGGTTTAGGTTATAAGTGTAGGTTATAGGTTTATGTTTAGGTTAGGTTATAGGTTAAGGTTTAGGGAATTGAGAATAGGTTAAGGTTTAGGTTTAGGAAATTGGGTTTTATGTACTAGGTTAATTTTGAGTTGTTACTTAAATGATAAAAGTTGATATCATTTCACTGTTGGGATGGATGCCTTAAGGCATGTCATTATTTGTTCATATTACATCCCAAGCCAGCAAAATTAACATCAACATCTACAAGACATAACAAAATTAACATCAACATCCACATTCCAATAATGCCAACATGCCCACTTCAGGATCATGCATGTACATCAACATCTACAAGACATAACAAAATTAAGAACATGGCACATATCCCACATTGTATGTCATTATACCTTCATATCCACATTTCATTTCCATGCCCAAAGACCCACATTTCCCCACATTTACATAATCTTGTTATTAAAAATAAATAAAATCAAATATATGTATTTTTCCTGAAAAACCATCAAAATCCCATACTCCAATAAGAAGTGATTTGGCACCTTAAATTTTTTAGGTTTAGGTTATAGGTTTAGGTTTAGGTTATAGGATGGTTACACTTGCCTAACAAATGAGATTCTATAGAATCATAAGCAATCCATGACAGGGCCTAACAAATAGATGGATCAAATTGATCGAACCTGCTTTTATGTAAATTTATCCTAACATCCAAATTAAAAACAATTTGAACAAATGGTTCATATCTGTCAGATCACTGTGTTGTTTGCATGGTAGACCATGAACTGTGTATTAAACCTAATAAACATTCGAGATCAATGGGTTGACTGTCTAAGTGTGCCAAAGCAACTAGGAGCACTATAACTTATAGAGTTATGAGAGCATTGCAGAAACTCTCTACTATCTTTACCATTCAAAATAAATGAAACATATACTCCACAACTAAAATACAATCAAAGATGATAAAAGAAGTTCACAGAAAGCATCCAAAATATTAAGACAATTTATTATTACATTACTAATCATCATAGTCAGAGAATTACCTAACAACAGCAGCAGAAGCAGCGGCTGTGGTCCCCAAGAAAGAGCCTACACCTATAGCCTGGTATAGTTATTACATTAAAAATGACTTACAAACCTTTTTAACTTACAAATCTTTTGTAACTTAACAGACAGAATGACAATTGTTCCTCAGCCAATGTTCAATAAAAAATAAAAAATAAAAGATAGTTGGGCTCATTTGGATGGGTGGATTGGAAGGGATTGGATAGTATTGGAAGGGATTGGAAGTTAAATCTCGGGATTGGCTGGGCGTGCCAAACAGACGGGGTGATCTGATCCTGGGATATAGCAATCCCATGGATCTTAAGGCATTCTACTGACATCACCATCATTACCTTTAAATCCCATCCAATCCACCCAAATCCCTTCAAAATTGCCTGGGACGTGTTTGGTTTGAGGGATTGAAAGGGATTGGAAGGTTTAATCCCAGGATTGGACGAGCGGGCTAACCAGACCAGACATAGTAATCCTAGGATATAGCCATCCCATAGATCTTGCACCAATCCACTGACGCAGCTATCATTACCTCGAAATTCGTGCAATCCACTCTAATACCATCCAATCCCATCAATCTACCCAGCCAAACAGGCCCTTAAATCCCATCCAATCCACCCTAATCCATTTAAATTTGCCTGGGATGTGTTTGGTTCGAGGGATTGGAAGAGATGGGAAGGTTTAATCCCGAGACTAGATGCAATTCCATCCCACCTAATCCCTTCTAATCCCACTGCCCAAACATGCCCTAAGTAATTTCGAAGTGCCTGTGTATCAATCCCCAAATCCCTAAATCGATATTGAGATTGAGAGAGAGAGAGAGAGAGAGAGAGAGAGAGAGAGAGAGAGAGATGCCTCACTGTCGTGAATGACCTTCAACCAAGCTTCAGAGAGAGAGAGAGAGAGAGAGAGAGAGAGAGAGAGAGGGCATGCGTGGGTAGGGCGTTTGGCAGCGTGCCGCAGGAGAGATCAAAGAGAGAGGAAGAGAGAGACAGAGAGAGAGAGAGAGAGGAAGGAGAGGATGCGAGAGAGACAGAGAGAGGATAGGGTGGAGAGATCAGAGAGAGAGAGAGGAAGAGAGAGATAGAGAGCGAGAGGAGGGAGAGGGTGCAAGACAGACACAGAGAGAGAGAGAGAGTGAGTCTCACGGGCGTCGAGGCGCCCCTTACATTAGGTTGAGTAGGGCATGTTGGCTACTAAAGTGACGTCACCAAGTTCTGTGGGGCCCACTATGATGTATGTGTTGTATCCACACCGTCCATCCAGTTGGAGATATTATTTTATGGCATGAGCCAAAGAATGAGGCAGATAAAAAGATGTAGTGGACCTCACCACAAAAAATAGTGGGGAGAGTGATTCCCACTGTTGAAATATCCTAAGGCCCACCATAATTTTTATTTGAAATCTAACCTGTTTAAAAGTTAAAAAAAGACATGAAATAAGGTATAACACAAATATCAGCTTGATCTAAAACTTTCGTGGCCTTTAGAAGTTTTTAATGGTGGGTGTCACTATCCCCACTGTTTTCTGTGTTGGGGTCCACTGGAGCTTTGGATTTATTTTTGGATATTGCCCTAAAATGATCTCTCCAAATGGATGGAAGGTGTGGATATAAAACATACATCATGGTGGGGCCTAAAAATGAGAGGTATATAAATATCAGGTGGACCACACCACATGAAAACAATAGTGATTGGATATCCATCATTAAAATCCTCGTAAGGCCCACTGTACTATTTATTTGGCATCCAATCTATTTATTAGGTCATACGGCCTAGATGAAGGGGAAAAACAAAAATCATCTCGATCCAAAACTTTTATGGCCCCCAGAATGTTTTAAATGGTTAACGCTCATTCAACACTATTTCTTATAATGTGGTCCATTTCAAATTCAGACGTTTCCTCTTATTTTTCGTCTCATGCCATAAGATGATCTTTAAAAATAGATGGACGACATGGATTAAACACATACATCATGGTGGGGCCCACACAGCACCAACCACAAGCCATTGGGTGGTGTAGGGGGAGTAGTCAATCCGTTCGCCTTATTTGTGATGTGGTCCATTTAATCTTTGGATATGATTCATTTTTTGGATAATTCTATAAAATGATCTCGAAAACTAGATGAACGATGTGGGTTGATTCCAAATTTTCGGTAAATCCAAAACTCAAGTGGACCATGCCACACAAATAGTGTGGAATAAAGATTTCCACCGTTGATATCGTCTTTGGGCCCACAGTAATGTTTATTTGCCATCCAACATGTTCATAATATCAAAAAGATATGAAGGGAAAACACAACCATCAGCTCGATCCAAAACTTCTATGAATGTTATTTTTAATGGTGGATGTTCAATCCCCACTTTGTCGTCCACTTAAGCCTTGGACCCGCCCTATTTTTTAGTTAATATCTTAAAATGATCCAAGAAAAGCGTTGAATGGTATGAAAAATGTCAATCCATGACTTGGGTGGGCCAAGAGCTTAAAAATAAAGTCAATCCATGACTTGGGAGGGCCACACCACATAATATAGTGGAGAGGGGTTTCCTTAAAACTTTCATAATCATATATTGGGCCTGCCTAAATGTGATTTACATATCTAACCGACTCATTATGTGTGTCCCACTTAGATGAGGGGTCAGACCCAATTTCAGCTGCATTCAAAACTCATGTGGGCCCCACCAAGTGCTTTTATATTTTTTTAAATGTCTTCACATAGTTTTAGATGGTATGGCTCACCTGAGTTCTGTATATGAATGATTTTTGAGATATCTCATAAGCTAAAGGGGACACATCAAATGCACGGTGTTGATGTTCGACACACATCATGATGGGCCCATTTTACATGTTTGGTCCATTCACTCTATTTTACTGATCATTACCCTTAATTTGACTAGTTACTCGCCTCAATCATACTACATATGAGAAAGATATTGGGCAAACAAGATTGATCAATAATTTGAGTAAATTTTGATTTAAAAATATGAAGTTATTTACTCTTCAATTTGGACTGATCAGATTGTCCAAAAATGGATAAAGGTTGTTCATAATATCAAAAATATATGAATCAATAGAAAACACAAACATCAGCTTGACCCAAAACTTCTATGGCCTCCAAGAAAATTTAAATGGTAGAGGTTCAATCACACCATTTCTTGTAGTGTGGTCCACTTGAGCTTTGAATATGCTTCCTTTTTGTTCTTTAGACCTCAAATTATCTGTCAACATGGATGAATGGAGTGGATAAAATAAATAAATAATGTGGACCCCACAGAGTTTACCCTGGTAAGGGTAATGAGTAATATTTCACCTAAATGTAGTGGAGAAGGGTTTCCTTAAAACATTGATCATAATCATATATTGGGCATGCCTAAATTTGATTCACATATCCAACCCACTCAAAATTGTGGTGTGCAATAAAAAGATACCATTTTATGCGCATCTTCTTGGTGTAGAGATCTGTGTGAGATACCTTGATGTGTGGAATCTGATCCGAATGGATCACATGATTTTCAAGGGCATTATTTGCTAAGCCTCCGAATTTCCGATTGATCCAACCATCATATGAACCACACTGATTGGATGAAATCTTAGGTATTAAATAATGTATTATAACCTTTGTGGAGTCATTGGACAGATCGGATCTAATCTACACAGTTGATCCAATTTTTGGGATCTAAATATACTTAAATTTTGAATATTAAATTGGCTTGATCACCTAGTGGGCCACACTAATTAAGAGAAGATTGATGTAAAATCATGTAATGAGGAAGTGTGGACTTAGAATGGTCCGATCTAACCGATCTATTGGCCTCTCAGATTAATCTTGAGGGAGAAAGTCAATTGGACGGTCTGGATATAACCAATGGGGTTAACAATCGAGCATTAAACCGTATATATATATATATATATATATATATATATATATATATATATATATATATATATATATATATATATATATATATATATATATATATATAGCCTCCAAATTTGGTATCAAAATCATTAAAGTCAAAATACGTCTAGACATATCTATTTACTTTCGAAATTTATAATATGATTGATGAGCTCATTATAATTTAAGATTCATGCATGTTGTGCATATCTAGACTAATTAAGTGTCGCTGAATGGTGGTCAGCCACTTGATTTGATCAAGTGGGCTACCCATGGGATTACAAAGGTCACTGATCCTATGTAATAGACAGGATCAGAATGAATTAAATTAGAGTTAGCGTGTGGACCCAAAATCTGAAAATTTTGATCAATCAATCAGAAGTGGGCCCACAATATAATTAATTAATGCAAAATCAGGAACTTATTATGAATATAAATTGTTTAGGAAATACATAGTGTCGTGGATTATGTCATGTTGTTCGAATGGAATCCAACCAAAAGTGATTGTGTTTTTTACCGAAGAAACTTTTCATCTGTAAAAATATTATTCCCGACAGTTTTAGTTCGTCGGTAAAAATCAGGGCGAAATTTTTGCAAGTAAAAAACGGTACGCTTTTATCGATGAACATTTTCGTTGATAAAAGTGATTTCTCATTTTTTACCGACGAAATTTTTCGTCACTAAAACTCTTGAATACCACGAAAATTTTACATCTTAAAAATTAAAATGGATTTACCGACGAAACTTTTCGTCGGTAAAAATATTATTCCCAACGGTTTTAGTTCATCGGTAAAAATCAGGGTGAAAATTTTCCAAATAAAATACAGTACACTTTTACTGACGAAAAGTTTCGTCGGTAAAAGTAATTTTTTATTTTTTACCAATGAAATTTTTTGTCGGTAAAACTCTTACCACGAAATTTTCCAAATACCGTGAAAATTTTACATCTTAAAAATTAAAATGGTTTTACTGACGAAAATTTGTTGGTAAAAATATTATTCCGGATGGTTTTAGTTTGTAGGTAAAAATCAGGGCAAAGTTTTTCCAAATAAAACACAGTACACTTTTAAAAGGGATTTTTTTTTTTTTTATTTTTTACCGACAAAATATTTCGTTGGTAAAACTCTTAAGCGAAATTTTCCAAATGCCGTGAAAATTTTATTTCTTAAAAATTACAATTGTTTTACCGACGAAAATTTTCATCGATAAAAAGATTATTGCCGACGGTTTTAGTTCGTCAGTAAAACTCAGGGCAAAATTTTCGAAGTGAAAACCAGGACACTTTTACCGACGAAACGTTTCGTCAATAAAAACATTATTCCCGACAGTTTTTGTTCGTCGGTAAAAATCAGGGCGAAATTTGTCGAAGTAAAAAACAGAACACTTTTACCGACGAAGATTTTCTTCGGTAAAAATATTATTGCCAACGATTTTAGTTCATCAGTAAAACTCGGGGCAAAATTTTCAAAGTGAAAACCAGAACACTTTTACCGACAAAACATTTTGTCGGTAAAAACATTATTGCCGACAGTTTTAATTCGTTGGTAAAAATCAGGGCGAAATTTTTCCAAGTAAAAAACATTACACTTTTACCGACGAAATTTTTCGTCAGTAAAAGTGATTTTTTGTTTTTTACTGACGAAGTTTTTCGTCGGTAAAACTCTTATCGTGAAAATTTCCTAATACCGCGAAAATATTCTTTCTTAAAAATGAAAATAGTTTTACCGACGAAAATTTTCGTCGGCAAAAATATTATTACCGACGAAAAAAAATTCGTTGATAAAAGTGCAGTTTTACGGACGAAAAAGAATTGTCAGTAAAAATGTACTTTTACTGATAAAAATTTTTTCATCGGCAATAATTTCGTCGGTAAAAACCTTGTTTCTTGCAGTGGATGCTCGCCGTTGTTGACACGCTCGGCCCCGAAGCTTGGTGTGCTTGAAGCTGATGTGGAGAGCAAAAAGGAATTTTGCCCCACCACACTAACTTCATGGCTCAGCCTCGCCTGCCACAGCAGGAGCTAACCCAGAAGATGCTAATGGAGCTGCATCAGGAGCCGATAGAGCCGCATCAAGAGTAGTAGCAGAGGCGTCATAAGTGTATGTCTCGGGATCTACCTCAGCCTCGCCACCGGACCTTAACACACTCTCGTCGAAGCCGGATAGATCTAGATGGGGGAAAGACTCTTTAATTAGCCTGACGCACTCTACATAGCCCTGTCGATAGAAAAGGACTCGCTCCTCCTCATAAGCTGAAGATGAGAGATACAGTTCCATCGCATCAACCTTCATGGTCGCGAGAGCGGCCTTGGTCCCTGCTGCAAGTTCCTGAAGCTTCTTGCAAGCCACCCTGGCCTCTTCCAATTGCAAGGCCACACAGTCCCTTTGCGCCATGACCTTCTCAAGAGCAGACTTTGTCTTCTCGAGCTGGCCCTCTATAAAGACAACCCAAGACTTAGCAAACGATTGCGAAGCCTCTGCTTCCGACCGTCAATCCTCTACATCCGACAGCTGAGCTTCCACCTCTACGACACGCCTGATCATAACAGATACCTCGGCACAGGCCTTCAACATGCAAGGGGTGAACTGCACAAGAAGGAAAGTTTTTTTTTTATAAATAGGGAGTCTGAAGCAAGACAATTGAGGAAAATCACGCTGTTACCTCCAGCAATAGCATCCCGATCCTACCGAGCGTGTCTTCCACGGAAGGCGACCCCAGAAGGCCAATGAACTCTCCCGCAAACACCTGTCGGCTCGCCACGGAAGGATCTCTTCAACCTTCTGGCGAAAGGCTATCCTCTCTTTCTCAGCTGCTCCCTCCCTGAGCGATACCCTCTCCTCTGTCCTTGGGACAATAGGTGCCTTCGCCGGTTCTAGCTCGGTAGCCTCTCGAGGCTGTTGCTGCCGCCTCCGTTTCTGTCACTTCCATCGCCTCCGCCACCTCCGTACCTTCCTCCACCTCGATAACAGTCGAGGGAACAAGAGGGGCGGTCCTTGCTGGGCCTTTCAAGACCGTCTTATGCCTCTTCAAGGCCCAGGAGCCTGAGCGAGGTAGGAGTCAAACTTGAGACGGGGGATGAAGAGTGGGCCGAGCCTTAGACATGTCAGCATTCGAAAGACAAGCGTCATTACAGTCAGATGTACAACCTAAAAAAACCCTAAGTCTCTCACAGGTCAAAGCGGAGTCGAGGCCCCACTCGAAAAGAAGCTCTGGCTAGAGAAGCCTCTTACAAGATCTCCTTTCCGGACTCAAGGCTCAAAAATTTTGAATCTGAGTCAGAGAGCCTGAGTCAAGCTCCGGATGATGCTTAGGTATCACTGAAAGGAAGGGAGAAGATACATTAGTAATTTGAAAAAAATCGACTGAATAAATGCATTAAGTTCTACATCAGCTCTACCTGTCGCGCAAAAGGTTCGAGGGACAAAAGGGTGGATAAGCCCTATTTTGACCGAGGGCCAAAAACCACCTATCCCTCTAATGCTTGTTCAATGAAGGAGGGTTGGTTATTAAAGGCCCGCTGGTATTCCGCCAAGAGCAAAAAAAAAAGAACCAGTCGGGATGCTAAATATGCGTCCGCACTTGGTACAAGTGAAGAAACTCATTCACACTTAGCTCGGGCTGCTGCACCTTGGCCCAGAGCATCGAGCAATCGATCAAATCTCTCCACCCGTTCGGCACAACCTGTCCTGGATCTATGCCAAGACTGCCCAGCAGATCCCGAGCAATCTTCTGAAGCGGTAATCAGAGACTGCATTGTAGCGCAACATGGAAAATCACAACTACCCCGGGAGGAGGCTTGTCGGGTAGCTCTCCTAGCCGAGGAAGGGTCAAAATGACCGAGTCTGGAATATGATATCTGGCCCAGATTTTGGATAGCTCCTCTGCTGTCATTAGGGAAGGCACGGGCCCTTTGACCCTTCCCTCGGCCCCAACTTCCTTCTCACTGCCCTCCTCAAGATCGGAACGACTAGAGGACCCTTCGACGGCCACATGTTCGGGAGGTGAGTCTGAAGCCCCCACGGACACCACCGACCTCTCTGCCGAAGGGTCCATTATTCTCTGTGAATGGCGGAACAGGATGTCTGCCTCTCTAGCAACCTCCACCAATGGTGAAGGTGATTTCGAAGCAGCCCAAAAGCTGCTCGCTTCATCTTCACCGCTATATTCTCCCTCCCTAGGGCTTGTGGGGCCTGACATTGTTAAAAGAAAAGAAAGAGAGGAAGAAAGAGCTCACCGGAAGAGGTCTAAGAGTGCCGAAAATAACGACGTGAAGGATTACTATGCTGGAGTTTGCGAGAGGGAGCGAGGAGATGAAGGGAAAATCGAAAGAGGTGCAAAAATGTGAAAGCGTGCTTAGGGCCACCCTTTTTTATAGAGGCGCCACGTGTCTCCAACATTAAATGAGGAGCCAAAGCGACGTTTACTCAGGCACCCCGGCTTCACACGTGGCGATACCCCAGACGTTGCCATCGAGTATTCCACCACGTGTCCGATCCTCATACGTCCTGATGCCGAAACGACGGCTGCTCCGTTCATGTGGCCTCAATAAGCGAATTGACGTTTGGTCAAGCGAGACGATATGTCTCGGAAGCCGTGTGAACCGCCCTACAATCAATAAATGCTTCATCATAAACTCGACCGCCTTAAGGCAATGCACGGAGTATGGGGCTCACTGTTGGGGGAAAAATATGACAAGTTCTTGAGTCGGCTTAAGGGTCAAAAGAATCAGCGATGCAATGGTTCGGACTCATCAGGCGCCGAGTCCGGATAAAGCCTAAAGCCCCCAAACGCTGAATGGAGAGACGTAGCTTGGATCATGAGGCGCCTAGTCTGATCGTAGCCTGAATGTCCTAAGCCTTAAAGTGAAACCTCTAAGGGAGGAAGTGCACCTTAAGGCTCAATCAAACGCCTCATAGAGGAAGGCCCAAACCGGCCTATGGTCGATCAACCCTAGAGCTGCCCGAGCTTTAGTCCGACCTATAAATTGGGTCGGCCAATACAGTGGGTAGAGATTAGCCATAAAACATATCTCGGCATGATCGTGTTGAAGAGATAAGAGTCGACCGAGCTACATTACTCCATATCCAAAAGTTACCTAGTAAAACTCTGGATCTCCAGTCGAGATTTTCGGGAGTTAAACTAAGATCCCGGGAAATCCAGGAACATCAAAGATTACGGATCCCAAGAGATTGAGATCTACTCTAATTGCAGAAGCCCTATGGGGTACGACACCATTATAAATAAGAACATCTTCATGGTGAAAGGTATGCAAAAAACTCTTGCACTAAAACCTTTATTGTAAGACCCAGATTCTGATTTAAGCATCGGATCGGGTCCCCTGGTAAAGCCAGGGTCACCTTTTTCCTTCTTCCTATGCAGGTCCAAGGGCCACAAAGGAGCTAGGAAAAGCGAGATGTTATATATATATATATATACGATATACACACATATATATATATATACACACGGACACACATCACTGCGCTCACTGCGAACTAGTTCGTACGTACTATGTATGAACTTTTTGGAGAACCCATCATACGTGATGGGGATACAAAATCTGAACCGTTCATGTGAAGCAGAACCTCATGAAACCCCCCGAGCCCAAGCTTTACTTTGATCTAAAACTTTGATGGGCCATAAAAATGAAAACAGTTTCCTCTCTTGATTTGCATTTCTCTTTGCTATGGCCCACCAGAATTTTAGATTGAGATAAAAATTTGTCACATAGGGTTTCATGGGATTCCGCATCACATGGACCATTCAGATTAGACACACATAGCACGTGTGCAAAGGTGCGCACGTGCATAGGTGCGCAGGGGAGCATGACTATATATATATATATATATATATATATATATATATATATATATATATATATATATATATATATATATAGAGACACACACACCCCCATAAAGGAGGGGGTAAATTCAAAAACACAAACTTTAGCCTTTGATCAAAATTTACTGGCTTAATTTAAGCATGCCGGC
Organism: Magnolia changhungtana; assembly: GCA_030180095.1. NCBI lineage: Eukaryota > Viridiplantae > Streptophyta > Magnoliopsida > Magnoliales > Magnoliaceae > Magnolia > Magnolia changhungtana. The sequence continues at coordinate 2,121,075 of JASAUF010000319.1, forward strand.
GCAGTCCACCGACACCCCCCTTATCCTCTGTTGGAGGTGAGGGTATTACCGCATTTATTATATACGTGGACCCAAATCTTGCGGAAAAAAATGGTATTTATTTATTTTTTTTTTTTTCCAGCATCCAGGTTTATGTGACCTTATCAACTCGTTGAATGGAAAATAAAAATTACCGAAACATTACGGCAGATCTAGGAAGCTTTTAATGGTAATGAGTTTGTTTCCCTACAGTATGGTCCTCGTGGATATTAGATCTGCTTGATTTACACCAACGTACCATAAAATGATCTGGGAGATCGGATGGACGGAATGGATTTATAATATTTACATCAAGATATGCCCCACATTAAGGGCCGTCCCTAATCTGCTCCTCAGCTCCTTGACGTACGCCAAAAGGCATATTTTATCTGGACTCCCATTTTCCGCCCCGTGGCTTACGGAGGAGGAAGTGTATGGTTATTTGGACGGCACTTTCGCGGCGTATACACGAATGTTTACTCCGGGAAGGTGTTGTCCATTTATTTAGTAATCCAAACCATTGATATGATGAAAAAAGTATAGATGGATAATTAAAAGATATTTATCTTATTAAAATATCTATTTAACTAGTATAATTTTCCACATGGATATAGAACGTTTCTATATTTCTCTTCTAAACCGTCATTTATAGAAACAATAAGTTTTCAAATTGATGATATTTTGAAACAAAGTTCATTATAAAATCATACCAACGGTGTGGATTTATGATTAGTGAGCTCCATTTATCATAATTTAAAACTCATATATGGTGCAGAAAGATAAGGGCCTCCTATCATATGATTTAAAACTCATATATATGAAGAAAGACGCGGGTCTCCTATCGTATGATTTCACCACGTAAGGTGCGCATCTCATGAAATGACAAAAATGCCCTTGTATTTATACCCATTCAAACTGAAGCTGAGATGCCTACTAATCATGCTGTGGCACTGACCGTGGGGCCCACCTTGATGTATTTCTTGTATATCTAAACCATCCATCCGTTTTTTCATATCAGTTTAGAACAAAAAAAATGAAGTTGAGCAAATATCAGGTGAACCATACTGTAGAAAACAGTGGTGATTAATCATTAAAAACTTCTCGTGAGCTGATATTTGTTTCTCTCCTTCATTCATGCATTTTTGACCTTATCAACAGGTTGGATGGTAAATAAAATTTACGGTGGGTCCTAGCATGCTTTTTTGTGGTGACAGTTTAATCACCACTGTTTCATATGGTGTGGTCCACCTGAGATTTGGATATATCATTTTTGACTCACGCCCAAAAATGAGCTGGAAAAGTGGATATGCAGGACATGCATCGAGGTGGGCCCCAAGATCAGGGCCGCACGTAATTTGCTCCTGATCATCAGGAAACTTGCCAATCACAACTGGTCATGCAGATCTATCTCTTGCCAATCCAATTCCAAATAAAATAAAATAAAATAATTTAAAAGAAGAAGAAGAAGAAAGAAGAAGAAGAAAACGACAATTAAACCTAGACTTCGTACTGACTTTTCCCATGTTCAACGTGGACCGATGCCTAGCCGTTCCAGGAGTGGGACATCTACAACAGGGCCCACCAGACGGAGGATCCGGACTCACCAACAGGACAACAATTTGAACGGTGGAGAGTCAATGAACATATATTGGTGAAAATTAATCAAAATCATTTTCTCCTATCCCTTCAAGAGAAAATAGGGAGGCATCTCCACCTTATATATGGATCATGTAGAATGCAATCAGAACCGTTGATCTGTTAGGCCACCGTTTGGACAGACCATGCCCATAAAATCGCAAGATTATTATTATTATTATTATTTTATCTCTCCATTTTTCTAACATCTAATCTAATGGCTAAGTGGTATAGCTGTAAATTATTATTTTTTTTTTATCCATAGCCTCATTTACATTATGGCCCACTTATCAACCGTTTTATTAGGCAACAATATGTTTTCTACTAGTTTTTTTTTTTTTTTTTTTTTTTTCTCCAATTAAGGATTTGATTTTATCCATTGAAAGAATATGCAATAGAGAAAATCAATCAATTTTATTTTTAAAAAATTTTCACGGTATCAGATCATTTTATATAGAGTGTTTTTTTTTTTTTTTTTATAGCTAAGTTGGTATTAGCTGTGCGATTGATAAGATAAGTGGAACACATTCTCCTAGAGAAAAGATAGTAGAAGAGGTGAGCCCGGAATTTCGGGCTACCTCAAGAAGATATCTATGTTTACATTCAGCGTGTCGTTTTGTTGAGGTGTCTCAGCACAGGTATGCTGATGAATGATCTCATGTTCATGAAAAATACATTACAATTTTTTAAGAAAGAAATTTAATTGCATTACAACTGAAAATTACATTGTTGCCTAATATGTTTTGATTGTCCAAAAGCACCAGGAGATGTAGTGCTGACTGGCATGCGTGTTGAGAAAAGTCTTAAATCTGAAGGTTTTGAGGTCGTTCGACCGGTCGTGGGACAACTTCGACTAGTCGTTCGACCGAATGGCACGACTCAAAGTCCAACGAGTTTTTACTGTAGTTACGACTGGTCGAAGGGATGTCTCGACTGGTCGAAGGGGTCTTACGACCAGTCGAAGACTCGGCTAGACTAGTCGTAGGTTACGCAGTTTATTCTGCGATTTTGCGTGAAACTGCAGATTTGAATCCTTTCGCACCTGGGATGCGGAAGGGAAGTTTCCTAAACTATAAATAGGTGTTCCTAGGATTTTTTTAGGGTATGGTAATGTATGCTAAGGCTTCCTAAAGGGGTTCTAGGGTTTCTAAAGGGTATAGCAAGGGTGAGATTCGAGGTTGTTCGAATAAGGTAAGTCCTTTCTCTTTGTAATTAATGCTTTCATAGTGGTGATCTTTCGCTTTGTGCCGTGGTTTTTTCCCGCAAGGGTTTTCTACGTTAAAACTATGTGTTCTCTTGTGTGCTTGGTGCCATTGGATTGCTATCCTATATCTAAATCCATGTGATTCCGCAGGCCAAAAAACCCCCAACAAGTGGTATCAAAGCAATCGGTTGGGGCACAAATTTGAATATGAGGGATTAGTAATAATGGCAAGCGCTAGGTATGATATTGAGAAGTACTCAGGGAAAAATAATTTTGAGTTATGGAAGATCAAGATGATGAGTTCCGTAATCAAGCAAGATGAAGATGGTGCTCTTGAGGAGCGAAAGTCCACTATGACTGATGGTGATTGGAATACTCTGGATAAGAAGGCATTATCATCGATCCGTTTATGTCTCACGGATGAAGTTCTCTATAATGTCATGAGGGAGAAAACTGTGGCTAAGTTATGAGCGAAGTTAGAGGATGTTTATGCGAAGAAATCCTTTGAAAATCGCCTGCACTTGAAGCGACAGTGGTATAACTTCAAGATGGCAGAGGGTGGAGATCTGGAGGCTCACATGACAACTTTAATAAATTGGTTTGCAAATTCTTTGGATATGGAGGAAGTGATGAAAGATGAAGAATAGGCATGTATGTTCTTGAATTCTCTCGGCGTCTTTTGAGGCATTCAAGGATACTATGTGCAAACACGAACAAAAACGATACTGTTATCTCGACTCTTGAAGGAAGGCTATGAGACAACTAAAAAAGCGACCATACGAGTTTGCGGGTTCTAGATCCAAATCCAAGGGCAAGGGCAAAGAAAAGGTAAAGTGCTGGAACAGTGGGAAGGAAGGACATGTGAAGAAGGATTGTGGAAATCCTAATTCGAAGAAAGAAGTTTCTGAGGCTTCATGCAGGGAAGCCAACGCTACCACGTCAGATGGATATGATGGTGATGTTTTAGGCCATCACGATGATCGTAAGGATGAGTGGATCTAGACACGGGGCATTCACATGACTCTTCATCGAAGTTGGTTCACCAATTACGGGGAGTGCGATGGTCCATTGTTTATGGGCAATGGCTTTACCAGTAATGTTGTTTTGCCGGTACGGTGCGCATCGGGATGTTTAATGGGGTGGAACGTACTCCATGTGAGCACGTTCTTGAAGCGAATCGATTTCTCTTGGTGTGCTTGAGGCAAAAGGATGCAAGTACACGGGTATTGATAGTGCTCTTAAACGGGTAATCATGAAAGCATTAACAACTCAAGTTGATCAAGAGCACTTCAAGCGGTGGAGCTATAGTAGATGTGATTTTTTTGAAGGCTAAGACGTGCAGACAGGGATACAGAGTAGGTGGAGCAGCCACCCGTGAGAATAATCACACGGCATGATCGCAGGATAGCGGCGAGGTACATGGACGACTCCAATATCACAGGAGGATTCATCTTCTATTCAGACGGCTCTAGGTGAGCCTAGTGCTGAGAAGTGAAAGGTGACTATAGATGATATGATGGATTTATTATACTAGACCGACATATGGGAGCGGGTGGAGCTTCTAGTGGGTTGAAAAGTGATTGGATGCAGGTGAATCTTTAGGAGGATACAACATAGATACAAGGCGATGTTGGTAGTGAAGGGTTACGCTCAGAAAGAAGGGATCGGCTTCTTAGAGATATTCACGCCGACGATATAGTAGGTGTCTATTAGATGGTTTGATCTTGGTGGAAGGATGGATTTCAGCGGATCTACATCAGAGCGGTTCAAAGTTAAAGGGACTGAGAAAGGACTTTGCAGGAGGTTGTGGTTCGATCTGTCGCCTAGGTAGTGGTTTGATTCCTTCATGGTGGGACATTCAGGATGAATGATCGGGAGGTTGCAAAGATGGTTCTCGGCATTGAGACTGAAGGAGGAGTAGGCTTTGGTAATTACAGGATGAATACCTTATGTGTAGGTATTGATCAAGGATGTGATGGGCCAGGTAAAGCCAGAGAGCGTTCCCTACGCATATCTCCTCAAGTTTTCCTCAGGACATGTCCCAAAACAGATGAAGAAAAGTAAGATATCTCATGAGCCTTATTCGAAATATGGTGGATTAGACACGGGCTATTCGGCGTGTGAGCAAGTACCGACAAGCAATATTGGATAGCCTAATGAGATGGTAAGAAGACTACATCATTCTTTTGTGAAGATATGGTGGTTGAGCATGTGGATTTAGATCCGGTGAGACATGATCAATAAGAAATTCAGAGAAGTTCAAGAACGTGAAACTTCTCGGGCTCGCGATGGCGGAAAGAGTGTGATCTTGAGCTATGATGTGAAGTAGAGATAAGAGAAGAGGTCAAGGAGCTACGGTTGAAGATTGAAGACTTGGTGGAGATTGTTGAGAAAAGTCTTAAATACGAATCGTTCGGCCGGTCGTGGGGCCAATTTGGTCGTGGGGAACTCGAAGGTTCGAGCCACGGCACGACTCAAAGTCCGGTGATGTTTTTTTTTTATCTTGTAGCTACGACCGGTCGAAGGGATGTCTCGGACCGGTCGAAGGGGTGAAACTCGGCTAACTAGTCGTAATTACGTGATTTGTTCGCGATTTTGCGCGAACCGCGGAAGTCCTTTTTGGGATGCGAGAAGGAAGTTTCCTAAACTATAAATAGGTGTTTTTAGGATTTTTCTAGGGTATGGTAATGTATGCTAAGGCTTCCTAAAGGGGTTCCGAGGTTTCTAAAGGGTGTATGCAAGGGTGAGATTCGAGGTTGTTGAATCGGGTAAGTCGTTTCTCTTTGTAATTGATGCTTTCATAGTGGTGATCCGTCGCTTTGTGCCGTGGTTTTTTCCTGCAAGGGTTTTCCACGTTAAATCTGTGTGTTCTCTTGTGTGCTTGGTGCCATTGGATTGCTATCCTAGATCTAGATCTGTGTGATTCCACAGGCCTAAAAACCCCAACAATGCGTTCATCTCCCTAATCAATCTCTCTATTGAATATTTTAATGTTGCAATATGACTCATTTGTAGAGTTGGGAATTTTAGTGTCACTTGAAACACAAGTGTCCTATTTTATTTTCAGCCAGGTTTTTTTTTTTTTTTTAATCCTGCATAATAACCCTTGAAAAGCTTCTCAATCTGAGAATCATCTCAGAAGTTCCCAAACAGAGAAATTGCCAACAAGAAATTTTGTCACTAAACACTCCCACATGCAAAATCAGCTCCAAATTTGAGAATTCAATGATGATAGGTCAGATAGATATCATCTCATTCTTACCAAGGGTTTGATTGGATGCTTGTAATTGGTATACAGCCACATCTAAATTACAATATAGTAAATGGAAATTAATGTGAATTTAGTTGTATTTGGATGCTTGCAATTAGAATACATTGGAATTTAATAGTTGTTTTTGAATGCCTGAAATTGGAATGCATTAAGTAAATATGTTTTAATACTCTCAAATTAGTTTATGTGACATTTAAACTAATAATTGTAATAAGCTCATCGAAATATATACTTAAGCAAAAAAATAAAGAAATTATAAGCCTTGGGTGGGCCATAAAAGTGGCCCACTTTTTAAAATCCAACTACTTCTAATATTTTCATTCGTATCTCAGCCTTTTTAGAGGATTTCAATTTACATTATTTTGTTAGATTTCATTTCACCTTGGTTCTGATTGCCACTATTTACTAACAACCAGATGCCCCCTTTTACCCAAGTGCATCCATTTACCACCAATTACATTCAAACTTTCGTTTTTTTGAATGAAATTTAAAGCTGATGGGAGATATTCCCCTAGGTAACCACTCCTACGAGGATCAAGCTACTTTAGCTTAGCACCAAACAAAACCTTATAATTACGTTAATCCTATCGAATCCTTGCTCCTGGTTATGTGAATGAATGAATGGTTTAGATCAATGATTAATCACCCCTTGTGCCATTTAAAAGGTTTGGAACATCCCCAAGATCAGTGGGGAAGTAAGCAAAACCTTTTTTTTTCCCTAATATTTATTACCATTCCTAATTTTTTTATTTAATTATTAAATATTCCTTATGTTATGTAAGTTGGTTCTAAAATTTGAGATTCGACCTGAGTTAACTCAATATCTAATAACTATTATTGATGCAAAAATCTGATACACCCTCCTTAGATCCTTCACCTGCACAGGAAGAAGACAATGACGACCTTGGCTAGAGCCGGGGACCCTCTGATGCCAAAGTTAGACTAGGATCGTATTGGGGGTCTTAGAGAGAGGTTTTTTGCATACCTTTCACCCTTAGGGTCTTTCATATTTATAAGTAGGGGAGGATCCCGTCATGTCAGGATTCTTTTCCTAATATCTAGGAGATTTGATGCCAATCCAATATTGAACTCCCGCCAATCCCGAGATCTTCGGGATCAGGGATCTTTTTACTGGATTTTCGAGGTGGTGTTTCATTCTACACCGTTCCTTCCTTCATCGGGCCTGGCCGACTCTATTGACAAGCGAGTCTCAGCTAACTTATAATAGGTTGAGCTACTTGCCCTCTGTCGGATAAGACGAGACTGATCCATAACCAGTGCGGTCTTAATCCAATTGCCGACACTGTAACCAACCTCAAGATGGGTCAGTTTTATGGTCAGTCGTGGGGCTTCTGAGCTTTGGGCCTCAGTTGGTATTTTTGGATGTTGCTTCCTCGTTTATCGAGCCAACTTCATTCACCTCATAGATGCTGCCTTTTGGCTCAGGACTCGGTAAGTCTATGTCTGGATTGGTTCCTTGTTATCCGAGCTAAGTCTCTCCTTCAGGCTTTGAGTATGTGTGCCTCAGTCAGGCTTATTGCCTTAGGATCCTGGGCAGTGTCAGTAGAGTTGGTCCATTCTAAAGCCGAGTCTCCAGACTTGTACTATTTTTTCCCCAACAGTAAACCCCCTACTCCTTGCATCAACTTTATTAATGTTATAGAGTAAAGAGTTATTGAGTCGGCTTAAGCTGAGACCGACTTTATGATGGAGCATTTATTGCTTGCAGACACTTTGTATCGTCCATAACACGTGTTGGTTCGTTAATCAAGGCCACACGAGCAGGAAGCTGCCAGAATGCTTCACCGCCTTATGAGAGCCAGACATGTGGGGAAAAAGTCGTTTGTGTCGCCTAAAGCGTGCCACGTGTCAAGTGGGTAGTTGAAGGAGGCGTCGATTCGACCCTTCCTTAAATGCACTTGCCACGTGGCAATGCTATAAAAGGGGAAGCAGGACGTGATTTTCCCATTTTCGCGTGCGTGTTTTTGTTTCCACTTCCACTGTTTTCCACCGTTTTCCTTCATTTTCACCATTTTCATCTTCGCGTTCCATCTCTCTCTCAAGCAATCTCGCTGCCTCCGGTGAGTTTTTAACTCTCTCCCTCACTTTTGCTTTCAATTGTAGTGATAATGCAAGATTCTTTGAGCCCCCGGGATGGAGCTTCCGGTGACGAAGGTGAAGCGAGGCGTTTTTAAGACATTTCAGAATCACCTTCACTGTTGGCGGAGATGGCTGTAGATGGCAATGTTGCTTTCCAACACTCCAAAAGGATGACTGGATCTTTAACAAAGTGCCCAATTCCAACGGGCTCGTCTCGTAGAGGGGCGTTGTTGGTGACTGCCCCTAGCAGGCCTAATTCTCTTAAGGAGGAGTTGGTGGGAGAGGGTGAGACGGCCGTAGGAGTTAATGAGTCGGTTGCTGCCTGAAAATCGGCAAATGCTGCTGAGTCGGCGGCCGAGGGAGAGGAGGCTGAGGACGAGCAGAAGGGTCCCGTTTCCTCAGTTTTAACCAAGGCAGAACTAGACAAGATTAGGACCGGGTACCACGTCCCGACCTCGGTCATTCTTCGCCTCCCTCTCCCAAACGAATTACCCGACTGTCCTCCTATTAGGATGGTTGTAATTTTCCAGGTCGCTTTGCAATGTGGCTTGTGTCTGCCCCCTTAAGGGATAGCTTGGGACTTACTTTCCCGACTCCGGATAGCGCCTGGGCATATTGTTCTGAACGGGTGGAGGAACTTGTTCAGATATGCGGTGTTGTGGATTGAGATGGAGCAGTCCCCACTGACTGTCAACGAGTTCCTCTATCTGTTTTAACTACGGCCGATCCCACAGCAGCCCAAATGGTACTTTTTATGTGCTTAGTGGAACAAGGGCAGACCTCTGATAACCGACCCTCCTACTTCAAACAAGCATTGGAGGGATAAATGGTTCTAGGCCTGCAGTCATTGGAAGAATGCCGAGCCTGGTCCCATCGACTCCCGTGTTCCTCGGGTGTTCTCCCAAGCAGGTGACTCGGCGTGTACTCTCTTCTCCATCTTCTCATAATCTCAAGTCCTTGATTCTGACTATGCATGTTTTGCAGTTATCCCTGAGCAAAGGCTGAGTCTCAGAGCCGGCGCTTTAGCTCGGATCAAAGATTTGAAGGCACTGAGTCCAGAGCATAGGTCTTAAAAGAGGCTTCTCTAACTGGAGCGTCTTTTCGAATCGGGTTTGGACTCGGTTTTGACAAGTATTCCCTAGCTTCTCTTCTTATTCTTTAATTCTTGTTTGACTCGTCTCTTGGTTATTGCATAAATGGCTAAGGCTCGGCCCTTTCTCCGCCCACCTTCTAAAATGAAGGCTCCTCTAAGGTCGGAGCTTTGGCCTTCGAAGAAGCTGAAGACAGTCTCTAAGATTAAGGGGCAAACTACCCCAGTTATCCCAACCGTGATAGTTCCCCACTTGGAGGAAGAGGCAAGAGTGGTGGACGCGGTGGCTCCTAAGTCCCAAGGGGCCGCTGAGCCAGTTCTAGAGTAGAGGGAAGATCGGAGAGAGGAGCCCTCAGGAGGGGAGATGACTCGACAGGAGACGTCGGTCCTTTAACGGGCCGTTAAAGACATGCTCCCTTGGGCGATCTCCCAAGGGAGCAAAAAGGAATTCGTTGCCCTCTTCGAAGCTCCTTCGAGGCGAACTCTCTCCCACATGGTGAAGATGCTTCTCAAGGTAAGAGTTAAACTTCGTGCTTACTTTGTCTGTTTCCTTAAGCTTGGCCGACCTTCTGTTTTTCTTTGCAGTTTGCCCCTTGCGCGCTCAGGGCTTACTCCAATCTGGCCAATACTCAGAAGCAAGCAGTGGAGGCAGAAGCACAACTAGTTGCTACCGTGACCCGGCTCAACATAATGACTGGTGACTTGGGGATTGCTAGGAAGGCAGCCAAGGAGGCCACCGTCGAGAGTGCTCGTTTGGCCTTGCAATTGAAAGAGGCCCATGAGGAGAGCTGGCAGAATCACCTGGCTTATGTCTCCTCTGAAGAGAAGTTGACTTGACTCAAAACTGAGACTAAGGCTACCCTTGCTCATGCTAAGGCCCAGGCCATAGAGGCCTTTCTCGAATCCCGTGCATACTTGGATGAACGGGACAACTTGTATCAGGATGGTTATGCCAAGTGCATGGACCTGATGAAGTTGTCCTTCCCTGAACTTGATCTCTCGAGATTTGAGGAGAGTGGCTCGAGATCTGACGGTCCGGATGCTAGGTCGGCTGGTAAAGTGACGGTTGACCTTGAGGTTACTTTCGAGGCTGCTCCTGAGATGGCTCCAAAGGTTGCCTCGACTGGCGGCAGCAGCTGATTTCTAGCCACCCCCGAGTTAGCTCCTGGTGAATCTTGAGGTTAATTTTGGATTACAAAGCGTGGTTCACTTTAGGTGCACCAGGCTTCAAGCACACCAAGCTTCAAGCTGGTCTCGAAAACATCTGCAACCGAGAGGGGACATCGCTTAACTCGGCCAACTCCTTTTTGCGTTTTGTCACTTTGTCAATGTAATTTTGAAGTAGGAGATATTGTAATCCGATGTAAAACTCATATTGATGAATGAATATATTTGATTTTCGTATTCATTTGACTTAGTTTACATGTTTCCCATTCCTTGCTCGTCTAATGATTGAGTTTAAACCAATTGCTCAACGGTCGACCTACGGATAGTAGATTTTTAGATGCTCAGCATTCCATGGATGGGGGAGTAATTGCCCGGTTAGATCTTCCAACCGATACGTTTCAGGTCAGATGGTAATCAAGACAACATAGGGTCCTTCCCAATTAGGTCCCAGTGTGCCCGCACTAACTTCCTTTATATTTAGAAACATTTTTTGACTCGGAATTGTCTAACCTTAACTCGAGCATTGTAGAATCGAGCTACTTGTTGTTGCCTAGCTATCATCCGTTGCTGAGTTAAGTTCCTTTATTCTTCCAAGAGGTCGAGTCCGAGAGCCAGTAGTTCTTCATTGCCTTGCTCTTTAAACAAGCTAACTCGAGCAGAAGGTAGGCCAATCTCAAATGGAGTGACGGCTTCTGACCCATACGCAAGAGAAAAAGGAATCTCTCCCGTGGCCATTCGAGTGGTAGTTCGGTATGCCCACAGTATTTTGGGAAGTTCCATAATCCACTCTCCTTTAACTTGGTCGAGTTTGGTCCAAAGATGGTGTTTAAAGATCTTATTAAATGCCTCGACCTGTCCATTCGTTTGAGGATGATTGGGGGTGAGTAGACATTTCTTATTTCGAGATTGTAGCATATGTCTCGGTATTGCTTATTGTCGAACTGCTTTCCGTTGTCGGTAATAATGGTTCGAGGTATCCCGAATCGGCAGATGATATTTTTCTAAACAAAATCTGTAATCTTTTGTTCGGTTATCCTGGCTAACGGTTCAGCTTCGGCCCGTTTAGTAAAGTAATTCACTGCAACAATGGCAAACTTGGTCTGACCTTTCCCCAAAGGGAGAGGTCCAATAATGTCGATCCCCTACTGTGCGAAGGGTCAAGGACCGGCCATAGGGGTCAATTCCTCGAGTGGTTGTCTTGGAACGATTGTGAATCGTTGGCATTTGTCATAACTTTGAATGAGTTTGTAAGCGTCATGCTGAATGGTCCACCAATAATACCCTTATCGTAAAACCTTGTGCACGAGTGATCGTGCTCCCGAGTGATTATCACAAATCCCTTCATGAATTTTCTGCAGTACATAGCTTGCCTCATCAAGTCTTAGGCAGCGTAACAGGGGAGTGAAAAATCCTTTCTTATATAATACACCATTGAGTATGGTGTATCGGGAGGCTCGAATTTTCAATCGTCGGGCCTCGGCACGATCCTCAGGTAGCTTTTCACTGTCGAGATACTGGACGATCGAGTCGAGGGTCGGTTATGAATTGATTGAGTGTACGGTCGAGTTAGGCGGGTCGTCGATGCTCGGCTTAGCAATGTACTCAATTAGAATGGACCTGGGTATATCGTCCTCATTGGTAGAGACAAGTTTTGTAAGTAGATCGACTTTAGCGTTTTCTGTTCGGGGGATCCGAGTGACAGTACATCTTTGAAAACCGTTGATCAATTCTTTGGCTTTCTTCATGTAGGCTTTCAACTGCTCCTTACATGTTTGATACACGCTATTAACCTGATTGACGACTAACTACGAGTCACTGAATACATTAAGATGAGTAACACCCAGACTAGCTGCTAATCAAAGGCCGAGTAATAGGGCTTCGTATTCTGTTGTATTGTTTGAGGCTTGAAATCTAAGTCTTAAGGCATATTGCATGTAAATTTGATCGGGAGTTTTCAGGACGACACCTGCCCCACTTGCCTTAGAATTGGAAGAGTTATCTATATAAAGCTGCCAGTGAGGTGGGTCGGGTGATGTATCGGGAACAATAGTCACCAGCTGATCGGTTGACTCATTTACAAGCTCGGTAGGTGGATCGACTTATAGGGTAACTTCAGCTATGAAGTCGGCCACAGCCTATCCTTTAATTGCTACCCTCGGCTTGTATTAAATGTCAAATTCACTGAGCTCAATTGCCCACTTTGTTAAGCAGCCAGAGGCTTTCGATTTCTGGAGAATTTGATGCAGTGGAAAGTCAGTTATGACGATGATGGTGTGTGCTTGAAAGTATGGCAAGAGTCGTCGTGAAGACACAACTAATACTGGGGCCACTTTCTCTAGAAGTAAATATCAGGTTTTTGCAGGGAGTAGTGCTTTGCTGATATAATATACCGGTAATTGCTCTCCTTCATGCTCATGTATCAAAGCCGAGCTTACAGCTGAGTCGAAGACCACCAGATATAACAGTAAGGCCTCCCCGAGCTCAGGTTTTTATAGGAGAGGTTGAGAGCCGAAGTATGACTTTAACTGCTAGAATGCTGCTTCACACTCTTCTGTCCATTCTATCGTTTGTCGACCTTTCAGTTGTTTGAAGAATGAAAGGCATTTATCGGTAGCTTGGGAAAGGAAGCAATTTAGCGTAGCTATTCGTCCAGTCAGTCTTTATATATCTTTAATCATTTTTTGGGATCCCATGTCCAACAACGCCTTGATCTTCTCTTTATTTGCCTCGATTCCTCGCTGGCTGACAAGGAATCTGAGAAATTTACCCGAACTTACTCCAAAAGCACATTTGCTCGAGTTCAGCTTCATCTGATATTTGCAAAGTATAAGGAACATTTCCTCCAAATCAACAATATGATTGGCCGTACGTATACTTTTGACAAGCATATCGTCGATGTATACTTCCATGGTTCGGCCGATTTGCCGAGCGAACATTTTGTTCACTAACCTCTGGTAGGTTGCTCCTGCATTCTTTAGGCCAAATGGCATCACACGGTAATAGTAAAGACCTTTGTCGGTGACAAAAGTAGTCTTAGATTTATCTGATTGATGCATTATAATTTGATTGTATCCGGAATAAGCATCCATAAAACTAAGAAGTTCATGTCCTATCGTGTTGTCCACCAACTGATCGATCCTTGGAAGAGGAAAGTTGTCCTTTGGACAGGCTTTGTTTAAGTCGGTATACTCAATACAGACTTGCCACTTCCCGTTAGCTTTTTTAATGAGTATGACGTTAGCTATCCATTCCAAATAGTATATCTCCTCAATGAATTTAGCCTTAAGAAGCTTGCTGACCTGTTCTTCGATGATGGCGTACCTTTCTGAGTCGAGTGGTCGTCACTTCTGTCGGATCGGCCGGTAGGTCGAATCGATATTGAGACGATTGGTCATTATCGAGGGATCAATCCCAGGCATGTCTTCATGGGTCCATGCAAACACATCGGTGTACCGTCGGAGTAGAGATATCAGATTATCTTTCAGGGGCGACTGAAGAGACGATCCAACTCGGACCATTTTAAGTTCGTCTGTCTCGATCAACGGTATCAGAACAAGGTCTTCAACCGGTTGACCTTGATCGTGAGTCTCGGCCCAAGGGTCCAATGATTCAATCGTGGTTATCTCGGCTGGAGCTCTAACGGTTGTCACATAGCAGTGCCTTGCATCGTGTTGATCACCTTTGATAGCTCCTACTCCCGACTCAGTCAGGAATTTCATGGAGAGGTGATAAGTTGACTTGACAGCTTGGAGAAGACACAGAGAACCGATCGAAGATGGCATTGTAGACTGAAGGTTGGTCGACTATGAGAAAGTCGACCATAACTGTCATCTGATGCGGGGCATTTTTGGCAGTGAGAGGTAACGAAATAATTCCTTCGGGATGAACTTGTCTGCCTGAGAATCTGATTAATGGGGTTTGAACTGATCGTAATGTCAATCGTTCGATGCCCATTTTATCGAATGCTTGAACGAACAACACGTTTGCAGACGATCCCTTATCGATGAGAATACGGAACACTTTGCGGTTTGCTACAGTGAGGGTGACAACTAAGGCGTCATCATGTGGATGATGAATGCCCCGAGCGTCCTTATCAGTAAACGATATGCAGTACTTTCTCTTTTTTCTCTCTTTTAGAGGCCGAGCTAGAATCAGGATCTCGGACTCAGGCCGACTGATGCTCATCGCATGATTTTTCCAAGCATTGTTTGAGTCGCCTCTGCCTCGGGGACCATTGACAATAATTTGGATTTCTTCCATACGTCGATTGTCACTTGAGCATTCTTCCGTCGTCCCGGTTGTTTCAACATGCTCTTTGAGATGGCCTTCTGGGATGAGCCTCTCGATTTCCTGTTTCAAGTGGTAGTAATCACTCGTGTTGTGCCCATGATCGTGATGATAATGACAGTACTTATCTTTGTTTCGTTGGTTAGGATTATCGCGGAGCTTGTCGGGGCAATTCATGAACCTTTCGTTTTTTATTTCTATAAGGACTTGCTCTCGTGGTTTATTGAGTGGAGTATATGTTGAAAATTTGTTGTCAGGCTACTTACTTGTCTTGTGATCGTCGCGAGACCGATCTTCCTTACGCTTCTTACCACCAGCCGAGTCAACTTCCTTTTTTGCTAGCTCTTTGGCTGGGGTTTTTGCGTTTTGAGCAGCCTCACGCAAGATCCAAGTTTCTTCAGCATTCCCATATTTATGTAACCAAGCCATGAATTCAGCCAGAGTAGTGGGCGGATTCTTATCCAAAAACGTAAGAAATGGCCTATCTCTGATGCCTTGCATGATTGAATTAAGGGCTTTCTCGTCCGAATGTTTCTGGACTTGAAGTGATTCGAAGTTGAAGCACTTGATATAATCCTTGAGTAGCTGTCCCTCCTTTTAGATTATATTGTTCAAGTGCGCAGACGGCTTCAACTTTTTCTTCCCGCCGATGAAATTGGTGAGAAAGGCGTCGCTGAGCTCTGCAAACGAACTGATAGACTTAGGTTCTAACTGCTTGAACCAAAGCCAAGCCACGTCAGCTAACGTGAGGGAGAATGCCTGATACATCACAGCGCCCGAGGCATTGTACAATTCCATATAAGTCCTGAAGGACTCAATATGCTCGGTTGGGTCAACTTTACCGGTGAAGGGAGCAATTTGCGGGAGGTAGAATTGTTCCGATAACCGAGCTTGCATGATCTCTTCCGTGAATGGAGATACTTTTGCCTCGGGCCTGGTCTAATTTAGGCAGTGATTTTTCTTCATATCTGCGATGTCTTCCCGCACTTCCTTCTGAAGGTCCTGTAGTTCAGCTTTCTAGGGTTTGTCGCTGTCAGCTGTACCCTCATCCAGGAGTCTGCTGCACTTTATCCAATATATTCCATGTCGAAGATCTGTGGCAGGCAGTAGGACAGTCACGAAAATATGAGAGGGTGTTGACTCAGCTGGACCTTGGTGCTGACTATTTTGAGGAGCAGAGCGTGGAGCTACGACTGAGGATCGCGTGGAACGTTTGTCCGACCATCACCCTGCTAGGGCAATTGAACCTGCTAGCGATGGATCTATTCCAGCATTTGTTTCATGTAGATCATGTCGGTCCTAAGTTCCTGAACTTTCTTATCTAACAGACCATTTTCACAATTCCTTTGAGTGTTTCTGGTCGAAACGGAGGTTGCCGGTCTGGCCACAGAACCTTGTCGATTATCAGGTCGATTCTGAGCCCCTTGGGCTTCATTCGTACCCGCTGGGCCTTCTATCTTCGGTGGTCTAGTGATAGGGACCTCATTGGGCTTGTTCTGGACAGTTCTCCTTGTTATTGCCATTCGAGCTGCTCAAAACTTGGGGAGAATGACTTTTCTTATCGCTTCCCACAGATGGCGCCAAACTGTTGATGCAAAAATCTGGTACACCCTCCTTGGATCCTTCACCTACACAGGAAGAAGTCAATGGAGACCCTGTTTAGAGCCAGGGACCCTCTGATGCCAAAGTCAAACTAGGATCGTATTTGGGGGTCTTAGAGAGAGGTTTTTTTATGTACCTTTCACCCTTGAGGTCTTTCATATTTATAAGTAGGGGAGGATCCCGTCGTGTCAGAATTCTTTTCCTGATATCTTGGAGATTTGATGTCAATCCAATTTTGGACTCCTGCCGATCCTGAGATCTTCAGGATCGGGAATCTTTTTACTAGATTTTTGGGTTGGTTTTCATTCTACACCATTCCTTCCTTTATCGGGCCTGGCCAACTTTATTGACAAGAGAGTATCGGCTAGCTTATAGAAGGTTGAGCTACTTTCCCTCTGTCGGATAAGACAAGACTGATCCATAACCAATGCGGTCTTAATCCAATTGTTGACACTGTAATCGACCTCAGGATGGGTCGGTTTTATGGTCGGTCGTGGGGCTTCTTAGCTTTGGGCCTCAGTTGGCCTTTTTGGATGTTGCTGCCTTGTTTATCGAGCCAACTTCGTGCACCTCATAGATGCTTCCTTTTGGCTCAGGACTCTGTAAGTCTAGGTCTGGATTGGTTCCTTGTTACCCGAGCTAAGTCTCTCCTTCAGGCTTTGAGTATGTGTGCCTCGGTCAGGCTCATTGCCTCGGGATCCCGAGCAGTGTCAGTAGAGTTGATCCATTCCATAGTGGAGTCTCTAAACTTGCACTATTTTTTCCCCAACAACTATAAATTAGAAATACTAACAATGTTAAATCTAATAGTAGCACACAACATAAGGCACTGTATAAGTGCATTTTACCTCTGGAAGGGATAGTTGGTTTGCTTCCCTTGTTCGGTTCCAGTTCTATCAAGTCGACTCAATGAGTCTTCTTGACTTAGTGTTGAGTCATCTTGAAGTTCATTGATATATATCGATATATCATTATGTAATGACGCAAGGATGAACGTGACGAGGATAACTACTCCGAATCCACGGAGCTTTTCTGGACTCCTCACAGAGACCTCTCGAATCCACGAGGAAAGAAAGCAGAAAATAGAAATAAATTCTAAGAAATTCAAAATTGATTAATTGGTCACTAAAAACGAGTTCACAACCCTTTAAATAGGGGTACCAAGCAATGGGAAAGAAATCAGAATCAAACAATAACTAAAACTCCTAGAATCCGCGACTTACTATAAATAATAAACTTACTATTTATAGACGGTCGTGATGTCTACTAGTGCGCAAGGTTTTCGGCCAAAAATAGTAAGTGTCCTATTTGGCTTCACCAAACCATTCTCCTAATTATTCTAAGCTCTTTTCATGTTGGGCACAACTCCTAAAGCCCAACGGATGAAGAGTTATAATCAAACCAAAACTTACTATTTATATTAAAAACGAAATTAAAGCAAGGAAACGACCATCAATCCAGGAGTTTTTCACAATTTCGAGCATCGCAACCCAACATAGCAGGGTTGGTTGGCTAAAGTAGCTTGTTTTACCCCAAAATATATTTTACGTCAGGTAACTCATTCCAGATTGCGAGATACGCCCGATCTAAGGTCCGACAGTCCGAATCACTTCTGTCGTCGACCGGGCCTTTTCTGATCCATCTTAGCCATGAAACTATCGATGACCCGCTCTACATCAGTCCCCTCCACTTCAAAAGAACTCGTCCTCGAGTTCTTATCCTGTGCTGGTTCATGATACTCGATCAGGTCCGCGACATTAAAAGTCCGTGAGATCGCCATGTCATCTGGAAGATCAACAACATAAGCATTGTCATTGATCTTTCGAATGATTGGGACGGGTCTAATTTTCTTATTTTTCAACTTGTTGTCCGTCCTGGTGGAAAATCGCTCTTGGCGTAGATGAACCATAATACGGTCGCCTACTTCGAACACTTTTTGTCGCCGGTGCTTGTCTGCTTGTTCCTTGTACTTCTCATTCAAGGCATGTAGATTGGTCTGCACTTCTGCATGGATGTTCATGATCTTGTCTGCCATATGTTCTGCTACAATGCTCGTGCCTAGGTGTTTGGAAAGAGGGACCAAGTCAAGCGTGTGGCGAGGCAGTCGTCCATAGATAATCTGAAACGGTGATTTTCCTGTCGAGCGGTTCACCATGTTGTTGAATGCAAACTCTGATTGAGATAAGGTCAAATCCTACTGCTTCGGTTTTTCTCCTAAAATACAACGAAGGAGGTTTTCCAACGTACGATTCACAACTTCAGTCTGCCTATCAGTCTGTGGGTGGTAAGCACTACTGAATTGAAGTCATGTATCGAATCAAGTCCACAAAGTCCACCAAAAGTGGCTAATGAACTTTGTGTCACGATCAAAAGTAATGGTCTTGGGGACCCCATGTAGCCGTACGACCTCCCTGAAGAATAGATATGCCACGTGTGTTGCATCCAGGGTCTTCTTGCATGGGATAAAGTGTGTTATCTTGGAGAAATGATCTACCACCATGAACACCAAATCCATACCGCGTTGTGTCCATGGGAGACCAAGCACGAAGTCCATTGATAAATCTTCCTAAGGACCATCAGGCACAGGTAACGGGGTGTAGAGGCCCGTATTCTGAGATTGCCCCCTGGAGGTCTGACAAATATGACAACGTTGTACGGCTTTTCCCACATCACATACTAATTACGGCCAGTAATACCGCTCTTCCACAAGAGCTCAAGTCTTATCTTGCCCAAGGTGTCTACCGAGGCCACCTCCATGTAGCTCCTGAATAATCTGCTCCCTCAGAGAACTTTGGGGGATGCACAATCGATTCTCTTTGAAGAGAAAATCGTCCTGTATATGAAGGTCACTGGGGTGACCTTCATGGCACTTCACCCAAGAATCTTTGAAGTCCTCATCCTCGGCATACAGCTCCTTGAGACAGTCGAAGCCGACCACCTTATTGTTCATCATAATAAGTAGTGATGCACGACGGTTAAGTGCATCAGCCACCTTGTTCTGCTGCCCTGACTTGTGCTTCAGAACGAATGTGAATTCCTGTAAAAATGCAACCCATCTAGCATGCACACGATTCACGTTAGTCTGACTATTAATAAACTTTAATGCTTGATGGTCAGTGTACAGAACAAACTCTCTTTGAATCAGATAATGCTGCCAATGTCACAGTGCTTGAACAACTGCGTATAACTCAAGCTCATAAGTCGACCACTTCTTTTGGGCTTCGCTGAGCTTCTCGCTGTAGAAGGCTACCGGCCTGCCTTCCTGTGATAATACTCTCCCAATTTCGACGTATGAAGCGTCACACTCAACCTCAAACAATTTATCGAAATTAGGAAGTACCAAGACCAATGTTATAAACAAACGATGCTTGATCTCATGAAAGTTCTTGTTAGCTTTATCGGTCCACTGGAATGGTCCTTTTTTCATGCAATCTGTTATAGGCGTGACTATGGTGCTAAAATCTCACACAAATCGACGATAGAAAGTCGTCAACCCATGAAAACTCCTCACCTCATGAATGTTTGTCGGGATCGGCCATTCCCTAATAGCTCGCACCTTTTCATCGTCCACACGAATGCATGTGGACGTTACAACAAATCCTAGAAACAACAGGCTATCAGTTAAAAAACTACACTTCTTCAAGTTGAGGTACAACTTGTTAATTTGTAGGACTTTCAGCACCTGCCTGAGATGTTTTCTGTGCTCCGCCTCATCCTGGCTATATTCAATATGTCATCAAAATATACTACCACAAATCGGCCAGTGAAGGGTTTTAGAACTTGATTCATCAAACGCATAAAAGTACTTGGTGCGTTCGATAGGCCGAAAGACATGACCAGCCACTCATACAACCCTTCCTTAGTCTTGAATGCTGTTTTTCACTCATCACTGGGTCGGATACGAATCTGATGGTACCCGCTCCTTAGATCTAGTTTAGAGAACACCTTGGCCCCTTCTAGCATATCGAGCATGTCGTCCAAACCTAGTATTGGGAACCGATATTTGATAGTAATTTTATTGATTGTCCGGCTATCGACACACATGCACCAGCTTCCATCTTTTTTTGGTGTTAATAATGCTGGTACGACACATGGGCTCATGCTCTCTCTCAAGAGACCCTTATGGATCAATTCCTCCACTTGCCCTTGAAGTATCTCACACTCATTTGGACTCATTCGATAATGAGGGCGGTTGGGCAGGCCAGCCCTAGGGACAAGGTCTATGTGATGTTGGATGTCCCTCATGGGGGGTAATCCATCAGGTAAATCCTCAGGCCAGACTTCTTTGAATTCATTTAGCAATAGTCTTAAACTTGGAGAGATATTTGAGGGTTCTTTTTCCTTGCCCTTCACTACTACGGCATATACCTCGCCGGTTTTCTTGAATTCATCCATGAAATTCCGAATGGTCAAGAGGGAACTCCCCTCCACTTTAGAAGCTTTAGGGTGGTTCTCTGGTGCCATAGGGGCAAGGATTATTTTTTGACTATCCTTGATGAATACGTAGACATTGTCTCGTCCCCGATGGGTCTCATTACGATCCGACTGCCAGGGTCGACCGAGTAGAATGTGGCAAGCTTTCATGTCGACCACGTCACAAAGTATCTGATCTTTATAATTTTTTCCAATTGAAAATGAGATAGTACATTGATCAGTTACCTTGGTCTCATTTACCTTTTTTATCCAGCCAATTGAGTATAGAGAAGGATGTTTCGTCGTTGGTAACCGCAACTTGTCCACCATTACTCTTGAGATGATGTTCTTGCTACTACCACTGTCTATAATCACATCACAGACCTTTCCGTTGACAGTACACTGAGTACGAAATATATTGTGTCACTGTGGATGTAATTCCTTTCGTGGGGTATACAGTAATCGCTTCACAACTAGAAATTTGCTACAATCCTCGCTTGTCATTTCATCGCCACTTATTATTTCTTCGGTGGTTTGTTCATATTCATCATAGTCATGGTTTTCTTCTGCGGCCTCATCTTCAGTGCTCCATTCGTTTATAGTCAAGTGTGTTGCGGGACGTTGAGGACAGGTGTTTGATAAATGGCCTGGCTGGCCACAACGGTAACAATTGTTCGACCTTGGTCGATCATAAGGATTTGAAATCCTACTCGGGTCCGCTGTTGTGGGTGTTACGCGTTGAGGTTTGGATGAGCCGCTCCCCGTATCACGGTTTACGGTTGTAGGAGGTTGATGATGTTCTCCTACTGGATCTTTTCCTCGTGCTAGCACTGGATCCTGCGTGGGACCCGTCATGGGGGGTCGAGTTGAAGGATAGGGGCGAGCAGGAACTCTTACAAGTTGTGTTTCTGCACTACTCGCTAATTGAACTGCTTCATCTATGGTCCCGATTCGGTACATCTGAACTTGATCCTGAATTATTGGTGGCAACTCACCTATAAATCGTGTCACCTTCTGTGACTCAGATTCTGACAGACCATTTCGTGTAGCCAACCGCTATAAATCTTCAGTGTAATCTGTGACGGTTCGATTTCCTTATCGGCAATTTTGGTATTGCTAGAATAATATCTACTCATAATCACTGGGGAGAAATCGTGATCGAAGAAGACGTCTTATCCGTGGCCATGATGAGATGGGCGCCTTGTTCTGGCGGGCTCATTGGAGTTGTAATTATTCCCACCATGCAGAAGCACTAAATTTTAACTTAAACGTTACCAATTTTACCCTTTTATGATCTGCCACGTCCATATAATCAAAATATCTCTCTACTTCGGCTAGCCAATCGAGGAAATCTTCTATACGTAATAAACCATTAAAACTAGGAAGTTTAGCCTTACCTCGATAGTCTCTTTCAACGTGATCTAGGTGATCGCCTCCATGGATTGGTCGTCAGGAAATACCCTCATTAAGGTCCTCATCGCTAGAACTTGAATCATATGGTGTAGCCCTACGGTTTGCCACTGGTAATACTCTACGGAAATCGGGGTTGCGTCGTACAGCAACCATGGGTGGTGAAGCCACCATGGGTGGTGGAGCACCACCTAGGGCTCGGGGTGGAATTAGCGTATTCGCAAGATGGTCAAGGGTTGCCTGCAGCCCTTGCATGGTCAACTGACTCTCCCAGTAGAAAGCTTCCATTCTTTCCGAAAGATAACGAATCCCTGGATCACCGTCCACAGGATTTTGATCCATACCTTCATTGTTTGCCATCGGCCTGAGGGGAGTCCTCGCTTTGATACCAATTGACGCAGGGATGAACGTGATGAGGATAACTACTCCGAATCCACGGAGCTTCTTTGGACTCCTCACAGAGACCTCTCGAATCCACGAGGAAAGAAAGCAGAAAATAGAAATAAATTCTAAGAAATTCAAAATTGATTAATTGATCACTAAAAATGAGTTCACAACCCTTTAAATAGGGGTACCAAGCAATGGGAAAGAAATCAGAATCAAACTACAACTAAAACTCCTAGAATCTGCGACTTACTATAAATAGTAAACTTACTATTTATAGACGGTCATGATGTCTACTAGTGCGTAAGGTTTTCGGCCAAAAATAGTAAGTGTCCTATTTGGCTTCACCAAACCGTTCTCCTAATTATTCTAAGCTCTTTTCACGTTGGGCGCAACTCCTAAAGCCCAACGGATGAAAAGTTATAATCAAACTAAATTTAAAACTTACTATTTATAGTAAAAACGACATTAAAGCAGGGAAACGACCGTCAATCCAGGGGATTTTTGCAATTCCGAGCGTCACAACCCAGCATAGCAGGGTTGGTTGGCTAAAGTAGCTCGTTCTACCCCAAAATCATATATTTTACGTCAGGTAACTCATTCCGGATTGCGAGATACGCCCGATCTAAGGTCGGACGGTCCGGATCACTTCTGTCGTCGACCAGGCCTTTTCTGATCCATCTTGGCCATGAAACTGTCCGGGACCCGCTCTACATCATGTAACAGCTTAAGCTTTTAGAGCAAATGGTTATTTGAGAAGGTATTAGAGGAGATAGTTAGGTTTTTGAATCTCCTATGGGAACTAAGAAAATTAAGTCCAGCTAAGGGGACTGAGAAGTCAAGCATGGTGTGAGTGTCCTTCCACCCACCTTCTACTAACATGATCCTGTGCATAGCTCCACCCCGCACATGTGAGAGAGTGCTAAAGTCCCTTGGGACACATTGATTTACCATCACAAGTCACATACTGAGTTTTCTAGGGACTCAGCTCAAATTCTCACTAAGTTGAGTTGACCTAGATGAGTTTGGAGTTGAGTCAGTGAGTTTAAAAACTATGCATGCAAGGACTCAAGATTGAAGTTTCGAATAATTTTGAACTTTGATATATGCTACGCACTATAAAACATTCTCAGTATTTTGCAACATGATTAGAAGGAATATATATATATATATATATATATATATATATATATATATATATATATATATATATATATATATATATATATATATATAAAATCAATCTCCTATGGGAACCAAGAAAATTAAGCCCAGTTAAGGGGACTGAGAAATCAAGCATGGTGTGAGTGTCCTTCCACCCACCTTCTACTAACATATGATCCTGTGCATAGCTCCACCCCGCACATGTGAGAGAGTGCTAAAGTCCCTTGGGACACATTGATTTACCATCACAAGTCACATACTGAGTTTTCTAAGGACTCAGCTCAAATTCTCACTGAGTTGAGTTGACCTATATGAGTTTGGAGTTGAGACAGTGAGTTCGAAATCTATGCATGCAAGGACTCAAGATTGAATTTTCGAATAATTTCGAACTTTGATATATGCTACGCACTATAAAACATTCTCAGTATTTTGCAACATGATTAGAAGGATATATATATATATATATATATATATATATATATATATATATATATATATATATATATATATATATATATATATATATATATATATATAGTTTCAGCTACCAAATTTCAGCCTAAAGCCACCCATCAATCCTTGGCTTCCAGTGACTCGGCTTGAAATCTCACCGAGTCAAGCTGACTCAGATGAGTTCAGAGTCAAGTCAGCGAGTTTTAGAACTTTGACACGGGCACAACACGGCAAGGCAAACTCAACATTGACCATGTCTAGAAGGGTGTTTCAGCCAAAAAATTTGAACTTTGAAGAACCAGTCAACCATGGTTACCAAGAGGTATTTAAGTAATTTTAATTTCGCACTTTAATACCAGGAAACCTCCTTCCCAGCACCCCATCGTATCTTCTCCTCCCTACATATATCTTGCTGTCCATGCATGTTTCAGTAGGCATGGATACCAGAAGAAGCATGCCATCTCTCTCTCTCCTCCTCTTCTTCATCCTTTCTCTCAAGGCCCACCTCTCCAATGGTTTAGATTCCATCACCCCAACTCAACATCTTAGTTGGCCCCATAACCTAATCTCCCAAGATGGGATATTTGAACTGGGTTTCTTCACACCAGGCAAATCCCAGAACTACTACATAGGCATCTGGTACAAACAGATCTCAGAACAAACAGTTGTCTGGGTTGCTAACAGAGAAAAGCCCCTCCCAAATCCCTCCAATTCAATCCTAACACTTGCGGAAGATGGTAATCTAGTCCTCCTCAGCACCTCAAAATATCCAATCTGGTCCACCAATCTAACATCCAAGCCGTTGAACTCAACTGTTGCGGTCCTCCGAAATGATGGAAATCTAGTTCTGAGAGACTGGTCCGATCCATCTGTCCTGCACTGGCAGAGTTTTGATCACCCAACTCATACATGGCTGCCTGGAGGGTGGCTTGGTTTGAACAAGGTGACGAAGGAATACCAACGGCTTACTTCATGGAAGAACTCCGATGATCCGGCCCCTGGGCTATTCTCTCTCTCAATAGACCCAAGCCGAAGCACGCAGTATTTTATGACGTGGAATGGGACTCGAAATTACTGGACTAGTGGGGATTGGGATGGAAAAATTTTCAGCAAAATCCCGGAAATGATATGGAATTATATATTGAATTTCAATTTCAATGAAACCAAAGAGAGGAAGTTTTCCACTTATTCGGTGAAAAATGATTCCATCCTTACAAGAATCGTGATGGGTTCTTCAGGCCAAGTTAATCAGTTTTCATGGCAGAAAGACTCAAATTCATGGAATATGTTCTGGTCTCAGCCAAGATCTCGATGTGATGTTTATGCTATTTGTGGGGCCTTTGGGAGCTGCAAAGAGGACCGCTCGTCGTCCTGTACGTGCTTGTATGGTTTCGAGCCAAAGTCTCCGAATGACTGGAATTTGAGTGGTTGGTCAGGTGGGTGCAGGAGGAAAACTCCTTTGGTGTGTGGGCAGAATGGGACTTTTGATGGTGAGAAAGACGGGTTTTGGGCTTTGTCTGGCATGAAGCTGCCGGACCACTCGCGATCTTTGGCAGTTGGGACTGTCAGTGAATGTAAATTGGCTTGCTTAAATGACTGTTCTTGCACTGCTTATGCTTTCAAGAGCGGGTGTTTGATATGGAATGGAGAGTTGTTAGATCTGAAGCAGTTGTCTGGTGGAAATGTTGATGAAGGAACTCTTCATCTCCGTCTTGCTGACTCTGAAATGAAGTTTTCAGTCAGTAGGAAGGGGACCATTACATGGGCTGTTGTAGGTGCAGTTGCAGGTGCTGTTTTTCTTTTGGGTATTGTTCTGTTTTTTATTTGGAGGCGACGGTGGCGACGGAATAAGGTATGTTCGGATGCATTTCAAGGCTCTTTGACTGCATTTAGCTATCGAAGTCTGCAGATTGCAACGAAGAATTTCTCAGAGAAATTAGGCAGTGGAGGTTTCGGTTCTGTTTTCAAAGGGACTTTACCTGATCAAACAACAGTGGCAGTGAAGAAGCTTGAAGGACTTCGGCAAGGAGAAAAGCAGTTCCGGACGGAGGTGAGCACAATCGGTACGATCCAACATGTTAATCTCATCCGCCTTCGTGGGTTTTGCTCGGAAATGGCTAAAAGGCTGCTTGTCTATGATTACATGCCAAATGGGTCTTTGGATTCTCATCTGTTTGGTAAGAATTCCAATGTCCTGGATTGGCCAACGAGGTATCAGATTGCGATTGGGACGGCAAGAGGAATATCTTATCTTCATGAGAAATGCAGAGACTGCATCATACATTGCGATATTAAGCCAGAAAACATACTTCTGGATGGTGGGTTCTGTCCCAAGGTGGCAGATTTTGGTCTGGCAAAGCTTGTTGGGCGGGAATTCAGTCGGGTTTTAACAACCATGAGAGGAACAAGGGGCTATCTTGCTCCTGAATGGATTTCAGGCCTGGCAATCACGCCAAAAGCTGATGTCTACAGCTATGGGATGATGGTTTTCGAGATCATTTCAGGGCGGAGGAATACAGAGAAATCGGCAGTAGGGGAAACAGTCTTTTTCCCGATTTGGGCTCTGAGAAAAATCATGGATGGTGAAATCCATTGCTTGTTGGATTACAGATTGGAGGGAAATGCAAACATGGAAGAGCTTGGTCGAGCTTGCAGAGTTGCAGGCTGGTGCATTCAAGACGACGAGAATGACAGGCCGTCTATGGGGCAGGTTATTCAAATCTTGGAGGGTGTTTCGGAAGCAAACGTCCCACGGGTACCGAGATCGCTTCAGATTCTTGCAGAAAATCAGAACGTGGTTTTCTTCTCCAACTCTTCACCGGCGGCTTCTCAAAGCTCTGAACTGCCGAGCAATTCATCAACGAATTCACGGTCCGAAAGCGTGTCGTCAGCAAGTTCCAAGGAGTAGAGATTGTCATGGAGAGATCTCAACATCTCAAATTCCAATTCAAATCATGGCGTAGAAATTAGTTTCTTATAGTAGCTCTGTCTTCTTCAGTTTCTCTGTCTGTATATAGGCCACGTTTGGATGTTCAATTGAATTCAATCGTGATATTTCAGTTGAACAGAGCAGATGTTGGTTCCCTATTTGTCGTTTAGATTGTTCTAGGTCCAACTTGAAATCATGGAACTAAGTTACTTGTTCTGTATCGACCGATTATCACGTTTCAGTTGAATTGAGTATCCAAACGCGCTATAGGTTTCTTTGAAATCCTTTGGTGATAACAGCAACCTGAGTTTGTCATGTTTTATATTACTATTGGGGTTCTATTATTTTGATCTCTTCAAGTTTGAGTTTCATTGAATTGAAAATCCAGACTGCACATCTGCTGGGCGCACGATAAATGGGCGATTGCCCAAAATCCGATCCATTCAGACGATCCTAACATTTGAATTTAGGATGAGAAATTAAATATAAAAAATAAGTAAATAACAATCTACTTGCATTTTTGGCCATGTTATGATGTAGCAGTTGAGATTGTGTCAGGTTTTTGCAGAGTTTAAAAGACGTGTCTCATCCCCATCACAACTGGCACTGATGTAAAGTTATCTGGACCATCCAAATTGTGGGTCCCATTTTGGATGGAGGGTATCTATAATCTCACTGATTCAAGCTATCCTAACAATTCAATTAATTATAGCTGTCAGTTGTATGGTTAAGTGTAAGATAGTGACTGGTTGATGAGTATATCTGAGCTTTCAGCAGGTGGGACCCACTGCCAACTGTTACCCATGTGGGACATCTGAGCCTTCAGTAGGTGGGACCCACCGTTTTGATAATCTGGCCCTAAAGCAAGCCGGTCCACTCTCTACGTTGAATGTGGAAGCATGGTACATCTGATGAGTGGACCACCCTGGTTTTTGCATCAGGCCATCCTCGTGGTAGGGCCCACCAGAGGCACGTCGTGAGGTGGTAATTAGCGTATATGGCTCTCTAAAATCTCAGCAGGAAATTGCCCGTACTTGCCTTGAAGTTTGGGTCAATTACCTTGATTGCCATGACATTCTATATATTCCCTAAATGGCCTTCTAACATCCTTTGGAGATTGTTTTGGACGAAAATGCCTCCTTTCTTTCGGTAGTTGCACAGTTTTTTAGGGACTAAGAAGTTATGTTGTATTTAATGCCAATAAAGTGATGTGTATGGAACCCTTTTCGTGCGTGGGCAAGGACTAAACTCGTGGGGCCTATATTGATGTATGTGTATAATCCATGTCATTTTAGGGCTAGGGCCAAAATATCAGCTTAATCCAGAGCTCGTGTGGGTCACATAATAGAAAATAATGGTGACAATGGAATCCGCTGTTGAAACTTTTCAACCTCACTATGATGTTTGTTAGAAGTAGACATTGCTCAAGTCAGGACTTTTTGGGCCCACGCCGAGCTGGCCGACAAGATGGACGGAACGGATTTCCTCATTGTTGGCCTCAGGCTATTATACCAATGGTTACCCACGACCCATATAACATGAGAACTACGACCCTTACTACATTAAAACCACGACCCATATAACATGAGAACTACGACCTTTACTACATTACAATCACGACCCTTACCACATTACAACCATGATCCAGGTATGGGACGTGGTTGTCATGTTATATGGGTCATGGTTTTCATGAGGAAAGGGTCGTGGCTGTCATGAGGTAAGAGTGTGGTTGTCATGCTATGCAGGTTGTACTATTCATTTTATAGGCCTTGATAAGGACCAACTAGTGGGCCCTACATTGATGTATGTGAATAATTTATGCCTCTCATCCTTTTTGTCGTGTCAACCACGATCCTTACCTCATGACAACCACGACCCATGGAAACGACGACCCATTACAACCATGACCCATATCACATGAGAACCACGACCCCATATTACATGACAACTACGATCCATGACAACCACGACCCATGAGATTTTCCATTGATGACTAGTGGCGTACCATTTCTATCATTGAGCTACAGAGTTGATTGGGTCATGTATCACGGGATATCTCTGGCTTTCATGTTATATGGGTCATGGTTCTCGTGTATATGGGTCGTGGTTCTCATGTTAAATGGGTCGTGGTTTCATGTGATATGGATCGTGGTTCTCATTTCTTGCTCTCAAATTGCATGACAGCCACGACCCATACCTCATGACAACCATGATTCATATAACATGACAACCACGACCCATATTATATGACAATCACGACTCATATAATATGAGAACCACGACCCATACAACATGACAACTACGACCCACTACCATGTATGTGTTTCATCCATGCCGCCCATCCTTCTTGCCATGTCATTTTAGGACTAGGGCTCAAATATCAGCTCGATCCAGTGCTCGTGTGGCCCACATAATAAAAAATAATGGTAACTGTTGAAAGTTTCTAGGCTTACTGTGATGTTTGTTAGAAGTGGACATTGCCCAAGTTAGGACTTTTTGAGCCCACATCAAGCTGGCCGACAAGGTGAATGGATCGAATCACCCTATTGTGGGTCACAATTGAAAACCACGATCCGGTTATATAGGTTGCAGTTGTATGGATCGCAGTTGTCATGCTATATGGGTCGCAGTTATCCTGTTATATGGGTCGGGGTCACAGTTGTCCTATTATGTGGGTCGCAGTTGTCCGGTTATATGGGTCGTAGTTGTCATGCTATATGAGTCGCAGTTATCTTGTTATATGGGTCGCGATCGCATTTGTCCTAATATTTGGGTCGCATTTGTCCTGTTATATGAGTTGCAATTGTATGGATCGCAGTTTTCATGTTATATGGGTCTTAGTTGTCTTGTTATATGGGTCTCAGCTATATGGATTGCAGTTGTCCTGTTATATGGGTCACAGTTCTCATGTTATATGGGTCGTGGTTGTCATGGGTAGTGGTTATCCAATCACCATTATTTTCCTGTGGTGTGGTCCACTTGAGATTTATATCTCTCTCATTTTTTGTATAAAACTTTAAAATAATCTATAAAAATGGATGAACGAAATGGATGTAACACATACATCATAGTGGGCCCGCCCACCAGCCACGGGGCTATTAGTAGCTGGAGTAGCCAATCCGTTTTCGTTTGGGATACGAACGTAGTTACATGTCATGGGAGAACTCCTTGGGACGTGGATTAGCTAATTACAGGTTGGGTAGCAAGACTCGCCACCGAAGTGACGTCGCCAAGTTCCGTGGGCCACACTATGATGTATGTTTTGTATCTACATTGTCCATCTATTTGGAGAGATCATATTAGGGCATGATCCAAAAAGTGAATCAGATCCAAAGCTCGAGAGTACCCCACCACAAAAAACAGTGGGGAGATTAACACCCACCGTTAAAATGTTCTAAGGGCCACCAAAGTTTTCAATCAAGCTAATATTTGTTTTTTCCCTTCTTTCATATATGCTTTAACACATGAACAAGTGGGATCTTAAATAAACATCATGCTGGACCTTTGGAAGGTTTCAACGGTGTGCGTCACTCTCATCACTGTTTTCTATGGTGGGGTCTACCCCAGCCTTGGATCTGCCTCATTCGTTGGACTATCCTCTAAAACGATATGTCCAAATGTATGGACGGTGTTGATACAACACATGCATCATGGTGGGGCCTACAGAAGTGGTGATGTCACTTTAGTATCCAGTCTCGCTATCCAACCTGTCAGTATCCAATTCGCGTCCGGAAGCGGATTGGGGACGGGGCGAAGTTCCTGCACAGGGAACTTAAGTGGGGCCTACTGTGATGTTTGTGAGAAATCCACTCCATTCATCCGTTTTGTGAGTTCATTTTAGGGCATAAGGACAAAAATGAATCGTATCCGATACTCAGGTAGGCCACAAATGTGAGTATTGAATGTCAACAGTTGAAATATTTGTGTGGCCACAGAAGCTTTGAATCAAGATATATAAAATTTCTGTTTTCATTTCATCCCAGTATGAATGATGTTATAAACGGTATAGATAGCATATAAACATCACTGTCTATGCCAAGAACGTTTCAACGGTAAGAATTTCCCTGTACACATTTTCCTTTATTGTGGCCCACTTGAGTCCTGGATCTTTCTTAATTTTTCTCTCAAGTCCTAAAATGATCTCAAAAAATGGATGGACGAGGTGGATTTCTCACAAACATCATGGTAGGGCCCACCTAAGTTTCCAGTGTAGGAACTTCCTACGAAAGGCTTTCGCAAGAAATCCAGGTCCGCGGATTGGTTGCCAGCTATACAGCTGATGTATGTACGTGTTGTGCCAAGACGAGCACCGATGCTCGTCGAGCTCCAGGTTGTACGAACAGTGCAAAGGAGATCAAAGTTACATGGCCCCCAACCTGATTTTTGTTTTTTCCATTCATCTGGGTCTGTATAACCTAATCAACAGATTGGATGTCAAATAAAAAGTACAGTCGGCCTTAGTAGTATTTTAATCGTGGATATCCAATCACTATTGTTTTCCGTTGGTGTGGTTCATCTGAAATTTATATTTCTCTAATTGTTTATATCAATTCTTAAAATGACCTGTAAAAATGGATGAACAGAATGGATGAAACACATACATCATGGTGGGGCCCACACATCACCAACCATCAGCCACCGGGTTGGTGGTAGGGAGAGTCCCAAATCCGTTTTCCACGGAAATTAGATTGTGTACTGAGTTACTCAGGACGCTTTGATCGTAGTGAGTAAACTCAGTTGGGCCCACTGTGAATGTATGTGGTTTATCCACACCATCCATCCATTTTTACTGATAATTTTAGGGGTTGATCCCAAAATTGAAGTGAATCCAAAGCTCAAGTGGACCATTACATAGGAAACAGTGTGGAATAATGATTTCCACCGTTGAAACCTTCCTAGGGTCCAAATTAATTTTTATTTGTCATTTAACCTGTTCATAATATCACAAAGACATGGATGAAGAGAAACCACAAACATCAGATTCATCCAAAACTTCTTTGGCCTCCAAAAAAGTTTCAACGGAAGAGGTTCAATCAAACTGTTTCCTGTGGTGTGGTCCACTTGAGATTTTAATCTGCTTCATTTTTGGGATCTAGTCCTAAAATTATCTATTAACATGGATTAACGGAATGGATAAAATCAATAAATAACAGTGGACCCCACACATTTTACTCAGTACGCTAAGGGTACTGAGTTACTCATCACGCAATCCGCTTCCTTTCCCACGCCAGCTACGGACGCAGATTTCCTGCGAAAGGCTTCCGCAGGAAGTTCCTGCGCAAGGATGGTGAGTGGGACCCACCGATAATATTGTGAGAAATCCACTCCGTCCATCCGTTTTGAGATCTCATTTCATGACATGAGACCACAAATCAGGAGAATTCAAAACTCAAGTGGGTCTCATGAGATGGAAAATTGGGGAAAGAAATTCCTACTGTTGAAATCTTCCTAGGCTCCACCTTGTTGTTTATATGTCATCCAAACCTCTTATAAGGTTATTCCCACTTGGATGAAGTAAAAAACACAACAAATTTAGGCTGATACAATACTTTTATGGCCAGTAGAATGTTTCAACGGTGCTCGCTGAAAATCGATTGTTTCCTCTCGTACGACCCATTTGAGTTTTGAATCCTGCTGATTTTTGGTCGGATGTCATGAAATGATCTCGTAAAACGGATGGACGGAGTGGATTTCTTACAAACATAGCGATGAGTCCCACCCAACATCCTTGCTCAGTAACTTCCTGCAAAAGGCCTTCGTAGGAAATTCGCCTCCGCCACCTGCTGTAGGTATGTGTCATGTGAGGATAGGAAACAGAGGACGCACTCCGTTCATCCTTTGGGATCGTAGGTGGGTCCACCATGATGTTTGTCAAGAATCCACTCCGTTCATCCATTTTTTGAGATCATTTTAGAATATGAGACCAAAAGTGAGCAGGATCCAAAACTTAAGTGGGCCGTATTAAAGGAAGTAATGTGGTAAGGGTCATACTAGTCATGGGTCGTGGTTGTAATGTGGTTAAGGGTCGTAGTTGTCATGGGTTGTGATTGTCATGTTATATGGGTCGTAGTTCTCATGTGATATGGGTCACGGTTGTTACATGTTCACTTCCTTTACTACCACACGAAAGGATAACCATTGGTATCATAGTATAAGGCCCACAATGGGGTGATCCGTTCCGTCCATCTTGTCGGCCTGCTCGTCGTGGGCCCAAAAAGTTTTGACTTGGGTGCCACTGTCACCATTATTTTCTATTATGTGGTCCACACGAACACTAGATCAGGTTGATATTTTGGCCCTAGCCCTAAAATGACATGACAAAAAGGATGGGCGACATGGATTATATACATACATCAATGTAAGCCTCATGGTTGTAATGTGACAAGGGTCGTTTTCATGGGTCATGGTTGTTATGTTATATGGGTCGCAGTTATCATATTATATGGGTCGTAGTTGTTATGTTATATGGGTCGCAGTTATCATGTTATATGGGTTGTGATTGTCATGGGTCGTAGTTGTCATGGATCGTGGTTGTCATAGGTCGTAATTATCATGGATCGTAGTTATCATGTTATATGGGTCGTGGTTCTCATGTTATATGGGTCGTGATCGTCTTATTATATGGGTCGTGGTCATCCAATCTATTCATCCGACCCTACACAGAAGGAATAATGAGTTTCCTGAAATTAAGTTCATTTAAATGCTCATGTGTACAAAAATGTGGATCTATATGTTTTATACGTAATTTTATACTTTTTACTGTAATGTGATCTACATAACTATTATATTTGAATGAAATTTAAGATACATGGTGAAAATATGATTTATTTTCAAATGGACTGAATAGATCTCATACATATTTGTTCTAAATACTCCTCAAGCTAGTGCAAGTCACTCTATGGTTGTGCGTATGATATATGTATAGTGAGTATGATATATGTACTATACTGCAAGTCACGGGAGTAACAGAAGTAGTATTTGTGGGTCACGGTGGTACACCAGCCAATCCACTTCCGCTTCCGCAGATTAGAAGTTACTCAACTTACGTGTTATTTTAGGAGTCTTCGAGGAGTCCAGATTCTCGAGACCTTAGGAAGAGTATTTTAGTAAGTGACGTTACTCGACTTACGCATCTCAATATATATAGAGATGAATGGTCTTGTTGGGCCCATTGTGATGTATATATTTTATTCATGCCGTCCATTCATTTTGAAAGATCATTTTAAGGAATGAGCCAAAAAATGAGGCATATCAAAGGCTCATATGGACCACACCATAGAAAGCGGCGAAATTGAAAACCTATTATTGAAAACCTTTTGGGGCATGACAATCACAATCTATATCAACCACGACCCACATAACATGACAACCACGACCCATATAACATGATAACTACGATTCGTGACAACCACGACCCGGATGACAACTACGATCCATAAAACATGACAACCATAACACATATAACATAACAACTACGACCCATAGCCATGACCCATATAACTTGACAACTACAACCCATGACAATCACGATCCCATATAAATGACAACCACGACCCATATAACTTCACAACCACGACCTATATAATATGACAACCTCGACCTTTGCTACATGAAAACCACGATCCATTCGAAGGCTCATGGTTCACATGCACAATGGATCGTGGTTTTCATCCACAAAGGGTTGTCGTTGATATTTGACCATACCCCTAAAATGACATAACAAAAAGGATGGGCGGCATGGATTATTCACATACATCAATGTGGGCCAATTTGGGTCGTGGTTTGTATGGGTCGTAGTTGCTATGTTATATGGGTCATGGTTGTCATATTGCATGGTTCATGGTTTGCAACGTGTTCACTTCCTTTTCTACCAAACCATTGGTACCATAGCTTAAAGCCCACAATGGGGTGATCCGATCCATCCACCTTGTCGGCTAGCTCGCTATAGACCCAAAAAGTCCTGACTTGGGCATTATCCACTTCTAACAAGCATCACATGAGAACCACGACCTACATAACATGATAACTACCACCCACGACAACCACGACCCATATAACATGACAACCACTACCCATAACAACTACGACCATTACCACATTATAACCACAACCCATATAACATAACAACCACGACCTATATAATATGACAACCACGACCCTTACCACATTACAACCACGACCCATATAACATGATAACTACGACTCGTGACAACCACTACCCCTATAATATGACAACTACGACCTATATAATATGACAACCATGACCTATATAACATGACAACCACGACTCATATAACATGATAACTATGACCCGTGATAACCATGACCCATATAACATGATAACTACGACCCGTGACAATCACGACCTGAATGACAACCACGACCCATATAATATGACAACCACGACCCTTGCTACATGACAACCACAATCCATTTGAAGGGTCGTGGTTCACATGCACAATAGATTGTAGTTTTCATCCACAAAGGGTCGTGGTTAATATTTGATTCTACCCCTAAAATGACACAACAAAAAGGATGAGCGGCATGGATTATTCACATACATCAATGTGGGCCCATTTGAGTCGTGGTTTGCATGGGTCATAGTTGTCATGTTATATAGGTCGAGGTTGTCATGTTGCATGGTTCGTAGTTTGCAACGTGTTCACTTCCTATACAGGTCAAAGTCTTCATTTTGATAAGCCTTGGTAAGGACCATCTAGTGGGGCCTACAATGATGTATGTGAATAATCCATGCGGTCTAGGGCCAACAATGGGGAGATCCGTTCCGTCGACTTTGTCGACCAGCTCGGCGTGGGCAATGTCCACTTCTAATAAACATTATGGTGAGCCTTGAAAGTTTCAACAGTGGGTTCCATTGTCACCATTATTTTCTATTATGTGACCCATACAAGCTCTAGATCAGGCTGAAATTTGGGCCCTAGCCCTAAAATGACATGGTAAAAAGGATGGACGGCATGGATTATACACAAACATCAATATAAGCCCTACAAGTTTAATCCTTGCCCACACGCAAAAAGGGTTCCGTACACATCGCTTTATTGGCATTAAATACGAGGTAACTTCTTAGTCCCTAAAAAACCGTGCAACTACTGAACCTAGGTCAGTGGTATTTTCATCCAAAACCATCTCCAAAAGCTGTTAGAAGGCCCTTTATAGAATATATAAAGTATCGTAGCGATCGAGGTAATTTGCTCAAACTTCAAGGCGAGTACGGTCAATTTCCCAATCTCAGCACTGTAGTGTTTTAAAGTCTACAGCATGAGCTAGAGCAAGGATGCAACTTGAGTTCGGGTTGACCTGAACCCTATTGACCCAACGATGGGTTGGGTCGGGTTGTCAAGGTCTACGAATTGGGTTCAGGTCAATCAAATTTAGGCCGGGTAAGGGAAAATCATAATGTTTGTGTTAGGTTGGGCCAGTTTATGCTGAGGGTGGAGAAGTTTGGGTTGGTGATGTAGGGATGATCACAACGAGGTCGATCATTGTCTTCCTCAAGGACAACTATTCCGAATTAATGGAGTTTCTTGGATTTCTCACATAAACATATCAAATTCACGAGGAAAAATCAAGAAAAATAAAAAAAAATTCTAAAAATTTCGTAAATTGATTAATGATTGAATAAATAAGTTTACACCCCTTTAAATAGGTATACTAAGCCATGGATGAAGTTTCAGAATCAAAATACAACTAAAACTCCTAAAAATCGTGACTTACGTAAACTAACTTACTATTTATGGATGGTTGTGATTACTACTACGCAAGGTTTTACGCAAAAAATAGTGTCGTAATTGACTTCACCATACTGTTCTCCTAATAATTCTAGTCACTTTTTATGTTGGGCGCAACTTCCAAAGCCGGACGGATAATCAAACTAAAACTTACTATAAATAGTAAAAATGGAATTAAAACAAGGATTTGTCCGTTGATCTTATGGTATTTTACAAATCTGGTGTGCGTAACCCAGCGCAACGTGCTTGGGTGGCTAAAGTAACTCATCCTACCCCTCGATAACTCATTCCGGTTTGCGAGATACGTCTGTAAGGCCCTGACGGTCCAGATCACTACTGCCTCCGAATGAGCTTTTTCTCATCCCTTTACCATGAAACTGCCAGCTACCCGCTCTACATCAATTGAGAACCTCGGCTTGGAATTCGGCCGGTTTGCCTGGTTGGGTCCTCTTGAGGTAGGGTTGGGCTGTGGTTGACCCTTTACCTGACCCAACCTGCCTGACTAGTACGTCCGCTATTCACCCGCTTGACACGTGTAGAATGTCAGGGAGGTTTATCAGCTGAACAAAGAAGAATCAGGTAGTCCGGTCACGCCATCGAGTTAGAAGTAAATTGGCTAGACTAGCCACCCTTGACCTCTACTTGTCCTAGAATCTCATCGGTTTCTTTTGGGAGAAGCATAAGCACTTGCCCTTTTGCTTCAGTTTTGTAACCGAAGCCTCCCTCTCATGTACTTATTCTAGACCATTCATATGGTGGGCCGAAAATGGATGGGTGATGGAAGACCCAGCCCTCGTGCTTCTTTGCTAGTGCTTGAACATTTGTATTTCTAGAATTTCAACTCCAATTATAAAAAGCAAGTCCATTTTCCAGTAGGATGGAGCTGGGCCAGGTAGCCCATGTCTGGCTTGCTTAAGTACACTAGGATTGTCAACAAGCCTGGGTCGAGCTGGTCAAGGTATGTCTAAGTTGG
Source organism: Magnolia changhungtana (assembly GCA_030180095.1). Classification (NCBI taxonomy): domain Eukaryota; kingdom Viridiplantae; phylum Streptophyta; class Magnoliopsida; order Magnoliales; family Magnoliaceae; genus Magnolia; species Magnolia changhungtana. The sequence goes on from JASAUF010000319.1 coordinate 2,158,924, forward strand.
TCCATTGGAGTAAAACCTAGACCCCTGCCTAGCCTGGGCCATGACAGCCGAACTAAAATACACCTGAGCCTGATCCCAGCCACCCAAAGTGGTGCAAGATCGTGGCTGCAATGTGACAAGCATCACTGAGATCTTGCAATGTGGCAACACGACTAAGAGACCTATAGGAGAAGAAACTCAAGCCACCCACAAGGGAATGAGCTCAAGCCTGAGTTCCTTGGCACTTCGAGCTAACCAGGTCGACCACTGCCAGGGCCGCACGAGTAACCCTAAGGGGTCGTTTGGCACCGTGGATTAGAGGGGATTGGAGGGGATTGGCAATCCCCAGGCTGTTTGGCACCATAAAGTAACTGGAGATTGGCAATCCAGGGGGTTTGCAATCCCCTCGATCTGGGGGTTCGTAATCCACGCTCGGACCTTGGATTAGCTTTTTGAAGTAGCTCAACGGTGGAAAATCCGACCGTTTGAAATTTCTTTTAAAAACTCATTCCCACGCACCCATTTACCACAACTCTCTTATTCATCTTCTTAAAAAACGCTCATTCATCTTCTTTCCGGTACCGGCGAAGGTTGCTGCATACGCCGCTAGAGTCTGCCGGACGATTGCTGCGGATCACTGTTACAGAGGGGAGACGAACTGTTTGTTTGAAGGTGATAGACAGTTGAAGGTGACGGACAGTAAAAAGGTTGGTTTATAAAGTTTTTTGAATTACAATTTATTAGTTGCATGGCCATTAAAATGTTTATACAAAATCTGTTCCGATTATGTAATTACTTGTCAAAATTTATCCGTATGGCCAAAATATTGTACTAATTTAGGCTTAACATGGGCCACACCAAATTAAACAGTGAATGGAGGGACGAGAACACTTTATTCATATGTCCCACCATGATGGTTATATGGACGGTGTAATCCAGCCATTATATAGCCCATTAAAATTTAAGATTTGAGAAAAAAATTTAGGAGTAAATATCATTCAAGTGTGCCATATGAATGAAAACAAATTCAACCATTATAATTGCTTTTACACACTGTTTTTAACTGTGTGATCAACTGGAACTACCAATGGCCCTAAAATTTAGGTCCTACACCTAAAATAAGATAACTCATATTATAGCCGGAGTGAATTTTCAACTATTATGAAGGAACCTAAAGAACTTTATTTTTTTCAATAAAAATCAAGTTGGCAACGTCCATGCCTGTGAAGCCACCACAATTTAGCTGTGCATTCTTTAAAATACACTGCAGGGTGACCAGCATTCGTTCATATTATCCCCTCCGTTCATTTGTTTTATCAGATACTTTTAGTAGGTTAACATAAAAATAAAGCATATAAAAAAACTAGGTGGACCACACCATTGAAAAAAGTTTGTGTTAGAACATCTACGGTTGAATAGTGCTGAACAATAGCTCTGAATAGTGCTGAACAATAGCTCTGAATAGTGCTGAACAATAGCTCTGTGGTCCGACCATTGTACAGTGCCTCTATCATAACATGCTTGGCTGTCCAAACAGGATTTTAAATTTCGTTGGCTCTATTCAAAATTACAATTTTGCCTGGCCTGAGCCCAGCCCATTGACGTAGGCTTTGCTCCAAGCTAAAAGTACAACTACTGGATGATCCTATCTATTTTGTACCCATCAATTGGATGGCTAGGATTCTCTATTCAGAGTGGCAGATAAGGTGGGCCGACGGTGTTTAAGGTGATATGTTTATCTTAACATATGACAATGGTGAAATTTAATGGGCCCACTGTTCTGGCCCACCAGAAGTTCGGAATTACATCTTCTTTTTTTTTCTAATGTGCATATTTTGATGGGCTTGTTATACTATTATTTATGTTGTAGTATATTTTAATCAATTTGGATATTTTAAATAATTTATTTAGTCTCATTAAATATTCATGCAAATATACTACAAAATTTGAGGAGGTTTCAAATCCACACTCCCAAACACAAATTTTATAATCCAGGGGGTTCCAAATCCAAGGTGCCAAACAAAAACAGGGGGTTCCGAATCTAGAGGGTTGGCAATCCAGGGGTTCCAAATCCAGGGTGTTTCAAATCCACGCTCCCAAACAGGCCCTAAGGAGATTAGGCCCCAAACTCGGAAGAATAAGGCCTTACCTAATCTTGGCCGAAGAATACTTAATCTTGGAAAAGATTATGCTGACCGAGGTAGGCTTGACGGGACGCGGATTGCGTTGGAGATTGAACGTCCACCATTAAAAACTTCTTGGGAGCTAGAGAAGTTTCGGATGAAGCTGATATTGTTTTTTCGCTTCATCCACATTTACATGACCTTATGAATAGGTTGTATGGTAAGAAAAAAGTCATTGTGGCCCTTAGAAATGTTTCAACGGTGAGTGTCATTACCATTGCAGCTTCCTTTGGTGTGGTACATTGGAGCTGTGAACCTACTTAATTTTTTGGATCATACCTTAAAATGATCTAAGAAAAACGATTAACAGCGTGGATAAAACACTTACTCACTGTGGCCCCCACAGAGCCCTGCCCGGACGGATTGCGGTCCGGGCGAGGGTAGGACGCAATCCGCGTCCGGCTTGACAACATCTTCTTGGCAGTTTCCCATCAGTACAGTGACTCTTTGGCGTATCGAGGATCCTATATATATATATATATATATATATATATATATATATATATATATATATATATATATGGAAAAGGTACTATGCGCTCGACCTCACGAGTCTGTCCCATGAGGTCGAGCTGTGTGGGCCCCACCGTGATGCCTTTCGAACATCTACCCCATTAGTCAGATGCACCATTCCATAGTGGGCCTAAGTCTCAAAAATCAGGTCAATCCGTGACTTTTGTGGGCCACACCACATAGGGGCTGTGCACCATTAAAACATTCATAACCATTTTTGAGGGCCCACCGAGATGTGGTTTGCAAATCTAGCCCATCCATTATGTGTGTCCCACTTGAATGCGGGTTCTATAGGGTGTAAGTTCAAAATCTCAAACTTTAACCTTTGATCAAAATTTACTAGCCTAATTTAGGCATGCCGGCTGCCGTCCACCGACACCCCCTAATCCACATCTCCCTTATCCTTTGTAGGTGGTGAGGGGCTTCGACATTGATCATATATGTGGACCCAAATCTTGCGAAAAAAACAAAAAGAGGTACTTATTTGTTCTTTCCCTCCATCCAGGTTTACGTGACCTTAGCAACACGTTGGATGGAAAATAAAAATTACGGAAACATTATGGTAGATCTAGGAAGTTTTTAATGGTAATGAATTTGTTTCCCTACGGTATGGTCCCCCTGGATCTTAGATCTGCTTAATTTGCACCAGCGTACCATAAAACGATCTGGGAGAACGGATGGACGGAATGGATTTATAATATTTACATCAAGGTAGGCCCCACATTAAGGGCCGTCCGTAATCCGCTCCCCAGCTCCTCCGCGTACGCCATAAGTCATGTTTAATGGACTCCCATCTTCCGCGCCGTAGCTTACGGAGGAGGAATTGTATGGTTATGTGGACGGCACTTTCGCGGTGTATACACGAATTTTTATTCGGGAAGGTTTTGTCCAATTTTTCGTAATCCAAACCAATGATATCATGAAAAAATTGTAGATGGATAATTGAAAGATATTTATCTTATTAAAATATCTATTTTACTAGTATACTTTTCCACATGGATATAGAACGTTTCTATATTTCTCTTCTAAACCGTCATTTATAGAAATAATAAAGTTTTCAAATTGATGATATTTTAAAATAGAGTTCATTATAAAATCATACCAACGGTGTGGATTTATGACTAGTGAGTTCAATCTATCATAATTTAAAACTCATATATAGTGCTGAAAGATGCCGGCCTCCTATCGTATGATTTAAAACTCATATATTGGGTAGAAAAATGCGGGGAGAAAATGACCACTGTAGACAAAACCTTTTATCCAGCGGTCTTAATGAAGGAATACAAACTTTAGTTACCAACTTAGACTAGCACGTGCGGACAGTGACTTTGAGGACGAAATTACCCCTCCTTTTCACTGCGAAGACGAGCGCTGACGCTCCCCCAACTGAGAGTTGTACGAACGGCTTAAAAGAGATCAAAGTTACATGGCCCCACAGCTATATATTTATTATATCCACAACGTTCATCCATATTTCGAGATCATTTCGGAGCATTATCCAAAAAAAAAAAAATTCATATCCAAAGATCAGCCGGACCACACCACAAAGAGCAGCAGAGAAATTGATTTTCACCGTTAAAAATTTTGTAGGGCCCACCATAACATTTATTTTCCATCCAATCTATTCATAAGGTCACAAAGGCCTGGATGAAGAGGAAAAACAAATTTCATAATGATCCAAAACTTCTGTAACCCCTAAAAGGGTTTCAATGGTAGACGTTCAATTCCCCACTGCCTTTTACAGTGTGGTCCACTTGATAGTTAGATCTATCTTATTTTTCATCTCAAGCCTTAATATGAGCTCGTCAAATAGATGGACGGTTTGGATATAACACAGACCTCACAGTGGGGCTCACAGAAGCAACAAAAATTTTGCAAAAAAAAAAACAACAGAATCAGCGATTCCACCGCAGCTTGTTGTAGGATTCGGGGATGGACAGCAGATTAGGATTTTGGGATGGATAGTAGAATCCACGATTGAGCCACGCTTGAAACAAAAGCCAATGGCTACAGATTATAACCATAGCTATATCTGTATACTGTGTACTTTTTTTTTGAAATTTTTTAATTTTTCTTTTACATTTATATATATATATATATATATATATATATATATATATATATATATATATATATATATATTTCTCTCCTTTTTTCATTTCTTTCTTTATTCATATAACAAGAACATCTTCTAAACCAAAATTAGTTACTTGACATAACATATATGATTTTAGGGCTGAATGTTGGGCGGGTTCAACCCAACCAACCTGTGAGCCACCTGACATTGGGTTGGGCTTGGGCAGGATGTATCGGGTTTGGTCTTGGGGTTGGGCCATACAAACACCAACCCGATAAAACTTGGAAACGGAATCGTCGGGATTGACCGTCAAATGTATGGAAATGACCGTGAAGTGAAGGGAATTGACTGTGAAGTGCATCGAAATGACCGTGAATCTAAACGGAATCACTTGAAATGATCGTGAAATGAAGCGAAATGACCATAAAATGCATGGAAATGACTGTGAAGTGAAGGGAATTGACCGTGAAGTACATGGAAATGATCGTGAATCTAAACGAAATCGCCGGAATTGACCGTGAAATGCATGAAAATGACCGTGAAGTGAAGTGAATTGAACGTGAAATGCGTGAAAATGACCGTGAAGTGAAGGGAATTGACCATGAAGTGAATCGAAATGATCGTGAATCTAAACGGAATCGTTAGAAATGACCATGAAATGTGTGAAAATGACTGTGAAGTTAAGTGAAATGCATCGAAATGACCATTGAGTGAAGGGAATTTACTGGACATTGAGCGGGACAAACTAGAAATTGAGAGGGAACTTACAAATTCAGCGAGGGAAGCTAGGAAGTGAGCAAGGGAAGCTAAGAATTAAGCGAGGTAACCTAGGGATTGAGCGAAGCAAGCTAGGAATTGAGCGAGGGAAGCTAGGAATTGAGCGAGAGAACCTACAAATTCAACGAGGGAAGCTAGGAAGTGAGCGAGGGAAGCTAGGAATTGCTCGAGGGAACCTAGGAATTGAGCGAGCGAAGCTAGGAATTGAGCGAGGAGGGAAGCTAGGAATTGAGCGAGGGAACCTAGGGATTGAGCGAGGGAAGCTAGGAATTGAGCGAGGGAACCTACAAATTCAGCGTGGTAACCTATGAATTTAGCAAGGGAATCTAGAAATTGAGCGAGGGAACCTAAGAAATGAGCGAGGCAACCTAGGGATTGAGCGAGGCAAGCTAGGAATTGAGCGAGGGAGCCTACAAATTAAGCAAGGCAACATACGAATTGAGCAAGGGAACCTACAAATTCAGCGAGGGAAGCAAGGAATTGAGCGAGGGAACTTAGGGATTGAGCGAAGCAAGCTAGGAATTGAGCGAGGGAACCAACAAATTCAGCGAGGGAAGCTAGGAAGTGAGAGAGGGAAGCTAGGAATTGAGCGAGGGAAGCTAGGAATTGAGCGAAGCAAGTTATGAATTGAGCGAGGGAAGCTAGGAATTAAGCGAGGGAACCTACAAATTCAGCGAGGGAAGCTAGGAATTAAGCGAGGTAACCTACGAATTTAGCGAGTGAAGCTAGAAATTGAGCGAGGGAACCTAGGAAATGGGCTAGGGAACCTACAAATTTAGCGAGGAAAGCTAGGAATTGATCGAGGGAACCTACAAATTAAGCAAGGCAACCTATAAATTTAGCGAGGGAAGCAAGAAATTGAGCAAGGGAACCTAGGAAATGAGCGAGGGAACCTAGGGATTGAGCGAGACAAGCTAGGAATTGAGCGAGGGAACCTACAAATTAGGTGAGGCAACGTACGAATTGAGCAAGGGAAGCTAGGAATTGAGCGAGGGAACCTACAAATTTAGCGAGGGAAGCTAGGAATTGAGTGAGGGAACCTAGAGATTGAGCGAAGCAAGCTAGGAATTGAGTGAGGGAACCTACAAATTCAGCGAGAAAAGCTAGGAAGTGAGCGAGGGAAGCTAGGAATTGAGCGAAGCAAGTTAGGAATTGAGCGAGGGAAGCTAGGAATTGAGCGAGGGAAGCTAGGAATTGAGCGAGGGAACCTACGAATTTAGCGAGTGAAGCTAGAAATTGAGCGAGGGAACCTAGGAAATGAGCGAGGGAACCTATGGATTGAGCAAGGGAACCTAGGAATTGAGCGAGGGAACCTACAAATTCAGCGAGGGAAGCTAGGAATCGAGCAAGGGAACCTACGAATTAAGCAAGGCAACCTATAAATTTAGCGAGGGAATCTAGAAATGGGGCAAGGGAACCTAAGAAATGAGCGAGGGAACCTAGGGATTGAGCGAGGCAAGCTAGGAATTGAGCGAGGCAAGCTAGGAATTAAGTGAGCCAACCTACGAATTGAGAAAAGGAAGCTAGGAATTGAGTGAGGGAACCTACAAATTCAGTGAGGGAAGCTAGGAATTGAGCGAGGGAACCTAGGGATTGAGCTAAACAAGCTAGGAATTGAGCGAGGGAACCTACAAATTCAGCAAGGGAAGCTAGGAAGTGAGCGAGGGAAGCTAGGAATTGAGCAAGGGAATCTAGGAAATGACCGAGGGAACCTAGGGATTGAGCGAGGCAAGCTAGGAATTGAGCGAGGGAAATTAGGAATTGAGCTAGGGAACCTACAAATTCAGTAAGGAAAGCTAGGAATTGAGTGAGGGAAGCTAGGAATTGAGCGAGCGAACCTACAAATTAAGCGAGGCAACCTACGAATTTAGCAAGGGAAGCTAAAAATTGAGCGAGGGAACCTAGGAAATGAACGAGGGAACCTAGGGATTGAGCGAGGCAAGCTAGGAATTGAGCGAGAGAACCATTACATTGCTTCAAACAGATTTCATGGATTTGGCGGTCCAAGTCTTCCCTTCAAGCACGGTGACGTCTCCGGTGGCATGGAAGAGAATCGGGAGCACCTCTGTCATCAAATTGATCATTTACTTATACTTTAGGAGAGCATTTGACACTAAGCTATCGATAATAATGATCTCTCATTGTCTTGGATATAGGACCATCAAGAACCAATGACAGTTGTCATGGTTGACGGGTACATAAACCTGACCACTGTAGACAAAGTCTTTTACCCAGCGGTTTTTATTAAGGAATACAAACTTAAGTTACCAACTTAGACTAGCACGTGCGGACAGTGAATTTGAGGACCCCTCCTTTTTACTACCATTGCTTTTCCTCTCCCTCCCTTCCCTCGCTCCATTTTCAAAAAAAAAAAAAAAAAAAAGACAAAAACTCCACCACTACATCTATTGCTTGGATCTCACCACGCTCTAGCTGGAACCCACCCTCTCTATTCATCAACATTATCTTGTTTTTTTGAAAATGGTCCCTCCATAGAAGAAAGTACGCACGACAAGTATGTTATGCATTTACCTAAACGGCGTAAATTTTTTGTGGGCCATTGAAATGCCGAATGAAGTTCGCATCTTGGTTTTTGGTTCATCTATGCAAAAATCATCCTATGAACATGATGGATTACAAGTAAAACATCATTGTGAGGGCATAACAAGGTTTCTATGGTAGAACCATTGTTTCCTGTGGTGTGATCCACTTGATATTTCAATATGCCACCATTTTGGGCTGAATCCCTTACTTTAGATGGAAGAACGAATGAACGTCGTGGATAGTCCACATACATTCAAGGCGGGCCCAACTCAATATTTTTTATTTTTTATTTTTTTATTTTACTATTATTTTGTTTATTTTTTTCATTTTTTTGGGTTAGCTTGTCAGTACACACACTCCATGTTAGCCACCCCCGCTAGGGATCGATACTAAGACCTCAAGTGTTGACACGAGGTATCTCTACTCAGTTTGCCAATTGAGCTATGGATTTGGGTGTGCCCAACTTAGTTAACTCAGCTCAATTCTTAGGTTGCCTCGCTTAATTCCTACGTTGCCTCGCTCAATTCCTACGTTCCCTCACTCAATTTCTAGCTTTCCTCACTCAAATCCTAGGTTACCTCGCTCAATTCTTAGGTTCCCTCACTTAGTTTCTACCTTCTCTCGCTCAATTCGTAGGTTACCTCGCTGAATTCCTACGTTGCCTTGCTCAATTCTATGTTGTCTCACTCAATTTTTAGGTCCCCTCGCTCAATTTCTAGCTTTCCTCGCTCAAATCCTATGTTGCCTCGCTCAATTTTTACCTTCCGTTGCTCAATTCATAGGTTCCATTTGAATTCCTAGCTTCCTCGCTCAACCAGGGAGGTCTCGCCTCAATTCTGGCTTCCTCACTCAATCCCTACGTTGCCTCGCTCAATTTCTAAGTCGCCTAGCTTAAATCCTAGGTTCCCTCGCTCAATTTTTAGCTTTTCTTGCTCAAATCTTAGGTTGCCTCGCTCAATTCCTAGCTTCCCACGCTCAATTTCTGCATTCCCTCACTTAATTTCTAGCTTTCCTCTCTCAATTCCTAGGTTGCCTCGCTCAATTTCTACCTTCCCTCGCTCAATTCTTAGCTTCCCTCGCTCAGTTTCTACCTTCCCTCGCTCAAATCCTAGGTTTCCTCGCTCAATTTCTAGCTTTCCTTGCTCAAATCCTAGGTTGCCTCGCTCAATTCCTAGCTTCCGTCGCTCAATTTCTACCTTCCCTCGCTCAATTCCTAGGTTGCCTCGCTCAATTTCTACCTTCCCTTGCTCAATTCCTAGGTTACCTTACTCAATTTCTACGTTGCCTCGCTCAATTCCTAGGTTGCCTCGCTCAAATCGTAGGTTTCCTTGCTGAATTTCTAGGTTCCCTTGCTCAATTTCTAGCTTTCCTTGCTCAATTCCTAGGTTGCCTCCCTGAATTTTTAAGTTCCCTCGCTCATTGTCTCGGTTCTGTCACTGAATTCCTTAGTTGCCTCGCTTAATTTCTAGGTTTTTTACTCAATTTCACCTTGCCTCGCTCAATTTTTTAGGATGCCTCGCTCAGTTTCATCTTGTCTTGTTGAATTTAATGTTTGCCTTACTGAATTTCATATTTCCCTCACTCATTTTTTAATTTGTCTCGCTTAATTTTTAGTCTGCTTCGCTCGATTTCAACTATGTTTAATTTTTTTCGTTATGATTCTCTACGTAGTGAAATTTGGTTTTAATATATTTTTCATTACATGTTTGTAGGTGACGATTCTTGTTCTCAATTCTCAAACCCATCTTCTAAGTGTTCATTGAAATGGTGGTTCGACACGGTGAAGGGTGGATTAGAGAAGCATGATACTCGGCTACATCTATTCAAGCAATCCTCATTAGATGTGTTTAATAAATTAGTTGACACCAATAAGTACGAGGATGTCTTGCTCAATTCGTATGTTGCCTTGCTCAATTCCAAGGTTCCCTAGCTCAATTTCTAGGTTCCCTCGCTCAATTCCTAGCTTCCCTCACTCAATTCGTAGGTTGCCTCTCTTAATTTTTAGGTTGCCTCGCTGAATTTCTAGTTCCCTCACTCAAATCCTATGTTCCCTTGCTCATTTCCTAAGTTGTCTTGCTTAATTTGTAGGTTGCCTTGCTCAATTCCTAGGTTCCCTCGCTCAATTTCTATGTTCTCTCGCTCAATTTCTAGGTTGTCTCACACAATTCCTAGCTTCCCTCGCTCAATTCGTAGGTTGCCTCGCTCAATCCGTAGGTTCCCTCGCTCAATTCCTAGCTTCACTTGCTCAATTCTTAGGTTACCTCCCTCAATCCGTAGGTTCCCTCGTAGAATTTCTAGCTTCCCTCGCTCAATTCATAGCTTCCCTCTCTCAATTCCTAACTTCCCTCGCTCAATTAGTAGGTTGCCTCGCTCAATCCGTAGGTTCCCTCGCTGAATTTCTAGTTTACCTCGCTCAAATCCTACGTTCCCTCACTCATTTCCTAGGTTCCCTCACTGAATTTCTAGCTTCCATCGCTCAATTCCTAGCTTCCCTCGCTTAATTCCTAGCTTTCCTCGCTCAATTTTTAGGTTGCCTCACTGAATTTCTAACTTCCCTCGCTCAAATCATATGTTCCCTCGCTCAATTCGTAGGTTGCCTGGCTCAATTTTTAGCATTCCTTGCTCAATTCGTAGGTTGCCTCGCTCAACTTTTAGGTTGCTGCTGAGGTATAAAAATAAGAGGAGAATTGAGGCGAAGGAAGATCAAAACATTGAGGAAAAGAGATGAAGGAAACAAATGATGGAAAGGCGCAAAGTATATCGATTGCGAGGGTCCCCGCAAAGTGTATAGCGAATGCTCAACAAGAATCTCAAGTAATTTTGTCCCACATTGCTAAGATTAAGGTTTCACACGTATGAATGCCTATAAATAGCCCCTCCCCTCCTTCATTTGGATGGTTAGAAGATTTCGGAGCGAAAGCAGAGAGAAGAAGAAGACTGAAGGTAGGAGCAAAGGGCTCTAGTAGGTTGCGCGGACCCATTGCGTGGGTCCGCGTAACCGATGCCCTTGCAGACAGATGCGCAAAGCAGTATTGCTCATGATCAGAATAAAGCAAAAGGTCATGCTATCAAAATGCTTGAAGCCCCTAAGTCTTCAAATTCTTCAAGTTCTTCCTGTTCAAGAGAACAACCGAAGAAATGCATATTCCTCCCAAGTCTCGGGAGATGATCAAAATAACGCCGGAATGCTGCCAGATTCTCTATCTTCTTGAAGATTATTGATCAATTCGTCAATTTCTCCTAAGTCCTAGGGGATGACTGAGATCACTGCTGTTACGCTGCCAAAATTTATATTTGATCAGAACAGTTGAACTTATAATAATTTCTTTATACCAAGCAATCAATCTTAGATTCAAGGGATGCTAGAGGATGTAAATGAACTCAAAATCAATAAAGTGTGATGATTGTCTTTATATTCTTCTCTGTTATGTCTGAGTAAGATAAATTCCCCAAATTAAATACATTTGTTTTCTTGTCGAAAACAAAATGGCGACTCCACTTGGGAACTTTGTCTTACTTAGTATTAACATTGGAAAAGTGGTAAAGCTTTTATCACTTTTTGGCGTCTCTCAGACGCTAAAATGGCGACTCTCAATGGGAACATCCTCCCCTTCATCTCTAAGATAGATTACTTAATCCTTTACATGCTAATTTAGTGTGTATTTTATTATTGAAGGTACCTGAATTCAACTATGAAGTATAACTGATGGCTATCTTGCAAGGAAAGTGAATTTCTACTTCACCTCTACTGGGTTCATAGTAGAGTATGCGCCGAGCCAAGCCCCAGAGCGCACAAATCCACGTCTTGCAAATGGGCATAAAATGACTCAAGTAACAGCTGTAGTTGTATCCATTTCACCTCAACCGCAGGAAAGTGAGGGGGATTGGACTGTGTTCCCGTCTCTAAGACAAAAGCAAGGAATCTGAAAAGTCGTAAAGTGAACTCGTGTCTGCTGAGAGCCAGAGGACCGATCACACGCAGTATAGTCAGAAAGAACCTCGAACTCGCTCCTCCTACTGCCTCCATATACCCGCACAAATCCTCTTTTAATTGCGCTTGGGCTGTATCATGCCTTGATTTTTCTTCAAGAATGATCTTGGTTTGATCAGGAACATCGGCTAACTTGTCTTCCAAAGATGCGATCACTTCTTTACTTTGAAGCAGTGCAGATTTTTCTATGTTAACAGATTGAATATTCGCTCGCATCCTTCCTTCAACATCCTGAATGGCTAATTCTTTCTCATGGTTTCTCATCTCCAATTGAGAAATTTCTTCCTTCAATATTGCTTGCGATCCTAAATAATCGATTTCTCATCAGTATAAGCCTTTAATTGATCTTGAAGAATCGAATATTCTTGCTCAAGCTTGGAGATAGAGGAAGCCGTTAGAGAAGCTTGTTCTTGAGATGAAACTAGCTGCTTCCCGTATTCCAAAATCTCAGGGGCAATTGTAGCATTTTCTGTCGATGCCAAAGAGATTACTGAATCATGAAATTTGAGAAGAGAATCACGCAAAGAAGATATGCTGATTCTAGCCATCCTCGCAGAACTTTTCAAAATTTCGATAGCGATATCCAAATCTGACCATTGCTCAGGATTCTTGAAGATATGGACTATCGCTGATAAAGAATTCCTCATCAAAAGCATCTTATGCGTAGGGACTTTCGCAAAAGATAATAGTTCGGATGCAGTGGCCACAAAATCAGAACTGGCCACTCCATTGCAAGAAGGAGTTCCTATAGCATAAAGAAAGGAAATATTCATATATATTGATAAAAGTTATAAGACATACAGTTTTGAGTGAAATGATCGATATACATATACCTGTCGCCGGAATACAGTTGACAGAAGGAGAAATTCCTTGAATCCCCGAAAGGCCAACCTCCACTATATCGACAAGAGAAGGCGTCCTAGCCTCTGTACTTGAGTCTCTGGTGGTTGGAGTCGGCAAGTTAGCGGTCTCTATCGGAAATATAATCTCACGAGCTACTACTTTCCGTGCCGCCAAAGGAACCAGAGAAGCTCTCGGCGAAATTACCGCAGGAGGATCTGAAAGGGAAATCTCACCTATGTCGACATTAGCGACATGAGCACCTAAAAAGGGAGACACAACAATTCTAAATAAATGATTGCTATTAAATATGCAAATAAAAATATGCATATGAAAGTTAAATTTCCTTTACCTGTGAGTATTCGTATTCACTGTAATCTAAATATTCCTCTTCTTCTTCCACGGTTACAGGAGATTTGACAGGAATTTTAGCACCAGGAAGAGCTTCAGTGGTTGTGGGAGGAGGTTCCATTTCAATGCCTTCTATAACTGCTTCCTCCTCTTCGTTAATATCGACTTCTCCTTCCTCGAAGTCGTCATCCTTATCTTTGCTGCTTTCGCCATCTTCATCATCCTCATACTGCGAAGAGGCGGTATTCTCTGATGATGAGGCTGAGCTTTCATCCTCCAAAGTTTCTTCGTCAACTTCTTCGATAACAATTTGCTTTCCTTTGGAAGAAGCAGCCTGACTGCTCTCTGGTGCGGTTTCTCTAATTAAAGGAGAGATAGACATTTGTCTCATTTCCTCTGGAGGAACGGGCGGTGATGCTTGCAAATGCGACCTCGATCTAGTCATCGGAGATGATGGGCTAGGGCAAGTAGGTTGTGAAGGAGGTACCAAAACATCATGAATTGGTTCTTCTTGAATTGCTGCATTCTTTGCAAGAATAGGAGAAGATGCACCTTTAACATTTTCTGTAGCTTGACCTGTAGAGTGACGAGGAGCTTGCTCAAATTCCATTAAGACCCCGTGAGCAAACCAGCCATCCAAAGTATTAATAGGCTTTATTTCACGGATGGTGTCTTTTAGTGATATTTTGCTACAAATTTCTCGGCGATGGGATGCATGACTCTTCTCTGGAATATAGCTAATCCCGCTGTTTAGTTTTCTGCCCTTTGGCCTGGGCGGATGAAGAAAGATGGAAGAATCTACGGGTAGGCATTTGGTGACCAAATATGACTGGTGGTCCTACCACCGCATCTAGCTGTATGAGGTGCGAACTACGCGTTTGCAGCTAGGAATTATGAAGGAAGAATTGACACGGCCATTCAACAGTTGCTTCCATATCATGGCCCAGTTAAGAGGACTCATTTCGTAACAACGCATCTTTTTGGTAACTAGTCCGCAATCTTTTGGCACGGTTTGATCATAACTAAATTGGCGAGCAAAGCGGCTGGGATAATAAGTCTCTCGTCAGAATTCTGTCCCCTCTCGAAGTGGTAAACTGCATGAACGAATAGAAAGAAAGAAAGCCCTTTCTACTACAGTGAGTGTTCTTTGGTCTACCATATTTGTATCTTCAATATAGCGATAGAGACGGAATTGAAAGAAGTCTATTTGATCAGTATCCCGAATCTTATTCGCAACCCAGTCATACGCCCTCTTGGCCATTGCCCTTTGCTAGAAGAACCAGAGCGGAAGATGTGAGGGATGAACGTATGCTTTCTCTAGCGCTTCAAAGGTCTAAGGAAAATAAACTCCTAGCCATCCTGTGATATAGTGCCAAGAAGTATATGCTGATGAAGTTCCAAGAGTAGGATCCTTTACGTGAATGGTTATCTCTCCAAGGGCTCTGTAAATGAAGCATAGTACTGGAGGAGCAAGAGAATAATTATGGCCTTCGGCCAAAGCGCCAGCTATGACAAAGATTGTCAGACGAATAGTGTCTGCCCACTTGGAGCTAGGAAGTACAACAAGACTCAGCCAGTAGGCCAAGAAAGCTGCAAGTTCCCCAAATGAACTATAATCTACTCTCTCCTTCATGGCGTCTCGCAGCTGCATTAGCTCCTTGGAGCGACAGTTGCGGAATCTATAAGAAGAAGGAAAATATAAGTATGGAAAAATCTCTCTCTCTCTCTCTCTCTCTCTCTCTTTATATATATATATATATATATATATATATATATATATATATATAAAAGTTGATTGTGGGGTTTAAATACCTAAGACCTCTGGAGAAATGTGCAAGCCATTGCAAAGGAGGAGGTTTGTGAATATTGAGAAATTTCCCCATCTCCTTGAAAAGCTCGATAGTGGTCTCAGAGATGGAAGGTTTACGATCAGGAGAGGACACGAAGGCTAACTCCCTGTTGGTTGGAATGAATTCATCATAGAACCTGCCTGTTATTAGAAGACAAGCTATGCGGTGAAGATCCCAAAGTGTTATACTCATCTCACCATAGGGCAAGTGGAAAGAATTGGTAGTAGGCGACCAGTACTCGATGAAGCCTTTCAGCACCGTGGGTTCCTTATAGAAGTGCTTAGATGTCACTTCTATAGCATCGTAAAGGCCAATTTTGGCAAGCATGTTCGTGTGCTTCAGTAAGATAGCTTCTGCCCAGTCGGAATAATAGCGTCGAGCGGTTAATAAACCCCTGGTGCGGAAATCTTCCTGTCCCCGGAGTTGTGCGCGATCTCGAAAGCGCTGTCTGATCGTTTCATAGAAATGTGAGGGGAAAAGGTCATGTGGGCTATGGAAAGGTACCAGGAAGATCATGGGATGGACTTCTCCAATCTTTTGTCGCGGTTTCTGCGTCTGTATTATCCCTTCAAGGATGCATGGCTCTCTCATTGCCCATGACTCAGTATACATTAGTCTTCCGCCATGCACATAATCCTTTGGCTCGCAGTCAAGCATAGACTGGTGGCGATAGATGTTGATGGGAATTATTATCATGCCTTCTGCATGAGGGTTATCAAACTTCATGACACCCTCAACAACTCGCACCGAGTCCCACGAGTTCTGGAGTCTTTTCCTCTTGTGTTCTGAAATTTTTTCTTCAAATTCTTTCGCCTTATTTTGGCGAGCCTTTTTCAAACGAGAAGCGGGAGGAGTGTCTTCTCGAGGAGGTGGTTTTTGGCTGTCTGTGCCGATGTGGGCAATTGTTTTCAACCATTCATCCCAGTCATACTCTCTACCATGTTTTGGAGGACATTTGAGCTCTCCAAGTGCTATTGATCGGTGAATCGGAGATGGCAGAGATTTAATACAGCCAGAGAAATCAAAGGTTGGAAGTACGGGTTCCTTGAAGTAGGTAGGAGTGCTGGAGGTGGTTTTTGTTCATTTGGCAGGTGGCTGAGCAGAAGAAGGAGAAGGACGGTAAGAAGATGTATCGAGCAACTCAAGATGAGAAGGTTGGGCAATAGGGGAATTTATGAGGCGAAAGGTTCGCTTATTACGAGCCATGATAAAATATGAAGTCAAGGGTTTTGAAGAAAATCAAAGGGAGAAGAGATAGGAGAGAAAATTAGGAAGGATTGAGTGATCGGAAAAGTTCAAGTGACTAGAGAAAAGCGGCTAAGTGCGGGACACTTTACGAGGATCTGCGCAAAGCATAAAGGTTGCGCGGTGCGTAAGGACTTCGGGAAAATTTTGCACAAATAACAAGGCTTTGCGCGGGATCGCGCAAACGATATCGATTCCGCGGTAGAGAAATGCAGGGATAAAAATTTCGCAAACGCTCAAGAGATCTGATCAAATGACAAATCACTGGACTATTTATAAGATTCGTGCTCGAGTACGGTAGGCGGGTTTTGGTTGCGCGGGTCCTCGCAAACCCTGAAGAAAAGGAAAAGGATTTTTTTGATCCTTTTCTTTGGTTTTGTAGAAAACAAAGAAAGGATCAAGAGGGCATCTGTTGAGGTATAAAAATAAGAGGAGAATTGAGGCAAAGGAAGATCAAAACATTGAGGAAAAGAGATGAAGGAAAGAAATGATGGAAAGGCACAAAGTATATCGATTGTGCGGGTCCCCACAAAGTGTATAGCGAATGCTCAACAAGAATTCGAAGTAATTTTGTCCCACATTGTTAAGATTAAGGTTTCACACATGTGAATGCCTATAAATACCCCCTCCCCTCCTTCATTTGGACAGTTGAAAGATTTGTTTTAAAGCGAGAGAAGAAGAAGATCGAAAGTAGGAGCAAGGCTCAGAGGTTCACATGGGACCCGCGCAACCAATGTCCTTTGCGCGGGACCGCGCAACCCATGTCCTTTATATGGGACCGCGCAAACAGATTGCTCTGCGGTCTATAACAGCAAAGGGCTGTCATGCCGTCAAAATGCTTGAAGCCCCTAAGTCTTCAAATTCTTCAAGTTCTTCCTGTTCAAGAGAACAACCGAAGAAATGCATATTCCTCCTAAGTCTCGGGAGATGATCAAAATAACGCCGAAATGCTGTCAGATTCTCTATCTTCTTGAAGATTATTGATCAATTCGTCAATTTCTCCTAAGTCCTAGGGGATGATTGAGATCACTGCTGTTACGCTGCCAAAATTTATATTTGATTAGAACGTTGAACTTATAATAATTTCTTTGTACCAAGCAATCAATCTTAGAATCAAGGGATGTTAGAGGATGTAAATGAACTCAAAATTAATAAAGTGTGATAATTGTCTTTATATTTTTCTCTGTTATGTCTAAGTAAGATAAATTCCCCAAATCAAATACATTTGTTTTCTTATCGAAAACAGTTGCCTCGCTGAATTTCTAGCTTCCCTCACTCACGGTCAATTTGCTTCACTTCACGGTCATTTCCATGCATTTCACGGTCAATCCCGGCGATTCCGTTTTGATTCACGGTCAATTCCCTTCACTTCACGGTCATTTCCATGCATTTCACGGTCAATTCTCTTCACTTCACAGTCATTTCCATGTATTTCACGGGCAATCCCAGCGATTCTGTTTCATTTCACGGTCAATCTCGGTGATTCCGTTTCATTTCACAATCATTTCCATGCATTTCACGGTCAATCCCGGCGATTCTGTTTCATTTCGCGGTCATTTCCATGCATTTCACGATCATTTCCATGCATTTCCTAGCAATTCCCGAGACCTCAACTCGAGCCCAACCCAAGTTTTATCGAGTTGCTGTTTGTATGGCCCAACCCCAGGACCAAACCTAATACATCTTAACCAAGCCTAAGCCAATGTCGGGTCGGTCACAGGTTGGTTAGGTTGAGCCCGCCTAACTTTCAGCCCTAAAATTATATATGGTACGTCAAGTAACTAATTTTGGTTTAGAAGATATTCTTGTTATGTGAATAAAGAAAGAAATAAAAAAAAAAAAAAAAAGAGATTATATATATATATATGCTTATATTTATATATTTATATAAATATGTGTTAGAGAAAAACGTAGGTATAATAAAATTCTCCATGTTAAAAAAAAAAAAAAAAAAAGTGCATAGGAATATGGTTATAGCTACGGTTGGTTATAATATGTAGTCATAGATCGGGAGTTGATTGATAGTCAATTGGGACAGCGACTTGCGGTGGAATCGCGAGATCTACGATTAATCGCCAAGCCAAAGGTTATAGCTACGGATTATAACCGTAGTTATATCCATATCCCTGTACATACACCTTTACCATTATGCTTGAACGTCCACTGTTGAAACCCTTTTAGGGCCACACAAGTTTTGAATCATTATGAAATTTGTTTTTCCTCTTCATCCAGGTCTTTGTGACCTTATGAATAGATTGGATGGAAAATAAATATTATGGTGGGCCCTACAAAAGTTTCAACGGTGAAAATCAATTTTCCGCTGCTGTGTGGTGTGACCAGTTGATCTTTGGATATGATTTTTTTTTTTTTTTTTGATAATGCTCCGAAATAATCTCGAAATATGGATGAACGTTGTACATGGCTGTGTGCCACGTAACTTTGATCTCTTTTGAGCCGTTCGTACAACTCTCGGTTGGAGGAGCGTCAGCGCTCGTCTTCGCAGCGAAAAGGAGGGGTAGTTTCGTCCTCAAAGGCGCTGTCTGCACGTGCTAGTCTAAGTTGGTAACTTAAGTTTGTATTCCTTCATAAAAACCGCTGGGTAAAAGGTTTTGTCTACACTGGTCATTTTCTCAAATGCGGGACTCCTATCATATGATTTCACCACGTAAGGTACGCATCTTATGAAATGACGAAAATGACCTTGTATTTATACCCAGTCAAACTGAAGCTGAGATGCCTACTGATCATGTTGTGGCACTGACCGTGGGGCCCACCTTGATGTATTTCTTGTATATCTAAACCATCCATCCGTTTTTCCATATCAGTTTAGGAATAAAATGAAGCAGAGCCAAATCTCAGGTGAACCACACTGTAGAAAACAGTGGTGATTGATCATTAAAAACTTCTCATGGGCCACAAAAGCTTTGGATCAAGCTGATATTTGTTTTTCTCCTTCATTCATGCCTTCGTGACCTTACCAACAGGTTGGATGGTAATAAAATTTACGGTGGGCCCTAGCAAGTTTTTTTAATGGTGACAGTTCAATCACCACTGTTTCACATGGTGTGGTCCACCTGAGATTTGGATCTGCTTATTTTTTAGTTCACGCCCAAAAATGATCTGGAAAAGTGGATGGATTGAGTGGATATTCAGGACATGCATCGAAGTGGACCCCACGATCAGGGCCGCACCTAATCTGCTCCTGATCATCAGGAAACTTCCCATCACAACTGGTCATGCGGATCTATCATCAGTGGATTGGACCGTCCATCTTGTGGGCTTTACTGTGGATAAGCCACGGTAAAAAAGAAAAAAGAATAAAAAGACAACCATTGGTTAAACCAAGCCTTCGTACTGACGTTTCCCATTTTCAACGTGGACCCATGCCTGGCTGTTCCACGATTGGGTCATCTACAACAGGGCCCACCAGACAGAGGATCCGGACTCACCAACAGGACAACCATTTGAACGGTGGAGATTAAATGAACAAAGACTAGTTCATCTTGACCCATGCTTAGTGACCGTTATCATGCCATCGGCTTGAGGTGTACACGAGTTGAGCCGAGCTGAGCTTTGCCCAGCACGTGCTCGACTTGGATTGCTCAAGTCTCGGCTTGCGATCGGCTCAGCTCGGAACGGCAGCTCGTGCTCGGCTCGGCCGAGTTTGAGCTAAGTTTGAGCTAAGTTCAGGCAGCAATGACAGACTTAGAGTTTAGGAAAATGGTCGGGCGAGGCCGTGTGGGTAAGGGAGGAAGGAGAGAGTAGAGAGATTGGATGGTGGCCATGCGGTAGTGCGTGTAAGAGAGGAGGAGTGAGAGAGACGAGTAGAGAGGGTCGTGAGGGTAAGGGAGGAGGGAGAGAGTAGGGAGATTGGACGGCCGTGCATGGTGAAGGGTAAGGAAGGATGAGAGAGAGAGAGAGAGAGAGAGAGGTTAGCTTAGAGAGAGAGAGAGAGAGAGAGAGGGAGGAAGAGAGGGTTAGGGAGGAAAGTCTAGGGTTCGAGCAGGCTGGGATGGTTTTTAAAAATGGGTAGTTTTTTTTTTTTTTTTAAAGGTTATATATACCTTGTACCGAGTCAAGCCAAGTCGAACTAAGTCGAGCCGAGTTCGAGCAGTATTCGAGTCGAGTCGAGTCAAGCTGGGGCAAGATCAAACTCGGCTCGAACTCATTTTGAGCTCCAAAAATCAGCTCGACTCGGTTCGAACTCAACTTCGATCTGAGTCGAGTCGAGCTTTTTCGAGTCGAGTCGAGCGAGCTACCGAGCTAACTCTGCTCGTGTACAGCCCTACTTTCAGCCAAAAAGGTAGAGATGCAATGAGCGTAACCATTCATCTATGGGCCCACATCTTTTATTGATGTGAATTTGAATTTCTCTTGAGGTCTCGAGATATAGTGGTGAAAATTAGTCACAATCATTTTTTCCTCTCCCTTAAAGAGAAGATAGGGAGGCATCTCCACCTTATATGGATCCCGTAGAATGCAATCAGAACCGTTGATCTGTTAGGCCACCGTTTAGACAAACCATGCCCAATAAAATCGCAAAATTATTATTATTATTATTTTAAATTTTGTTTGTTCATTTTTCTAACATCTAATCCAATGGCTAAGTGGTATAGCTGTAATTTTTTATCTTTTTATTCCATAGCCGCCCACTTATCAGCCGTTTTATTAGTCCACAATATGCTTTCTAGTTGCATTTTTTTTTTCCTTTATATTTTTCTCCAATTAAGGATTTGATTTTATCCATTGAAAGAATATCAATAGAGAAAATCAATCAATTTTATTTTAAAAAAATTTTCATGGTATCAGATTATTTTATATAGATTTTTTTTTTCTTTCATCTAAGTTGATGTTAGGTATGCGATTGATAAGATAAGTGGCAATTAAAACACATTCTCCTAAAAAAGATAGTGGAAGAGGTGAGCCCGGAATTTCGGGCCACCTCAAGAAGATGTCTATGTTTACATTAATTCAGCGTGTCGTTTGTTGATGTGTCTCAACACATATATGCTGATGAATGATCTTGTGTTCATGAAAAATAGATTACAACTTTTTAAGAAAGAAATTTAATTCCATTACAACTGAAAAATACATTGTTGCCTAATACGTTTTGATTGTCCAAAAGCACCAAGAGATGTAGTGCTGACTCGCATGCGTTCATCTCCCTAATCAATCTGTCTATTGAATATTTTAATGTTGTCATTTGACTCATTTGTAGAGTTGGGAATTTTAGTGTCATGTTAAACATAAGTGTCCTGTTTTATTTTCGGCTAGATTTTTTTCCCTCCATAATAGCCCTTGAAAAGCTTCTCAATCCGAGGATCTTCTCAGAATTCCCAAACAGAGAAATTGACAATAAGAAATTTTGTCAGTAGACACTCCCACGTGCAAAATCAGCTCCAATTTTGAGAATGCAATGATGATAAGTTCGACAGATATACTCTTATTCTAACTAAGGGCTTGATTGGATGCTTGTAATTGGAATATAATGAAATCTAAATTATATGCTAAATGAAATTGATGTGAATTTGAATCCTTAATTGTGTTTGGATACTTACAACTAGAATACACTGGAATCTAAAAGTTATGTTGTTGGTACAATGATTTGAAAACCTCTGCTATGGAAAAGACCCCAAGGGACCCAAGTCAGCCTTCCAAAAGGAAGTAAAATGTTAAATACCAACTGGGGAAAACTGGTTTATCCAAACCTGTTTGGGTAGAGATATAGAGAATTCAAAATATGGATGTTGAAAACCCCTATGAAATCTTCAAGAAATAGAAAATTGCAAAATCTATTAATAATTTCATTGTTTGGTTGTTTTCTATGAAAATGTCAACAGGTCAACTCAAATTACATAACATGTGAAAATTTACATTTAACAGTTTCCAATACTAATTCCATTGTTTGGTTGTTTTGTCTGGAACTGTTAAAAGATCAACTCAAATTGTCCACTTACCAAATCATCCAAGTCTTATTATTGACAAATGTTAAATGGAAATAATCAAATGCATGTGTACCATATACCAAAAAAAGGTACAGCTGTCTGTGTTAACATGTGAACAGACATTAGGAAAACCTTGTTACAATTTTCAAGTATCAAACAAAACCATGATATTGTCGAAGAATAATTATAACCCCTAAAGGTTTTTGGGTACCATATTTGCATTTTCCTTTCTTGATTTACCTTTTTTCCTTTTTGTAACTCAATATGGGTTCTTATTTGAACCCAAAGAAAAAAAAGCAGCTTGGCCGTCCAAGTTCCCCTCTCTTTAACACTGAAAAATTATATTTCTAGAAGTTTTGTTAGCAGAAATTTTTTTGCCAAGAAAAGAGTCAAAAACTCTACTAATATGTTGAAGATCGAGAGAGGATAATTCGTTAAACACATCAAGAGAATGATTGAGAACCATCAACTGATTGTAGAAGGTGATTCAAGGAGCAATTTCCTTGGCATGAAAGAGAAAAGAAGAACAGCCAAAGCAGATTAGAGAATTGTTATCTTGGAAGCTTTGTTTTTTAACGGCTTAGATGTTGTTTGCGGTTGCTGGATAATAATATGTGGTAGGCTGTGATTGATGTGGACATTCCCATCCGAGAGGGGAAATACTCTCTGAGTTGTTAATGGACTGGGCTGGGACCTGAAAAAAATCATAATTTTGAATAGTCCCAGCTAAGACAATTCAAAATCCGGGCTGAGACCAATCCCAGGCGTGCCCACAATCCTAATTTTGAGTTTCTTTTCAGGTGCGGAGTGTTCAAGTAGTAACGGCCTGTGTGGATGACATCCAACCTGCATAAAAGGTTCAACCCATCTTATTGTCTGCCTGGTAGAAAAATCAGGCTAATCCAATAATCAGGTCGACCACGACACTAAAAATAATGTACAACAACAAACAAATCCCAAATTCACCTAATGCGACCACATGGTATGCTTATGGTATCCAAACCGTCCAAAAGGTGCAGCCCACCTTGATGATGGGATATTCCAAAAAATTGGGCCAATCAAATCGTCAAGAGGACCCAACCACTTGGAAGTTTATGAGCTCTTTTTCATTTTTCTTCTATGGTGTGGCCCACGTGATGGTTGGATCAGATTGATTTTAATGGGCCGCCGTTATGATGCAGGTTGCATACAACCAAACACCAAGTGGGGCCCACAACAGCCCTCTAATCACCAGGGGAGCGTTCCCCATCAGACACTCAAGTAGGGCTATCCAGACCATTCAAACTGTGAGTCCCATCCACAGTTGCATCAGAACTCATTGGCATTCACCTTACGTGTCTGGACCGTCTTAGTCCACTTCAGCACTCCTGCAGGAATGGCAGAAATCAGATGATCCTAAACATCCATGATTTATCTTCTACTAACGATTATGCTACTGATTGGATGGTTTTGATCAACCCATCTGTATTACTTCTCCGAGGCAGCATATAAAGGAGAGTGGACTGTACTTGATGGATGGTCCGGATGTGCGATTCAAATGCCAACATGTCTAAATGAAGACACTATCTTTAATAGAATCTTATTCTATAATAAATCCCAAGACCCAATCCCACAAAACCCTTGAGACAAAAACTTTGATACTATGGCATTTTATAGTATGGTTAATACACATTCACCAAGAAATCACACACATGGCATTATAAGTAACTCAAATAATCAAACAAACGATGATTTGATGGTCAAAATCGATATCATCAATTCGGTGATAGGCAATAGCCCTAATTCAGCAAACTAAGTGTCCATAATAAGAGTCTAAGATTATTCAGCAAATCTAATTTTAGACTACAGACCTATGACAGCGTTTCCATAGTTTAGACAGTCTAATTTAGGGTAGCCAATAAAGAGTACAGTTTTTCTAGTGCTTGGATTTCAACAATCCAAAGTGCCAAACAAGACCCATATCACTACGCATTTTGAAGTTTGAATGCATCATACATGGGCTCACAAGCACTCTACTCCTTTCAACCTTTTTGAGGGGTTTGGTTTCTGAGTTTTACATTTCTCGGTTTAGTAATTTCTTTTAAAAAATAAATAAATAAGTTCTTGGTTGGTTTTTACATTTCCCATGAATTCCTTTTGGTCAAAAATCTTGCCCCAACTAATAGGTGGGGAGTGGAAAACTTGGAGAATTAAAACAGGATTTTAGACTCTTCTAAGGTTTTCCCAGACTTACATGAATTAAGTAGTGGCATAAGTGTATGGATCTCTATAAATACAGTCTTACCGTTTGGGTGCAGACCAAAATCATGCATCTGAATGATACAAAAAGTCCTTTACAATCCCAAGAGGTTCTCTAGATCCCACAGACGAATTGGACCATACATACATGGATCGCTTAGGGGTCCCACAGTCTAGGATGACGTGGGTTCCACAGGTGGAGCTAGTTGGTCTAGTGGCCCTCCATCAAAAGAGACTATGATTTCTGTCTACTGGACACCCATTTGGCACAATCATCAGGATACTCTATCCATACACCTGACCAAGATGAAAGCCTCGGGCATGCCCACGCTTTTATCTCACATCCAAGGTTTGGCTCTTGCCACATGGAATTTGAGAGTCCAATCCCAGCTTACCAACTGGAAAAGTAAAAGGACGGACATGCACTAAAATGGTTGCACAGATCACAATCTCACCCAATAGCTAACTCAGAAAATGTTGCAAAAGCATGGAAAATATATCTGAATTTTTTTTTTATATAATTTAGGGGGCAATACTATATGGAATACTCAATGAGGCATAGTTTCATCATATCAACATTTTGTCAGCAAAATAAAGACAGCCCGTTTGGATGCGCATGTGAGATGAATTGTGAACATTCCATTTAAAACACCACCAAAATCGTCATTTAGGAACGGTAACCGTTCCTAAATGCTTCAGGAACGGTTTAAAACCGTTCCTAAATGAGGCGTCCCAGAAAAAGGAACGGTTCAGAACCGTTTTGGGTACCGTGAGACGGAATTTTAGGAACGGTTTTAAACCGTTCTGGTTCCAACAGTCATTTTTGTAAGAAAATTTTACAAATGGTTCTAATTTTTCTTAACTTCGCCAACAGTCAGATTTTAGGACGGAATTTTAGAAACAATTTTAAACCTAGATAAATATAGGAAATTTAAGATCAAGGGAAATAAATTAACAGAAGTTTATTACATTCCATCAAAATAGAGATTAATTCAAAGAAAAACATAAGAAAATAATGTGCTTGAAGATGTTTCATTGCAAAATCAAATTTACAAAATAAGCTACAGTAAAGGCTAGCACTTTAAATTATAGCTTTACGGAGATGGCGTGTGAAGCTCCCACCTCAATGCATTGATCATCTCCTAGACCCACAAGAACAAGGCGCTTACCACCTAAGAATATAAATGACTGTAGAAATTGAAGTTAATTGGTAACTGAGTGAAAAAGAAAAGTCTCCCCACTAATGATCAAGATTGAAGAATGGGAGCATGTTACAAAGGACTAGAAACACAAACACACATGTGGGACCCTTCAGTGCCTAGGCCAATTAACCCTGCTTGATATGACATAGAGGATTATGATGCAAAATGCACATTAGGCATAGTAAGCTTGAAATGTTTCCTGAGGCATTGTTGTTGGTCTGTTGAAGGAAAAAAAGAAACTCACCATTATGGAAGATAAAGCAATTTGGGAGCTCAAACCATCTGATTTGAAGCTCATCTTTTACATATCATGGGAGTACACCAAAGCGAACTTTCTTTGTTGCATCAAATGAGAAGATTAGCTTCCCGCCCTTCACCATTTCCTGAAAATAGGAGTAAAGCAAGCAAAGAATTCTAGTTAATGTAATGGAACTAGCTTCACAACTATTGATTGCTCCAAACATTAACAAATGGCATATACTGCACCTATGCATCATGTTTATCAAAATATCCCAAATATCACAAATCATATAAGATTCCAAGCAATTTAGAATCAATCAATCACTGTGAAATGCCAAGTTATTTATCCAAGGCACACACGATCCATATAGAGCAAATGTCTTGAATGTCTGTTGATATTTGATAGTGGTGGTGCAACTAAAGTGAATTCAGTATCATTTCATATTTTTAATTTATGTCCATTTAGTTTGCTTTGGGTACTAGTTCAGGTACCACCAATGGTTACAAAAGCAGATGCAACAGAGTCTAAAGTACTTGAATCTAAGGCCACTACCTAATCGATTTCCATAAAATGGATCAATCAACTATGAATCTCATTTTATAGATGGACCTAGAAGTTAAAAGTATGTAAGTGCCTATTGTAGTTCTCCACTCCAAGGGTTGAGAAACCTTTAACAAGGAAGTGATCAAAGATTCAACAAAGGCAGCTAATTTTAGCTTGAATTGAAAATTTAGCCAAACCTAAGAGCACAATTGTTGAAAAACCAAACAAAGAAAGCCTAAAAGCAAAGCAGAGCAAGGAAACAAACAGGAACAAAGCATGTGATTGCCAAGAAATCTCCCTAACCTGCAAAAATAATAAAGGAAAGGCATAATGATAATCACGTTTGCATATACCCACCTAACACATGTATTTAATCATTAGATTGAAGCTACATGTCCCTAGCATCTTTTTTCACTATTTTCCTCAATTTTTTTCATGGTTTCCTTGCATCTCTTTACAATCGATTGGTGCTTTTTACCAATTTCTCAAACGAAATTTGAGTCACGGAGTTCTATGAAACTCGGCTAAGTCAGCTTAGAAACCAACTTGTACTAAATGCTATCACGCATTTTATTGTAACCTGCAATTCATGAGACCTTAAGAACCTTCTGTAAGACCATCAGGAGAATGAAAATGCAGCTCTCCCTCATCACAAAGAACCTTCTGTAAGAACCTATGAAAAGTACCCTTGCATGTGCATGGGCAAGGGCAGATTATAACATGCACATTCATGATGAGAGATTCTAGAAGAGGTACTATTACTCCTATTACTTCATATACCAATACAAAGATTTAACCTCTAAGCAATGACTTGCAAATGAAATACAAGAAACAAAAAGGGAATTAAAAAATTATAAAGATTAAAATAAAATAAAACAAAATAAACATTTCTTATGGTAAGAATGCAAAAGCTAAGAATCTTTTCCTTCCTTTTTTTATTTTACAAACTTTTCATTGGTAGATGTTCACAAAATTAAGCATTAATGTCTGCCCTATATGAAATAGGAAATAGTGATCAAATTATTTTGATGACGGTTTTACCTCTCAGTGAAGTCCTTGTACTAGTCGAAAAATCCTCCCCGAGCCTGTCAGATGGTTGGCCAGTCACTATCTTGTAACCACATAGACTATTCATGGCATTAGGAATCTGCATCAGATTTAGTACCAATTCAGCAAGGACAACCAGACAAACATAAAATAAGTCAATAGATTAAAAAGGTAGGAGGCAACTTGATTTGGATACTTACTCCACTAGTCCCACAAGAATAAACTTCCAAGTGTTGAGTATGTTTTACACCCCTAACAAGACTTGATTGATGCTTGCTGACTTTTCACGTCTGCTAGGCATTCAGGATATAATGCAATATTACACATCTTAAACTAATCAACATGGATGAAACATTTTACACAATCATTGTAGAGAAGAATTCATGAAATGTAAGTAATAAATGAACGATAAATTCAGAATGGAAGAAATTTGATATTTAATTAAGAGGCTAATGAGGGGGGAAAAAAACTAACTATAAAAGCTTTGGAAAATCAAAGGTATATACTTATCTCCTTCAAACCTGTAAAATTCAATCAGATGTACTAACATTTTCTGAATGATCCTCGTAGTATGATAATTCAAAGTGCTATGTGAACAGTTGTAGGAAGATATAATTAATTCAAGGTAAAATGGGAAAACTCTACCTCTGCAATATACTTACAAAGGCTTCCATAATCCATTGCATCAAGTGAACTACCACTGCATTTGGAATACCTTCAATAGTCTACATTAGAAGCACTACGCACTACAAAGAAAACCAACAGATACATAAGAATAAGACATCCAAATATGCATCATGTCCACCAAATGTAGATGATCTGGGTGAACAAAACAAAAGGCAATTAGATTAAGTTCACATATCAAACTTCTCCAACCTACACACAAAATAAAAAGATAACTATTTCCATCTTGTAAGATCTACTCCAACCATCAGATTGGTCCAATCTTCTACGTGTTTTTCCAAAAATTAAACCTGTCCAATCATTGAAATGCACCCACAAAGTGAATAGTTGGAAAAAAACTGGAATATACAACAAATATTCTCTTAGGAGTCTATATAAAACCGGAATCATTGAAATCCATAGATTGAAATTGCTATGAAAAAAAAAACCTCTACATCTACAATTTGAATGAACAGAAAAAGATAGTAACTGACAGAAGTGAATAGTTGCATGCAAAACTGAGAGTGCTTTAAAAAGGAACCTCTGGTCATTATGCGCTATCACAAGCCATTACCAAAAATAGATTAAAAAAATGAAGTTGCAAATCAGTAATGAAACTTCAACAATCAATCGAATGCTTGGACAGGGGCATGTAATCCAACAACATATAATAGTGGATTTGAAAACTACATTATTACTCTTCTTCTTTTTTTCTTTTTCTTTTTTTGTTAATCCACATGCATGTTATCCCAGCCCACCAAGTTACTGCCACATGTGCCAACATGGACGTGTGTAAGATCCAAGCTACTAGTCACCTTGAAGATTTCCCTTTTCAATTGTATCAATGTTGAAGTCACTATGCCACTTCAGCATCTTTAAATACATATCCTTTGCTTTTTGCATGTTGAAAACCAACCAGAGAAGTTGTAACACTTACCTTATATTCCGATATTGGAATTCCTTGTTGAGCACGTAGTAAATGTTCTTGCCTCCATGTTAACCACTATAGGGTATATGGTAGAAATCAGGACCACATGGAAGAATATATTTGGTATATGAACAAATACAAAGATAACCAGTTATGAAGAGTACATCCATACGAGGACAATGAGGTATATAAAAACTTTAAATTCAAGATGAGAAAGAAAGGCTTCAAAACTAAGAACAAATTTGCACTCAATCATCCATGCCAAATAAATGATTGATTAAATAGGAAGTCCATTGAGATGTCGGGTATCTAGTTCTAGAAGAGCTCGCCTTATGAACAGTTCATAAACGACAATCAGGAGAGTTAAACAGATGGACAAGTTCATTGATGAGATTGTTGTTGTATGCTAGAGCCTTTTGGTCGCCTCCCGTCCCATCTGCATGTAAATGGCCACAAGAATCAAACAGGAAGTTTCAGCAATGCATCTAGGAAATTGAAAATTGAATCAAACTAATAGCCTACATACCAGGAATTAGCCTGGACTAGGAAATAGAAAATCTTTAGGCATCTAGGCCCATCTCATGCATTAGCTTTAAATCTTTCTGCCATCAACCAAAACAAGCATTTCTATTAAGAATCTACTAGGTTGTTTTTTCACCTTGTGCTTGAGATATTGATTTGCTGAAATGACTCATGTGCTCTTGTCAAAAAAATTTCCCGTGACAAAAAAAAAATCTCAAGTGATTAATTGAATCTTTTGATTATGTCAGATGATGAAGATGCAAAATAGTGGTAGGTGAAAATGCTGGTAACCAGCATGTGTGTAAGTATCCCATATGATGAGCTTTCTTCCATCTTCAGCAGCGGCTCCTTCAACCTGCAATAGGAGAGTAGTGAGTTCCTTGTCACACAAAGCCACCCATAAGCTAAGAACCAGTGGCTTCATTTCCCGATATAATACAACCATGTTAATGTAAGTATCAAATGACTCGAGAATTAGTTGGCTGAGCAACTGCTTCCTACTCTTTACTAAACAGGGCTTTCCCATCATGGGTCCCATTAATGCAAACCCCTCTAATCATGTAGCATACGCCGGATGGCATAAATCTAAAGGAAGATCTTGGGCCCGTGTTGCTAATTATTCATCTCCAACGCCTGTCAGTGTCAAATAGAAAGTTGAGAAAATAAGTACAATGTCCTCAACTTCAGGTTTTTGTTTATAGGTCACTGAACTACTTCAAAAAGAGGGGTGTTGTGGGTTTGATTCAAAATGTTAAAAACATTTCAATTTTTCATCAAAATGTTTTTAAAACATAACAAAAATTTCAAAAAATATAATGCCACAAAAGTAGGATTGTCAACTAAACTGAATAAACTAGAGTGTGATCACTACTAAAATGGCTATATGCTGTAATTTCCCAATAATAAAATACATATGCTGTAGTTTCCCACAAACATCATCATCATCATCTAAGCCTTATCTAAACTAAACAAATATAAAGGTAAAGCAATAGTGAAGTTCAGTGGTCAAGTTGCATGCTAGGGAAGATAAGAGCAACATATCCTAACTACATAGCCACAGAAAGCACTTACATGCTGGATTTGGGTGGATTTGAAATGTTTTAGGAACTTGGGCTTCAACAAACTAAAACAACAAGAAGGTGCAAATTGATTAAAAATAAGGATTACTTTGTTGCTTAGATGAACTTTCGGCATACCCAATCCACATATCCAAATGCAATGTTGAAAGAAAATGTCTGGTAAATCCAGTATTAGAGGATCATCCCTACCTCAATACCATGAGAAAGAAAACTCAAGTGTGGAATCAACTACTTTGTTTTTTTTTTTTCTTTTTCCGAGGGTCAATCAACTACTAAGGAAATATAAAATGTTCGATGGAATATATGCATGGCCCGATAAAGCTGTGCATGAGAGGCCCACCTTTTGCAAAAATTAACAGTATCAACCATAATTAAATGATCCAATACAACTGTCATAAAATCAAACAAGATAAAGGAAAACTCTATTACATTCTTCTAAGCATAAGAAGTATTGTGTCTGAAGAATCACACTATTTTATTTTTTTAAGATCAGCCAACCTCACCTTAGTCGGGGCGCAACTGGAATTGCGTATCATTTCATTTATTTTAGGTCAAAACTGTGGACAACAGAGTAATCCAATAACAGCTGCATCAAAAGGTAAAAGGTAAAATAGAAGAACTATTATTATCAAAAGACAATCTTCATATGATTTTCAGACATGAAATCTAGGATAGACCATCATACCTTTCAAGTCAGGCTTCCTTTCGACTTTTGTCTTGTTCAACCTATTCACTATCTCATTCAGGCGCTTCTCTACTCTTATGGTGTAGACCTATGCACAAGCATCACAACCATTTAGAATTAGAAGGCCCTATCTCTTCACACAATGAATTTTTGCTCACTATGCAGAAAGAAGCAAGCTGCACAATGCAAAATCATTCATGCTAATGGAATCTTAAAGGATTGATATGATAAGTACTGATATGATCTAATTCATAAGTTCTTACATAATAGCTTATGTTAGATTACAGGTAAACAACTTCTACACGAGTTTTTCAAGACTTTAAGCCAATTTTGCATTTTTCAGGACTTAAAAGACTTCCAGAATCAACTTGCTGGCAAGAGTTCCCAAACAAAATGCATACACATCTAATGGAATCTTAAAGGATTGATACGATAAGTACTGATATGATCTAATTCATAAGTTTGTACATAATAGCTTATATCAGATTACAAGTAAACAACTTCTACATGAGTTTTTCTTGCAGAGATCCATATTCCCATTCCACGAATCCTGCA
Source organism: Magnolia changhungtana (assembly GCA_030180095.1). NCBI lineage: Eukaryota > Viridiplantae > Streptophyta > Magnoliopsida > Magnoliales > Magnoliaceae > Magnolia > Magnolia changhungtana. Next base: position 2,190,922 of record JASAUF010000319.1, read on the forward strand.
GTCTCCATGTAGCTTCCCGAACACAAAGGCCATTATCAATATCTTCAAGGAAGAAAGAAAAGACCAACAAAGTAGTGTTCACAGTGGTGCGCCTACTTGATGGATGTGCCTCAAAGAGGATTCTCAATCCTCTTTATATCAATATCTGCCCAGTACCACTTGAGCACACCCTTTATTGGCATGAGTTTCAGCGCATATATCTATGTTGTGGGTGGGTTAAACCTTCTTGGAAATGAAAAGGCAATGACAATGATGACGATTTAAAGATTGAAAATCCATTGTGGGTTAAACCTTCTTGGAAATGAAAAGGATGGTTTAGCGCTCAATAAGCAAAAAGATGACATCAAAATAGGAACTTGAAAGCAGCCTCTACATAGACAATAGAGATGTGTCTACCAGAACCAGCCTACCTTAATTAATTCATCATAGATGAACCTTGCACACTGAAGGCTTGGATCCAACAAACGAGCTATCTGTGTTCGGACAAGAACTTCAAATGGCACCTAAAGATGTTAAAAACTAATGGTAAGCTATTAGAATACAGAAAGCAGAATGAATGGAGAAGGAAAAGGTGACACTTCTACGAATCATATGAACTTCTAAGCAAAAAATCATGAAGCATAGAAGTATCTCACCTCGGGTACAAATAAAGCACCTTTTGGACCAGTAGCATTTTGTATAGCAGTGCAGAGGTCCTCATCAGTTAAGTCATCACATGGCCATGTAGCTTATTGCCTGCCATAAAAATGAACAAGGTTTATCAGATAAACCATGTGCAATTAATAAAAACATCAAACACATGATAATAACACTACCAGATACTAAAGGTAATAAATGGAAACATACATAATGACATTTATCACTCATCAAGCAACAAAAAAAAAAAAAAAAGAGAGACTGTTGTTGTCGCAGATCAAAAATTAAAAAAAAACTGTGGACACTACAATGTCATTTTACAAAATGACAAAGTCAGGACTTCAATCATTGAATATAATCAAGCAGAGTTTATTTAATCAAGGCCACTTAATGGAGTGGCCCTCCAACTCAGTCTCCCTTCTATGAAGAGCAAGAAGACAAATTGTACAGATTATAAACCAAGTGCCTCAATAACACATACTTTTCCTTTCTCATCTACACAAAATGTAAGTCATTGATCGACTGTGTAAAAGTACTTTAGCTTAGGCTTACCATTAAATTTAAATATACACTCCTTGAGATTTATACATGCAAATGTATGCTATGTGCCAATCACCTGAAACATAATGAACAAAAATGTCAAGTGAGCTTGAATAAGAAGTTAAATGATCTAGAAAACAAGGAATCATACCTCCACCCGAGAGCTTTGTGATGTCTTCCTCCATCTATGGAATTGGATGGTCATCGTCAAATTGAACCCATTTACCTGTATCAAGAGCCATCCTCGATGCTCAGAACATACAAAAACGATGGATTAAAAGGTTTCATAATTTGCCTGAGTTAAGTAGACACTTGCCATTTTCTTGTCTTCAAACCCTTTTACACCCTTGTATAAGAATTCAATGTAGTCATATCCATGCCTGCTCCACAAATGCATCAACATATTTTCATGGTGAAAGTTCACATACAAGATTACCTCTACTCCGGCAACAGCGATCCAGCATCTACACGGACATCTAAGGGCTACAAATGGCTGGTTAGTAAAGCTGCAAATGGAGGCGAAATTCTTTCAGTTTCTCAAAATTGTGGGAGTTGGGTTTAAAGCGAGAGCTCCATATATGCAATTGTTTCACGGTTAGGACATGAAACTGAGAAGCATGGAAGAATCCCAACTAACTTAGAATGCCAAAAGGATAAGAGAATTATGATAGATGCATATTTAATAAGTTGGAAATTCATATACAATAAGATCACAAGAGAGTTGTCAATAGTTGGATCATGCCCATATCATACAGGCTCTGTATCATAAGGGCTACAATCAGCTATATCTGTTACATGTTGATAGAAATAGAAAAGTCCCCTCTTGGTGTCCTGCCTTCTATCCTCTAAGCATCATGAGTCAGATTATAGCACAAACATGCCTACATTCATATCCATATTTCTAACAAAATGGCTTATCCATCAAGTGTATTTTCAAGATATTGAAGCGGGACTGAAAAACAATCAAACAAATGAGATCAGGACGTCATATGTATTGAGCATAATTCCACACAGTAGCTAGAGAAATTAAAGCTGGCATTGGTGGAATTATGGTACTTACAGGATAGTTGTCAATGTGCATTACATACATGTAAACAAACAATTTTCACAAATGCAAAGATAGGTCAACAGCGTCTATGTGTAGGTGTGATTGTGCATATGCAAGGATTTGCCAACAGTGAATCCGTACCAATATATGCACTAATTCCTAGAACACGTGCATTTTGCTCACAACTATACATCATGCATTTGCATCCATGCACACTTTCATGAATATTTAATGCAACATGCATACAAATAAAGATGACTAGCTTAGGAATCTGAGAAATTTAATTTTTGCTGTAAAAGAATTATACTTGAGAAAACTTTCACTCAATTTATCAGTCATGTGGCAGCCAAAAAGATGACAAGGTTAGGAAACTGAGAAATTTAATTTTTGCTGTAAAAGAATTATACAATTTTGTCTCTAGGTTAATCTGAAGATATGTCACAAATTAATCAACATACAGAAAGTTTTCATCAGATTTCTGGAAAACTGAAACAATGATCGACTCTTAAATATGCAAATGTGTATGTTAGCATCTCCTAAACTATCATTGAAAAATTTCACCATTTTTTCCATGTTTCCTTGATGTTTCTCTAAGTCAATATGACATTTGAAAATCTACATTTAACGGTTTCTTTTTTTTTTTTTTTTTTTTTTTTTTTCACTTGTATGGAAATGATTTTACTCATTTTTAAAAAAAAGAAAATCTAGGAAACAAAATTGATTACCCCCCCTTTTTGGTTTCCCAAACAGGGAAACTGGCATATCAGGGGAAATCATTTTCTTTTCCATGTTTGTCCACCTTCCTGCACAGATGCCATGCTCTAGCTAATGGCTATGTTGTTGCCTGCTCAAAAAAATAAAAATAAAAATAAAATTACACATATTCTAAAAAAGATGAACAAATTAAGATTCAATCTTTTATATGCCTACCATGTGTGTGGTGATTAAAGGTTGAATAACTAATTCCGTATTCGGCGTTTAACATCTAATACATCCTCATACTGTAGCAATCTAATCCTAAAGGAAAAGACACATGGTTGAAACAACATTAAGATTACAACATCTCTGAAGTGGCAGGCCGAGTGTTGCAAAACTGTTTCAGGTTTTCAGATTGTAGGAGTACTGAAATGTGGTCCCCAGTTCATTGATCCCAACAGTCGAAATCAGGGGCTACACTATGGATGCCTCATTCAGCAAATCTCCCAGATTGGAGAAATTCCATCCCTTGCAGTAGTTGCCAACAAATAGGCAGTCAAGAAGGAATTACTACTATCCTTCACATTCAACCACAAAAAGGGCCAAATAACATAGTTCTAGGATATCCCATTTTGTAGGGATTTTTACCCCATGGGCCATCCATGGTGAGGCCTGCATATTTTCCTCATTCAACAAACCTCATAGGTATATTTAGCTAATGATAGCAAACTTGGCTGCATACTAGTGAATTACAGCACCGGCGCCGGAATCTATTCACAGAATGCAAATATACCAAATGCTAGACACAACAATAAGTGATGACAGAAAGTAACCAGCTCAATGAAATGTAATGATCTTAAGCTCCTATGCTTTCCTGCTGCTGAATTGATTCTCTGCGCAAATTCTTTGAGGGATTCAATGCCAACAAAACTGACATCACTAGTTGCAACCACATCTACAGAGAGACCCAATTTCTCAAAGATGGAAAAGCCCATGTTCCATCAAATCAAAAGTAAAGTAAACAATGGTACAAAAAGGTGAGGTCACAGAGTTTTCATTATTCACATAGAAGCTTTGGTGTAAGAACCGTATCCTAGACCGTACCGTTCCGTAAGTTCCCGCGGTCTTTCCGGCAGAATTCCGACAACCTTCGACCCTTAACCGGTGTTACGCGCGACCTTGATTCACACGTCGTTAATCTGATTCGACTCAACCCGAGACTTGTACCATTGCGACCATGCCATCTCTGCGGTTCCGATGCTGCGACTCACGCGCCGATTCGATACTCTGGCTAGGAAATGTGGGTCAGCGTTCGGTGCGAGAAAAACGCCGCGTGTACGAATCCCGAGAGAATCTCAACGAGATATCACATCAATCACCCATCAATTAATCCCATCAATCCATCACTTCTCACCCTTCCCCAAGCAACCCCAAAGTCAAAAAGTTCTTGCACCACCCATGCTTTTCTTACACCATTTGCCACAAAAGTAAAAAAAAAAAAGTGGCTCTTACACCCATCACCACCACATCAAACATCACTCATCTCTCTCTCCCTTTTACAAACCTCTCTCTCTCATTTTCAAAATACCATTCCTAAGCAAGCAAGAACCCCATACGTCCAAGCTTCCCCATCTCTCCAAGAGAGCCACAAGTGTGGCTCACCCTCTCATCTCCCATCTCCACCATCCAAACCTCATCTCCTCCATTGGAATCAAAGCTAAGGAGCTAAGGAAGCCTTTGGTGCAAGAAGGAAGTGGTGGGTGATCTTAGATCTTTATTTTTCATGCATTTTGTTTGATTAAGGGTCCACATATGTGGGACCCACCTATGTATATTTGTATGCAAGAGGGGCCCATAGTGGCGGGGCCCCTCCACCCTCACTGATCTTTCTCTCTCTCTCTCCCCCTTTTTCTTTGTGTTTGATGGCTTGTGGCTTACTTGATGTATGTATCTCATCCACACCATCCAAATAGTGGGCCACCTTGGCCTTTTGTTGTTAGTATGGGCCATCCAAATGGTGGGTCACCCGGATAAAAGGGGAAGTACAAATATTAGCCTGATCGAAAACAGGTGGGTCGTGTGGGACCCACCTTGATGGGGTGATCATCCACACCGTCCGTCCAGGTAAACGCACCAGTGGAGGTGGCTAAACAGTGGAATGTTAACTGACAGGGGGTATGCTAGCATGGAGAGTGTATTGACATTAGTGTGTGCTGACATGAGAGTGGAGTGACTGTGGGGTCCATGGGACCCTATCCACGTCATCCATCCATAATGGTGGGCCACACCATGTCGTATGTGTTATATCCAAACCGTCCACCATTCTGGACGGTGGACCATGTCCGTGTGGGGCCCACTTCCACACCAAGATCCATAGCTCAACTGTAAGACTGAGTGGAGATACCTCGTTTCAACGGTGGGCCCTAGCTCACGTGGTAGACTGTGTGAAAAATACCTCGCTTCAACACTTGTGGTTTTGGTTTCGATCCCTGTGTGGGTGGCTATCAGAGGGGAGTGATTGACGGTGAGGCCGATTAGACCCATCCTAGCCACACCGTCCATCCACTCAGTGGGCCACGCCATGTTGCATCCGAGCCGTCCACCGTCTTTTGGACGGTGGGACCCACCCACACGTGGGGCAGCACCATGATGTATGTTTTTGTTGTTCAAAGCGCCCAAGGCCTGGACGGTAGCCATATAATATACCATTATATTATATATATTATATTATATTATATTATATATATGATATATTATATTATATAATATATATCATATATATATATATATATGCTGTGGTGGGCCCCACATGGGACCCACCTCTGTTTGTGTTAGGTGAGAAAAAGACAGAAAAAGAAAAAAAAAAAAAAAGGCACATGTGGTCGCCTCTCTCTCACACTCTCTGACTCTTTCTCTCTCTCTCTCTAACTCTCTCTCTCTCTCCGACTCTCTCTCTCTCTAACTCTCTCTCTAACTCTCCCTCTGACTCTTTCACTCTCAATGTCAGTTAGTACCGTGGGTCCCATTTGTCTCACCCACACCGTCTATCTATGGGACCCACTATGGTGCATATGTTGTATCCGAACCGTCCAACCATTGGCAAGATTGTTTTAGGATATGGGGTGAATGTGTGAGACTCAAAGTTCAAGTGGGCCCCACCTTGATATGTATGAGGCCCATGTGATTAGGCCATCTTGATGTAGTTAGGGCCCATCCATTGAGGCCCACCTGATATACTTAAAGCCCATGTTGTGAGGCCCATCGATGTAATTATGACCCGTGGTTGAGGCCCACTTTGATATATAAGGCCCAGGGGTTATGAATCATTGCAATGTACATAAGGTTCATTGATGTGGCTCACTTGATTTGTATAAGGCCTATATGATGCGGCTCAATTGATGTATCTAAGGCCCATGGGTCGAGGCCCAATAGGATGTACACAAGTCCATTACAATGTGTGACTCTACCATAGTTTGTGTAATAATGTTTATGACGGTCGTGCCTTGGGAGCAATATTGGTTTGACGTCCACATTGATGGGCAATGATGGTTAGACGTCCTCATTGTGACCTTCCCTGAGGCCTTATTAGGCCCATTCTCTTCATGGGTTAACCCGAATAAGTGGGCCCCATTCGCAGTAGATGGATGACTCCGTGCTATCGGATTTGATATAACCACGGTCGGATGTCGATCCTTATGCTATGGTTGATCGGCTGATCATCTATGGACCTCGCTTTGATTATCTGCTGATTATCGGTGTCGATTGTCGAGACCGACGCCAACTATTAACCCTGATTATCAGTGCCGATTACCGATGCTGATTATCGGTGCCTATTGTAGTGGCCGATTGCCGATTCCGTTTATCATGACCAATTGCCGATTAGCGATCAAGGCCGAGTATCGTGACCGATTGTCGATTGACATAATCGATTGCCGATTGACATAACCGATTGCCGATTGATGTGACCGATTTGCCGATTCCGATTATCGATCGATTCCGATTGTCGTAACCGATTTGCCGATTTCGATTGTCTAGGCCGAGTATCGAGGCCGATTTCGAGTGTCGATTCCCATTATTGAGGTCGATTCTGATTGTCGAGGCCCATTGTGATGAATTCGAGGCCCATGGGACGTGGCCCATTGTGATATATTTCCGGCCCATATGGTGAGGCCCCACTTGATGTATATGTATACCATGAGTGAGGCCCATCGCGATAGATATTAAGCTCTTGAGTGAGGCCCATGGTGTTGTATATTTGGCCCTGGTGTGAGGCCCTGAGTCCACTGTATGTTAGGCTCTATATGGGTCATTCCTTGGGGCCAATGTTGGTTAAATGTCTACATTGTCGAGGTAGATTGTCGATGTCGGTTATTAATACTGATTATGAGTATGTGACCGCATAGCATCATGATACATGCCCATACGCATCATCTGCATGTTTGTTATGAGATATGCTTTACCATTACATATGTCATTAGACAGGTTGTTATGAGACTCCCTAATAGGCGGAGGTTATCTCACATGAGCGCATGATATGTGCATGACTGGTGCATGATTGGATTGTATGACTCATGCATCTTGCATTGTGTGTTGTAATTACTGTATGCCCTAGCGACATCAAGGTCGTAGCCTCCACAGGCCTATCATGGATGGCCAGATGGGACACCAAAAATGTTTGGTTCGAGCATCGCGCTGCTATAGATGGCCCTGGGTGAAAATTCCTAAACACCCTCTTGGTACCAGAGGACGCCCCAACGTCAAGACCGAGTGGATATGCATGAGTGCCCGTGTGCCGAATACCAAGAGGCCGCGTCTCCCACTGTGCGATGTTCGGTTGGGAGGGGGTGTGGCCTTACCCGCCCGAGTGAGTAGGCATAGCTAGGCTGAGTTTGACCAGCTCGAGGAATGGGTCCGCTATCGACGAGCCGAGTAGATATTGGCAGACTGTTGGCTAGGCAGATAGTGAGGTCTATTCCACTCACTGGGCTGTGCAGCTTGGGAGGAAGCAGTCGGTGTAGAGTGTAATAGACCCCGGTGATTTTCCTAGAGAGTAACCGTACTGATATATGAACTTATTGAGCAGACGTTGTATATTCATTCATTCATTCACTATCCACTCGGGTTGGTAGTGCGTAACTATTTGTTACGTGTACCTTCGCACGGTCAGGATTTCGGTTGGGCGCGTGACTAACCTGAGACCAGGAGTTTACCACGTTGAGTCTGACTATCCAAATTTAGGTATGGGACTGGTTTGGATAGAAGTCCCTTGTGATGGACCCCGTAGCCTGCGATACTACGTACTATCATCCCGACTTCACACTGCAGCATGGCCATTTCATTCGGATCGCATATTACATTACATCCGCAGGCATATGATATTTTGGGTTGCTATGTTTCTGTACTTATATGTCTTAGACAGACTTAGTTGGATTTGTATATTGCATTGTATCTTCGGCATCTGATATTTGGCTCTTTATGACTCCTTATTGCATAGTTGTTCCACATTGCGTATTCTGATATTGATTGACTTATGGACTTGTACGTATTTCCGCTTACTTTGTTATCGTATAATTCATGATCTTGTTAGTAATTCTGCTTAGTCCGATATTGTACGATTTATGAATTATTAGTATTTTCAGTACTGTATGATGATGGCATTGCATTGAATACTTGACACTTACCTTGTGCACACACTTACACCACCCTCTAAGCTTTCTATAAGCTTATGCATGATAGATATGTACAGGTGATGTTAGGTTGCAGCAGTATTGAGCTTGGAGAGTGCAACGGTCTTCTGGAGCTTGACTTTTGATTTTTTTGTATTTCCCTTTCAGCATTGTACTCAAATAATTATATTATTGATTATGTGATGATGATGTTGCCTTTGTGACTTGGGTAAACTTGTGGTTATGCTTATTATGAGTTAAACGTATATTGAAAAATCCTCCTTGTAGGATCTCAGGATCGGAATCTGGCGTATGGGCGCCGGGAACCGAGAATGGAGTACTACGGAGGCTGTCGGCACCGGATTCGGCGATCGAAAATTTTGTGAGCCCGGTTTCCGAGTTTGGGGCGTGACATCTGGCCTCTGGGTAAACAAGTTGAGAAAGATTCTAAAGGTTTTAGCAATTTAAATTGCTTTATACATGGAACAAAAAGGCTAGCAACACTATCCAGGAGCACAAGCGAAGTCACTTACTCTTTCAGATCCAAATCAAGCAACTCAGCAACTGGTTCTGACCACGGCACAAGTTCAGGGTTCTCCAGTTTAGAAGAAGGCAAGACTCACCTGCAAACCAAAATAAAATAACACCAACACATCAGTCAGGTTTCTCAAGTTAGGTCATTGAGGATAAATATTCTCAGCAGCAGATCGTCATATGCACAACTATCCCACCCATGCCTACAACAGCACCTGCATGCAGTTCCATATGATTCATCATGCTGGCCCCATGATGAATGTTTAGTAGCTCATATTTTCGCCTGCTGATCATCAAGCAGCATGTGTACAAGACAGTGGACAATTAAAAGGGGCCAACCAACGGCCTGTTTTCAATGTATATGTGCACCACCCAAATTCAAGAAGATCATCAGGTGGATCCCACAAGGTATGATGCCCTCACCCAAATTCAAGGCTACTAGATTGATCATGTGGGCCACAGTTTATGAAACAAATGGAAAGTCACAGGGAAAAAAGAAAAACTTGGCAAGTTTTTCTAAACTGTCTGCTACTTTCTAACATTCTGGCCCACATGACAGCTTTTTTTTTTTTTGAAAGGTGACGATTTTATTAGGCAACAACCAAAGGGAACAAAAAACAAAAAACAAAAGCAACTGAAAAGAGACAAAAGACTACACTAAGCTTGAAATACAGCTAACAAGCTCAAACACAAGCCCTCCATGTCAAGAAGCCCACTCCCTGATGAAATTAGAAACCTATCAAAGAAGTCCGTGGGTGAAAAGCAAAAACCTATTGGGGAATCGCATTAGTCCGTGAATCTCTCGACAACTCCCGCACGGATCCCAATTTAGATCTTCAATCTTCGATCTAACGCTTCCATTGCTGAGATTCGGATCACATTTGGAAGATAGAAACAAAAGTAGGTCTAAGAGGGACCCACTCAATGAAAATGGTGAAAACAGCAAACGAGTGATCGATATTTCAGAATTCCTCTTCTAAATCGAATAAACAGTTCAAATCCGATACAGTGTGCGTCTACCATTGTTTATAACAAAACTTTTGTTAATAGTTGTACATGCAAGAGGGACCATTTTCTAGATGGCTAAGATTGATATAACAAAATTATAAATATTAAACACTTACAACTAGAAAAATTATGTGAATGGTTTGGATAACTCTATATGATTGCCACTATTTTCATAAAGGAGTCACCACTATTTCACATTATGCATAAAACTCATAGTTTTTATAGAAAAAAAAATGGTAAACATACCTTTGGAAAGGGGAGGGATCTATGGGCCCCACCATGATGGATATATTTCATCCACGCCGTCCATCCATTTCTCAACATCATTTTGGGATAGATCACCAAAAATGAGAATTAAATAAGTCTCGGGTGGACCACAAAATGGGAAAATGGTAGACGGTTGGACATCCACCATCCAAAAATGAGGTATCCTTGATGGATTATTGATTTTTGCCGACGGATTTTAGCCATAGTTAAAACCCCCTAAAGTCTGTCGGCTTTGCCCATTTTTTTGGTAGTGCAATCCTAATCTCAACTCCCTAACCTAAACCTAAACCTAAACTTGAAAACCCAAACGTAAACCCGATCCCGAAATCGAACCCAATTTCCTTAACCTAAACCTAAACCTATTCTCAATTCCCTAAACCTAAACCTATAACCTAAACCTAAACCTAAACTTGAAAACCCAAACCTAAACCAATCCCGAACCCAAACCCGATTTCCTAAACCTAAACCTTAACCTATTCTCAATTCCCTAAAGCTATAACCAATAACCGATAACCTATAACCTAAACCTTAACCTAAACCTATAACCTAAACATAAACCTTAACCTAAACCTATAACCATAACCTAAAGCAAAACCTATAACCTAAACCTTAACCTATAACCTATAACGTATAACTTAAACTTATAACATATAACCTAACCTTAACCTAAACCTAAAACCTAAGCCTAAACCTAAACCTATAACCTAAACCTAAAACCTAAAACCTAAACCTAAACTTAAAACCTAAATGTATTCTCAAATCCCTAAACCTAAACCTACACCTAATCCTAATCTCAACTCCCTAACCTAAACCTAAACTTAAACTTGAAAACCGAAACCCAAACCTAAACCCGATCCCAAACCTGAACCTGATTGATGTAACAATGTATAGCCCAATCACATGGCAACAAACAAGAATTTCTTGCTTTGTTGGCAAGCATACTCGAACTCAAGCATCACAATGCATCTATTTCCATCTCCACTATCTTTTATAGCATAGATTATTTGAGATTTGGATTTATCTCATTTTTAGATTCATGTCCTAACACAATATGATAATATTAATAGATAAGGTGAATTTGTCACCAACATTATTCTAAGACCCATATAACTTCTCATTATAGGAAGTTGGGTAGGGCACATGCAGCTTGAATCCATCAAAGGAGATAAGGATCACCTCTCATATATTCTCTCTCTTTTCATTTGTTTTTTTTTTTTTCCATAAGATTGTTTATTTTGTGGTGTCTGCTCAAATATACATACAACATTTTATCATGTTAATATAATTATAAATGGCCTAATCTCAGCTTTCTAAAAACAACTAATAATAATTTCTACCTTATAAGAAATCACCAAGTACCATTAGGCTCAACCCAAAAGATAAATCAACATTTTGTTTCTTTCTTTTTCTTTTAACACACACTCACACACTAGAGTCGCTTACGGCCACAATGGGTACTTGAACTCGTGACCTTATATTGAAACTATTTTAAATCTACCATGAAGGCATGAGTAAGGACCTAGGTGTGTGTGCACAATCGGCGATGTGTTCACCACACTGAATTTTGTGAGCCCCACCAGGAAATAGGCTATGAATAATTTTTTATATTTTATTTATGATGTTAAACTTATATGTATTTATGCGTGGATGAATGTGATGTGGATAAGATTGTTTGTGTTTGGATGGATGTAGTTTATGTTTGGATGAATGTAGTTTATGTTTGGATGGATTTATGTAGTTTGGGTTTAGATGGATGTGAATGTCAATATGATGAAATATATTATATAACGGGTGTATATCAGGAAGAATATGATGAACTATATTGTAACCGGTGTATATTAGGAATTTTATTTTATTTTTTTTTAAAGAGTTTTACCTATGAAATATTTCATAGGAAAAAGTTTCATCCACGTTTTTTACCTAGAGAATATTTCGTAGGTAAAAGTCTCATCCACGTTTTCGACCTTAAAAATATAACACTTTTACCGACAAAAAGTTTCGTAGGTAAAAACGTTATTCTTGACGGTTTTAGTTCGTCGGTAAAACTTAGCGTGAAAATTTTCTAAGTTAAAAATATGGCACTTTTATCGACGACAATTTTCATCGGTAAAAGTGGTTTTTTGGTTTTTTACCAACGAACATTTTCGTCGGTAAATCTCTGCGCCAAAATTTTTTACCTTAAAAATATGACAGTTTTCCCAACGAAAATTTTCATTGATAAAAACAATATTCCCGACGGTTTTCGTTCGTCAGTAAAACTCAAGGCGAAAATTTTCTATGTAAAAAATATAATAGTTTTCCCAACGAAAATTTTCATCGGTAAAAAACATTATTCCCGACGGTTTTCGTTCGCCGGTAAAACTCAGGCGAAAATATTCTACGTAAAAAAATATAACAGTTTTACCGATGAAAATTTTCATCGGTAAAAACAATATTCCCACAGGTTTTCATTCGTCGGTAAAACTCAGGGCAAAAATTTTCTACATAAAAAATACAACAGTTTCCGTCAGTAAAACTCGGGGTGAAAATTTTCTACGTAAAAAATGTAATAGTTTTCTCGACAAAATTTTTCGTCAGTAAAAACATTATTCCCGATGGTTTTCGTTTGTCAGTAAAACTCAGGCAAAATTTTTCTGCTTAAAAAATATAACAGTTTTACCAACAAAAATTTTCGTCGGTAAGAACATTATTCCCGACGGTTTTTGTTCGTCGGTAAACTTAGGGCGAAAACCTATGTAAAAATTACAACAGTTTTACCGACAAAAATTTTCGTCAGTAAAAACATTATTCCCGACAGTTTTCTTTTGTCAGTAAAACTCGAGGCAAAAATTTTTTATGTAAAAAATACCACAGTTTTACCAACGAAAATTTTCGTCGGTAAAAACATTATTCCCGACAGATTTCGTTCGTTGGTAAAACTCAGGGCAAAAATTCTCTACGTAAAAAATATAACAGTTTTACTAATGAAAATTTTCGTCAGTAAAAGTGTTGTGCTTTTTACCGACAAAAATTTTCATCGGTAAAACTTGCCGCGAAGTTTTCAAAATAGCCCGAAACTTTTCTATCTTAAATTATATTTGTTTTACCGATGAAAATTTTCATTGGTAAAAGTGGTTTTGTGCTTTTTACCGATGAAAATTTTCGTCGGTAAAACTCTTACCGCGAAGTAGCGCGAAAATTTTCGTTCTTAAAAATTATAATTCTTTTACCGAAGAAAATTTTTGTCAGTAAAAAGATTATTACCGACGGAAAAATAAAAAACTCGTTGGTAAAAGTGCTATTTTACCGACAAAAAAAAAAATCGTCGGTAAAAAAGTACTTTTACCGACGAAATTTTTTTCATCGGCAAAAATTTCATTGGTAAAAGCGCTATTTCTTGTAGTGATATCATGAAGAATATGATGAAATATATTGTAACAGGTGTATAACAGGAATTTTTGCCCGAATATTGAAAAAAAAAAAAAAAACTTTTACCTACGAAATATTTTGTAGGTAAAAGTTTCATCCACATTTTTACCTACGAAAACTTTCGTAGATAAAAGATTCAACCACATTTTTACCTACGAAAAATTTCGTAGGTGAAAGTTTTTACCTACGAACAATTTGTATGTAAAAGTCATACCAATGCCAATGAAAACAAACTGCACAATTTTTACCAACGAAACTTTTTGCAAGTAAAAGTTTCGTAAATATATTTTACCTACGAAAACTTTCGTAGGTAAAAGTTTCATGAACATTTTTACCTACGAAAAATTTCGTAGGTAAATGTTTCATGAATATTTTTACCTACGGAAAAATTCGTCGGTAAAAGTTTTGTCAAAACTTTTTACCTACGAAAAATTTCATCGGTAAAAGTCTTACCTTTGCCGATGTATAATTTTTCGTCGGTAAAAGCCTTTACCCTCGGTCTTTTACCGACGAAAAAAATTGTCAGTAAAACCCATTACCTATGAAAAATGGTCATTTAGTGACGAATTTTTTCGTCAGTAAAAGTGGATTTTCTTGTAGTGGGCCATGAAATTTTGGAAGAAGTTAGATCACCCCTGGCTTGATATCCATGTCCCGTATTTTCTGGAAAAAGCACACATGAGGGCGTGCTCAACCTCGCTAATTGTAAATAATCTGGTAAAGTACAAGGCAATGGCGCTTGATTCACTTCATTCTCATCCTGGACTTCCCCAACCCAAGGTTAAGGTTGTCCTTCTGTTTAATTGGCTAGTTGATTTGCAGCCATAACCTCAATTAACTCTAAGGATCTCAAGTGGTGTCTAATCTTGCGATGGATAGTTAACCCCTCAACCAATTCTCCTTTACTCAAAAGACGTCGAGTGTTGTCACGGACCCACTTGAGCATGAACACTCTCAACCCTCAATTTCAGATTCTAACCTAAACCTAAAAGAGAGAAGAAATAGAAATCTAGAAATAGAAAGAAGAGGGAATTAGAAAGAAGTTACCAAATTGGAAGTTCCTAAGTTAGGTCCTACAAAACAAAACAAAACAAGTTAGTTTCTAAAATTAGAAAGTTTCTAAAAATAAAAATAGAAAGTAAACTAATTTCTAAAAAAGGAAATTTTCTAAAAACAGAAAATAAACCCTAATCTTAAAAATAGAAAAATAGAAAAATAGAAAAATAGAAAAATTAGAAAGAGATTACCAATTTAGAAAGTCTATATCAAAATCTTACAAAACGGAAAAGTTAGGTTAGTTTCGAAAAATTAAAAAAAAAACCTAAACCTAAAATTAGAAAACCCTAATTTTAACCTAATTATAAAACTAGCTAATCTCAAAAAAAGGCAACCGTTAGTCCCCGACAATGGTTACAAAAACTTGTTCACAACCCCAAGTGTAGGGTCGCGATGTAGTAATAATCTCAATAAGACCGAGGTCGAATCCACAAGGACTAATCTCGTGTGTATTCCGAAAGCAACTAGAACTAGAACTAAAAGAAGTGAATCTAAATCTGAATAAGTGAGAGAATAATTGTGAATAAAGTGATTAAGAGTAATAAATTCAAAGGTGAGAAACTAGGGTTTCCAAGGATCCACTTGTAGAGATCGGGGTAATCTATGCTTGATTCACGAACACAACTGGAATCAGAGTCGCATCTTTATCCAATTGAAAGATATTCATTAAAATTCAAATATGAACTTTCTTTGATGTAGTTCTTAATAGATGAGAGGTATGAGAACTAGAAATGATTCCATCCCAAAACCAAGCCCGTGAGATAAAGCAAACAATAGAACATACCAATCCACAACCAATCTGGGAAAATTATGAACGTTAGGAAGGATTCCATCATCCAACCATGTCCATGAGATGATGGTGAACAACAGGGTTCCTAAGTTCAAAATCCCTATGATGAAAAGAACATACTTAAAGCTATCATAGATCTATTGTAATTTAAGTCACAACAAACCATTAAAAACTAAAAGTATTTCTTATAATCAAACTAAAATCAATGAGAGTTCAATAAAAATGAATCAAGCTATAAAAAGTATCCCATCACACTACAAGCTTCACCTCTTAGCCCTAACTAAGAGGTTTAGCCAACCATGGACAAGATCAACTAAAATCTCTAAAAAGCATTAAAGGAAGAAAAAAAAACTAAGAAGGGAAGAAGAAAAACTCTTTGAAGCCGTCCGCTCCTCTCTCTCTCTCTCTCTCTCTCCTCTCTCTCTCTCTCTCTCTCTCTCTCTCTCTCGTCCATTTCTCCACACGTCTACCGATCTCTCTCTCTCTCTCTCTCTCTCTCTCTCTCTCTCTCTCTCTCCTCTCTCTCTCTCTCTCTCTCTCTTGCTCACCCTTTTATAAACATGGTGTAGGTTGGTCGGCTAGGCTGGAGTCGATGGAGAGCTTACGCACTCTCTCCTTTCGCACCTTGCATGGCGAAAACATGAAGCCGACTTTGCGTGGGTTCAAGTTTTGGCCAGAAGATCGTCCCAAAATCTGATTTTTCTCCATGGTGGGGTTCAAAACTCCCTTTGTCAGCTTGTGGACAGTCTGGATTGGCCATCCGATCACCGCTATGGTCGCGCAACGGCCCACAACATACAGTTTTCTTCAAACAAACGTGCTGCGTAATGGATTACGCAGTTAGAGTCGGTGGCGTCAGTGGGGCCCATGATCAACATCAACATTGAAATGCACTCCATCCATTAAACTCATGGTAGAATTTCAGTAGGGAATGGATGCTTTTACTCGAGCTTAGTGCTGCCCAAGGGATCAAATCTTCCTACCATTCATCCTGTGTTTAAAGTGGTCTTCTTGCGAGCACGTTCATGGATGCATGTGGACTTCATGGTTTTAGTCAGCCCCACCGTCCAAACATAGTGGATGGTTCAGATCATCGAACGACCGATGATGGTGGGCCACAACCCATCACAACGAACGTCATTCTGCTGCCTGCGTAAGAGAGGAGGCTGGGAGTCGGGTTAGCACAAGCTGACCGACTCCCTTAGTTCGGTGCACATCTAGGTGGGGTCCATCGTGATGTTTTTGAAATATCTACACTGTCCATTCATTTCTCCATTTAATTTGAGGGGTTGAGACCAAAATTGAAGCATATCCAAAGGTCAGGTGGGCCCTATGTAACATCCCGGATTTTTACTATTTTGGTTTCCAAAAATTCTTAAATTATTTTTTTTATGTAATTAACTTATATTTTCACTTACTGACCATTGACACTCAATGCTAGCTTATACATGGGTGATTGTAACGTCCCATTCAACCAGCACAGTGTCTTGGGGCGTCCACGTCGGATTTACCGCAGGATCGTTCGTTTAAACTACTCAGGGTGAGGTATCACAAGTAAATTAAATCTAAGATTATCCCATTAGACTAGACCGGTCAGGTCATGATCGGACCAAGTGTGGCCCACCAAGCCAGAGGGCCTGTTTACACTTAACAACAGCTCGTGTGGGCCGCCCAACGACCGAGGAAGGTCAAAAAAATTTTAAAAATTTAGGAAATCATAGATCTCACTGGGCTTGTGGTCCATTGCGGACTGCGGATCTAGTGGACACCCAGAACTGGGATCTGGCACTAGCCGAATGCACCCCAGCAATGCCAGAATTAGAATCTGGCACTTGCAAATAAAACTGAGATACAAGGCCTTCCAGCCATTGAATTCCTTCCAAATTTATGAAGAATGTTTAATGTATTTTTCTACGCCCGCCCACAAAATCTGGGCCCCGATCGTGGCACGGTGACCGTTGATCGTAAATTAGGCCCGTACGATCAAACCCCATATCTGATCATTTTTAAATTTTGTATGGCCCTTCATCGGGCCATGGACCACTTATCCTATAAATTTCATAGCCAGAGGGCCATTAGAAATGCTCCAATCACCAGAATGGCCCCCTTAAAGGTCAGAAACGCTTACTCAGATCATATATCCGTTCATCTGTTTGATCTCAGATTTTTCATGGCCCCTCATCGGGCCATGAGACACCTACACCCCGAATTTGGTGGCCGGAGGGGTGATAGAGCCACCGCAACACCAAATAGAGCCTCAAAGGGCTATTTTGGGAAAACTTGGAAACATAGGGCCAAGAGGCCCAACTCTAGGGAAATAAGCCCTAGCCCCCTTTCATAAATCCCTTTTACTCTCTCAACAATAACCCTCTCTCCCTCCTAACTCTCCCTTCAACTCCCAACAACACATTCCTCTTCTTCTTAATTTCCTTCAAATCTCCAACAGCCAATCTCTCCCTCATAACCCTCACCACCTTACTACAATAAAGCTCTCCCTTTCGTGGCTTCCACCCTTCTCCAACGACTGAGGAGAGTGAAGAAAGAAGAAAGAGAAGGCAAAGAAGTGCTTGTGTGGACTCTAGATTGAGTTGGGGCTCAAGGGAACCGAACCTTGTGACTCCCTATCCTTCACTTCAAAAGAAGTCCCACACCACCACCGCAACAATCGATCCGTTAATCACCTAAGTAAGATCTTTCATCCTCTTCTCTTGAAACCTATGTATTGAGAGAGGTTTGGCATGGATTCTTACATGCAATAGCTTATTCTAGGGATTTCGGCCGAACTAGCCCCAAATCACTCTCTTAGGACGTTCTCAAGTCCTCAACGAACTCGAAGGTGCGGACTATTGTTCTTAAGTGGCCTAGCATCAATTTTAGTGTGTGTTTAATGATTTTGGTTGCTTGAATGTTATGTTTGGAGAATCTAGAGAGACCCTAGGACTTGTATGTTTGTTAGAATTGTATGTTAGGCTTCCACATGATGTTGTTCTTGCTTTCCACATGATTTTGTGTATGGACAATTATATGCTCATGCCTTGTTGATCTTCTCATATGATGTACCTCATAATACGTATGATTCCTTAATTTTTATGCATTTTGGTTCTAAGGGAGGTAGGAAGGGCTTAACTTCCTCACCAACTCACACCACGTACACACTTCTTGTTTATAATATTAGTAGCTTTACATGTTGGTGAAAATTTAGAATTATTTGTTGAGAAGCATGAGAACATGATATCGTTTATGTTAGATGATTCATTGATACTTGGCATGTTATGGATCTCCTTCACCCCTTTGGGTTGATTAGGAACGTGATGAGAGACGGTAGTCCCGTCGGTAAGACTACGCTAGGCTAGATCCGTGGATTGGGCGGGAGTGTTCGGGTTGCTGTAGTTCGACTACATGGGTCCCTTGTGCCCTATGTCACTCATCTCACGCTCGCCTAATCTATGCGGTCTAGCCTACTCCCTGATTAACCCTGTTTGTTAACCCTGTTCGCTCACATATGTATGGAACCTGAACCACCCTGTAACCATTGTAGCTCATCGATAATCCACTTGAAACTGGTCCACAGCCTCGTGAGCCGGGCATGGTGGAATGAGACACTGTCTTCGAGCTGTCGGCCTACGCTGGGGTACCGCGCCTCCCCGTAGTGACCGCCAGCGATCCCTTCCTTTCGGCACTCCTCATGTGCTTGGAGTCGAGGATGAGGAACCCGACGGGATCACGGAGCGCGAGGTCTCGGCCTCACGCGTTGGGAGATCTTGGCCTCGCAACCAGCTTAGGACATTGATACGTAGGGTGAATTAGAATCCCCAACCTGCTGGATGAATGGACTTAACTAATAACTCGGCTAACACGATCGCATTACATCGCATTAGTTAGGGTGGTGACTCGGAAGTCGAGGTCGCTCTAAGGGAGTGCTGTCATATGCGATCGTTAGATGGAGTCGCTTGAGGGAGTATTGTGGCGAGGGCATGCATCATATCATCCTGCACGCATGCATTTAAATAAAAGTTACTAGGTGTTGATGAATGACTGCTTTTCACTAAGTTCATATTATAATTGATGCCTATTATAACTTGAGACCAATAGCACCCACTGAGTTGATCACTCACTCCCACTATAGGATGGTGTTTTAAAACACCAACCAGACTCATTCATAGATGCAAGTGACTTAGGGCATGAGGAGCCTGGTGAGGCGAGCTTGGACAAGGAGGACGGACTCTCCTACTTGCAGCTGATGGGTGGCTCTCCATCGGCTTGATCAGGCTGAATTTGAATTTGCTGATCAGCGGGCTCAGCTTTACTCTTTTTGGATATAGCCTTTTTTTGTTGTTCTGTTGGGCAACGCCTTGGGTGACCCTTTATTATTTTGGACCTGTATATATGTGAGATATCCTTCATTTCAGTAGACTGGTGTGATTGTGCTTCATGCCTCAGGTAATTCCAAATTGCACAGTTAAATTTGATTAATCATAAAAAAAAAACTATAAATGTATAATAAGTGACACTCGGGAACTCGAGAGTCGAGTCTATGCATGACCCCCGATTTTCCGGGACGTTACAGATGGTATCAGAGCAATAGTTTGGAATCGCTTGGGTCGTGGGTCATGAACTCACTAACGCATCCGCTGACTTGAGAGGATACGTATTAGAAAACGTAACAGGGACTTAGAATGCTAGGAACCATCTCAGACCCTGAACCAATAATTGTAGACGGAAAGTAGGACTTGCAAGTAATCAGGAATGGGTAGCGAGAGAGGAAATAGTAATGCTAGAGAGGAGGATCCGAGAGTCTCATGATGCCTCGGCCCATTTCCTGAAAAGAGATTTGGGAACATTACGACAAGACTCGATTTGACTAACTAGAAAATTTAGCTAGTCCAGTCCACCTAATCCCTAAGGGTCGTTTAGCCAACCGCGTTAGGTGAGATTAGGGTGAATGGAATTGTAAGAGTAGCAGTAAATACATGTGTAAGGTATTGTCCCTAGATTGTCTGTATCCCATGTTTTCCAATACCAGGTTTGGGATGCATGCAATTAAAGGTAAATCGCGGGATTTCCTTTTAAATTACACTTGGAAATCCATTATCATGGGCCTTGGAAGTCCCATATCCCACCTTCCCAGACATTCTACAAAGCCTAGAAATAAGTTTTAAATTCCGTCCCACACCCATTCCACACATGCCATTCCCAAATCTTGAGTTGGGAGTAGCATTGCAACCCATTTAGTATAACTAAATGCCCTTAGCCAGATAGGCCTAAGTCAAAATCCCTCTTTCCAACATATCTCCTTAAATATTCACCTGACATCACCCTATTCTTGAACTTCCCCAGTACATTGGCAGGAGTGAGTCGAAAATCGAAAGATTTGATGGTCGAAAACATCGTTCTAGACCAAATGAGTAAACATAAGGCCAAATTTGATAGATTCGACCCATTTGGGGATAAAGAGTTGGGGATGAACGAAAATTTACCGAAAAATAATGAAACTAAAATAAAACTGCGTTTTGGCCACTAACCGGGGGAATATCATGAAACCAGTAAGCCCATTGTGTAGATCAGCTCGTTCTACCCCAAAATCATATATGGCACTTCCCAGGGAGACTTTTCGACGCCCGGGAATGCCGAAAGACCTCCGGGCCATAAATCGGGGGGGTCACCCCGCCGCCCACGTTGTCACCCCGCCGATCCGGGGGGTCACCCCGCCGACCCGCGTGGCCACCCCGCCAAGGCTCCAGCGGCCCGCGTGGCCCCCGCCGCTCACCCCGCCACCCACGTGCTCGCCCCGCCGCCCACCCCGCCGACCAATGTTGCCCCCGCCAAGATTCTTGCAATTTTAAGTCAACTTCAAAAATCCATATCTCCTTCGTTACAACTCCAATTTAGGTGATTCAAAAGCCAAATTAAATATTAATGAGTCTAGTTTTATATAAAAATAATAAAAAATAAAATAAAAATTATAATATATCTAAAATTAAGCTGTTCTGTCAACTATCCAAAAATTTTTTGATTTCGGACAGCTGTTGCTCCTAGAATTTTAATAATTTATTTACAACTCCAAATGAGATAAAATTTTGTGTGATGTCTTTAAACTCAATGATAAAATATTATAAAATTTTTAAAAATAATTCAGTTACCGAAAGTACAAGAAACCTTACAAGAAATAAAGCCCCTTTCCCACTACTCCCACTCCATCATCTTCACTCTTCCATACTCAAACCCATCTCTTCAAAATTCATCTTCTCCTCCTACAAACACCTCATCTCCTCTTCCTCACCTTCAAACCACCTTTCCAAACCCTTTCTTAATCATTTTCTTTTTCTCAACCCTGTTCTCAAGTCCATCTACAGAATCCCATTCACAAAGCCAACATCAAACCTACTCTCTCCAACTAACTCCCATTTTTTTTCTCATACCCAACCCAAACCCATTTCCAACATACATTCCCCAAGACCCAACCTCACACTTCATTCTCAAATCCCACTCCATTCACTCATTCACTCTAAAAAAAAAAAAAAAATCCCTTCTCCTTCTCCATTTCTTCAACTTTTCTCAAATCTCACCACCCACTCTCTCAAATTTGCATCTTCTCAAATCCCATTTTCCAAAACCTATCTCCAACCATGGCACTTCTATATAATATGTTCTTCAATGAGTCTTGTCATACAATTTTAACTAAAGATGTGTACTGTGTTTGATGCTATTTGTGTACCAACTATTTTGTCAAATTCATTTACTAGATGAGAATCATAATGCCCTGTTTGCTTATGTGTCAAAGTGTTTGTTTATTAATATCATTATATATATATATATATGTGTGTGTGTGTGTGTGTGTGTGTGTGTGTATTGAAAGAAAGGTATTATGGATTCAATTTTCTTTTCAATCATGTTTGGAGAATAGTTACTGTAAATCACACAACCTCAAAACAGCTTCGGTAAAATAGGTAGGATTCAACTGTCAAAAATTTCAGGGCAATGTTACCACTGCCTCACTTCACTTGATCGGCCAATCATGCCTTGTATATTAGTACCTATAGTCTGTTTGGATTCATTCGGTTTTTTGAGAATCTTCAACAAAATCATCAATCAGTTTATAACATCTTTCCAGAATAGACCTTTCACCAGAACCCCAGCGCACATTTCCCTCCTCTCTTACTCTCTCACCCTAAATCTTCCCTAACCCATCTTCTTCTTCTTCTTCACATCCTCTTATCTCCCTAATTCATTCTTTCCTTTCCTCTCCTTCCACTACTCTCCATTCTCCCAACCCATCTCCAAACTTCATTTCCAAGATCCAACAAGCTTAACCCATACTCATTCTAAAACCCAATCCTCCAAACCATCTTCTTTTCTTTTTCAAAACCCATTTCTTTTGTTTACTCCCACCTATTCACTCTCAACTCATTTCTCAAATCCCTCTCATCACCCATATTTCCTTCTAGACCCATTCACCAAAACCTCACTCCTTTCACTCTCTTCTCCCCATTTCCAAAGTTCACTTCACACAACCTACCTCAAGACCATTCTCAACTTCATTTTCCCAAACACCATTCCAATATCACTTTCAAAGCCCATTCCTAAAATAAACTCCCAAAACCATTCCATCCCCATTTCCCAAAACCCATCTCAAATCTCAATCTCTACTCAAACCCCATATCCTCAACTCACCTTCCATTTCATCTTACACAACCTCATCTCAAAACCATTCCCAAATTTCATTTTTCAAACCCTTCTCAAATCCATTCATAGCCAAAACTCATTTCTATTTCTCAACTCTCATTTTAAAAGTCATCCCTAAGACCATTCCTCCAACAATCCACCCATATTCCTCACACCCAAATCCTTCCTAACCAAGGAAAATGTCGTTCCTAGCGACCGTCATCTCCTTTTTCACCATTCCAACGATTCTTTCCTTTATGGGGAGGAAGCGCCCCCACTTTCGCCCGACTCAGACGAGTAGCCCCACGACCTTACTAACGACTAGTAGTTTGTTAATGCGGCTAGGTCTAATGCATGTATTGAAGGATGGTTAGGACCTTTGCTTAATTAGCTTGTATTTCTATTGCATCTAGCCTATCTAGTAATGCTTGAAATCCATGTTGTAACATGTAATTGGTCATACCTATGGCATTTTAAAATTTATGTAAATGTATGGATTGTTTTGGAATTTTCTTGTCGTCTTGTGAATGCTTGTATGAATAATGGCCTTACTGCGTCCATATTAGCGTTATTAGCACTCTAAACCTCCAAAATACCCTAGAACTTTCAACTATTCATTCATTTTTGAAATTTATGAAACCAAAGTGTAATCTGCTCATAACCGACTAACCATAACATTGAAATGGTAATTCACATAAAATTTTGTGCCTTTAGAAACTTATTAGGACGATGTGTGACCATAGGCATAATAACAGATTCATTAATTACTAATTTGGACATGAATTAAAACGAGGACTCCATTTGATAGAGACCCGAGCGACAACCTTAAAAATAGGAGATTTTAACCTTTCAAGGATATGAGATATTTCCTAAGCATTTAAGTTGATCAGACTATGAAATTACGGGACTATACACTTGCGAAGTATTCGCGGCTTGACCCAATTCTCAATCCTGAGCGACTACCAACGGACTCACTGCTTTGACCGAGCAGAAGACCAGGATCCATCAGGATTCAGAAGGGATACTACGGGTTGTCTACCCTGGTCAGGCGGACAATCGACGTATCGGATTTGAGCCTACCACAACCGTTTTTCCGTGCTACCTTCATCATAAAGAGTAGAATATGCCACCTTTAGGTAAACTGTATCAACAACCACATAGTACGATAATGATGATTTTGACATTTGTTTTCAAACCTCAAATGTAAAAACTTTTAAGGGGGGTAGAATATATTAAGGAAGACTAGTACAGTTAGTATGCACCCTACCATGCATATAAACCTCAAAAAAATAAAACTTAGGCAAACGAAATGATAATATCTTTAACTATTACTCTTAAGCAATTTCGGGGACGAAATTGTTTTTAAGGGGGTTAGATTGTAACATCCCGAATTTTTACTGTTTTGGATTTCTAAAAATTCTTAAATTATTTTTTTATGTAATTAACTTATATTTTCACTTACTGACCATTGACACTCAATGCTAGCTTATACATGGGTGATTGTAACGTCCCATTCAACTAGCACAGTGTCTTGGGGCGTCCACGTCGGATTTGTCGAAGGATCGTTCGTTTAAACTACTCAGGGTGAGGTATCACAAGTAAATTAAATCTAAGATTAGCCCATTAGACTAGACCAGTCGAGTCATGATCGGACCAAGTGTGACCCGCCAAGCCAAAGGGCCTATTTACACTTAACAACAGCCCGTGTGGGCCGCCCAACGACCGAGGAAGGTTAAAAAAATCTAAAAATTTAGGAAATCATAGATCTCACTGGGCTTGTGGTCCATCGCGGACTGCGGACCCAGTGAACACCCAGAACTGGGATCTAGCACTAGCCGAATGCACCCCACCAATGCTAGAATTGGAATCTGACACTTGCAAATAAAACCGATATACAAGGCCTTCCAGCCGTCGAATTCCTTCCAAATTTACGAAGAATGTTTAATGTATTTTTCTACGCCTACCCACAAAATCTGGGCCCCGATCGTGGCACGGCGACCGTTGATAGCAAATCGGGCCCGTACGATCAAACCCCATATCCAATCATTTTCAAATTTTGCATGGCCCTTCATCGGGCCATGGACCACTTATCCTATAAATTTTGTAGCCAGAGGGCCATCAGAAATGCTCCAATCATCAGAATGGCCCCCACAGGGCCACTTAAAGGTCAGAAACGCTTACTCAGATCATATATCCGTTCATCTGTTTGATCTCAGATTTTGCATGGCCCCTCATCAGACCATGAGACACTTACACCCCCAATTTGGTGGCCGGAGGGGTGATAGAACCACCGCAACACCAAATAGAGCCTCAAAGGGCTATTTTAGGAAAACTTGAAAACATAGGGCCAAGAGGCCCAACTCTAGGAAAATAAGCCCTAGCCCCCTTTCATAAACCCTTTTTACTCTCTCAACAACAACCCTCTCTCCCTCCTAACTCTTCCTTCAACTCCCAACAACCCACTCCTCTTCTTCTTAATTTCCTTCAAATCTCCAACAACTAATCTCTCCCTCATAACCCTCACCACCTTACTACAATAAAGCTCTCCCTTTCGTGGCTTCCACCCTTCTCCAACGACCAAGGAGAGTGAAGAAAGAAGAAAGAGAAGGCAAAGAAGTACTTGTGTGAACTCTAGATTGAGTTGGAGCTCAAGGGAACCGAATCTTGTGACTCCCTATCCTTCACTTCAAAAGAAGTCCCACACCACCACTGCAACAATCGATCCGTTAATCACCTAGGTAAGATCTTTCATCCTCTTCTCTTGAAACCTATGTATTGAGAGAGGTTTGGCATGGATTCTTACATGCAATATCTTATTCTAGGGATTCCGGCCGAACCACCCCCAAATCACTCTCTTAGGACGTTCTCAAGTCCTCAAAAACTCGAAGGTGCGGACAATTGTTCTTAGGTGGCCTAGCATCAATTTTAGTATGTGTTTAATGATTTTGGTTGCTTGAATGTTATGTTTGGAGAATCTAGAGAAACCCTAGGACTTGTATGTTTGTTAGAATTGTATGTTAGGCTTCCACATGATGTTGTTCTTGCTTTCCACATGATTTTGTGTATGGACGATTATATGCTCATGCCTTGTTGATCTTCTCATATGATGTGCCTCATAATACGTATGATTCCTTAATTTTTGTGTATTTTGGTTCTAAGGGAGGTAGGAAGGGCTTAACTTCCTCACCAACTCACATCACGCACACACTTCTTGTTTATAATATTAGTAGCTTTACATGTTGGTGAAAATTTAGAATTATTTGTTGAGAAGCATGAGAACATGATATCGTTTATGTTAGATGATTCATTGATACTTGGCATGTTATGGATCCCCTTCACCCCTTTAGGTTGATTAGGAACGTGATGAGAGACAGTAGTCTCGTCGGTAGGACTACGCTAAGGCTAGATCCATGGATTGGGCGGGAGTGTTCGGGTGGCTGTAGTTAGACTACATGGGTCCCTTGTGCCCGATGTCACTCGTCTCATGCTCACCTGATCTGTGCGGTCTAGCCTACTCCCTGATTAACCCTGTTTGTTAACCCTATTTGCTCACATATGTATGGAACCTGAACCACCCTGCAACCATTGTAGCCCATCGATAATCCACTTGAAACTGGTCCACAGCCTCGTGAGCCGGGCATGGTGGAATGGGACACTATGTCAGACCGTTTGTCACCCTCTGCTGGGGTACCGCGCCTCCCCGTAGTGACCGCGAGCGATCCCTTCCTTTCGACACTCCTCATGTGCTTGGAGTCGAGGATGAGGAACCCGACGGGATCACGGACCGTGAGGTCTCGGCCTCACGCGTTGGGGGGTCTTGGCCTCGCAACCAGCTTAGGACATTGATACGTAGGATGAATCAAATCCCCAACCTGCTGGATGAATGGACTTAACTAATAACTCGGCTAACACGATCGCATTGCATCGCATTAGTTAGGGTGGCGACTCGGAAGTCGAGGTCGCTCTGAGGGAGTGCTGTCATATGCGATCATTAGATGGAGTCGCTTGAGGGAGTATTGTGGCGAGGGCATGCATCATATCATCCCGCATGCATGCATTTAAATAAGAGTTGTTAGGTGTTGATGAATGACTGCTTTTCATTAAGTTCATATTATAATTGATGTCTGTTATAACTTGAGACCAATAGCACCCACTGAGTTGATCACTCACTCCCACTCTAGGATGGTATTTTAAAACACCAACCAGACCTATTCATAAATGCAGGTGACTCAGGGCATGAGGAGCCTGGCGAGGCGAGCTTGGACAAGGAGGACGGACTCTCCTACTTGCAGCTGATGGGTAGCTCTCCATCGGCTTGATCGGGCTGAATTTAAATTTGCTGAGCCTCGGGCTCAGCTTTACTCTTTTTGGATATAGCCTTCTTTTGTTGTTCTATTGGGCAACGCCTTGGGCGACCCTTTATTATTTTGGACCTGTATATATGTGAGATATCCTTCATTTCAGTAGACTGGTGTGATTGTGCTTCGTGCCTTAGGTAATTCCAAATTGCGCAGTTAAATTTGATTAATCATAAAAAAAAACTATAAATACATGATAAGTGACACTCGGGAACTCGAGAGTCGAGTCTATGCACGACCTCCGATTTTCCGGGACGTTACACCCTAAATTGGTGATTTATGGTCGATCTTCTCGTTGGACTACTTCCACAAAGATCCGAGGGCTGAATTTTACGTGTACAGTTTCTTTATGATCCTCAAGCCTGATATAAAGTTTTGTGCTAAACGGATGGTGGAAACCCAGTGATCATGCATTCAGGACGATTTTCAGACTTCTTTATCTTCAATCACTTTGTTTTCTTAGATATTCGGCGTATGAATTCTACAATTTCAGTCTTCTAAAATCCGTCCCTTACCTTGGTGATTTTTTAGCATTAAATCCATGCTTTTAATACCTTTTTCAGTCCAAGCTCCTAATTTTACCTTACAACTTAAACATAATTATAATAGAATGTTAAACATTATCATGTGTATAAAACCAAGTAATAAATAGGGTCCAGTACACAATATTTGACCCTCAACAGCATCCGGGCTCCCTCTTCTTCCCCCTCGATCCCAAAAATTGTGAAATGGGCTAGACCATGCAGCAGGTTCGTTAAGCTTAATGTTGACAGCTCTGCCTTGGGTAACCCAGGGAAATCAACTAGTGGTGGCATATGCAAGTGCGACAATGGGGAGTTTTGTTTTGCATTCTCAGTGGGCTATGACATCGGGTCGAACACCAAAGCCGAGCTCAAGGCAGTGTACAACGGCCTAGCACTCTGCGCGAAGTTTGGATTCAACAAGGTAGAGGTCGAATCCAACTCTAAGATTGTAGTGGCTCTCCTCAATGGCTCATTGGTGCCTAGCTCGCGCTGGGAATACTAGCTTAAGAGGATTGGCAGGCTGAGGGCTATCAGGATTTCACATTCAATCACATCTACGGGGAGGGAAATGCTCTAGCGGATGGGATGGCTCATTTGGGGTCCGACCTCCAACATTCCTTCCTGACTCACCACGTTGTTGACGACTCACCACGTTGTTGACCTCCCCCCAATATCAGAGGCTTGATTTTCCTGGATAAGTTGGGTCTTAGGGCCAGCCGTGTGGCCCCTCCGTCAGGTCACGGGCCTAGTAGATAGTCTCCTCTTTTTCTTTTTCTTTTTTTCTTTTTACTTTTACAGTAGCCGCCGCCAGTGCTTCTTTGTTCGCCTGGCTTCTTCGAGCGCGAATGAGTTGTATAGTTTTCTCAGGGAGTAGATTCTCCTTTAAATTTTATTTTATTTTATTTTATTTTTAAAAGGGTGAACTATACCAGTGGAACACATTTTGGAGAGTAATCATAGTCTAATACAGTGTTTTCAATCATGTGGTCTGCATGAATTACTGATGGTGATGATTTTGAGTCACTCGGCTAACATGAAGTGATGCATCTGGCGGACCGCATGGATTTTACGTGAACATAACGGTTGGTACCACCCAAACAATCTACCTATTTGCTTGGACGCTCTACCTAAAGAAATACGGGCGCGGATTAGGTACTACATCCGCCTGTTCCGAGCTAGGGATAGGCGGAGGCTCCGAAGGTATGGATTTTATCTCCACAGTTCATTCATTTTTTTTCATATTATTTTAGACTATTATCCTAAAAATAAGGCTAATCAAAGTCTCAAGTGGACCACACCACCGGAAACAGAGGTGCTGAGAACACCCACCACCGACACCATCTCAGGGTCTACTGTGTTATTTATTTTCCATCAAACAAGTGGATGTGGTCATATGCAGCCGCGATGAAGTGAAAAAATAATTAAATATCATTTTGATCCAAAACTACTATGTTCCCAAGAAATTTTCAACGGTAGGAATTTAATTCTCACTGTGTGGTCCACTTGAGCCTTCGATTTCACTTATTTTTTGGATCATAATTTAAAATGATATGAAAAATGAATTGACAGTTTAGGTTAAATACATATATCATGGCGGCCCCTTAGAGCCCAGCCTGTCCCGAGCTCAGAACCTGCCAGGGTAGTACCTAATCTGCCCTCTGAGTAGACCAAAAAATGGATGACTTTAAGGCATGAACCCAAAAATAAGACGTATCCAAAGCTCAAGTGGACTATGCCACATAAAGCAAATGTGATATTGACACCAGTTCATAAGGTATAAGGTAATATTGACCTGGATGAAGGGAAGCACAAAAATCAATGTGATCAAAAACTTCTGCAGCTTCCAAAATGTTTTTAATTGTGAGCGTTCACTCCCTACTGTGTGGTCCACTTGAGCCTTGGATCTATTAGTTTTTTTTTTTCCTTTTTTTTTTTTAAATCTTAAAATGATCTGAAAAAATGGATGGACGGTGTGGATAAAACCGCCCCAGCCAAAGATAATGGAATGTTAATTATATAGAGGTAGAAAATTAAGGGTAACGCAATGCAAATTCTAGGATTTTTTTTTTTATTATAAAACAATAAGACCCCCTTTTTTAAAATCGAGCGTTGGGTATGTGATGATGCCATCAGAAGAAGCTGCCTTGAAATGCGATCGCTTAGTCGCACTTCCCCGTGGAGATCCCACAGTGGATGAAAGCCTTCCAATGCGTGCAATTAGTTGCATTTGGGCATGCGGACCATTCATATCATAAATCTGGACCGTCCATTTGGTCCCTAGCTATATTCTTAGTACACTAAGTAGATAAATAATTATAATTGCATGATGCAAAAAGCCCAGTCAGTGGCATGATAAATGGATGGATTAGATCATATGTAGGAATAGGTCCACTCAGGGATGTTTAGGAGCATCCAGTTGCTGCGGTTTTTCAACAGAAGCCATGGAAGAATAGCAGATTGATGATATGGATATTGGACATGTCCAGATGAAAATATATGCATTGGAGGGTTTCCATAAACGTTGGCAGCCTACTAGACCATTTGTCTTCGAACGCCTTTTATTTTATGGGATTCTATGGGTACTGTTAGTCCCGTGGTACCGTCAAAATCTCAAAAAGTAAAGAAAGTTTAAAATATTTTAAGGGTAGCCCAATAACAGATTTTTTAAATTTTTTATATTAAATTGCCCAACAACTATACAAATTTTGAGGGGAGAATAAATCATGAGGTATCTAATTCTAAGAAAATGATATGGACATATTTTATTATTGGGCATACTAGAATGTAGATCTAATCCGTTTATTTTCTTTGTAATCCTCTTCTTATATTTGAAGATGCTAACTTCTTACTGACATGATCTTTATGTGGCTCACAAAACCTAATAATTTATAATGGTGTCCATTTGATATGAACAATTTTCTTGTGATGTGGTTCATGTGATTGGTAGATGTTGATCATGCTTCCAATTATGGCTTTTCACGAAATTTCGAGATTAATGAATGGAGTGAATTCTACACATATATGATGGTGGACTCCACTGACGGTGTACGAACACTGTTAGAAGTTTTCTTATGGTTTAGTCCATTTAAAAAGTTTTTTAATGATAGTAGTTCAACCACCATTGTTTCTTGTGGTGTAGTCCGTTTAAACTTTTGGTCGGTCTCCTCTTGGTTCTCATACTTTAAATTGTTCTATTAAAAATATAGACGGCATTGATAAATTATATACATCACGATGGCCCACAACAACAATTACAGCGGCCAGTGGTTGTTCACTTATAACTATTTCCTTATAGTAGGGTTCACCTTATTTGTGGATATAACACATTTTTTGGCCATATAAAGTAGTGAGATCGAAAACTTACCATTTAAAACTTCTTCAGGGCAATAATTTTTTTATGTAATTTATTCTTTGGCTCATTAAATTCTGACATTAAATTTTTGATGGTTTGGCTAAAGAGGGGAGCTCTTCGCAATCTGATAGGTATTTCCGAGACGTCCTCCTCCTCCCTCTGCTGATCAAGGGCCGTTTCCTTTCAGACAAAGCCGACCTTGGCTCTGTTAGAAATCTCAAAAAATCTCCTCTTGTGTAAGATATGATAGGCGGGTAACTTAGGTGTTGCTGCTTTGCTCGAAATAGCCTAAGCTATAAATTTTTTCTCCATATATAAAGTTGGTGGGCCCTCCTTGCTAGCCGCACCTTTTCTTTTTCAAATATATATATATATATATATATATATATATATATATATATATATTTGAATCCAATAGATGGAGTAGATCTTTGACATATATCTCATGGCGGCCCTACAACCCTTAACACATGACAGCCTAGACTCTTAACACATGACAATTTCGACACATACTTGATAGTACGCCCCATAGACGACATCCTTTTAGTGTGTCAGAGTCGAGGTTGTTATGCTTAAGGGTCAAGGTTGTCATACAGTAATGGTCCAAGTTATTAGGGTTGAGGTTGTCATGTGTGAAGGGTCGAGGTTGTCATGTATTAAGAGTCGATGTTGTCTTGTGTTAAGGGTCTAGATTACTGTCTGCTAGCCTCAACCTTTAACATATGATAACTTCAACCCATAACACATGACAACCTAGACCTTTAACACATGACAACCTAGACCTTTAACACATGACAACTATGACATAAGCCCTTAACACATGATAATTTGGACCCTTAACACATGACAACCTAAACCTTTAACACATAACAATTATGAACCCTTAACACATGATAACCTAGACCCTTAATACATGACAATCGAGACTTTTAACATATGACAACCGAGATCCAAATCCTTAACACATGACAACCTAAACCTTTACCATAGACAACACATACCCTTAACACATGACAACCACTTCAACCAAGGCAATACATTATAAAATCCAAATTCTATTCTCTTCAGTGTCTTCCACATGACAACCACAACCATCCTTATCTACCGCAAATCTCTTTTGACAATCACTTCTCCCCACAACAACAATAATCATGACCATTCCTCTATATCCACAACCAAAAGAAGTTTCCATTTTTTTTAAAAAAATGCTATTATATAAAAAAATAAAATAAAAAACTCATTTAAAATGTCTTTCATGTATCATTGGCTTCTATTTCTAATAAATGTGATCGTCATAGTAAAACCAACACTTTTTTAGGGTCTTAGAAATTGTTGGCGGTTCCCATACGTTGGAAAAGTTTGTGGCGGTGAATGTACGCCGAAAAATGCGGTCGAAAGGGGTGGTGATAGGTCCTTGAAAGAACTATTTGAAAAGAAGAAGAAGCCCTAAGAAAACAACAAAGAAAGAAGAAAAAAAAAAAAAAAAAAGCTATGTACAAGCACCAAATTCCAAAGCAGGGCATTTTCATTCAATAATTCTATAAAAAATTATTAGAAGGCCAACTAAGGAATATATTTGAAAAGTTAGATTTCCAGAGCTTTTGGTATATCATAAGGCTAATAGGGTCAAAATCCCTTATTTCATTAGAGCTCTCCAAGTTTAACCGAACACTAATTAATACAAAAAATAAAAATAAAAAACTAAAGGGTGGAAATGACTCACCATTGTTAGCCGGTCCTAACCACCCAACTATTGCTAACATGGTCAAGCGAATGGTTAAATATAAAAGAGTCAGCTCAAAGAAGACCAAACCAGATGCTTGAGATCATCAAATTAGTGGAAAGTTGGTCCTGATAGGTCCCGTAGATTGTAGAATGACATACGTGCATACGTCATGTTTAGTTCTTTGAATGCATGTATATAAATATGGAGGAAAGAAGTTGAGCTTCCACATCTTTGAAACTTCAACTGAAATGGGAGGAGAAGTGAAGGTGTTTGGATCATTCCTAAGCTCATACTGTTATAGGATTGAATGGGCCCTTAAGCACAAGGGAATCATATACGAATACATCGAAGAAGATCTACGTAACAAAAGCTCATTGCTTTTAGAGTACAATCCTGTTTACAAGAAGGTATCACTGCTCTTGCATGATGGAAATCCAGTTTCGGAATCGCTTGTCATTCTCGTATACATTGATGAAACGTGTAAGGAGAATCCCATATTGTCTGAAGATCCTTATGATGCAAGGAAGGACATGAGGTCGAGCACCGTCTTCCTCAAGAGGATAACTATTCCAAATCCACGAAACTTCTCTGGACTCCTCACAGAGACTTCTCGAATCCACAAGGAAAGAAAGCAGAAAATATAAATAAATTCTAATAAATTCAAAATTGATTAACGAATGAATAAAAACGTGTTTACAACCCTTTAAATAAGGGTACCAAGCAATGGGAAAGAAATTAGAATCAAACTACAACTAAAACTCCTAGAATTCACGACTTACTATAAATAGTAAGCTTACTATTTATAGACGGTCGTGATGTCTACTAGTGCACAAGGTTTTCGGCCAAAAATAGTAAGTGTCTTATTTGGCTTCACCAAACCGTTCTCTTAATTTTTCTAAGCTCTTTTCACGTTGGACGCAACTCCTAAAGCCCAACAGATGAAGAGTTATAATCAAACTAAAACTTACCATTTATAGTAAAAACGAAATTAAAATAAGGAAATGACCGTCGATCTGGCGGTATTTCACAAATCCGACTTGAGTAACCTGGCATAGTGGGGTTGGTTGGCTAAAGTAGCTCATTCTACCCCAAAATCATATATTTTACGTCAGATAACTCATTCCGGATTACGAGATATGCCCAATTTAAGGTCCGATGGTCTAGATCACTTCTGTCATCGATCGGGCCTTTTTTTATCCATCTTGGCCATGTAACTGTCTGCGACCCGCTCTACATCACCTTACGAGCGAGCAACGGCACGGTTCTAGGCCAAGTTCGCCGATGAGAAGGTAATCTCTTTATCATTTGTTATTCAAGTTTTTAATTTTATTTATTTTTGGGCCGATCATGTATTCGCCCATTTGCAACCGATTGCAACCAGTTTCCAATGTGAGAGGATGAAGTGTAAAAACATCATTTTAACCATAGGTAGCAAGAATGATTTCACAAATATAAAATTTAAAGGAATCTTATCGTAATTAAAATTAACATCTAAGAGAAATTTTCCCGTAAATCTCACCTGTATGGAACTTAGGTGGGCTCAATATATAGAAGTACTTGGTGGGGCCCACCTGAGTTTTAGATGCAACTGAAACTTGGTTTGGACCCTCAACCAAGTGGGACACACACAATCGATGGGATGGATTTGTGAACCATATCTCGGTGGGCTCAATAAATTATTATGAATGTTTTAATGGGAGGATAACCCTCTAAACTATTGTATGTGGTGTGGCCCAACCAAGTCATGGATTGACTAGATTTTTAAGCCCGTGGCACACCATGGAATGGTGCATCTGACTAATGGGGTAAATGTTCAACACATCACAGTGGGGTCCACACAGCTCGACCTCATAGTACTATATATATATATATATATATATATATATATATATATATATATATATATATATATATATATATATATATATAGGTTTAGGTACTATGCGCTTGAGCTCACGATAAGGGTCCGTGAGGTTGAGTTGTGTGGGTCCCACCATGATGCGTGTCAATCATCAACACCGTGCATTTGATGTGTCGCATTTAAATTATGGGATATCTCAAAACTCAGCCGTATACGGAACTCAGGTGGGCCATACCATCTAAAATCATGTAAAGACATGCTAAAAACATATAAAAGCACTTGGTGGGGCCCACCTAAGTTTTGAATGCTGCTAAAACTTGGCTTGAACCCTCATCCAAGTGGGACACACATAATGGATGGGCTGGATTTGCAAACCACATCTTTGAGAGCCCACCGAGATGTGGTTTGCAAATCTAGCCCATCCATTATGTGTGTCCCACTTGAATGAGGGTTCAGACCAAGTTTTAGATGCATGCAGCTCGACCAACACTTATCGTGTGGGCCCCATTGTAACCTTTTTTATATATTTTATATATATATATATATGTCTTATACATAATTTTAGATGGTATGGCCCACCGTAAAGCGGTCGTTCATCGAGTGTGTGGGCCCCACCTGATGATGCTTCGAAAATCTTTTGGGATACCCCATAATCAATCCGTGACTTTATGGGCCACACCATGTGTTGATGGTTGACACGCATCATGGTGGGGACCCATCAAAGGGGACCCATCAAATGCACGGTGTTGATGGTCGACACGCATCATGATGGGGCCCACATAGCTCAACCTCACGG
Organism: Magnolia changhungtana; assembly: GCA_030180095.1. NCBI lineage: Eukaryota > Viridiplantae > Streptophyta > Magnoliopsida > Magnoliales > Magnoliaceae > Magnolia > Magnolia changhungtana. The sequence goes on from JASAUF010000319.1 coordinate 2,226,850, forward strand.
GAGCTTAAATTCAACACATTGTCTGTTTTCCCATATATATATATATATATATATATATATATATATATATATATATATATATATATATATCAAGGGTGGCAATGACTCACCACGATCAGCCGGTCCTAATCACCCACTATTGCTGACTTGGTCAAGTGAATGGTTAAATATAAAAAAGTCAGCTCAAAGAAGGCCAAACCAGATGGCTGAGATCATCAGATTAGTGGAAAGTTGAACCCAATAGAGCCCAGAGATTGTACGGACAGAATGACGTACGTGCATACATCATGTTTAGCTCTTTGAATGTATCTATATTAACATATAGGGAGGAGGAGAAGAGTTCCCACAGCTTGAAATTTCAATTGAAATGGGAGAAGTGAAGGTGTTTGGAGCATTCCCAAGTCCATACTGTTATAGGATTGAATGGGCCCTTAAGCACAAGGGAATCGCATACGAATACGTCAAAGAAGATCTACGTAACAAAAGTCTACTGCTTTTGGAGTACAATCCTGTTTACACGAAGGTTCCAGTGCTCTTGCATGACGGAAATCCAGTTTCGGAATCGCTTGTCATTCTCGAATACATCGATGAAACGTGGAAGGAGAATCCCATATTGCCTGAAGATCCTTACGAGCGAGCAATGGCTCGGTTCTGGGCCAACTTCGCAGAAGAGAAGGTGATCGATCCATCTATCATTCATTATTCGAGTTTTTTTTTTAAATCATTTTTGGGTGTGTTTGGTTGCACCAAGTTTAAAGAAATATCATAAAAAATTGGGCCAAATTAGACCATTTAATCATGACATGTCATGAAATGTTGATATATTTGAGGCAGCCAAACCCACCCTTTTGTCTCTATAACATGAAAGGATTGCTAAGTGGAGTTGGAATCAATCTCGTGTCCGCCTTTTTTCTTAAAAAAAAAAAAAAAAAAAAAAAAAAAAAAAAAAAAAAAAAAGAAAAAAAAAAAGAGAAGAGCTATTTCATATATGTGGAAAAAACTGTACAAGGCAGATTTCGGGCCAACCCATGAGCAAAAAGGGAACGGGTCTGTCTATCATATGAGAAATGCAAAAAAACAAAGGATTTAGCCCTCCCTCAAGCTACCCAATCCGACTCTATCCATGAAAAGGAGACTTCTAGTTGGAGAGGAGAGCTCCACCGGAGATCGGAAGAACGTGTGCGAGCTAACATGTCGGCCACGGCGTTTATTCGTAGTTGAACTAAATTGTTGAAATCAATTCAATTGAGCATCCAAACACAGCCCAATAATGGTAGATTTGGATAAGAGGGTTCCACCATGGATTGAGCAGGTCCTAAAGTCCTGCTAATTAGATGATCGTAACCATCCAAGTCAGTCTTAAGTAAGATCATTTTCATTCTTTCCTTCCATTTTGAACACCCGTGTTCAAGTGGTCGTGATAATCCAATATAGATAATCTTTGGGCCCACATGTGAATTTGCACCGGGACAGGTTAAGAAGAATCCAAGCAGGATTATAGTTCTGTTCATCAGTTGCTAACTCTCCAATAATTTTATCTTAATGATGCAGTGTTCGGCTAGCATACACACTGCTATCTGCTCGCAAGGAAAAGAGCGAGAACAAGCATTAGAATCCTCATTAGCAGAACTCCAAATCCTCGATGCAGAGCTTAAAGGAAAGAAATTCTTTGGGGGAGAGACAATCGGGTTTGTAGATTTAGTGGCCGGTTGGATCCCACATTGGCTCCCTGTGATCGAAGAAGTGGCGGGCATAAAGCTACTCGATGCGTCTCGATTCCCATCACTCGATGCATGGGCCAAGAATTTCAAGGAAGTTCCAGCCATCAAAGAGAATTCTCCACCTCATGATCCGATGACATCCTACTTCCGTGGCATTTGGACGAACATTGTTTCATCAGCCACCAACAAATAACAATCTTTCCTTCTCTTTTAATGTCATGTAGATAAAATCTATTATGTATTTTCGCTAGTAATGCATTAATGAGGAGTATAGAAGGTTTCTTTCCTTTCTTTATTTTGGGCAATTTCTGAGGAAATTTTAATGAAGTGATTGTGGCACACGTGTGAGATCTGGACAATTCATCAGGTGTAGTGGTACATGTGTTGAGATCTGGCCATTCATTAGGTGGGGCCTCCCATATGATGTTAGCCAGCAAACAGGTGGGCTACATGTTGGTGAGATGCACCTCCATGGTTACGTTTGGCAAACTTTGAAGGCTTTCAAGCTATGCATCTGGTGACATTCCGAAAGGATTAAGATGATGAATTCGGACGTGGATTAGCTACTGACAGGTTCAGTAGCGTGACTAAGATGATGAATTCGGACGTGGATTAGCTACTGACAGATTGAGTAGCGTGACTCATTATGAAGTGACGTCACTAAGTTCCATGGGCCCACAATTATATATGTGTTGTATCCACACCGTTCATCTATTTGGAGAGATCATTTTAAGGCAAGAGACAAAGAATAAGGTACATCCAACTATGGAGTAGACCATATCAGATAAAACAGTGAGGTGAGAATGATGCCTAGTGTTGAAGTTTTCCTAAGGTCTGCCATGGTGTTTATTTGATATCAAACATGTCGAGAAGTTAACACAGAAAAACAAGAAGGTAAAACACAAATATCAGCCTAAAGAAAACTTTCGTGCCCATTAGAAGGTTTTAATGGTGGGAGCTCTAGGGGCCTGTTTGGCCGGGTAGATCTCATGGTGTAGGAGAGATGGGATCAATTTTAAGATAATGGTGATGGTGTCAGTGAATTGTCTTAAGATCCATAGGTTTGCTTATATCCCGGACAATTTCACTAGGTCTGGTTGGCATGCCGTGCCTATCGTGGGATTTTACCTTTCAATCCATCAAATGAAGAGATAGCATCAGTTTTAAGGTGATGATGGTGATGTCAATGGATTGTCTTAAAATCCATGGGATTGCTCGTATCATGGAACAAGTTTACCGGAACTGTTTGGCTCATCATGCATATCCAAGGATATCACCGTTCCCATCCCTCCTAATACTGCAGGATCTATCTGACCAAACAGGCCTAGGGCTTTAGATTGACTCATTCTTCAGCTCTTGAATAAAATAAATATACATCGTAGCGGGGCTCACAAAACTTGGTGTCTCCAATTCAGTAATCAACCTGTCCACCAAACCGCATGTGGTCAGTTCATCGGTAGGGCTGCACCTGTCGGTAGATAAATCCACGTCCAGCCAAATCATCAGTGAGGTGGGAGCGGCACCTGTCAATTCATTAATTAAGAAGGGCAGCACTTGTCAGTAGCTAATCCCGGTCCAGTTAATTTATCTGTAAGTGGGGGTGCACCTGTCGATATTCAATCCATGTAGGGCTGTCAGTAGTTAATTGCGTCCAGACATTTTGTCAGCCGGGTCAGTCTGCGTCGGTCAGTACCCAAGACACCACAGAAAAAAAAATGTTGATTGAACACTCATCGGTAACAACATTGTAGGTGCTACAAAAGGTTTGTATTAAGTTGATATTTGTATTTTCTCTTCTTCTAAGTGTGAGTGGCCTAATAAATAGGTTGGATGATAAATAAACATTACGGTAAGGCTTAAAAAGTTTTCAATGGTAGGCATTCAATCTCTAATGTTTTTCTTGTGGTATGGTCCACTTGAGATTTTGATCTCTCTTTTGGATCATGCTATCTAATGATCTGAAAAAATATTGAACGTCTTAGATATATCATGTGGGGCCCACATGGCACTATCAGTAGCCACCTCCTATAGAGATGATCTATGTGAAGTTATGCCTATCGATCGGAAGATACAGTGAACGTTAGGTGGTTTTTGTCCTACGTCAGATCCTCTGATCCACTCCTTTGGATCTAGCAATTTACAAGTCGTCAATGGCCTATTTAATAACAATACCTCACATGTGGTTACGTTTTTTCAAACCCTGGGAGCATTCAAGCCATTTATCTTGTGGGCCCTACTCTTTAGATGACCTTGACCAAAGCCAAGATGGCTTGTTTGAAAAAAAAAAAAAAAAAACAAAAAAGTGATAAGATGGCTCATTAGTAAATGCAAACTACAACCCAGCCAGTAGCCAGCACCTGAAGATCTCCGGCGGTCAGTAGTGTGGTTGTTTCCTGTAGGTAGAAGTGCTTGATGGTCTAATGGGATGCTGTTTCTGGTGAATGTTGGGCTGCTTGGTGCGTGTTGAGCAATTATGATGCAGGTTTTTCCTAGGGCTGATGGGCATGAAGATCTCGGGCGGTCAGCAGTGTGACTGCATGGGCAGCTGTACATTGCTCTTTTGTTTTTTCGTACATGGTTTATTTCATTTAGGATAAGGATGACTCGTTTTGTAGTCTATACATTTCCTTTTCTTTTTATTTGGAGTCGTAAAAAGGAACAATTCGATAGGTGAGGCATAGACATTCTGTGGTGCCCACCCTAATTTTGTACAGCCAGGTTTTCTTATCAATGAAATCCAGGTGGTGTGCTCCCACCTTTCGGAGAAAAAATAAAAAATAAAAAAAAATGGCCGACTCATTAGATGGGCTGCAGGCGTCCTTAAATGATATTTGTTGGCTAATTTGTGGGATTCCATTTCTGTCATTCACATGTGACTTATTTCTTCAGCCGCTTAACCTGAATTTCAGTCCTTTATCAACCAGTTGGGGCCCACCCAATGCACGGTAAGATATCCACGCGTGCATGTGGGAATAGCAATGCCATAAAAGTAGAGCATCAACAGCTTTTTTTTTTTTATATATCAAATGGAGCTTTTTTTAATACCGTATTTGGATGACATACTTCACATGTTAGAAGGTGCCAAGGTGTTTTATAAAGTAGATCTGAGGATTAGGTACAATCATATTTGTATGTGGCTCGGTGATGAGTGAAAAATGACATTCAAGACTAAGGAATAATTATATAAATCGCTGGTCATGTCCTTCGGTCTATCAAACACATCAAGCACTTTTATATATCTAATGAATCAAGTGTTGAAGCTATTCATTGGCTGGTTGTGGTATTATATTTCAATGACATCCTGATATATATTCAGGGTGAAACGGAGCACGGAACATCTTAGGCAGGTGATATAGGTCCTAATAGTTAAGAAGTTGTATCTCAACTTGAATAAGTAGTCTTTTTACATACAACTTGTTGTTCTTAAGATTTGTTATGATGTCCATGGGCATCCGTGTGGACTACGAAAAGGTGAGAGTCATCAAGTAATAGTTGATTTTGAAAATCATTTATGAAGTGAGGAGTTTCCATGGTTTGACAACATGATATCATCGATTCATACATAATTTTAGCACTATAGTCACACCCATTACAGATTGAATGAAAAAAAAAAATAGTTGTTTCAGGGGACCAATGACGCTGACAAGAGCTTTACTGAAATCAAGCATTGATTGTCCACAACATAGGTTTTGGTTCTTTCCAATTTCGACAAGATGTTTGACATTGAGTGTGATGGATCATGTATCAGAATTGGATGAGTTTTATCACAAGAAAGCGTGTCAGTAGCTTTTACAGTGAAAAGTTTAGCGAAACCCGAAAAAATGGTCGACATACGAGCTTGAGCTAGATGTGGTGGTTTAAGTGCTGCGACCATGACAATATTATCTGATTCAGAGAGAGTTGTTTTCTACACTAACCATCAAGCCTTAAAGTTAATTAATAGTTGGGCTAACATGAACTGTATTGTAACGCCCCGAATTTTGGGAGCCGAGTAGGTACTCGGCTCCCAAATTCCCGAGTGCCACTTATGCCCTACTGGGTTTTATACTATGCATAATTCATTTGTTTTATTAGCAATGGAGACATCAAGTGGACCATGCAGCATAAATCAAGACCAAAATAGTAAACACATGTGCAACTAACATGGAGTAAACAAATCCGGCAAAAATAATGTAAGTGAACGTGAGGGACCGTATATCACAAAAATGCTCATAATCCAAAATACAAAACCTTACCCTAAGCCCCATCTCTATCCTAAGGCCGTTTATGGGGACCCGTCGAAGATCTGGAAGTACAACCGTTCCTCCTCATCCATGCTTGCTCCATCAAGCGTATCGAATTCTGTAATCCTTGCATCTAAGACAGGTTTTGGTTGGTGTTTAAAACACTGTCCTAGAGTGGGAGTGAGTGATCAACTCAGTGGATAGCATTAGCAATAAGTTACACATATTATCAATTTCATAGACGAAGTTAGTGAAAAGCAATCAATCACAAGATCCTAATTACTCTTATTAATGCATATGCATGGTTCCATGATACGATGCATGCCCTCACATCCAACACTCCCTCGAGCGACACCATCTAACAATCACAATGCCAAACACTCCCTTAATGCAACCTCGACTGTCAAGTCACCAACCTAACTAAGGTAGTGTGATGGTAAGCATGTTAGCCGTGTTAATTAGTTACGTTCATTCAACCAGCAGTTTGGGGAAACTGGAACACCTTAATAGATCAATGCCCTATCCCGATCGTGCGACCCTGACAGTTGTGGCAGTCTTGCTCTCGCGATCTTTGGCCCGTTTGGGTTTGTCACTCCCAATAATAAAAATATACGAGGGGCAATTGTAAAAAAGAGTTCTTGCTCGCGGTCACTATGGGAGGCTTGTCGCCCCAGCGTAGGCCGACAGCTCGGTCATAGTGTCTCATTCCACCATGCCCGGATCCCGAAACTTGTGGGCGCAACAACCTAGTTATCAGTGGGCGCAAGTGGATGCAGGGTGTCTCAAGTTCAAGCAGGCATGTACATACATAGTTAACGGACGTGATCGGCTAGCTGATGAGCTAATTTGTCCTCTCTAGATGAACTACGGATCGTACGACATTGGGAGCAAATGTCCCGCGTAGTCCAACTACTGCCGACTATTTGTATTTCGACTAATTGGGTCAAATTAGTCCTTGGACGGCCCTACCAGAGGGGCTGCCCATGCAGGTTCTGAAATTTAATGGCCGATCCGGCAAGGGAGCAGTGTATAAATAAATCATATTAAAGTAGATGTCGATCTACTTCTAGTTGTGAAGGGTTTAAACATGCATAGCAATAAATCATAGTTATTGTCATCATAATTCGTCATCGATTCTTAAATACATGAAAATTCTAAATAAGCATGTAAACAAGCACAATTATAGGAAATTTAACATGCATAGAATGAAATTGGTAGCTAGTCATGTGCATGGGGGATATGCAGCAGGAATTTCCTCATCTGATTCAGAAATTGGGGATTATTATGCTATAATTTTCATAGTAAACAGGAAATCAGGTAAAACAAGGGTTTGAATGGTTGAGGGCCCAACGTTTTTTCCCCAAATCGGGTTTTAACCGGGACGACATTCTAAATCTACCATTTCCACACATGCAATTGACATGCAAAGCAAATTCTACACCCATAATCGCTAAATTCGGCTTAGGTTTGATAAACGGCCACCTATGGTTAATGGTCTGCACCTAAGTATGGTTGATGGCTTGTGGAGCCACTCTTAGGGTGCCGGTCCCTCGAATTGATGCGTCGGAGCCCTGTGTCAACGGAATTTACATGTTAGGATACATGTAAGAGGCTTAAAGTGCTATAAATTGAAAGAGGCCCGGGCATATAGCAATCGTTGACAAGCCGCTTCTATGACGGCGGAGACGTGAGCTTTGACGCGGGACTGTGGTGGGAGAGGAAAATTTCCCAATATCCAGCGCTTGGAGCCCTCTCTCTCCTTCTATACTCTCTCCTTTTGCAGCAAAATTTGAATGAGAGTGAGGGAGAGAGATTTTTAGGTTTTTTTTAACTTGAAAATTTGTCTAAATGGCCCTAAGGAGTCTTGTTCCAAGATATATGCCCCCAGTGGGTGGGTTTCTGGTTCCTAGGGCCATCCCGGTGGCCTCCTGGCCCATCTGTGTCATGGGGCAGGTGCCTCATGGTCAGATGAAGGGTTGTCTCAAATTTGGTGGCAAACGGATGAATTAATTGATCACAGGAGTCCGATTTACGATCAACGGTCATCGATGTTCGAACGGGCCCCCGTTATACATATATAAGCACGAAAATATTTTTAACTCATGCTTCGAGTTTAGTTGCGAGCTAACGGTTAGAAAGTCACAACTTCGCGAAAAAGTGAAATGTCTATTTTACTTAAGTTTTCAAATTTTAGCTTAGGGGATTCGCGCATTTCAAGCACTTAGCTTTTGGCCCAAGTTGTGTAGTTCTAGGTACTATCCTGGTTCACCACCTGTGATGGACATCAAGCCTAGTGAGACGGACATTATTCTATAATTTTGGAACTAGTGGGCCACTAACACGAGATCTGGAACTTGTTCGGATATTCGGGGCATTTTTTGAATAAATAGGGTAGGGAGATTTCTTGGGTGCAGTTGTTAGGGTTTGGATTAACTACGTTCACAGTGTGGTCTATTCGAAATTAGCGAAAATGGTGATTCGATCATGATCACTATGGATCGTTGGTTCTTAGGCTAACTAAATGAGTGATTAGGTTGATTTAGTTTATTAATCAAGATCCGACCCATAGTTGGCTCGAGTTTGGATAGATCTTTAATTTAGTTACGGTTGTCTTGATCAGTTAGTGATAGGTCAGTTAGATTTGGGCCCTAAATGAACAATTCATGAGGCTAGACTTAAGGTTTAAGTGATCACATGGATTAGTTGGCTTCATACGGTTGGTTAATAGAATTTGTGCAGTTCTTTACTGGTATTATCTACGTATAGGCTCACCTCGAGCGTCAAGGGTCAGTAAGTGACGTCGTGAGCTAGTTATAAATAAAAAATTTAAGGATTTTTTTCTTACAATCCAAAATAGCAAAAATTCAGGATGTTACATGTATACATGTTGGATGAGTTACATTTTTTTATAAGAATTCACGATCATTTTGAAGCATAAGTCAGGGCAACAAAATAAGGTGGTTGATGCACTTATCTTCCGTGTATCACTACTTGTTACAATGAACAATAAGGTGGTTAGCTTCAACTGTGTCAAGGAGTTGTATGTCGAGGATGAAAACTTCAATGATGTATGGATGAGGTGCCAAGAAGGTCATCTTAATGACCTATTTATGTAAGACAGTTTCCTCTTCAAATGAAATCAACTATGTACCCCCCCCCCCCCAAAGTTCTCTAAGGGAGTAAATTATCTAAGAGCTATATGGAGGTGGCCTTGGTGGACCACCTTAAGCGAGACAAGACGTGGGCTTTTATTGAGGAATGGTATTACTAGCCGTAATATGTATGTGACGTAGGTAAAGTAGTGTGTTGTTGCCATGCATGTTTGTTAGACCTCCGATGGGTAGTCTCATAATGCGAGCATCTACATCCCATTACTTGTGCCTGACATCCCTTAGGAGGATTAATTTATGGACTTCGTGCTTAGTCTCGCTCGAACACAAGTGACATGAATTCGGTGTTCGTGGTGGTAGATTGTTTATCAAAGATAGCACACTTTGTCTCATGTAAGAAGACCCTCGATGCAACACAGGTGGCTAATCTATTCTTCAAAGAGTTCATACGGTTACACGGGATTCCCAAGACCATTACTTCTTACCGTGACATGAAGTTCATTAGCCGCTTATGGCGGACTTTGTGGAATCCTTTGAGTACACCACTTCATTTCAGTAGTGCCTACCACCCGCAAATCAATTCGTATACTGAAGTTATGATTGCACATTGAGAAACCTCATCTAGTATAATTTCGGTGCAAAGCCAAAGTATTGGAATTTGTCCTTGCTTCAAGCAAAGTTTGCATTCAACAATATGGTGAACCGCTCGACCAGGAAATCCCCGTATTAGATTGTTTATGGTTGAGTGCCTTGTCATACACTTGACTTCTTCTTTTTTAAGAGAATGTGAAAATACTCCACCAGTTTTGTGTTGCAGAGGAAATGTATTGGTATGTATTTCAGGAGGGCTCCAAAAGATACAATGGGCCTCACCTATCATATACCTAAAGATAGAAAGAGGAAAAAGAGAAAAGAGAAGAAACAGAGACAAACAGAGAGGGGGGGACCGGAGCAGGTTGTACTAGGAAAGCCAGGCAAAAAGAAAAAACCAAACAGAGACAAGGGCCCACTCTCCGATAGTAAGCAACCATGTCCTACAACAAACAGAAGCCAGCAGCCCCTGTTAGAAGCAAAATCTAGCAATAGGGAGGAGCGGAGGACCAGCTAGTTTCTGGCCAACACATGAAGAATGCCTTGAAAACAATTGGAGAAAAGGAAATCCAACACCACTCCAGAATTCTAACCTTGAGTGCGTGGCTCTGACTAAACAGAGATTGAAGAAACCTGCCCAGAGGGAGATCACTTGATGCAGGCAATTGTTTACTAACAAAAGCCGAATGGAGAATGCAGATGGCCTCACAGCAAGCTAGAGAGTGGGATTACATAAGAATTGAATGATGCTTGATCCACCATGAAATTCAAGCCAGGGGCTGAACGGAAACCAACCAAAATGAAGAGGGAATCCACACGACCATGATAGCAGGACTCTGCCTCTCCGATGGCAATCGACGAGCTGCTGGAGAAGAAGAGGGAAGGCAAACTGGGCCAAAAATGGGAGGAGAGGATCAGCCCACACTTTTTATTTGTTTACCTCTCCTAACCTGACCAAGGCCTGCTTTGTTTAGAAGGATGTATCCTTTGATGAAGTTGGGGAGAATGGAAGATTGATGATACACCTTATCTGAGGTACCGCTGCTGGCCAAATGGCAAGGCCATCCGCCACTGAGTTCCCTTCACGGTAGGAGTGAGAGAAGCGAAGGTTGAGGGGTTAGGTGAGTTGCTATATGGTCCCAAGGCGATACCAAATGTTCCAGCAACCAAAGTGGGGGGATTTGGAGATCATTTCGAAGATAACTCGGGAATCAGTTTTTATTATGATGTTAGATAGCCCCTTGACTTTGCAAATGTTTAGGTCGTCCACCATAGCTTGAGCTTCGACAACCATGTTCGAGATAAAATTGTAATTGTTGTGAAACACAAAGATAAGGTTACCCAAGTGGTCTCGGCACACTCCACCTCCTCCTCCTTCTCCTAGATTGTCCCTAATTGAACCATCTATGTTCAATTTGATCCATCCCCTCAACGGTTTGGTCCATCTTATAACCTGCGTCATCTCGACATTAGAAGGAGGACGTTTTTCCATGTCAATGGCTTGAATGAATAGCTCACCCATGAGGGAATAGTTGATAATATCTTGGAGTTGAGATCCTATGTCCTTAAGCCATTTGGAAACTCTCAGGATGGTGGTGGCAGCCGTGAATTTGAGATTGTCTTATCTCACCCCATTTCTGCCAATCTAGATTTCCCAGATGATGAATGCTGGAACCAGCCTCCAGAGGAGATGCCAAATTGAAGAATTTCTGGATGAAGCAGTCCATTGCTTGATCCTGGTTTGAATAGACTGGTTACTGGGTAATGGCAAATGAAAGAGTAGAGCAAAATGGGAGCAGACCTGCGAGGCCACCTACCCATTACAGAAGAGATGGTTAAGCTCTTCAAATGATGGACCAGAGAAGGCTTGATCAGAGGTGAAAACAATCTAGATCATCAGAACCTTAAATCGGTCATATCTCACAAATCGGGATGAGTTTTTTAAAGTATTATATATGATTTTGGGGGTAAGAGGACCTACTTAAGCCAACCAACCCCACTGTGCCGGGTTTCCTATGTCAGATATGTGAGATTCCATCATATCAATGGTCAAAAGTCGCATTTAGTTTCGTTTTTACTATAAATAATAAGTTCTAGTTTGAGTATGACTTTTAATCCTTTGAGAATAACGTGGTTAGGCCAAATTGGACACTTGCTATTTTGGTTGAAAACCATGAAGTTTAGTAGGAATAGAGGTCATCTATGAATAGTATGTTTAATATTTATAGTTATGGACGATGGAGGTCGAATTCTCTGTGGGTATGGAAGATCTGCTCTCTTCTTTCCATAAGTTTCCTCGCTCAAGAGCTTTTTGTGATGGGGTAAAATGGTGTTATATTTGACCAAAGTTACCACTAACCAATTATTATGATTCTACAGTCGGTTAGATCCAGAAGAAATGCTTAAGGTTGAGAACCCGAAGATCCTTAACCCTAAGATGACTCGTGAATTTGCGTTCCAGAGATTCCAAGAGACCACAGTTATAGAAAAGGAATGTGTTAGGCACCCACTCTGCCCGTATGGAGGTACGATCTTTACTTCACAAGATCTGACTAATTTCTGAAGCATAAGGGTAGTTCTTGCGTGCAGAAAATGTAATGTGATACAATGATACTAATGATTGATCGATCTAAATTTTTGATGGGCGGGATCCGAATATATCGCTAAGCCGTAGAGCATACATTCAAAATGATCAAGTGGAGGGTATATGTATCAGATACTTGATGCTGTATGGATGCTTATGATAATTCGACGGCCAACTGGCTAAGGTTTTTTATAAACCTGCTACGATTATATCGGCAAGTCTCAGTGCATACGCTCACTAATTAGATACGATGGAAAATGATTGAATGCAATGTATATGCTAAAATGATGGCTAACTGGCTAACGTAATTGGCTAACGTTTCTGATGGAAAAGATTCAATTATGTCGACAAGTCATAGAGCATACGCTCACCAGTCAGATGCGTGAAAATAATGAAAATGCACTATGATGTTGATATATATGAGGAGCAAGGGAGTTGAGAAGGGAATGAATATTGCACGATGCTAATGCTCTAATTTTGTGAAACTGATAGAGTTTTGATTGGTAAGATGAATGGTAGTGTTGCAAGGCTAGATTGAGTGGCTCCTATTTAAGCATAGGTGCACTACCAGAAAAAGGGTCAAAGGCTACGTGTAACATCCCGAACTCTTCGATACTCAAGTAACGAAAGTTCTCGAGCATTGCCGTGAGAGTTAACGTAAAACGTACATGAGTATGATACTAATCTAGCTATTCTCACCTTACGTCTACTCTCAAACATGAATCTGTTCACCGGGAATGATCTTTATTCAATAGATCAAGCCATCTGACCGTTGATTTAAAGACAAGACCATACATTATTTGATCTGACACATAAACCTTCACTCAAATAAATCGACAAATAACTCTCCACTCATAATGATTTAGACATAAGTTTTTTATAAATATTTCCTAGAAACATGCCTATAATCATGTTGAACCGTTGGATCTCCCAAAACTCTCGTACTAGCAATAATTACGAAAATGTCATTACTCTAGACCCTAAGTTCAAGATCGCATGCTTTCCACTATCCATTTAACATGAAATTTTATATCATGCCCAGAGATCATAAATGAACTATACATACGAAGTCCCGACCGTTGAATCAGCAACATCGACAGTCAAACAAACGTTCACTCGGGATGGCTCACATGGGATCATAACTCGCTCCCCATCTCAGACACGACCTAGTATTAGCCAACCAAGACTAACAGACGGAGCAGATCGACCTTAAACTGTTCATGGACCCCACCTATGATCAGTGCATGTGCATGGACTGCGCACGTCTGTACAGCACCGTAAGTGGAAGGCGATCAAAGAAGTCTTGACCCGATAAAACTCATTAGAACGATATCCGACCACGGACGATCGTCCACTTGGATGTGTCATGGGCCATCACCATCATGCATACGGATGATCCAAACAGTTCATTACAACCAGAGGGTCAAAACGACCAAACCCTAAGTCTCCACTTTATTTTCAGGCAGACATGTGTGTGGAGTGTTGAATGCGGTAAGTCGAACTGCCAACGAACGACCGGTGATCGTACCAAGCTGGGCCACACTGCAGCCATCTGGACCAGGATATGAACCATCCATTAGGTCTATTACATGATAGGAACCAAAACCTTAGAGCCTTTAATGACCCACGCAAATAGTCGCGTGCGCGACAGCAGGCACAAGGAAGAACTGGCGTCCTTTGAAACTACAAAACCATCCATACTGCGATCATCAACACAACTTATGGTGCGATCATAGCTGTTCAAATCCATCTATGAGGATTTCGAACCCCTCCAAGAAGGCCATCTAGAAAACATCCCCATGCAAAGATAGCTACGCAGCCCATCGATCCTTCCTGGACGCAAGTCACTGCCAACTCCTTTATACAGAAACTGGGTTGCGTAAGTTACAACCTAGCACACCTTACGTAAAGGCTACGCATGGAGGTTTCGAGAACCTCCATGCCTATATAAAAACCTCCCTACCCCACCATCATGAGATCATATTGAAGGAGAGAGACAGAGAGAGAGAGAGAGAGAGAGAGAGAGAGAGAGAAACCAGTCGAGCGGCAGCAGGGAGATAAACTCCACTCGCTGGAATTGCAGCCGTCCAGCAAGGAAAGAAGGAAAGAAAGGATAAGGAAAAGAAAAGAAAAGGGAGAAGTAGGAAGAAAGAAAGAAAGAGAAAGGAAAAAAGGAAAAAAGAAAGAGGACATCACGCCCAGGTCCATTCAATATAGAGAGTGAGGGTTTTATCCTTTAGGCTTACATTAATTTAAGTTATTATATTTATCTTGCCCTTACATGCCATCCTGTTGTTTCATCTTGCTTTTACATTTTTTGGGGTTATTTTTAGTATACATCCCATGTTTATCATGCCTTCATGTTACTTTGAATTCTGCCAAGACCTCAATTGAAACATGTTTTACCATCAATTGAGCTATGGATTTGTTTATCTTGCTTTTGAGATTACAGTATAATGATGTTTACAAGTGATCTTTTTGAAATTATGAGAGGCGATGGATACAAGCCTCTCTCTTGCCACTCTCCTTATATCTAGCTGTTTACAAGTGATCATATTGAAGGAGAGAGAGAGAGAGAGAGAGAGAGAGAGAGAGTTAGTTTTTACCACTCTCCTTATATCTAAGTTGGTCATTGTCCCTCCTCTCTTTATGTTAGTGGCCTCGTGCTACCTATTCTAAAAGGGCTTGGGCGGGTGTCTTGATATTCCTGAACTCCCATGATTCAATGGGTTTTCCTTTTTGGTGTAAGTACCATGTTGGGTATCCCTCTTATAGTGATCAAATAAATATCGTGGACGTAATGCGTTTTCGGTAGCGGCCCTGGGGCGACACGTAATTCCATGTTTCGCGGGTGATGGTGCACCAATTGGTGTATGTAAATCATTATATATACGTGTTACATCAATTCTTTTCTTTTGGGGGTTGGTTGTCACAATTAGTCGCTCTAATCGGGGTTGCGTGATTCACCTATCATGTGTTGTGTCCGTCTTGAGATAACCTTATAAATTCATGTTAAACATGGGACACGCCGGCGAATCTCTGCAGTATGGGATGCAGGGCTAGTTGAATAACTCTAATCATATTCCATATTGCAGCGATCGCTAAGTGTGATAAACCGCATATACTTTGCTAGGCATGCATCTCATATAGATTGCTTGTGCATTGATACCTCTTGAAGTTGTAGAGTATTGGACGTATTAGAACCTTTACATTGCTTTTATGAATCTCTTGAATTATTGTTAATCTTAAAGGATAATCATCACTATGAGTAAGGCATTGACCCTCTCCCAACCGTATAAATGTTGTAGTTGATATACAGGTCGAGGACCCAAAAGATCAGACCCTAACCGAAGACTTTACTGATTAGACTAGGCAAAATTAGTTAATGGTTTATTTTCTTTATAATTCTGCTACGCAACTCAAAACTTGTAATAAGCTCCCATTGTGAGAGCATTTGACAATTTATTTGATTTTGGAATAAGAAATATAGTTAATATTATTCTTGTGAATGCTACCTTCTTGAATGTATCTGGATGTGATCTATAAAAACTATAAGATGCAATCTCTAAAGCATTAGAGTTTTACATTATTAACACCCGACTTTCTCGAGCACGAGTATAAACTCTGGCCTTGAAAAGCTCGGGATGTTACAGTTAGTATCAAAGCATGAGAATGAGATTAACTAGGCCTAAGGGGATGGACCATCATAAGCTTACACACTTAGGATAAGGATCTTGAAATAGACATATATACTTAGGACCATATCTTAAGGGTATTAAGAAGTCAGAGGATTAAGAAGTGATAAGTAATAAATGACCCCAAGGATATGTGCCTAACGGCTCTACATTTCTTTTATACTCAAACTAACCTTAACCATAACCAAGTTCTTACATAGGAATCATGGCCCCCAAGAAGAAGACCACACAAAGTAACATCGCACCTCCATAACACACCACTGAAAACAGGACCCCACGAAAGGCATCTAAGGAGGAATCCACAACATCCCCACTAACATCCAACCAGGAAGCCATGCTTCCAGGGTTGCCCTCCGGATCCTCCCCCCCTGATACACAAGCTTGGGCATCATTCCTTGCCATCATAGGAAGAATGGAAGCTTTCATGTAAGGGACTCATAAAGCGGTAGAAGACCTACAACAACAAGTTCACGACACTTCCCCAAGGACCGCAAGGCCTCCTGCGACACCTGCCTGTGGTACACCACCAGATCCCCCTTGATCTAAACACCACAATGAGTCTCTAATGCTAGAAAAGTTTTTGAAGCTACGGCCCCCCGAATTCTCGAGCACCCCATACCTGGTAATAGCCGAACATTGGTTAAAGCAAATTATGAAGACATTAAAGGCTATGAGGTGTCCTAAATAGGCAAAGGTCCCCTTAACCACCTTCAAATTGGAAGGAGAAGCTGCGATTTGGTGGGAAATAACAGAAAGGACAGTTCCTGAAGGCCACACATGGACCTGGGACGAATTTCAAAGGAAGTTTTTTGAAAAATACTTTCCAAAGTCATATCGGGATGAGAAGATGATAGAATTCTTAAAACTTACCTAAGGCGAAATGACCGTAGTGCAATACAAGGCCAAGTTCGCAGGATTATCACATTATACGCCGAAGCTAATCGAGGACGAGGATTTCAGAGTCAAACGGTTCAAGGATGGGCTGAGACCTTCAATAAATTCCAAGATATGTTGTTTTGACCTGACCACTTACACTGACGTAGTGGATAAGGCCACATAAGATGAAAATGACGATGGCCAAAGGGCACGAGCCCGATTAAAAGGCCAAGGTCACAAGTGAACACCACCTTGGAATAAGGAAGACGAGACAAGGGAAAAGACTCGGGATCATCTCAAGAAGATGAGGGATGAATGCACCAATGATGAAGGATAAAAAGGCCAAGGTCGTCCAACACCACCTCGAAATAAGGAAAACAGGGGGACAATCTTGTTCATGAAAGGGTTGACATAATGCAAGAGAATGCCTTGATGAGACCACGAGTAGGGAGAGGAACTACACGGACAAAAGAAGATGAGAAGGATGAAGGTTGTCCCATTCGGTGGTCGAATTCCTAAAGTGTTTCAAGAGTCCCAAGAAGGGGGTGGAAACCTAATACCCGATCCCGGTGGCTCTACCGCCCCGAATGGCACCCAATTAGCACAAGGCCGCATTTTAATTTTAGATTCAACCGTTCAATGATAGAATTGAACAAAAATTGACGATTGTGCCCAATTCTTTTCAAAGATTAACTTAAGGCTCATCACTATACATAAGACCACGTTCGTTGAGATATCAATCAATCTTGTAAAAATAAACATGAAAGGGTTTGACATAATCCTTGGAATGGACTGCCTTGATGAGACCATGGAAATAATAGAAAGTAGGGCCAGGAGAGTCACGTTCGCCTTACCTGGACAAAACCCCACTATAATGCAAAGCAGGAAGAAGAAGGAACCCTTTGAAAGAATAATGGGCTTGGCGGAGATCTCCGTAGACCAAATCCCTCTGCGAAGGATTGGTCAAAGAATAACATGATAACATATGCTTCTAGATAAGTGTTTCAAGAAACCCACGATCCGAAATTGGCCTCCTCTCAAGAATGGAGGGGTGGACGGACTTTGGTATTGACCTAAATACATATTCGAACATAAGGACCTAACATGCGACAACGCAGTGGATGGAGACCCTTAAGGGCTCTCATCCAGGAAAGGCGAACCTTCCACTTAGTCACAAGAATGGCACCCAAGGAGTTGGCAAAACTAAAGAAACAGATAGAAGAATTATTGGATCAAGGATTTATCCGACCAAGTGTATACGTGAAAGCCCTAATAAGGAACCACAATGGGGCGATAAAGGAATCACCGATGTTGTTTGTCTTAAAAAATTGGAGAAGGATCCAAACTAACCATTCTCCAGGAGGTTGTCAAAGTGAACCATGAAAAGGAAATAGCCACCTATGTGACCAAATGACTCAACTAGCAATCCCTTGAAATCCCTCTATGGAAGTGGGACTCGATATCCATGGATTTCATAGAAGGACTTCCCAAGAGAAGAATGAATCATGACTCGATATGGGTGATAGTTGATCAACCAACCAAATCCGCCCACTTCATACCCATACAAGTTACCACCCCGTTGAATGAATTAGTAGAAATCTACATAAAGAACGTGGTTCACCTCCATGGGGTCCCAACCACGATCATATCCGACAGAGACTCTCGCTTTACCTCAAATCTTTGGGATAAACTACAAACTGCACTTGGGACCACTTTGAATCATATCATGACATTCCATCATCAAACAGATGGACAAACAGAAAGAGTGAATCAAGTACTAGAAGAAGATATGTTGGGAGATCTCCACCTCACAGAGTTTGCCTACAACAACAGCTTCCAAGCCAGCATTGGCATGACCCCATTTGGGATGATTATCTCCACCTCTTGGGCGAAGAAGGAGAAAGGAGCTTCTTAGGACCTGAAATTGTTTAAGTCACATCGGAAAAGATCGAGATAACAACCAAATGCCCAAAGCATTGGCATGGCCCCATTTGAGGACCTTCGTTGAAGGGGACATCCTTCCCCGCACACGGTTCTAAAAAAAGGCAAGCTTGGGCGGACAGTAAGTACTAAAAAGAAAGGAGCTTCTTAGGACCTAACGAAATTGTTCCACTAAAGTCACCTCGGTTAAGGGAAAGATCGAGATAATAACCAAACGACTATCTCCTTGGTAAAAATGGTCTCACCACAAAGAAAAGTAGGCGTGAAGAAGAAATCAATAAAGAAAACTTGAGGTATGTAGATATTGTAAGGCTATTCTCAGTATCGAAAGTTCTCTTTGTACGTTAACATAAACTACATGAACATGATACTAATCTAGCTATTCTCACCTTACGTCTACTCTCGAACATGAATCTGATCACTGGGAATGATATTCATTCAATAGATCAAGTCATCTAACCATTGATTTGAAGATAAGACCATATATTATTTGATCTGACACATAAACCTTCCCTCAAATAAATCAACAAATAACCCTCCATTCATAATGATTTAGACATAAGTTATTTATAAAAATTTTCTAAAAACATGCCTAAAATCATGTTAAATCGGTGGATCTCCCAAAACTCCCATACCAGCGATAATTACGAAAATGTCATTACTTTAGGCCCCGAGTTCAAGATCACATGGTTTCCACTATCCATTTAGCATGAAATTTTATATCAGGCCCAGAGATCATAAATGAACCATACATGCGAAGTGTCGACCGTTGAATCAGCAAGATCGATAATCAGACAAATGTTCACTTGGGATGGCTCACCTAGGATCAGCACTCGCTCCCCATCTCAGACACAAACCTAGTATCAGCCAACCAAGACTAATAGATGGAGTAGATTGTAATGCCCCGAACTTTTCAATACCGAGTATTGAAAGTCCTCGAGCATTACCGTGAAAAGTAACATAATATTTACATGTGTGCGACTCCAACCTAGCTATCCTAACCTTACATCTATTCCATAATAAGAATCTAACCGTTGGGAATATCTTCATCAATAGATTCAACTATCTGACAGTTGATTTCAAGACAAGACCATCCATCACGTGATTTGACGCAAGTACTTTTTCAAGAATGACACGGTGAATAACTCTCTATCCGTAATGATTTAGATATACATTCTTTTGTAAGAATTTCTTAGAAACATGCCTAGAACCAGGTGGAGCCATTGGATTTCTCAAAACTCACAGATCAGTAATAATTATGAAAATGTCATTGACCTAGACCCCTGAATTCTATATCACATAATTCCCATAATTCGTCTCATGTGAGATTTTATACTATGCCTAATGATCATAAATTAACCATACACATTGAATTTCAGCCCTTAGATCGTAGTAAATTAGCTACTTGACCTCTACATCCGTTCGTACACTTATCAGATCAAGATTATGACCCGTCCATCTTGTTCAAACCATATGAATATGCTTAACTCACCATTAGAATTACAATCTGAGGAACTTAGACATGTGAAAAAGTCACTCGAATCTAATGATATACATGTCCCACCCTTAATCACTCCAAAATTCCGTTGTATGTCCATTCATTTACAAAACTGACAATATAATTACCTAGAAACATGACTAGAATACCAACAATCAAGTCTTCCTAGTTTTAGCATGTCATATGACCGTCCATCATATTTGGATCCGCCAAACGGGTCACGTAAATATCATGATAAACCGATCATCATTAAGAGCTTAGGGTATAGGCCCAAACTACCTGGTAATATGTCAATTAGATATGCACAAATATTATTTTGAATTACCGAGTGAGCTAGTCCATTTAAAAAGGCATGTGGGTCATCTATAGTCGATCAATGCCCAAACTAGACCGATGGAAAGAGTACGAAAAATGAGGAATGTCCAACAAATTTTAAGACATTCGGATGGCGCACTTCGACATAACGGACATCGGAAGTTGCTTGAGAAATGGTTAGTAAAGTTATAGATACCCATTACTATAGCATGCCACCATTTACACTCTATTGAACTTCGTGACTGAAACGACCCACCCCAAGGACACAATATTGTCCGCTTTGAGGCTCATGGAAGTGGATGGCAAAGTTATAAATACCCATTACTATTACATGCCACCGTGGGACAAGTTACACTCTATTGAACTTCGTGGCCCACCCGATCAATGTCCGCCCACGTGTGCCCACCCCATGAAGCTGGAGGGGCCTATGTCCCTAACATATTGTGCCAATCTCGATACCATATGAAACGACCCACAGGACACAATATTGTGAATTATACCACTTCAAACAATACAGTGAACTCCACAAAAATATTTAAGTTTACGTTACTTCCCTATGAAAACACGTTACATGTTATTCGTTACTTAAAGAAGTTTTAACGTTATGTCCTAATGTATGCATTAACGGATCTTGCAAACAATATAGTGAACTCCACAAGATATTGGATGTACTTCAAATTTGGGACGTAAAAGTTTTAACATTATGGGACATGCATTAGCGGATCGTGTCACGATGACGATGAATGGAGTGGATCTTTCGAAAGATCATCACAAGTGGACCCCACCTATTTTGAACAACAATATAGAAAAGAAACTCGTCCGCATGATGCGAAATTGGAAGTGACGGTGAATATCATCCCCACGTTGACTAATGATGTGGCCCACCCTAAAATCAGAACCACTCCATATTTTATTCTATGGCCTAATGTGACTCGAGGGTTTCACTGAAGGGGATGGATTCCCCTAAAAACTATTGCAAAGGGACCACACCAGATCAATGACCGAACCACGACGCTCTCTGCTACTGTGAAAGAATCCGAACAAAGCACCGATTCAAGAGTTTTTCCTCGCCAAAACCTCCGGCTCGATCTTCTAATGAGATCTGGACTGTTAAATCCTGCCACGCCAAGAATCTAGAACATCTAGATGGAAGCCGACCAGATTTAGGACGATTTGAGAAAGAAAGAAGAAAGAATTTCAAAGGAAGAATTGTGGTTTCTTCATCTTGCAAAAAACCGCAGCATGACTCTATTTCTTGTTTACGCAAATAGATGTTGCACAAGGAAGCCTTCGGTTTCCTTGCTGCGCAAACATAACCGCACAAGAAGGCTATTGGAAGAACCTAGAAACTCCCCTAAGCCTATATATTCCTCCTCCGTTCAAGAGTGGAAAAAGCAAAGGAAAGAAAGAAAGAGAGAGAAAAAGAGAGAGAGAGAGAGAGAGAGAGAGAGAGAGAGAAAGAGAGTGGAAAAAGAGGAAATATTTGGTGACAAGAAGGAAAGAAAACTGAATCAAGACTCAAACCCAGGTAGGCCATAAACCGACCCTCCTTCGTTCTAGATTACTCTTTCCTTTCTTCCAATGGTTCACACTGGGATATCCAAAACCAAGTCGAAGCAAGTCGACTCGGCTAGGAAAAATTCAGATGAAGATTCGAGTCAAATCGGGTTAAGGTTAACCACAAAAATTCCCTAAATTCATACCGACAATTAAGAAAAGTTATAACAAAATTTAACCGTTCAGACTTTTAAATGCTAGCTTAAATTCCCAACCCTACAACACATACTCACAGCTGAGGAAGAAACAAATATTAAATGTGAGGGTTTTATCCTTTAAGCTTACAGTAATTTAAGTTGATCTATTTATCTTGCCTTTTTCATGCCTTTAATGATATGAATTATTTTTCCTTTCATATTTACATGTTTTCTGAGAATTATCCTTTCAATTGAATTAGTTAATATCATCACAACTATTGGCCCTTTTGGGATTATGACATGATGTCAATCATAAGTGATTTCTCTGAATTTATGTGGGGCCATGGATACATGCCTTGCACTTGCCTTATCAAATTTATTGAGTTCGCCCTACCACTCATCTCTTTATTTGAGTTGGCCCTGCCACTCGTCTCTTGTGAGTTGACCCTTGCCACTCTTCTGTTTGTTGAGTTAGTCATTACTACTCTCCTTATTATTGAGTTGACCATTGTCACTCTTCTCTTATTATGTTGGCCACTGCCACTTTTATTGAGTTGACCATTGTCACTTTTCTCTTTATTATTTTGGCCTTGTACCGTCTATCTTTAAGGTCTGGGCATGAGTCTTGCTATTCCAGAACCTCCATGATTCAGTTTATATATATATTCTTCATGATTAAGATTCAGTTATACTCTTTATGTTTCAATTTATCTCGATAAGTGTAAGTGACGTATAGATGTATCACAACTACTGATTCAAAAATTCTATCATGGATGAAATGCTCTTTGGGTAAAGACCCATGTAAGTCCCTGAGCTTTCGGGTAGTGGTGCACAAATCGATGTGTGTAATTTGTAAATGTAGTGTCACATCACTCCGAGATTGGATATAACAAATAGTCGCTCCATGAACAAATTGTTGCACATAATTCACCCAGCCCATGTGTTGTGCACCTTGGGGAGTTCTCGTAAATCCGGGTTGGGTGGCTAAAGTAGCCCGTTCTACCCCAAAATCATATATTCTACGTTTGACGACTCATTCCAGATTGCGAGATACGCCTGATCTAAGGTCTGACGGTCTGGATCACTTCTGTCGTCGACCATGCCTTTTCTGATCCATCTTGGCCGTGAAACTGTCCGCGACCCGCTCTACATCACAATCCCACCCATACCCTCCTCTCTTCCGACGCATTGCTTTTTTGGCTGTCAAAGGACTTGCTAGTCCTTTGGGTTTGACCCATTTCAGTCTGAACTTGGCTTAGGCCAAAGGTCATACCCAGCATAGTTATAACAGCCCGTTTATTAATTGAGGTAGGCACAGGTTGCATATAAGAGCCCATCAGCCAGGCCCATAAAATTTCAAGGGCATTTCTGTCAATATCATGCATGGTTATGCACAGCAAACGAACTAATTAGATCTTGCACGATAAAGAGTAGATGGATTAAGCCGGACTCTGGCCGGTCAATGGATATTAATCATGAGCTAGGCTTGTGTATGTTTTCCTCAGTCCATCAGAACTTTAGTCGTTACAGATTTAGGCCTGGATGTCTTGTTTGCTAACCAACCTGTTGATTACGCTACATAGACCTGAACACCCACAGCTGAAAACTGCCTTGCCCAACTTTAATGTTTGTTTACCATCCGTTATGGGCTATGGCCCCACTTCAGTGCGTGCAAGAGCTTTCTTAGTGTCTATGATATCCATGTCGTCTCCTTTGCCAGGACCTGTCATAATGCATGTGTTCTACCCACTCGATCCAGCCTCTTTTTCTTCTTTTTTTTCCCAAACGGTCCAACAACTTTGACCGTCCAGGGGTCCATTGGCCCCCAACCTGTCCGGGGCTGCTTAGTCTTAGGGTTGTGGTGCTTTGTGTTGAAAATTGTAGTTTTTGTAAAAATCAAATATTCCAAATATTTTGGGATTTTCTTTACGTGGATGTTTGTCTAGTATTCTTACTTGAGCTTTGGAGATTGTGATGCTTGGGTTTAGGGAACTTTAGTTGCTGCTAGATCATCAACACATATTAAATATAATATAATCATACCATTGAAACTAACTGGACCTAACCTGGGTCAGACCAATGAGTTCAAAAGATGGAACCTGGACCAACTAAAAATCAAAAAATGGGACTTGGACCCACTTATATAATCATCAACGGTTGCGATCACCATATATATTTTCTGCCTGTATCGTGAGGAGAGAGATGCATGGAAACTCTGTGATGCCGTGATGCACAACTGCATTTTTGTAGACTATAGTTAGGGCTGTCAATGGGCCGGGCTCAGGCCTGCCAAAATGAAAATTTTGAAAATGCCTGGCTCGATAGCACAGCCCAAAACAGTTCAAACTCCGGGCAGAGGCCAACCCCTGGTTCGGTCTATTGACAGCTCTGACTGTAGATAGGCCTCTGTCAATGGTCTGGGCTCAGGCCTGACAAAATCAAAATTTTAAATAGTGCCCAGTCTGTCCGGCCCAGCCCAACAAATTCAAATTAAACTGTCCTAATTATGGTTCCTATTTTAGATGTATCATGAACCAAAAAATTACACTTATTAGATTATCTGGCTACTGGATTGGTGTATAATTATTGGACGATTAAAAAGCTTGGCCCAGCCCTAACCATTTTTTGGTTCATCCCAACCAAGAAGTAATGATGCAGCCTATGGTGGGCCCATGATAAAATGAGAAAACGTTGAAGCCACATATGTGCTATAGCATGCGCCTCTATGTACGTTGTGGATATTTTGTGGGCCCTCACATGAGCCCACATGTGGTATTTAGCTCAAATTGAGATCCTTATAGTGTCTTGAAGTCTTTTCTCATTTAGCTCAATTCGATCAGTCAAGTCTTCAATTCTTTCCTTCTTATCTATTTGTGGGTATATTTTTGCAGGCTTTCTTAGCTGCATGAGAAGCCGCATGTTCCTATGTTGGCAAATCGCACTTTGTGGTGCCCAATGGAGAATTTTTACTAGGCCATGCTATAAAAAATCATCTGCTAATGTCCAAATAAAGGGGATGGTCAAAGCTCTCCCAAACCTTGTTGCATTTACAGATGAAAACTGGATAAAGTTTACAAACTTGCACAGGTTCACGGTGAGCGGTGGAGGAATTATTGATGGCCAACGAGCTGATGCTTGGAAACAGACAACCTGCCGGAAGAAAAAAAATGCCAATTTCCCCCAACTGTAAGTTTATTCATCTCTTTTTTGCATTACCAATTTAATTAGAGATCTAATCACGTGTTGAGAATGCATGGGAATTGAGGGAGAAATGAAACTAATGTATTCTTATGGTATGCTACAGTCTATGAAGTTCACGGATATCACCAAGGTTGTAATCCACTATATTCATCTCTTGAACAGCAAGTCTTTCCACATCAGTGTATTTAGGTCCCAAGGAGTTCAACTCACCAACCTCAATATCATGGCTCCAGCTGACAGCCCTAATACAGATGGAATACATACCAGTTCATCTACCGACATCAACATCACAACTTCAGTCATAGGCGTAGGTGATGACGTATCAATTGGAGATAAGATCTTTGTTTTTGGCATATTCCGTGACCCGGGCCATGGAATCAGGTACATGCTTGAAAACTATTCTCAGAAAAGTCCGGAAGGAGGCATTCGAAAGGCCGACCACTATAAATAAAGAAATCCAATTTTTTTCAGTGCAACACAGGAAAGCGCCCTCTTTTTGTCATCCCTGCAGCTCCCCAGAGGACGCTGACCGCTAAGGGAGAAGCCTTAGGCCACATTCCACAGGAGTGCGAAAGCACCATGGAATGTACCTATCAGCAAAATCCCAGTGGGGGGCCGGGTTGATAAATAAGGAATTGTCTGGTGGGCCCTAATAGAAATTAGGGATGACTTCTCGACGGGGTTCAGACCGGGAGCTTCCGTCCTTAAACCAGTCAAATTTGGATTCTTTTTGTACACGAGATCCATAGATAGATAGGCTTCAAAAAAGATCTGGCGAAGAGCACCAGTGAGGTGAGGCACTAAACACTTTAAAGAGCTCACGCGGATTATGCCTACCTTGGCTACTGGTGAAGAGGGGGTCAATTTAAAGTTAGATTAGAAATTGTTGGAGTCTAGTATCTTTTTTATTTCTTATTGTTGATGCTTTCTCAGGAGTTTAGACTATTTATATCTTATTTTGTTAATAAAATAGAATTAGGCAGTTTTTCTTAATCTATAATTTTTCTAAATTAACTACTTTCATAATGTGGCATTAAAGCGAAGATTCCAACCTCACATCTCCTCTTTAACTTATTTCTTCAACAAAAAACAAAGTCTATATCTTTCATTAATTCTATTTGTAAATGGTGCCTGTTAAAATGAGTGGGAAGAACTCTTAACTACAAATAAAGTGAATGTGATATCACCAGTGTGACAAAATCAAATACAAGCTATGATTGAATTTAAGTAGAAAATAAATGAATATGAAAAAGAGCGATGTGAAATAAAATTTAAAGAACAAACTTGAAGTATCCAATTGACTCCTTTGGTCTAAAGATTGCACCACAACTCACCCGAGTTTAGGGGTGACTCATCTAATTGAACCTAGTGGGGCGTATTTTCGCTTCTGACCCATGGGTTGAATTAGATTAGTATTGATTGAGTTATAAATTCATAATAAGAAATAAAAAAATATGATGATAGAAGAACTATTTATTGAATTGTTTTAAATTTATTTTAACTATTTATTGAATTGTTTTAGATTTATTTTTTATATGTCAAGAATGTCACATGTGCTGTAGTGATTTCTTGATTGTTAAGTTTTGGTAAATTCTGCAGCATAGGTAGCCTTGGTAAACGTGCACAAGAAAAGTTTGTAATTGGTGTACATGTGACAAATTGCACTCTCACCGGTACCACAAATGGCGCAAGGATTAAAACATGGGCTGAATCACCAAGACTTGAAGATTCCGATATCACATTCGAAGATATCATAACTAATCCAATTATCATCAACCAAAACTATTGTCCAGTGTATCCCTCTGCACAAAAAAGGGAACTTTCAATTAGAGTCAAGTAGAATCCGACCCGATCCGGTGAATCCGACCCAATCCAAACTGAACCGAAGGCTTGGATCGGTGCAGATCGAGTAGGACCACTTAGATCTGATTGTACATCGAATCGAGTTTGGATCGTGGTCAATCCGGAGCGATCCGATCCGAAATCTGAACGAACTCTTAACCCCTCTTTCTCTACCTGAAGGAGGCGCCGCACCCACCCATCTCTCCTCCTTTCTCTCCCTCTTTCTCTCCCAATTTCTCTCATTTCCTTCCTTCTCTCCTTCTTTCTCTCCCGGTTTCCCATCTCTCCTTCTTTCTCTCCTCCTTTCTCTCCCTCTCTCTCCCTAGACTCAACTCGATCTGACTCGATTCGGTTTCCCAGACCGAGTCGGACTCAGTTCGGGTCAAGCCAGCAAGGATCCAGATCAGATTGAGTCAGCCCTGCTGGACTCGATCCCAGATCGGATTGAGTTTGAGTCAGGTTCTTGAAAAATCAAATCAAGTCGAGTTGGACCCAATCCGGTCCGACTCGACCCAATGCCCACCTCTACTTTCAATACATAATTCTTTGCACTTGAATTTTTTTAGCGCATCAACACTACGCCAAAAAGGGCAATTTGCGACGGACTTCGTCCGTCGCTAAAACCTCTTGGTTTAATGACGGATTTAATCCGTCGCTAATGGAAAAGGTCCGTCGCTAAACCCCCATTGGTCGAAAATCCGTAGGGTGAACGTCGTTGAATTTAGCGACGGACCAAAATCCGTCGCTAAAATCTGATTTACGACGTATTTACGACGGATTTAGGTCCGTCGTTACTAGGCGACGGACGAAATCCGTCGCAAAATTTGAATTCGTCTTCTGTCGTCTATTCCCCCCCAAAACACCAAATGGCGCGCTTTTGTTGCTTTTGCGACGGATCATGGACCGTCATAAAAGGACTTCTGCGACGGATCATGTCCGTCGTAAAATGACTTCTACCTTCAACATTTTTTTTTTTTTCATTTTTATAAGAATATGGTGGAAAATTAAGTTTTTTTCTAGTCTAATAATTGCTTTTTAATAGAATTTCTGTGGTTTAATTGTGCATATTTGTATCTAAGATTATTTTTTAACAATTGATTGAATGCAAAAAGAAAATTTATTTTGTTTTTATATCAAATGAGTGAAATTTTTATTTTTATTTTTATTTTTTAATTTAAAATTAATATTTAAATGATTTGTAATATCACATGAAAAAGAATATTGAGAAGTTTAAAAAATTTAACCATGTTTGAGAAAAAAATTAGATTTTGAAAAATAAAAATAATGATTTAATAAAAATCTATTTTGTGGGAAAAAAATAATTTTGAATAAAGTTGATAAATTTGAAAAAAAAAAAAAAAAGCATTTGATTTTGAGAAAAAATATATCTGAAAAAAGAAAAAAATTAGAATGTGAAAATTTTCACAATGTGGGCCCCACCATAATATTTTATAAAACAAAGGTGAGATTTTGAAAAAAAAAATATCATTTTAAAAAGAAAATTGAAAAATTGAAAACAAAATGATACTTTTAAAGAAAAAAATCAGCATTTTTGAATTTTTGGGAAAAAAATTAAAATTTGGGAAATTTTTGAGATTTTGAAGATAAAAATTCAAAATTTATATTTTAATTTTTTTTGAAATATTTTATAATAAAAATGATATTTTGTTAAAAGTTTTCAAAGAAAAATTAAGAGTAAAAAAATATACATTTTGAAAAAAAAATGTTATTTTTAAATAGAAATTGAAATTTATCTGTGAAATAAAAAATATTTGTTAATAAATTATTAGGTACATCCACTAATTGAACCTTTAAACGTTAAAATCAAATTTCACTCAAATTGTTGATCAATATTGTATGCCTAATATCTTCCTTATATGTAGCTTGATCGAGACGAGTAACAAGTAGAGTGAATGGACCAGACATGTAAAATAGGCCAAATATTCTTGTCATAATTATGACCCAACTTAGTAACATCATGAGAACCTAAAATTTGATGTTAGTAAGTTTTGTGAGCCCCATCATGATGTGTGTCGAACATCAACACCATGCATTTGATGTGTCCCCTTTAGGTTATGAGATATCTCAAAAATCATCCGTATACGAAACTCAGGTGGGCCATACCATCTAAAACCATGTGAAGACATCCTAAAAAATATAAAAGCACTTAGTGGGGCCCACATGAGCTTTGGATGCGGCTGAAACTTGGTCTAACCCCTCATCCAAGTGGGACACACATAATGAGTGGGTTGGATATATGAATCACATTTAGGTAGGCCCAATATATGATTATGAATGTTTCAAGGAAACCCCTCTCTACTATATTTAGGTGAGTTACTCATTACCCTTACCAGAGTAAACTCTGTGGGGTCCACCGTTATTTATTTATTTTATTCACTTCGTTCATCCATGTTAATGATAATTTGAGGTCTAAAGAACAAAAAGGAAGCATATCCAAAGCTTAAGTGGACCAAACCATAGGAAATAGTGTGATTGAACCTCTACCATTGAAAAATTCTTGGAGGCCATAGAAGTTTTGGATCAAGCTAATGTTTGTGTTTTATCTTCATTCATATATTTTTGATATTATGAACAAGTTGGATGGCAAATAAATATTATTGTGGGCCCGAGGAAGGTATCAACGTGGAAATCATTATTCCACTTGTTCCATGTGGCATGGTCCACTTGAGTTTTGGATTTTGAAAATTTGGAATCAATCCACATCATTCATCTATTTTTCGAGATCATTTTAGAGAATTATCCAAAAAATGAATCATATCCAAAGATTAAATGGATCATGCTACAAATAAGGAGAACAGATTGACTACTCCCCTTAGCACCCGCCAATGGCTGGTGGTCGGTGCTCTATATGTGTTTCATCCATGCCGTCCATCTATTTTTAAAGATCATTTTACAGATAAGACCAAAAATGAGGTATATCCCAATCTGAAATGGACCATATTACAGGATACAGTGTTGAATGAGTGTCAACCATTAAAAACGTTTCGGGGGCCATAAAAGTTTTGGATCCAGATGATTTTTGTTTTTCCCCTTCATCTAGGCCTATATGACCTAATAAATAGGTTGGATGTCAAATAAACAGTATAGTGGGCCTTAGGAGGATTTTAATGATAGATATCCAATCACTATTGTTTTTATGTGGTGTGGTCCACTCGAGATTTATATACCTATCATTTTTGGAATAAATTCCTAAAATGATATTTAAAAATGGATGAACGTAATGGATGAAATACATACATTATGGTGAGGCCCACAGAGATCGACCACCACCAAGGGGTCAGGCCGGGAGACTAGGGACGCGGATTTCTGGGAAAGCCTTTTGCAGCAAGTTCCTACGCAAGGATGCTGGGTGGGGCCCACCGTGATGTTTTTTATCAATCCACCCCATCCACACGTTTTTATAGCTCATTGTAGGACGTTTGATAAAAAATTAGTTGGATCCACAACTCAATTGAGTCACACAAGAGGGAAAATCGGGGAAAGAAATTTGTACCGATGAAACCTTCCTGGGCTCCATTTTGATGTCTATGGGCCATCCAAACCGTTTATAAGGTCACTCTCAGTGGGATAAAGTGAAAGAACTGAGAAAATATCCTGATACAAAACTTTCATGTCCATAAGAATGTTTCAACGGTGCTCACTGAATCCCCATTGTTTCCTCTCTTGTGGCTCACTTGAGTTTTGGATCCACCTAATTTTTAGTCACGAGTCCTTAAATGATCTCCTAAAATGGATGAACGGAGTGTATTTCTCCCACATATCTCGGTGGGCCCCACCCAGCATTCTTGCGGAGGAAGTTCTTGCGAAAGGCTTTCGCATGAAATCCGCGTCTGGAGACTAGACATTGAAGTGACGTCACCAAACTCCGTAGGCCCCACCATGATGTACGTTTTGTATCCACACCTTCCATCCATTTGGAGAGATCATTTTAAGGCAATATCCAAAGAAAGAATTAAATCCAAAGATTGTGTGGTCCACCCAAGATTTAAATCCAAAGCTCCAGTGGACCCATATACGTCCAACCATTAATATTTTCTGATTGTGTGGTTCACCTAAAATTTATTTCAATCTAGTTTTTGGGGATCTTATACAAAATGATGTCGTGAAATGGATGGACGGCGTGGATGAAACAAATCTATCATGGTGGGGCCCATAGAGCGATGCCAGGTCTAAAGGTCAACTTACCGTTTTGAATCCAAGTTTTGCACTGTAAGTCTTATATTTTATGTAAAATAGTGGTAACTCGTCCATAAAAATAGTGGTTGAGATACAGAGTTATCTAGACCATCCAAATAATCAGTGTAGGTGCAAATAGTAAATATTTATAATTTTATTATGTAAAAAAAATCTTAACCATGCAGAAAATGGTCTCATGCATGTACGACCATTAATAAAGCTTGTGTTATAAATTATGGTAAACTCACAATATATGGATTTGAAAATTTTATCTTATTTACAAAAGGAAAACCATCCCACGCCCGCTCCTCTTTTCCCTCTTTTCCTCTTTTCCCTCTCCTTCATCTTCCATCTTATCTTCCATCGAGAAATCCTCCCAGGGCCATTGGAGCGTCATCTTCCATCGAGCATCATCTTCAAATAGGTGAGTTTTTCTTTCTCCACACCACTTTCTGTTATTTGTAGATCTCCACTTTCTATTGAATTAATGCCTGTCCACCATTGAAACAATCGGGGCCTGTGGATGTCTCTCTCTCGATGTCTTGTGGCTTTGGAAATGTGGTTTTGGATGAGTGGTATATGATGAGTGATTGCTAGCTACACATGCACATGCAGACGGTAGATGAGTGGCCCCACCATTTAAGATGGACGCGGCCCTGCAAGGACGGACTCCGTCCAGATAGGACACGACCCTAGAATTGGATTTATTCTCCTTCTTGAGTTTTTCGAGGGATTTCAGGCGTTGATGCAAAAAATCGGTGTTGGATTTGGTTATTTTTAACCGATTTTGAGTTTCCGTTTATGTAAATTGTTGGTTTGGGTGGATTTGTTTCCATTTGTTGTTATCTGGGTCCAATTGAATCAAAACCGTCCGTCTGTTTTTTTTTCTTCGATTTTCCGATTTTAGCCATTTCTCCGCCTTTTCATATTATTAGAATCATCTCCTTCGGTGTCCTTTTTTCGATCTGCGTTTGTTTGTTTTTTTTTTTTGTTTTAAATGTTCTTCTTGATTTTTTTTATTATTTTTTTTTTGGCGTTTTTATTTTTAAAACTTGATATTGTAGATAATTTCTCGTATATGCAGGTGTTGTTGAAGATGGAGATGATATAACTGGAATGTGAAATATCTTTGCATGAACTTCTCTTCAATCTGCTTGAATCGGTAGGTCATGTATACCGCATTCGTAGGTTCATACTGTATGCTTGTTCATGCTAGAACATGGATATCCATGTTCTTGGTCATTGGGTGGTGCTGATAGTGGCAATGATGTAATTTCATTAAAATATTGTGTGCATGTTGTTGAGTTGAATCTTGGATGATGGTATTGTCTGCCCAAATCACTTGATGGTGTGGGAGTTTTGCTAAGCCCACACATGTGCAAGGCAGCCTGTCTATGCAACATGTTCCATCCTGGAACATGTGTGCAAGATCTAAGCAAGTGTGTTTGATGGAATTCCAATGAGCAACAAGCATGTCACATGTTTGATAAAAATCCTGAAACAAAAATGTGTATTTTTTAGGCCACCTGGTTCAAATCATCATGAGACCAGTCCTCTCGAGACTCACACGACATAGTTTTGTGATTTGTATCAAATTGGAGGTGATAGTCTGTAGGAATTTAGGTCCCTAATTCAGATTTTCTACAAAATCAATAGATGTAGTGGCATGCATTCTTCAGTAGACTTAATGCATGTATTCCATTGTTAGTCTGGTTTATTGCTGCTGCATTAGTATTTGAATATATCTTTTTTCTTTAAGAAAACTATTCTTCTAATTCATCCAATCACTTGTTGGGGTTTTGAGTCCAAACAGGTACGGGCCCTATCCAGTCTAGATATATTTGTGAGTTTTTATTCCAAAACATTTAGAGCTTTGTAATGAATTGAAGATAGATTACTCTGGCTATTAATTAGATTTCACTTAGTAAGCACTAGTAATTGGAATGCACAATGCACATTGGAGATAGCAGTCAGGAACACTATCTCTAGACTCTCAACCATAATGTGACCTGGGAGCTGAATTGGCAAGTACTAATTTTCAGATGGAAATTGATAGGGGTTCTGTGACTCTAAATATGGAGTATGTTGGTGTCATTTGCCTCAATGCTGACCAGGTGTGCCACCTTCTTCTTCTTATTCTTCTTCTTTTTTGTTCCTTCATGTGCTTAAGAACCGAAAGAGAAACTAAAGACATTGTGCATGTTTGCCGATTTCTATATTGACTCCTATCAGGTCCTTGTTGCTAGAAGATTTCAGACATCCGTTCTCTCAGAATCCTGATAGACCGTAATTTGAGTAGACTGAAGGATGCTTTGGAAGGAGTTCAACACGAGACAGTTTCAAGGATTGCCTATTTACTGCTCCCATCAGTTTTCAGCAATCAGAACTCTGTGATGATCGATTGGGAATGTGTTAGGTCTATTTTATTTTCTTTTGAATTAGTTCACTCAGCTGGTACGGTTGGTGGAAATGCTGTGCACCATCCTTGTCTCCCTAAGGATATTTGTCGTAGGATTCAGACTAAAGATCTTTGTTGTATGCAGTTGTATCCTCAGGAATGCTTTAGTGTTCACTCCCCACAATGGTCATATATATTGCATTACTGGCATCTTAGATGACCTCGATGGAAACTCAATTTTGAAGTTGAGAGGGGGAGAGGCTCTTACGTACAAGGCATATTATGAATCCAAGTGAGTTCCAGGATCCCTTTTCACTCCCCACATCTATTTGATTTTTGTTTTTAAAGTCCTTGGTTTCCTTCATCTTGGGTGTCTTAATTTTAACAACAGGCACGGTATCACTCTGCGTTATGAAAGAGAATCACTACTTCAGGGGAAACATCTTTTTACTCCACAAAATTGGCTTTGTAAGGTTACTCTTCGGAAGGAGAAAGGTGATTTATTTGGCATTTTGTGTTTGTCAATTCTCTTGTATTTGGGCCTGCATGAGCCTTACTTGTTTCTTAGAAAAATGCTGCATTTCTTACTTGTTAGTTGTTATTATGTTCTAGATGATATCTGCATGTGCTGAATTTGCATATGCTTGGGTCACAGTGCGGAACTTCATTTCCTTTTCTTTTTCTTTTTCTTTTTCTTTTTTTAATGCAGGAATTGGATTTTCAGATATGATATAAAGAGAAGAAACAAATTCCTTTTCTTTTTTTTTTTCCTCTTATGATACTGTTTGAGAACATATTAAGGATTTTTTTTTTTAATTTTTAATTAGCAATAGTTTAAGTTGAGTAGGGGAAATCCTTTTACTGGTGGCTTCTATTCATTCTCGTTCTGTGCACCTGATAAACAGAGTCCTTACTTTGCTAGTCAAGTCTAGCCAGTATCTTATCCATTGGTGGAAGTGTTGGAATATCCTGCTAATGGATAACTGGAACTCCCTTGGACCTTATTTCTTGCTGCAACCCTCTTTGGTCATATTTTTTTCCGCTACAATTAATCTGAGGACTTTGAAACAGCTCATCCTTATTGATAGTTGAATATCAAACCCCTTTCCTGCTAAATCCATGCAAGCCATCCTTATGATGTTGACAGCTTCACAAAAACCTACGAGAAGGAAATACGCAATATTTGTGAGGCCCACTGTGATATGTGTCTGATCCATGCTGTCCATCTGTTTTATCAGCTCAATTTAGGGCATGAGCCAAAAATTGAGGCAAATCCAAAGCACATGTGGACCAGCACCACAGGCTACAGTGGGAATTGGACACCTAATGTTGAAAACTTCTTCAGGGCCACAAGATTTGGATCAAGTTACTGACTGCATTTTAAGTCCAAAACATATGGATGATGGAACTTTCTTATTTCCTAGGATTTCAAAACTGAAAATGGCATGCAAAGAAAATTCTTTGTTGGTTTCTTTCAATGATTTTATAATTGCATTTAAATATACAAAAGAAGCAATCACTTCTATGAATATGGTTGGGGGAGTCCTTTCATTTTGCTGCAGGTTAGGATTTCTGCATTGTATCTTTGGAGCCAATCAGCTGAAAATGAACTAATCAGGATTGAATTTTTGTTATTTCAAATGGAAAGAAGAATCGCTTGGAGAAAGCATCAAACGGCATGAATGTTGAGGGTCAAATATTGCGTATTAGACCCCATTTATTACTTGAATTACGAACATGATACTGTTTTAATGGGTTATTTTAATCATGTTTGTGATGCAGGGTGAATTGACACGCATGAATTGAAAAGGTTGCTAAAGACATGGCTTTAACGTTCAAGCATCATAAAAGCATTGGACGGAACTCCATGGGACCAAGATAGAGGATTTACACGCCGGAGATCAGAGAAATTCCAGCCACTCACTTTAAACAGGCATGAAAGACGTCCACAATGCAAGATCACAGGGTTCCCACCATCTGATCGGCTCCAAACTTCAGATATGGCTTGAGGACTCTAAATTAACCGTACACGTCGAATTTCAGCTAGTGAATCCCTCTGGAAGTGGCCCAATGAGCAAATCAGCCCCGTAATTCTTTAAGTGGGGCCCACCTGATATCTGGATATGCCAGAAAGTTTGTCTCAACCGCTTATATTTGATGGGAAAGTGGATGGACGGAGCAGATATCTCAAAAACATCTCTGTGGGACCCACATGTACAGAACATGTGTACGGTGTACAAGTGCAGGGTGTGCACCTAACAACTCAACAGTCGGTCAGCGGCCGACCGACTTGCTTTCTAAAGATTTTAAAACGAAAATTTCCGTTCTCTGTCTCGCAACCGAACCCATCGGTTTCGGTTGTGGGTCCCACCCATCGTCCAAATGGACAATCTGGACCGTCCATTAGCTTCCCATGGCCTTACCAATGCCTAGCTGACATAATTTGAAGAAATGAAGAGAGTGGGATCCTAGTCGTTCAAACATCGGACGGACGGTAGATCAAAAAAATCAGGCGGACCACATCAAAAGCAACCCAAATTAGTCATTTCCAACTGAAATTTCGAGTATCATCTAATGGACGGAGTGGATTTCTCAACAGACATTGGAAATGGGCCCCACCACTGTCCACGGAAGAGAGCCGCAGTCTCTGTTGCAGCGTCCGAAACCGACCGACTTTGGCGGTTCGGTTGCGCGTTCAGATCGGTGATCAGATGGATGATCTGATCCGTCCATCGTGTAGCCCATCCACAAATCCCCCAAGGGATGTTGTCTCTTTGAAAAGAAAGCAAACTAATTGGGAGTTTTCGGTTGCTGTTTTTCCACTGCGAAAGTGTATCGCTGCATCCGTGATACGTCCGTCTTCTGCTGCGAAACAGAAGGACCGACGCTCTCCTTCGTCCCTGGCAGCTATAAAGAGAAGAGGAAAGAGAGAGTTAGGGATCTCATCTCACGGCAGAGAGGAGAAAAACGGAGAGAGAGAGAGAGAGAGAGAGAGAGAGAGAGAAAGAGAGACAGAGAGACAGAGAGAGAACTTTTATGTTTTTACTGTTTTCTCCCCTTTCCTGTTGAGTGATCTAGCTAACATGGTTAGCTAAACCTCTTAGCTAGGGCTAAGAGGTGAAGCTTGTGGTATGATGGGATGATTCTACGGCTTCGATTATGTTAGTTGAACTACTTTGATTTTAGTTTTATTATAAGGAATTACCTGTAGTTTTTTTTATGGTTTGTTGTGACTTCCATTACAATAGATCTGCAATGGCTGCAAGTAATTTCTTTTCTTTATTTTGATTATGTGGTGAGGAAGCCCTGTTGTTCACCATCGCCCCTTGGACATGGTTGAGTGATGGAATCCCTCCTAACCTTCATACATCACACTGATTGGTTGTGGATTGGTTTAGCTCTGTTGTTTGCTTTGTCTCATGGACATGGTTTTGTGATGGAATCCATTCTAATTTACACCTGTCTCATCTTTTGAAAACTTGATCAAAGGAAGTTCAGATTGTTCTTTAAGCGATATATCTTCCAACTGGATGAAGATGGGACTCGAAGTCCAGTTGAGTTCGTGAATCAAGCGTAGATCTCCCTGATCTCTACAAGTGGATCCTCTGAATCTCTAGTTTCCCTTCTCTGAATTCCTTAAAATTTATATCACTGTTTTCACCATTATTCCTTCAGATTACACTTGTTTTAGATTTCATCTCATTCTAGTTCTAGTCCTAGTTAGTTTCAGATTGCGTACAGGTTTCAGTCCCTGTGGATTCGACCTCGGTCTTACCGAGTTTTTATTACATCACAACCCTATACTTGGGGAGTGAACAAGTTTTTGGCGCCATTGCCGGGGATTGACGGCTACGTTTCCTGAAGATAACTGGTTTTAGGATTAGTTTGAGATTAGGACTTTTTTTTTTATTCTTAGGTTTTATTTTTAGAATTTCCTAATTCAGGTTTTTCTTAAATTTTTAGAAAGTTTATATTTAAAGTAACTTTCTATTTTTAGATGGTTTTCCCTTTTTAGAAACTAACCCAACTTTCTTATTTTGTAGGATTCTGAGATAGGTTTCTAAATTGGTAATTTCTCTCTTAATTTTTTTCCCTGCTATTTCTAGATTAGGATTCCTTTTTAGTAAGTTTCTAATTCTAACTCTTTTAGAATCCAATTTTGTTTCCTATTTTATTTTTTAGAAACTAACTTTCTTGTTTTGTAGGCTCATTAGAAATTTCTAATTCGGTAAGCTCTTTCTAAATTCTACTTTCTATTTTTAGAATTTCTGTTACTAACTTACTTTCTAGTTTAAGAACTTTCCTCTTTTGTTTTAGAAATTTTATACTCTTTTAGGAATTTCTCTTTTTCTAAATTAGAAACTAGTTTACTGCTATTTCTCTTCTTAGGATTTTCCAATTTTAGGATAGAATTTCTCTACTTTCTATTTTTAGAACTCTTCTATTTCTAGGCTTTCATTTATTTTAGAAATTATTTCCTTTTTAGAAACTCATATTACTTTCTATTTTAGGATTAGGATTTATAATTCAGAACTTTCTAACTTTAGGTTTAGAACCTTCCTCTTTTGTTTTTAGAAACTAGGTTAGTTATTTTCCTTTTTAGAGACTCTTTCTAATTTTAGAAACTAACTCATTCTTCCTTTATTTTGAGAACTTTCTAATTCTAGGTTTAGGAAACTTTCCTTTTCTAGAAACTAACTTTGTTTCCACCTTAGAATTTTCTAACTTTAGAATTTCTATTTCTTAGGAACTAATCTCTTTTGGTTTCTTTTTGCAGGATCTTAATTTAGAGACTCCAATTTGGTAACTTCCTTCCAACCCTCTCTTTCTTTTTAGATTTTTAGGATTAGGTTTAGAATTTGTTTGAGGGCTGCGAGTGTTTCATGCCCAAGTGGGCTCGTGACAACACTCGACGTCTCTTGACTGAAGGAGGATTAGTTGAGGGGTTAACTGTCCATCGCAGGACTAGACACCGCTCGAATTCCCCTGAGTTAATTGAGGATATGGCTGAAAATCAACCTCGTCTACCCCAACCTAGGGTAGAAGATGTCCAGGATGAGAATGAGGTGCATCAAGCACCCCCGCCTCGTACCTTACGAGATTACTTACAACCGGCGGGGGTGAGTACGCCCTCATGCATGATTTTTCAGGAGAATGCAGGACATATGGATATCAAGCCAGGGGTGATCCAACTCCTTCCTAAATTTTATGGGCTTGAGTCAGAGAATCCATATCTACATCTGAAAGAGTTCGATGAGATCATGACTACCCTATACTTTCCTAACGTGTCTGATGACACGGTCAGGTTAAAACTCTTTCCCTTTTTCTTTGAAAGAGAAAGCCAAGACGTGGTTACATTCACTACGTCCTCAATCTATTGGCAGATGGAATGACATGACAAGGGAGTTCATTAAAAAGTTTTTTCCATATCATAAGACGAACACCCTTAGGAAGTCGATCATGAACTTCGCCCAAAAGGAAGATGAAACATTCTTCCAATGTTGGGAGCGGTTCAAATATCTGGTCAGTTCATGCCCACAACATGGTTTTGAAACGTGGCGCATCATGAATTTTTTCAATGATGGACTGACGTCTCCCATGCGCCAATTAGTTGAGACAATGTGTAATGGGGAGTTTATGAATAAAGGTGTCGATGAAGTGTGGGACTACTTTGATAAACTTGCTGAGAACACACAAACATGGGACATCTCCCCTAGACCGAGTACTACGCCTAGGCCAACTCATTCCAAAGAAAAAGGAGGAATGTACCTCCTGAAAGAGGATGATGATATTAACGCCAAGGTAGCCAATCTCACTCGAAAACTCGAGGCCATGGAATTAAAGAAGGATAAGGCCAAGGAAATTGTTTGTAGTATTTGTGGTTGCAACATTCACACTACTGAGAATTGCCCAACTATATCTGCCTTTCAAGAGGTATTAAATGAGCAATCCAATGCTGTAAGCAATTACCAAAGACCTTTTAGTGGGCCCACCTCTAACACATACAATCCTGGCTGGAGAAACCATCCAAACTTCAGTTGGAGGAATGGACAAACCGCCACACCTCAAGGTTTCCTAAATCAAAATCCAACTCAAGAGAAACCTCAAGAGGATCCGGTTCTGAAACATTTTCACACTACAAGAAATACCACTTTTAGCGACGAAAATTTTCGTTGCTAAAAGTCAAAATTTCGCAGCTACAAAATTTTAGCGACGAAACTTTTCGTCGCTAAATTCGTTGCTAAAAGACCGGAGTAAAAGGGTTTTAACCGCGAAAAAAGGAAATCGCCGCTAAATGTAAGCTTTTTAGCGACGAAAATTTTCGTCACCAAAAATATTTTCAAAGACTTTTAGCAGCGAAAATTTTCACTGCCAAAACAATTTTCAAGACTTTTGGCAGCGAAAATGTTCGCTGCAAAAAAAATTCCCATGACTTTTTAGTAGCGAAAATCTTCGCCGCAAAAAAATAGCACAAAATTTCGAAAACTTTTAGCAGCGAAAATCTTCGCTGCCAAAAAAATAATTTCCAAGACTTTTGGCTTCGAAAATTTTCGCTGCAAAAAAAATTCCCATGACTTTTTAGCAACGAAAAGTTTACAAGAAAAAATACCCAAGACTTTTTTAGCAAATGTGAAAATTTTCATTTTGCTAAAAATAAATTACAAAACTTTAAAACTTTTAGCTACGAAAATTTTCGTTGCTAAAAGTCTCTTTTTTTTTTTTTTAATATACAGCTCAAAATTCCGCACAAAATTCCTGATATAAACCTGTTAACAATATATTTCATCATATTCATCATGATATACACCTGTTATGTTGGTAAATGCGGAAGATGAGCCCTCAAGATCTGACGGTCTACACGTAATTTGGAACCCTTACAAAGCTGAAGAACAGTGCTCCAATGGCCCGCCTATCTACTACTGGAGCAGATCGAACTTTTCACACCTCTGATCCTATGGTATATAGTGGCCCCGGATTACTATGGATGGACCAGATCGTCGTAAGGACAAGCTAATATGAACAGACTATAGGATACTCTCTTCCTCTCT
This sequence comes from Magnolia changhungtana, assembly GCA_030180095.1. Classification (NCBI taxonomy): domain Eukaryota; kingdom Viridiplantae; phylum Streptophyta; class Magnoliopsida; order Magnoliales; family Magnoliaceae; genus Magnolia; species Magnolia changhungtana. The sequence goes on from JASAUF010000319.1 coordinate 2,267,785, forward strand.
ATATTCTCTCCGTGTTTCGTATGAATCGATTGCTTTTCATGAGAGAAGCGCACTCCTTATATAACAGAGGAAGGAGAGTTTAAGTGGGATTGTGATAAGGCCACATGAGCCGATCACATCCCTAACAGAAGAAGGAGAGTTTGGGTGGGATTGGGATAAGACCACATCATCCGGTCTTATCCCTATCTCCTATCATAAATCAAATTCAAAATTGAATTTGAAATATAACAGAAGAGGAAAAAGGCCGTAAGAAGCCAAAGCTCGTGGGACCCACCCACTAGTGATTGCTCACCAGTGGGCCCCACTGGCCCACGTCCAACATCTCCCACTCAATCACATAGTGGGATAGGCACATAAATCTGTCCAATTAACTTGCCTTATAACAATCAAATACCAAACATCGCGATCAAAAGAATCGAGGCGTGGGACCAATTTGGATCACCATAATCTTCTCACAGTGTTTAAGTACTAAGTGACCACCTAACTAGTACTCAATAACCCAAGCTTTGCAATGCCTGTCCTAGTCCGCATGACCACACCGGATAGAGTTAACTCCCGATCTGGAGTACTCGGCCAACATACGCACTTATCCAACTTATCGAGTTATTCTGAAAACTTGATTTTTTACAAACTTCGATTAAAACCAATTCAAAGCAATACTTATTTATATATATGCTTTTTAAGAAAAGTACTGTTTTGCAAAAGACTAATAAAAACAACTCGATACTGCCGGCGGATAAGTCTTCAAGTGCGTATTTATAGTTCTAGAAACTTGGTGTAGCTGTCACGGGATCTTCCCCACGCAGATGTGTAATTTGGAATTAATCAAGCCGCTTTCCTAAGCGAAGCGAGTCCGGGTCAATCAAGGACCTTTCGTCATTGTACACTAAAGTAGCGACACTCAATCTCATCCTCATATACACAAGAGGAGGGTAGCTAAGGACACAAAGAGTCACCTACGGGGCTACTGCACGTTGCAATGATTAGATCGAATCAAAGCAATCAGTAGGTAAAGGGTCCCAAAGATGTGGCTACAATCCACATCGTAAAGTAGACAATACTAGGTGTAAGTCGGGTCTACAATACGTGTGTTATTCTACATAAGGTACGACTCATTTCATAACCTCATAACCTGGCTTTAATTTCAGGCCATAACATTGATCGCATGTAAAGGAATGGTGCGATTATGTTATTCGACTTTATCAGTCTCATCTACAATCTTTATAAGATTGTAGGATACGACTCACTCATATCCTCATCCTTTATTATTCACAATAAAGGGAAGTTCATACCTCAATGTATAAACATAGCCCCAAATGTACCTCTCTTGTACATTCAAGGTTGGTCAATCCGTGCGAGTGGGTGACCGGCCTGCCGACAAAAATAGAAATCCTACATGATTTCAAGGTAAATGCTGATGATCTTCTTACCTAGTTTATATTAGTGTTCAATACTGAATAAATGGAATGTATTATTCATCAATGAAAGATCAAAGGTATTACAAAACAAGTACATCAATCAAGTTTTCCTCAATCCCATCTGCCTGACGTGAACCTGAAATAGATCTCTAGCTATAGGTTTTGTCATGGGATCAGCCATCATCTCCTTAGTAGGAATATAACTGAGGACGACCTTCTTATCTCTCACTTGATCACGGACGTAATGATACTTGATCTCAATGTGCTTAGATTTCTGGTGGTGTTTAGGGTCCTTAGCCAAGTCAATGGCAGAAGTATTGTCTATCTTCAGCGATATAGGCTGACGAACACTCGGTACAATACCCAGACTCAATAGAAATCTGCGAACCCATACACACTCCTGAACAGCAGCGCAACATGCAATGTACTCGGCCTCCATAGATGAAAGAGCTGTGGATGTCTGTTTCTTACTCGACCATGAGATAGCTCCTGCTCCGAGTAAGAAGACATACCCTGAAGTAGACTTTCCCTCGTCGGTGTCGTTACCCCAAGCAGCATCAGAATATCCTTTGAGTTCGAGGCTTGTGCCTTCATAACACAACATTAGGTCTTTTGTTCCTCTGAGATAGCGGAATATACGTTTGACGGCTTGCCAATGAGACTGTCCCGGGTTACTCTGATAACGGCTGACTATGCCAACTGCATAGCTTATATCCGGTCTGGTGCAAAGCATAGCATACATTAAGCTCCCTATTGCGCTTGCATAAGTATGCGAGGACATAGCCAATTTCTCGGCTTGGTCCTGGGGACACGATTTCCTGTCTAACTTGGTAGCTTTATCCATAGGGGTTTCAACAGCTTTTGAATTTTCCATCCTGAACCGCTCTAAGATCTTTTGTATATAGTTTGCTTGAGACAAACCTAAAAATTTCTTTGGGCGATCCCTGATGATTTTTACCCCAAGGATAAAGTTGGCTTCACCGAGGTCTTTCATCTCAAAGTTCGAGAATAGCCAATCTTTAGTCAATGTCAACAATTGCATGTCATTACCAGCTAACAGGATATCGTCTACATATAGAGATAATATCAGAAAAGATCTTCCAGACCGTTTCATGTATACACAATGATCTTCTTCACTCATCGTGAATCCAAAAGTGGTGATGGCCAAGTGGAACCTCATGTACCACTGTCTTGAAGATTGCTTCAGCCCATAGATAGATTTCAACAATTTGCAGACTTTCTTTGGATGCTTTTTGTCCACATAACCCATGGGTTGTTGCATGTATATCTCTTCATCCAAGTCACCATTTAAGAATGCGGTCTTTACATCCATCTGATATAACTCTAAGTCTAAACTTGCGACAATGGACAAGATCATGCGGATTGAGGAGAACTTTGCAACAGGTGAAAAGGTCTCCTCGTAATCAACGCCTTCTTTTTGTGTAAAACCTTTAGCAACTAATCGTGCTTTATACTTGTCCACTGTACCATCTGCCTTTCTTTTAATCTTTAGTACCCATTTGTTACCAATCGCTTTGCGATTGAAGGCAGATCAACAAGTTCCCAGACTTTATTTTTCTCCATGGAAGCGATCTCTTCGTCCATAAGCATTCACCCAATCGGCCGAGGTAGAAGATAATAATGCATCCCGATACGAATCAGTTCATCATCATCAATCGCAACACAAGAAAATGTTTGCCCTCAATATCGAAGTATCTTCGGGAATCAATCCTCTTTCGCTTCGACGTAACTCAGAGCTCGCCTTGAGATGTCCTCCCACCTGTCTTGACGAACTATAGGAGCATCATCATCTTGAAAAGCAGAATTCCCACTCTCCTGAGATACATCGGTATTTCAAAAAGTTGTATTGGAACCTTTTGCTTCTCTCGGCTTGGGTATCTATCTTCAACGAAGGTCACGTCTCGGGATTCTATCTCAATCCATCTTCCATGGTCCTCATAAACTAGAATGTATCCCTTTGAATGCATAGGGTACCTAATGAACACGCATTCAATGGTTTTACAATCAAGTTTACCTCTATGCGGAGTAGGTAGCAAAACATATCCCAAAGATCCCCAAGGGCGTAGGTTGGCTAGAGAATGAGTCCTCCCAGACCACATCTCATATGGAGTCTTAGGAATAGATTTGGATGGGACTCTATTTAGGACGTAGACTACATTAACAAAGGCGTCTCCGTAATGTGATAGAGAGATTGGCTTGAGCCATCATCGATCTAACCATGTCCAATAATGTCCTATTCCTTCTCTCTCGCAACACCATTTTGTTGTGGTGTGTAAGCCATTGTGTCTTCGCCGAACTATTCCAACATTTTCACAAGATGATTTAAACGTTTCGGATGTATACTCCGCCACCTCTATCGATCGAAGGATTTTAATCTTTTCTCAAGCTGATTTTCCACCTCAGCTTTGTATTTAAGAAAACAATCAAAAGCCTCAGATTTGTGTGAGATGAGATACACATATCCATAGCGCGAGTAATCGTCAATGAAAGTGACAAAGTATTGACATCCGTTTCTGGCATGTACATTAAAGGGTCCACAGATATCTGAATGGATTATCTCTAGTGTGCCCTTTGACCTAGCCGCTTTGGGAAATGGTTTCTTCGAAGTCTTCCCGGACACACAATGTTCACAAAATGGCAAATCAACTTTGGATAAGGAGTCTAATGCACGTAACGTACTAGTCTTGTCATACGATCCTTTCCAATGTGACCTAACCTCACGTGCCATTTTTGAGATTCAGATACTACATTTTCATTCGACATAGCAGACAAAGTAATAGATGCATTATCACATTCTATGTCTAGAATAAATAAATCTGAAATTAAATTACCCCATGCAAAAATGAGGTTATTCTGTCTCAAAGAAACTCTTGTCCCAGAAAATCGAATATCAAAACCATCAGCTAATAACCTAGTAACAGAAATTAAATTCGACGCATCCCCGGTGCATATAGAATATTACGGAGTATGATAGTTCGCCCTATGCGCGTACGTAGATGGAAAACGCCAATCCCTTGTACGTCTTCAACAGCATTATTGCCCATGTAAAGCTTGTAACTCCCCTTGGCTATAGGTCGGAATTCCTCGAGTCCTCGACGACTACTTGTCACGTGCTTTGTTGCGCCTGAATCCAAAATCCACTCGTTAGATATAGTATCAACGGAAAGGATTTCAGAACAAACGCCTACATACAAAGTATCTAGTGATTGAGAAATTACCGTCTTTTTATGGGCGCACTGTCGAGCATAATGGCCGGAATTTCCACAGACAAAAGGACTACATTTGTCTTTTTTTCGCTTCTTCTTTCCATTCCCTTCTTGAGATTTGGAGCAGTCTTTGTGGTCTTCGTTCTTGGTTATTCTTCTTCGCCTTCTTGCGAGCTTTAGACCGTTTATTGTTAGCTTTCCGCTTATGGGTTTCTCGCTACAAAGGCCCCGGCCGAACTTGGAATTGAATAGCATTCATTTCAACCTCACGTACCAAGTGGCCACAAAAGTCTCTCGAACGTAGTGATAGAATCGTATGGTTGGAGAATTCTTTTGATTTGGGCCCATGATTGTGCAAGGAACGGTGCATGGCTATAATCTTTTGATTTTCAGTCAATTTACACCCAACATTCCTAAGGGCACCTATCATTTGCTCCATCTTACGGATATGATCTTTGATGGGGCGTGAGGGCATCCTATACTCCTGGAATTCCAATTCCATTGCCCTAACTCTTGCATCTGACTTCTGCGCATAGGCATCTGTCAGTGCTTCCCAGATTCCCTTAGCGGTTTCATGCACTTCATACGTAGGTATGAGTTCTTTGTGCATGGTGCTAAGAAGAACATTACGGGCTGAACGATTTTGTTTTCGCCACTTATTGTAGCGAGTCATCGCAACCCTATGTTCTTGTAAATTTTCGTTTTCAACTAAGATGGGTTCCTCTTGAACTACATCGAGTGTGTGAGATATATCGTCCTCGTCTAGAAGACATCGCACCGCGCGGGACCAGTCTTCATAGTTGTTGCCGTCGAAATGTTGTCCTTTCAGTTGTTCAGCGATCAACGCTTTGGTAGCCATCTCTACATTGCATGAGTATCACTACTTAGCGAAGATCTAGGGTATTGACACTAATCATCAGCATTTCTACGTGTTACATCAATTTTCATAATATAAAAGTAGTCAACACATCTTAACGAGATCTGAAAGTCCACATACCCGAATGGGCGGTGTAGAACAATCAAGTTCTCAAATTAAGATGAAATTGGTATTTTTATAAAACTATAATTGTATAACATGCAACCTTCCATTATATGGTTGCATACATCATTTGGTGGAAGACATTTAACTCCCACTCAGGTTATGCACAACCTTTAGTTTTTAGGGAGGATTCTAGCACTAAGTTTTTCTATATGTTCAAATGAAAAATAAGGAGGGCTTAGATCTAAACACATCAAGCCTAATTATTTCACAAATGTAAACATCATCAAAAAAAAAAAAAAAAAAGTGCTAAATATAAAGAGAGGATAATCTTCACTTGTGATCATGACCATTAGAGATAGATTCGATCATCACCGGTAATGTTCAATATTGATAATTGATCCTATCATCAACATTGATCATCATGGTTGATGATCGTTTCAATCACTAATGAGTTTTAGATCAACGGTGAAGAAGTTATAGTAAAGGAAACATGAATTCAACAAATATTTGCATTTATCTTTCAACAGATCTACTCATGTGGAATTAGTAAAACTAAACATAGTAGCTGCACGTGTACATCAGCCAACACATGTACAATAACACCATAACACATGTACAAGAATACCACACACGTGTACAAGAGAAACAAGAACGTGTTGCATTAACTGTACACGTCATACATTTGCCAACATTGCACAATAGTTTTAAGATCTAATTCATCCATCAAAACAAGTAAAAATATATATATATGTGCTAGCCCAAGAATCAGATGGATCCATTTCTCTAACCGTTAGCATTGTCTGGTGGATGAGACTATAAACACCACGTTGTGTGTACATCACACTGCCATAGAATCAGATAACTCTCCATAAGAGAGTATCAGATAAGAGCGTAAGATCAGATTGCAATGCTAACGGTCAGACTGCGTGCATAGCACGCTGAAAATCAATTCAGCGTGAGACTACAAAACATTATGCTGATCGTGAGATCAGACTGTGTGCACTTCACGCTGCCAGAGTCTCAATCCCACGGTGAAGATCCATGTCTTAAAAAAAAAGCCCATCTATTCATTACATCTGTTAGACGTAAATGAATCTACAGTCCTTATTTCTTGGTTGAATTTCTTTTTCTACATGTGTGACCCACATCATTGTTATATCCGTGGGATTTTTGAGGTATGTCATCCCCATATTAGGGACCATCTGATGAACGGCTATCATCATTCACACATGTGACTTCAAGTCTATTAAATTCAAATGTATTAAACCGAGTTCGCCAAGAGGATAGACGGTTTGGATATCACTTATACCATGTGATCAGTCCTACATGAATGGTTGACGTCATAAAAAATATTTGGTGTGATAAAACGGCAGACTATATTTTAGAGGTGTAGTTCAATACTACTTGTATATTGTTGGTATGATGCATATCAACCAATCCTCCTCTCACGTACACGGTAGCAATTTATTAGTAGTGTATTACAATACAACAAGTATTGCTTGTAGCTGATGTGATGCACATCACCTACACGTGTGTTTAGCCATATGTAACACATGGGCCCACTTGTACATTAGCCAATTCACAGATATTAGCCAATTCACGTGTGTATAGTGAGTGCGTGTACACATTTGCCAACACATGTCATCGTGCAATTACAACTGCCAACACATGTTCATCAACCAATTCAAGTGCTTATCAGCCAACATGTAGACATCAACCAACACGTGTACAGATGTAAACATGGGTCTAATGTGTACATGTACACATCATTCAAGTACACGTGTTGTAGTTGAATACAACAACTTTTGTATAAACTGATGTGTGTTTCAATACAACATCTATATAAGTTGCATAGGTTATTTAAACAACAGCTAGTTGTGAACGTTAGCCAACATGTGTATTATACGTGTACATGAGTACAACAACCAAAGCACATGTGTGCACACGTGTACAGCCTATATTATACACGTGCATATCAGCTATATGGAAAGATGTTTCCCAGTATACATGTGTATAGTAGAAGCTATATTAAAGACGATGATATTAATGGTGGGCCATTATACTTATCGAAAAAATAGGCCACCTACCTCTTTTAGATGATAGTATAAATTGGAGATCCGCCGTATATGAGCTCGATACCACTTGTTGGTAAATGCGGAAGATGAGCCCTCAAGATCTGACGGTCTACACGTAATTTGGAACCCTTACAAAGTCAAGAACAAGTGCTCCAATGGCCCGCCTATCTACTACCGGGAGCAGATCGAACTTTTCACACCTCGATCCTACGGTATATAGTGGCCCCGGATTACTATGGATGGACCAGATCGTCGTAAGGACAAGCTAATATGAACAGACTATAGGATACTCTCTTCCTCTCTATATTCTCTCCGTGTTTCGTATGAATCGATTGCTTTTCATGAGAGAAGCGCACTCTTATATAACGAGAGGAAGGAGAGTTTAAGTGGGATTGTGATAAGGCCACATGAGCCGATCACATCCCTAACTGAAAGAAGGAGAGTTTGGGTGGGATTGGGATAAGACCACATCATCCGGTCTTATCCCTATCTCCTATCATAAATCAAATTCAAAATTGAATTTGAAATATAACAGAAGAGGAAAAAGGCCGTAAGAAGCCAAAGCTCGTGGGACCCACCCACTAGTGATTGCTCACCAGTGGGCCCCACTGGCCCACGTCCAACATGTTATACAATATATTTCATCATATTCACATTCACATCCATCTAAACCCAAACCCAAACATAAACTACATTCATCCAAACACAAACAATCTTATCCGCATCACATTCATTCACGCATAAATACATATAAGTTTAACTTCATAAACAAAAATACCCTAAACCTAAAACCTAAACTTTAACCTTAACCTATAACCTATAAGTTTAGGTTTAGGAAATGAGGTTTGGATTCGAGATCGGGTTTAAGTGTGGTTAGGGAGTTGAGATTAGGATTAGGTGTAGGTTTAGGGATTTGAGAATACGTTAAGGTTTAGGTTTAGGAAATTGGGCTCGGGTTATAGGTTTAGGTTTAGGTTAGGTTATAGGTTAAGGTTTAGGAAATTGAGTTTAGGTTATAAATTAAGGTTATAGGTTATGGTTTAGGTTATAGGTTAAGTTTTAAGTTTAGGTTAAGGTTATATAGGTTTAGGTTAAGGTTATATAGGTTTAGGTTTAGGTTATAGGTTTTGAGATTTGAGAATAGGTTTAGGTTAAGGTTATAAGTTTAGGTTTAGGAAATCGAGTTCGGGTTCGGGATCGAGTTTAGGTTTTTTCAAGTTAAGGTTTAGGTTTAGGTTAGGGAGTTGAGATTAGGATTAGGTGTAGGTTTAGGTTTAGGGATTTGAGAATACGTTAAGGTTTAGGTTAAGGTTATAGGTTTAGGTTATAGATTAAGTTTTAGGTTTAGTTTATAGGTTTTGAGATTTGAGAATAGGTTTAGGTTAAGATTATAAGTTTAGGTTTAGGAAATCGGGTTTAGGTTTGGGTTTTCAAGTTTAGGTTTAGGTCAGGAGGTTTAGGTTAGGAGTTGAGATTAGGATTAGGTGTATGTTTAGGTTTAGGGATTTGAGAATACGTTAAGGTTTAGGTTTAGGAAATCGGGTTCGGGTTATAGGTTTAGGTTTAGGTTAGGTTTAGGTTAGGTTATAGGTTAAGGTTTAAGAAATTGAGTTTAGGTTATAGCTTTAGGTTATAAGTTAAGGTAATAGGTTAAGGTTTAGGTTATAGGTTAAGTTTTAGGTTTAGGTTAAGGTTATAGGTTTTGGGATTTGATAATAGGTTTAGGTTAAGGTTATAAGTTTAGGTTAAGGTTATAAGTTTAGGTTTAGGAAATCGGGTTCGAGTTCGAAATCGGGTTTGTGTTTGGGTTTTCGAGTTTAGGTTAGGGAGTTGAGATTAGGTTTAGGTGTAGATTTAGGTTTAGGGATTTGAGAATAGGTTAAGGTTTAGGTTTAGGAAATCGGGTTAGGTGTAGGTTTAGGTTTAGGGATTTGAGAATACGTTAAGGTTTAGGTTAAGGTTATAGGTTAAGGTTTAGGTTATAGGTTAATTTTTAGGTTTAGGTTAAGGTTATAGGTTTAGGTTTGGTTTATAGGTTTTGAGATTTGAGAATAGGTTTAGATTAAGGTTATAAGTTTAGGTTTAGGAAATCGGGCTCGAGTTCAGGATCAAGTTTAGGTTTGGGTTTTCAAGTTTAGGTTTAGGTTTAGGTTAGGGAGTTGAGATTAGGATTAGGTGTATGTTTAGGTTTAAGCATTTGAGAATACGTTAAGGTTTAGGTTTATGAAATCGAGTTCGGGTCATAGGTTTAGGTCAGGTTATAGGTTAAGGTTTAGGAAATTGAGTTTAGGTTATAGGTTTAAGTTATAAGTTAAGGTTATAGGTTAAGGTTTAGGTTATAGGTTAAGTTTTAGGTTTATGTTTAGGTTTAGGTTATAGGTTTTGGGATTTGAGAATAGGTTTAGGTTAAGGTTATAATTTTAGGAAATCGGGTTCGGGTTCAAAATCGTTTGGGTTTAGGAAATCGGGTTCGGGTTCGAGATCGGGTTTGGGTTTGGGTTTTCAAGTTTAGGTTTAGGTTTAGGTTAGGGAGTTGAGATTAGGATTAGGTGTAGGTTTAGGTTTAGGTAATTGAGTTTAGGTTATAGGTTTAGGTTTAGGTTATAAGTTAAGGTTATAGGTTAAGGTTTAGGTTATAGGTTATAAGTTATGGTTATAGGTTAAGGTTTAGGTTATAGGTTATAAGTTATGGTTATAGGTTAAGGTTTAGGTTATAGGTTATAAGTTATGGTTATAGGTTAAGGTTTAGGTTATAGGTTATAAGTTATGGTTATAGGTTAAGGTTTAGGTTATAAGTTAAGTTTTAGGTTTACGTTAAGGTTATATAGGTTTAGGTTTAGGTTATAGGTTTTGGGATTTGAGAATAGGTTTAGGTTAAGGTTATAAGTTTATGTTTAGGAAATTTGGTTTGGGTTCTGGATCGAGGATCGAGTTTAGGTTTGGGTTTTCAAGTTTAGGTTTAGGTTTAGGTTAGGGAGTTGAGATTAGGATTAGGTGTATGTTTAGGTTTACGCATTTGAGAATACGTTAAGGTTTAAGTTTATGAAATCGAGTTCGGGTTATAGCTTTAGGTTAGGTTATAGGTTAAGGTTTAGGAAATTGAGTTTAGGTTATAGGTTACGGGTTTAGGTTTAGGTTTAGGTTACGGATTTAGGTTATAGGTTAAGTTTTAGGTTTATAAGTTAAGGTTTAGGTTATAGGTTAAGTTTTACGTTTAGGTTTAGGTTACGGGTTTAGGTTATAGGTTTTGGGATTTGAAAATAGGTTTAGGTTAAGGTTATAAGTTTAGGAAATCGGGTTCGGGTTCGGGTTCGAGATCGGGTTCGGGTTTGGGTTTAGGAAATCGGGTTCGAGATCGGGTTTTGATTTGGGTTTTCAAGTTTATGTTTAGGTTTAGGTTAGGGAGTTGAGATTAGGATTAAGTGTAGGTTTAGGTTTAGGGATTTGAGAATACGTTAAGGTTTAGGTTTAGGAAATCGGGTTCGGGTAATAGGTTTAGGTTTAGGTTAGGTTATAGGTTAAGGTTTAGGAAATTGAGTTTAGGTTATAGGTTTAGGTTATAAGTTAAGGTTATAGGTTAAGGTTTAGGTTATAGGTTTTGGGATTTGAGAATATGTTTAGGTTATAGGTTAAGGGTATAGTCCCTGCAAATACAGATATAAACACGGCCTGTCCAAATGGTCAGGCCCCTCCAATGCTGTCCATAGGAAATGGACAACTTCATCATAGTCATAACAGCGGTTCCCACCTTCCAGGGACCCCCGCTCATCCGGATAGCTCCGACGCACATCCGGGTCTGCTCCATTAATTTCGAGCAAATACAGATATAAACATGTCCTGTCCAAATGGCCAGGCCACTCCAATGCTGTCCATAGAAAATGGACAGCTTCATCATGGTCATAACAGCGGTTCCCACCTTCCAGGGACCCCCGCTCAACATCCGGATAGCTCCGACGTAAATGGGTACAGTTTCAAAGAACATTATTAGCAATGTTTCAAATGCATACCTCTCTTAGAAAGTCCTTCAGTTGATTTTCATGAAAGTCTTGATCTGTAAGAACCATAGCGGCAACATCCTGCATTCCATGATTAAATAAATAAGAAGATGTATCACCTTTACTTTCAAGTCAAACAAAAATGGGACAGAAAACCATGTAAGAAACAGGAAGAAAAATGTGGATTTCTTTGAATATGATAGAGAGATTGGTCCAGAAACTGAACCACAAATTACTCTCATCAGGTTAGTTATCAAAATAACATTTTCAGAGAAGTTCCCTACACTAAACAGTTGCCTATGTAATTCAATTGTCTTCAGTAAAATCAAATTACTGTCTTAAAATAAATGCATGCCACGCATGCGAAATGTCATTTTCAAACCAAACTACACTCGCTATTTTCAAATCTCACGCGGCCACTTCATTCCCCCACTATCTCCCTCGATTTCCCCACTCTCACCTCTCCGTCTCTCTCTCTCTCTCTCTCTCTCTCTCTCTCTCTCTCTCTCTTGAAGCAAAAAAGAAGAAAAAAAAATCTCTTTTATGTTTTTTCAATCCATCTTTCATTTTCTTCTTAACAAGAAAATCCATATTTACTAATATTCCCATTTTTCTATTTTTCAAAAGAATGAGTTCGGACTCCGAAAGCGTCGGCTCCAACACGTACTTTCAGCCCAAACCCTAACCAAGGACTCCAAAATTATCAAGTACTCATAAACATTCATTGCAAGCATTTTCTGTCCATGACGACCATACTGTTAAGATCAATCTTCTTATTTGTGCTCCCCTAGATGTGGATTTTGATAAGGATTGCATTCATATGCTACTTCATAGATAATATTCCGAGATAAAATGTGTTAATTATATAAAAAATTATAATTCAAAAACAGACAATAAAGAGCACAAATTCTTATTATAAAGGTGATATTTAGAGTTAAGCTTACTAGTCATTGTCATGTTGAAACCGTTCCTTGAATACGGTGACGTCCCTTATTGATCTAAAACAGTCAAAGAAGAATTACAATTAAAAGGAAGAAATGATATTGTGTTGCCTAGTAATCATATGAGGAAGCAGCTCTCAAATTGCAATTGCATTTCATTTCTAGTCTATGGTGTTGTGAATTCTGTATAATGGCAAAGAGATGAGAAAATTCATAGCAATGTTTGACTTTTACCTCGAGTAATTGCCGCACCCATTCCTTGGTTTTGTAAGAGCTATGCAAAAATACAATAGCCGGCCTGTTTTTCTGTTTGCTTTCCTTCATGCTCAAGATCAGCACTAGCATGCGTCCAATAATCAAAACTTCAAGGATGACAAGGAAAAATGTGAATGTGTCATCGAGAGTCTAGATAGTAACAAGATTAGAATAACAAGATCACCAGACAAAGTTCAAATAACAAATGGTAAATAAAAGTCAGCATCAAATGCTAACTAAATGAGATGGGATCATGAAATACACAATCAAGACTGCAGAAATTTTCCCATGCAATTTGGATCTTACCATTTTCATTGAACCCATCTATTTAATAGCCACCAATCGAGGGTAAGGCTCATCTGCTCAGAGTATTTCAGTGCCGTTCCACATCCAGCATGATTTGGATGATCAAGATAGGCAGGTATTTATGCCACAGTAAGCAAGGATGAGTTGTTCTGATCCAGGAAAGTGATTACAATTTAATTAGAACACAAGGAAAGGGAACAAACTTTAAAGTTCTGTTACACTTAGTCACACATCACTCCTTAGGATTCATATCCACTCAAACATTCCAATGAATCAAGTATTCATTCCAATCATAATTCAAATCAGGAAATGGCCTTAGATATGATTGATTGGAAAATCACGACATAGTATCCTAAACACATACAGTACAAATCAATGAGGTAGTTCCAAGCATCCCAAGCTCAATAGCCCAAACCAACTAGCATACAGTACTAAAGGCATACTAATATTCACGACTAAATAGTATCACCAGGAAAAAAAAAAAAAGGGCGAGAGAGAGAGAGAGAAGAAGAAGAAGAAGAAGAAGAAGAAGAAGTCAGTGGAGACATTGTACACATTAACAAACTTTTTTACATCGGGATAAAGAATTTCAGAGAACTTCCCAAGGATCTTTTGAGAATAAATGCCGCTATGAAACTAATAGCCTCAACAAGGAATTATTATCTCTACTTGTTAGTAGACCATAAAAGGGAATTTCGTTCGTTCTTAGAAGTCAGTAAATATCCTCAATCATATAGCTACTGGAGAAATGATTCATAATGTGGTCCACCAATCATAAGACATTCTCAAGATTCTCACATATATATTACCTTAATCAAGATTCTGTCCTGTATCATTGGTGCAGTTCTACTGAGCCTGTCAACACAAAAAGCAGCCATGTCAAGAACATGAGATATTTGTGCATGAGTTGTTGTGGCATGGGATCTTGTATGTTTCTGGCTCCACAAAGGAGTGTTTAAAATATTTGTTTTGAAGGTTCAACTAAAATTCAAGTCTAATCCCACCTGCACTCCATTGTTTTCTCCAAATCTCCTAGATCCTTTCGATTTTATTCATTAGTGAATTAACCAATAACACATGTGACTAACCCAAATTTGGATATTCCACTTCAGTTGACCATCCATCCAACAAACAAGTGTAGAAACATATCGGAGACCAAAAAAAAAAAAAAGAGTAAGCTTCTTCAAAACAAAACATGAAGAAGAAAAAAATTTGCATCAACAATGTCTCAGCACTGCAACTTCAGATAATCTGCTAAATTCATTGAAGCCCTATAATATCTTTGGGAGGAATACTAAGGCAATGCACACAAGGCAAGACCGTCAAAACAATTTGCGCTTTTTTAAATTGCCATCTTTGTTTTTCTTGCGGTGAAGTCCATCATGCCGACTCTTCAATGGTGCTGTGAGGAGCCGTTTGAATATGAGCACAACGGAATAGGGCTGCCCCATGCGTGACCGTTTGGTGCCTCCCACAATAAGATGGATGGAGGTAGCAATATGCCATAAAGCACCAATCCTATGTTGGAAAATGTTTGAAGATTTCTAGCCATCCTGAAATTAGCCCAAACAATAAGGCCATTTGCACTGATACAAAATTATATACAGTGGAAAGCAATTTCACCATAGCCAGAACTGGGTGACCACACAGAAGAAAACAAGACATTCAAAATATGAGAACCTGAGGAATTTGAGCCGTGATTCCAGAAACATGTTTTATTGGTTTCGTTGGCAAGGCAAAGAGCAACTTCATGAAAAACATTAAGATTATATACAAGTTTAAAAGAACACTGGAGATGAATGCTTCTTGCATCGTCGCCAAATCAGGACTGTCGAGAGAAGCAACAAGCTCAAGAGCTGGAAGGCTTGAAAATGTGCCTTCAGAGAATAAGATCAGAAGATGTCTAAATGTTAAAATCTAAATACCAATCCCTTGTTTGCAAGTTACTCGCATAAATCTTGCTACAATTATTTCCTCCTATGCCTAGCTTTTCAAAGGCGCATATGAAATGTGAGGAACCTACTATTGTACACTGACATAAAAATACAGATTGAGAAAGAGGGAGGAAAAAAATGACAGTTACATACATGGATTCCATCATCTTTGGAGCTGATCTGCAGCTGTATTGCTATTGGCTGATGAAGCTGTTGTCCTCCCATTCGGTAGCCCATTGTCGATGGGCACTGCTACTCCCCACTTTCCCTCAGACTCCGAGGGCTCCATCACTCTAACCGCGCCATCTGTCATCCCAATAGCCAACCGATTTGGCTCATGTGGTGCGCTTGCAATTACAAGTGGGTAAACAGTTGGTCGCTATGAAGACAGTAAATTTCACCCAAGATCAAAATCGGTGAAAGAAATACTGGTTACATCTATTGGCAAGGGAATAAAACAAGACTAAATGCTAGAAAGGATGCATTCCAATAAATAGCATGGTTGATCATGACAAACAACAAAAATAGTGTAGCAGATATGAATGATTTCTTTTCTTTTCTTTTCCCAAACCATTAGATTGAAAATCAAATAAGGTCTCTTGTTTCTCTTGGCAATCATTGCTTGTACAATAAAATGGCAATGTCATGTGACATTGCAAGTAGCATTTCGAAGCATCTCCAAGTAGATATTTCGTTCAATCTTTTTCGGGGTGACTCCATTTTGAACTTGATGAGAATTTAGGGAAAGTGGAATGAACTCAGTGAAATAAGGCTCAAGGCCCCAATTAGCTCATTCAAATAACTCTCCTTCCAGTCTTCAACATACCACAATGTCTAACAAAACTGCCAAAACACTTGACAAGCCATAAACCCAACTTAGAATTCTATCTTGCATGTAGGATTTCGCATGTAGACGGCTTTACCCAGCCCTATAGGCCCAAAACTCCTTGACAAGCCATTTATTCTATAATTTAAGAGAGGGAACCTAAAAACGTCCAAAAAGATCATTTTCTAAGATATTTTCAAAATACATGTGACTGCAATTTGGATTTAAGCCAAAAAAAAAAAAAAAAACAATTGCAAAAGTTAAAGAATCATGGGAAGATCAAACAAATTATAGAAATCCAAAAAGAAATTATTGTTGTAGCATTGGAAATAGATCAATTGCTGAGAGAGAGAGAGAGAGAGAGAGCAAAGCATATAATTATAAGACTGTAAAATGTGACTGTGAAAACAAGTCATGAAAGTATCAGAAGCCGATACCTATCAGATATTATAAGCTGAAACTACTGATTTTTTTTATTTTTTATTTACCCTTAAGGAAAAAATGAATCCAACATGTTGCTACTTTCACTCAGACCTGCATAGCTTTCTCCAGCTAGAAACAAGTCTCGGGATTTGAACTCATGAAACTTCTCATACCATCCCATCAAGAATTCAAGCATGTCATTTGCTAGCAAACACAAAAGATGGGCACGTGGTCAAATCAAGATACAAGATTTCTCTATAACAAAATAGTTTTAAACCATGAATGGAGAACTACCAAACTACCAATACATGTTGAAATTTTCATAAAGAACATGAAGATCTAGAGATAACTTTGATACCTTTCAGTGTTGAAATTCTTAGTGCAAATCAGCCGAAAAAGAAAGTGAAGGTAACTGAAACTGACTGACTTGCATTCATACACATGATCAATGATGCTCCATTCCCCAACCAATGATGGCATTGCAGAACATCCATAAGGAGTTCAAATATCCAATAAATGAAGAGAGCCATTTATTTCCACCTGCCCCGATTTATAGATTTGCCCTTTTGTTCTACTTTGGCACTACAATAGTACAAGTTATCCAGCTGTGAATATCCCAAGTAGAAAAAAAAAAGGATGTATCAATTGGCCAGTTGGGTGTAGATATCAATTCCCTGTACGAACTGTTTTCACATCCTAAAATGGTAACAAAACTCATATTTTTCTACATGGCCACGCTAAAGACTTGCATTGCATTCCTAAAATGGTAAGGGAACTCATATTTTTCTACATGGCCACACTAAAGACTTGCATTGCATTCCTAAAATGGTAAGGGAACTCATATTTTTCTACACAGCCACACTAAAGACTTGCATTGCATTCACCTTAGGCATTTTTTCCAGCTCTTTATGAGGAATTAAAGCTACAGTAAGCAATAAAATAAACGGGCTCAAGAATCATAAACCATTATCTATTGCAGTATATAATCAGAAGTAGATAATTACATGTTTTAGATTGATTGACTGAAGATAGCCGTTGATAACAACCACACTGAAATCGGTTAGTGCGGTTGAAGCAAAATCTTCAAGCAAGACCTTCTTAGACCCAAATCCATACATTAAGAGGCCAAAGCCACACCTGGAACACGAAAAGAGAAAAACAAATCAACATAAAAATTTCATGTAAATATATGTAGATGAATATAGAAAGTCTCAAACTCAATTCAAATGATAGGAATTTTCTTATACTGTTTGTGAAGAACGGACCTGATAAAATAAAGAAAATTAAGAAGGAAAAACGAAATAAGAAAAACCCTGCACTGTAAAAGCATCATAATTGTAATAACGCTTGCTACTTGTTAGTTTAGAAAGATAAAATAAATCGCAACTGAGAAAACTGCAAAGACAGAGATGGCATTTAGGGACCCTAGTTAATCAGAACAAAATATACAAAATTCAGACCCCCAATAATCACAATGTACAAGAAATCAGTGGCACCAGAAATAATCGTGGCACTAGATATCAATGGGGCCTCACTTTCTACATCTACGAAGTGATTTGAGAGAAAGAGTGCGGACCTAAGCTCAAAAAGCCATTTATTGGATTTGAGAGAAAGAGTGCCGAAAAAGAAAAATAAAAACCCCCAAATGTGTTTTCAATTCCCTCAAAACCCAGGTAAAATCAGCAGAAAAGAAGCTAATCCCCTCCCCAAACAAATTTTTATTTTTATGAAAACACCATTACAACAATCGCCGATATTTTCCTCAACGTTCGGAATGGAGATCTTCAGCTAGCTCGGGGAGTCCGCTTATACGGAAGGGCCGAAAAAGAAATACCTTTTCCACGACTGTGCATGCGAGCCATGGTCGCTGCGTTTAGATGGAGGCTCTCTCTCTCTCTCTCTCGACGTTTACCTTCTTCTCACCGCGAAAGATGTAGGTCTTCCCACGAAATTCCACATAAACGCCAGGAGAACAAAACCCCCAAACTGATTTCAATTTCCTAAGAACCCAAACAAAAATCACCAAACAACCCAATATAACCCCTTCCCCAAACCACCACTAACAACGCCTAACTGGGAGGGAGTGCGAGAGAAAGATAGACAGAGAGAGGAGTGGATTTTGGGGGTAGAGAGGGCGTGCGACTATGGGGATTTTCGGATTTTGGGGGGTAGAAAAGGCGCGCCAATTCGGAGATTTTCAGATTTTGGGGAGATGGAGGGACGCGGTTAGCTAGGACGCGGATTTCCTGCGAAAGCCTTTCGTAGGAAGTTCCTACGCAGGGATGCCGGGTGGGGCCCACTGCAATGTATAATAGAAATTCATTCCGTCCATCAGTTTTGAGAGCTCATTTTAAGACGTGGGACCAAAAATCAGGTGGATACAAAAATCAAGTGGGTCACACCAAACGGAAAATTGGGGAAAGAAATTTCCACCGTTGAAACTTTCTTTGACTCCATCTTCATGTTTATATGCTATCCAAACTGTTTATAATGTCACTCTGAATGGGATTAAGTGAAAACATAAAAATATAACTTGATATAGAATTTTTATTGCCAAAAGAATGATTCAACGGTTCTTATTGAATACCCAATGTTTCCTCTCGTGTGGCCCACATGAGTGTTATATACAAGTATTTTTTGCTCTCACGTCCTAAAATAATCTCTCAAGACATATGGACAGGGTGGATTTCACACAAACATCTAAATAGGCCCCATCTAAAACTCATTATGTGTGTCCCACTTGGATGAGGGGTTAGACCAAGTTTTAGCCGCATCTAAAACTCACGTGGGCCCCACCAAGTGCTTTTATATTTTTTAGGATGTCTTCACATTGTTTTAAATGGTATGGCCCACTTGAGTTTCGTTTACGATGATTTTTGAGATACCTCATAACCTAAAGGGGACATTAAATCCACGGTGTTGATGTTTGACACACATTATGATGAGGCCCATAAAACTTACTAACATCAATTTTTCAAAGAAAAAGATGTACAGATAATGGACACGGATTGGGTGGATCCCTAACTGTGGGGCCCACCACGTCCCATAGTCAAGGGAATCGGATTGCCTCTTGAGTTACTCGAAGACGCTCCTATCGCATCTTGAGTAAATTCAGATTAGGCCCACAAGTGAAAATAAGTGGTTTATCCACACCATCCATACATTTTTCAGCTCATTTAAGCAATTGAGCCCAAAGTTGAAGCATATCCAACTCTCAAGTGGATCATAATATAGGAAACAGCAGGAATAATGATTTCCACAATGCAGTTACCTGATAAATAAATAATTATTACCGTTTTTTCATATCATTTTATGACATGATAGAGAAAATGAAATTGATTTAAAACTCTAGTGAACCACATGAGAGGAAATAGTGGGATTTATCCGGCCACAATTGAAATATTTGTATGGACAGAGGTTTAGCATCCGGCTAAGTTTTTTGTGTTCCCAGTTGGAGTGACCTTATAAACGGTTTGGATGACATATAAAAATCCTTCTTGTTTTTGCTGCCAGATTCTAAAATAGGGGAACAAAACGGATGGGCAGAGTGAATTTCTCACAAATATCACGGTGGGGTCTACATAGGTTTACAGCGCAGAACCTCCTGCGAAAGGTTTGGGCAGGAAATCAGCGTCCGGTGGATCCGGATCCACGGGGATATTTTGGGACGCGGATTAGGTACCAGCCATATCCAGGACCTGACTAAATAGGGAAAGTCCTGTCACGGGCTCTATGGGCCACGATGATATTTGTATTTTATCCAAGCCGTCTATTCATTTTATCAGATCAATTTAAGGCATGGACCTAAAAAGGAGGTAGATCGAAGGATTAAGTGGACCAAGCCACAGCGGTGACAATGGTGTAGTCCACAATGCAATTACCTGATAAATAAATAATTATTACCTTTTAGGTTTTGGGTCACTTGGTGACTTGGTCAAACCGAGTAGAATCTGGGTCACTCAAACCGAGTAGACTAGGTCCAATCCGAACTCAAACCGAGTAGACTTGGTCCAATCCGAACTTAAACTGAGTCGAATTCGGGTCACTCAAATCGAGTAGACTTGGTCCAATCCAAACTCAAACTGAATAGAATTCGGGTCACTTGGTGACTTGGTCAAACCGAGTAGAATTTGGGTCACTCAAACTGAGTAGACTATGTCTAATCCAAACTCAAACTGAGTAGAATTTGAGTCACTTGGTGACATGGTCAAACCGAGTAGAATTTAGGTCACTCAAACCGAGTAGACTTGGTTCAATCCGATCTCAAACCAAGTAGACTTGGTCCAATCCAAACTCAAACCAAGTTAAATTCGGTCACTCAGTGACTCAACTCGAGGCGACCCGAAATCCAACTTACTACTGACTCGATCCCAAACATAATTCGTACATATTTTAAAAAATAAAGAAATAAAATACACACTACTAATTTGACGTTTTAGATCTGAGACACCGTGTAACTTGGTTTAACTCAACTCAATGCCCCGCTCTAGAGACAATGGACCAAGGTAGGACCCGGCGGAGCCTGAATCTCTTAGGCTTGAGCCCGACCATAGCCTTAGCCAGGTTGAAAATGCCCGGTCCCTTAGCCTATAAGCCCTATTGGCCTGACTAAGCTTATTGTAGGGAATGATCTTAAAATTGAAGTACATACAAATCTTGGGTGAACCACACAGCAGGGATTAAATTCTCACTAAGAAAAGCTTTGGAGCCACAAAAGTTTGGGATCAAGATGCTATTTGTGTTTTCCTTTTATCCAAGTCCACAAAAGTTTTTTTTCTTTTAATTTATCTAATTTCTTTTCTGTTTTTCAAGGTTGTAATTGACAATGATGCTTGTAAGAATGCAACCATTATTCAGGTAATCTGGTATTCTTTTTCACTAATTACTGGTTTGGTTTTGTGTTGGGAATTTGAATCAAAAGAGAGAAATATTCAGTTTTTCTGTTCTTTGATTTTCCAAAGTTGTTTATATATAGAGTGCATTTGGTTGCACCAAATATTGTGAAATTTCTTGATGTTTTGCACCAAACTAGACTGATTAATCATGAAATATTATGAAATTTCATGATATTTGTGCACCCAAACACACCAGTTCGATTTTTTGTTCTTCCATGTATTAGAAACCTCTTAAAATGATACTAAATGGGATGTTTTGTTTTTAGGTTGATAGTGTATAGAAGCATGGGATTCTACTGGATTTTACTATTCAAGATCTGTTGGAGATGCAGGTTGAGCATGAGCGACGGATGACGAAGATATTTCAGGCTTTCGCTACACGCTTACCCACCGATGCCCCACCACCTCCGCCTTCATCTTTGTGATTTTTTGTTTATTTGTTTATGTTAAATTTATATGTATTTATGCGTGAATGAATGTGATGCAGATAAGATTGTTTGTGTTTGGATGAATGTAGTTTATGTAGTTTGGGTTTAGATGGATGTGAATGTGAATATGATGAAATGTGTATATCAGGATGAATATGATAGAATATATTGTTAACAGGTGTATATCAGGAATTTTGTACGGATTTTGAGCTAGATTATATTTTTTTTAAAAGAAACTTTTGGCGACGAAAATTTTTGTAGCTAAAAGATATGGTAGTTTATTTTTAGACGAAAATTTTACGCTAAAAGTCTTAATACAAGAAGACTTTTAGCAATAAAATTTTCACGCTAAAAACAGAAAAGATTTTAATTTTTTTTAGCGACGAACAATTTCGCCGTTAAAAGTGAATATAGTTTGGGTTTAGATGATGTGAATGTGAATATGATGAAATGTGTATATCAGGATGAATATGATGGAATATATTATTAACAGGTGTATATCAGGAATTTTGTATGGATTTTGAGCTAGATTATTTTTTAAAAAAGAAACTTTTGAGTTAGATTAAGATTTTTAATTTTTTAGCGACGAAACATTTCGTCGCTAAAAGTGAATGTAGTTTGGGTTTGGATGGATGTAAATGTGAATGTGATAAAATGTGTATATCAGGATGAATATGATGTAATATATTATTAACAGGTGTATATCAGGAATTTTGTACGGATTTTGAGCTAGATTATTTTTTTAAAAAGAAACCTTTGAGCTAGATTATTTTTAGCAGTGAAAATTTTATTTCTTGAAAGTCATGTACAGTACAAGACTTTTAGCAACGAAACGTTTCGCTGCTAAAAACAGATAGATTTTTATATTTTTTCGCGACGAACAGTTTCGCCGCTAAAAGTTTATGTAGTTTGATGTGAATGTGCGTATGATGAAATATGTATATTAGGATGAATATGATGGAATATATTGTTAAGAGTTGTATATCAGGAATTTTGTATGGATTTTGCGTAAAATATTTTTTTTAAAAAGAAACTTTTGGCGACGCACATTTTCGCCGCTAAAAGATAGGTTAGATTATTTTTAGCAGCGAAAATTTTCGCTGCTAAAAGTCTTGTATAAGATAAGACTTTTTAGCGTAGTAAATAAAATTTTCGTTGCTAAAAATTGAAAGATTTTTTGTACACTAGTAGTGCTAACAGTTGAAAATTTTTAGCAGCGAAAACTTTCGTTGCTAAAAGTCTTGTATAGTAATTTTTAGCGACGAACATTTTCGCCGCTAAAAGTTTAGATTAATTAAAATGTGTATATCAGGATGAATATGATGTAATATATTGACGAACATTTTCGCCGCTAAAAGTTTAGATTAATTAAAATGTGTATATGAGGATGAATATGATGTAATATATTGTTAACAGGTGTATATCAGGAAATTTGTACGTATTTTGAGCTGGAATAAGGTTTTATTTTTAAAAAACCTTTGGCGACGAAAAGTTTCGTCGCTAAAAGATATATTAGTTAAGTTTTAGCGAAATTTTCATTTTGCTAAAAGCCTTATCTGATCTACAAGACTTTTAGCAGCGAAATGGTTCGCCGCTAAAAGTCTTGTACAGTACCAGATTTTAGCAGCGAAAATTTTCGTCGCTAAAAGTCTAATGCAGTAGTTTTAGCTACGAAAATTTTCGTAAAATTTATTTCGTCGCTATAAGTGACTTTTGGCGACGAAAATTCGTTTCGTCGCTAAAAGTTTCGTCGCTAAAAACCCTCTTTTTTGTAGTGTCAAAAGTAAGAGCTTTTCAATCAGGGTATGCTACAGGCCTTTCAAGACCTTACAAAAGCAATACAGGGACTTAAGGCTGAAAATGCGATTGGGAACAAGGGGAGCTTCCCAGCTCAACCTCTTCCCAATCCTAAATCGCAATATGAAGTTAGCGACCCAAGCTCTTCAAATCAGATGGAGCAAGCTAAATCCATCACCACTCTTAGGAGTGGAAAAATCATTGACAAAACTATTCCGGTTAGGGCTGAAAAGTCTAAAGACCCGGAAGTGGATAAAGAAGATGGATCTAGCCATGCCCCACCAGAGTTAGAACCGGAACCTCAAGGAAAGCCGGTTGCTCCATTTCCCCAACGGTTGGTTGCACCAAAACCTCTCTCTAACTCTCAGGATATCCTAGAGGTGTTGAAACAAGTGAAGGTCAACATTCCTCTACTTGATGCCGTGAAACAAATACCTTCCTATGCCAAATTCTTGAAAGACTTGTGTACGACCAAAAGACGGCAAAATATTCAACTGAGAAAGTGAGTGCCATCCTAAAGCAAGATGTGCCGCAAAAATTTAAAGACCCTGGTAGCCCAACTATATCATGTGTAATTGGGGACTATCGAATTGATCACGCACTTCTTGACTTAGGAGCGAGCGTTAATCTTATTCCCTACTCGGTATACAAACAGTTGGGTTTAGGTGAATTAAAACCCACCTTAACCACACTACAACTTGCTGATCGCTCTGTTCGTGTACCAAGAGGAATAATTGAGGATGTGTTGGTCCGAGTTGATCGATTTTACTACCCAAAGAGATTTCATCATCCTAGATACCGAACCCATCAACAATACAAGCACTCAGATTCCCGTCATTCTTGGTCGCCCATTCCTTGCCACTTCAAACGCAATTATCAATTGCAGGAATGGTGTCATGAGTATGTCTTTCGGGAATATGACATTAGAAATGAATATCTTTTTCAACACGGCCAGACGGATAGAGGAAGATGACGATATCCACGATATTAACATGATCGATACTTTCATGGAAGATAGGACACCCCTTACCTTATCCTCTGATCCTCTAGAGACGTGCCTGGCCCACTCCCATGAGTTGATGATGACATAATTAGGGAGACGTGTGCCATGCTTGATGCGGTACCGGTACTTGAAGTTAACCGATGGAGGCCTCAATTTGAAAAGTTACCCCACACTGATGAAGTGCCTCTACCGTCTAACCTCAAGCCACCGAAGCTTGACCTAAAACCTTGCCCTCTGATTTAAAATATGCATACTTAGGTCAAGATGAGACATACCCGGTGGTGATTTCTGCCCACCTTGAGAAAGAACAAGAGAGTATGCTTATATCTACTCTCCTGGAGCATAAGGGAGCCCTTGGATGGACAATCGCGGACCTTAAGGGAATCGACCCCTCGATTTGTACTCACCGCATATATCCTGAGGATAATGCGAAGACAGCTCGGCAACCACAACGTAGACTAAATCCAAACATGAAGGAAGTGGTAAAGGCCGAGGTTCTTAAACTATTGGATGTAGGTATCGTATACCCTATATCTGATAGTCAATGGGTGAGTCCAACTCAGGTGGTTCCTAAGAAGTCCGGGATCACCATCGTAGCCAATGCCAATAATGAACTCGTGCCAACTAGAGTCACTACTGGTTGGAGAATGTGCATTGACTACAGAAAATTAAATACCGTCACGAGGAAAGACCACTTTCCTTTGCCCTTCATTGATCAGATCTTGGAAAGGTTAGCTGGTCATTCCTATTACAGTTTCCTTGACGGGTATTCGGGCTACAACCAGATAGAGATCGCCCCTGAAGATCAAGAAAAGACTACATTTACATGTCCTTACGGCACCTTTGCTTACCGAAGGATGCCATTCGGGCTATGTAATGCTCCTGCCACTTTTCAGCGATGTATGATGAGCATATTTTCTGACATGGTGGGGCAATATTTAGAGGTCTTCATGGACGATTTCTCTGTCTTCGGTCCATCTTTCAGCGAGTGCTTGGAAAGTCTTAAATGTGTGCTGAAAAGATGTGAAGAAAAGAACTTGGTACTTAATTGGGAGAAGTGCCATTTCATGGTTCAGAAGGGAATTGTCCTTGGACACATTATTTCATCCAAAGGAATCGAGGTGGATAAGGCAAAGATCGATCTTATCTCTAACCTACCTCCACCCAAGAACATGAGGGACGTGCGATCCTTTTTAGGACACGCCGGGTTTTACAGAAGATCCATAAAGGACTTTAGTCTCATCTCTCGTCCTCTATGTAATCTACTTCAAAAGGATGCACCATACGATTGGACTAAACCATGTCAGGAAGCTTTCACTAAGCTTAAGGGCATATTGACTAGTGCACCCATCATACAGCCACCTGACTGGAGCATTCCTTTTGAACTTATGTGCGATGCGTCTGATTATGCTCTTGGGGCAGTTCTAGGCCAGAGAAAAGATAAGAAACCCTACGTTATTCATTACGCAAGTAAGACTCTAAATCCTGCCCAGGTGAACTACTCGACTACGGAAAAGGAACTCTTAGCCGTAGTGTTTGCCTTGGACAAATTTAGGTCCTACTTGATCGGATCCAAGATCATTATTTACACTGACCACGCAGCGCTTAAGTATCTTCTATCTAAGAATGATGCTAAGCCCCGTCTGATAAGATGGATCCTCCTACTCCAGGAATTTGACCTAGAGATAAAAGATAAAAAGGGAGTAGAGAACGTAGTGGCTGACCATCTTTCTCTCCTTAATCCCTCTGATTCCTTTGGGATGACACCGATTAATGACATGTTCCCTGACGAACAATTGTTCAGAGTCTCTCATTCGCCTTGGTTCGCTGATATCGCTAATTATCTTGCCACAGGTTCTATACCGACACATTGGTCTGCACAAGATAAGAAGAAATTTTTCACCGAGGTGCGCAAATTCTTCTGGGATGATCCATACCTGTTTAAATATTGCCCAGACCAAATCTTAAAGAGATGTGTACCAGACGATGAGCATCAGAGTGTCATCTCCTTCTGTCACTCACAGGCCTGTGGTGGTCACTTTTCGCAAAAAAAGACCACGGCCAAAATTCTACAAGTGTGGCTTTATTGGCCCACTATGTTGAGGATACTCATGAGTTTTACAAAGCTTGTGAGCGTTGTCAGAAATTGGGAGCATTGTCTCGTCGAAATATGATGCCCTTGAATCCCATTCTTATCATAGAAGCATTTGATTGCTGGGGCATCGATTTCATGGGGCCATTCCCCCAATCTTTTGGAAATTTATATATTTTGCTTGCCGTTGATTATGTCACTAAATGGGTTGAAGCGATTCCGTGTCGAACTAATGACCATCGCACGGTCATTAAATTTCTGAAAGAAAACATCCTTTCCCGATTCGGAACGCCTCGAGCCATTATTAGTGATGGGGGCTCACACTTTTGTAATAGACCATTCGAGAGTTTAATGAAGAAATACGGTATCTCTCATAAGGTGAGCACCCCATACCATCCACAGACAAGTGGGCAAGTTGAGATTTCCAATAGGGAGATCAAACACATTTTGGAGAAAACGGTTAACCACGACCAGAAAGGATTGGTCAATTCGATTGACCGATGCCTTATGGGCATACCGTATCTTGCTTTTAAAACCCCTATCGGAATGTCTCCCTTTAGACCCGTCTATGGGAAGGCTTGCCACTTGCCTCGTGGAATTGGAACATAGAGCTTCTTTGGGCGATCAAAAATCTAAATTTCAATCTGAACAACGCTGGCTCGCTATGCAAACTTCAATTAAATGAACTTGAAGAAATCCGGAACGAAGCGTACGAGAACTCGAGAATTTACAAGGACAGGATGAAGGTGTTTCATGACCAACATATTCTACGAAAATCATTCACGCCAGGTCAGAAAGTCCTTTTGTATAATTCTCGATTACATCTCTTTCCGAGTAAGCTTCGATCTCGTTGGACCGGTCCTTACATTGTCGTTACTGCATATCCTCATGGGGCCGTCGAGATAAGAGACCCCGACAATGGCAAGGAGTTTAAAGTAAATGGACATCGCTTAAAGCCATTTGTCGAGAAATTTGATTCAGAGGACATGTCCATGCCTCTGACTGATCCTGTTTACCAGGAATGATCTCCTAGTCTGATGGAGGTATAGGTAGGTTTATTGCTTTCATAGGATTAGGGTAGTTGCTTTAGTCTGGCTGAAGATGTTAAACTTAGCGCTGTTGGGAGGCAACCCAGCTTTTCAATTTATTTCATTTTCCTAGTTAGTTTAATGTTTGTGGGTCACATTACTGCAAACCCTCACGAGACTACAACTCATCCACTAGGGGCAACCTAGGGGTTTAAAGGCTTGTTGCATACGCTAAATGCAATCGAGAGCACCTGCGAAAGTGGTATAGGTAGGAATTTATTTTTGTTATTCGTGTTTTACTTTCGATTGGTTTTACTCTTGTGCTGACCCACTCTCATGTTGAGATCTCTACGGAAAAGTCTCTCTCGACTTGTTACTCAGGTACTATCTTCCTATCACTTCTCATTTACTTTTGTTGTCCCATGTGCATTGCATGCTTACATCTTTTACATTGAGGACAATGTAGATTTTAGGTTGGGGGTGGGAGATTAGGTTACCTAATCAGTATTTTCTTGGTCTTGAGGTCTTGAGCAAAATTGTGAAAAATTTTACAATTTTTTTGGAATTTCTGTTGAATTCAAAGTGATTTTGAAGAATAGTTGTGATTTTGAAATTACAAGATACAGAATGTGAGTAATTTATGACTCTTGGATTCCGTTAGTTGTTAGATTTCATAGTTGAGTTCGAATTATCAATTCATGATTAGAAGCTTTAAAACATTGATGGAGTCATGATTTCACATATCACATCTCTCTTATGCATTGAGGTTTCAGTTCAATATTGAAGGATTGACTTGGTGATCAGTAAGAATGAAAGGAACCAGCCTGGGAAATTGTCCATCATGTTCAATAAGAAGAATGAAAGAAAATGAGAAACCCAGCTATAGGATAGCTGCCTGCGGAAAGGGTTGGGCGAATGGACTTCACCATGGGTTTGCTCCCCATAAGTGTAGAGTCGATTCCCCATGGTTGAAAAAAAAAAAAAAAAAAAATTTTGTAGAAAATACAAGATTTTTGGGCAATTGATCTTCACTATAGGTTTGCTCCCTATAGGTGAGGATTTGATTCTTTTCATTAGCATTAATTTTTATGGAAAAATCCAGGGGTGGAATGTTGATCTACGAGGCAGGTTTTGGTTTAGGATTGGATTGTCATGAGTCTTCTTATTTATTAACCAATGATATCAAGAAATAACGGATTGAATCTTAATGATTGATAAGTCGAGACTACACTATACACTCATGGATCTCAATGTTTAGAATTTTCTTTCTGATTGATGGATGAATACTTTGAACTTGACTATGAAGTTTACCGTATGCTTGAGTCTAGGAGAGAATAATGCCCAACATTCATGCATCTTAGAATTCTCATATTTAGATTGCTTTTCTAAAATCACTCGAGTTTATAGAAAGTGTCCTGTAATTTTCAACTTATTTTTCGCATATTTTGCTCGGGACTAGCAAAATGCTGGTTGGGGGTTGTGTTGAGGGTCAAATATTGCGTATTAGACCCCATTTATTACCTGAATTACGAACATGATACTGTTTTAATGGGTTATTTTAATCATGTTTGTGATGCAGGGTGAATTGACACGCATGAATTGAAAAGGTTGCTAAAGACATGGCTTTAACGTTCAAGCATCATAAAAGCATTGGACGGAACTCCATGGGACCAAGATAGAGGATTTACACGCCGGAGATCAAAGAAATTTCAGCCACTCACTTTAAACAGGCATGAAAGACGTCCACAATGCAAGATCACAGGGTTCCCACCATCTGATCGGCTCCAAACTTCAGATATGGCTTGAGGACTCTAAATTAACCGTACACGTCGAATTTCAGCTAGTGAATCCCTCTGGAAGTGGCCCAATGAGCAAATCAGCCCCGTAATTCTTTAAGTGGGGCCCACCTGATATCTGGATATGCCAGAAAGTTTGTCTCAACCGCTTATATTTGATGGGAAAGTGGATGGATGGAGCAGATATCTCAAAAACATCTCTGTGGGACCCACATGTACAGAACATGTGTACGGTGTACAAGTGCACCGGGTGTGCACCTAACAACTCAACAGTCGGTCAGCGGCGCTGACCGACTTGCTTTCTAAAGATTTTAAAAAAACGGAAATTTCCGTTCTCTGTGCCGCAACCGAACCCATCGGTTTCGGTTGTGGGTCCCACCCATCGTCCAAATGGACAATCTGGACCGTCCATTAGCTTCCCATGGCCCAGCTTACCAATGCCTAGCTGACATAATTTGAAGAAATGAAGAGAGTGGGATCCTAGTCGTTCAAACATCGGACGGACGGTAGATCAAAAAAATCAGGCGGACCACATCAAAAGCAACCCAAATTAGTCATTTCCAACTGAAATTTCGAGTATCATCTAATGGACGGAGTGGATTTCTCAACAGACATTGGAAATGGGCCCCACCACTGTCACAGCGGAAGAGAGCCGCAGTCTCTGTTGCAGCGTCCGGAAACCGACCGACTTCGGGTCGGTTGCGCGTTCAGATCGGTGATCAGATGGATGATCTGATCCGTCCATCGTGTAGCCCATCCACAAATCCCCCAAGGGATGTTGTCTCTTTGAAAAGAAAGCAAACCAATTGGGAGTTTTCGGTTGCTGTTTTTCCACTGCGAAAGTGTATCGCTGCATCCGTGATACGTCCGTCTTCTGCTGCGAAACAGAAGGACCGACGCTCTCCTTCGTCCCTGGCAGCTATAAAGAGAAGAGGAAAGAGAGAGTCAGGGATCTCATCTCACGGCAGAGAGGAGAAAAACGGAGAGAGAGAGAGAGAGAGAGAGAGAGAGAGAGAGAGAGAAAGAGAGACAGAGAGACAGAGAGAGAACTTTTATGTTTTTACTGTTTTCTCCCCTTTCCTGTTGAGTGATCTAGCCAACATGGTTGGCTAAACCTCTTAGCTAGGGCTAAGAGGTGAAGCTTGTGGTATGATGGGATGATTCTACGGCTTCGATTATGTTAGTTGAACTACTTTGATTTTAGTTTTATTATAAGGAATTACCTGTAGTTTTTTTTTATGGTTTGTTGTGACTTCCATTACAATAGATCTGCAATGGATGCAAGTAATTTCTTTTCTTTATTTTGATTATGTGGTGAGGAAGCCTACTGTTGTTCACCATCGCCCTTGGACATGGTTGAGTGATGGAATCCCTCCTAACCTTCATACATCACACTGATTGGTTGTGGATTGGTTTAGCTCTGTTGTTTGCTTTGTCTCATGGACATGGTTTTGTGATGGAATCCATTCTAATTTACACCTGTCTCATCTTTTGAAAACTTGATCAAAGGAAGTTCAGATTGTTCTTTAAGCGATATATCTCGCTAACCTGGATGAAGATGGGACTCGAAGTCCAGTTGAGTTCGTGAATCAAGCGTAGATCTCCCTGATCTCTACAAGTGGATCCTCTGAATCTCTAGTTTCCCTTCTCTGAATTCCTTAAATTTTATATCACTGTTTTCACCATTATTCCTTCAGATTACACTTGTTTTAGATTTCATCTCATTCTAGTTCTAGTCCTAGTTAGTTTCAGATTACGTACAGGTTTCAGTCCCTGTGGATTCGACCTCGGTCTTACCGAGTTTTTACTACATCACAACCCTATACTTGGGGAGTGAACAATGAACACTTTCTTGCTTTACAACTGGGTTTGAAACCCGGAATGAAGGTTCATTTTATTAAAAGTGAAAATCAATGGCATATACATTATCAAGATTCTTTGAGAATTTATGGATTTTGCTTAATTTGGTTTGTCGATGCAGGTTTTGGATGTGGGATGTGGAATTGGAGGACCACGACGGGAAATTGCTAGATTTAAGTAACTCCATTTCTCACAATTTATATTTCTTCTGGCTTTCAACCAAGGAACTTGTAATGTTATGTAGCAGTTGTAATCCGACAATTGCAAAAAAAAGAAGAAGAAGACGGTTCTCAATTAAATCATAGATTTATTTCTAAAAACAAAATTCAGCTGATTATATAGGTTGGTTGCTTATTGTTATGACATGTTTCTAACATATAAGCAAGCCACATCGTGCATGGAGTGTCCTAGCATAAATCTTTATCTTGAATTATTTAGTAGTTTTGATTGACTAATCTAGTGATTTGTTTCAGCTGTTCATCTTCTTATGCGTGACAGAAGGTACACATATTTCTATTATGTTTTGTTTTCATTTTTTCTTTGCTTATGCGTAAAATGTTCTGATTTAAATATTAAGAACTACGTAGTGGCTTGATCCCAATCTTCCAACATTGGGTATGTAGGCAGCCGTCCATACTAGACCGTATCGGTGCAGCCACAAATTTTTTATTTTTTTCCCTTTCTTGTAGTGTGGATGCATTTTCATCAGGACTACTTGGCAATAAGAGTAAGGTGGATGTAAGTTCTCAAAACCTATAATTAATCTTGAATCATTTATATCTTTATCGCTTCATTTATATGCTGTCGTCAGGGTCAACTTGTAACTCCTCAGAACCCGCTCTGCCGTAAGACATTACGGTGCATGACGGTTCCTAGCAGGTTAAGTTGCAAATTATTATTAAGAGTTGGTTGGATATAATTTATTTTTTGTAAATGTTGTTAATAGTTGGATGGATGATGAATGTATTTGTGAATGTAAATGAAAATAAAAAACTTATGATATATATATATATATATGTTATCAATGGAGGATGCCTTGTTTAGGGGATATGAAATTTTGTAGCTTATGGTATGGTGCCCCAATATTGGTTGTATGTTACTAGTATGTAGTAGATAATACTAGGATCAATAGTAAACATTTTGTTTTGAGTGGAAGACCGAGTAAAAGAACTTGGAAGAGACACTTTTTATGCCTTTCAGCTTCAAACTGGATACCTTTTGGATAAACCAAACATCCATTCACCACTAGTTCCTCTAATACATGGTACAATGGGGTGGGATAATGTCGGTTGCTCCAAATTCCAATACATATACTAAGTATATGTAATAATATATATATATATATATATATATATATATATATATATATATATATATATTGCAAATTATTATATTGCAATTTATATATGAAATAATCGTCATCATCGTCATCATGTAAGCCATATCCTAATTAATTAGGGTCGCATACATGAATCCTATTCCACCGTTCCACTCTATCAAGGGCCATACCTCCAGTTAGACCATAGGTCATCGGGTCTTTTCTTACTACCTCCATCCACGTCTTTTGGGCCTTCCCCTTGCCCAACAATTTGTTCTCTAAAGCGTGGTTGGTCTTACAGCTATTCTATAAAACTTCCCTTTTAGTTTGAATGGTACTCGACGATCATTTAAAACTCCCAAGGCACATCCTATAGCAATTTTTACCATCCGCTGGCTTGAAACACTCTTGATGGTAGCAATGTGAAATGGCACCATCTTTCGCCATGGATTGGCAAAAGACTGACCTCATTCTTTTGGTCGATCTATATCATTAATTCCCTCGACCTTGTGGGATATCATTGACATTCTTGTAGGCAATGAGATCGCTTGAAGCTTTTGTAGAACCACGGCCATCTCCGCTGCAGAACCGCCCATTATCCGACCTTAGAGTCGCTTTCGACAAGAATGTCTCAGCTCCATTGGATTCAGCTTTGACCTTTGGACGCTCTTCTTCCTCCTCCCTCCTCTTCCTCATTGAATAAGTATGCAACATCCTTAACTAACTTGGAGCTGATTGAAGTCACAACTGCAGACTTTTTCATTGACAATAATGGTGTCTGCAAGCAACAACGAGAACATCTTAGTCTTTGGGTTATTGGTTTCGATTGCAAGTTGAAACCCAAGAGATACATTAAAAACCATTCCGAGGCTTCAACACGATCGTTCACGGCATTTAAACTCAATACCGACTCACGGAACTCGAGACCGATTCCGTTCTTACCGACTTTGTAAGATGAGAGGCAATTCGGGAGCATCCCTCTCTACCACCGAGACTGGCGCTTGGTAAACAACACCGACCTTATTCCCGGCCTTCAATGCACCTATCGTTGCCGCATGGGCCTTGAGAGAACCTCATAAGCCTTAATCTGCGTTGCATTTGCATCAATGGGAAATGTTCGGCAATGTCGGATCTAGAACAATGAAATCGCCATTGAAGCTATGTCGGATCTAGAACAACTGAAATCCACAACAAACCAAACAAAAGATGCGGAGAGATAACAACAAATTTCGAGAGAAGGTATGTCTCTTCTTTCCTTTCTCTTCTATTTCACGAACAGAATGTAGTTTATCTGCAAATTACAGTTTTTTTAAGGATTTAGAACTTTAAAAAAAAAAATGAAAACTACTGGTTGAAAAGAAGAAAAAATAACATTTTCATTATATATATATATATATAAACCCATGATCCAAACTTCAATTCCCGGTTTCCAAATTCCTGTTATACAATCATCATCTGAGCCTTTCTTTAATCGATTTGGGGTTGGCTTTAAATGGTAGATTGGCAAAAAGAAATTATGATTGGCTGCCAACTAGACATTCGCCTTCCTCTTTACCAAGGTCTTGGAACTGGAAATGGCAAAGGGTCACATTGATACTGACTCACATGCCATCAACATCAACACCATTAATATAAAGCAACACATGTCCAATGATGTAGAGCAGGTCACGGACAGTTTCATGGCCAAGATGGACCAGAAAAGGCCGATCAGAGACGAAGGTGATCCGGACCATCAGAACTTAAAACGGACGCATCTCACAAACTGGAATAAGCTATTAGACGTACTAATTATGATTTTGGGGTAGGGCGAACTAGTTTAGCCACCCAACCTTGCTATGTTGGTTGAGCACGCCGAATTTTTGAAATACCATCAGATCGACAAATCAATTCTGTTTTAATTTCATTTTTACTATTCATAGTTAGTTTTAGTTTGATTATATATAACTCTTCATCTGTTGGGCTTTAGGAGTTGTGCCCAACTTTAAAGTGTTTAGAATAATTAGGAGAACAGCATGGTGAAGGCAAATAGGACACTTACTATTTTTGGCCAAAAACCATGCACGCTAGTAGGAATCATAACCGTCTATAAATAGTAAAATAGTAACTTTACTGTTTATAGTAAGTCACGATTTCTATAAGTTTTAGTTGTAGTTTAAATCCCAGAGACCAAAAATGAGATATTTACCATTCTCAAGTGGACCACATTACAAGCTTGATGTTGAATGAGGGTCTACCATTAAAAACTTTTGGGGCCCATAAAAGTTTTGGATCAAGTGATATTTGTTTTTCCCTTCTTCTAAGTCCTGTATGACCTAATCAACAAGATGTCAAATAAGAAGTACAGTGGGCCTTAGGAGGATTAATTTTACGGCCCGTTTGGCCGGTTGGATTGGAAGGGATTAGATGGTAGTGGAAGGGATTGGATGGTAAATCCCAGGAATGGCCAGCGTGCCAAACAGTGTAGGTGATCTAATCCAAATCCGATGGATCTTCAGACAATCCACTGACAACACCATCATTACCTTTAAATCCCATCCAATCCATCCTAATCCATTCAAATTAGCCTGCGACGTGTTTGGTTCGAGGGATTGGAAGGGATCGAAGCTTTGATCTCGGATTGGCGGGCGTGCCAACAGATCTGGATGTATCAATACAGGGATGCAAACAATCCCATGGTTCTCAAGACAATCAGCTGACAACACCATCATTACCTAGAAATCCACGCCATCCACCCTAATACCATTCACTCCCTTCCAATCCACCCGGCCAAACGGGCCCTTAATGTAGATATTCAATCACTATTGTTTTCCTGTAGTGTGGTCCACCTGAAATTTATATCCTTCTCATTAATTTTTGGTATAAATCCCTAAAATGATATGTAAAAATGAATGAATAGCGTGTATATATGAAACACATACATCGTGGTGGGGGCCACAGTCATGGGGCTAGTGGCAGGGGAAGTAGCCAATCCGTTTCCCTAATGAACAGGTTGGATGACATGACAAAATGGACGGACGGTGTTGATAAACTAGCCTGTTTCAGGATGTGGACAGGCAGAGTTAGTACGTAATCCGTGTCCGTTAGGGACCATCGTTTGTAAGGGAAGGAGTGGGGCCTACAAGGGTGTGGACCCGCATTCCCGGAGACCTTGAGTGACCCACTCGTGCAATCTATGGGCGTTGAAAATGAAGGAAGGAAGCATTCCTACCGGGGGCAGTTCACGGGAATAACACTATTCTTGCTATAAATGAAGAAGAAACATGCAAAGGCTAATAACGGGATTTTGGGTAGCCGTAGGATGCACCACAAGTTCATTAGCCATGCACCCATTGTTGCTAAGGGTCAGTTTGGGCGGTGGGATTAGAAGGGATTAGGTGGGATGGGATTCATCTGGTCCTGTGCCAATTCCACTTCATGTTTGGGAAGAATGGAAAAGCTTGGAATTACATTAAATGGAATTGTATTGGGTCCGTGCCAATTTCACTCAATGTTTGGAAAGTTGTGTAGGTCCCACCATGATGTGTGGGCTATATCCACACCATCCACACATTTATCGAGATTATTTTAGAGCATGGGCCAAAAAATTAGGTAAATCTAAAGCTCAAGTGAACCCCACCATAGAAAGCAACACGGATTGAATACTTACCGTTGAAAACTTCTTTGGAGCTACATAAGTTTTGGATCTACCTCATTTTTAGACACATGCCATAAAATGAGGTTACAAAACAAATGAACGGTTTAGATATAACATATGCATGTTATTCAGTCATTTCAAATGATGGTAGGTATATCCATTCAATGTACCCTCATATTATCAACAAAGCATAGCATTAATTTTATCCCACGGCAATAGGGAACAATCTCTGCCATGGGTAATAATTATCTTTTTTAAATCTCATCCCACCTAATCCCTTCTAATCCCACTGCCCAAACTGACCCTAAACATATTATAAAAAAAGAAGCAAGCGAGGAAAGAAGAAAATGAGAAAGCAAAAGAAGAATGCCTAAAATGAGGATCGAATTAATATTGATTTGCACCACCACCAAAGGCAGTTACCAACAGGTAAGAAAAGAAGCTAGGTTACAACTTGCTCTGGATATCTTGAAAAACTTGAGTTTGAAATATAAAAGGCTAACTTAGAGAGAATGAATACAACAAAGGGCTTAACTCCTTTATATAGATATTAAAAGTAGTAGATGTGTGGGAATAAAATAACATAACAAGGGAATGAAGGTGACTGACATGACATATCACAAGTAGTAGTTATGTAAGCAGATTGGCTGGTGTAGCATACAACACCCACCTGGCTCGTGTGTTGATGTGACCAAGTTATGTGGTCCTACGACCAAAAAAAAAGAAAAGGAAGACAATACTCATTGTCATCAGTGATCTAGAATATCTCTGTTGGGCCCAACCATAGATGAACCAGCTCTGAAGAATATCACTGATTGGATATTCTAATATGATCATGTGTCACATTGGGGAAAGCTAAACATCAAACCAAAAAAGAAAAAACAACAAGGGAAAGCTACCCTGAAGAAAACAGAGCTTTAATAGTTTTATTAGTAATTGTGGTCTTTATTTTTCTCAAGTTTTTTTTAAAATCTTTTGTTGGCATTTATATATTATGAAGTTTGTACATATGTTAGCATATTGTTGCTTGAATGTGGCAATCCAGTGCATCTGGAAGATGACAAAATTTGTATCTGAAAATGCTCTCTTTTCCCACTAGGATTTTCTAATCGACGGTTGTAACAGGCCTTACAAAGAAACATACCAATTGAAATGCTCTTACCTTAACATCTAATTGGTAGGATGAATTCTAATATTTTATTTTGTTAATTGGTTTCAGTTGATTAAACTATTCACTTTCCATGGATTTGAGCTGGTTATTTGAAATATATGAAGGGTTAAATTTGGTTGCTTGTAATATATGTAGGAAGGGCTCAAAAGAAGGTTGAACAGGAGCAGATACTAAGTAGCCAATACAAAACAATGCATAGCCAACAGTTGGAAGTTCCAGGTAATTTCTTTTGTATGGGTCCTAGCTAGTTTAGTAGGGGGAAGTGTTTAGTTAGGAGGGTTGAAGTGAATTTTTGTTGCATGGGCCACTTGGGTCATTTCCTCTTTTATTGAATTGAGTTGTTACCAGTTTTGTGAATAGGATCCTTATCAAACAATAGTGTGAATTATTTTTTGAATGACTATCAGGTGCAAGATTAAAAAAAAAATTAATAATAATTTATTGGTATATATATTTTTTTTTCGCAGATATTTTAGCGACGGACCAAATCCGTCGCTAAGCTCTGAACATTGAAAATAACGACGGATTGAGGTCCGTCGCTTACTAAAATTAGCGACGGATCTTATCCGTCGCTAATGTTTCTAGGGACGACATTTTTTTAATTTCACCGACATTTTTTTATTTATTTTTACGACGGATTTGAGGTCCGTCGCTTACTAATATTAGCGACGGATCTTATCCGTCGCTAATGTTTATAGAGGACCAATTTTTGGAATTTCACCGACAGTTTTTTTATTTTTACGACGGATTTTATCCGTCGTCATTAGGCGACGGACCTTATCCGTCGCATATTAAACGACGGATAAAATCCGTCGTGAAACCAAAAACGACCCACTAAACAGCGACGGACCTCACGACGGATGAAGTCCGTCGTTTATTTGGTTTTACGACGGATTTAGTCCGTCGCAAATCAGCGATTTTGGCGTAGTGCAAGTTATAAGAATGTATTGTCCGGTTAGGCAAGGTAAAACAACTATCAAATCATGATTTACCATGTGTTCATTGAACATGATTGATTTTCTTGGATCATTTATCCATTTTATTATTCTATGTGAAAATTTGAGTTTTCTACTTGGCTTTAGTATTAAGAAATTTCGAAGAAAAAAAAATAGAGAAAGAATGCATGGAAAACCCACATCTAGTCTTAATTTTATTAACAAAATATTTTCTAATTTAGTTTCCCATAAGTGCACACAATAACATACTAATGTAGTCAATTTTAAGGTCCAACTGCCCAGCAAATAAATAAAAATAATTACACCAATACAGCAAAAGTCATATTTCCCACCCAGGCTGTTGCAACCATTTTACTTCACAGTAATAAACCAAATTAAATCCAACAATTCTATGAGCATCTTGTTGAATTTAAAATAACATCTTTACAACTTGGAATCAAACATTTAAACATGATATGTGCCTAGTCCACGCCTAATCTCATGTGTTTTTTTCTTTTTCTTTGTTTGTGAACTTGTGCAGCCCTCACTAGTTAAGATCAGCCATGTTACAAACAATAACATCACCAGCACTTCTTCAAACAAGTTTGCAGTCAATCTTAAGTGCAGTGCGGCTATTCCATGCCAGGACATGCAATTTACTGATATCAACTTAGGGCCTATGGACCCTACCATTAAGGTGACGTCCTGCTGCTCTAACGTCAATCGACTAACCACTTCAGGTGTACAAAATCCACCACCTTGCAAATTTAAATGCAAGGCGTCTTGATTAGTTCTAAAGAAATACTGAATGTATCTATATGGGTAGCATTTAAGTGTTTGGAAGAGAGCCGTGTAATTAGTTCTATCTCTTGTTGGTGTATTCAGGCCTCTTGGGCCATTCATTCATCATTGTGGTGCTTGGATAATATCTTATATAGTAATTAGGTTTTTTCTAATGGAGAGATCTTTTCTAATCTATCCCCTTCAGATCCTCCTTGTTAATCAATCTCTTTCCAGGCTGTTCATTAAACACAAATCAATGGGCTGGACAAACTAGATTTTCAAGAATAGTGTGTTCTTGGAATCATGAATGATACTACATGCATTTTCCAATCGCATTGCTTCTTTAAATTAGCTACATGGGCAACTTGGGCCATCGATAGGTAGGCTGGCCCCTTGGGTGTGAGTGTGACCCACTTCAGTCTAAGCTTGGGCTGAAATACTAGACCCAAGGTCCTGACCCAGGCCTATAGATTAAGCCCATTTATGCTCAGGGTTGAGCTGCATCTAACATCCCATCAGCCCTATCCATCAATATCATGTATGATTGGGAAGGCCAAAGGAACAGCCTAGATTTTGTAGAACAGAGGATATTCGGGCTTGGGCTTGGGCTTGGGCCCCGGCCATCCACAGTCATGACTCAGTCTTGGGCCTATTTGTCTATGTTGATCACAACTCAGGATGTGGTTTTACTGGCAGGCTGGACTTAGGCCTGTAGCTTCAAGTTCAACTTCGCGGGCTGCGCTTGGGTCAGGGAAGATCAGGGCTGGGTTTTACTTTGCAGGCTGAGCCAGGGCCAATTTTTCTAGACCTGTAACAAGCTTGGGCCAGATCAGGACTGGGTTTTTATTTGTGGCCCACGCGGGCCTATTTGTCTAGGCCTGTCAAGGACTGCAGACTCAGGCCAGGGTTTTACTTTGCACCTGTCACAGGCCTAGACCACACTCAGTCATGGGTTTTACTTTGCTAGGTTGTGCTTGGGCCTATTTGTCATGAGGCTTGGATAGATTCAGACCTGGGTTTTACTTTGCTGGCCACACTGGCCTATTTGTATGACGCAGGGATGAACGTGATGAGGATAACTACTCCGAATCCACGGAGCTTCTCTGGACTCCTCATAAAGACTTCTCGAATCCACGACGAAAGAAAACAAAAAAATAGAAATAAATTCTAAGAAATTCAAAATTGATTAATTGATCCATAAAAACGAGTTCACAACCCTTTAAATAGGGATACCAAGCAATGGGAAAGAAATCAGAATCAAACTACAACTAAAACTCCTAGAATTCGCGACTTACTATTTATAGACTGTTGTGATGTCTACTAGTGCGCAAGGTTTTCGGCCAAAAATAGTAAGTGTCCTATTTGGCTTCACCAAACTGTTCTCCTAATTATTCTAAGCTCTTTTCACGTTGGGCGCAACTCCTAAAACCCGACGGATGAAGAGTTATAATCAAACTAAAACTTACTATTTATAGTAAAAACGAAATTAAAATAGAGAAACGACCGTCGATTCAGGGGTTTTTCGCAATTCCGGGCGTTATGCAGGGTTGGTTGGCTGAAGTAGCTCATTCTACCCCAAAATCATATATTTTACGTCGGGTAACTCATTTCAGATTGCGAGATACGTCCGATCTAAGGTCCGACGGTCCGAATCACTTCTATCGTCGACCGGGCCTTTTCTGATCCATCTTGGCCATGAAACTGTCCGCGACCCACTCTACATCATTATATCAACCTATAACAGACTAGGGTAAGAATCAAACTTGCAATTTCCTTTGCGGGCCAGGCTTGGACAGATCTCAGCCTCGCCCAAAACAGCCGTGGACAGCCTATATTCAGAAATTGTTATACGGGATCCACAGGAGTAAAAGGCCAAAATCCTTTTTCCTAGTTGCCACATTGAAAATGTAATGAGTGATTCTCCTAACTTCCACGTCCTTGGTAAGAGCTTTCTATACCACCTTTTGGATTGGCTGGAATTAAAATATAAATATAAAAACCCAAACGTCACATCAGGAGGAGGAGAAGCATGTGGGTTTCACAAATTGAAAGACGGTGAAAATGAAAATCAATTTTCATTGGACAGATGTGTTTTCACAAATCGAAACCAAAGAAAACCAAATTCATTTCCACGACTTTACAGTGAAACAATAAACATCGCATTGTAACAATCTTAGTTAAAGATAAGCAAACATATATATTTATTTTTTATATTATCGAAGAGAGCTGGAGCAACATTGAGTGAAGGAAATCAAACAAGAGTATGTATTTGGGTCTAGGATAAATGCAATGGCCCCAACGATGTTAGAAAGACGATTCAGGTCTTCATTTCTGTGACTCAACGGCGATTTATGACCCTTCTTTCCAAATGAATCTTCGCATATTAGAGCTTGAGCACCAACAATCTCAATAGCGAAATTGATATTCTCATATATCTTAGAAGCCAAGAACATGATTACATCTAAGATCCCAACAAGCGCATAGCCGTATTTTTCAAGGCAACCGTTAAGCCATTTCTTCGTAGCAGGATCGGTGGCATTTTCCAACAAGTGAGAAATGTATTCACGTTTGTCCGTAGCATTGCAGAATGTTAGATCAAGAGAGATGTTAGCAAGTCCAACAAGATCTGATGTTGCTGTTCGAGGATCAGAATCTAAGGTGTGGATACAGAATTCGTAGTCAATCGTTGACTTACATGTCCTGTGAATTAATGAAGAGCTCGTGGAATTTGAAATTTGAAGGAAAATGGTGACCGCTACCAGTAGAATTGTTAAGGAGAAAAGACTGCCCCATCTTCTTTTCTTTCTTCTTTCTTAGATCCTTTGATAAGAGGAGAGCGAGTTGGCATTTTATAGGGAGGGGACTCAAGTCCAATCAGTTAGGCCACAAACTCACCGTCCATTTAGTAGATAAGTTCCAACCTATTATGTGTATGTGACATCCAAACTCTGCAATAGGTTTGACCAATCATGCTTTTAAAATCAACAACTTTCAGTCATCAGGTTTACCATACTTGTATTTTGTCAGTTATGATCGGTGAAATGAAACAATTCTTCCAATGGTATGGCCCACTTATGAATGGATGGATATGATTTTTGGGCCGAATAATCCTCGTGATGGGTTCAACCTATTAGAAGGATTGGATGTCAGACGTTCATGACAGATTGGACGTTGCCCGTTGGATGAACGGCAACTTCTGGGCCAACCGGTTGGACTCGAGACCCTCACGTAACAAGGGAAAGTAGGGGTGCACACGATTTGGTTCGGTCCGCTTCTGGGGTGAAACTTGGTTCGGTCCGCTTCTGGGGTGAAACTGAAACTGAACCGTTCCTTACTGTTCCAGGATTTTCTAAACCGGAACTGGACCATTAGCACCTTAGAACCGAATCAGAATCGGACAGTGAAAACCGGTTCAGTTCCAGATCGGTTCCACGGTTATGGGCTTTTTATAATCTGGCCCAATTGCATGTTCTATTTTATAATTTAGCCCATGTCTATTCGTGTTGTGATCCACTTAATGAATGGTTTAGATATTATATATGGTATGAAAAAATACATTTATGAAAACAAGCAAAGGGTGCATTGTAAATCATAAATCATAAGTCAAATATACAACTAAAATATATTGTAAACTCACGGTTCCAGGTTCGGCTCCACGGATCAGATCCACGGTTTGGATCACGGTTCGGTTCGGTTCTACATACCCCCAAACTGGAACCGAACCAATCTAAACGGTTCTTTAATTTTTGGAACCGGAACCGGTGCACTCTAGAACCGGACCAAACAAGACCGTTTGGTCGGTTCCGGTCCGGTTCTACAGTTCTACCGGTTCGATGTGCAACCCTAGGAGGAGAAACGGATTGGCTATTCCCCCTGCCACCAGCCCGGTGGCTGGTGGTCGGTGCTCTGTGGGCCCCACCATGATGTATGTGTTTCATCCATTCCGTCCATCCATTTTTAAGGATAATTTTAGAAATTGATCCCAAAAATGAGAGGGATAATTGATTTCGAAAAATAGATGGAAGGCATGGATGAAACACATACATCATGGTGGGGCCCACGGAGAACCGACCACCAGCCATCGGGGGGTGGCAGGGCGAGTAGCCAATCCATTTCCGTTCACTACAAGAAAGTAGGCCTTTAGCCTCAATTTTTTAGCCTCGGTTCAAAAAAAGGAGGCTAAATATGGCTTTTAGCCTCGGTTGTAAAGGAACTGAGGTTAAAAATTCACTTTTTGCCTCGGTTAATGAGAAATTGAGGCAAAAGTCGCCCTATTGCCTCGGTTGGTGAGAAAATGAGGCCAAAAGTCGCGCCCTTTTGCCTCGGTTGGTGAGCAAGCGAGGCCAAAAATCTGCCCTTTGCCTCGGTTAGTGAGCAAGCGAAGGCTAAAAGTCTGTCATTTTGCCTCGGTTGTTGAAAAGCGAGGCCAAAAAGTCTGCCCTTTGCCTCGGTTGGTGGCGACTAAGGCCAAAAGTACGCCCTTTTGCCTCGGTTGGTGAGCAAATGAGGCTAAAAGTTTACCCTTTTGCCTTAGTTATTGAAGCGAGGCTAAAAGTCTGCCCTTTTGCCTCGGTTGTTAGAAGCGAGGCCAAAAGTCCGCCCTTTGCCTCGGTTGGTGAAGCGAGGGAAAAAAGCCCCTTTGCCTCGGTTGGTGAGCAAGCGAAAAAAAATCGACTTTTGCCTCGGTTGTTGAGAAACTAAGGCTAAAAGTCTCGCCCTTTTGCCTCGGTTGGTGAGAAATTGAGGCCAAAAGTCGCCCTTTGCCTCGATTGGTGAGCAAGCGAGGCCAAAAGTCTGCCATTTGCCTCGGTTGGTGAGCAAGCGAGGTTAAAGTTGCCCTTTGCCTCGGTTGGTGAGAAACCGAGGCCAAAAGTCTATCCTTTGCCTCGGTTGGTGAGCAAGCGAAGCCAAAGTCTGCCTTTTTGCCTCGGTTATTGGCGAGGCCAAAAGTCTACCATTTTGTCTCGGTCGGTGGCTTGACTAAGGCCAAAAGTCTACCATTTTGCCTCGGTTATTGAAAACCGAGGCCAAAAGTCTACCATCTTGCCTCGGTTGGTGAGAAATTGAAGGCTAAAAGTTTGCCCTTTTACCTCGGTTGGTGAGCAGAAACCGAAAAGTCTGTCCTTTGCCTCGGTTGGTGGACAAGCGAGGCCAAATGTCTACCCTTTTACCTCGGTTGGTGAGTAAGCGAGGCCAAAGTCTATCATTTTACCTCGGTTTGTTAGTGCTAGAAAGGTAAAAATCTGTCCATTATTTTTGGAAACTCAATTATGGAAGTGGGCCGAAAAATTATTTCTTGAAGATGTTTATCATTGACGCCTTCTTGAGGCTACCGAACTCATCATGGTGGGCCACGGTAAGATTTCAAAGGTAAATGGTCTTATTATCATTGATCCATACATTATGGCCCATTAGAGTGTTGAACCGAAGCGAAAAGTCTATTTTTTAGCCTCAGTTGCATAAGAACCGAAGCGAAAAGTCTTTTTTAGCCTCAGTTGCATTAGAACCAAGGCGAAAAGTCTATTTTTTAGCCTCGGTTGCATAGGAAGCTGAGGTGAAAGTCTACATGCCTTTAGCCTCGGTTGCATAGGAACAAGGCGAAAAGTCACCTTTTAACCTCGGTTGCATAGGGCCGAGGCCAAAAGTCTACCTTTAGCCTCAATTGCATGCATAGAACCGAGGCCAAAAGTCTATGTTTTAACCTCAGTTGCATAGGGCAGAGGCCAAAAGTTTACATTTGAGAATATTGAAAAAAATTGAGAATTTATAAAAATTGAGAATATTGAAAGAATTAATAATTTTTAAATTTT
Organism: Magnolia changhungtana; assembly: GCA_030180095.1. Classification (NCBI taxonomy): domain Eukaryota; kingdom Viridiplantae; phylum Streptophyta; class Magnoliopsida; order Magnoliales; family Magnoliaceae; genus Magnolia; species Magnolia changhungtana. The sequence goes on from JASAUF010000319.1 coordinate 2,312,717, forward strand.
TTGACAATTGTGAAAAAATTGAGAGTTTTCAAAAAGATTTGAATTTTGAATTTTCTAAGAATTAATTTTTTTTTTAAAAAAAATTGAGAACTTTTAAAAAATTAAGAATTTTTTTTTTTTGAAAAATTAAGAATAAAAAAATGATAATTATGAAAAAGTATGATTTTTTTAAAAAATTGAGATTTTTTTTTTTTAAAAATTAAGAACTTTGAAATGTTTTTGAAATTTTTGAGGAAAAAAAAAAGAATTTTGAATTTCAGAATCTTAAAAAAATTGGAAAATTTTTAAAAATTGAGAAATTTCAAATAACTGAAAATTCTAAAAAAAAATTAACAAATTTTAAAACTATTAAGAATTTTTTTTTAAATTTTTATGTATGTGTTTCATCCATGCCATCCGCACATTTTAAAAAAAAACATTTAATGATATGAGCCCAACAATGAGATACATCCAAATCTCAAGTGGACCACACGATGTTGATTGTCTAGCAACTTTGAATTTTGGTCCATGCAACATCCACAGTGGATCGATGGTCAATCTGCCAGATTTAAAATTAGACCATGGAAATGAAAATGATCAAAGGGGACAGATCCAAAACTCAAGTGGGCCAAACAGTGGGGATTCAATGAGAACCGTTCAAACATTCTTGTGGCCATAAAAGTTTCATGTCAGGATATTATTATTTTTAATTATTTTCATTTCATCCCAATGGTGATGACCTTATAAACGGTTTGGATGACATCTAAACATCAAGGTAGAGCTCAGGAAATTTTCAACGGTAGGCATTTCTTTCCCCAATTTTCATCTAAACCCAATCCGCGCCCCTTATCCAGTCCTCTCGCACCATTCCTCTCCAAACGAAACACAACCCTACCCTAGGTCCTCTCTCTCTCTCTCTCTCTCTCTCTCTCTCTCTCTCTCTCTCTCTCTTTCTGTCTCCAAAGAAGGAGAAAGCTCCTCCTTCATCCTCGGTTCTCGTCTTCATTGGATCTCTCTCTATCTCTCTCTCCGATCATTAGATCCTTGAAATACAGTGAGCTTTTTTTCCAAATATTCTCCACTTAGGGTTTTATTTTTTCAAATTTTTTCTCAATTTTTGGTGCTTAACCTATTTTAATCGAATCCAACTTATGTCTCTTAATTGAAAGATTTCGTTGGATTTTGATCCAGGTTCTTTGCGGATAGATCTGTTTTCCTTTCGGATCCCATCGTTTGGAGCTTTACTTTTTATTTTTGTTTTTGAAATGCCCATGTGTTTTTTTATATTTGATTCTAGGTCATGATTTGGATTCTTTGTTTTAGAGTCTGAAATGTGTGGAATTTTTATCTGGTGGTGGCCTTTGTGTTTTTTTTTTTTTTTAGTGTTTCTAGTGTTAGATCTGGAATTCGGTCTGTTTGAGATTGTGGTTGTTTGATTCTTTTGGTTGTATTTGCTAAAATTGTGTGTCTTCGATCGGATCTGGTAATGATTTCTCCGTTCATGGCCCTTTTGTTTTGGAAATTGTGTGATTTGGTGAAGAAAGCTATTTGTGGCGTGGTATGTCGGATTCTTGTAAAATTTTCTTAAAATTATCTAATAAAGGTTTAATTTTTGGCAATGAATGAGATCTCTAAACGAGAGAAGTTATAGGTTCCTGATGCATCTGTATGACTATAATTTTGGGTTTGAGAAGTTATAGGGTCTGGATGCATCTTTACATGACTAGCTTACTGATGATCTAATTGGTACATGTGGGGCTACAAGATTTCATACCATAGTTCTTTAACAATAATGTGTATGTAGGTCAGGTTCAAGTTCAAATCAGACCTGATTCAGTGAAATACATTACTATGCATTTGATAATTTCAACGAGGAATGACACCATTCAATATTGTTATTGTGTTGTAACTAATTTTATCCTTTTAAATTTTAAACTATTTTCAATCATAGCTTGGCTTTGGTTTTGGATTCTCTCAATGAGAAGGAAAGTGCCATACGATATAATATATTACATTTCTTCTTTTAATGCCATATGATACGGGAAACTTATGAAGTAAAAATGTCATAGTTGCATGATCTTCTGCACAAGTTGCAACTCTTGCTATATCTAGTGATTCCTAGATGCTTCAGGTTAAAAGATACTGCTTTTCTACTTTTCTTGCCCACTTGCTCTCGAGGATAAGTTGTTGATTATTTACTTGTTGTCCAACAATTGCATACAAGAAATGGGGGCCAACCTAAAGGAAAATGAGCTAGTTGAAAACGAAGAAGAGTATGTCTTTCTTGATCTCAGCGGTGTGTGTGGACAAACTGACATCCCAGCTAATGCTCCATATGTTCTCTCTGTAAGTGTGTATGTGTGATAACTATTCCAATGGAATATTTTGTGTTTGGAAGTTACTAGATTTGCACTGAGTGGAATGGCCACTGGCCGGAAAGGTCATTGGGCTCTACGTCTGTTTTAAAAGTTGAAGTCAACTCTGTTTAAATAGGGACAATGGTAAGCATCCTATTGTGAATGGTGAATCAGCTTTTTATTATGAATGCATCCCTTCAGTGCATTATTGGTCTCTACTTATTGCTTGTTTGAAGTTACTGTAGTGAGATAAGTCTATAGTATTTGGATGGATACTTCCAATTTCTTGCAGCTAGTTGTCTAAGTTTCATTTGAGGTGTCAACGTTTCCCATTTCACAACAAAGTAGTTACCCAAAAGGTGCTTTCGGTGGTGCAGATTCTCATTGGGCCCTAATTAAACTGAGTCGCTTTGCATTTTGAAATGGGCTTTTGTTTGGAAGGTGTGGAAACCTTGTTCCACATTGAATGCAATGGAGAAAGTCCGTCACACTTGGCTCAAAATAGCAAGTGCACTTGATGTGGCAAAGAGCCAAATTGAGCATAATGGCCATTCTGCTCAATGCAAATATAGTTACTTCAAAATGCAGACAATCATATGCATGTTGCCTTTTATTTGGCTGTCTTGGTCCTATATTGATTACATCAAGTATCTGTTCTCAACCTCTCACGCTATAGTTAAGTGGATATTGTGCGTTCATTAATCTTTTCAGGGTTTGGACACACTGAATCCAGTCTTGGTTATTGGCAACAAATTGAAAGCTGGTGAGTCATTGACTTTATAAAACCTCCTTCCTTTGAGAAGTAAACATCATAACAGTATCCATGATTTCTTTCCATTTTCCAAAGACTTGGTACGAGAATTGGTGGATTTTGAACCCATGAGTTATCAATTATTTGAACTTTGTAGTGAATTGTGCCAAGCCAAATGCCTCGTCAGCTAATTATGCATGTGATTGAATGGTTAACAGTCATGTATATGTGGGCGTCCTCTTATTTTGTGCAGCTAACTGCTTGAGCATGACCTTCTAGGTGTGTGGGCGCTTTATGCTCATTTGCCCCTCCATGGCCCTACTTTGTTTGCTTTCTATTTGGGCTGTGTATGTAATAGTTCAATTGGAGTTCAATGCTAGGTTGCACTGTGTTGGCATATGGGTTGTGTTAATGTGTGCCTTTGCATGGCTATTCCAAGAGTCCGAATAAAAGAGAAAGGTTGATGTTTGGTGGGCAATCAATTGTAATTTATTGCCAAATCTGCCATTTAAAAGCCAACCAAATTATTGGGAGAAATGCTAAGATGATGATAGCGATAACATTGCACTCCAAAGGCACATCTTTACTTCATACACTCAGTTGAATTAGATTAGAAACATCCTCATTGATCTCCATATCATTTTAAGTTTACGAATTACGGAAATCTCGTGGTCATCAATCTTTATTGAAGCCTCGTCCTTATAACTAGTCCTAGTAGAAGTGCATTCAAAATGCTGTCCTGTTCTGGTAAATTTTAAACCTATAGCTCTAGAGCTTTCTTCCAAACTTCCATTTTGAAACAGTCTCTGTAGTCCCATTGACTAGCACCACAAACAACATTCACCAAAGAAACACTTCCATAATACTAGTGGTTTATTCATCTATAATAAGTGCAATAAGGTATGGGTTTAATGCTTACCCCTGATTTAAACCCACTGCTATAGGGAACTCCACCTCACTACATGCCATTCTCATTCTCATGACAACACCCTCATACATGTCTTTAGTAAATGTCATTATATCTCTCAAGGGCCCCTTCCTCAACACCACCACATTGCCTCCCGATGTATTCTATCATGTCCTTTCCCCAAATCTACAACCATGTGTAGATTTTTTCTTCTCTCCCTACTTTTTCCATCATTTTCCAAAGAAAATAACCTTGCTCTTGTGGGTTTTTCTAGCATAAAGTTAAAGTTGATTCTCAATATCCTTGTTTCTTGATTAGTCTTTTGCTCCACCACCCTCTCCAAAGCTTTCTTTGCATGACTATGTGTTTGATCCCCGATGCTTCTCCTCCACTCACCTTGCGGTGAAAGATACGGATGATGACGTGAGGAAATGCATGTAATTTGTTTCTATTTCATTTTCATAGTCATTGGTCAAGATTCTAGAATGGTTTCCAGAAGCCACAAATGTCTAATCTGTCAGAAAATGCTGATATTCTTATAAAAATGTGAACATTAGTTCCATTTAGACATTATCTCTCTGTTTATTGTCCCAGGAAATTACCGAATTTCCATCAATAATTCATGACGCATGTTTTTGAACTACGGCTTTCCAGTATCTCCTAGCTCGATGCATTGAGATTGAGTGATATATTCTTTTGTTGTTTGCCATCTAATGCAAATTTTTTATGAATTTGAAATCTCCTGCAAATAGTTCATGTCTTCGATGGCTTGTTTGTTCTAGAAATATATATTGCCATGTGTCCTAGTGATTGGATTCTTTTTCAGCCTGAGGCATTTGTAAAGGTTCGTCCACGATGTGAACCTCCTCGGCGTGATATGATGTATCCTGTGAACTACACGCCGTGCCGTTATGTACGAATATCTTGTTTGCGGGGGAATCCAATAGCTATATTTTTCATTCAGGTGATTTGCTGGAACATATCCTGATTTCCTTTCTTCATTCCTTATTTCAAAGTTGTAGGTTTTCTTTGAAATTCAACACTCTAAATTTGTTTACTATTTACCTTTCTGATGACTTATTGGAGTTTTTAATGGGATTGGAACACGAATTTCAACTGTTGTTAATTATTTCTTTGCCACACATCATCTCACACAAACAGGATGCTCATGATATGCATCTTCAGGTGGACAATATTTTCATCGTTTAAATGTCCTTTTTGTCTCACAGTCTTTTTTTTATATCATGATATTGCTGTGACTTCTAATGATCATTAGTTCATAGTTGCTTCAAGACATGACAAACCGGTTGCTGCCATTTCTTCCCCAACTTGAGGTACACTTATTTTTCTCTGAAACTTGTGCAAAAGTATGTCATGGCAAAGTTTGTGCCTTGGCTTTCTTAGATCTTTTAGAAGTTGTTGTGAACAATGCAGGCAGATCTTACGAGTTTTTCAGAGTCAGCAGAGTCCAGTACCCTTTTTTAGCGATGCTTGCTAGCCCATTTTATCCAATTCTTCGCATCGTGAATGAAAGGTTTGTTTCATCCCATTATTCAACTTGCATTTTGCAAGGTCTTCATTAAATTTGTTCATGTTGGGTCATGTCTATGCCAATGTATTCGATACTTGATAATGGTGGCCATCATCCACCATCGTTGCCGTTACGTAGTAGACCAATGCTTGCTATTATGGTCATTGAATTTTTTTTTAATTGCCAATGGACCGTTATGGGGTCAGTAACTTCCATTACTGAGGCCCTTTTTTCTGTAACGGTAAGTTCTGACCACTGTAATGTGTAATGGTACCCACCGTTACCGTTATGTAATGGCCGTTACGGCAATTATGTAACCGTTTTTTGATACCTTGGTCTATGCTTGTTGTGATATTTGACATGCTACTATCTGCCTCTCTTGGCATCCCACTAAGTTATCCCTTGCCTTGAAAATAATGTTTGGTATTTACCCTCCCTCACTCCATATTTCAAAATTATCATTATCTGTTTGCCATAACAAGCCTACTGTGCTTATTATATCATTTTGTCACCTTCGGTAAGTTTTTTTTTTTCGACATAACAATTGTCTTTTGTATTGAAATTGCAGGGAAACTGCTAGGGCTCAGCGACTTTCCGATTCAGATGCTTTGAGGAATAGTCAGACTTCAACTTTAACAGTTTCATCGAATTTTGAGGTAACTTCCTTTTCTCTTTCTCATGTAGTATCTCTCTGAATTGTCAGTTATGTCTTGATATTGGATCTACTTGGCGCACACACACATATCCATTCATACATGAAAATTGCAATTTTAAGGGAAAGTTCCTTTAAAAATGCTTGTTATCCTAGGAGCATGTTTTTATAGTTAGAGGAAACAATGAACAATTGTTAGGATCATGATAGAGTTCTTATATTCACCAAATCAAAGGCATCATCTACACATGTTGTTTGAGATGCATTAGCTTTGTGAAAATATTGCCTTGTTTTAGTATCTTTTTTTCTTCCTTGTTACTTGTACCTTTTTTTAATTTATGGAGATGGTGCAAACAAAGTGACATCGACTTAACACTGCCATTCGTGTTCAGGCCCAGCCCAGGAGATCAAGGAGTCCATCACCTTTTGTCCAACTTGCTGCTAGCTCCATAGCTTTTCGCGCAGATGCCGTGTTCATTCTGCTGAGAAAGGCATATAAAGACCCTCAACTTGGAAATGTTTGCCGAATAGTATGTGTCAGAAGTTCATTTTATTTCTATGGTGCAGATGCATTTTCTTCTTTGGATTGTGATGTTTATAGAATTTTGTGTTTCGGGCTTCTAGAGCTTTGCGAAACTTGCAGAGCCGGTACCTCGGTGGAAGCGTCAATCCCTTCCAGCGACTCGGCATCTTCTCATAGTTCACGATGAAGCGACCAAAGTGAAGCTTCGGTCATGTGCATTTGGTGATTACTCAAGCTTGTTTGGAGAAGAATTCAGGATACCTGATGATAACTGGGATGCCTATTATCTGAATGTCTTGGATCTCAGTGCAGTAGAAGAAGGATTCTGCATGTTCTCTATGCTTGTGCATCACAGGTGGGTTATGGTAGCATGATGCTTATGTCTCTTGACTGTAATAAGAAATAACACCTTTGCGTTCTTGTGGTGTAAATGTTATTGGCAGCGAGAGATTGTTTGTTCTTATATTAAATTATTAATCTTTTTCCTCTTTTTGCCTTGTTAAATACATGGCCTCTTAAATGTGTGTAAATTGGTGAAAGCAATTCGACTTAAGTGCACTTCCTCTTGTACAAGCACTTTGCTACCAGGTGATAGATTCTTCGAAGCTTGTATCCTTTTCCGGAACTTGGTGCTTTTAGATCAATCTATTGAATGTGTAAATTTGTGGCGACTTGTTGTAGCACTCAGTCCTCCTGTTACGGTCCTTCAGATCAATTTGACGATAGTTTCTGGCAATGGAAACAGCCCTTTGTGCAGCATGCTCTTTCTCAGGTTGGAGAATATTTCGTATCATAGGATCATTCATTTGGGGAGATTTTTGGATTTATCCCATTCAGCTTTGGGTCCACCGCAACAAAAAATTGGATTACCAAAAGGTGTGCTTTGATTGTACAATTTATTGGGTTGGGCAAAATCTTTATATTTCCTCGTATAGGAAGGCTTGGTGACAAGCAACTGATTACTACATCTCGTCTAGTGGTTTGCAATTTTTGCAACAATTTCTAGCCATTTTTCATTGAATGTGGACCATCACCATATTTCCCTTCTTGACCATCTATTTTTCGTTGAATGTGGACCATCACCAAAGGTGGAGCCTAGGCACCCAACGATCTAGCTTGCTGAACCATGGACCACACTCATACATACAAACTGAAAACCCAAGTATAATGTCCTCAGGTTAAGGATCGTATAATTATTCTCTTATTAAGCAAGCATGATTTTACCTGTGTTTCCGGTCAGTTCCCTTGGCAAATTTGATTTAGAGAGTGTACAATTATGTTGACTGGTATTTTCCTCCTAGCTCATATTGTGCAGCAGATTTTAGGGCAAATTTGATTTGGAGAGTGTACAATCTAATTTCTTTACTTGAGATCTATTCGTCTATGCTATTTGTCAGCTTTGGAGTGCAGACAAGTTGAATCTTCAGGAGGAGGACGACGATGGATCTGCGGTCGACCTTATTAATGTTCGAGTTCCAGCTTATGAATTGAGTAAGTTTTTTGGAGTTCCGGCTTCTGAAAATTTCTACTCACATTATGAAGATGCAGAACACCTATTCTCATTGCTAGTTTAGGCTTTTAAATCAACACAAGTATATGGCTTAGATTAGTTGAGTTTTACTCCCAAGGAATTCTTTTAAATGGTTCTAGTGAGAAGTTCTACTCCATTTCTATTACATCCACATGCTATTTTTTTCAAGCGGGGTCCATTGTTGGGTGATGTAGACTGATGGTCCCCAATGGATGGATTTCTCCTGTATGAGATGATCTAAACCCTTAGAAGCTGGCTGCAAATGGTGGTCAAGCAATATTCCACATGTAACATAAGGATGAATATTGGATCTCTAGGATCGTACAATCTTGGAGATTTTGGGTTGTGGTCCTTCCATGTTGGTCCACGTCATATTGATGGTGTCAGTTGCTTAAAGGCGAGCAGGTCATTTTTGAAGGAAGCTGTCTCGCTACATGCACAACACATGGTGGATTTGAGATTTCTTCACTTTTGATGAATGTTTTTGGAGTTTTCTTTTTTTAACTGTTGGGAGGGTTATTGTGGTGGTCTGAGTTGCCTTATCAATGTTTGTTTTGTTGCATTCTTGCAGGAAGAACACGAGCTACGGATCTATTTTATGCCCTTTGGGTTCTGACCTTTTCATGAAAAGGGTGAACAAACAATGGGGAGTGGTCATTGTTTTGCCCAAATGAGGCTCCAGGTTTATCTGATTGTTGGGGTGAGGAATTTGAAGAACCGTACACTAGATATGAAAGAGAGGTAAGCTTGAAACCATGCAAGCTGTTTTGTTTCATTGTGCATGGGCTGATAACCAGTTTACTGACATGATACTTCCATGGCCCACCCTTTACATTTGATTGCTGCGTCAATGCCTTATCTAGTGTCTGTGTGGATTGAAAATGAAATTGGAGCTTTCTGTAGAAAATCAAGAAACAGGAAAATAATATTTTGGTACTTTCATTCATTGAAAATGTTACAAATTGTCTTTGTAGAAAATCAAGAAACAAAGCAAAAATTTACATACTGTTCTCCAAACAAGTAATGATGAATTGTCAGTCCTTTCTGCTGATGTCCATGGCATCATCATGTAATTCTCGCTTGTATAATGAATTAGCATACACCTTTGTTCTACGAACTTCGTGTGAGATGTCCATGGCATCATCATGTAATTCTCTGCTTGTATAATGAAGTAGCATACACATTGTTCTACGAACTTCGAGTGAGTTCCTGTGCATTTAATTTCAATGCTAGGGACACATCTACTCGTCCCAGATCAGTGCTTGGAACCTTCGATGATTTGGAATGAATTTTTAGATGTATTCTGATAATGTTTGGTTTCAACTTTTTGTGTAGGAAACCTGCTTTGAAATTCACTACGGATTTGGAGCTATTTACAGTTACTTGAGCCAGGACTATGTTCAAGTTGGTGACCTTGTTGTCAAGGATCGGGTTCAGTTGTGTGGATTTCATTCATATGATGAATTGTCTTCTCTTTGGAAGGAAAATAGCGCATGGCTCTTACTCATTTATAATGGAAATTTGTCGGTCTTTATCGAAGCTACTAGGGAGCCGGGCCTCACATTTTTGGTTGCCAAGTTTGATGGCATACTTGGCCTTGGATTTCAAGAAATCTCAGTTGGGAATGTCGTTCCCGCATGGTATGTTGGTGAATCTCTACAATTAGTTTATTTTATTTCTGGTACAATGAAGTGTGCTTGCTTTACCTAAAGACATGGTAGTATGGTACATATTATGGTACTTGCTTTATTGAGATATACAACGAATGGTAGCATGGTATCAAAAAATGGTTACAAAACGATGCAATGTGTTGGTAATGGTGCATTATTTATGTCAAACATGTGACCTTTACCAAAAAAATGGCCCATAACGGTACATTCTTGGGCCGTTCACGATTTTATTTACTTATTTATTTTCCATGTGTGGATTGAAAATGAAATTGGAGCTTTCGTAGACAATCAAGAAACAGGAAAAATAATATTTTGGTACTTTCATTCATTGAAAATGATACAAATTGTCTTTGTATTTTGGTACTTGCTAGCTAGCAGGCCAAAGCTACATTGAGGTTGTAGGGCCTGCTACACAATTTGAATGGAGAATCTGGTGGAGGCGATGATGACGTTGGCCTGGAAGCAGCAGAAGATGGATGGGCAGTGTTACTTCATGGTCCGCCAAGCACGACGGCACCGGTGATGACGGGCGCGACCATGACTTTGTATTATTTGTGGAACTTAATATTGTGTAACAGTTTGATTGAGCTATACTTTAAATAGACCGTTGTTAACTGTTTTGTTGGTATTGTGGCTTTCATAATTGATTGTTTCATGAGTGGATTGAATGAATGGATTAGTAGTTTAAATAAATATTTAAAAAAAAAAAAAAAACATTTTTAGCCTCAATTTGTAACTGAGGCTTGAATTTAGCTTCTCGGTTGTTGATAACCAAGGCGAAATTCCGTGGCTAAAGGCTTTAGCCTCGGTTGTTGAACCGAAGTTAAAAATAGATTTAGCTTCGGTTGGAGGCAATTGAGGCTAAAATTCGGATTTAGTCTCAGTTGAAAATAATGGAGGCTAAAATTTTGATTTAGCCTCATTTTGAAAAAATTGAAGCTAAAAAGGTTTTTAGCCTCACTTGAAGAACCGAGGCTATAAAAGACATTTTAGCCTCGGTTGCTAAAACTGAGGCTAAAGCCTTTAGCCACAGGGGTTTCAACCTCAATTTGGATAACTGAGGCAAAACTGAGGTTAAAGGCTTTAGCCTCAGTTTTTAACCTTTTTAGCCACAGTTTTGAACTGAGGCTAAAACCCCCTTTTCTTGTAGTGGTTACGGGGGAGCTTTCCAGATAATGGCATTGATTGTATTAATTGGTGGTCTCACCTACAACTGGTTGCAAATGTTATTAGTTAAGAGTGTGGGGCCCACCGTGAGGTTTGCACGGTATCCAACCGGTCTAACATGGCCGCTCCACAATGAAAATGGGATCCTCCAAAAATCATCCCGACCCAACCATCAGGTAGTCCACCATGTGAATTTAAGTTTTTGGGTAGTTGTCCTAAAAAGTCCTGTATGATGGTTGGATTGCTATAATTTATAAAGCATCCTATTTTCATTATGTGGCAAGTTTTATTTTTTGATGGATAGGATGTCCTGCATTCACCATTTTGGGCCCCACATGTTGAAATGGTCCGATGATTTGAACCGTCCGAGTGTATCTATACGGGTACGTAGCATTTAAGTGTTTGGAAGAGAGCCTGTAATTAGTCTTATCTCTTGTTGATGTGTTTGGAAGAGAGCCTGTAATTAGTCTTATCTCTTGTTGATGAATTCGGGTCTCTGGCCTCATTCATTCATCATCGTGGTGCTTAGATATTTAAATGTGGTATGTGCCTAGTTCATACCTTTCAATCTCACATGTTTTTTGTGTGTATGTGTGTGTGTGTGTGTGTGTGTGAACGTGTGCAGCCTTAGCAGGTAAAGATCAGCCATGTGACTTGCAAAAACATTACCGGCACTTCTTCAAAAAAGTTTGCAATTCTTTTTGAGTGTAGTGCAACTGCCCCATGCCATGACATACAACTTATTGATATCAATTTAAGCCATGTGGACCCCACCAGCAAGGTAATGTCTTGTTGCTCTAACATCCATCAACTAACCACGTCAGGTGTACAGAATCCACCACCTTGTGAAACTCAATGCAATGAATCTTGATTAGTTCCAAAAAAATACCGCGTGTATATATCTATATGGTATCATTTGAATGTTTGAAAGAGTCATGTAATTAAGTCTAGCTATCTCTTGTTTTCTTTTGTATCCAAGCCTTTAGCCCATTCATTCCTCATTGTAGTGCTTATACAGGACACCATACCTTATCTTATAATTAGGATTTTTTGAATGGAGAGAGCCTCTCAAATCTCTCCCCTTCAGATCCTTCTCACTAATCAATTTTTTTCCTGGAAAACATTTAGGCCAGGACCAGAAGCCCAAATACACAACACAATAAAAACAGGTTTTGTTATATATGCATGAACAAACCCTTGTCAGTCTAGATGAAAATTTCTTGTGTTTCTATTTGGATATTGTGTTCGTTTTAGTTTTTATAAGTGGGCTCCAATGTATGTAGATTAGACCAGAAGATCACTAGAAGATCCTAACAATCAATCTTGGGCAGATGGATAGCTTGTTAATTGTCTATTTGCAGGTGTTCCTAAAACACAAATCAATGGGGCTGGACACACTAGATTTTTAAGAACAGTGTGTATCCTCAAAATCATGGATGATCCTATGTACATTTTCTTCTTTAGGGTTCAAGATGAAAATTTTGGAATGCCCATACACCAATTCCTAGCACACTCTCCTCTCTTCCAACACATTGTTTCTTTAAATTGTCTACATGGGCAACTAAGGCTGTCAATGGGTAGGCTGGCCCCTGGGGTTTGGCCCCACCTCACTCCAGGCTTTGGCGAATTACTAGACCCGAGGTCTTGACTCAGGACTAAAGATTATGCCGGTTTATTAATTGAGCCAAGCTCGAGATGGATCTAACATCCCATCAGCCCGGCCCATCAATATCATGTATGATTGAGCAGGCCAAAGGAACAACCTGGATTTTGCACAAGAGGGCCTTGGGGCTGGCCGTCTATAGTCATGACTCAGGCTTGGACTTATTTGTCTAGGCCGGTCAAAGCCCAAGCTGGACTTTAGCTGGGATTTTACAGTGCAGGCTAGGCTCGGGCCATCTTTTATTCACCTATCACAGCCCAGGCTGGATGGACCCAAGTCTTTCTTTGAGGGCTGTGCTTGGACCTGGGAGAGATCAGGGCTGGGTTTTACTTCAGGCAGCGCAAGGACCAGCATTCTTGGCAAGTCACGGGCTTGGACCAGATCAGGACTGGGTTTTGCTTTGTGGCCCCACTCGGGCCTATTTGTCGTTGTCTGTCAAGGGCCTGGTCAGACTCAGCCGTGGGTTTTCCTTCGCTGTCTGTACTAGGCCTTTTTGACAGGCCTGGGCCAGATTCAGGCCTGAATTTTACGTTTCCTCGCTGTGCTTGGGCCTATTTTTCTCAACCTGTCCTGGCTGTGCCAGAGCCAAATTCAGGCTTAAGTTTTACTTTGCTGCCCACACTCGAGCCTATTTATCTCGACCCATCACAGGCTGGGGTAAGACTCAAGCTTGCATTTTACTTTGCAGCCAGGCTTGGACACAACTCGGCCTGGCCCAAAGACTGCCGTCGACAGTCCTATAGGCTTCCACTCTATTACATGTCAGATAACCACTTCCTCTAAGAGCAAAAGCTTGAGCAGTTAAGAGTACGGTATATCAAATGTATATCAAGGAGCTTTAACAGCAACGACAGATTAGATGTTCAGAGCTTGTAGGCATGCACAAAAATATTCACAATAGAGACTGGACCCATTGGAGGAAAGGTCGAAATCTTTTTTCCCAGTTGCCACATTGAAAGTGTGATAAGTGATACTCCAAACTCCCACATTCATCGTGAGAGCTTTCCATACATACTGTTGCCACATTAAAACCGTTGAAAACTGATTTCATTTCCACGACTCTATATTGAAATTATAAGCAATCACATTGTAACAATCTTCGTTAAAGATAAGCAAACATATCTTTTTATATTATTGAAGAGAACTCAAGCAACATTGAGTGCTGGAAATCACACAAGAAGATCCGGGTTAAGTATAGATGCAATGGTTGCAACAATGTCAGAAAGACGATTCAGATCATCATTTCTGAGACTCAACGGCAATTTATGACTCTCCTCCTTTGCTCTGAAGGATTTTTCACATTGTAGAGCTTGAGCACCAACAAGCTAAGCACTTAAATTGAGATTCTCGTAATCCTTAGAAGCCAAGTCATTGAATGAATCTGAGATCCCAGAAAGCGCATACCCGTATTTTTCATGGCAAATGTTAAGCCATTTCTTGATAGTAGGCTCATTGGCATTTTCCAACAAGCGAGAGATGTATACATGAGTGTCTGTAGCATTATGCAACGTTAGATCGAGAGAAATGTTAGCAAGGCCAAAAAGATCTGTGGTTGTGGTTCTAGGATCAGAATCCAAGGTGTGGATACAGAATTTGTACTCAATTGTTGACTTACAGGTCTTGTGAACTAATGAAGAGCTCATGGATTTTGAAAATAGAAGGAAAATGGTATACTAGTAGTAGAATTGGGAAGGAGAATAGACGGTCCATTTTCTTTTTCTTTTTTCTTCTTCTCTTGGATTCTTTTATAAAAGGAGCGTGAGTTGGCATTTTATAGGAACGGAAATCAAGTCGAATCAGTTGGGCCACAAACTCGCCATCAATTTAGTGGATGATTTTCAACCTGTCATGTGTATGTGACATCCAACTTCTGCAATAGGTTTGACCAATCATGCTTTCAAAATCAACAACTTGCGCTCACTCATCAGGTGGACCGCACTTGTATTTTGTTACTTGTAATCGGCTAGACATTGCTTCCTATGGTGTCGCCATTTGAGAAGTGGATGAGAATGATTTTTGCAGTTGATGATCCTCGTCATGGGGCCGATGTATTAGATGGCTTGGATGTATGATGTTCATGAAATATTAGACGTTATCCATTGGGTGGACAGTAACTCATGGTCCAGCTGATTGACCTCGCGACCCTCATAGTGAATATGCTTAATAATGGCATCAATTCTATTAGTTGGCAAAGGTCTCACATACAACTGGTTGTAAATGTTGTCAGAAGACTGATGTCTTCAATGTTACTGCATGGTGTCGCCATTTGAGGTGGTGAGGGTTGATGCTCGACCGATCATTAGATGGTTCACTCGACCAATCGAGGCTATCTCGACTGGTAAATCCATGGTCGAGTGATTAACTTGAGTGTTTTGGGTGTAATGGCATTGATTCTATTAGTCAGCAAAGGTCTCAACCCCAGTTGTAAATGTTGTCGGAAAACCGATGTTTTTAATGTTCTCTGCTCGACGGATTGAGGGATTGGTCGAGGTCAACTCGACCGGTGCGCCATCTCGACCGAAGTCGATGAGTTTTGGGTGCCTCGACTCGACTAGTCGAGGTTACTGCAGATTCTGCACGGATTTGGTGCGGACGCGATTTTTAAATTTGAAGACAGAATTTGAGGTGATTTCTGGACTTTTCCAAAGGAGGTACATAAGTGGAGTTTCCTAAACTATAAATAGGGGTCCCTAGGGCTATTCTAGGGTATTATAAAGCTTCCTAAAGGTATTCTAAAGAATTTTAAGGTTATCAAAGGGTGTAGCAAGGGTGAGATTTGAGGTTGTTCGAATCGGGTAAGTATTTTCTCTTCGTAATTGATGCTTTCATAGTGGAATTCTGTCGCTTTGTGCTGTTGTTTTTTCTTGAAAAGGTTTTCCACGTTAAATCTGTGTTCTCTTGTGTTTGCTTGGTGTCATTGTATTTCTATCCTAGATCTAGATCTATGTGATTCCGCAGGCCAAAATCCCAACAAGCAGTATCAGAGAAATCGTTGGGGCACAGATTTAAATCCGAAGGATTAGTAATAATGGGAAGCACTAGGTATGAGATTGAGAAGTATTTACGGAAAAATAATTTTGAGTTATGGAAGATCAAGATGATGAGTTCCTTTATCAAGCAAGGCGAAGATGGTACTCTTAAGGAACGAAAGTCTACTATGACTGATGATTATTGGAATACTCTTCATAAGAAGGTTTTATCATCGATCTGTTTATGTCTCACGGATGAGGTTCTCTACAATGTCATGAGGGAAAAAACTGCGGCTAAGTTATGGGCAAAGTTAGAGGATGTATATGCGAAAAAATCCTCAGAAAATCGCCTACACTTGAAGCGGCAGTGGTATAACTTCAAAATGGCAAAGGGTGGAGATCTGGAGGCTCACATCAGTAACTTTAATAAATTGGTTTGCAAATTACTGGATATAGAGGAAGTGATGAAAGATGAAGAACGAGCATGTATGTTGTTGAATTCTCTTCAAACGTCTTATAAGTGATTCAAGGACACAATGTACTCTACAAATAAAATTCTGAGTGTCGACACTGTTATCTCAGCCCTTCAAGGGAAGGCTATGAGAAAGCTTAACGTCGATATAGGGATATCTTCTGATGCACTGTTTACAGGGGGTAGGAATTCTGAACAAAGTAGAAGTTCTTCAGGTTCTAGATCCAAATCTAAGGGCGAGAGCAAAGGAAAGGTAAAGTGCTGGAATTGTGGAAAGGAAAAACATGTGAAGAAGGATTGTGAAAATCCTAAATTGAAAAGAGAAGATTCTGAGGCTTTATATAGAGAGGCCAATGCTGTCACGTTAGATGGATCGAGTAGATGTGATGATAATATTTTGTCTGTGTTTACGATCAGGTGGTCATACGATAATCGTAAGGATGAGTGGATGCTAGACACAGGGGCGTCTTTTCACATAACTCCTCATCGGAGTTAGTTCACTAGTTACAGGGAGTGCGATGGTGGACATGTATTTATAGGTCATGACATTGCCTGTAATATTGTAGTTGTTGGTTCGGTGCGCATCAAGATGTTTGATAGGGTGGAGCGTACCTTGATTAATGTCAGATACGTTCCTAATTTGAAGCAGAATCTGATTTCTCTTGGTGTACTTAAGGTAAAAGGATGCAAGTACATAAGTATTAATGGTGCTCTTAAGGTATCTAAGGGGCACAGGTAATCATGAAAGCTCAACGACTCGGTAACTTATACAGGTTGATCGGGAGCACTTCAAAAAGTAGAGCTTCAGTGGATGTAGAGATTCCACCTCTGCACGTGTATGGCATGCTGGGCATGGCCACATGAGCGGGCTGGGTAGGAAGGCTGATACGTGCGGACAGGGATACAGAGCAGGTGGAGCAACCACCTGTGAGAAGAATCACACGGCATGATTAAAAGATATCGACGAGGTACATGGACGACTCCAATATCGAATCCGTCTTCTATTCTGATGGTTCTAGGTGAGCCTAGTGCTGAGAAGTGAAAGGTGACTATGGGCGATGTGATGGATTCATTATACTAGACCGACATATGGGAGCGGGTGGAGCTTTCAGTGGGTCGGAGAGCGGTCGAATGTAGGTGGATCTTCAGAAGGATACAGCATAAATACAGAGCGAAGAGTTATACTCAGAGAGAAGGGATCGGCTTCTCAGAGATATTTAAGCCAACAGTATAACAGGTGTCTATTAGATCCGTGATTGGCGATGGTTGGCCAATGTGATCTTGAGCTGGAAGGATGGATGTGGAATTTGCACTTTTGTAAGAGAAATTAGAAGAGCAGATCTACATGAAGTAACCAGAGCGGTTCGAAGTTCAAGGGGCTGAAAAAAAATTTTTGCAGGAGGTCGTGGTTCGACCTGTCGCCTAGGCAGTGGTTTGATTTCTTCATGTTGAGTCAGGAATTGATGACATGTAGATCGTCAATTATGACATGTCTGAAATCAATGTACTGAAAACTCAATTAAGTGGGACATTCAGGATGAAGGATCGGATGGCTGCAAAAATAGTTCTTAGCATTGAGACTGAAGGAAGAGTAGGCTTTGGTAATCACAGGAGAAATACCTTATGTGTAGGTATTGATCAAAGATGTGATGAACCAAGCAAAGCCGGTGAGCGTTCTCTATGCGTCTCTCCTCAAGTTTTCCTCAAGACATGTCCCAAAACAGGTGAGGAAAAGCAGGATATCTCATGAGCCTTATTCGAATGCGGTTGTTAGTGTATGTCATGGTCTGGATTAGACCGGTTATTTCACAGGCTATTAGTGTTGTGAGCAAATACCTCGGCAATCAATATTGGGTAGCGATGAGATGGTAAGAAGACTACGTCTTTCCTTTTGAGAAGATAGGAGCAAATGTAGTTGGGCATGTAGATTAGATCCTGCAGACATACTCACCAAGGTCGTTCTCGTAGAGAAGTTCAAGTTCTGTGCAACTTCTCTGGGCTTAGCGATGGCGTAAAAGAAGGACGGAGTATGCACGAGAAGTTATAATGTGATGCAGAGATAAGAGAAGAGGTCAGAGAGCTACATGTTTGAAGATTGAAGACATATATGGTGGAGATTGTTGTCAGAAGACTGACGTCTTCAATGTTCTACACTACTCGACCGGTCGAGGGACTAGCTCGACCAGTCGAGGGTCCACTCGACCAGTCGAGGCCATCTCAACTCGAAGTCCAACGAGTACAGGTTTTGGGTGTCCGATCTACTCGACCAATTGAGGGCCAGGCTCGATCGGTCGAGGATGCCCTTCGACCAGTCAAGGCCTTGGCTTGACTAGTCAAGGTTACGCAGATTCTTGTACAGATTTGATGCGGACTACATAAATTTGAAGCGATTTTCGGACTTTTCCAAAGGAAGTGCGTAAGTGGAGTTTCCTAAACTATAAATAGGGGTCCCTAGGGCTATTCTAGGGTATTCTAAGGCTTTCTAAAGGTATTCTAAAGGGTTTTAAGATTATCAAAGGGTGTAGCAAGTGTGAGATTCGAGGTTGTTCAAATCGGGTAAGTCCTCTCTCTTTGTAATTGATGCTTTTATAGTGGAACTCTGTCGTTTTGTGTCATGGTTTTTTTCCAAAAAGGTTTTCTACGTTAAATCTGTGTATTCTCTTGTGTTTGCTTGGTGTCATTATGTTGTTATCCTAGATCTAGATCTGTGCGTTTCCGCAGGCCAAAATCCCAACAAGTGGTATCAGAGAAATCGTTGGGGCACAGATCTAAATCCAAGGGATTAGTAATAATGGGAAGCACTAGGTATGAGATTGAGAAGTATTCAGGAAAAAATAATTTTGAGTTATGGAAGATCAAGATGATGAGTTCCTTAATCAAGCAAGGCAAAGATGATGCTCTTAAGGAATGAAAGTCTACTATGACTGATGATAATTAGAATACTCTTGCTAAGAAGGCTTTATCATCGATCCGTTTATGTCTCACGGATGGGGTTCTCTACAAAGCCTTCAACTAGCTCTACATGTTGGCCAATGCCAAATGTCATTGCCTCCTAAAAAATAATTTAAAATTTAAAAATTAAAATTAAAAAAACATTAAAATAAAAATAAAAATAGCTCATTCTAGAGGTTAATTTTGAGTTTGAAGTAACAATTTTGCTAAGTTCTATTTAAGGATGTTTTATGGTTTCAAAACTTGCTTATAGTCCTGGTTTAAGTTAATAGCTCAAAATACTCGTTTGGGTGACTAGAATGAATTTGAGTCATTATAAGTCGTTTACTATTTTTGTTCAATAATATTAATTTTATTTGTCATTCCAGATATTTGTCTTCTTGTGTAGTGCGTAATCATCGCTCCATGCTTGGGCCTGTTATAGCCCACG
The DNA here is from genome assembly GCA_030180095.1 of Magnolia changhungtana. NCBI lineage: Eukaryota > Viridiplantae > Streptophyta > Magnoliopsida > Magnoliales > Magnoliaceae > Magnolia > Magnolia changhungtana. The sequence continues at coordinate 2,332,271 of JASAUF010000319.1, forward strand.
CCTGTTTGTGTTGGCCCAGATCTCTCTCTCTCTCTCTCTCTCTCTCTCTCTCTCTCTCTCTCTCTCTCTCCAATTCAAGATCAGAGGACTGAATTTATTCACGGTCGTTGCATCTTTTCTCTTTTGTGACTCCTACTTTTCAATCGGGTAAGTTGAATCTTATTGCAATTAGTTTCTTCCTTGATCTATTTGCATTATATTCCTAAGATCATAATGGTTGAACAATCCTAACCTCTTATTTGTGGACGCTTGTGGAATTAGGATCTTCAGATATTTTTCATTTTAAACCATCCAATATATGCCCACCAAACCGATAGTTAGATAATTAAATAAGATTAACTTTTAGTTCATTATACATCGATACTGGGACCATTATTTGGACAGTTTTATTTGAGTACTTATATTCAACGTGTGCAATTTCTAAGTGCCTGAATATCATCCATCACATTCTGCAAGAGTATCAAAGTTTTTCTCAAGTGAAAAGGAAGGAAAATGGGAGGGAAACTCGTTTAACAAAAAAAAAAAAAAAAAGATAGAAGAAGAGGAGAGTCTGGTAATCTTCCAAAGGCCAATGGATCATACGCAAGCACTTGGCAACTTCTTACAAAGTTCATACCTATATTAACACTAATTTAAATAAAACTCCATGCAAATTTTAGTCTTTTTTTATAAGCACCATGAAACAAAAATTGAGATTATTTGGTTATATTACTATCTGATTTGTGGATTTTTTTTTTTAATGGATAAAATGAAAATAAATAAATAAATAAAATAAAATAAAAATCTAATAGTCATGTTTTAATAAACAAACATTCACCTATCAAAGGTTAGGATAATGCCAAAGTCAGGAGGACTGTTTTCACTCACTTTCCCACCAATTACTACTCAGTCAGGATCTAGACTCATTTTAAATTTGTAAAATAATCAAATTTTATAGCTCTAAAACTAAAAATGATGAACATCATACCATTTTTTTCCTATGCCACACAATCCAATGAGCATCCTAGTTGCAACAAAAATAAATAAATAAATAAAATCGTTAGCTTCATTTTATTTTACAAGCAATAAGAACCATTAATACAATGGACCCATGTCTATCGTTTGTAGGGCCACAGTGTGAGTTGTATAGAATATGGTGGATTCAAATGGTGCAACTAAGGTGTGCACACTGGCAAGCAAGTTAATACAATCTATAGAAAATCACTCACCACCATATAGATGGTAAATATTTTTTATACAGAAAAAAAAATAAAATAAAATAAAATCCACGTGGGCCTGTATATAGTGGGACATTCTGGATAAACAATATAAATCGTCACTAAAGAGGCTGTAGTAAGAATCACCACTAGAGACATATCATGAATGGCTAAAATGCTGCACGTGTTTATTGGTAAAATATTTGAATATACAAGAAAATCTATTCGTAGATGGGCCACTAAAATTAAGCATAAAAATGTCCCAATATAGCAAACACGTGGGATCAAGGATGATCATTGGATGGTCCCATGACACACATCATGTGGTATCACATGTACATTGAATGTAGACCATCAGTTATAAATTTTGAACTGTTCAATATTACTCAGCTGTCTGGCTTACATACGAATGAAGTAAATTTATTTATTTTTAATTGACAATAGTTGCAAATGTGCAACAGTAGGAGCTGAGGGGCAGCATTTCTTTTGACACTTGAAGCTGCGTATGTACAAATTACGACCTTGATAAGAATAATGCAACATTTTCACAGGCAATATCAGATTGTAGACAATTATGGACAATTCAAAAGAGATCAATGATCAACATTAAACATAAACATTTGGTGCTCATTAAGAATGGGCCATACTCCTTATGGTCGAGATCATCTAGATGATTGGGTCGTCCATCATGGTTTTAAAAAGATGGCCTCATTATGGAGTCACCGTCCTTATATTTTTCTCATCAAGATGAACTGGTCCATCTCATTCACAGTTTGGATGGTCCACACACATTCGGATGCTTCTTAAGGTCATTTCCGTCTCTCTACATGCAAACGCACGTGGCCAAGCATATGTGCGGAAATCAGACATGCAAGTGACTACACATGCACGAAATAGTGAAGATGGAAAAACCCACTTTTGAAACCTTCTTGAGCCCCACCCTGATGTTTATATGGCATCCAACTCCTTCATAAGGCGATACCCCCTGGGTGTAGGAAAAACACAAAAATCAGCATGATCATAAACTTCCCGCCCCCAAGAAGGTTTAAATGGTGAGCGACCATCTCCTGCTGTTTCTTGTGGTGTGGGTGTGGCCCGCTTGATTTTTGGATATCCTCATATTTGGGTTCAACTTCTTAAATGAGCTAGCCAAACAGACAGGCAAAATGGATGTAACACAAACAACATGGTGGGCCCCACAAAGCTTGTGGTTACAGGAGGTTACAGCGGGTGGTGTCCCCAAGCCTAAAGGCAGATACAAATGAAATCATGCATACACTCATATCCATAGCTCAACTGGCAGACTGAGTGGAGATACCTCGTTTCAACACTGGAGGTCTTGGTATCGATCCCTAGCATGGATTGTGTGTACACACCAACCCAAAAGAAAAAAAAAAAAAATCATGCATGTACAATGGAGCATATTTTTCACATGTCATAGATCCAAAGAAACAAGTATGATAGATACGAGCCATCCATAATATTTGCCCCACCATGCGAGATAAAACACATGGACGGGCAAAGGGATTTCAGCCCAATTTATTTCTAAACCCAACTTTTTTTGTTTCCAACACCTGGGCCTGTTCGGGAAGTGGACTGACCTTCTTTTGACAGAGGCATGCATACAATGGAGTCCACTCAATAGTACTCGGATTGGATCTTAGTATGTGTGCCAAATTGGCACGTGGGATCATATTTATCAGGCAAGATGAAACAATGCATTCATACATGCAAGAGAAACCTTAATGTAACGGACGGCTGAGGAGGCATGATTTCGGCTCTCTCCTAGCATAGCAACTTTCAGACAGTTGATTGGGTGTCCTCCCTCACAGCTCCTTTCACTTCTCCTTGAGGGACACTCACCAGGGATATCTCAGGTGGGTGGTGGCATGACTTTGTGGGGCCCACCGTGATATTTGTGTTTTATCCATTCAAGTCATCTGTTTTGCCAATGCTCATTTTAGGCATGAGCCCAGAAATGAGGTAGATCCAAAGCTCAAGTAGACCCTATCATATATAGGAAACAGCCTACTGTTGAAAGCTTCTTGGGGGCCACAGAAGTTTGGATTGGAAAAAGCTGATGTTTCTGCTTTCCATTCATTCAGTTCTGTGTGACCTTATGAACAAGTTGGATGGAAAATAAACATCATGGTGGACCCTAGGAAGGTTTCAACAGTGGGCATCATCATCCCCACTGTTTCCTGTCGTGTGGTCCACTTGAGCTTTGGATATATGCCTCATTATTGGGCTCCCCAAAAAGAGCTGGCAAACAGATGGTCAATGTAGATAAAATACATATTCACGGTGGGCCCCACAGAGCTTGGCTGCTAGGGACATTCCGGGCTGCAGGCAATCCACCATTAATGCCCACACAGATGCAAATTGCCTATGCCCGTACACTACATCAAGCCTACTATTACAGCATGACCAAACTCCGTGTTACCCCCAACTGCCTATATTAGATTATGTAAAACGAACCTCACAATCCGCTGTCTGCCTTCCATAATATACTAGTACATGGAAAATTATATTAGTTGGGTGTAGCATTGCATCTTCGCATGGTGGAATAGAATCTATTTAGTAAGATATTTTAAATTTTAATGTAAAAAAAATTGTAAATGAAATTTCAAGATATTGAGTTGTACCTCATTTGAAGTAAGCGAAAACATGTTGCCAATCTTCATTGACCTACCCCTTTGACATTGTTCCTTTAGTATAGGACAATTGAGAACATGAAAATTTCATAATACCATAAGTAGACCCTTCTCTAGCAAAGATGAGATCAGTTGTGTACAATGCCAAATTTCAAATTTTTAGAGGGAAATAAGGTTTTACAGCTTCTTCAACAAAGTCTTAGATTATCAAAATGATTGATGTGAATAGATTTAAATACAGTTGGCAGATCTTGGCATGTTTGTGAGCTTAGCACAATGAGATACCAACCTTTCCTAAGAAGTGAGGTTTTTCAAATCAACCTCTTGGTGAGCTCGACAATTGGCAATGTATAACTTCTTGAGAGTAGTTAAAGACTGTAATAATCCATCGGCATGGACTTTAGATTTTGAAACCCAAAAATACTCAAGGAAGAAAGAGAGGTAAGGAACGGCGATTCCTTGAATATTGCTTCATTACATCCATTCAATTCCAAGTCAGTAAGAGATGGGAGCTTGGGAAGAACAGTGAATCCCATACAATTCCACATCGATAAATTTCTTAGTGTAGAAGGGAGATAGCGTGATAGTTTTAATAACCTCAAGTTCTTGGAGGCAATTAGGGAAGTCTTGTTCCTTCACGTCAGTCTACTCATCCAAATCAGGCATGTCCTTGAGCTTTAATATTTCTAATAAAGGAAACATGCCAACATTACCATATTGTGGAACTCCACATCCACCTTTTTAACCGAAGAGGAGGGAGACATTTACACTTTATAGAATTGAAGATGAAAATTGTTTCATGATTGGAAAACGAATGATCACCTTTCCAACATGAAAATTTATTCTTGTTGTAGTAAAATATGACAAGCATTTTAAAGTTGATCATGTGTCAAATACCCTGTTGGCTTCTCAACTTGCATGTCAACAAGGTAGTTCAAACTCCATTCGATCCAACTCCTACTCGTGAAGGTACTATTTACTCTCCAAATCAACATCCTTGGCGACACTTATATTCTCAAGTTCCAAAATGCAGATGGAACCTCTAAGATTCATCATGTTCTTCAACTCTCCTGTCTCACTTCCACATTCTCTTGCCCACAATAAATAAGGAGAGTGTCCATAGATCAGTCTATTTTTAATTTTTTGGTGGCATAAATGTCAATCGAGGGCTAGAGTTAATCATTCTTGCATGCATACAAAGATGGTATAGTTTCATGAGTTTCCCAATGCCTTTGTGTAACTCACAGAGCTTAGAGTAGTTCTTGAATTTCAACATTCATAGAATAGAAAGGTGGCCGGTCGATTCAAACAACCTTTTGAAATAATCCTAAGAACGATCAATGTATCTCATATCGATGTTTCAAACTACCAATTGAATTAAGAAAAGTATACAACCATTACTCAAATCCAACACCCGCAAGCATCTTAACTTCACAAGCATCTTAACTTCGTGAACATATCTTAAGAGATTGTGATTCATGGGTTTGTAGTGTGAGGGAGATATCCCTCCACGCCAAGAAACATGAATGTACGCAAGCTTTTAGATTTATTAAGAACCTTAGAGTTCAGTAGCTACTTATCATCATAAAAGAATGACAAATGAATGGCCCTTTTAGAGACATTAAATGGTCCATAATCCTCCATTTTAAAACATTAATCGAACAAAATAGATTGTGCTAGATCATGAATGAGATCATGTATCTTGCATTTGGACCAGTTTTCTCAATTGTTATAAGAGTTATAAAAGAAGTATCTTAACAAAAAATCATATCGAAATAACCACTGCCTATATCTTCCATTTGTTTTCTTCCTTGAGTCAGAAAGAATCCTTCCACCATCCAAAACTTGACTAGTTTATCCTTCTCAAATTCATCATCTTATGAAAAAATAGAGCATTATGCAAAGTGTGGTTTCACATGGGTAGGAAGATGTTGATAACTAAGCCTAAAGTTGGCAAGATGTCATTATTGCACATAGATAAAACTCATACTTTGCTATTCAACATAATATTCCACTCATTTCATTAATTTTACAATACAAGAAGCCTCTGATTGTCTTCACCGTCGAAAACAAATTTTGGCACTTCTTCACTATTTTCTTACCAATTGCTTCTAGATTTTCATACACATCCAAACTCCCCCTTGCAGGCGCACGTTGCCTAAATAACCACCAATTTGGATGATGCCCATCATTGATAAGACTCTCACACTTTGAGTAGTTTTGATGATTTTACATCCCCCGGCTCCAGCGCGAGCGCGAACAGGGGCTCCTAGAATGATCCAATTATTTCTGCTTTTACTCCACACGTCATCTAACACAATGAAGAATCTCCCCTACATCTCCTCAAGAGTGAAAATTTGGAAGAACATCTCTTACTGCATGAAAATCTCTTCCCATAATACACCATTTCCTCCCATACATGTTATCTACCTAAGTAACGCTTGCAAAAGGGAGTTTGAATGTGCATGAAAATCTGGAAGTAATTGGTAAGGAAATAGTAAAGAAGTGCGACAATTTGTCTTTAACGGTGAAGACAATAAGAGGCCTCTTACATTCTAAAATCAATGAAAATGAATGGAATATTATATTGAATAGCATAGTATTGGATTTACCTACATGCAATAATGACATCTTGCCAGTTCTAAGGCTTAGCTATCAACATCTCCTTATCCATGTGAAATCATGCTTTGCATAATGCTTTATTTTTTCCGAAAGATTATGAATTCGAGAAGGATAAAATAGTCCAGTTCTGTTCTGGATGGTTGAAGGATTCTTTCTTACTCAAGAAAGAAAACAAATGAAAGATATAGGCGGTGGTAATTTCGATGATTTGTTGTCAAGGTCCTTCCTTTAGTACTCTTATAACAGTTGGGAAGACCAGTCGGTATACAAGATGCACAGCCTCATTTGTGATCTAATACAACTGATTTCAAGTGACGTGTTTTTTAGAATGGAGGATCATGGACCATTTAATATCTCTGAAAGGGCCCACCATTCGTCATTACTTTGTGATGGTAATAAGCCATTGAACTTTGAGGTCTTTTATAACTCTAAAGGTCTACGGACATTTTTGTTTCTTGGTGTTGAAGGATATCTCACTTGCACTACTAACTTATAAGTCACAATCCCTCATGATATGTTCACAAAGTTAAGATGCATGTCAATGTTAGATTTGAGCGCTGGTTAAATTGTAGAGTTTTCCAATTCGATTGGTAGTTAGAAAAATTTATATTGTCTTGATCTTTCTCAGGGTTGTTTCAAAAGGCTACTTGAGTTAACTGGCCACGTTTACAATCTATAAATATTAAAACTTAAGAACTGTTTACAATTTTGTGATTTACCCAAAGGCATTAGGAAACTCATGAAGCTACACCATCTTTGTATATATATATATATATATATATATATATATATATATATATATATATATATATATATATATATATATATATATAAGAATGATTAACTCTAGCCCTTGATTGACATCCATTCCACCAGGAATTGGCAAACTGAGTGATCTTCGAACATTGTCCTTATTTGCTGTGGGCAAGGAGAGTGGAAGTGGGATAGGAGAGTTAAAGAACATGATGAATCTTAGAGGTTCCATTTCAATTTCAAAACTCAAGAATGCAAGCACAACCAAGGAGGCTGATTTGAAGAACAAAGCAACACCGTCATCAGTTGGAGTTGCGATGGAGTCCAAACAACCCTATTGGCATGCAACTCAAGAAAGATGAGGAGGTACTTGAATGCCTCCAACTGCACATCAACCTCGAAAACGCTCAGCATATATTTACAACGGGACTACATTTCCAAGTTGACAGGAGGAATCCTTTGTTTTGCAATCTCAAAATGATTTACACCTTTAATTCTACAAAGTGTCGGTGCCAGCTGCCTCTCTCAAGCAGCTACCTGTTCTTAAGAATCTCTACATATGTGGAATGCATATAGTTGAAAAGATGGGTGGGGAGTTCTATGGTGATGGCAATGCAGACATGTTTCCTTTACTAGAAACACTATAGCTGAGGATATGCCTTATTTGGACGAGTGGACTACCTTGGAGGAATGCAACTTCCCTTGCCTCCAAAAACTTGAGGTTATAGATTGCCCTAAGTTGAAAGTATTACCTTGTCTCCCTCCTACCCTAAGAAATTTGTCAATATATAGAATTATACCAGATTAACTTCTTTACTTAGACTCTCATTTCATGCTGATTTGGAATTGAATTGATGTAATGAAGCAATATTAAAGGAATTGCCTTTCTTTAGCTTTCTTTCTTTCTTGAGTATTTTCAGGTTTCAAAATCTAAAATCTCTCCCAATGGGTTATTACAGTCCCTAATTACTCTCAAGAAGTTGTACATTGTTGATTTCTAGGAGCTCAGGACATTCCAAGAGGCGGGTTTGAAAAGCCTCACTTCTCTCGAAAGGTTCGTAATTTCTCATTGTCCCCAACTCATGGACATGCTAGATGAAGGTCTACCAACTGCATTTAAATCCATTCTCTTACCTCAAGACCCTGCCCAAGAAGCTAGAAGCTGCAAAACCTCATTTCCCTCCAAAAATTTGGTAGTTGGCATTGTACACAATTCCAATCTTTGCTAGAGGTCGTGCCTACAGCACTTCAAAATTTTCCTGTTCTCCATTGTCCCTTGCTAAAGGGACGGTGTTAAAGGGAGGCAACCAAAGATTGGCCAAAGATAGCACACATCCCTTATTTAGAAATTAATGGACTATAGATTTCTCCGTGTTGAAGAACATGTCTTAAACATTTCCAGACAAGTGATACGAGGTGCAGATCAATATCTCAACTTAAAATTTCACTTTCAATTCTTTTACATGTAGAAACTAGAATTTTTTTTTTCTACTGATATAATAGATTCCATTCCACAAGTTTATATTGCAATGCTACAACTGGCTTATAAGTGATTTGATATGAGCATGCATGTTATGGAAGACAGAAAGCTGATTGCACTGGGCTTCCTACCCAATCTAATACAACTACTACCGTCGCATGCCATGTTCCTGAAATGGCGTTGTTTCTGTAAAACCAACATAAGTGGTGGATTCGGTCAGGCTAAGGTAGAACTCGGGCCATGACGGATGTGTTATATATCCACGCCGTCCATCGGTTTTGCCAACTCATTTTAATCAGGACAAGAGCTCATAAGTGAAGCAGGTCGGTGGACCACACCACAGGAAACAGTGGTGATTGAATGCCTACTGTCAAAAACTTTCTAAGGCACATGTTAATATTTATTTGCCATCCAACCTGTTGATGAAGTCACACAGACCTGGGTAAAGAGGAAACACAAATACGCTGGTGGGAGGCAAAGGGAAAACACAAATATGGCGGGAGCCACATAGGCTGTATACGTTGATTTCGTAGGTACTCTACATACATTGCAAAACTCTGTGGGCCCCACATTTTATTCAAGCTGTCCATCCATTTTGTTAGATCATTTTAGGGTATTCAAGCTGTCCATCTATTTTTGCCGACTGTTGAAATCTTCCTAGGGCCACCATGATGCATGTTTGCCATCTAACCTGTTTATAAGATCACACGGACGTGGGCGAAGGGAAAACACAAATATCATCTTGATCCAAAGGAAAACACAAATATCATCTTGATCCAAAATTTCTATGGCCCCCTAAGTTCAGTTGTAGGCTTTCAATTTCTCCACTGTTTCATGTGGTGTAGCCCACTTGAGCTTTGTATCTGCCTCAGTTTTTGGATGGCATGGATAAAGCACATATTACATCATGGTGGGGCCACGGAGTTTTACCAGCTACACAGCATGGACGGGTATGATGTAGCAGAGTAGACCCTAGTCGGATCAAGTCAGGGCTGACTCGATCTGGTTTTGAAATAGGCTTGACCCGAACTCGAGCAGACTCGGTACCGAGTCAGCATGCGTGACCTGATCTAAGTCTGGGTCTGACCTGGACTAATCCCAACCGAGTCGTACCAAGTCCGGTTGAGTCGGCACCAAATCAGGTCAGGTGCAGCGAGAATTCACGGGTTGAAATCATCACTCAAAACCTAGCTATCTATCAGCTACACGTCATCTCAGATGTGAAAAGTCATATCTAAGTTTTTTGTAATATATACCGTACGGGTTGAGTTTCGGATCGAATCGAGTCAGTACCGAGTTGGATTTCAGGTTGAGTCGAGTTGAGTTACTGGGCGACTCGAAATCAACTCGGTTTGAGTTCGAATTGGACGAAGTCAACCCGATTAGACTCACCCACTCCGTTCGGGTCGAGTTCGCCGAGTCAAGTCGTCCGGTACGTGCCCAGCTCTGAGGATGTGGGTATGCGTGTTGGAGGATTTCGATGTGAGGAGGGTGACGAGGGCGATAGTAGAATCCGCGGCTGGGAAGAGCCCAGAGGCCGCAGAGCTCCATCTAATCCAGGTCCCTTTTGAGGAGATGTTGCTGTGGGCTCAACCTGATGTATGTGTTTTATATCCAGGCCATCCGTCCATTTTGCCTCCTCATTTTAAGGCATGAAACAAAACAAGAAGCAGATCTGAAGCTCAAGTGTACCACACCACAGGAAACGGTTGTGGTTGTACGCCCACCATTAAAAGTTTCCGGGGGGCCACAAAAGTTTTAGATCAGACTGAATATGGTGGGCCCTAAACAAGTTTCAACGGTAGGTGTCATTATCCTCACTTTTTCCTGTGGTGTGATCCACTTGAGCTTCAGATCTTCTTCATTTTTGAGTTCATGCCCTAAAACAATCAGCACTACTCTCGTTCCACACGTCGTCTAACACAAGTAAGAACCTCCTCTCATTAAAAAAATAATAAAAAAAAATAAAAAATCTTCTCAAGTAAGACCTGGAGTGGATCAAGCTCTGCGGCCTCCGGACTCTTCTCAGCAGATGATTCTACAATCACCCTCGTCACCCTCCTCTCATGGAAATCCTCCCACACGTAGATCCACATCCTCAGCTCAAAATGCTCTTTTACCCTCTCATCATTGTACACTAGCTTCCCAAGATTCGTTTTCCCAAAACCTGCCATACCTAGCTACAATACAAGCAACAGAAATGCCATCCCCACCGCAACAAATCTAACATCTTCTGCTTATCGTCTTCTCTTCCAAAAACCAACGAACCCATCAAAGACATCACAATTTCTATTAATCTCATCTAATCTCTCGGTAATATCCTTTATCATATGCCCTATCTTATGTCGGAAAACAACATCGTTGGAGGAAAAAAAAGACAGGAATGTGCAAACCTGAGCATTGGTTTCTGCATTGGATCGTTCAGCTTCAAATGAGAACTCGTTTAGAAGTTCGTCGGGCATCATATGCTACGTGTTTAAGCTTTTTCAGCCTACTCCTCGCGGCTTCTTTGGTTTGCCTCTCTTCTCTCTGTACTACTTGAATGCTCGAGTTGTGGCCGAGAGCTTCATCAGCTCTTTTCGACACTCTTCATCCATCCAACATGTTGTGAGATGCAGGAAGAAACCCTTTCAAAGATCATCTGAACAAGAAAGGAGAGAACTGGAATCTGCCATTGACTCTCTCTCTCTCTCTCTCTCTCTCTCTCTCTCCATTGAGATTGAGATTGGAGACAACCAAATGTTGTTGTGTAAGAAACCTAAACTTATAGAGCCTTTCTCTCTAGGATACGCGTCGTCCATTAAATCCTAGCCGTCCGTTGACACCGAACATGGATGACGAGGTTTTTTTTATTATTATTTTTATTTTTGAAATAAAGTCATTTTTATTCCCTAACGCGTCACACATAAAATATCCTATTCATACAAATGTGGACCACACAAGTTGGATGATCACCTGGTAGGAAGATCAGTCATATCCACTCGTTCGGTGGGCCACACCAGTACGCTAAGCCATACATCTGTGGCACATTGATATTGACGTTGTCTCCGTCGTACATCGATCTAAAACTGAAGTAGGCCGCTGCACTACAGGAATTAGTGGGTATTACAAATATCAGCTTGATAAAGGTTGAGGATGTGAATGAAGGCAAAACATAAATAATATCATCTTGATACAAATCATTGGTAGGCCCCCAAGGAGTTTTTAACGGTGGGCATTCAATTCCTGCTGTGTGGTCCACCTGAGAGGGACGCGGATTAGCTACTGACAGGTTGAGTAGCGAGACTCACTACTGAAGTGACGTCACCATATTCTGTGGGCCCCACCATGATGTATATGTTGTATCCATACCGTTCACCCACTTGGATAGATCATTTTAGTGCATGAGACAGAATGAGTTAGATACAAAGCTCGAGTGGACCCCACCACATAAAACGGGTGGAGAGAGTAACGGCCACCATTGAAACCTTCGGAAGGTCCACCATGATATTTTTTTGAGATCCAACCTGTTCATAATTTAGCACAGACATGAAAGAAGTGAAAACACAAATATCAGCTTGATCGAAAACTTCTGTGGCCTATTGAAGTTTTTAATGGTAGGCGTTCAATCTCCACTTTTTCTGTGGTGGGTCCACTCGAGATTTGGATCTCACTAATTCTTTGGATTATGCCCTAAAATGATCTCACCAATGTATGGACGGTGTGGATACGGATACAGCACATGCATTATGGTGGAGCCCACGTAACACAGTGAAGTCACTTCAGTAGAAGTCTCGCAGTAGCCTTGGGTTCTCACTCTTGCTCGGGTGGTAGGCTGAAATTCCACTGGCGTGAGTGTGTGGGGGTATGTGTGCGTGTGTAAAAATAAAAAAAATAAAAATAAATAAAAAAGTCTCGCAGTAGCCGCGTGCACTTGAGAGATTTGAATCTGCTTTATTTTTGGGACCAGCTAAAAAACGGACGCGGTTTCGTGCGACAGCCGCGCTGGAACCCCGGTGGGGCCTGCAGTGATGTTTTTCAGGAATCTACGTAGTTCATTCATTTTGTGAGCTCATTTTAGGATAGTAAGCCAAAATCGATAAGAATCCAAACTCAAGTGAGCCATACTAAAAGAAAAGGTATTTAGGGAAATTACTAATGTTGAAACCTCCCTGGGTTCGACAGGGATGTTTACATGCCATCCGTACTATTAATAATGTCATTCCTACTGGGATGAACTGAAAACACAAATCTTATGGTGATTCAAAAATTCTGTTAGCCCACAAATATTTCAACTGTAGACGTTCAATTATCCCGTTTTCAGCCCACTTGAGTCTTGGATACGGGTCATTTTTAGCCTCATATCCTAAAATGCACTCAAAGACGGATGGATGGACGGGGCGCATTTCTCAGAAACATCATAGTGGCCCCACCTGTGATCCCAGCGCAGGAACTTCCTGCGAAAGCCTTTCCCAGGAAATCCGCGTCCTGAAAAAACGGACGGTCGGTGGATATAAAACACATACACCCGCTCGCCATTAGAATACGCACGTGGATGACGTCGGATTCTACAGCAATCTTTGTAGATGTGCACCTCTCCCCGCGCGTGAAAAAAGTGTGTCTGCCTCTGCTATATGATGCCCACCGTGTGTATGTGTTTTATCCATACCATTCATCTGTTTTTCCATTTCATTTTAGAATATAAGCCTAAAAATACGCAGATCCAAAGCTCAAGTAGACACACACATATAACACAATAAGGATTGATGGACCACCGTTGGAAACTTTCTATGTCGGCTGTGATGTTTTATATGCCATCCAACCTGTTTATAATGTCACACAGACGGGGTGAATGGAAAACACAAATATAAGCTTGATCTAAACCTTCTGTGGACCACAAGAAGTTTTCAACAGCGTGTGTTCAACCCTTACTTATTTTATGTGGTGCGGTTCACTTGAGCTTTCGGTATACATTATATTTGGGGTCATGTCCTGCCAAAACGAATGGACGGTGTGATAAAATACACATCCTGGTGGGCCCCGCAGCCTGGCCACGTAGTGCCAAAAGCAATCCATTTCCCAAGAATGCGGGAACGGATTGGCTACTCCCCCTGCCACCCGCCAATGACTGGTGGTCGGTGCTCCGTGGCCCACCATGATGTTCGTCTATTTTTATAGATTATTTCAGGGTAAAAGACCAAAAATATGGTATATCCAAATTTCAAGTGGGCCACATTACTGGAAAAGAGTGTTGAATGAACGTAGACTATTATAAACTTTTTGAGGCCATAAAAGTTTTGGATCAGGAGGATTGGATGTCAAAAAAAAGTACAGTAGGCCTCAGGAGGATTTTAATAGTGGATATCTAATCACTATTGTTTTCTTTTTGTGTGGTCCACCTGAGATTTATAACCCTCTCATTTTTGGAATCAAGCCAAAATGACCTGGAAAAATGGATGAATGGCATGGATGAAACACATATATCATGGTGGGGCCACAGAAGACCGACCACCAGCCACTGGGATGGTGTCAGGGATAGTAGCCAATCCGTTTCCCTAGAATGCAGGAGTTAGAGAGACGAATCACGCAACATGGTACAATATAGTAGAACATGCAGTGAATCCAGCATTTGAACACGTGATGAGTCATCAGTACCATTCAGGCTTTCTCTACGGTTGATGAACTTCCATGTGGTCCAGCTTGCAACATGCGTGGGGCATTCTGCTCCGTTTGTTAAACGGCCACGGGTATAACGCCTTTAAACCGTTCTTTAGTTCTAATAGCTTGCGTTGTCGGAAAAAGGTCTCATGGGCCCACGTTGATGTATTTTTGTATATCTATATTATTCATTACTTTTTTCAACTTGTTTTAAAGTATGGTATAAAAAATGAAGCAATTCAAATGTCAAAGTGGACGGGGCGTATGGTTGGAATTAAATGCTCACCATTAGAAACTTTTCTGAAGCCAAGAAAGTTTTTGATACTTGTGTTCTCCCTTTTTTTTTTTTTTTTTTAAATTGGCCGTGTGACATTATCAACAGGATGAGTGGCAAATAAATATTAGGGTGGTCATTAGGAAGATTTTAATGGTGGGCATTTAATGACATTTATTTCTTGCAATATAGTTCAATTGGGATTTGGTTTTGGTCACTTATAGTGTATGTGGGTGTGCTAGAATCGATTGTACAGCTCAATTCGAACTGAACAACTTGACCCCAAGTGCCAAGAGAACTTATTGTGTGGCTCAATTAAAACCGATCAACTTGACCCGAATTTCCAGTATAGGCAGATACGTCGAATGCAATCATATATGATTGATATATGAGAAGATCGATTGCCTATTCAGTCACTCACAAAATGGTTATTATATTATTAGGCGATTGTCGGAGGGCGAGGTTCTTTCTCCAAAGATGGGTTGCACTTTTCCTTCTATATCAAACAACTTTTTTATAAGCGGAAATAGTGAAACAAAATGGAAATACTTACGATCAATCACAATGAGCAATTGTAAGATGTCTTTCTAAAAGACGAAGTGATTATATTTATATCGGGGATAGTCAAATGCAAAAGTATAGCCTTAGATTATAGCTAAAGAATATTATTACTTTTAGGATAGAGCTTAACTATAATAAGGAAAGATAAATTTAATTGATTTGTTAAATTTGTATGAGACTATTTACTTTGCCAAACTTCTAACTATTTATAAATCTTTATTGTAGCTTCTTTTCAGGTGTTTCTCTTCTTTATTTCAATGGTTATGACAATTTGATCATTGCTACATCAGTCATCCAGATCCTTTTGTCTCTTCGTGTCTCTCTAACTGTTCTTTTCCACTCGACCGCTTTCTGTCTCTTAAACTTCTCGGTTATGCCTCGTCATCAAATGACATATACCATCCAGCTCATCACCAACAGTACTTCCGTGAAAAGTCCTCCAAATATCTCTGAAGATCTTTCACATACTATTTCTTTTCATGCAATAACATGTGTTTGTTTCTAATTGGTTATTTTAGGAACAATCAGAAATAAGGTATAACATTGCCCCTCTACCCCGATCGCTTCACCCTTGGGTAAAAAGGTGAAAGTGATGGCGGCTCGTTGTTCAATGCAATAAATGCAATCGGTAAGGAAAAATCATCAAATTTAGTCATCTTGGTCGAGCTCAGCCATCTTTGTCAAAAAATATTAGTGTTGGTCATCTTGGTCAAAAATATCAAAGTCAACCATCTTGGTCGAATTCGACCATCTTGATCGAAAGACATCAAAGTCGGCCATCTTCGTCGAAAAAACATCAAAGTCGGAAAACCTTCGTTGAAAAACATCATTGGTTGCTACAATGGAGACTGTTGGTCAATCCATTCTAGATAAGGTTTATAGTAAATGGGAATAGTAGTTTGACCAATAACTTGGCTTGCCACCTCTTGGACCAGTTGTAAAACTTAGTCATCGTCCAAATGGCGAGGTTTGACCATAGGAGGTGGCTCCAAACCTACTGAGTATTGTTCCCTATTGTGAGAAATATTCATAGGGAAAGGTTGCCTCCCAAGCATTCCCTGATTTCTGACCTCAGGAATGAAAGTCATGTTTTTCCTTTTGAATCATCTGAACTCCACAAGTGGAGGAACAATCCTCACTTCCTGTATTGAAGTAAGATGTGCGTTCTGTTATGGAATAAGAATTGGCGGTGTTGGTGGTACCGGTGTTGGATTTCTGACAAAACTAGTTTCAATAGTTTGCTAAGGCATAGTTGATTGAGGCACTATTTGTTAAGTCACGGTAAGTACTCTTTCAACAAAAAAGGTTATGATCCGATCTTAGTTTGACTGGCCACCCACTTATTGAAAGTTTCAACCTGAATTAAAGATTGCTCGGCCCAAGCTCATGACTGCTTTGCAATATATTAAATCCTCATTTGCATATCGCGTAGCCCAGATGACGTTATATCGAGTGGATCAGTCTGAGATGATGATGTCCTCTCTTGATTTGAAGGATTAGGTACCGAGTTTGGTAACAACTCAAGAGTTGGTTCACTAACTCTAGAAGTATTAAGAATATCTCTTCAGCTCATACCTTACTATTGAACCGGTATGTTTACCAAACTTTTGGTGTTCCACAGGGCGTGCCAAAAATTGTTGGCTTCTAGTTTGGTTTTGGTCATGTGTACGTGTGAGAGTGCCAGAACCGATTGTACGAATCAATTCAAGTTGAACAACTTGACCCCAAGTGATAAGATAGGGAGGTACGTCGAGTGTGATTGTATATGACTAAGATCTGAGAAGATCAGTTGTCTATTCAATCACTTGCAAAATGGTTATTTGATGATCACACGATTGTCGGACGGTGGGGTTCTTCCTCCGAAGATGGGTTACACTTTCCCTTCCGTACGAAAGGACTTTTTTTTATAAGCAGAAATAGTCAAACAAAAAGGAAATACTTATAATCAATCACAGGGAGCAACCGTAAAATGTCTTTCTGAAAGATGAACTGATTGTATCGATATCGGGAATCATCTAGCACAAAAGCATAGACTTGGATTACAGCTAATTAAAGATTATCGCTACTCCTATAATAAATCTTAACTATGATAAGGAAATATTAATTTCATTGGTTTGTTGAATTAGTAAATCTTAACAAAGACGATTTGCTTTGTTGAACTTCTTACTAGTTATAGATCTCTGTTGCACCTTCTCTTTAGGCATTTTTCTTCTTTATTTTAATGGTTATGGCAGTTGAATCGTTGCCACATCGGTCTTTCAGATCCTTGTCTCTTTGTGTCACTCTAGTCATTCTTTCCTACTTGACTACTTTTCATCTCTTAGACTTCTCGATCATGCCTCGTCATCAAATGGCTTATACCATCCAACTCAGCAACAATTGTACTTCCATGAAAAGTGATCCAATATATCTAAAAATCTTTCGCATGCTATTTCTTTCTCGTGCAATGACATGTCTTTATTTCTAATTGGTTATTTTAGAAATGGTCAGAAATAGGGTATAATATTTGGATCTATTTTATTTTTGTATTATGCCCTAAACTCAGCTAAAAAACTGATAGATGGAATGGATATACAACACATGGCCCCTAAGAAGTTTTCAATGGTAGGTTTTTAATTTCACAGCTTTATGTGGTGTGGTCTACTTAAGCCTTTGATATGCCTCATTTTT
The DNA here is from genome assembly GCA_030180095.1 of Magnolia changhungtana. Classification (NCBI taxonomy): domain Eukaryota; kingdom Viridiplantae; phylum Streptophyta; class Magnoliopsida; order Magnoliales; family Magnoliaceae; genus Magnolia; species Magnolia changhungtana. Next base: position 2,350,118 of record JASAUF010000319.1, read on the forward strand.
AGGCTCATGCCCTAAAAATGATCTTTCAAAATGGAGGGAAGGTGTGGATAAAATAAATACTTCATAGTGGGCCCCATAAGACCATCCGTCTCTAGTTAAGCCCTGCTACCCAATCTGCGTTATGTCTGAAATTGCGTGAATTGTCTACCATGGCGCGTGTGGAAGCTTGGCGGAGCTATAAAATTATAGCTAAATCCTAAAGGAGGTGATTAGGACCAATAAAAAATTCTTGCCTAATAAGCTAATTTACCAATTAAACTAACAAGACAAATAAACAATAAGGCTTTCAAGCCAAAGTGGGTCTAATCACATAGACTACAAAGGATACATTAATTAAGCAACTAGTATATAGGAAATAGTGAACTTATATATGCTTAATAAGTTGAGTGTCTAGCATTCAATTCAACTTAAGCATTCATATGATTTAAATAATCAAATACATAAGTAAGAATAGAATTGTACTCAAATGATAATTGCAAATACAAGCATGTATAGTAGTTCGGTTTCTCTACTCCACTCCCGACAGACGCACTCTCCTCAAGTTTACCGATATTCATTATCTTATGAGTTTTCACTAAGTTCACCATTAACCTTTATAAGCATACAATTCTACTGAAGGCCTACACAAGGTCTTACAAATGTATACTCCCGTTGGATACTTACGCAAGGACTTGACACATACACACTCCCGATGGAGGCATACATAAGGTCTTATACACTTACTTTGTTGGTGGCAATTAATACGATCCTACATAAGAACTCACGTGAGTTTGGGTCACAAACTCTATACTCAATCCTACATAAGGAAAGAGTATGTGAACTCTTATAATTAACAACTTACTTGTCAGATTGAGGCCATTTGTAGATCCTTTCTTGAGATATTTGATCGATGCTCTTCCATGCTTCAATCAGTTTCTCTTGTACTCCTCCGACCTTTAAAGCTGATCTTCTTCTACTACCTTGCACTTGGTGTTCCAATGAGGCCACCAAGATAATAAGAGGGGATTGGTTGAATTTCATACAACCAAAGGCTTAGTTGGGTTTTAAATGGGGATTTATGTACATGGGCATTATAGAAGTTAAAAGACAAATGATTTACCTATTGGATTGACATCTATCCTCTAAAGAATGTAAGAAAATAAGATCATCTTTATAAGGAGTTTGAAATACTTGTAAGAGTGATTAATCACATGCAAGATGACTTGGATCCTTTTAGGTAAGAGCCTAAAAGTGTTGGAAAGTATTGGAATACACTAGAACTTTTAACTCAAATAAAAACTATCAAATTAAATACCCAAAGATTGGATGCTCTTTATAAAAGAATCAAGATTCAATGGTCATAAAATGACCATAAAAGGTTAAGCTCGATTGATCGAGCTTGGCCCTCGATCGATCTAGCTCCACTAAAATAGTCCGGTAAATTCACTGGACAAATTCTGCCTTGTTCGATTGATCGAGCTCGATCGCTCGAGATTGATCGAGGATTGCTCACTCGATCGATTGAACTCACTCTGAGTTGGCTAGATTTGGACAATTTTTTTTAACATCTTAGGACTTTTAAAGCCTATTTAATGATGTTCTAAATGAGCTCCTAAGGCTTATGAGATAATCAAAAGAATGTTACTTATTAAGGGACTATTCATCATGAGGTAAAGGTTTTCTTGGGTCTAAGGTTAGAGTTACCGAGACGCTTCAATTTACCTATTCTTCACTCCTTTAATGCTCAAAGTCTTCATGTGTCTTCAGTTTTCAGCTTATAAGGGCTCAACTGACTCACTAATACATAGACGCACATGATCGACAAATATATGCATAAATCAGTGCATTAACAATGTCTTATTGGATGGACATGGATTTCAAGAGAAAGCCTTTCGTAGGAAGTTCTTGCCACTGAAAGCTATGTTGGGCCCACCATGATGTTTGTAGGAAATCCACTCCATCAATCCGTTTTGGAAGATCATGTTAAGACATGAGAGCAAAAATTAGATAGATCCGAAACTTAGTGGGCCACACAACTGGAAATAGTGGAAAAGGGTTGCCCATCATTCAAACATTTTTTGGGCTCCACCGTGATGTTTATATGCAATCCAAACCATTCATAAAGTGGCTCAAATGCTCATAAGGTTCTAAACCTTAAACTCATAAGGTCCTTACCACGGGAATGAACTAAAAGAATAAAAATATTAGCCTGATCCAAAGCTTCTGCAACTCCATGAATCTTTCAATCGTGGGTGTACGATCTCCACTCTTTTCTATTGTGCGGCATACTTGAGCTTTGTATTTATTTCATTTTTGGGCTTATGTAATAAAATGATTTGATAAAACATGTGAACGGTGTGAATTTCTTACAAACTCCTTAGTGGACCCCTCCTTTTATACCCCATCTGAATCTCTGTTGCCATCATGCCCTGGCGGGCTCTGGGCTCAACACAAAGGCAGTTTTACCCCTTTGAAATTTTGAAAAGGGCCAATGAAATGAATTGTTTGACATGTTGACCCTTAACTACCTTACCGTACCACCAGACTATTTTGATCAAAATCCCTTTTTAAAAACAGGGGGGCCAGAAGAGGAAGCCCGGTTTGGCCGGCAACCCCAACACCAACCGGCTGGCTGGTGTGAAAGCTCTATCGCCCACCATGACTTGTGTCTTTTATTCATGCCATTTATTGATTTTTCCAGCTCATTTTAAGGCATGAGGCCAAAATTTAATCATGTCCAAAGCTCAAGTAGGATAATGATATCCACCGTGGAACCTTCCTAGGGCGCATAGCAATGTTAATTTGTCATCAGACCTGTTAATGTGGTCACACAAGAATGCATGAAAACAAAACACAAATATCAACTTAATCCAAAACTTCTTTTGGGCCCATGATGTTTTCAACCGTAAGCATTCAATCCTCACTGTTTTCTATGGTTTGGTGCACTTGAGGTTTGGATCTACCTCATGAGGCGGTCAAAATGGATGGACAGCATGGATCAAACACATACATCATATTGGGGCCATAGAGCTTTGACACCAGCTAGCTAGCTGGTGTTGGGGTCCGGTGGATAGTATGAACGTTCTCACATTTTAAGAAATTCCCAACGGCGACTAAAGACTTAAAACCAACCACTACTTTTGGGTAACGAGCACGTGCTGACCCGAAAAGTCCTGTTCCGTACATTATTCACCACAAATCCCGCTCCCGTGAATCTGATATTGTCGGGCGTGCATTCGGTACTCCCCCACCCACGATCTATATAGAGATGGACAGTCCTGTCAGGGAATATGTAGGGTCACTGAAATGTATGTGTTTTATCCACACCATCCATTCATTTTGACCGATCATTTTAGGAGAATGTCTCAAAAATGATGTAAATTGAAGGATCAAGTAGACCACACCATAGTGGAGATGCAATTCCTATCGTTGAAAATTTCCTAATGCTTATCGTGATGTTTGTTTGTTATCCAATCTGTTCATAAGGTTACATGGACCTACGTGATGGGAAAACATAAGCACCAGCTTGATCCAAAACTTAATTACATGTCGTTCGTTCAAGAAGTTTACAACAGTAAGCTTTCAATCCTGGCGGCTTTGCGTGACGTGATGTGGTGTGGTCGACTTGGGCTTCAATATATGTCTATTTTGAGCTCGTGATGGATGGTAGGTGTGGATAAAACATATACAGAACTGGAGGCACACAAAGCCACTGACAGGACCATTCCTCTCTAGCAAGGTCCTAGTGGGAATAGTACCCAATCCATACACGTGATTATATGCTATTTTCTTTAGTGTGGCCCACCAAATGTAACATCTCCCGCCCATACTCAACCCAGACGGCGCAAAAACCAAGAAAGAAAATAGGTAAGATGTCACTACATTGAAAAGAAAAGAGTAACATGAACAGGTGTTAAAGTAGTTCAATTATACACGGATCCATAGCTCAAAGTGGTAGACAGAAACTGAGCGGAGATAACTTCCTTTCATCACTAAGGCCTTGGTATCGATTTCCAAATGTAGTGGAGCTGACAACGGGGACCCTGAAAGGGAAAAAAAAAAAAGTCCAATTTGATCCTTTCCTGCGATAGCCCTCGTTCGCAGAGCCGCGCTTCATGTGGACGGTTCAGATCATTGAAAATATGATACTGCAGATCTAGTGCCTACAGTCACGACTTAAAACAATAAAATACGCCCACCCCAATGTGGGAAACTGCTTTGCATGGGGTAGAGGGGGGCGACTTAGCTGCGACCCAGAACTAGCTGTGTGGGTGGGACCCTGACCGTGGGGCCCACCTCGATATATGAATTGTATATCCACGCTGTCCATCCATTTTTCCGGATTATTTTATGGTGTGCCTCCCAAAAATAAGAAGATAAATATCACAAGTGAACCACACCACATGAAACAGTGGTCATTGAAAATTAAAAAAAGTTTGTGGGCTACGAAATTTTTTGATCAAGCTGGTATTTATTTCTTCCCTTCATCCAAGTTTGTATGACCTTATCAACAAGCTGGATGGCAGATAAACATTACGGTGGACTCTAAGTTATTAATAGTGGGTGTTCAATCACCACTGTTTCCTATGGTGTGGTCCACCTGAGATTTGTATCTGCTTCATTTTTCGGAATATGCTCTAAAATAAGCTCGCAAAACGGATGAACTGCGTGGATGTCCGGGAAAGAGGGGACTTGTGGTAAGCTTCTGTTGTAGAATGCACAACCCTCGATCCCCACAGTACACCTGTTATGGTGGCTTATTAATCCGACCGTCCATCATAATTTCCTTGTATGCATAGAATGGTCCATTGGACCCATCTTGTCACGTGGATGATGAGAATCAGACTGGTTGATTTATTGACTGTGGAAAGTCAGTGGGACATGGTTCGAACCCAGACCATTGCTATACTTACCTATTCCATCCAAATGAAGTGCACCATTAGTTAATCAAACCAATGATATGATGGGCCCCACCGTAGATTGCCCATGAACACTTTCAAAGGCCAGGAATGGTCTGCTGTCCTCAAAGCACTAAAAGCTACAGTGCTCACCTGAACAGTCCAATCCATCACTCTAAAACTGTAATTCAAGTCAAGAACATATTTCAAGGGCTATTATTAAAAAGTCACACTTTTTTTTTTTTTTTTCAAAATGTGCATTTCATAGATAACAAAGGATACAAGAAACAACCATTCCGGCGGGGCAGATACAAAAACCAAAGCCCCTCCAATCATGTCCTATACAAAAGAATTCTTATGAATCTCTCTAGTCTAGCCCAAACCCACTTTATCCGGGAAGATATGACCCTTGACTAAGCAGGGGTAGTCGGAGGTGTCCCAGAAGAATCAGTTCACTTGCCTAGCACTACCCTCCTTAGTCAAACCGTCAGCCAGTATATTCGCCTCCCCAGGAATTGGAGAGAACCGAAAAGATCCCTTATTCCCAAGCCTTTTAATTATATCCACCCAATACCTCCATTTCCAGGCGGGGCTGGATTCGCCATTAAGACAATTTATCAACCATTTGAAGTCAGATTCAATAAGAACTCTGCCAATCCCAAGATTAACACAACAAACCATACCATCATATAAAGCCCGCATCTTTGCCTAGTTAGGGAAGCAATGCCGAGTCCGGGGATGAACGCAAAGACCATATTGCTAAGACTGTCCATGCAGATGCCACCGCCTTAACTTGGCCTTTTCTTTTTCTTTTTCTTTTTTTAGCCATCCATTTTACATGCCCTAGATGGGATGGCTACGATTGCTAACAAAACTATTTCCTGTACCCCTTCCCCATTGCCCATTTTCTTAGTAATGTATTTAGTAGACAAGTAAATTAATTTATAATCATTGCACCTTCAATGTAATTACTATTAAAATTTTCAATTCAAACAAAAACATGGGTTTATTTTAATAATGCTTTGATATTAGTGTAAATTTTTTTATAATTATGATTTTATGATAGGTAAAATAAACAACGTAAAATTATCAATATTGTAGTAAAATTCAATAGTTGTTAAGAGACGAGCAAACTAATTTGAAATCATTTGTACCGGGCAAACCAAAACAGGCACTTATAGTCATAGGCAACCATGTTGGTCCCTATCGAACAGGTGGATTCACACATTCAAAGCAGCAAAAAAAAAAAAAAAAGACACATAAATGTGTCGTTTTACGACAGATATCGATCGTCGTAGAAGTTAAAAAATGCTTCCATCATTTTTGGCCGGATTTTTACGAAGGACCCTTATCTGACACAAATTGTTATTTAGTGACGTCTGTCGCAATTTTTCCGACAGATTACTATCGCCCAACTTACCATGTTTTACCTTTTCTGATGAACTTTTCATCAATTTGCAATCGATCATGGTCCATTACAAGCTGGGAAAATGATGGACGGTGTGGATATACAAATTTATTTTACCAGGGAAGCAAACTGACCTTAAGCTGGATTAATCGGCTCCGACTTTCTTTAGTCCATGGACACATGGAATGACCACTGGTCTATTTTCACACAGGCACATGCACGTCACTTTTCTGGACTGTCATCAGTTATAGTTCACTCTCCACTGTTTTTAAACAGGCAATCCATTTCATGCGAAAATGGATTGAATAGATTCCTCAATACGTGGATGTAAGACCATCCAATTCTTATGAAGACCTAGACCTAATGGACGGTCCAAATAGGTGTCTGACTTAAAAAAAATAATAATAATAAAATATGCATGCAACTACATGCATAGAAAGGTTCTGCCGTTTGGTTCTTTGCTGTCACTCCTGTACGGTCCTTCCTAGCATCGACTCACCAGGGTTAAAGAAATCCCAGTGGAATTTATAGGGCCATTGTTGCCTATTTTATGATCCACTCCATCCAAAATCGCTAGGATTGATCTAAAGTCAGGCATAATCAAAACAAAGCGGCCCACACCATGAAAAATTGGGCACTGGGTTATATCTTTGAGAGAAGTTTTGGATCAGGATAATATTTCTGTTTTACTTTAATCCCAGTAAAATCACCTCATGAACAGATTGAATGGTATATAAACATCAATCAAAAATTGTGCATTTCCAATTTCTGTGCTAATCCATTTGAGTTTTTGAGTCTACTCATTTTTAAAGAAAAGCGTCATAAAATTATCTAACAAAATGGTGAGTGGAAAGAAATTATCACTACAAGTTTCGCTAGCTAGGGATACTGAAACAAATTGATATCGTCAATAATATAGTTTAAGAATATGCGGGAAAATATTGAATAAATGGAATTTTTTTGAGAAAATGTTAAAAAAATTTGCATAGAAATTAAAAATTTACAAAAGAATGATTAACAAGTTTCCATTTAATGGGGCCTTAAAAGCATGAATTTAACCAAGACATATTTAAATCCAAATTCAAACATTAATTACAAAATATCAACAACACAAGAATTCACCAAGAAATCATCAACAATTGGAAAGAAAAAAAAAAAATTGTGGTCTGATAATATTTGATAAATAATATCAAGTTATCATCAAAAATTGAACACTACATACAATCATGTGTCCATGAAATCATAATTGAAATAAAAATTTACTATTGAAATATCGTCGATACACTTATGATACAAGCATTACCTAAAATTTACATTTGAAAAACAATACATTGATAATTTTAGAAATACATCGAAAGAATTTAATAGTTGAAAAAAATTGGCGATTAATTAGCAAATTGATACGTTGGCAATAGTTATACATTGAGAAAAACTACTTGTTATTGATTTCGTTGAGTGAAGATAAAGATAATTAATTAATATATATTTTGATAATATCGGAATAAAAATATTGGACATAAAACATATATCTTGCCTACACATTTGATAAAATATTTGTGTGTGTGGTTGAATCGTCCAAAGTGATAATCCAAAGTGCTAACGCCGAACAATTGTAACTTCAAGTATAGCGATTTTCGGGATTTCTTCGCATTGACGTTCTCTAATTTCGCCCACAACTCCGTTATGGTTTTCTCCCTCATAACGTTGTAAAGAACTTCATTCATTAGATACAATTGAATTGAGGATTTAACTTTCTCATACAGAATCTTCCAATCATCATCATTCATAGACTCACGTCGCTCTTCAAGAGCCTCATCTAGCCCTTGCTGAGTTAATAGACTAATCATCTTAATATTCTATAACTCAAAGTTATTTTTTCCTGAGTACTTCTCAATGTCATACTTTAGATTTTCAGCCATTAATACTTTTCCTTAGAAGTTTGGGCTACATTTATTAAGTTGAATTTATATAAAAAAATCATGTCTAATATATTTTTCATATAATACTTATGAAGAGTATTTCATTTCTAAATTGTTTTTGTTTCATAAATAAAATATAAAGCCTAAAATTTTTAAAAAGAAAAGTCAATCCCACTTTACAAAGAATTTGAGATTATATATGGAGACATTTCTACTATGAGAAATGCATGACGCACTCTTAACACTATAGGAAATTGCTCTTTTACTGAAGAAAAAAGTCGTCGGTAAAAGCTGATTTTTTATTGGTAAAGAGTATTACCAACGAAATACGTCGTCGGAAAAATCGTTGGTAAAAGACCATGGGTAAAGGCTTTTACCGACGAAAAATGAGTTTGTTGGCAATGGTAAGACTTTTACCGACGAATTTTTTCGTAGGTAAAAAAATGTTACCTATGAATTTTTCGTAGGTAAAAAATGTCGGTAAGACTTTTACTAATGAATTTTTTCGTAGTTAAAAAATGTGGATGAAACTTTTACCTACGAAATGTTTCATAGGTAAAAAATGTGAAGCTTGTTTGTCGGCAATGATAAGACTTTTATTGACGAATTTTTTTGTAGGTAAAAAATGTGGACGAAACTTTTACCTACGAAATTTTTCATAGGTAAAAAATGTTACCGACGAAATTTTTTCATCGGTAATGACATTGTATCAGATTTTTACCGACGATTTATATCTGTCGGAAAAAATACTTTTACCGATGAAAACTAATAAAAATTTTCAAAATTTATTTTTTATCAAAAAATTCAAACCATCCATTACCGATGAAAAATTTCATCGGGAATAACACTTTTACCAATGATAAAATAATTTCGTTTGTAAGAGTAAACTTTTGCCGACGAAAGTCCTTTTTACCGACGAAATAAATTTCGTCGGTAATAATTTCATCGGTAAAAGGCCAATTTCTTGTAGTGAATCTTGCCAAATTTATTTTACCCAAACCTTAATATTATTATTTTTTTATAGAATTTCATGGGATATTGTACTTTAAATTTTTTTTAAATGAGTTTGAATAGAATTAATAAATTTTGCCCCAAGCTTCAATATTTTATTATTATTATTTTATTTTATTTTGTAGAATTGAGTGGAATTTATGTTTATTTTTTGCATGAAAATCGATTTTTAAATGCTTGAAAATCACATGAAAAATTCCAAGTTATAGCTTTAGAGAAGGAAGTAAATTCGAAAAAAAATTGAGATAAAAACAAATCAAAATTTGTCAAAAAATCAATATCTAGAAAAGAAAAAAACTAAGGTTGAAAGAAATTATGATTCTGAAACAAAATGTCGAAAAGTTTAAGAAAAATTGACAATATTTGAAAAAAAATTGAGATTTTGATTCAATAAACATCAGGAATTTGAAGCAAAATAAACAAAATTAATTAATTAAAATTGAGAAGTTTGAACAAAGTTGATAATTTTGAAAAAAAAAAAAAAAAGAATTCAGCACAAATTGACATTTTTGAAAAGTTTAAAAAACTATGATTTTAAAAAACAAAGTTCAAAAGTATGAAGAATGAAAAAAATAACAATGTTTGAGAAATTTTGAGATTTCGAAAAGAATTTATATTTAAAAATAATCAAAATGTTGAAAAAACTTAACATTTGATAAAATAAATAAATAAATAAATAAATAAAAATTGGCACTAGGGGTGTACATTGTTAGCTGCTCGACCCTTGGGCTTCGACTACGGCCGACCGGAACTAAGTTCGGGTCGGAGAGCCAATTTTCTAGGCCCAAAGCGAGTTCAGCCGAGTTCGGATACATCCAGTTCGGCCACCGACTCGGTCCAAATCTCGACTCGCTTGGCGACCACGCACTGTCCGAAAATAACTTGATAAACATCTGATCTGTAAAAGTAAAGGCATAGGTGAGTTCTTAAGAAATCAATGATCCATTGTTGGGTCTTGTGAGTCTTAACGGACCTTGACGGATGGGCGCAACTGCATTCACATTTGTTGGTCACATGATCGTCTCCTAAACCAAGCTAAAGGGCAGTAATCAAGACCTTGAACTTATCCCATATTCTCAAAGGGAACTTGTAACCACACATCTACAAGGGAGCACCCCAAGCTTGTGAGATCTAAGCCATCCATTAGACAAATCTCATTGTGCAGATGCCCTTGACTAAAAATTGGGACTGTCGGCTAATCAGTTTAGCTACTATCTACGAAACCAATTGTTAACCAAAGAATTTTAGCCAAGTTTTTATAAGCCATCAATATGTTTCTAGCACTGTGGACTCTGGATGATACGTGAGCAGGGGCATCAACACCATGAGAATCATCAGATGGACGACTTGGATCTTAGACAATTGCAACATATGGGCAATTGAGGTTGGTGTGTATATGGGTCGTTTTATAGCGGCGAGTGGGCTGGCCAAACCTTTCACTAGATACAACCTTGCAAATCTTCTCCGTATTTTTGAGCCATGGTCCATCCAGGGTTGGACTCAATAGACCAACTGCTCAGATTACTAAAGTATGGCCCATGTGTACCATACTATCTCATGTCTAAGTCCTATCTTTGTTCTTATAGAGCTTTCAAGTTGAACTTACTCCTAATGGATACAGTTCCTGGTCTTGGTATATGCCATGTGGATACAGTTCCTTGTAATGGGACGCGGATTACCTGTCAAAGCCCTTCCCATGAACTCGCTGTAAGGTTCGAAACTAGCCCGAACTCGAAGGTTCGAAACTGGCCCGAACTCGGCCCGAACTTACTGTCCTGGGCCTTGGAGATGTTGGCCCGGTGACTAGGCCCGGTCAGGTTCGGGCCTTGTGTGGCTGTTGAACGGGCCTGGACGTGCTGAGGCCAGTTCGACTCGGCCCGACCCGTGTACACCCCTAATTGGCACTATGAAAAAAATTATTAATAAGTTGAAAAAAAAAATGGCATCTTGAGAAATTTGAGAAGTTTGAATAGATTGATATGTTTGAAAAAAAAATAGAATTTGGAAATGGAGAGAGATTTTATATTTTGTAAAAAAAAAAATTTTGAAAAGTTAGATAACAAAAATTAGATTTTGAAAAAAAAAATAAGATTTTGAAAAAAAAAATTTTGAGAAGTTTGGAAAAGAAAAAATATTTTGAAAAAGAAAATGGAGAAGTTTGAAGAAAATAGAAATTTTGAAGAAAAATGAGATTATAAATTTTGAGATTTTTGACAAAAAACTGACGTTTTGAAAAGGAAAATTGAGAAGTTCAACAAATTTGTGATTTTGAAGAACAAAATTCAGAAGTTTAAATAATAATAATAATAATAACAATGTTTCTGAAAAATTGATATTTTAAAAAGAATTGATATTCAAAAAAAAAACAAAACAAAAAAAAAAACCCTAAAATGTTGAAAAAAATTAACATTTAAAAAATTATATTGGCACTTTGAAAAAAAATTGATAAGTTTGAAAAAATTAATTATTGAAAAAAGGAATTGAGATTTTGTATTTTGAAAAAATAAATGAAAAGTTTATAATTAGAGAGAGAGAGAGAGAGAGAGAGAGAGAGAGATTGTGAAAAAAATTGTGATTTTGAAAAAAATTGAAAAGTTTGAAAAAATGAAATTTTGAAAGAATAAAAAAGTTCAAAAAAATTAGAATTTTGAAAAGAAATGAAATTTAAAAAATTCAAGAATTTGTCAAAAAATTAACATTTTGAAAAAGGAAATCAAAAAGTGTAAAACAAAATTGCATTTTTGAAAAAAAAAATGACAATGTTAGAGAAAATTTGAGATTTCCAACAAAAAAAAAAGAAAAAAAGAAGAAGATATTTTTAAAAAGAAATTGAGATTTTGTATTTTGAAAAAAAAAATGAAAAGTTAGATAATAAAAAAAATTGAAATTTTGAAAAAAGAAAAAGTTGAGAAGTTTGATATATATATATATATATATATATATATATATATATATATATATATATATATATATATATATATATATATATATATAAAGAATGGTCACCGGATCTACGATGAATGGAGAGAGGGCTACAGATCTTTGTTCTTGAAGGAATTTTGCTGCAGATCTGGCTACGAAATTGATGTTCCAGCTCTCAGACTTGCTTTTATGAGAGGGATCTTTCACATTCTCGTTGCTCCTCGTAATTAAATTTGGATTGCATTTTTGCAGAGATTCCTCTGGTTTTGATATCTTTAAATGCAGATTTGATTCCGTTTGGAGCAGTTTCTGACAAATTTCTACTTTCAGCTTTGGTTTTTGAGAGGTCTCTTTCAAATAATCATTTTTTTCTGCTCGGATTTAGCCCAAAATCCCTACTACGGGGATCCTGTGATGGAGGAACGCATAACCTTTTTTACCTGTGTATTTAGAGAATGTACATGTGATCAAAGAACATTGGACTGTCTGCTTGCATATATAGAGAATGCAAGACTAAGCAGTTTGGTTAACACAATCAAAGGGCATGCAAACCGTCTCTTGGACATGTGATCGATGATGAACTTATTTATCATAAATGGGAAGTATGCTTCTGGTTGTGGCTGGCATTGGGTTGTTATTGTTTGAGGTGATAATAAATGTATCTTTTTCTTACTGTCATGGGTTCCTTGTTTAGAAGCTAGTACCCATTGTTGAAACAGAGGAAGAAATGCTCCATACAGTTCATTGTCATTTTGTTGTTGATTGATTGATTATTTAACTATAGTTCTGTATTGTTGGTATGCACCAATGAATTAAACTATGAACATTTAATATGTTTAATACCTGTCGAATAAAATGATGTCACACATCAATATGTTTAGTACATGAGTAATAAATAAAATTGTTAGTCAAATTGATCAAGCTTTCACTGTCACAATTTGTTGATTGATGTCTTAAATTTATAAATCAACATGTTTGTGGATGATAGTTTGATGCCATCAAAGTCCTGCTCGTACTATCTAGAAAATTCAGAATTTATATGTTTAGTTGATGTACACTTTTGATGTCATGTCGATGCCATCGACGGTCTATTTGATGTCATCAATGGTTGCTCGATGACATTGAAGGTCTCTTTGATGCCATTGGTAAAATCTAAGATGTTCAGGTTTGGTTGCTGAAATGTTTTGGTATTAGATCGATGTCATCGACAGTCTCTCGATGACATCGAAGTCTCATCGAAGGTGTCATCGAACGTATACGCAGAATTACGCAAAGTTACATATCTGCGGGATTTGTTTTCGATTTTGATTGTGATTCTCCTAAAGGCTATATATAGGGGTGTAATCGAGATCAAATGCTACCTAAGGCTTTCTAATTCATTCATAGGCTTTCAAAGGGCTCATAAGGGAGATTCGAAGCTTGTTCGGGTATTCTCTCTATCTTTGGTAATTTTTTATTTCATAGTGATTATTGTCGTTTTGTGTCATGGTTTTTTTTTTCCCAAAGGGTTTTTCCACGTTAAATTCGGAGCCTTTGTAATTGGGCTTGTTTGTGCTATTGGAATACTCTACTTGATTCATCTCCGTGTACTTCCACGAGTCCCCAACAAGTGATATCAAAGATAAACATTGGGATGCAGTTAAATCTAAAAGCAGAATATTAATGGCTGCAAATCCTAAGTTCGATGTTAAGAAGTACTCTGGAAAAGATAATTTTAAATTATAGAAAGTCAAGATGATTGGCCTATTGGTCCAGCAAGCATTGGATAAGGTCATTGAGAAGTGACCTGAATCTATAGAAGACGATGAATGGAACAAGTTGGACTAGAAAGAGAGAACATTCATCCAATTATGCCAACTAGATGAGGTCATCTACAATGTCATGAGAGAGAAAACTGCAGCAAGTTTGTGGGCGAAGTTAGAGAACATCTATGCGAATAAGTCCCTTAAAAATCGCCTACACTTGAAGTTGCAGTTGTTCAATCTAAAGATAGCAGATGGAGGTGATGTTGAGGCCCACATTAGCAGCTTTAATAAGATGATCTACAAATTGTTGGACATGGAGGAAGTGGTTAAGGATGAATATCAGGCATATATCTTGTTGAATTCATATGAGTCTTTCAAAGACACGTTGTGCACCGGTAAATCGTCTCTTAGTGTTGATATCGTTATCTCAGCCCTTCAAGAAAAGGCAATGAGAAAGAAAAATGGTAACATGGGCACCTCTACTAATGCATTGTTTACGAGGGGGCAAAATTTTGAGTGGAACACAGGATCTTCTTGATCGAGATTTAAATCCAAGGGCAAAGGCAAGGGAAAGTTGAAGTGCTGGAATTGTGGATTGTCTGGGCACATGATAAAGGATTGTACAAATCCTAAAGCAAGAAGAAAGAACTCAAAGGCTTCCTCCAAGGAGGCCAACACCGCAGAGTTAGATGAGAGCACTGGTGGAGGTGATGTGTTGTTTACATTTATGGTCAGACACTTAGACAATGATCGTAGGAATGAGTGGATTTTGGACACATGGGCATCATATCACATGACTTCTCATCAGAGTTGGTTCACCAGTTATAAAGAATACGATGGTAGCCAGGTATTTACGGGCAATGATAATGCCTATAATGTTGTGGGTGTTAGATTGGTGAGCATTAAAATATTTGATGGCATGGAGCGTAACTTGATCAAGGTGAGACAATTCCTGACATGAGGAAGAGCTTGGTATCTCTTGGAGTACTTGACGCGCTTGGGTGTAAATTCACTGGTTTCAATAGGGTCCTTAAAGTTTCAAAGGGGCACTCGTTATCATGAAAGCACATAGGAGTAGGAACCATTACAAGTTGATTAGAAGCACTTCAACGGGTGGAGCTGCAGCGACCGTAGCGGATTTCACGTTTGCACGTATGTGACATGCACGTCTAGGCCACATGAGCGAGTGGAGCATAAAGGTACTTTCTGACCGTTGTTTAATTACAGTCTTTAAAAGCATTGATTTTAATATATTCGAGCATTGTATATATGGTAAACATTGAAGGTTATGTTTTAAATCTGGTAAACATGTATGTAAGAGTGTTCTTGATTATATGCATTCTGATATATGGGGGTCGTCATGGTTTGTCACATTCATTGACGACTACTCTAGGAAAATGTGGATTTATTTTATAAAAAATAAATCTGATGCTTTCACCAACTTCAAGTAATGGAAGGCAATGGTGGAAAAACAATCAAGGCGAAAACTGAAGGTTATAAGGATAGATAACGATGGAGAATTTACTTCAAGTAAATTTAATCAATATTGTAAGGATGAAGGGATCGTGAGACACAACATAGTGCGCCATACACTTGAGCAAAACGGTGTGGCCGAGCAGATGAATCGAACTTTCTTAGATAGGACTCGATGCAGGTTAAGCAATGTTGGGTTGGGCAAGGAATTGTGGACTGAGGCCATTAATACGGCTTGTTACTTAGTGAATTGGTCCCCTTCTATGGCCATTGATTGTAAAATTTTAAAAGAAGTATGGAGTGGTCAGAAGACAAACTACTCAGGGTTGCACGTAATTGGTTGTAAAGCCTACTCTCATGTACCGTCCAGTGAGAGATAAGCTAGACCAATGAGCCAAAAAGTACATCTTTATTGGCTAAGGGGTACAGGCTGTATGACCGGATCACATGGAAAATCATCATTAGTTGTGACGTCAAGTCCGATGAAGGATCCTTATTCCGAGTAAGAGTAACCGAAAGGTTGGTTGTAGACGTTCAGATTGACACAGATGATAATCAGGCTGAAACAGATACTCAGGATGAGGTACAAGAATATGTGGAGTAATCACCTATGAGAAAGAATCTACCTAGGGATCGCAAGTTATCAACGAGATATAGGGATGACTCAAATATCGCATATGCCCTCATTATAGATGAGGAGGATCTGTCTACTCTTCAGGAAGCTCTTGATGAGCTGGATGCTAAAAAGTGAAAAGTTGTGATAGATGATGAGATGAACTCCTTATACAAGAACAAGATGTGGGAGCTGGTGAAGCTTCCTATTGGTCATTAAGCGATCGGATGCAAGTGGATCTTCACGAAAAAACAGGATAGGTACAAGGCGAGGTTGATAGCGAAGGAATATGCTCAGAGGGAAGGCATTGAATTCGCTGAGATATTTATGTCAATTGTAAAGCAAGTATCTATCAAATTTGTGTTTGTGTTGGTGTTGGTTGCCCAATACGATCTTGAGGTGGAACAGATAGATATAAAGAATGCATTCCTGCATGAAAAATTGAAAGAGCAGATCTACATGAAGCAACTAGAAGGTTATAAAATAAAAGAAGTAAATAACAAAGTTTGCAGGTTAAAAAGGTCATTGTACGACTTAAAATAATTGCCTAGGTAATGGTATAAAAAGTTTGGTTCTTTCATGATAAGTCAAAAGTTTATTAAGAGTAAATACGATCACTATGTCTATTACAAAACACTGAGTAATGGCAAGTTCATTATCTTAGTATTGTATGTTGATGACATGCTCATCACCAGTCCTAGCATGTCTGAAATCGATGTACAGAATACTCGGTTATCAGGACATTCGAGATGAAAGGTCTGGGGGCTACAAAGAGGGTTCTCAGCATAAATATTCTCAGAGATAGGAAAAGGAGCATACTTTGGTTATCTCAAAAGGATCACCTTGAGAAGGTATTGGTGATCCTTGAGAAGGTATTGGTGAAGTATGGGATAGACAAGGAAAAGTCAGTTAATGTTTCCTACGTGGCTTACTTCAAGTTTTCCTTAGAAAATTATCCTAAAACGGATAAGGAAAAACAAGATATATCTCATGTTCCTTATTCGAATGCGGTTGACAGTTTGATGTATGCAATGGTCTGTACAAGACCAGATATTTCAAATGCAATGGGTGTTGTTAGCAGATACATGTCTAACCTCAGAAAGCAAAACTAGGAAGTAAGGAAATAGTTACTTTGATACATTCGAGATACGCAGGAGTATGTCTTAACTTTTGAGAAAACAGGGGTTAAGTTAGTTGGTTATGTAGATTTTACTTATACGGACAGTGTCGATTCTAGAAAGTCGACTTCATGATATTCGTTTGTGTTAATGGGTAGATCAATCAGTTAGATGTTGAAGCTTCAGTCTGTGATGACTCTTTACACAACCGAAGCCGAGTATATGGCAATGACGGAGGCATTCAAGGAAGGTGTCTAATTAAGAGGAATAATAAATCAGTTAGGGCTTCAACAGGAGACCATGTCAGTTAATTGTGACAGCGAAAGCGCGATCAATTTAGCTCAAAATTTTGTTTATCACTCACATACTAAACACCGTGATGTTCATCACCATTTTATCCGATAAGTAATTGAAGAATAAGGCGTGACTTTAAAAAAGGTTCACACGAGCGTGAATCCGACGAGCATGCTCACAAAGGTGGTTCCCTCAGAGAAATTCAAGTTCTATGCAACTTCTCCGTGTCTAGCGAAGGTATTAAAAATAAAGATGGAGTGTACACAAGAAGCAATTGCGGAGCTATGATACAAGGCAGGATTAGAGAAGGAGAAAAGGAAGCTATGAAGAACGGCGATTGAAGACATGGTGGAAATTGTTGATTGATGTCTTAAATCTGTAAATCAACATGTCTGTCGATGACAGTTTAATGCCATTGAGCAGACTTCGATGCCATTGAGAAAATCTAGAATTTATATACTTAGTCGTGGATATTGAAAGGACGAGCTATAGATGTCCTAGAGGGGAATGAATAGGACAATGTCAAATATTTTGATACAATGCAAAATAATAAATCAATTGAATATAATTTTGTAAAGTATTGAATTCTTGATATCAAATAGTTGGTAGGATAACCTTACGCCTAAAAGATGTAGGTAGGACAACCTTATTTTACGACGCCTTTGAAATCAAAATATAAAACTATTGCAATCAACAAATAAATCACAATAATAGTACAAATAATAACATCCAATCACCACAATGCACAAACAAGTTATAGTGGTTCAGTGCCTCAATCAACTTACTTCACTCCCAAAATTACTACACTCATAATTTTGGCTTTCACTATTTCAAGGTCACCTTAACAACCTTATACATTTATTGTGATTTTCATGGGCTATCACAATTAAACCCACTTTGTGATTTTACGGGGTCATCACAAACAAACCCGCTAAGATTTTCGAGCTATCTCAGAAAAACCCAAACTAAAATAATTTAAAAAACAGCACTTATTTTCGATTTGGCGAGTCGAAGTCGTAGCTGTAGCTTGAATGCAGCGATCTTATTCTTGGGATATTGATGAAGTCTTTGTATGAGTTCAACCCAAAAATACATAAAGGGATCCAATAGATTTTCAATAAAATGAATGAAACCCTATTGTTGTAGATTCGATTCTCCCTTTTCTCAAAGTAGACTATGGATTACTCTATCAAAAAATAGTTTAATCTAACTTTGAGAAGGAGAATAGAATAAGCTAATTAAAAATAAGAATTACAACACATTACTTGAGGAGGCTTGAAGAATCTCTCCTTACAACACAATATGAAACTATGAATTTTCGTTGTTTAAAGAGTAAGAGAAAACCTCTATTTATAGCCAAGGATCTGTGTAGTTCGGTTGGCCGAACTTCAAAGATTACATTCCAACGGAACGCGAATATTGCGGGATAAAATCTTTCAAAACTTCGACTGGCCAAACACCAGGTTCGACTGACCGAGCAGGAGGTTTAACTGCCTAACTGGTCCAAAATCCGATTTTTGTTCCAGTACTGGAAACTTGACTGAACCCACCTTGGGTTGGCCGAACCTACCACAAAAAGATCTTTTGAGATCTGTCTTTTTGACCGAATCTTGTAGGGTTGGTCCAAATCGTTAGGTTGGCTGAACCAGATGTTGGACTGGCCTAACTTGAGTGTATTTAACGTGAAATATGATTTTAAACATGCACAAGTGAAATACACCTAACCTATGGTCAAACTAGGTTTATACCACCTGTAGGTTGACTCATACGAAGTGTTCTGAACTTCGAACCATGAATAATCTTGCTTTAAGAAGTTGAGTCTTCTTTCCAAATGCTTGATTGAGTTGATAGTTTGTCTTCAATCGAGCTTGCGATTGTAACCAGACTACTAAATTTGACAAACTAAAATGTGCTTTAAGTGTAAGCACTAACAGATACTTTTGGTGTCCTGTCAATGCCATCGACGGTCTATTCGACGCCATCGAAGGCTACTCGATGACATCGAAGGTTTATTCGATGCCATCGGTAAAATCCAAAATTTTCATATTTGGTCGCTAGAATGTTTTGGTATTAGTTTGATGTCATCGAAGTGGGTTCAATGCCATTGATGGTCTGTCGACGACATCGAAGTCCAATCGAAGGTGTCATCGAACGTATTCGTAGAGTTACGCAGATTGCGTATCTACAGGATTTATTTTCGATTTTGATTGTGATTCTCCTAGAGTCTATATATAGGGGTGTAATCGAGATCAAATGTTATTCAAGGATTTCTAATTCGTTCATAGGGTTTCAAAGGGCTTGTAAGGGAGATTTGCGGCTTGTTCGAAACGGGTATTCTCTTTATCTCTTGTAATTTCCACTTTTATAGTGATTGTCGCTTTATGCCATAGTTTTTTCTGAAAGGGCTTTTCCACGTTAAATTCAGAGTCTTTGTGATTGGACTTGTTTGTGCAATTGGAATGCTCTACTTGATTCATCTTTATGTGATTTTGCAAGTCCCCAACACAATTGACTGGCATGGTCTCCTGCTGAAGCCTCAATTATCATTTGTCTCAACTAAACACCTTCTGTAAATCCTTCTATCACTACCATGTACTCATCTTCGGTCATGGAAATAGTCACCATAAATTAAAGGTTTGACATTCAACTGATTGCTCCACCCGCTAAAACAAACGAGTAATTAGAAGTTGACATTCTATTATCCACACGGCCCGCATAATCAGAATCCATATAGCCTACTAACTTTTTCCTTAGTTTTTCAAATGATAAGACGTTGTCCTACGTACATCGAATATATGAAAGTAGTCATTTCATTGCCTCTCAGTGTTGCTTGTCAAGGTTGGACATGTATCTGCTAACAACACCCACCGCATGTGAAATATCTAGTCTTGTACAAACCATGGCATACATAAAGTTGTCAACTGTGCTCGAATAAGGCACATAAGACATAACCTGTTTTTCTTCATCTGTTTCGAGATACTATGCAGAAGAAAGCTTAAAATGAGCCGTGTGGGAAACGCTGACCGGCTTTGCATTGTCCATACCATACTTCATTAATACCTTCTTAATGTATTCCTTCTAAGATAACCATAGCCTACTCCTCTTCCTATCTATGTGTATGTTAATGTCGAGAACCTTCTTTGCAGCCCCCAAATCTTTCGTCTCGAATGTCCCTGATAGTTGAGTCTTCAATATGTCACATACTATGACTGACGATAAGCATGTCATCGATATAAAATACCAAGATAATGAAATTCTCATCACTCAGTGCCTCGTAATAGACACAATGATCATACTCACTCCTGGTAAACTTCCGACTCGCCATGAAAGAATCAAATTTCTTATACCATTATGTAGGCGATTGTTTCAGACCGTACAATGACCTCCTTAACCCAAGGACCTTGTTCTTTGCCTCTTGTATTTTGAAACATTCTGGTTGCTTTAAGTAAATTTGTTCTTCCAATTTCCCATGCAGGAAGATAGTCTTCACATCTATTTGTTCCAACTCGATATTGTATTGGGCAACTAACGCCAACATGAATATGATAAATACTCGCTTCACCATAGGTGTGAATATCTCAGTGAAGTCAACACCTTCTCTCTGAGCATATTCCTTCGCTACCAACCTTGTCTTGTATCTATCCTGATTCTTCTTGAAAATCTGCTTGCACCCGATCGCTTTACTGCCGATGGGAAGCTCCACCAGCTCCCATATCTCATTTTTGTATAAGGAGTCAATCTCATCATTCATTGCTGCTTTTCACTTTTCAAAATCTAGATCGTCAAGAGCCTCATGGAAAGTAGATGGATCATTCTCATCTGTAAATATGGCAAATGCAACATTCGAGTCATCCCTATATCTCATCGACAACCTGATCCCTTGGCGAGTTCCTTCTCATAGGTGGTTGCTCCACCTACTCATGTACTATCTACGTCTTTGTATCAGCCTGTGTCTCATCTCTTTCTAACTGGACGTTCACAACCAACTTTTTCACTTCCTTGTACTCATCTTTTCGAAACAAGGATCCCTCGTCAAATTTGATGTTGCGACTAATAATAATTTTCCATGTGACCTGGTCATATAGCTTGTACCCCTTCACACCATTATCATAACTAACAAGATGTACTTTTTAACTCTTTGGCCTAGCTTATCTCTCTCAACTGATGGTACATGAGAGTAAGCATCGCAACCAGGTACACGTAGTCCCGAGTAGTCTACCTGCTTATCACTCTACACTTCCTGTAGAATTTTACAAGCAATAGCTATAAAAGGGGATCGATTCACTAAGTAACAAGCCGTGTTAACGGCCTCAGTCTACAATTCCTTGCCCAACCCAGCATTACTAATCATGCATCAGGCCTTCTCCAAGAGAATCTGATTTATCTGCTCAGTCACATCGTTCTGCTCTAGTGTGTGGAGCAATGTGTTGTGTCTCATGATTCTTTCATCTTTACAATACTGATTGAATTCTCCAGAAGTGAATTTCTCACCGTTATGTCCTCAACACTTTCACATTTCGCCCTGATTATTTTTCCATCATTGTCTTCTGTTACTTAAAGTTAGTGAAAACATTGGATATATTTTTCATGAAATAAACCCAAACTTTTCTGGAATAGTCACTAATGAACATGACAAATCATGACGACCCTCCATCAGAAACCACAGGCGACGACCCTCATACATCAAAATGCATATAATCAAGAACGTCCTTACAAACATGTTTCTCATATTTAAAAAACAACCTTAACTGTTTACCATATATACAATGCTCACATATACTAAAATTAATGCTTTTAAAAATTAGAATTAAACGTCGATTAGAAAGTACCTTCTTAACGTAAGATTCTGACAATCCTTTTTCATGTGCCCGGTCATGCCACAATTTCAGCACTTCAACTTGCTTTTGCCCTTGCCCTTGGATTTAGACCTTAATTGTGAAGATCCACTGTCCCACTTAGAATTTCTCTCCCTTGTAACCAGTGTATCTGTAAAAGCACCCACGTCACCATTTTTCTTTCACATCGCTTTCGACTGAAAGGCAGAGATGACGGTCTCAACGCTAATGGTCGTTCTACCAATGCACAAAGAGTCCTTTAACAACTTATATGATGCTGGAAGAGAATTCAGTATACATGCCTGATCTTCATCTTTCATCATTTCCTCCACATCCAACAATTTGCAAATCAATCTTATTGAAGTTACTAATGTGGGCCTCAATGTCAGCCCCCTTCCACTATCTTTAGATTGAACAACTGTAACTTCAAGTACAAATAATTCTCAAGAGATTTCTTTGCATAGATATTCTCTAATTTCGCGCATATACTTGATACAATTTTATCTCTCATGACATTATAGAGGACCTCATCCATTAAGCACAATTGGATAGAGGTTCTACCTTTTCTTATCCATCTTGTTCCATTCTTCTTCGGTTATAGACTCTTGTCGTTTTACAAGGAGAGCTTCATTCGATTCTTGCTGAACTAGGATACCGTTCATCTTAACTTTCCATCATTCAAAATTATTTTTAGCGAAGTATTTTTCTACATCGAAATTCATGTTAGATGCCATTGATACATGCTTTCATATTCGATCTGCTTCCCAGCGTTAGCTCTGATACCACTTGTTGGGGAACTGCAAAAGCACATAGAGACGAATCAAGCAAGGTACATGCAATCACACAACCAAGTCTAAAAAAGAACAATTCAAATTTTACATGGAAAAACCCTTGTGGGAAAAAACTATAGTACAAAGCGACGAGTAATGCACTACGAAAACAGAAATTACAAGAGATTGTCTTACCAATTTGAATAGTCTTACTAATTTGAACAAGCATCGAATCTACTCAACAAGCCCTATCTATGCCCTTAAACCCTTAGGAACGAATTATAAAGCCCTAAAACACCCCCCCCCCCCCCCCACAAAAAAAAAAAAAAAAAAAAATCTTGATTACACCTTGTTGGGGTTTTTGGCCTGCGGAATCACACAGATCTAGATCTAGGATAGCAATCCAATGGCACCAAGCATACAAGAGAACACACAGATTTAACGTGGAAAACCCTTGCGGAAAAAAACCACGACACAAAGCGACAGATCTCCACTATGAAAGCATCAATTACAAAGAGAAAGGACTTACCCGATTCGAACAACCTTGAATCTCACACTTGCTACACCCTTTGATAACCCTAGAACCCCTTTAGGAAGCCTTAGCATACCCTAGAAAAACCCTAGGAACACCTATTTATAGTTTAGGAAACTTCCCTTCCGCATCCCAGTTGCGAAAGGACTCAAATCCGCAGTTTCGCGCAAAATTGTGGAACAAACTGCGTAACCTACGACTAGTCGAGCCGAGTCTTCGACTGGTCGTAAGACCCCATCGACCAATCGAGACATCCCTTCGACCAGTCGTAGCTACAGTAAAAAAATAACAAAAAACTCGCTGGACTTTGAGTCGTGCTAGGGCTCGAACCTACGACTGGTCGAGCGTCTCCCACGATCAGTCGAAGCTGTCCCACGACCGGTCGAACGACCTCAAAACCTTCAGATTTAAGACTTTTCTCAACAATCTCCACCAAGTCTTTAATCTTCAATCGTATAGCTCCTTGACCTCTTCTCTTATCTCTGCTTCACATCATAGCTCACATCATAGCTCAAGATCACACTCCGTCCTTCTTTTTCGCCATCGCCGAGCCCAGAGAAGTTTCACGGAACTTGAACTTCTCTACAGGAATTTCTTGTTGATCATTACTGACGGATCTAAATCCACATGCCCAACCACCTTTGTTCATGTCTTCACAAAAGAATGACGTGGTCTTCTTACCATCTCACCGCTACCCAATATTGTTTGCCGGGGTACTTGCTCATAACACTGATAGCCTGTGAAATAACCGGTCTAATCCAGACCATGGCATACACTGCCAACCGCATTCGAATAAGGCTCATGAGATATCATGTTTTTCCTCATCTGTTTTGGGACATGTCCTGAGGAAAACTTGAGGAGAGATGCGTAGGGAACGCTCTCCAGCTTTACTTGGCCCATCACATACTTGATCAATACCTACACACAAGGTATTCCTCCTGTGATTACCAAAGTCTATTCCTCCTTCAGTCTCAATGCCGAGAACCATCTTTGCAGCCCCCCGATCCTTCATCCTGAATGTCCCACCATGAAGGAATCAAACCACTACCTAGGCGACAGGTCGAACCACGACCTCCTGCAAAATCTTTTCTCAGTCCCTTTAACTTCGAACCACTCTGGTTACTTCATGTAGATCTGCTCTTCACTTTCCCTTACAGAAGTGCAGACCCCACATCCATCCTTCCAGCTCAAGATCACGTTGGCCAACCAGCGCCAAACACGGATCCAATAGACATCTGTCATACCATCGACGTGAATATCTCTGAGAAGTCGATCCCTTCTCTCTGAGCAAAACCCTTCACTACCAACATCGCCCTGTATCTATGATGTATCCTCCTGAAGATCCACCTGCATCCAACCGCTCTCTAACCCACTGGAAGCTCCACCCGCTCTCATATGTCGGTCTGGTACAACGAATTCATCACATCACCCGTAGTCACCTTCCTCTTTTCAGCACCAGGCTCACCTAGAGTCATCTAAATAGAAGATGAATCTCCTGCGATATTGGAGTCGTCCATATACCTCACCGATATCCTGCGATCATGCGGTGTGATTCTTCTCATAGGTGGTTGCTCTACCTGCTCTGTATCTCTGTCCGCACGTCTCAGCCTTCCTACCCTGCTCGCTCATGTAGCCATGCCCAACATGCCACACACGTGCAAAGGTGGAATCTGCTACATCCACTGTAGCTCCACCGTTTGAAATGCTCCCGATCAACTTGTACAAGTTACCGAGTCGTTGTGCTTTCATGATTACCCGTGCCCCCTTGGATATTTTAAGAGCACCATCAATACCTATGTACTTGCATCCTTTTGCCTCAAGCACACCAAGAGAAATCAGATTCTGCTTCAAATCAGGAACGTGCCTGACATCAGTCAAGGTACGCTCTAACCCATCAAACATTCTGATGCGCACCGTACCAACAGCCACAGCATTACAGGCAAACTTGTGCTTGTGTGTGATTTAGGAAACTTCATTTTGTAGTTAAAATCATTAAATATATATTGAATACATGTAATTGTACTATGAAATACTTATTAGACCCAACCCAACCCCAACTTTAACTGTGTCCATTACATGGGTCCATCCCAAACCAGACTACATCCAATTTTTTATTAGAATCGATTTTTAACTGGGTCCTAAAGGTAATAGTTGAACCAGACCTGATTTCTTAATGTGGGCTATTCATCGTTTGGGGCCAACCCTTAATGGGCATTATCCATCATGTAGGACCCACCTTTGATGTTGGTCATCCATCAATGTTATTATTAAATCATGTGGAGCCCACCTTCAATATCCACCACTCATCATGTGTAGCCCACCTTTGATGTGGACTGTCCATCACATGGGCCGCACCTCCGATGTAGGTCGTTCATCTTGTGGAGCCCGCCTTGGAATTGGCCACTCATCATTAGAGCCGACCTTTGATGTGGACCGTCCAGGTGGGACCCACCTTGTAGATCATCCATCATGTCGGCCCACCATTATTAATTGCCCATCATGTGAAGCCCACCTTTGATGTGAATTTTCTATCATGTGGGCCCCACCTTCAATGTGGGTTGCCCATCATGCGGGGCTTGCCTTGGATGTGGGTCATTCATCATTTCAGGCTAAATTTTGATGTGGAACCACCTCGATGTGGGGCATCCATCATGTGGGGCCCAGCTTCAATGTCTATCGCCCATCATGTGGAGCTCACCTTTGATGTAAACCATTTATTATGTGGGTTCCACCTTCGAAGTGGGTCATATATCATACCCGCCCACTTTGAATGTGGGCTATTTATCATAAGGGGCCAACCTTTGATGTGGACTATCTATGAGCCCACCTTTATGGGTGATTCACCATGTGAGGCCCACCTTTGATATGGATTGTCCATCATGTGGGCCCCACCTTCAATGTGGACAGTCCATCTTGTGGGCCTCCTTTAATATGGAGAGAGAGAAGTGAAAAGTTGATAAAAATAAAAATAATAATTACGAGGATGAGCATCTTTAAGCACATAAATTACTTTTGCAATCATGTTTACCAAACTAACATTAAGTGAAAAAGGTAACTTAATGACTTAACATAAGTTAAAAAGTAACTTATTTAGATGTATCCAAACAGGCACTTAACAACAATATTGTCATGTCTTGTATGTGGAACTAATTAGCACAATATGATCCAACTGTCTATCCCAACACACCCTCACTGCCTAAGCGATACAAGCACATCACCACAATATGATCCAACAGTCTATCCAAACACACCCTCATTGCCTAAGCAATACAAGCACATCAATTCTTTTCATTCCAAACCAACAGTCACCGACATCTTCGACTTCCCAGACACATTCACTGAAAAAGAAAAACCCTAACAAGAGAAAACAAAGCAACAAATGCAATTTAGCCAAACATCAAAGAACATATCCAACTTGAGAAAACGTAGGAATGAATGCCATTTTGCAAAAAATCTAAGAGCACTTCCAATTTCTTTGCTACTTTTAGTCACTAAATAACTAAAATGCACTCCAAACTAAAATAGAACACTAACGTGGAAGCAATGCCATGCACCCAAGTTTGTGAGTAGGGGAGGAAACGGGAAGGCTAGGGAATGGCAGGGTTTGGCATTCGTAGGCCCTATCCTCGATCGGACTGAAAAGACCTTTGGCCCAGTACAGCTCGGCCTATGAGGAATATAATTAAATGATAAAAGGTTTGAAATAGTCCATACAAATATCCCCAAAGCTTTTAATTGACATGCAGGATACCTAATCATCAATATGAACGGTCCACTCTTTCATTCAACTAGGGACAAGCCATGGTGCAAAAATACACCAACCGGATTATCCTAAACATCCAAACAATAGCATGGAAAATGGATAGTCAAGATCAAGTAGAGAAACAAAATAGGTCAAATATTTGTTTTTACTGCTTATGACTCCAAAATAGAACTTTGGTTCCATAATTCTAACCATGTGATCCACGGCTCTCAAACAATGGACAGTTCTATGAGATTGTCCACGCACGCATGCACGCACAGTTTAAATTCCACAAGTCTGTTCAATGATAACCACTATCAAATGTTAAACTGTCCATAACAGTAGGCCCCTTAATGACTAGGATGGCACATTGTCCCGGTCTGGGCCATTCATCATTGGCCTAGATCCAGGGCCTCGGGCCAAATTTAAGGGGCTAGGCCTACACCCTATAGGGTCAGGCTACCCTGGTCTGGTCTGGGCGGGGCTGTCTAGCCCATTGCCAACCCTACTTGTGAGGAACATCTAAAACCTGTAAATCTTCTCAAACAACTGCAAAGACATGAATAAAATCAATCATTTCAAACATCATATAAAGGAAATTACCTTAGGCAAAAAAAGAATGTGAAAATGCACACAGATTGCTGAGGTGCCATGATTCGTCATTGTCGGTGTATCCATGGTTCTGATAATGAGCCGCGAGACTAGTCTTCCCACAACTCATTGCAGCATATGATTTTGCAAACCACATGAAACAACTAGTCCATTCATCTAGAATACGTTCTTCAGCAAAATGTGATTACAATTAATGGTCGAGATCGTATGCAACAAGATGTCCCACGCAACCTGCAGAAGTGGCCAAAAAACTCAATTTCTTAGATAAGTCATAACAGCCGCTAGCCAGACACCGTGCTGTTAGAACCACGTGCATGTTCACATGTATTATCCCTACAGTTCATAGAACAAAAAAGGTTTTGAGTGTAAGTTGAGGTTTGCTAAGCCCACAAGCGTGTGCAATAAACCTCATGTACACGCCAGACATGCCAACATGGCACAATAAGTCTGAGATCCAGTCCATTCATCAGAATGGCACCACTATATTGACGTCCTAGCCCAAACAATCAGGCTGATCCACTAGTCAGGTGGACCAAAGTTAGCAAAACAAATGAATGTCTCTGAAAAACCTGGCTGAAGTTTTCTAACCTATCCACCTATTTCTGATATTGGGTCCCCACCTACTGATTCGGACCAGAATTTTTTATTTTATTTTTTTTGAAAAACATATACAACATTGGACCAACCTGGAGGACAGACAAGTGTAGCATGTTCATGAGCTTTATTACAAAGCTCTTTTTTCTTCTTTCTTTTTTTCTTTTTTTCAGAAAGGTAAGAGCACACCACCTGTAACTTTGTTGCTTTGCAAAAGATGATGTACTCGACATTTGGGTGGGTTCCAAAAAAACAATAGGCCTTTCCTATCATACAATCCACTATACAGAAGAAGACAAAACCACAAGCCAAAAAAAAAAAAAAAAAAACTGCAAAACAGAGATGGAACTATAGATACAGACTGAGCCAGGAAAATCAAATTGGGAACTGAACTGACCGAATTCGATCAACCTGCCAGGCAGCCGCAAACTGCAACAGAGCTCCATATCTACAGCCTGCAACTCTTCTCTGCTGGCCCAGCTGTAATTAGACTGAGAAAGGGGAGGAGAGAGTGAGATGCAATAAGACTGATGGATGGCCAATTCTGATTTGCTGGAAAGAAAAAACAAGAAAACCAGCTCTGCTTAGATGAAAAACCATCTCTGAGCTGCTGAACCCCCTGCTCTGATCTGGGCCACAACCTCGATTAAATCAACCTCCAAACATGAACTCGCCAATCGCATGACCCCAGCACTCCAAATCTCTGGATCCCGAGTCGCAAAAACCTGCAGCCAACATAAACCTGTAAACAAACCACCATCGCAGTAGCCACAGCAAGCCCTGTAACATCATCCCAGAACTACAGCAGAAGACACCTACCAGACATCAAATTCCATCATCCTCATCAACCATCCATGAGGTAAAAACAGACCCACCACCATCAGCCACCCAAACATCCCACTGCCTCCATAGATCATCATCATCTGGCCAACAGCAGCAAGCCTAAGTCCCAACATTCCATATAGGCCAGCTCCATCTGACTTGGAGCAATCAGGAAAAAGGGCAGCAGATAACCCAAACAAAAAACCC
Source organism: Magnolia changhungtana (assembly GCA_030180095.1). NCBI lineage: Eukaryota > Viridiplantae > Streptophyta > Magnoliopsida > Magnoliales > Magnoliaceae > Magnolia > Magnolia changhungtana. The sequence continues at coordinate 2,379,612 of JASAUF010000319.1, forward strand.
TGCACCCAAAAAAAAAAAAAAAAAACACAGTGGAGGCCGCTTCAGATCCACAAACTTCAGCCATATCAGCTGCCATGGCAGACCACAACACCATCAGCTACCATCATCAGCCACCCAAACATCCCACTGCCTCTACAGACCATCATCATCCGGCCAACAGCAGCAGGCCTAAGCCCCAACATTCCAGATAGACCAGCTTCATCTGGCTTGGAGCAATCAGAAAACAGGGCAGCAGGTAACCCAAACAAAAAACTGTCCTGCACCCAAAAACAACCACAGTGGAGGCCTCTTCAGATACACAAACTTCGGCCATATCAGCTGTCATGGCAGACCACAACACCACCATCAGCCACCCAAACATCCCACTGCCTCCACAGACCATCATCATCCGGCCAACAGTGGCAGGCCCAAGTCCCAACATTCCAGATAGGCCAGCTTCATCTGGCTTGGAGCAATCAGAAAACAGGGCAGCAGATGACCCAAACAACCAACGGTCTTGCACCCAGAAAAAAACCGCAGCAGAGACCTCTTCAGATCCACAAACTTCAGCCATATCAGCTGCCATGACAGACCACAACACCACCATCAGCTACCATCATCAGCCACCCAAACATCCCACTGCCTCCACAGACCATCATTTTCTGGCCAACAGCGGCAGGCCAAAGTCCCAACATTCCATATAGGCCAGCTTCATCTGGCTTGGAGCAATCAGAAAAGGAGGGCAGCAGATGAACCAAACATAAAACTGTCCTGCACCCAAAAAAAAACCGCAGCAGAGGCCACTTCAGATCCACAAACTTCGGCCATATCAGCTGCCATGGCAGACCACAACACCATCAGCTACCATCATCAGCCACCCAAACATCCCACTGCCTCCACAGACCATCATCATCCGGCCAACAGCAGCAGGCCTAAGTCCCAGCATTCCAGATAGGCCAGCTTCATCTGACTTGGAGCAATCAGAAGACGGGGCAGCAGGTGACCCAAACAAAAAACTGTCCTGCACCCAAATAAAACCACAGCAGAGGCCTCTTCAGATCCACAAACTTCAGCCATATCAGCTGCCATGGCAGACCACAACACCACCATCAGCTACCATCATCAGCCACCCAAACATCCCACTGCCTCCACAGACCATCGTCCAGCCAACAGCAGCAGGCCCAAGTCCCAGCATTCCAGATAGGCCAGCCTCATCTGGCTTGGAGCAATCAGAAAACAGGGCAGCAGATGACCCAAACAAAAAACTGTCCTGCACCTAAAAAACCACAACAGAGGCCTCTTGAGATCCACAAACTTCAGCCATATCAGCTGCCATGGCAGTCCACAACACCACCATCAGCTACCATCATCAACCACCCAAACATCCCACTGCCTCCACAGACCATCATCGTCCGGCCAACAGCAGCAGGCCTAAGTCTCAACATTTCAGATAGACAAGCTTCATCTGGCTTGGAGCAATCAGAAAACATGGCAGCAGATAACCCAAACAAAAAACTGTCCTGCACCCCCAAAAAACCTCAGTAGAAGCCTCTTCAGATCCACAAACTTCAGCCGTATCAACTGCCATGGCAGACCACAACAAGCCATCCAAGAATTTACATAGACAGCACCCTGATGCCCCCTTTATCCAGCAGCCAACCAGCTGGAGCTGAAGCTGAAGACCCTGCAAATGCACCCAGCAGCCATACATCCACAACATTGCACCCAACAAAAAGACAAGCTCCCAGCCCTACAAACTTCAGCAACCCCAGCAATCACAGCATACCACAACCAACCATCCCAGCATCAACGCAATCAACCAAAAGCACCCTTTTCTTTTAACCAATAGCACTCTGATGTAGCCATGCATCCAGCATACATACAGCAACCAAACTCCTCAGCATCCACCCAAACACAGCCCTCAGCTGCACCAATTCCCAACATCAAAACCTCCCATAGTTGGACATAAAACACCAGAGTCTCAGCTGCCCATGATGCAGCCACAGAAACAGAGAAACTTCAGCTGAACCTTCTGCTGCTATAACAGCTTAATCTTTACTGGAGGGAAGCTTTGCTACTACATTTACAGCTACAGACCTGCTGCTGACAGGGGGAAACGGCTCAGCTGCTACTACTGGTGATGCTGCACAACCTCTGCAGCTGAGAGAGGATAGACCTGCAACACCCATGGCTGCAATGACCTCCTGCCTGCAAGGAGTAGATAATCATGCGAGCGACACATCTGATATTGCCCAACCCTGAACTGTCCATTGTCAGGACACCTCACACTTCCATGGGGAGATCACAACACCTTCTATAGACTCTGTCCTCCACCTCGCTACTTCCAAGCCACATTAATCTGTCCGCGACTGAGTTACATTGATAACATGTGGGATTGAAAAATTCAAAATTTCCAGAATTCTTCTTGATCCCCCACGATATACCATATCTTCCACGGAGGACAATGGGGGTAATTCTTGATAACATCTTTCACGACCTGAGAATCCAATTCAATATTTACATACACTAGATTGAGCTGCTTGCAGATTCCTAGGCCATCCAGAACAGCCCTAGCCTCAGCGATCATGTTGGATGTGATCCCATAAGCATGGTGAAAAGCAAAGATTGATCCCCCAGAGTGATCTCTACACACGCCTCCACCAACCTCTTCCCCCAGGTTGCTCCTTGACAAACCATCGACATTCAGCCTGACCCAACCCAGAGATGGTCTTACTGACTTTGCAACCACCGATTTGTTCCGATGGCCTTCAGCCTCTTTCATGCCCAGCACTTGCAACCCGATCTTCTCCATGAAAAAAGTCAAACTGTCCCTTGGCAACTGATCCGCAATCTCTCTGATCCAGTGATTGACTTTCATAATCACTTCTTCAGGCCCTCAGCCTCTTTCACGCCCAGCACTTGCAACCCCATCTTCTCCATGAAAGAAGTCGAACCGTCCCCCAGCAACTCCACAATCTCTCTGATCCAACGATTGACTTCCATAATCGCTTCTTCAGGCCCAATGCTCTTGCCCTCAAATTTTCGGGCATTCCTAGCAAGCCATAGCTCCCAAACTATAAAGCTTGGAACAGCACCATTTAGAACTTTGAATCTTGAGCCTTTTTTAGATAGCCCGCACCAAAACCTTATTTTTTTGATGAGTTGACAGCAAATGTTCTAAGCGAACATCGAAAATCTGAGCAAAGTGCAGCCAAACAGCCTTCGCCATTTTGCCCGTGCACAGCGGGTGGTTTAAATCCTTGGTCACCCCAATATCTTGTCTGGAGGGAGACCCAACGATGGAAGCAGGGGCTGCCTCCCTGTTCTAAGATCTGAGAGAATGAGATTGCTCATCCCTGTCAGACGTCCCTCCCTGGCGAAACAGCCCGAAACTCCCGCTGGCTGGATGAATTGGGCAGATGCCATCAGCCCCATCCGAGAGACCTCCCCTAGCAGCTGGCTGGGACTGATGAAATAAGTTACCTAGCTGCTGCCCATTTTGAAATAGAGGAGCTTCCTCTCCATTTATATGCCCAGACTTCCTAGTCTTACACTAACGGTGGGCCTGATTTGTGGGAGAGTGACCCAGTCGCAGCAAACACACTTAGATGCAAGGTGAACCCCAGATTTTTGGACCACTGCATCAATGGAACTGCTAAGTTCATTTTTTTCCAGATGAAGATTCCACTCTTAGGCGGGAGATACTTGTTCCAAGCCCAAGCTGCCCATGGCTGCCAATCACGCCTTTTCCGAATCAAATACCATGCTGACTTTGAGGAAAACTTTTCGGACGTTGAGGCTTTCCAAATGAGACGGTCTTCCGAGTTGTGAAAGGAAGTGCCTAATTCCGAAATTAGCCGACACACATTGCTACGCTGTGTCTTCCAAGTCCGAAAGGTTCCAGCCTTCATTCTCAGTCCCAAAGTCCTCAACCTTCATGCTAAACAGATGGATCAGCACAATAATGTTTTCAACATCTACTATTATGCCCAACCCTTTCCAATTATGGGTCCAGAAGTTAATGTTGCCCCTACCCATTATCCATCTAGAATTGCAGATGTTGAGGGGAAGATTTCGCATGATATCCCGCCACGGCTTGGACCCCGATACTTTATATCGTCTCAGTCTTCGGATAAATTTAGTAAAGTATTTTGCCTCAATGAATTTGGCCCATAAAGTACAGCCATGGATCATATTCCAGCACATTTTCATTTGAAGGCTTATCGTGACATCCACAACTCTTCTGATTCCCAATCCACCTTCTGTAGAGTAGCATATTCTCGACCATCGCATCCAGTGTTTTCACTTTCTGTCCTCTCCTTCTCCCTTAAAGAAATCAGCAAACAATGATTCCATCTTCTTGCACGTAGACCAAGGGATATTGAGGGCTGCTATCGTGTGCATCGTGAAACTCCCCAGGACGTGCTTGATAAGAGTCAACCTCCCCGCCAAAGAAAGTAGCCTTTTCTTCTATCCAAATATCTTAGCGTTCATCTTTTAAATGAGATGCTGGAAGTGGATCGTGCCAAGTCTACCCTTAGCATGTGGAACTCCCGAGTACATCATTGGGAATGATGCTGATTTGAAGATAGTAACTTGATCTAGCATCTGTATTCGGACTGAGGGAGCTTTTGTGGACAATAAAAAACAGTTCTTCCCTTTATCAATTCTTTGATGCGATGCATTTTCGTAACTTTGAAGAAAGTTTATCAAGCCTTGAACTGAAGATTTCCTGCCATTCATAAAAATGATCATGTCATTACCAAACAAAAGGTGGGTCATGATGGGACAGCCTCTAGGGAGATGAAATGACATGCAAATGCATGAGGTTATAAATTCCCCTACTAAGGACTCCCGCTGCAATCTTGAAAATGCTGGGAGATATTGGATCTGCTTGGCAAAGGCCTCCTGATGATCTGAAGTATCCGGAGATTCTACCATTCAACATGATAGAGAACCAATTGTCCTTCCAGCATCCTTCCGCCATCCTAACCCACGTATTCAAGAAACCAAAACTTTCCAACACGAAGGAGATGAAATCCCATTCCATTCAATCATAGGCTTTTTCCATGTCAATTTTGAAGATAACATTCCCTCTGCGCAATTTGCAATCAATGTCTGTTGGTTGTAATTTGGGAGTCGAGTATAAATATCGCACCAAGGATCACATCAATTGTCATTCTTAAAACATTCATAAACACCATCATCACATTACCATGAACAAAAGAAGAGAGCGCACATAGTTACAAAGCCTTTATTATTATTAACTAGGTTCTTGTTACATTTCGGGCTGCGGTTTACAAAAAAAAAAAAACCCTTAATTGCATCTCTTTTTAGAATACCTTGATTCTAAGGTAAAATATAATATAGGATGACAAAATACTGATAACTAGATCTATGGCGACAAAATGATGATATATAATAAGATGAAAGAAATGCATGAAATACAAAAAATGCATGCACCTATGACTGTTACTGGCAACATTCGGATCGTCTTTACGATCTGTGCTTCGGGCTCTATGGCCTCCTCACATGGTGAGTTATCAGGGCTAGGGCCCTGACTAGTATTCTCCTTTCCAGCACGAATTCATGGTTATTCATGGAATTCAGGATAAAGGGATGTACGCTTATCGCATGTTGATCTCCTAGACAGGGAGTGATTGCACCGTGTCAATTAGCACAGAGAGTGTTATTCATGCATAGGATATTGCTATAGCACTATTTGGGATGTGGAAGGATGTCCACAAAGCCATATTGGAATGGATAATTGGGATTATTCACCCCTTTGTAGTTCATTTAGATCACCATGGTAGTAGCCATTAAGCTAGCTTTGATGTTTGATTGCATGGTATGATAATGGAATGAGGAGACAAGTAATTAATGTTATGTAATATGAATGGAAAAGTCTGTTCAGGGGTTAGCGTGGCTACACCATCGCCTTGGTGGTATCTGGTTTGCATAAGTCAACTTAAAACTAAGGGGTCTCCTAGGGTTGGTGTAGCTTTTCCTCATTGCAAGAGGTGGTGGTGAGGCTTTTCCTCAGGTCATCATGGTGGCATGGCCATGCAAACACTTAAGTGTATATTTTCCAAAATTGCACTTGGGAAAAGCAGCTTTATCCTTATAGAGCTCTACAAGGGAGAAATAAAGTGACTAAGTTCGGGGTATTTATAAGCTTCTTTGGGGCAAACGATGACATGGCGATTCAGGTTGGAATTCGGGCCACGCCAACCTCCAATTTCACATATTTCGATTCCATGTCAATTTTGAAAATAAGATTTCCTCTATGCAATTTGCGATCAATGTCTGTTGGTTGTAATTTGGGAGTCGAGTACAACTATCAAATAAATATCGCACCAAGGATCACATCCATTGCCATTCGTAAGACATTCATAAACATCATCATCACATTACCATGAACAAAAGAAGAGAACACACATAGTTACAAAGCCTTTATTATTATTAACCAGGTTCTTATTACATTTCAGGCTATGGTTTACAAAAAAAAAAAAAAAACCCTTAATTACACCTCTTTTTAGAATACCATGATTCTAAGCTAAAATATAGTATAGGATGACAAAAATAGTGATAACTAGATCTATGGCGACGAAACGGTGATATATATTAAGATGAAAGAAATGCATGAAATATAAAAATGCATGCACCTATGACTGTAACTGGCAACATTCGGATCGTCTTTGCCATCCGTGCTTCAGGCTCTATGGCCTCCTCACATGGTGAGTTATCAAAGCTAGGGCCCTTACTAGTATTCTCCTTTCTAGCACAAATTCATGGTTATACACGGAATTAAGGATAAAGGGATGTACGTTTATCACATATTGATCTCCTAGAGAGGGAGTGATTGCATTGTGTCAATTAGCAAAGAGAGCGTTATTCACGCATAGGATAGTGCTAGAGCACTATTTGGGATGTCGAAGGATGTCCACAAATCCATATTGGATTGGATAATTCGGATTATTCACCCCTTTGTAGTTCATCTAGATCACCATGGTAGTAGCCATTAAGTTAGCTTTGATGTTTAATTGCATGGTATGCTAATGGAATGAGGAGATAAGTAATTACTATTATCTAATATGCATGGAAAAGTGTGTTCAGGGGTTAGTGTGGACGCACCATCGCCTTGGTGGTATCCGGTTTGCATAAATCAACTTAAAACTAAGACTTGGTGTTAGTGTAGCGTTTCCTCGTTGTAAGAGGAGGTAGGTAGCTTGGCTTTTCCTCAGGTCATCCCGGTGGCATGGCCACGCAAACACTTAGAGCATTTTTTCCAAAATTGCACCTGGGAAAAGCAGCTTTATCCCCATAGAGCTCTGCAAGGGAGAAATGAAGTGACTAAGGGCCTGTTTATTAACGCTGAATTTGTGCACTTAACACGGAATTTGGAAAATATTTCATGTTTAGCAGTGTTTGTTAACGCAGAAGAAGGAAAGCGCTCCACCATTTTTTGCCAAAATTTTTCCATGATAGGAGTCTAGCTTATTGGGGAATCAAGAATGCGCTCTGTGAATATATTTTTTTTAATCCAAAATTGTCCTTTGAGACAAAAAAAAATTCTCCCTTACATTATACACATCCCAACTTTTAACATGGGGCACTTCTCAAAGCCCACCATGATTTACGTATTAGATCCACTCCGTCTATCAACTTTTTTATATCATTCTAAAGTATGATCCAAAAAAATACGCACATCCAAAGCTCAAGTCAACCACACCACATAAAGTAGTGGGACAGGAACGACTACCATTATAACCTTACTGATGTCCACCGTGAAGCTTATTTGCCATCAAATCTCTTTATAAGGTCACATAGACCTAGATGAAGGAAAAATACAAAAATCAGTGTGATCAGAGCCTTATGTGGCCCCAAGAAGTTTTTAATGATAGGCACCCAATTCCTACAATTTCTTGTAGTGAGGCCTACTTAAGCCTTATATTTGCCTTGTTTTTTGTCTTAATTTCTAAAATAATATGAAAAAACGAATGGACGGTATGGATAAAACATATATATCATGGTAGGCCCCACAAAGCCCTTAATTGTCTATATTTAGGTGGATCTTGGTGGGGTAGTACGCAATCTCCTCCCATATTTGGGGTGCGAATTATGTGCAAATGCCTTTCACAAGAAGTTCCTACGCGCTGGAATCTTAGGTGGAGCCCACCGTTATGTTTGTGATAAATCTAATCTGTCCATCCATGTTTTGAGATCATTTTAGGACTTGAGACCAAAAAAATGAGGAGGATACAAGACTTAAGTAGGCCGCACTAAAGGAAAAGGTGGGTAGGAAAATTCCTATCATTAAAACCTCCCCAAGGTCGACAGTAATGTTTACATGCCATCAATACAGTTCATAATGTCATTCCTAGTGAGATGAACTCAAACCAGAAATATTAGCATGATTGAAAACTTCTGTGGCCCCACGAATATTTTAATTATGGGCATACAATCCTCACATTTTCAGCCCATTTGAGTATTGGATAAAGCTCATTTTTAGCACTACGTCCTAAAATGATCTCACAAAACGGATGGACGGGGTAGATTTCACACAAACATCACAATGAGCCCCACCTAGATTTCTAGTGGTGGACTTACTGGGAAAGGCTTTTCCATAAAATCTGGCTCACACCTGGGGCCTACCGTGATATATGTGACGACATCCATACATACCATCTATATTGAAAGCTTATTTTAAGACATGATCCAAAAAATAAACTAGCTTCAAATCTTATATGGACCTTTGTATAGGAAGTAGTGGTGATTGAGCATTTAAAAATTATTTTGGGCCACAAAAGCTTTAGATCATGTTGATATTTGTGTCATCTCTTCATCTAGCTGTTTGTGACCTTTTCAACAGGATGACAAATAAACATTTCAGTGAAATTCATGGAATTTTTAAAGGTAGGGATTCAATCACAATTGTTTCATATGGGTAAATGTGTCGAATTAATATATTTCAAACATTTCAAACGTTATTTAACAACCAAGTTATTCTAGATTCATTATTAGTTTTCCGACTTTAGATTCAAATTTCAGATTTAACAAACGGGCCCTAAGTTCCTAAATGAGACCCCTTGTGGGGTATTTATAGGCTTCTCTAGGGCAAACGATGACATGGCCATTCAGCTTGGAATACGGGGCGCACCAACCTCCAATTTCATATATTCAGATGTTAATTTGATGTGTGTGTGTGTGTGTGGGGGGGGGGGGGGGTTTGAGTTATGCCAACGATCCGCGCTAACCTTGCGTCTGCACGAACTAGTTGCACTTCCAACTCTTTCACCTCTTTCATTAAGGCCATGCCAGTCCCTAACTTAGAGCATTTTCTAACCTTTTTTCCACTCCAACAATGTCTTTAGCCATCTTATATGTAATTGTGATATTTTCTGCTATATTCTTCACCCTTAAGGAAATGCACCTTGTTCCTCTAAGACAATTTTAAGAAGAATCAAAGCCATCCTAAATGCAATGATTTTGGCAAAAATCTTGCAGATACAATTGCAACCGTCATCACCGCTGGCTACGTCATACCCAGAGAAAACTAGAGACAACTTCTGCTTCTCTGACTGACATGTAGCCCAAACCTACATCTAAGACTCCAAATGTTGAACGTGGGTCGCCCGAGCCTCTAACAGAGCCTATAACTGAGCACACGCAAATGGTTTTGAGGAGGATAGGGAGGAGGGTCGGTCCCCGAGCCTAGTTTAAAATTTAGGCTCGGGGCAGCGCATCCAGCATCGATGCCTCCCGCGGAGCACGAAAAACCGAGAGTACCCACCTGATTGGAGCAATCGCCACCAACCTCTTATGGTCCAATATGGTCTTAACATGTCTGCAGCTAGGCTATCTGTACTACAGTGAGGCAAACTTCAAAAGTTCCATCGTCTTCCCTCCTACGACGAAGAGGAGTTCCGACCAACCTCTGGCATTCGCAACTTCTCCATTTCTCCCCCCAGCAAGGAATATGAACTCCCTGGTCCTCTCTGTCGACCTTGATCTCTAGCACGTCTGTCCCTATATGGATTTTCGTTGTCTTTGGAGCTTCCATGGATTTCTTCTTCCAGATACAGAGTCAGACAACCCCCATCTCTTCCACATTTTCCATCGCTTTGTCGATCTGGACTACTTATCCATCGTAAGCGTCTAAAGCCAAGAAAACTTCTCTAAACCACAGCCCAAGAGGAATATCCTAGAACAAGAACCAAATGTCTTCAACTCCAAAACAAAGAAGCGTTTGTCCATTTTGACATTGAAACAATTAGTCCATTTCTCCACGGTGCCGCAGTGAAGAGAAGTAGATCCACATTCACCTCCGGTCGAACGTTGATCCAAACTTTCGATTCAGCAATTGGTTTGATCATGTACTTACACGGCTCCAAGTTACAAGATTCTGACAACCAGGTCTTGATTTGAGTAATTATGGCATCTTCTCATTTGTCTGCATCAATAGATCCCTGTAGAGACTCCCTGACTTCATGCACAAACTCCAGCTTTACCTTGACAACCCAACCTGATTCATCATCTACGGTCCAGATCCACTTCCCATCATTAGCTACCGGCTTCAGGTCATCCGTCTTTACGCTTACCTCCTGGGCCCCAGTTACTATAACAGCCCACGCACACGCCCACACTGTATGATATTGTCCACTCTGGGCATAGCCCGCACGGTTTTGTTCTCGAGGTCGCCCCCAAAAGGTCTCATACAATATAGAGTGGCAACTCTACATATAACCACCACAACTTCAAATGACACTTCCGATGTGAGACAAAGTTTAACCTTCACTATGTGCACAGTAACCTGCCAGCACAGTAGCCTGCTAACCACACAGTAGCCTGCCAGCCATCTTGAGGCCCGCCCACATGTGCGCCCGCCCACGTGTGCCCGCCCACATGTGGCCACAGTGATGGGGCGTCATAGTTACCACTTCCACCGCTTCTTTGAAGGAGATTTTTCCCTTCCCTTTAGCCATCTCCTTTCAGGGATCACCTCCTTTTCATATACGATTTTTCTTAGGCTCCCACCTCTTTCGAAAGTGACTTGGATTCTTCCATTTCGCTTCACACATCCCTATCCCCCTTTGTTTTTACCTCAGGCACAAATCGAGCGACCTACACCGACGTCCTTTTTCCCCCAAATCTCTCACCATCTAAGAGCTCAATGGCTACTTCAATTAGCCATCTCCTTTTCAGGGATCACCCCCTTTTCGTATATGATTTTGCCTGGGCTCCCACCTTTTCCAAAAGTGACTTGGATTCTTCCATTTCGCTTCACGTCCCTATCCCCCTCTCTATTTTTTACCTCTGGCACAAATCAAGTTTCCTGCACCGGCATTCTTTTTCCCCCAAATCTCTCACCATCTAAGAGCTCAATAGCTACTTCAATCTCTTCCAGGTCACTAATGCGAACAAAAGCGAAGCCCTTGAGCTCTCCCGTGTTCCTACTACGTGTAATAACCACTTCCATAATGATGCCCGCTTTGCTGAAAACCATGGAGAAGTTGATCAGCAACCAACCTTCGAGGTATCCAATAACGAAGAGCGTTGGGTATTCCACCAACTTATTGTTGTTAGATCTCAATTTGTCTATCTTTTGATTTTTGCCTCTCACTTCAACCCATCCATCCATGTCTTCCTTCTCCTGGATATAGGTTTGACGAGAATCACCCTTTCCTTTTCCCTACTACCATTCGCCCGAAGAAGATTCAAGATCCTTTTCTTTTTCCCTCCATTGTAACGTCCCGATTCCTTCTTCACCTGTAGCCAATGAACAACCTGTCATTAATTTCATCGCTTTCTTGGCCTCCCACATTGTACAAATATCAACGTATCTATGACCCAATGTTTCTCTGGGATAAGATCCGCAGGCTATTGGCTTCCTCCGTTTAGGAGGAACATGTCATATAGGGAGATCGCTAGCCTGGCTACCTTACTCTCCCATTTGCAAGGAATTGTCATCCATCCGGAGGATAATGATTCTCTCGTCTGGAGGATTAAATCTTTGGGTTTCTTCAAAGTTCGCTCCTTCGAATATCTCTTCAACTGGACGAGTTTGACTCCTCCAAGTCCTTTATTTGTGTGGACATATGGGGCCACTCCTAAGATCGCAGCTTCTACCTGGCTAGCCGATAGGGTTCGCATTCTCACCATCAACAATCTTAGGAAGAGGGGAATGATTCTTCTGAACATGTGCCTCTTGTGTCAAAGAGGTTAAGAGACTGTCGATCACACGTTCCTCCATTACCCATTCTCGTCAATCATCTAGTCGGAGGTGTTTTCCCTAGTTAACATTACTTGGGTCATGCCGCCTGCTGTTAGAGATTTTTTGCTCATATGGCATGCTACAGACGGAGGAACATTGAGAATGAAGAAATGGAGACTCATTCTTCTGGCTACACTTTGGGTCATTTGGGGAGAGAAACAATTGGTGTTTCCATGATAAGAGTCTCTCGACTATCAGTTTTTTTTTTTTTGACAAATAATAGAGAACGATTTCATTAAGAAAAAAGGAGAGGGAAAGGGCACGCTGAGATAGCGACCCCTTACACCCAAATGAGACAGATTACATAGCTCTAGCTTGACTATAAAACTGGCCCATTCTATAATGAACTGATAAACTCTTTTGACAATGAAATCTACTGGCTTAGAAATATCCTTAAAACATCTCCCATTTCTTTCTTCCCAGACTACCCACCACACTGCCAGCAGGGCCATTCTCCAAACCGTGGATCTGTTTTTGCCTAGGGACACTCCATGCCAAGTTGAAATCAATCAATCCGTAGAATTTGGGAAAGCCCAAACGTGGAAAGAAGATAAAATTTCTGACCAAACCTTGTGGAAGAAAGAGCAGTGAATAAACAGATGATCAACCGTTTCTTCGTAGGACATACAGCATAGGCAGATGTTGGTAATGATCATTCCTCTTTTTCTGAGGTTATTGACAGTTAGTACTTTCCCCTTGCCCACCAGCCATCCGAACACCGCGATCTTTGGGGGAACTTTGTATTTCCAAATTTTATGGAGCATAGTCGCTGCTTTGGATGCATCTTTCCTGCTAAGACATAGATATAAAGATTTAATCGAAAATCTCCCTTTTTTATTGGGGACCAGACAATAGAATCAGCACAGGATTTGTCTAGATTAATGTTACTGATGCGGTCGAGAAGAGCAATCAGTTCTTCCGATTCCCAGTCGTGGAGATTCCGACGGCAGTAAGGATTCGACACCGTAGAGTTCCCAATGGTAGAATAACAATCAGCAACTGAAACTGCCTTATTAGGAGCAAGACAATATATATATGAGGGAATTCGTCTTTAAAGGCGACGGATCCCTCCCAGATATCTTCCCAAAAATGGACCTTGTCTCCTATGCCAATCTTATAACAGGTTTAACTACGGACATCAACCCGAGTGGAGAGCACATCTTTCCATAGAGCAAAGGCTCTATAACAAGAGGATTCCTTAGTCCACCATCCGCCAAGCGATCGACCATATTTGTATTTGATCAAAGAATTCCAAAAAGATAGATCTTCTAACTCGAGTCTCTAAAGCCACTTACAAAGCAGGGCTTTATTCGTCAGACTGAGGTCTCTGATACCTGTGCCCCCCTCTTGGGTCTGGGTCTGCTGGCAAACCTCCTTCCAATTGACCAGATGAAACTTCTTCTTTTCCTCCTTCCCATGCCAGAGGAATTCTTTTCTTAATCTTTCCAAAGTTGCCAGAATGGAGGACGGACATTTAAAGAGAGACATGAAATATACAGGGGAGTGCTGCTTTGATAAGGCTCAAGCGACCCCCCAGGGATAGGTATCTACATGTCCATTTGGCTAAGTAGGTTTCAAAACGATCAATGACTTTATCCCAGAGAACCTTCGGAGGCTTACCCACGCGTAAGGACAGCCCCACAAACGTGGTTGGAAGACTACCCTTAGAACAACCAAAGAATTCAGCGAAATTCTCTACTTCTTCCTCACCGATATTAACACCGAACATCTTCGATTTCTTCATGTTCACTTTTAGGCCCGAGACCGCTTCAAAACACCGGACAATAGTGTGAAGATTGCTAACATTTACCAGATCTGCCTCACAGAAGAGGAGGGTATTGTCTGCAAACTGAATTTGAGAAATGGGGGATTCCATTCCTTTTATCTTGCAGCCACTGATAATCCCTTCCATTTGCCCTTTAATGAGCATCCTGGAGAGGGCATCACCCACAGTAAGAAAGAGAAAAGGGGAGAGTGGGTCTCCCTGCCGAAGCCCCCTGGAACTTTTGAAGAACCCTTTAGGGGAGCCGTTAATTAAAATTGAGAAGAACGCTGAACCGACGCACTCTCTCATCCAAGATTGCCATTTGACCCCAAATCCCATCCACTACATCATATAAATCATGAAGTTCCAAATAACGTGATCGTACGCTTTCTCTAGATCAAGCTTGCATAGAACTCCTTTTGATCCTGATTTGTGGCTGGAGTCGAGACATTCGAAGGCAATCAGAGCACTGTCTATAATTTGTCTCCCTAGGATAAAGGCGCTCTGATTTTAAGAGATGATCATGTTTAAAACTCCTTTGAGACGGGAAGCTAACACTTTCGCCAGGATCTTATAAGGACCACCAATGAGACTGATCGGCCTGAAGTCCTGCAACGATTCTGCACCCAAGGTTTTGGGGATGAGCAAAATAAATGATGCTCCGAGGGATTTGGATAATCGACCTCTGGAGTGAAATTCATTGTAGAAATCCATAAAATCGTCCTGAATGACTTCCTAGAAAGATTGGAAGAATGAGATGGGGAAACCATCGAGGCCAGGAGCCTTATCGCCGATCAAATCTTGGAGAGTTGCTTTAACTTCTTCATGCGAGAATTGGGATTCAAGCGTCGTTGCTTCGACCTGGGCAATGCTGTCGATGTGGAGGAGATCCAGTTTGGGTCTCTGCCAATCTTCATACTGAAGGAGATTTCTGAAGTGGGAGATCGTTTCTTCAATGATGCTGTTTTTGTCTTTTGCGCGGACCCCGTTAATTACCAGACTACTAATCCAATTCACTCTAGCCCGAGCGCTAGCAATAGCGTGGAAATATTTTGTATTTTTGTCCCCTTATTGAATCCATTTGCTCCGAGCTTTTTGCTTCCAGGATATTTTATCTTCCAAAACTTTGGCTGAGTAGTCTTGGATAAGATGAATTCTTCTAGCCCACATCTCACTGCCCATAGGACAGGCTTCAGCAAGCGAACCAATAGATTTCAGTTCGGCTAGAATGTATTCCGTTTGGAGCTCCCTTTTGTAAAGATCGCTTTTCTTCCAAGCTATAATTTTCTCCTTCAAAAGCTGAAGTTTTTTGCAAAGTTTGTATCCCGCGTATCCTACAACTATGAATCCCGACCACCACTCTTTGAGAAGCTTAAGGAAGCCCTCGATCTTCAGCCAAGGGATATCAAATTTGAACGGCTTCGGCCCTCGGTTATCTTCATCTATCAAGAGAATAATAGGACTGTGGTCGGAAGTAATTTTCGGCATGGATGATTGCAAAAGGGAGGGAAATGCTTCAATCCACGCGCCCGAAACCAGGAATCTATCCAGCCTTGCACGAATCGAATCAGAGCGTTCATTTAACCAAGTGAATTTCGACCCTGACAGAGGAAGATCTAACAGTTCTTGCTCATCTATCCAACGAGAGAAGGACCTCATCTCTGAGTTGACTTTGCCACCCTTTGATTTGTCTTCCGCATATCGCGTAATGTTGAAGTCCCCTCCAATGCACCATGGACCAGAAAACCTCTGCCTGACTGAATTAAGCTCTTCCTAGAATTCTTTTCTTCTATCTGAAAGATTAGGTCCATAAACAGAGGTAAACAGACAACTAAAATTAGAGCTTACCTCTTTGAGGACAACCGATATAGAGAAAGAGCCAGACCAACTCGACTCCAAAGTCCATATTGATGATTTCCACGCTATCAGAATACCACCTGCACTACCCAACGCATTTAAAGAGACCCACTTCACATCTTCTTCTTTCCTTAGGGACCCCTTAAAGGGGAGTGTGGGGTTGTTTTATATAGTTGATTTGGAGTTTTAGTTGTCGCCCAAGGGGCCCTGTTGTTGTATTATTGTTTTTTCCTTTTGTCCTAACTTAGTTTTTTATTTTTTTTTATTTTTACTTTTGCCTGATAAAGTTGTACCTTCTAAAAAAATGTAAACATCATAAAAGCCATCCAATTTCAATAACCCAATTGCCAAATTGCTTAAAAATCCCAAAATGTTGAAATCCATGGTAAAGAGTCTGGTATTCGACCAACCCTATTAACAACAAGGACAATGTAAGAGATTGATATTGGACAATTTCTCTATCTAATCTTTAGCTTGAAAACAGATATTTAAAAAATTAGGCAACAACAGACATAAACTAGAGAGGGCATATTGGTGGGATGGTGAATTTTTTGCCATTAACCATACATGGTGGGGTCCACTGGGTGACAGTCAAGATAATCGAACAATGTGCCTGAAGTTCAATGGTTCACAAAATGGCAACACCCCCATCTCGGTGTTACAGAAACAACCTCATTTCAGGAACATGGCATGTGACAATAGCAACTGTATTAGATTGTGTAGAGAAAAACAGCACAATCAGTTTTCCGTCTTCCATAACATGCGTGATGCATGTTCATAGCAAATCACTTGTATAAGCTCAGTGTAGCATTGCAATATAACACAGTGGAATGGAATCTATTGTATCATTAAAAAATAAAAAGAAAATATAATTTTTTGCAAGTAAAAATTTTAAAAATGATTAGTAAGTTCAGATATTGTGTTGTACCTCATATGAAATAAGCCTCCGCTTCTTGGAAAATGCCAAAAACATGTTCTTCAACTCGGAGAAATCCATAGCCGATCAATTTCTATGTAAGGGATGTGTTCTATCTTCGTCCAATCCTCACCTGCCTCCCTTTGACACCGTTCCTTTAGTAAGGGACAATCGAGAACATGAAAATTTCGAAGTGCCATCGGCAGACCCTCCTCTGGCAAAGACTGGAGTTTTGTACAATGCCATATTTCAATTTTTTGGAGGGAAATGAGATTTTGCAGCTTCTTGGGCAAGGTCTTGAGATTATCAAGTTGATTGAAGTGAATAGATTTAAGTGTGGTTGGCAGCCCTTCATCTGGCAAGCTCGTGAGTTGGGGACAATGAGAAATTACCAACCTTTCAAGAGAAGTGAGGCTTTTCAAACCAGCCTCTTGGAATGTCATGAGCTCGTGGAAATCGGCAATGTGCAACTTCTTGAGAGTAATTAGGGATTGTAATAACCCATCGGGCAGGGATTTTATATTTTGAAACCCGGAAATACTCAAGGAAGAAAGAGAGGTAAAAAAAGGTAATTCTCTCAATATTGCATCATCACATCCATCCAATTCCAAATCAGCAAGAGATGGAAGCCTGGGAAGAGTAGTTAGTCCCAGACAATTCGATATTGACAAATTTCTTAGGGTAGGAGGGAGATAAGGTAATCCTTTCAACTTGGGGCAATCTATAACCTCAAGTTCTTGGAGACAAGGGAAGTCACATTCCTCCACATCAATCCACTCATCCAAAGCAGGCATGTCCTTGAGCTCTAGCGTTTCTAGTAAAGGAAACATGCTCGCATTGCCATCACCCCGGAACTCCACACCCACCTTTTCAACCGCATGCATTCCACGTATGTAAAGATCCTTAAGAACAGGTAGCCGACCGAGAGATGGGAGGCATTGACATTGAGAAGAATTGAAGATGTAAATCGTTTCAAGATTGGAAAACAAAGGATCCCCCACCCAACTTGGAAATTTAGTCCCATTATACTGAAATATGCCGAGCGTTTTGAGGCTGATGTGTGGTTGAAGGCCTTCAAGTACCTCCTCGGCTTTCTCGAGTTGCACATCAACAGGGTTGTTCGGACTCCATTGCAACTCCAACTCGTGAAGGTGCTGCTTACCCTTCAAATCAGCTTCATTGGCTGCGTTTGCATTCTCGAGTTTTGAAATGCAAATGGAACCTTTAAGATTCATCAGGTTCTGTAACTCTCCTATCCCACTTCCACTCTCCTTGCCCACGACAAATAAGGACAATGTTTGAAGATCGACTAGTTTCCCAATTCCCAGTGGCATGGATACCAATTGGGGACTAGAGTTTATCATTCTTGTATGCATACAAAGATGGCGTAGCTTCATGAGTTTCCCAATGCCTTTGGGCAACTCACAGAGCTCGGAGCAATTCTCGAGTTTCAACGTCTGTAGATTATAAAGGTGCCCAATTGACTCAGGCAACCTTTTGAAACAACCTCGAGAGAGATCAAGGTAGCGCAGATGTTTCAAACTACCAATCGAATTGGGCAACTCTATAATGTAACCATTGCTCAAATCCAACACTCGCAAGCATCTTAACTTTGTGAACATATCATGAGGGATTGTAACTCGCAGGTTAGTAGTGCAAGGGAGATACCCCTGCACACCAAGAAGCAAGAATGTGCGTAGGCCTTTAGATTTATAAAAGACCTCAGAGTTCGAAGGCTCACAAAGCAATGACGAATAGTGCAATGACGAATGGCGGGCCCTTTCAGAGACATTAAACGGTCCATGATCCTCCATTCTAAAACACTCATCACCCGAAATAGACTGTGCTAGATCATGAATGAGGTCGTGCATCTTGTATACTGACCGGTCTTCCCAATTGTTATGAGAGTACTGAAAGAAGGACCTCAACAACAAATCATCGAAATACTCGCCGCCTATATCTTCCATTTGTTTCCTCCCTTGAGTCAAAAGAAATCCTTCTGCCATCCATAACTGGACCAATTTATCCTTCTCGAATTCATAATCTTTTGGAAAAATAGAGCAATATGCAAAGCATGGTTTCACATGGGCAGGGAGATGCTGATAACTAAGCCTTAGAGCTGGCAAGATGTCATTACTGCTCGTGGGTAAATCCCATATTTCACTATTCAACACAATATTCCACTCATTTTCATTGACTTTACAACGCAAGATGCCTCCGAGTGTCTTCACTGCCAAAGGCAAACCTCTACACTTCTTCACTATTTCCTTACCAACTGCTTCTAGATTTTCATTCAAATCCAAACTCCCCTCTGCAAGCGCGCGTTGCCTAAACAACGACCAACAATCATCATCAGACAAACCGTCCAAACGGTAAGAGGGGACTGTGCCCATGATCAACGAGACTCTCTCACTTCGAGTAGTTACAATGATTTTACTTCCCCTGGCCCCAGCACGAAAAGGTGCCCGTAGCATGTCCCAATCAGCACTGCTTTCGTTCCACACGTCATCCAACACGAGTAAGAATCTCCTCCCATACAACATCTTCTCAAGAGCAACCTGGAGTGGATCGAGCTCTGCAGCCTCCGGACTCTTCTCAGCAGCTGATTCTACAATCGCCCTTGTCACCCTCCTCACATCGAAATCCTCGGACACGCAGACCCACATCCTCAACTCGAAATGCGCCTTCACCCTCTCATCATTGTACACAAGCTTTGCAAGCGTCGTTTTCCCTATCCCTGCCATACCTACAATACAAGCAACAGAAATGCCATCCCCACTGTTACATTCATCGAACACCCACGAATCTATCATTTTCCGCTTATCGTCTTCTCTACCAAAAACATCTGTCCCATCGATCAAAGAGCTAGTAATCCGCTGCCCATCCCGAATCCCAACAAACCCATCTCCGTCCCTAGCTCTCAACTGAAACAGTTCACAATCTCTAGAAATCTCATCCAATCTCTCTCTAATCTCCTTGATCCTATGCCCCATCTTATATCGGAAAACGACATCGTTAGAGGGAAAACAAGACAGGAATTTGCAAACCGGAGCATCGCCTTCAGCATTGGATCGTTCGGCTTCAAATGCAAGCTCGTCAAGAAGGTCGTCAGCATCGTAGGCTACGTCTTTGAGATTTTTCAGCCAAATCCTCACAGGTTCTTCTTTGGTTTGCCTCTCTTCTGCATCTCTCAGTACTGCTTGAATGATCGAGAGTGTAGCTGAGACCTTCATCAGCTCTTTTTTTACGCTCTTCATCAATCCAACGTGTTGTGAGATGGATGAAGAAACCCTTTCAAAGATAATCTGAACGAGAACGGAGAGAACTGCGTCCGCCATTGATTCTCTCTCTCCCTCTCTCTCTCTCCCAAAATGGAAAGCAACTATCCTGCTAGAAACCTAAAATTTGTACATCTCTCTACGGTACACGTGGGACGTCCATGTATCAATCCCAGCCGTCCGTTGAATATTTATATTACGTTGCGTAATACGGACGCGGATTTCCTGCGAAAGGCTTTGGCAGGAAGTTCCTGCACGGATTCTGTGTGGGGCCTACTACGATGTTTGTGAGAAATCAAACCCGTCCATCCGTTTTCCGA